>OX382329.1:13581600-14884600 GCA_947507615.1 Hemithea aestivaria | reverse complement strand
GTATCGGCAAATTATGTTAGAAAAACGTATAAAAGCCTAAATGTAAAAGCCACTGAAGACCTCTGGGGCCTATCGGTTAAATTGGTAGAGTCGCTTATAGACACCCTTGCTCCTTACTTATCAGAATTGTTTAATTTGTGTATAGATAAAGGCACATTTCCGGACCTGATGAAAGTTAGCAAAGTCACCCCAATCTTTAAATCGGGATGCAAAACTGATCCCTCTAACTATAGGCCGATCTCGGTACTTCCTGTCTTGAGCAAAGTCTTTGAAAAAATGATGCTGCACCAACTACTGTCTCACTTCAATCAATACAAAATATTACATAAAAGTCAGTATGGTTTCACCAAGAGTAGATCTACGACAGATGCAGGTAGTCACCTTATGACTCTGATCCTTCAGGCTTGGGAGAGTTCACAGGATGCTATTGGCGTATTCTGTGACCTTTCCAAAGCTTTTGATTGTGTGGATCATAGCACACTGCTGAGGAAGTTGGAGGTATACGGAATTCAGGGAAATGCCTTGAACTTGGTGGAATCTTACTTGTCAGACAGACAGCAGAAAGTGGATATTGGCGGTGTCATTTCATCAAGCCATCCTGTTAGAATAGGAGTGCCACAGGGGTCAATCCTTGGTCCATTCTTGTTTCTGGCATATATAAATGATCTCCCTTACATGGTTAAAGACCTAGCAGACATCGTTTTATTTGCCGATGATACCTCGCTAATATTTAAAGTGGATAGGAAAGATAGTGAGCTTATACATGTAAATAACGCGTTAATAGTAATATCTAAATGGTTTGCAGCTAACAATCTATTATTGAATGCGAAAAAGACTAAATGTCTGAAATTTTCATTACCTAACGTTAGGTACATAGAATCTAATATAGTTCTTGACGGTGAAATACTAAAGCTTGACAATGCAACTTTGTTCCTTGGCATGAATATAGATTCTAAGCTACAATGGGGTAATCATATTAATGTATTGTCAGGGAAATTGAGCTCTGCAGCATATGCGGTGTATAAAATCAGGCAACTATCAGATGTAGCTACAGCGAGATTAGTTTACTTTGCATATTTCCATAGTTTAATGTCATACGGTATTTTACTGTGGGGGTCAGCAGCAGATATTGAGACTATTTTCATACTGCAAAAGCGTGCAATTCGTGCCATCTATGAGATGCGCCCAAGAGACTCTTTAAAGGAGCTCTTTAAAGAGATAAATATACTGACCCTACCATCTTTGTACATTTACGAAAATATTATGTATGTCAGAAAAAATTTAGATAAATTCAAGTTAAATAGTGACACTCATAGCTTTAATACTAGAAATAAGAATAAGTTAGCTGTACCTCGATTCAGATTGTCCAAAACGAGCCATAAATCATTTTTAGGGAATTGTGTACGTTTTTATAATAAAATCCCTGATGAAATAACGGGGCTCACAGAAGGTAAATTCAAAAGCCGTGTTAAAGACATATTACAAAAGAAAGCCTATTATAAAATTAGCCAATACATAGAAGACAAAGATGCCTGGAAACCTCTGCAACCACCTGTAAATAAATTATGTAACCAAGATAATAATTGTAAACACATATTTAAAAAAAGCAATCCCTATGAGTTTCTTGCTCATTCTTCTCATAGAGGTGCCTTGCGAATGAGCGGTAGAATATTAAAATAAAATGTAAAATTGACTTGCAAAAGTGCTCCATTGTAGCCTATTTGAATAAATGAATTTTGAGTTTGAGTTTGAGTTTGAAGCGATGACGCGGCCGTAGTTGGTATCAGACTAAATCTAGAAGACGGGATAAATCTCTCCTTGGAAATTGGAAAAATCGTTTTAATTACGAAGAGTTTGCACTATTAACGAAAAAGAGAGAAACAAGTTATATTATATCGCTTAATATTTTGTCTTCGTCATTATCATCATCATTTTCAAATGCCTGCTGATAACTCCTTTGTAAATAATTTTTCTTTTGTATTTCGTAATTTGTAACTCCTATGCTTCTTATTATCTTTTGTACCATTTTCCTCGGTCCTTTGCGAATTGCATCAAGCACTTTCCTGCCATCAATTACACGAGGGTCGAGATACAAGATACAAGGCGCTAAAGTTACAAGATATATAGGGTCAAAGTGGGTAAATGTAAACACTTTTGAAAAAAATTGGAGGTAGCAGTACTTTCATCATCGTGTAAAAAAATTGTGATGACTTATTATACTATTTCTTTTTTATAGGGACTCCGAGTGAAGTAACATGCGAAATAATATATAACAAAACCTTCTAGCACATTTATTTTGTTTTTTATTACAAGTTTACATTTACCCCAACGCAAAATTTCAAAAACTGCCATTTTGGGGTAATTGTAAACACGCAATTCTTAACTGCTACTACATAGCACAAAAGAAAAGATTATTTAGTGCATGGTTTGATCTCTCTAATGAGTATATTATGGTAAAAAGTCCTTATCTATAACAGGAGGTAAATTATTTATTTTGGGGTAAATGTAAACATAATGAATAATTCCTTACATAATTATAACTAATAAAAGGAGGTAAATGTAAACAGTCTCTGTTAATACATCAATAACTCGATAACTTTTGAAAACATTAAGAAATACTACTACTGAGCAAATTATGAACAAATTATACTACTACTGGACATAAATATGTACATAAACTCTTAATTTCGTCTTATGCTAACTTAAAACTGATGTTAGTTGCATGAATTCCCTTTGTTATTCATATTTTATTCACTCTTCTTATCAGTTTTATCATTTATTCTCTGAAGCATTTTCCCTTTTTTCATCCTGATGCAAGTTAGAGATTTTATTTTCTCTTGAAATATTTTTTCCTACACAGAATTTAATAAAACCGCAGTAGGAAATGCATAAAACTCGCAGACTTCTTGAAATGCATTTTTTTATAAATCATATCATCTATATCTTCCGGAAAGTAACATAGTAGTTCTTTCTTTCATATATTTGCCCACCGTATATGACTTTAGCCTTAAAATGAAATGTTCACAATCACCCCCTCAATATCACTAAACATATTGAAAGCAAAAAGTATTGTGTTTCCAATTACCTCATTCGTTTACATTTACCTCAAATTATGTTTACATTTTACCCAAGGCACTAAATATTGAGGTAATTGTAAACGCAGATTTAAAAAATTGCGGATATCATATAGAGAGAAAACAACACCTAAAACGTGCTACTTAATTCAATTTCATCTCTCTAGCTAATAAACATTATAACTTACCTCAATAGTTTTCGTACTAAAGTAAGTAATGTTCACCACTTGAAAACTGTATTTTAATGGATTTTGCCGAAAAATAATAAACACATCAAAATAATATGTTTTTACATCTAACACTTAAATATTGAAATGCATTTGTTAGATAAAATACTATTAATGTATTCTGATGCACTCAGAATCCTATAAAAGTAAAAATGAAGAAATTATGGCCAGCGTTACCATTTACCTCTGTTTACATTTACCCACTTTGACCCTAATATACATTTATTATGTTATATCACATTAACACCAAAAATGTTAACGTTTAACTACACGAGGAGTGCAACCGTATTACAAGTTTAGCTTCAAATGTATTTCTTTCTACTTTGTCTTTGTTGATTATATCCAAGTAATTCTAAGATGTCTAACTTTCCAGACAGATTTTGAAGATAAAATCTAATGTAACAAACACAGTACTAGCTAGTCAGTTCCAGGGATGTAATAAATAAAGATTGAATGTTTCCCTTCCAAGTAAGCGATGAAATGGTTCGTGTATTGAGATGATGGATAACGTTGTTATATCGCGAGATAAAATGAAGTTTTGCTTATGTTGGTATTTGTATTAGAATATAGTTTAGGTATATAATAGCTGCTCCACTAAAAGAAGCCTAATATTCTAAGCGACCTCTTAGTGTTTAAGCTACCTTGAATAGCTTATCTTTTAACTACTGTCTTTCGAAAGATAAGTAAACTGTGGGTTCCGTTTCTTATTAGTTTTGTAGGAGGCAGCCGTAAGGTCATGTTGCAGGCCTTCATGGCGACTTGAAACGTGGCATGTTAGAGCTACACAACTTACGATTGTGATTTGACTCTGCTAGTGTAAGTGAACATACACTAGTCCTCTACAATTATTATTTAATTTCAGCTCAATCTTCTCAGCCAAATTTAGCTTATATAATTCTAAGTTATTATTTAAATTTTATTTAAACGAGTATGTCGCTGACGTTACCATGTTATTTCGAATTAACAAGCATTTAATCCCTTTAAAGGCATTCCCTTGATTTGAAAGAAATAAAACATTAAGATTATTATTAATACAATGAACCTACGTCAATCGCATTGTAAAGAAATAAAGAAAACCATGCAAAAGAAAGGCGTGGTTAATTTTAATTTTCGGGCCATTTGTTAAGAGCGTATATATCGAGTGACGACTCTCTCGCTCGCACAATTTGACAAATTTTGAAATATAAATTCAAGGAATTAATTTATTGAAAATTCCTCTATACAAGTCCTGCATAATATTATTGCACACATTTTAAAAGTGTTTTCAGTGAGATATATAAAAAATGGGATGAGGAGCGATGTTGAAAAAGTTTTTTTTTTTCAAAAAATCTTATTATTCCATTTTTTATTATATCTCACTGAAAACACTTTTAAAATGTGTGCAATAATATTATGCAGGACTTGTATAGAGTAATTTTCAATAAATTAATTCCTTGAATTTATATTTCAAAATTTGTCAAATTGTGCGAGCGAGAGAGTCGTCACTCGATATATACGCTCTTAAGGTTAAAACAAGTAATAAAGAGGTAAAGTGCTATTGAATTATTCGAGAACAAATACGTACCTACCTAGTCAAGTCATAAGTATTGTCACACAGTAAAAACTTTTCTTTTAGAATGCTGGCCACAAAAAAGTTTATTGAATTCGAATTTCGAATTGTTCATGAAAATAAAAATGTATACTTTTTAGAATTTTACTCATTTTTAAATATGGAGTGGACGCTTAAAGAAGACCGTGTTGCAGTTATTGCGTTGCGTCGTTGCGGTTACGCGCCAATTCAAATTTTTGACATACTGAAAAATTTGAATATAACCAAAAGATTCGTTTATCGTACCATCAAACGATACAATGAAGACTCTAGTGTAGATGACAGGTCAAGAAGTGGTCGCCCTCGGTCTGTTAGGACTCCAGCAGTGATAAAAGCTGTGAAGGCGCGAATTCAAAGAAATCCCAAACGTAAGCAGAAACTGTTGGCCCTTCAGATGGGGTTAAGCAGAACCACGGTGAAAAGGGTGTTAAATGAAGACTTAGGGCTTCGGGCATATCAAAGAAAAACAGGACATCGTTTAAATGCTCGTCTAATGGACCTGAGACTGAAGAGATGCCGCGATTTGTTGAAGCGGTACGCGAGAAAAAAATATCGAGAAATTCTTTTTTCGGATGAAAAAATTTTTACCGTAGAAGAGAGCTACAACAAACAAAATGATAAGGTGTACGCACACAGTAGTGAAGAAGCGAGCAACCGTATTCCGCGTGTCCAACGAGGTCATTTTCCATCCTCGCTCATGGTATGGTTGGGAGTTTCTTATTGGGGCTTAACAGAGGTACATTTTTGTGAGAAAGGTGTAAAAACGAATGCAGTTGTGTATCAAAATACAGTCCTGACGAACCTTGTGGAACCTGTTTCTCATACCATGTTCAATAACAGGCACTGGGTATTCCAACAAGATTCGGCGCCAGCTCATAGAGCGAATAGCACACAAGACTGGCTGGCGGCGCGTGAAATCGACTTCATCCGGCACGAAGACTGGCCCTCCTCCAGTACAGATTTGAGTCCGTTAGATTACAAGATATGACAACACTTGGAGGAAAAGGCGTGCTCAAAGCCTCATCCCAATTTGGAGTCACTCAAGACATCCTTGATTAAGGCAGCAGCCGATATTGACATGGACCTCGTTCGTGCTGCGATAGACGACTGGCCGCGCAGATTGAAGGCCTGTATTCAAAATCACGGAGGTCATTTTGAATAAACTTTATTGTCATAAGAATCTATGTTTTGTTAAGTTCATTTTGGTATATAAATGGTTACATAATAAATAAACTTGTTCCAATAATTTTATATTAAACATGTGACAGAATTTATGACCTGACTAGGTATATATACGTAAACCTTCTCTAGTAAACGTGAGCTGAGCCTTAAATATTCACTAAAATCAGTTCAATGTATTCTCGCTAATATTTAGAAACAATATGTTATACCTAATACCTATGTTGTTATAACGAGAGAGTTTATTAATGTTAGAAATTTCATCAACATATTTACAATTTTGCATATTTTAATTATTATTCATTCCACCTTAGATTTTGTTATTTTGTAGCTATGCTAGCTCCACCTTGCGACCGTTGAAAATATGTCGTGTTCTTCTAGGCTCTAATCTATCAAATTTCATCCCTATCGATTCAGGAGTTTAGGCGTGAAATTAACAATTATCCACGCATCCATCGATCTTTAATCAAGATAGAAAAAGTCTTAGATCTTTGGCGTTTATAATATTAGTTGGTAAATTAAAATAAAACGAGTGAGATGTTTCACCTTGTAGCAAAGGCCACGATGAGTTTATTTCAATTAATATTCGCTTCCGTGACGAATTTAGGATAACAGATCATAATTTAGTACATTTCATTTTTAATTGTAGATATTCATAAAATTCATTACTAAAGAGTTACCTTTTAACATTGACCTTCCTTGAACTCATTCTCTTGTCTCCAAGGCAATATGAAATCGACGCCAAATATCTCTATAGTCGTAAAGTGTCCATAAAACACTACCAATGTTAAAGGTCCTCGAAACGGTTTGTGCCAAAAGTGGTGTGTTTTCAGTGGGCTTAAGATCCCATTTAATCTCGTGGTTGTCATGACAAGTTATGTCGATAGGTGGAAAAATACCTTCTTTTACATTCAAAGTTTTAGTTACCCTATTTTACTTTGCCCATAAAGGAGAAGGGGAAGTGATTCGTGCGAATTTACTCGCGCTAGTCTTGGTCACTAGGTACTAGGCGCTCATACATTGCAAGAATCGCGCGATTTCCAGCTTAAGACGCAATGTTTGGCCGCTTTTTATCTCTACTTACGCGCTTTCGACCCTCATAGATTTATTATCCTCAGCCAGGATCAATCTATCCTCCGTATTTAAAGTTGTATCCTTGCCCTAGACTTAACCGTTTGTGTGTGATTTCGCGGTATTATAATATAATTTTCAAAAATTGGTCGAGAAGACGCAAGTTTTACCGCATCGATAAGTAAAGAAGGCGAGGACACGACTAAAGATACGGGGATAAATCATAGAGAAGCATAGTGCCCAAATTTCATACCATAAAAATATTCATTTAAGTAGAAATCTTGCTCTCCGAACCTAGTAAATTTTGGTTTCAATGCTAAAAATTTGGCAAACTCTCAATGCGGCAAGTGATAACGTAGAGAAAGTAACAATAATTTCTTTACACTGCATACATAGAGGTAGTTGTTGATCTGATGGCATCAGCTGACTGGCTGGCCGTCTTCCAGAGACACGTTTGCGTCAAACATCGGGAATTGCGCGAATTTGGCATCGTCTAGATAAAAATATTCACTGCATAGGAGGGCTTACTGAAATAGCAAAAGTGAAGTCTTGTTGGTACCGGATATACGAGTAGGATCTGGGGGATCGAAGCGAGAGTCAATCCAAAAAATTGGCATCCTTGTAAAGGTGTGCATATTAAAGATTTGTCTAAAGTTTTGTAAACAATTGTTGTACTTAGGTAGTAAATTTAGTTAAGGTAGAGAGCGGTTTGGAGTTTTCTGTGAGCTTTCTGCTTATTTTATCAATAATTTTTTTTTTTTTTTTGTGTATGATATGCCTAATTTAGAAATAGACATTGCATCAGATTACAATCTAGTCTAAATTATGACTAATAAGTAATTTAATTTTATCTTAAACTGCTAGGTTGAGTTAAACTGAGAACGTGTCCAATAACACTTGTTCTTACTGTCTCTATAAAGGTGAAGACACTTTGTTCATGTGTTCTTATTATGCAGCACTAACACTACTTTTCACTAGTCACTACACTTAAATCAACTCGAAAGGTTTTTTCCTTTTTAGTCTCCTCACTAGACCCGTGGTGTCGAGGAGCTGGATGGCCTCGACGTTCACGTGATGATGGAGCCGGCGCTGGTGGGCTTCCGCGAACTTTTTGATGACGTTCGTCACGAGGTCCACTTTCAAATCGCGGTGGAGATCCTCGTTTCTAATGAACCAATAAATAAATTAATAAAAAAGAAGATATTAAATCCGATTTCTCATCTTTGTGCTTGCGTCCAGAAAATAATATTTTGTTATTGATTTTAGTTTTTAAATTTATTAAACAAAATGGTATAAGGTTTGGGGCAATAGGGTTAAGGTTTGCGAGTCCTGCAAAGTTTCAGTTGGCTGTATAGAACATGCGTAGACAATTTTTAAAAATCCTTTTAAAACATTTCTATCCTCTCTAAAGTAAAACGACTAAAATAAAAATCGTGACAAAACAATTTACGCAACCGAGTATGAATAGATTCTATATTTGACAAAATGAAATGGTAGTTTCCATTTCGGTATTAAAATATTTTGCATGGATTGGTCATAAAAATATATATACTTGTGCTAATTAAGATTGAAGTTATGAAGCCATATTTATCTAAATTTTTGTTTCATTTTAGAGGTCCTTTATGTGTAATAGGTACACCTATTTTGGTTTTTAATTTTTGAATTAAACCGATTCTGTTTAAATGTCTGTAATTTACGCAAAGGCCTTTGAAAGTTATTAATGCTTGAAAATCAGTTTATATATCATCAAATTTCATGGAATTGAAAAATTTGTTCTATCTATCTTGATCAGGTGGTCTGCCTTGAAATCTTTGTCCTTCCTTAAAAAATAAATATAATCTTAATTTTCTGTCTCATTTTATTGATTCCCTTTCTCAACTCATGTTTTTTAAAACAGCATCATAATATATTCGAACCTTCATATAAAGCCAGGCTACCTATAAAGCATGAGCACGGATGCCCCAGAAACAGGTCATAGCGCGGCGTAGCGAGCGTTCAGGCTTATCAAAGCTTCGCCACATCAAAAAGGTTATTAGGATGAAAGTGTTGTTCTTTATTTTGCTAATGCACGTCAGCTTTACGTTGAAATAGATGTGCGATACTGAGAACCTAGTTTTTAAATATGAAAGCAATTTTTTGAGTCGTGCACTTTATATTATGTCTGTAGATTTCATCCATTCTTAGATCCCTTAAATCGCACATTGTTGCCACAGACACGGACGTCTGGATTTCAGTCCCTGAAAGGTGTGTTAAACTCTACCTATATTACTTTTTTAATGATGTACCTACTCGTATATATTTAAAACGTCTACGCGAAATAGTATAAAATAATTTATTTCAAACATAAAAAAACTTGATAACAGGTGACCTTGCATACATATTATGGTACCTACGATGTGATTACCAAATCTACTGCATTTACGTGAATACTTCACCAAAATACAATGATATTTGTAGGCAACATTAAGAGTTCAACCACTTTACGACTGAAAGAGCTTAACATATTTCGTTTACGATATGAAAAATGTAAATGTAACCCATTCGCGTCATTACAACCGTGAAAACAGAGTTCGTGACGTCTTATTCGAGAAGAATTTTAAGCAGATGTCAACTCGGTCACGTAACGAATAAGGTAAATGGCTGCCTTAGATTGAGGCAGAGGGATGTAACTAATGTCGTAACGCTCAGCAACTGAACTAGGTATTTACTTTACTGGGTTAATTCGATTATACCAGCAGAATAGGTAACCAATCATCTCTGTAGGGCTATTCATTTATTTGTCAGGGAACCGAACCGAAGACCGAATTGTCAAAAATGTATAAAATAACGTATTACGTTGTAACGATTTAATACGTCAATTCATAAATTTTTGACAATTCGGTCTTCGGTTCGGTTTCCTGACGGATAAATGAAAAGCTCTGCTGGGACTAACTGCGCATTAGCTTGTTCAACGATAAATATTATGGCAATCAAGAGAAATGTGGCGACTCTCCCATTTAGCACTTGTTCACATAGTGACATCCCTGTCTAGTAGTTGTTAAGTACCTAGTACCATTCGGTCTGTGAGGGCTAAGATGGCATGCGGGCTCTTATGTCATGTCAAGACTGACACTGACTGACTGTTATGACTGTAATCCCATATATTATCAAAATAAGAATGTTTGGGATGACAGTTGCAGTCTTGCGAGATTCTGCGAATTCCCGCACGGCATGCTACAAGGGTTTTGGCAGATATTTTGGCGAAAAAAAAAAACAACTTGATTACACATCTTATGGGTATAAAACCGATGGCTAAAAGGTACGTCACAAGCCCAGTCGCCATGACGGGACAATTATACGGAACTGCTTGGAGGTCGGATTGGTTAGAATTAGGGCATTGTGGTAATGGACTATTCTGTAAGGAACGCTGGTATTTTGGTCTTTGATAGCGGTGATTACATCGCTTATGCGTAGTAAGCGAAACAGATATCCGTGCAGGAATGAGATCTAACGACCCAAATAGATTTTGATGGTATTAATGAAAAAAAAAACACAATCTGAAGAATCTAAATCTATAGTATAGGTTATGTAGATTTCTCTACTATATTACACTTTCAAACTAAACATAATATTATGTGTAACTATTTATTGAACACCATAATAACAAAAAACATTCGACATTTAAGAATAAAAAGTGTTACCATCTGCTGAAAATTAGCATATTATTATTATGTGTCATTCCAGCGTCTACACAAAATGCCTCACTAATAATTATTTTGCCAACTTTAACAGTGTTTGTGGGGAAGTCTTTTCAAACAAATTACTATAATTATACTTCTGAATGTTAGGTTAATAGGAATTTAGATGCGTGCAATAAAATTATCATGTAAGTCACCACCATGACACTTGACTTGACCTGTAACAATGTATGTCTCAATGATGCTCGTTCTTCATAGCGTCCTAAATCATGATTGAGTACTTTGAGGCTGAACACGTCATAGTTCATCACGCTATCAGCTCGGTCAGGCTCTCGTCCACGTTCGTTTGAGAGCCATTGTGGTCCAATCAGCGAATCCCGCCCGATATCTGCGAGCTCCTTTATTCAGACTTCCTCGATGCCTCGACAGACGTGGCCTGTATTATCGGTGTTTAGGATTAGTTGACATGGAGAGTCTAGAGGTAGAGATCGTTTGGATATTGCTAGTGTCTTGGTTTAAATAAATTACCTGGTGCGCGTTATCGTAAGAACCTTGTTGATGTGATTGGGTATTAAGTATCAATTCTCTATAATTTTCAGGATATTGTGTAAATTGATTTGAGTGACAACTGACGTATTCTTATGTTTGTTTCAGCATGAGGTCACGGAGGTGGTGTGGTGCCCGCATGGAAGGGGTGCGGAGTGGTGACCCCGCGCTGCCCCCGCTGCGCGCGCTGAGCCGCCCCGTGTTGCCGCCGGTATGGACGGCGCGCGCCTCTCGCCGCCGCCGCTGCTCCCGGACTATCGGCCGCTCCAAGGAGGACCCCTCCAAACCGACGCTGCGCCGGCCCCGGGCCCCGAGCCCGTGAGCGCTGGGCCGCGGGCCGCGCCGCGCGCCCTCCCCTCCATCCCTGAGTCGGAGCCTCTGCTCCAACCCGCCAAGAAGCAGAATGGCCGCTCCCTGCACGTGCAGTTCGACGCGCAGTCGCCGCCCGCCGCCGCCTCTATCTCCTCCAGCTCGAGCTCCTCCGACGACGAGGATATATCGATCACGGAGGCGCGCCCTCCGGACGGCGGCTGGGGCTGGGTGGTCGTGTTTGCATCCTTTATGGTCAACCTCATCGCTGACGGCATCACCTTCAGCTTCGGCGTATTTTTCCCGCACTTCCTCCAGTACTTCGGTGAAGGCAAGGGCAAGACCGCGTGGATCGCCGGCATCTTCATGGCGATGCCGCTTCTATCCGGACCGATCGCGAGCTTCCTCACAGACCGGTACGGATGCCGGCGGGTGACAGTGTTCGGCTCAATCTTGGCGGCGCTCGGCTTCGTCATATCAGCTTTCGTCGACAACATGGAGACGCTGTTCATAACTTTCGGAATCATGGCCGGATTCGGTCTCAGTCTGTGCTACGTCGCCGCGGTGGTCATCGTGGCGTATTACTTTGAGAAAAAACGTTCGTTGGCGACCGGCATATCCGTATGCGGCAGTGGTATTGGGACATTCATATTCGCGCCGCTGACGTACGTGCTACTGGACGAGTACGGGTGGCGCGGGACCACGCTCATATTGGCCGGTTTCTTCCTGAACATGGCGGTCTGCGGCCTGCTGTTCCGGGACCTGCCGTGGACCACCACCATGAATGCGGAGAAAGCGAAAGAGAGGAAACGTAGACGAGAGAGAAAACGGAACAAGCGGTACGGCTCCTCCGCGGACAGTTTCTCCGACAGCAAGAGTAGCGCCGCTGGCTCCGCGAAAATCGGTGATGGTGATAAAATAGAGACGATCACGTCACCCATAGTGCCGCAATTCAGTTCTCTGGTCGATCTCCCGACATTCATGTCGCGAGGCGAGGGAGTCTCTCTGGAAGTGTTCGAGATGATGTCTAATAGGGGGAGAGCATACGCTATACTAGCTCAAAATTATCCAGGAGGGATGCTTCCTTCTAGGAGCTTCAGTGATAGTGGTAGACTGCACGAACAGTCGCCTCCCCGGGCCATGATGTCGCCGGGCGTGGGTTCGCCTGGTGCTCTGTCTCCGTCGGCTCCCAGGCCTTCTGCGAATGAGCCTATAAGTGACAAAGCAGCTATAACACTCTGGTTGAAGCGGCAAGCGAGTGAAGGTCCGAAGAAGCCCCCAGCTTTCCTGAAAGATTTGCGAGTGCATCGTCACTCGCTGACGTATAGAGGCGCCATGCTGAACATTAGTAGATACAGGCTCCGAGCGTCGTCGTGTCCTAATATATTCAGGAACTCTATGACCACCATTGCCAAGGAGAAGGTGAGAATTTTTCTTGTTTTAATGTTTATTTCTGTCCCTCATCTTTTTTGAACATGGCCAAACATTGCAATAAATAACTTATCATGTCGATAAAATTTAATTTATCCCTATGTTTACCCAAACCCTTTTCATAAAAAAAAAATCATAAACATATTAAAAAAAAACTTTTCCCAGATTTTGAGTTCATAACACTGCATTTGACCATAGCATTACCTGATGGACAAAGCCGGATTTCGAGTCCATCCACATTTCCAAAACACCGAACAACTTTAACTAATCCTATTATTCACTAAATTTCAGCCTCAACCACATTTCTAACCACTTTCTTCTCATTCCAGGTCCAATGGTACGCCGGTCTGTGGGACTTCTGGGACCTCGTGGTAGACGTGCTAGACTTCTCCCACTTCCTGAACCCAGCGTTCCTCATCTTCGCCATATCAAACTTCCTCCTATACATGTGGTACGACGTACCTTACGTGTACATAGCAGATAGTGGCATGGACATGGGCTTCAACGAGTCTCAGAGCAGCATGCTCATCAGTATTATTGGCATCGTGAATATGTTTGGAGAGGTTGGTATATTATTTAATTATTTACTAGCTTATGCTCGCGGTTTTGTCCGCATGGCAAAGTCCTATCTTAGCGGGGGTCTACGTCATAAAAGTTTTATGATAAAACCGAGTTTTATGATAAGTTTTTCTTTTATGATAAAACCTATTTATGTTCCAAATTCCAACCCAATCCGTCCAGCGGTTTAGACTGCGTTGATAGATCAGTCAATCAGTCACTCTTTCCTTTTATACATTTTCATTCATTATAGGTTAGCCTTAGACCACGATCTCGCGTGATGTTAAGTGACGATGCGGCCGTAGATAGTAGCAGAGTAAACCCAGAAGGCGGGATAAATCTCTCACAGGTTTCATAGAATATCATGCCGGAAGACGGTCATAATGACCGCTTGGCACACGGTTTTGTCCAGTGAGTGGTAACTACCGCCACGGCTGAAGCCTACCACCAGTATAAATACCACTTTTATAGTGTAATTTAAATAGAATTAAGAGAGGATAGCATCACCTATTATATTCATGGGATTGATAAACGGGGGTTAAAAAATAGATTCATAAATTATAGAAAATGGGAATAAAAACCAATTATAATGATTTGTCAGTACTGTAGCACAAGTCATACCAAGATCAATGTTATCAGAATATTGTTATGGAAATAACTAAAAGAAATGAGTTTTAGCATATCAGAATATTTTGAAGAAAATCTAGTATCATTGCAATTTCAATAGCATATCCACGATGGTTTTATTAAAAATAGAATAAAATATGAAGCGTATTTTTATTTTATAATTGGCCTTCAATGTTTAGCTGCAAACAAGCAGGAGCTAGCAATAAATTATGTAATTTATCTAATTCACACTCTTCCAAGTTTAAATTACGTAATCATGAGTATATAATGATATCAGTTATCAGTATACAGTTGTTATCAATATAGCAGTTCTAAGGCTCCTGATTTAATGGGTCAGCTCACTACTCGTACAAATATTACTTTTGATAAAGAGATAAGATTTCATTGTCTTTCGTTTATTTCCTATACTGATTTTGCAAAAGATTACTTAGAAAATGATATTGATGATTGCCGTCTTGATTTTTGATAGTGTTTTTTTATAATACTTATTGTTTATTATATAGAATAGAATAGAATAGAATAGAATACTCTTTATTGCAACCAAAGAAAATTACAGTTTTACTTAATATTAGCACTGAAATACAATTTGGTCCACAATGGGCGGCCTTATCGCTGTGAGCGATCTCTTCCAGGCAACCAACCATCGTTTGGAAAAGTGGATCGAAAGAGTAGAGTGGGATTTGCTACAGGAACATGTAATTACATATATTTACCTAAATACTACATATAAAAATATCATATAACTATACCTACTTACATAACGTAAAATTTACATAAAAATAACATACATACTAATAATACATACATACATATATCTACTAATAAATATATACCTGTATAGAGTAGAAAGGAGCAAAATAATTAAGTTTGTGATAGATAGTAATCACGTACTAGTTTTTTAAAACTTTCAAGAGTTTTTGCACATCTGATCGGGACAGGGAGAGAATTCCACAAATGAACTGAGTAATGGGTGAAGGAGTTACCTATGAATTTTGACGAGGTAATGGGGGTTGTGGTCATTAGAAGATAGTTATTGGAAGAGCGAAGAGAGAAAGAATGAGAGTCACAGACGAATTTAAAGCGTTCTTTGAGATAAGTAGGCGTGGAAGGGTTGAAGAGAATTTTATAAAGAAGATAGAGTATGTGAGTATTCCGGCGAAGTCTGATAGGTAACCACTTCAGCTTACTGCGATACTCGGAAATGTGGTCATATTTTCGTAATCCGTATATGAACCGAATGCAGAAGTTTTGCAGTCTTTCTAGTTTGTTTAGCTGTTCTTGGGTTAAGTCCAGATAGCTAGCGTCTGCGTAATCTAATATGGGGAGAAGGAGAGACTGTACAAGCGCAGTTTTGGTGGTGATCGGCAAGAAATTACGTAACCTTCGTAGTGAACCAGCAGCAGCATAGATCTTCCGGCTGACCTCCGCTATTTGAGCAGCCCATGAAAACTGGCTATCTATATGAATACCTAAATTCTTCACTGTTGTGCTAAAGGGAATAACGGTAGCGTCGAAGATGACCTGGGGTAAACGGAACCAGTCCAGCTTGGAGATCATCCTCGAGCTGCCGATTACAAGCATCTGGGTTTTTAGAGGGTTAACTTTGAGCCCGTAGGATTTGCTCCAGTCTAAAATGCGTTGAAGGTCAGCGTTGACAGTATCTATGGCAGATTCCATTTGATCAACTGGGGCTTGGGTATAAATCTGGAGATCATCGGCGTAAAGGTGATAAGATGAAGTGAGATGCTTAGAGATAGAGTTAATGAAAATAGCAAATAGAAGAGGAGATAGTACGCCGCCCTGTGGCACACCAGCAGTAGTATTACACCAAGATGAGTACTTATCATCGATGCGAACACGCTGCCGGCGACCAAACAGGTAACTGTGAAACCAGTCAACTACCGCAGGCGACATATTAAGAGAGCGAAGAAGAGCGAGGAGAATATCGAAATCAACGTTGTTGAACGCGTTGCTGAAGTCAAGCAGTGATAGCAGCGTTATCTGCCCCGCCGCCATGCCAAATCGTACGTCATCGGTTATTTTAACTAGAGCAGTCACAGTACTATGGCCGCGACGGAAACCAGATTGAAGTGGGTTCAAGAGGGAATTTCGTAGAAGAAAAGAGTTAATTTGTTGGTAGACAAGACGTTCTAGTATCTTAGAGAGGAAAGGGAGAATAGAAATAGGTCGAAAGTCAGAAAAAGACGAAGGATTAGTTTTTTTAGGAAGTGGAATAATCTGCGCTTCTTTCCATAGTGAGGGAAAAGTAGCGTTAGTTATAGAAAAATTTAGAATGAAGCAAATTATTGGTAACAGTTCCTCGAGAACTAAGGTAATCATTTTTCGACTGATGCCATCACTGCCGATTGCATTGGAAGAAATAGAAGCAATGCTCTTCTTAACATCACTCGCGGAAAATTGACTGAAATATAAGGGAGAAGAGCTTAGAGTAGGTACTGAAGAGAGTTGAGAAATTGTGGCAGCTTTTACTGGACCATCGAAACTGGAAGAGGAAGAGAAATTTTGATTTAGTAGGTCAACGTTTAAATCTTTAGGAAGCAAGTCTTGACGTGACTTTCCAATTCCCAGCGACCTAAGGAATCTCCATACCTTTGCAGGATCCTCATCCTGTACAGATTCGAAAATATGTCGGCGCTGTGCGTCTCTACACGCTTTGTTGCATTTATTTCGGCGCTCAGCATACTTTACTTTATTATTATCAGTAGGTTTCAGTTTAAACCTGGCTTTGGCAGTAATTTTTTTCTGCATCAGGGATCGTATGTCGCTGCTGATCCACGGAGCAGGAAGATTTTTAATTTTGACAGGCCTAATGGGAGCGTGTTTGTCATACAAATCGGTAAGGGTATCATTAAAAAAACTGATTTGATAATCGATTGATTCGCATTCGACAAGTCTGGACCAGTCCAGCTCCCTGGCATCCTTGCGTAATGATTCAATATCAATGCCACCAAACTTGCGTTGCAGAAGAACTTTAGATTTGTGTTTAGGCGGACGAATTTTATACGAAAGAAATATTAAATCATGATAAGAGAAAGCATCCGCCGCACACTGGCCATGATTTCTAACATAACTTGGAGACGAGACTAGAATTAAATCAAGAAGAGAAGGCGTAGAGTTTGGAAAATTATGCGTAGCATTGAGAGGAAGAATAGAGAGATTGTTTGCCCTTGCAATGGACTGAAACAACTTAGCTCGAGAGTCCTGTTTCAGAAGGCAAGTATTAAAATCACCCATGATGATAGTATGATCATATAATGGGCAGTGCGATTCAAGAAGAGTTTCAAAAGAAGAGAAAAAGTTAATACGAAGAGATGGACAATAGTACACGCCGAGAAGGATCTTAGTGTGGGAAAGTATGATCTCAATGAAAAGGTGTTCGCCTGCGCTGGGCGGAGGTGGTTGTGCCGAAACACTTACAATAGAATAGGGAATATGTGACCGGAGATAAATGGCGACACCACCACCACCACTCCCAGTGCGATCATTGCGTATAAGTTGAAAGCCAGGAAGTGAGTATGAAGCATTTGGTAAACAAGGTTTAAGCCAGGACTCTGAGATAAGAATGGCATGTATATTGTTATTATCAAAAGACGCTAGCATATCTGTAAAATGTGCCGGTATACTCTGAGCATTGAAATGTAGTACGTTAAAGTTTTTGGAGCCACAACTCAGTATAGATGCTAATGAGTCAGACAGAGAGGGAAGGCTCCTAAAACTATCATCAGTGCTGTCTTCTCCTGAACAGGACAAGAACTCTGAATTTTCATCACTTTCAAGATCTTCAGTTAACATAATAGCATATAATATAATATCGATTTAAATATAATAAGTAAAAATAAATAAATAATAATAATAAATAAATAATAATAATAAATATATACCAATAAACTTTAATATAGGTAATATATACCAATAAACTTCAATATAATATTCACTATTTGATGCGCCTCGTTGCATTAAAATGCCACCCACCAATTTTGAGCATTGTAATAATATTATTATATAGTATTTAAAACAGATAGCAATATTATAATATTAAAAATAATATTATATAAAATCCCTGCACTGCACTGATACCTACTGTAGGTATATGAGACAGAATTCAAAAGTATTACATAAATCATGATCTACCTGCCGGTATGCTGAAATTATAAGAATAATAATATTAAAAAACCAATTTTGGGCTATTAGATTCAACTACAATGTAAGAGAGCAAAAATTAATGTGATAATTATCTTCATTTTACTTTTTGGCAAATGTACAACATTACAGAGTTAAACAAAACAAAAAAAAAAAAAAAAATGACAGTTGACAGATGACATATCAACTAACGTGAAGTATTATTATCAAAACTAGAGGAAAAAAAAATATACATTTTTGTGCGATAAAAAGACAAAAATACGGTAGTGGTGACAATAATTTGCGTTCTAACATCTACCCTGCTATAATAATTAGAAAGCCCAATCGGAAAAAGTTTAAATGCATACCGACACGTTCACAAAGTTTAATTTCTGAGCCTACTTTTTAACAACCCGACGGGACTTCGTTTGAGCCGCTGCTGCTACGGTGGCTGAAGTGGACCTCGGCGCAGACGCAGGCTTCGGCTTGTTCTTCTCAGCAATAACTTCTAGGTCTGCCGAGCAGCTGACGCGATGTCGTGACCCATCAGACCCTAACACGAAGATGAAGCCGTCGCGCGTCCAGCACTTCGTCACGCCATACTGCTGACGGGCTGCCATAAACACGTCGTGCCGTGACTTTGTTAAGAACTCAGACAAAGTTATGCCCGAGCCCTTCAATGCAGTCTTGGCCGCCCATATCTGTCCTCGTTGAGCCACATCACGCAACTTGAATAAGATTGGGCGAGGTTTGCCAGCACTACCGGCCTTACCCATTCTGTGCGATCGGCTTATGCTGCCCGAAGTGAACGCCTGCAACTTGAGCCGCTCACCCAACACCTTAGCAACTACCTCATTGGTGATTTCGTTTGGCTCTTCCTTGACTCCGTGTATCAGGAGGATTTTACGTCGCCTGTGCATTTCTTGATGATCCAACTGTTTAGCCAGAACTTCAATTTGTGCTTGGAGAGCTCGGAGAGATGTCAATACAAATGTTTTAAATGTGGAGAACTCTAGTGCTAAACTAAAATCACCTTCTGAAGTCGGAGTACTGGGCTTAGAAGCTTGTTTCTCTTCAAATGCATCCATCCTTTTTGTAAACATGGACATCATAGAGTTCATGCTGTCTTGAATTGCATCCATGTTTGAGCTGTAGTGTGTGCCCAATGTTGAGTGTTAAATACGTTGTGTGCAGGCAGTGATTACTGGAGATAACGCTCACTGGTAGGTGTCACAGGCTAATACTTGCATTAACACATAAATCGTGAATTTATATTATATATTTACTATTAATTTAAATATTTCAAATAGAGATCTATCAAAACATGTGTTTTTTATTTCACTCCTACCCGCGAAAAAAATGCACTGTGAAAGTTAGTACCTGAGGGATAGTTGAAAGAAAAGATATATTAATGTTTCATCATAATTTTACGATATTTCCGATTTTTACACAGCAATTTCTTATGCAATATGCCAAAGCATGGCGAAAATGACCGCTTGGTGACTTTGTTTAGTGGGCGGTAACTAGCAACCGCCGAAACCTACCACAGACATGTCACATCATAGATTTTGTAGTTTTCAGCTATTTAAACAAAACTTTTCAGATAGGGTCTCAGTATTGTTCATTAAAAAATAGAGTTTTTAAAACAACAAAACGGCTCAGATACTCTAATAGGTATTGTTAAGTATAACTTGGCCTAAGGGCGTCAATTCCTTATGAAGAACATCTTTATTGGCCGAAGGCGTTTTCTACAATATTAGACGTGAATTTTGGCGTTTTGTTCTGTCATTATCAAGATGTAACTTCTTAATTTTTTTAAATCGTCATTTCGGCCCTCACGACACAGACTCACGTCTAGTGTGAGGGCTACAAGTACACACATTAATGTTACATAGGATGTAACATAGGATATATCGAATCCGGGCAAAGCCGGAACAGGCCGCTAGTGTTAAATAAATATATTTTCATTTTTTTTATTTATAATTCCAGATCCTGCTAGGCTGGGTGGGCGACTGGAAGTGCGTGAGCCCAAGCGTTGTCTACGCGACCTGCATGCTGTTCTGTGGAGCAGTAACCTTCATCATGCCTCTCCTTTCCTCCTACTTCACCCTCGCCGCCAGTGCCGGGGCGTTTGGAGCCTTTATAGCGGCCAACTACTCGTTAACGAGCATCATACTAGTTGAACAGATCACCTTGGAGAAGTTTACGAACGCGTATGGACTGTTGCTGCTGATGCAGGGTGTTGCTAATCTGGTGGGGCCGCCTTTAGCTGGTGAGTGACTTTTTCATGATTGACTGTTGTATGTTATGAGTTATGACCTTCCTCAATGTCTAGTAGGTACATACATTTATAGTGTGATCAGGTGTGGTCTTCTTAAGCTGGTGAGTAAAGTTTGATGATGTATGATATAAAAATGGACAGCGTTATCTTACCAACAGGAGAGCGTCGTGCTAGCCTTCCTACTTCTTTTCTAAACAAAGTTATAAATGTTTTGCTTACCTAAAGCACAACACACAGAGCGGGTGCGGGTTGGGACGTTATAGTACGTTGGGTGCAATTCCTTGTAATTATATGAGAGTGGAAATGGGGACTTGGCAAGACGGGATGAAACAGGTGGACCAAGGCTACGACAATATGGTACCCAAGAAAAGGACAGAGATCTCGAGGCAGACCACCAGCCCGATGGTCAGACGATAATGTCAAGTATGCCGGATGGAAGTGGATGAGACTTGCAAAAGATCAGAGGGTGTGGCGTGACCATGAGAAGGCCTATATTGAATATTGAAGGCCTATGTTTTTTTGTAATTAATCTTGTGGATGTTTAATTAGCTGTAAGTAGTCTTATTTATTTTAATGTGTGAGAAACCCCGCTGATACTACTTTTGTAATTACTCAACTAACACCGGCGCTCGAGTATGGGATAGACTGAAAACCAGCGCTGCGCAGTGGTTTCTCCATGTGCCGCACAAAGCTGAGTCTATCCCATTTGACAATAGAATTGTTCAAATTGTGTATTATATGCTTTTTTCATGTGTATCTTTTCTGTTTTTCTACTGTCAATAAATTGCTTTTTATTTATTTATATCCTGCAGTGGGTGGATACAGGCTAATTAGATAGATAGATATGATAGACATCCCAAACCATCCAACTATATAAATGAGACTGGCGCCCGACTCGCGCCCGCTCTCTATGCATTTCTGAAAACTCTTACTCGTATAAAGTTCTGTTTCCAATTGTTAACTATTTATCTCTTATTCCAGGTTGGGTATACGACATGACTGGTACCTACGACCTGTCGTTCTACCTCGCAGGAGTGTTCATCGCCATATCAGGTCTCATTCTATTCGTACAACCGATCTGCAAGTGCTTCCGGAGGCAACCGGCCGAACAGGACGACAAGACTAACGCTAACGTTGAGAACGGTAATGTTAAACAGAATGGGAAGTTACTTGTTTGATTTTGAGGGATTTATCCCGCCTTCTAGGTTTAGTCTGCTACCATCTACGTCCGCATTGTCACTTAACATCACACGTGATCGTGGTCAAAGACTTACCAGCAGGGCTATTCACTTATCCGTCAGGGAACCGAACTGAAGACCGAATTGTCAAAAATGTATTGACATGAAATACATATAAGCCGTATCGACTTATTCATCATTTCGTACATTTTTACAGTTCACTTCGGTTCTCTGACAGATAAGTGACTTGCTTAGTGGCCCGAGCACATAAAAACATTGACATAACTAGCAACTCCCATCCTACTGTCAAGAGTAATTGACGTTTGTAAGAGCACAATGACATTGGGAGTAGCCGCAAATTGTATGCAATGAGAGTGCGAGTAGCAAGAGTAGCGTCTTGACAATGTCAGTTTAGTCTTGACAGTGGGACGGGAGTTGCTACTCTTATGTCAATGTCTGACAATGCTAAAGGGGCAGTCTAACTAAACTGACGTTATATCAAGACGCTACTCTTGCTACTCGCACTCTCATTGCATACAATTTGTAGCTACTCCCAATGTCATTGTGCTCTTACAAACGTCAATTACTCTTGACTATGGGACGGCAGTTGCTAGTCTCATGTCAATGTTTTTATGTGCTCGGGCCACAGCCTTAAGACTAGAGGTAACAAATGCAGATATCATACTGTAAAACTGACTGGAAATTTAACTGTTACAACAAGTTAGTACTAAAATACATAAGTTGAGTCAGTCGTTCTTCCCTTGTGGTCTTAACGTCGCTAGATTTTTATATAATGTAAAACAGTCTATAAACCCTTTTTTTAGTTGTAATAAAAATGTGGTATACTTGAATTTTATTCTCAAAAAATTTAGAAAAAAAAAACCCATATTGGTAATATTAGTATAACTGGACTTTTAATGCAATCTGAGGCCGTATTGGACACTTTAGCGGCAATCGCTATTAGCTGACGAAAATAAAATGTTATTATAGATATAAAACGACGAGATCAACCGTTAACCGTTTTTTAACTTTGTCGCATAACCCAATAGTGTATTATACGACAGAGTTAAGTAACCCCTTTTAACTTTACGGTTCTATATCTCTAAGAACGTTTTATTTTTCTAGGCTCATAATAATTACCACCTTTATAATTGTGGTGGACCTTATAAATTAGCTGATACCGCCTTCCATATATTTATTTTTAACAATTTTCTGCGCATTTTCAAATAATATTTTTCAGTTCATAGATTAACCAAGTCAAGTATTTCTCCCACTTTTATTCTTCAAAGTGTGTAATAATTTCTTATGTTAAATCAAAAGTTTTGATGTTCGTTGGACTGTCTTCCTTGTAAATAGTCCAAATATATAATAAGTAGTACATAGTTTAAGAAATTCAAGGATTTGAAAAACTAATACATTATAAGGGTTTGAATTTTATTGAAATTGTTCTAATAAAAAAACACAGCCAGTTGAAAAAGGTAATTAAAAGGCGAATTTATTAGTCTCCATAACGTACACAAATTAATTAAAATTATATAGTTTTGTGCTTCAAATAATACCTATTATGTTACAATTATTTTTAAAAAAAATATATGATTTGTTAGAATAATAAATCTCGCGATTAAATTTAGATCATTAAAAATTCGGCATATCTTGTTAAATTTACATTTGCTAAATCATCTTTTTTATTACCTTTTTACTGGCTATCAAATAAGAAGTAGTGATATTGAAAATGGCAAGATAAGGTAGATAGTTTCTAGTATTGATTGAAACGGTAGAACGTAGAAAGTTTGCGTGATTGTTAATTTTTAAGTAAATTGAATATGGTAAAATTGTCATTTGGACAGTGGAAAATTGAAAAATTAAAATTGAAACTTACAAAACGTTGTAAAAATTTAGCAACTAAAGTTGAAATTTTCTGGTAAAAGTTGTTTAATTATACCTTTTTTCATTATATAACGATATATGAATAGATTTCTTTCTTAGATAATATTTATAGTCTGTCGATTAAATCAATTTAAATGATATAATCCATATCCATACATCCATACATATAATAAGAATGGAAATTTCTCCCCATTCATTGTGATCCTTTACTAAGGTGAACTGTGAAAATACGCATATGAACAAAACGACGCGAAAAAGTCGCTTGCGCGATCTAGATCGTAAAACATTTTGTCAATTTTTCCTAGGGAAACGTAAAATAAAATAATAAAATAAATAATAATCATTTATATCGGACACATCGCCCCTAATTTACATCAAAATTTCGAAGTAAAAGTAATAGAATATAAAGTAAATTCAATTCAAAAAAATCAAAAAGCAAAAAGTGCGACAAACTAAAAATACGCCATCTATCGATGTGGCCATAAACGAAAATTTACCAGAGTAGTTTTATTAGGCTTAATTTGTAAAAAGGTTATTACTTATGTGTGATAAAACGGCACAACCGAATTGTATGCAGTTTTCGCTAAAACGTTGCAAATTTCTCTAATTTGTAAATAGTATTGGTTTTATTTAAATCGGTTTTTAAATAAAAGAGTTATATCTATCTAAAGATTTACTTATCTATACTATTATATAAAATAGAAAACTGACTGACTCATCATCGCAGGGACAAAACCGCTGGACCGATTGAGCTGAAATTTGGACAGCGTGTTCTTTAGGTAACGTAGGCAGGTAATAAGAAGGGATTTTGCGAAATTCCCACAGGAACGGGAACAAAATGGAAATCTGTAACCGTTGAGTCTATCAAGCTGAAATTTGGTGTAAAGGTAGTTTTACTACCATGGAAAAATTCAAAATAGTTTTTATTTCAAAATTCCTACGGGAACGGGAACAAAATGGAAATTTGTAACTGCTAGGCCTATTAATCTGAAATTTTGTATAAAGGTAGTTTGACTACCATGAATGGATTCAAGATAGTTTTCATTCCAAAGTTCTTGCGGGAACGGGAACAAAATGGATATTTGTAACCGCTAAACCTATAAATCTGAAGTTTGGCATAAAGGTAGTTTGACTACCATAAATGGATTTAAGATCGTTTTCATTCCAAAATACCTGCGGGAACGGAAACAAAACTGAAAATCTGTAACCGCTAGGCCTATTACGTTAAAATTTAGTTAAAAGGTAGTTTGACTACCATGACTGGATTCAAGGTAGTTTTTAACCCAAAATGTCACGGGAACGGGAAGAATCTACGAGTATGTCTATACTCTATACCAATATGTATTTAAAGTGGAAATCTACTGATTCATCATCGCAGGGATAAAACCGCTGGACTGATTGAGCTGAAATTTAAACAGCGTGTTTTTTAGGTAACGTAAGCGACCGATAAGAACGGATTTTGTGAAATTCCAACGGGAACGGAAAAAAATGGAAATCTGTCACCGTTGAGTCTATTAAGCAGAAATTTGGTATAATGGTAGTTTGACTACCATGAAAAGATTCAGGATAGTTTTCATTCCAAAATTCTTACGGGAACGGGAACAAAATGGAAATCTGTAATCAAAATTCTTACGGAAATGAGAACAATCTATGTCCATGCCAAAATTTGAAGTGGAAATCTAACTGACTTATCATCGCAGGGATAAAATCGCTGGACAGATTGACCTGAAATTTGTACAGCGTGTTTTTTAGGTAACGTAGACGACCGATAAGAAGGGATTTTGTGAAATTCCTACGGGAACGGGAATAAAATGAAAATCTGTAACCGTTGACTCTATCAATCTGAAATTTGTTGTAAAGGTAGTTTGACTACCATGAATGGATTCAAGATCATTTTCATTCCAAAATACCTATGGGAACGGGAACAAAATGGAAATCTGTAACCGTTAACCCTATAACGCTGAAATTTAGTATAAAGGTAGTTTGACTATCAGGAAAGGGTTCAAATAGTTTTCATTCCAATATTCCCACGGGAACGTGTATAATATAGAAATTTCTACGTGGCCAATTAAGCTGCAATTTAATGCAAAGGTAGTTTGGCTACCAAAAAAGAATACAAGATAGTTTTCAATCCAAAATTCCCACGGGAACGGGACTAATATGGAAAATGTAACCGCTGAGCTGAATAGTTTGAAATTTGATGTAATAGTAGTTTGACTACCAAGAAACGATAATGGATTGTTTATTCATCCTAATATTCCTATGGGAACGGGAATATTAAGCTGAAATTTGGTATAAAATAGTTGTTTGATTCCCAAGCTCAAGCGCATCGCCTCATTCTCACTTCGTGCGCTCGATTTGCGCATTGTGGATACTTTCCAACCAAACTAACATAATATGTGGGACTACACTAAACTCTGTTGGGTAATCTGACTGACTCATCATTATCACAGTAGAGACGAAACTCCTGAACCTAGAATGATAAAATTTGGAATACCTATCCTATAGGTTCTTTTTAATACCTAAACATGTATTATATTTTTATTATCTTTTTGCTGAACTGATAGAGTTGAAATTTGGCATGCAAAGGTATTTAAGTACCAGGAGAGGATGAAAAATAGTGTTTATCTCAGATATTCCCCTCTTATAGGGGGAAAAGAGGGCCATTTTTCTCCTATAAAAGTGGGGGCAAATGTTGTATTGAAATTTCTAATACCGCTGGGCCTGAAATTTAGTAAGTATAATAAAGGTAGTTTGTATACCAAAATAGGACATAGGATAGTTTTTATATTTTAGAAATCCCCTTTTAGAAGGGGAACAGGGGTGAAGTTTGTATGAGTTATCTATATTCGTTAGGCCAATTAAGCTTTTTTTTACTTCTACAAAGGTTAGTTTAAGTACCAGGAAGGACACAAAATAGCTTTTATCCCCGAAACCGTCCTTTCAGAGAGGAAACCAGGCATTTAAGAGTTTGTATAAGGAATCAATATCCGTCGAACTGACGTAGCTTTCATTTGGTTTTAACCAACGAATTAGGGAAATAAGTTTTAACACAATTTGAGTTCTGGGAAAGAGCATAGGATAGTTTTTATTTCCCTGAAATCTTTGTAGTATCTCCAAACATTGTAAAGGCCGCGGCAGTGGCCGGCGAAGCACCAGAAGCTACTAGAATATTTTAAGATAGGAATATCATAAATAGGATCACAAGTTGTCAAAAGACTAAATTCATGTTAAGATGCGAATTTAATGTTCGTGATCATTTTCTATTTCTAGCAATGGTATTAATACTAATAAATCTGTAGATTTGTCATTGAAATATTTATTGCGTAAGTCTTATTATTTAATTTTATTTTTAATGGCACCCGAAGCAAAGCGAGGACGGGCCGCTAGTCTATTATATAAAATCGTTCGTACACTTTTGTTCTATCAACGCACAGCCCAAACGGCTGGATGGATTGAGCTGAAATTTGGACAGCGTATTCGTAAGAAGATTTCATCGTGCAATAAGAAGCGATTTTTCTAAATTCCCTCAGGAACAGGAATTATTCCCGAGAAACGAATGTATGCAAATCCGTAACCGCTGAACCGATTAAGCCGAAATTTTGTAAAACGATAGTTGGGATTGTGATTAGAAACATCAAATAGTTTTTTTGTCAGAAATTTACTTTTAAGGGGGGTAAAGGGGGGTCGAAGTTTGTATGGAAAATTTAGAACCGCTGACCCTATTGAGCTGAAATTTGGTACAGAGATAGATTGAGTCCTAAAAAATTGAATGGTATACTTTTTATTCCAAAAATCAACCTCTAAGGCGGGATAAAGGAGGTCAAAGTTAGAATAGGAAATCGGTAACCGCTTCTTTGTTTAAGCTGAAATTTAAACCAGCGTGTTCTTTAGGTAACGAAGGCGACCTATAAAAAGGGATTTTTGCAAAATTCCTCCGGGAACGGGAATTATTCCCGAAAAATGTTTGTATGCAAATCCGTAACCGCTGAACCGATTGAGCTGAAATTTTGTAAAACGTTTGTTTAGATCGTGTTTAGGAACATTAATTTTTTTTTGACGAAAATTAACTTTTAAGGGGGGGTAAAGGGGGGTCGAAATTTGTATGGAAAATTTAAAACCGCTGACCCCATTGAGCTGAAATTTGGTACAGTGGGAGATTGAGTCCTAAAAAATGATATGGGATACTTTTTATCCCAGAAATCAACCTTGAAGGGGGAAGGGGGGGGGGGAGCTGATATTTTGTAAAACGATTGTCTGAAGTGTGTTTAGGAACATTGAATAGTTTTTATGTCAGAAATTAACTTTTAAGGGGGGTAAAGGGGGGTCAAAGTTTGTATGGGAAATTTAGAACCGCTGACCCTATTGAGCTTAAATTTGGTACAGCGGTAGATCTAATCCTAAAAAATGATATGCAATACTTTTTTCCCAGAAATCAACTTTTAAGGGAAAAAAGGGGGGTGCAAGTTTGTGTAAAAAATCGTTAGCCGCTTCTTTGTTTTTGCTGAAATTTGGACAGCGTGTTCTTAGTTACATAAACTAAGACGACCGATAAAAAGGGATTTTGTGAAATTCTTACAGGAACGGGAATTATTCCCAAAAAACTTTTGTGTGCAAATCCGTAACCGCTAAACCAATTAAGCTGAAATTTTGTAAAATGATGGTTTGAGTTTTGTTAAGGAAATTTTTAATAGTTTTTATATCAGAAATTAACTTATAAGGGGGGGTCAAAGTTTGTATGGGAAATTTAGAACCGCTGCGCTGACCCTATTCAGCTTAAATTAATTTAGTGCAGAGGTTGATTGAGGCCTAAAAAATGGGATACTTTTTATCCCAGAAATCTACATTAAAGAGGAGGAAGGGGGGGGGGGGGGGTGCAAGTTTGCGTAAGAAATCGTTAACCGCTTCTTTATTTGAGCTGAAATTTGGATAGCGTGTTTTTAGGTGGTTTTGGCGACTCACGAGAAGGGCTTTGGCTAAATTCCCACTGGAACGGGATTTATTTACAAAAAACAATTGTATGCAAATCCGTAACAACTAAACCGATTGAATCGAAATTTTGTAAAATCATGGTTTGAGTTGTGTTTAGAAACATTAAATATTTATTTTGACAGAAATTAATGGGAAATTTAGAACCGCTGACCCTATTGCGCTTAAATTTGATACAAAGGTAGATTAAGTCTTAAAAAAAGATATGGGATACTTTTTATCCCAGAAATCAACCTTTGAGGGGAGGAAAGAGGATCCAGTTTGTGTAGGAAAGGTAACCGCTTCTTCGTTTTAGCTAAAATTTGGACAACGTATTCTTTATGTAACGTAGGCGACCGATAAGAAGGGATTTTGTGAAATTCTCACCAGAACAGGAATTTTTTCACAAAAACGTTTGCATGGAAATTAGTAACCGCTGAACCGAAAATGAGCTGATATTTTGTTAAGTTCTGTTAATGAATAGTTTTTTTATGTCAGAAATTAACTTTAAGGAGACTAAGTATTAAAGGAGGGGGAAGGAGGATCAGAGATTTAATGGGAATTCAGGAACCATGGAATTGATTTGAGTCGCGGGAAGGATGGTGTGAGAAATTAGTAACGAATAATAATTTAGCTGAGGTACATTACAGTAGAGATAAGTTAAAGAGTTACCGGGAAAGGACCACAAATAGTTTTAATTCCTGAAAAGAGGCGTGAAAATTTATGAAGGCGATAAACTACCGCTCAACTGAGATAATTTGACCTCTGGGAAAGGACATAGGATTGGTTTCTACGGTAGCGAACAAAACTGCATAGAAATACCCAACCCGATATTCTTCGCTACCCACAGCGGGAGCAAATAATATATAGCCATGCCTTATTTTACGCTTACAAAGTCACGGGGATGGAAATACTATCATAGTGAACATAGCAGCACCAAATTCGCTTTATTAATTGACTCTCACGCGCAACGAAGTGCGCGCGGGTCAGCTAGTAACAAATAAAAACGATTATATTTGTCTGCCATCTTGTTCGACTACTTGCGAGTAGCTGCTTATTATGGATTTAATTTACAGACTATATATATATATATACATACTTCATTCATTAAAATCAGACGAAACGCTTCATTAGTACAAAGTGGTGCATAACCTAAGTTCTATACGTAAACGAAATCCTGCCCTTTATTGGGTACTACATCTATCTCTCTTACACTTGTTAGAAGTAAACCTAATGAGTGAAAGAGAGATCCGACTAATAGGTAAGTGTTTAGCCTATGGCCTCATATTTTAACGGCTATAGGTATATCAAAAATAAAACCTTTTCGGTAGCTTCAAACTGATTTTAGTTATTTACATCTCGAATGTCTATTTAAGATGTTTTCTATGAAAATGTGTAGTTTTAACATTGAATAGAAGTTGTAAAATCATGACAAAATCATGTTTTTGTGATAACATTATTGATGTAGTTCATAAGTAGGTTAGTTGTAAGTAAACAATGTTTTTGCTATAATTTAGACTTTACTGAGGCGTATAATTTACTGTATTTGTTAGTGAATTTTAATTTCTTTGGTTTGTTATTGTTCTTTTACTAATGCCTTGATTTTGGTGCAGCTACAAATTTGATTAAGATATGACCATTATTAAATTGCACTCCGTTCCACTGAATATTAGGTTTAGGAACGTCAAGTTTTAATTGTTTTCTATAATTTTTTAAAGAAATCTGTTAAGAAATCTTGTGAAATCTTCAACATTATTAACTATTCTTGTGAACTAGATATTTTTAAGTAACTTATCGTTTATACAATATTTCTTGTATAAGTTAGTATACATTTATGATACAAGTTACTGTTGGTACTGCGTATGTATCATATTATTATTATGTACTATACAATTTAATGCAGAAATATGTAGTAATATTTAAATGATAATTTATTTTGAAGAAAGAAGAACTACCCCGAAACTGTGGGTCCCCTATGTTTAAAAGTTAATTTATTAACTGAAGAAATATCCCGATATTGTAAGTCTCCAATAAGATATGCAGGAGGCAGAAAGGTCATGATGCAGGCATTGTCGTAGTAATCTTGAAGACCTAAAACTGCTACATATAGATTAATCACACATCCAAAATTATTGTGATTCTGATTTGACTTTAATATAGTGTAAGTTGGGCAACCTCTTATGTTTGAATATAAACTACATTTATTATTTTGAAGAGTCCATAATATAATATATTACTGCATTTTTTGTGTTAAGTTGTGTAGTATAAAGCTACGAGTGATATAGGTCGAACTAAACGGGTATACAAACAATGTATTATGTATATATTTGTAGGGGTGTGCTAGTGAAATTATAATTATTTTCAAACATTTACTTTTCATTTGTTTTATTTTTATAACCTTTTCTTATTTTCAGTTTTTTTAATAATAATTTCTGTGAAGAATTTATATCATATCATTATCTAATGGTGTACGCATATCTATCCGCATCGACCGTGCCGAACGAATGGAATTTTATGATAAGATAAGAAACACTTTATTGATCCACATATAAAGTAAATTTTACAAACAACAAAATTAAAACTAAGGGTGTATCAATTGGCGGTCTTATCGCTAAAAGCGATCTCTTCCAGACAACCGTGCAGGGAGAGGAAATATACAACACTGGAAGAAGGACGGTGGTTTCAAAAAACTTCAAAAAAAAAAAAAAAATAGCACTCCGGGAGTGCCGGCAGAAGTGAAAACTTCAATATTAACGTTGTGTTTAATTATAAGTATAAAAATACTATCATTTATGAGGTAGAATACAATGTTTATTTATTGCGCTATCGTACACAAATATGACAATTTATATGTTGTTATTTATAATATTATATAGTTATTTATATATAACATTAAATTTTATCTCTCAGAAAAATCAACTTCCATCCATAATTTCGACGACTTTTACACCATCGTTATTATCATAATCATCATCGCAAATTTTTACAACTGATACAATTGGTTTATGATAACTTAAGTAAGAAACAAACAGTTTTGATTCGAACCTATTTAAGCGTCTAATAAAAAAAATATAAAAATATAAATATAAAATATTTAAAAAAAAATATCGGGCGCGCGCTTGTCTAAGCCCCCTGTGCCGCCTAAACAGAGCAGCACACTCAGGCACGGTAGAACGAGTGGGAGATACTAGTTCCTCTCCCTTCCCCTCGATCTTACGCTTTTTCGATCAGCATCACGTGACCCTGACGCGAGTTTTAAAGTTTTTACCCATACAAAAAAGTGCTCAGCGCCGCTAAAGAAGTTTTCACTTCAAAAAAAATTAAATTCTTTATATGAAATGTCATGAAACCTCGCACACTTGCCGGAGTCGAATCGACCGAATCTGAAGTCTGAAGATTTCCTATACAAAAATTCTTTCGGCGCGGTCGATGCCTATAGATGTACGACCACCATTAGATACCTTTAGTTTTAAACTTTTAGTACTGACGTGGTTTAGTAATACATTTAATTTTTTTATTTTTAAAAACCTTAATAATAAATAAAAAACTGCCCAATAGACTAAGATAAGCCTTAAATATGCCCATTCTAGTAAAGTTACTATAAAATATAGGATTTTATTACGCATCTCCATATTGTAGATAAGTAGAATAGAATTATATTTATCGTACCTGCTGCGATCCGCGGTTTCATTTGCCTAATTTATTTTTTTCGTGTAAGCGATATAACGAATGCATATTGATCTTTGTAAATAAACGGCATAGACTCACTTGTATTTACTTCGGCTTCGTGCCGACCGTTTCGATCCTGTACGAGGATCTTCTTCAGAGAGCTGCTGCGGTTACGCGCAGCCGCCCTAACCGCCAGCGCGTAACTGCAGCTACTCCCTGAAGAAGATCCTCGTACAGGATCGAAACGGTCGGCACGAAGCCGAAGTAAATACAAGTGAGTTAATGCCGTTTATTTACAAAGAGGAATCTTAATACTCACGAATCGTTGAATGCATATTGCATAATAAGGTGCTTCCACATCGCAGTTTCCTATAAAGCGTTAGATATTGTTGTATAACATTTGTTAAACTTACTATTTTCTAAATGTGACAGTGCTATGTGCTATACAATGTTGTATAACATTATTGTTGTCAAATGTTATACAATTATCTAACGTTATATAACTGCCGGGTGGGTTTGAACGAAACCGCGGTTCGCAGTGATTGATTTACTAAATAAATACACGAACGAGCAACTATGAGATGATAATAAGTAATAGAATATTTATTATAATCGCGATTAAGGTGCAATCGCACTAAGCGGCAACTGCACTGCAGCGACGCGGCGCGGCATGGCGCGGCCAAGTAATTTGTATGAAAATGCCGAATGCCTGTGCCGTGCTGCTGTCATAAGTTTTTTTTTATATGTAGGTTAGCCTTTAATCATGATCTCGCCTGATCTTAAGCGAAGATGCGGCAGTAGATGGTACTTATCAGACCAAACCTAGAAGACGGGATAAATCTCCCCCTGGCTTCACTGAACATCATGTCGGAACACGGTCACAATGACCGCTTGGCGACACGGCCACAATGACCGCTTGGCGGCTTGTCCCATACATTTTCATACAAAGATACTTTTGGCCGCACCGTGCTGCGCCGCGCCGCTGCAGTGCAGTTGCCGTTTAGTGCGATTGCACCTTTATTATACATTGTTTCATATAATAAGTGTTGCAAAAATGTAAAAGTTATTGAGACTCTTGAATAGGTTGAGGCGTTTTTGTAACACTTTTATATGTACTTATTAAAATATATTTAAATCGTAGATGTACGGGTTTCGTATCACATTTATACGGAGTAAGCGAAACATTACTAGAGGCCGTATTTGTTTATTTGACTTTTTTTTTACAACGAAGTAAGAAGACGAGCAAGATTCGCTCCTGGTGGTAAGAGATGACGCAGCCCATAACTAGTACAGTGCTACCGAGTATTTTACGAAGGTTAAATTCTGGGTGCACTGCGCTAACGCTTCTTACTTGAAAGTCATAAGATGTTAAGACTCTTCAGCCCAGTAATTTAGTCAAATTACTGGGCTGAAGAGTCTAGTTAAGAGTCTAGGCTAGTTAGCTACAGTGCCCTCCTACCGAAGCAGAGTAATGTTTGCACATTAATCTAGGGGAGTGGATGAAGATATGACGGATGATAGAGCAGAATGGAGGAGAAAACGTGTCGTGCCGACCCTACCTAGTGTGGGATAAGGGCAGGAAGATGATGAGATGACGAATCGGTTAATTTACAGTGGGATCATCTGCATTCATTTGTACCATATTTGTTGGGTTGGGTTTACTTGCTTTACCTACTTATTATTCGTTCGTAATACGAGTAACATTAAACAGTTATTCGCTTCGTACAAAAGTAATACGGAACCCGAACAGTAGAAGTTCATATAAACACATTGATAGTCTGTTATTAAATGCACATTTATTGATAAGGAACATTTGTGGTATTTTATATACAAATACATTAATATTCAAATAGGTATATTTCAAAATAAAAGATTTTTATATCATTCAGTCCGAACCTATCCGCTTACCGGGTAGGTACTTATATCTTCCAATAATATTCATTAAAATTCATTATACTTACCTTTTTATTATTCAATTATATTAAAATACCTACTAATAGATAAGTGTGAGCATGAGAGATGAATACCTACAATAATATTTTTGTTATTGTTGAAATCGCAATAAGTAACTAGCCCTTGGATTGAATGGGAAGAAGGAAGGTAGCGATCATTCAGATAGGGATGTTGATGAGGTATTTTTTTAAATATGTTAATTAGTCCGGAATTTAAATGAAACAATATTAGATGTTGTCCATTGGTAGTGAAAAATATAATTGACTTTTATAAAAGAACGTGTGTAATGCAAAACACACTGAAGTGGCTTAGTTGTGCTGTCATTAGCCGAACTCTGGTAGTACATATTGGTATTACTAAGTAACGTAATGCGTCCCCATTCAAATAATTAAAGGCATTATATATCAGCCATTTTTTTATTCTCAAACCAAAAAATAAGTATAAGTATCTTATATATTATTTTCAAGTAGGTACCTATTTATATTATGGACAAATTTTTTGACCTTGTTAACATCCCTGTTCATTCATATCTGTGCTCATCTTTTGTGCTTACTTCTGTACTCTTCACTCACTATACCCTTGCTAGAACATTTTAAATAGGATTTATAAAATTGAAATCGATAAAAATAAACGCTAAGCAATCATAAGCATTTTAGCTTAACGAAATTATAATTATAATATGTAGGTATTATTTACCTATACGTGTTACAAAAAGATGTAGTGATAGTCAATCTGAACAACTAGTAGAAAAATATTCGAAAACTCGAAAAGTTTTTTTTTATGTGGAAAAGTAAGAAGACGAGCAAGACGCTCTCCTGATGTTAAGAGATAACGCTGCCCATAATCAGAACAGTGCTACCCAGAATTTCACAATGATGTGCAATTCTAGGTGCACTGCACCAACGCTTCTTAAGTCATAAGATGTTAAGACTCTTTAGCCCAGTAATTTCACTAAAAGTGACTGGATCACAATTTTTTGGTATGTTCTCATCGAGTCACACTGTGACTCGATTTATTCTCCTCCTGTTCTCGTCTAGTAACACTGCACATAGAATCTGGACGATTTTACATCTTTGGGTAACTCCAAAGTGGTGTATTTTAAAATAAATACCTATATATATGTTTTATAGCTAATAAATTATAAATGGTGTTTCGTTTTGCGTCGTTGTCTAGAATCTACATGCAGTGTACTATACTTCGTTTCAAAAACAAAGATAATTTTTGCAGGATTCGAAGGTTATATATCAATGAAAATATCATTGATATATTCACAAAAACTGTTATAAATATATTATGATAAATATCCGATTTCACCGCATTTTCCAAAACTTATCTGAGCGCTTGGTCGAGGCGACATGTGACCAAAATGCTAGGATATATTTGGCCCAACGTATAAGTATTGCCATTCAACGTGGCAATGCTGCCAGCATTCTGGGCACTCTGCCATCTGACAGTGGTTTGGAGCACTTGGATTTTCTGTAGATTGGCTTGTGGCCGATCTGTGGTTAATAAAAGTGTTCTCAACTGCTGTCGTAGCTGTAGTATTGTTAGTTTGTTTTTCTCAATAAAGGCATTTGCCACATAAAAAAATTATTGAAAAAAAAATATATCCGATATTTATCGAATTTATTAAGATATTGGTCTTTTGAACCCTGCAAAAAATATCTTTGTTTTTGAAACGAAGTAATGAGAATAAATATTCTCATTGAGTCACCACTGTTATTCGATGCGAATATTTTTCTCAACCAGTCACAGTGTTATAGGATTTGGTGTGACTCGATGAGAACATACCAAAAAAGTATTGACTTTCCATACAAAGTAACTGGTTCACATTTTTTTCTTCAAGTTGTTGAACAGAACAATATTGTTTTACTACACTTTTTGTAGTACTTTGAGTAATGTTTGATAAAACGTAGATGTTCTAAATAATGATACCTATTACCTCATTATGTAAATAGATTAGTTCTTAATAACAATTAAAATTATCAAATATTGACTCCAATATAAATATGATTTTTGAGAATAAATAAAAAACCTTTTTAGCTTAAAGTTGTGTTTCATTTAAAAATTACCTTTACTAGATCGATCGTCAGCATTATTTTGTTGAGCCGTAGGCCGTAGAGGGTTCTACGAAACGTAGCCCGTAGCATATGCCTACGTAGACAAGCGCAGCATGAGTTTTAATAAATCGCATTACTTGTTTACTTGTTGTAGCTGTGCAGGTGGGTAATCCTCTGCTTAACACATTGGCTGCGGCGTTTTATAGAACTATCCCAGGTGCCTGAAATTAATTTTTTATGTAAAAATCCTTTGACAAAACACACCGTTTGTGTTTTTCAGCACTCGCGTTTCGACCTCAAAAACACGGCTTGTGTTTTCAGCAGTCAGTCAGTCAGCTTCGTCTTTACTTGCGACTTGCACGATATGACAAATATAATTAAAAATTCTCTTAAGCTGGGTACAAAATCCCGGTTTCCGATTGAGCTGAAATTTTGCATGCCTGTATAAATCGGATGACAATGCAATATTATTATGACATCGAGCTGATCTGATGATTGAGCTGGAAGGTAGCCATAGGAATTCCGTAATTAAACGACGCAACCCCATGGAGTTTGGGCTGATTATATTTTTCTTGACGAGTACTTTGGTGCTGGTTGGTAATAATAATAATAAAAGGTTGTTTTAAAAAAGTTTTCGTAAAATTTAACTTGTTTTTAATTATGTAATTACTCAAAGACTGGATATATCCAATCAAAATGTACACATTGACCCCGGATAAACATCCCCAGAATATAAATATTCTCAATAGCTACAAATGATTTGTTTAATAGAATTGTTTCCGTGGCATCGCGCACTCATTCACTCAGCCCGAGGGATTTATTTATTCACAAACGCTGGAAATAAACTAACCGATTGAGAATACAGATGTACAGTTAAGAGTAAAAAATACTATAGAAGTAGTTTGTTAAAAAAATGAGGCACCTATAAAGGTATAAACCAACTGCGTTTCATTCTAAAGTGATTTGCAAGTCATTTTTATGTTGGTACACAGGCCCGGATTTAGCCAAAATGCCGCCCTGGGCAGTGAGAAAATGCCGCCCCCCTCCGCCGAAATATTATGTATTGGCTGTCATCGGCTAGACATTTTACTCAAAAATTTGTTGTCGAATTCATGCAAAATACATACGTAATTATGAATATTTATAAAAAAAAATATTAGAAGATTTTGTATATCTGACTGCAAAAAGTGAGTGCGCAGTTCGTTTTGAGTGCCAAAAAAAGAGCGCGAGCAACTAGCGAGCAAATACCGAGAAAATTGTATTTTTCTTGCTACGAAAAGTGGACGGATAGTTGGAGTAAAAATCTTGAGTTTGTGTAGTAAGGCTGCTTATTATGAGCGCAATGAAAATTTTATAATTAAAATAACCTGCGTGATGGAGAAAACAAATTTTAATTCAACATCGGATGTTTATGGATTGACTCCTTTCGAAATTTGCCGCCCCTAGTAAATTTGCGGCCCCCTGAAAATTTTCCACCCTGGGCACTCGCTCCGAATGCCCCTAGTGTAAATCCAGGGCTGTTGGTACACATGGTGGATGTATATAGATACGCCATGCGTGTTACCATCAATACAACGCAGTTGTTTTATCTTTACCTATTTCTCTTCATTCTTTTAAACATTTTGTCTTCTACTGATTGATTTCTGTATTCATTCACAAACTCCTATAGGAATCGTGATAGCCACATGTGCGCGAATTTTGCGTGATGTCTAAAAAATACTTGGTCATACCAAGTATTTTTTAGACATCACTACATATTGCAAATATTGGTTTGTCCTACATTACGATGTGGTATGCGAGCATTAGGACAAAATGTATCTATTAGCCCTTATTGGGCTTAACTTGGGTACCTCATTTCAATTTCATCCAAGTTCAGTCCAGTAGTTTTTCGTCTATGATTTAGAGTTACGTTTTCGGTATTTCACTTCCAATTTTTGGTTTGATTGGAATTTAGAGTAAACAGGTGGAGCTTCCATTACTCTCAAATGTGGATAGTGCATGCCTATTCCTATTACTTGCTGTTACCAAAAGGTAAAAGAAATATTGGTACATCCACCATTAATTGCAAATTGGATATATTTTTTAATCCTTTCCGATATCAGCTATAATCATAAATTATAATATTATTAAGGTAACTTAGATGTGTGGATATTGTGAACAAATTATAATGAAATAGTTTTTAAAACTGGATTATTTTTTTAAAAGTTTTTGAACATAACTTTTGCGTTATTAATTATTTTACAAATAAATGTATGAAAGTAATATGAAACAAATTATCAAAAGTCACATAATAACATGTTGTTAAGGAGTTTTTTTCTATACCAAGAACTAACGAGCAAGACGCTCACCTGATGGTAAGAGATCACGCAGCCCATAATTAGTAGGTACAGTGTTACCTTGGATTTTACAATGATGTAAAATTTTAGGTGCACTGTGGCAACACTTTTTACTTGAGCGTCATAAGAGAGGATGTTGGATGATTGGTCCTGCGAGGTTCTGTTTAAAAAATATGTATATTGAATACTAAAAATGGGAAAGCTGTCTAGAGGGTGTAGTCCCAAGCGATGGCCTGACTAGGTTGCACAGCAATTGGAGATATCAGTCAGCGAGGCACACCACAAAGCCGAAGATCCGATCTTCGGCTTTGTGGAGTGGCCAGTGGAAGAAGACAGTCTCGGGCAAGCAGCAGGGAAGGAGTCACGATCCTCAACATTGAGGGAACGAGTGAATAATAATAATTGGGGTTTATACTCCAACAGAACAGTTTGCCCAACTTACACTGTCAGAGTCAAATCACAATTTAAGGGTTGTGTGGCTAGCCTACGTGTTGCAGATTCAGGTTGCCAAAATTACTAAGGGGGCCCCTTAGTAATTTTGGCTACATGACCCTCCTACATATCTCTCATGACTGCATCCTACATATCTTATAGGAAACAGCCGGGACCCACAGTTTTGCGTGCCTTCCGAAACACGGTAGCGTCCAGGCGAAAATCTTTTCCACACTGAGATTTGAATCCAGGACCTTCAGCTTACAAGCCGGAACAACGACCACTGGGCCACGGACGCTACGTCAAGAGAGAGCTAATACGTGAAGCAAGAGACATAAATACTAAGTTCAACTCTGTACAAAATACCCGTACATAAGCAAGCGTACCCATTAATTTGGACCGCGGACAGCCTCCACATTACCTATTTAAAACGTAGGTATCCGTAAAAGGCAATCAACAGCGATACCATAAATTAGTCGCGTCGTTCCATTCGACAGGATAAATATTGAATGAGATTGAGTGCTGGCGTTACAGATTCACAATTTATACAACCCTACGTGATTGGAAACATTATCGGCCTTCAAACTAACTTGGAGCCGAAAGGTCCCTCGTAGCGTTGGAAGGTATGTGTTGATCTGTTGCCAAACTCTTATGATAGAATGAATGTAACTTTATTGCAAGACACGTTGTATACAAATCTTGAAGCTAAAATATTATAAATAAGTTGTAAAGTGTATTAAGTTTCACGGGCAACATTTTTTTAATACAAAATAAACCTACGTTTGACCACATCCCACCTGATGGAAAGTCTAAAAACGGACGACGAGGAATCGTGTAAGATGCCTTGAAAGGTTTACTCGTGCCTTAAATATACTCAAGTTGTATCGCTCGGGAAACATGGATTTTAAAAACAAAATTTACATTTTAGTAGCTTCATTTCAACGTTTATATATAAAACGGAGATATCAGGCCCAATGGAAGAAAATAAATTGCATGAAGAGAGTCACAATCTTTCACATTAAGGGAACGACCGAGGAGGAAATAAAACATAAAATCGTGATAGATAACAATTATAAGGAACAACAAAAAACACTGAAACCGGTTGAAACTAGTTCTACAAATGTGTCTAAAAATCTGATCAGTGACCCTGTAAACAAGATAAATATTATAAAAACTACTACGGCGATTTCGCCGTAGTATAAATCAATACACCTAATATATGAATAGTCTTGGCAACAGCGAGCTCGAGGCTGGTGATTTGGTATTCTGTTTGCGATACACAGAGTTAATTTTATATTGAATAACAAAGGTTGGCGATACAAAGAGGCGCCGTGAGCGCTGCGTAGGTGTCCCGATACACTACTTATGTTTTACTTGTGTTTTGGAGCATAAATATCTTAATGTAAGTATAAAAAATCAAATGTCTAATTATCACGGTTCAAGAGATAGAGCCTGAAGCCGGACGGACAGCACAGCCTTAGTAATAGCCTCACCGGGGGTAGACTTCCCTTGCAGGAGGTCGTCTAGTTGGCTACCCCAACAGTGCTAGTTAATTTACCGGAGTAGTGATGTGCAAACATTACTGTGCTTCCGTAGGAGGGCACAGTAGCTAGTGAAATTACTGGGCTAAAGGGTCTTAACATCTTCTTAGAGATCACTTTGAGCGTCCTTTGAGAGACCGCCAATTGATACACCTTTAGTTTTAATTTTTGTTTGTAAAATTTACTTTATATGTGGATCAATAAAGAGTTTCTTATCTTATCTTATATTAGTGCAGTGCACCTAGAATTTCACATTATTGCAAAATCCTAGGTAGCACTGTACATATTATGGGCAGCGTTATCGCTTTACACCAGGAGAGCATCTTGCTCGTCTTGTTACTTATTCACCTAAAAAAGGGTCCGGTTTTTCCCTTTTGGGTACGGAACCCTAAAAAGGAAAGTGTGACTGACTGATTAACACACAACTCAAACCACTGAACAGATTGTTTGTTCTTTGGAACAAAATATAAATTCTACGACGTATGCCTCCGTTAAAAGGAAGAAAGGATTTCTCCACGCGAACAAAGCTGCGAGCATAAGACCTCCAAATTGACGGTCAAAAACGGCTGGACCCAACAGCTGAAATTTGCGAAGCCGAAAAGTAGGTCCAGATAGCATATACTTAATATGGTAAAACCGCTAGTTCGAAATAAAAGTCAAATGATTAAATAAATATTTGACTATTTCTCTCCGATACATTACTTAATCATACCAATATAAATATATCAACGAAAGTAAAAAATGCTTTACGTTAGCCACATGTCGTAAAACATCGCTCAGCTGAATAGAACCTTCTTTCTGTAATTCGACAAATAACTCAATATAAACGGTGAAAACATAAATATTTTTACAGTCAATATTCGGAATTGGACGTCCGCCGGTTATTTGGGTATGGCTACATTTTATTTGAGAATTATTTATTTTGTACCTAGAGGTAGCGAATTTGTCGAAATTGATAGACGAATAGTTCGAAAATGCAATTTATTTCGGAAACTTCAGAACTCGTGTTTGTGTTGCAATACTAGTTTAAAAGGTAGGCAAGGTCCCAAAAAAAGGTAAAGGTAGGTAAAGGTTGCAGGTAAGGTAGGTTTTAAACTTTTTAGTAGGTTAGCCTTTGAGCTCGCTCTCACCTGATCTTAAACGATTGCTTATGCGGTCGAAGATGGTAGTAGACTAAACCGGTAGTAGAAAGCGGGATGAATTCCTCCATGGGTACACTTAACATCTTGCTGGAACATAGTCCAGTCGTAATGACCGCTTGGCGACATAGTTGCACTTAGGTATTGCAGAAATAGCACAATATATAAAACTAGAAGGCTGGGCTGGCTGGTTTCTCTATGTAAAATACATCTGGGTTTAATTTTTTTTTCCAAGAAGCTGCAGTGAAGGAATTCGAAATATATAATAATATTTTTTAACTAAAGGAAAAGAGACGTAGAGCAATGTTGCTTACGACTTCGATTTAAACCTATTAAAACAGAGTATTGAGTACGAAATGTAAGTCCCGCTTACTATTGATTTACATTTAAAACTTGGTCTGAGTTAAAACAATTTTATTCATATATCTAAATGAATAAAAGCCCCAAAACTGTCACAAGAACTCCTAAATTGACTCAGCACCTATTATAATAAAAAACTAATTTGATTTTGTGGGGCTCAAGGCCAAGGCCGAGCTTCCCCCATATTTTATCGGAGGGTGCCCAAGGGTCACTGCCTACATTTATTATTAGGGGCAAGATGATGCCTCTTATAAAAACTTGCTTAAGATTACGAATTATCATATTTTACGGGGATTCGTTAGCCTAGTTAAGAATTTTATTAAGGAGACAGGAAATGGTTTTTATAATGTAATTTAGAAAGTCTCGAAATAAAATCCGTGATTTTATAAAAATTGCTAAAAAGCCATAACAGTGTGTAATCTACGAATTAGGATATATTCCTTATTCGTAGTGTGCAATAAATAAAACTAAGGTTTTCGCGAGTATTTAGAGCTCGAAGATGTTTATGTGAACGAAATAAAACTTTGAGACTTCAAATTGAGGTAACAAAGTCTCAATAAAAAACACAAAATAGTACTGCTTGTACATGAACCACAGCATAAATTTAATTAAGAATCTACACGAATAGGTACAATAGGGACATTCCTAATCCCTACACCCTATAAAGGTAAGTAAGACTAGGATTTTATCGGTAGTGGAATAGTACTAAAGCTTGTCAAATTACAAAAGTTAATATAGGCAACATTGGACCCCATTCTCTAGCCGAAAATAAAATTAAATATCTAAAGCAACTATTCTTTTTGTTCGCGAGCTGATTGCGTCGCTGCCAGTGACAGTCCGGAATTAAATCCGCTCGCTCCACTTATTAAAATGCCGAAAAACTGCTCTTTTCCTACACAATGGGTAATCTAGAGCCTCCGGACGTGTGCGCTGTGCTCTTAATATATGAGCTTGAAGCGTGAGTTAGCTCATTTTAACTTCATTTGTACCTTTTTGGGAATAAAATTATCTGAGAAAAATTGTGCTAGTTTCTTTTGCTAAATTATATTTAAGGGGACTTAACGAACGATTGTATTATATTTGATTTGGTTCATAGATCTGTTCGACATACTCGTATATTTTAAAATAGCAATTTGAGAAAAGGAAACTTAATTCTCGTTAAAGCTATAGACATATTATTTTTTTAAAAAATTAAAAGCGGTGTTGCAACTTTTCTTTCAATATTACCTTATGTTCTCCAAAAATAGATATTATAATAAGCGTAGTGTATTATTTTTGTATAATAATTTAATATTACGAAGTCACCAAAACGGCCGCAACGGAAGACCAGCGTCGGTCGAACGGCCGGCAATATGCTGAGTTGCGACCTTTTTGTGTATAAATGTCTATCTAATGTTTTGTTCTAAGTTGAAGGTTTTGTGTGTCAAAGATGTTTATGCATAAATAAATATTTCATTCATCTATTCATTCAAAAGGATTCTCAGTTTGATACTTTGTTAAATGGCAAACTATTCCCGATATACAAAATAAATGTATGTTTCATTTTAAGAATAACATCGTTGTTATTTAAGAGCGAGAGAGTTGCACGTAAGGACGAAGCTCTTTTAAAAAATTGTAAGAATACATTTTTACACTGGTCGAGTTAAAAGTTCGATTTTTTCCGAATTTCTCACCCCTACCGTTGATTTTCATCTCAAATAGACATAAAATATTTCCCAAATTCGTTGCATAAAATAATGAAACCTAACCGACTGTAATCAGTAAGCAGGGTTGTCTCAACGCTCTACAATTCTCTTAGATCTTGAAACAATCTAGATATTCATTAGCACTAATTACTAGGATTGATGTCTTGTACGAATTCTCGTCTTTGTTGTTATAAATATTAATAGTATTTCAAGCAAGATTGAGTAGACAAGACAGAACCTATATTATAAGCTCGTATAATAAAGTTGGGCAACACGTAGGTAAATATATAGGTAATAGGTAGGTAAATCTCAATTTTATAAAGAAAATTTGATAATTAACCGAAATGCAAAAAAATCCATCATAATATAATTTCAAGAGAAAAGTGTGTCTAAATGATCTGTCAACGCTCAGCCCAAAGCGCTGAATAGATTGGGTTGAAATTTAGAATACAAATTATTATAAATAATCTCTGCTAAGAAAGAATTTCACCATGAGATTTCAAAACTGAGATGAACAGCGAGCATGAGCTTCTGATAATATTCATTATTATGTCCAATATTCCAATACAATAGTTACTATCTAGTATTAAAATATGTTTAAACTTAATAATAAGATCACCATACGGAAGGCCAAACTATATTTTAAAACCGGTCGGAAGGAGCTCGACGGGAATCGCAATTCCCACTTCAATATAATTATATTAAAAAAATATTTAACTGGTAATATTTTTTAAACCTAATGGGGTGGTCCTCACTACCAAATGGCGCGGTCATGCGGCAGACCAAGGAGAAATTGCAGAGACGATCTTGACTCATTAGCATAGCGTAAGGATGGACAACTACAGCTCAAGACCGCAACAGATGGAGGGATGGTACGGAGTTAAAGCTATAGACATATTATTTTTTTAAAAAATTAAAAGCGGTGTTGCAACTTTTCTTTCAATATTACCTTATGTTCTCCAAAAATAGATATTATAATAAGCGTAGTGTATTATTTTTGTATAATAATTTAATATTACGAAGTCACCAAAACGGCCGCAACGGAAGACCAGCGTCGGTCGAACGGCCGGCAATATGCTGAGTTGCGACCTTTTTGTGTATAAATGTCTATCTAATGTTTTGTTCTAAGTTGAAGGTTTTGTGTGTCAAAGATGTTTATGCATAAATAAATATTTCATTCATCTATTCATTCAAAAGGATTCTCAGTTTGATACTTTGTTAAATGGCAAACTATTCCCGATATACAAAATAAATGTATGTTTCATTTTAAGAATAACATCGTTGTTATTTAAGAGCGAGAGAGTTGCACGTAAGGACGAAGCTCTTTTAAAAAATTGTAAGAATACATTTTTACACTGGTCGAGTTAAAAGTTCGATTTTTTCCGAATTTCTCACCCCTACCGTTGATTTTCATCTCAAATAGACATAAAATATTTCCCAAATTCGTTGCATAAAATAATGAAACCTAACCGACTGTAATCAGTAAGCAGGGTTGTCTCAACGCTCTACAATTCTCTTAGATCTTGAAACAATCTAGATATTCATTAGCACTAATTACTAGGATTGATGTCTTGTACGAATTCTCGTCTTTGTTGTTATAAATATTAATAGTATTTCAAGCAAGATTGAGTAGACAAGACAGAACCTATATTATAAGCTCGTATAATAAAGTTGGGCAATACGTAGGTAAATATATAGGTAATAGGTAGGTAAATCTCAATTTTATAAAGAAAATTTGATAATTAACCGAAATGCAAAAAAATCCATCATAATATAATTTCAAGAGAAAAGTGTGTCTAAATGATCTGTCAACGCTCAGCCCAAAGCGCTGAATAGATTGGGTTGAAATTTAGAATACAAATTATTATAAATAATCTCTGCTAAGAAAGAATTTCACCATGAGATTTCAAAACTGAGATGAACAGCGAGCATGAGCTTCTGATAATATTCATTATTATGTCCAATATTCCAATACAATAGTTACTATCTAGTATTAAAATATGTTTAAACTTAATAATAAGATCACCATACGGAAGGCCAAACTATATTTTAAAACCGGTCGGAAGGAGCTCGACGGGAATCGCAATTCCCACTTCAATATAATTATATTAAAAAAATATTTAACTGGTAATATTTTTTAAACCTAATGGGGTGGTCCTCACTACCAAATGGCGCGGTCATGCGGCAGACCAAGGAGAAATTGCAGAGACGATCTTGACTCATTAGCATAGCGTAAGGATGGACAACTACAGCTCAAGACCGCAACAGATGGAGGGATGGTACGGAGGCCTTCGGCCAGCAGTGGGATCCTATATGTGGTTATTGTAATAAAAATGATAATAACTTTTTTTAATCACACTAATAAATGCGAAAGTTTGTGAGTGAGTGTGTATGTCTGTAACTTCTTCAAGCCTAAACGGGTGGGCCGATTTAGCTGAAATTTGGTATAGAGATAGCTTAGACCCTGGAATAACACCCTGACCCCTGGCTTATATTATTGTATTTGTGTGTGCAATAAAGAGTTTTCTATTCAATAACACTTAGGCTATAAGTACAGCGCGTAAGACCGCTGGGCGCAGCTAGTATTACCTAAATCTTCATTGGACAAAAATATCAAAGAGTTCTTAAGCGAGAATATCATATTAAAATCCGCTCGTCGCTTAGCTCGAGGCCAAACGGTACAGGCCTACATGAAGCCGCATTAGGCTACATATTAAATTAATTTCCGCCTTGTGAATCCGCGATATTGTTTGTCACTCGTGTGGCTCTCGGTAGAATTCGCGAGTTAATTTACTTGTTAACGCGACATATTAATAGTACGACATACGAGTTTATTAGTTCGTAAAATGTGGGGTCTTGTGTGAAATATGTCGACATGACTCCTCATAAAGACCTTTTGGAGGACGCTTTTACACATACCATCACGTGACGCCCCGTATTAATAGTTAACTAGTTAATTTTAATCTATTGCAATATCATCATCTATGACAAGTAAACTACGTAATGAAGTATGTGATTTTTAAACTACTGCTAGCGTTTTCAGTAATTAAAGAAAGAAAGAGTTTTTTCGACGGCTTAAAATGAGACACAAACAATGACATATAACATCCAAGTGAGGAGTAAACAGAATCTCAGCCGAGGTTGAGATATACTCAACATTATAAGACGTGTGCCGTTTTATTCATTGAATGAAGTAGGTATGTATGTGTAAAATTGAGACGAGAACACCTCAATCGCTTGATTCGAATTTTTGTTGAAATACTTATGTTCGGTCTTTGCAATTCATAATGGAGGGTAGTTTTAAAAACTGCTCCACCATCATCTTAAATACTACGTCTTGCCGAAAGCGCAGTCAGTGCGTGTTCAAATCGGAACCGAGCCGGAGGCACGTTGTCTTCGCTCCAAATTTCTCCGAACACCCTCAACCTCAGAGGTGTGCCTAGTGATTCAGTGCCGAGTGATTTTATGCCGTGCATATATTATTATTGCTAAACCTGCCGAATTCTACGGCGCCCTCGCCGTGTGCGTGTGATATACTATTTGGAACCCTTCTTGTCGGTGACAAGACTGTTTGCGATCCTTTGGAGGTTATTCTTGGAGTGCAGTGGTTGGCCAACCTGCAGGACTGCCGTGCTGGACTGCGTCTGCTGTTGCCCGAGGCAGCGTGGATTTAAAGGTTGGTGGTGCCCTTCAATTTTATTTCTCCAGAGTGTTTTGCGAAGATCTGAATGGTCTTTCCTCACCTCATATACACGTACACATACCTCATACAGTCCACTAATATCAATCGAGATAGTGTGCAGATCGCACAACTTAGCAGATACATTATTCCAGCGTGTTGCCAGATGTATGTATGAAAGTCCTTTAATAGTAAGTAGGCACTTATTCAAAGGCTTAATCCTTTTATTATGTCGTAAGTTGTAACTTTATGTTTAGTTCAATATGTAACTTTCTTTTGTGAAATTATTCTGATCGTAGATTAAACACGAGTTGGATTTGATATTCTTGCAAAAACAAATCATTATTAACAAAGAAAACGCTCTGTTTAATGTGTAAGTCTTAATTTCTATTAATATAAAATAAGTTAATATATTTAAAATAATTACTGGTCTGATATTTGTTTTAAGAAATAAAAACTTGTTATGAGTGGTATTAAGAAATAAAAATAGTTACGTAGTAGCGCAATTTTTTTTGTTTAATAAATAGAACAGAATAATTTAGTACTTTCAAAAGCAAATTGAATAGTTCTACTTGAATGCTGTAGTTAGATTAAAAGGAATTTTAAAAATATGAATATTCTCAATCCAAGTTGTGAAAGTTCCCTTTGTTTAGCCTTCCCCGTCACAGAATACGAAGCAGTTAGTTCGTCAGTTTATGTTAATTTGACGTTGTTTTACGGGCCTCATTTTGGAGTTAATTACTCGACCGGTGAGGCCCAAATCATTTATTGCTTAGTATTTATGTTGCTATTAACAATTTAGAACTGGTGAATAATCTGGTATTTTTCATTTTGACCTACGTTTATTTTTAAAACGCCTAAATACCGAAGGGAGAGATTTTTCCTAAAAAGAGTACAAAATCTTTCGTAACGAGAATGAAGTATGCGTTCATGTGTCATTACGTCTGTAGTCTTCATTTTTAACTGAATTTTAAAAAGTAGGTTATTAATTAGATATAAGTATGTATTATCCACCACCTATCTACCTATTTCACCTACCTACCCATACCATGGCCTATACCTATATCTGGTTACCTATTTCATGTATATGTTTATCAAATTGGGACTGCGAAATATTAACATATCTATCATTTAGAACTTCTAAACAATTATACAAAATTCCAGGAACGTTTGTACAAAAAAATATCAGAACCAATTTTGATTGGATTTAAAACATTACATTTTTATATTTCTATTTTTTTATTAAATTCTTGTTTCGATCAACTTTGTCTCTATGCGAAAAAAGGCAATGCAGTGTTGCGTAGGACATTAAAAACTAGGGTGCGTTTTTTGTATAATTCATACTTATTTATTTTTCGCATTTATAAAACCTGCAAAACGCATTTAAAAAAGGGCTGCTAATTAGTATAAAAAACATAAGTACTGCATTACTGAAAATGATTACGAAGCCAGAACGCCGTAAATACTATGCACAGCTATTGAAAAATGTAAAAAATATGGTAAATGGTAAACGACATAAGCAGGTTAAGTGGCTCTTTCAGTATTTTTCCATATGAGATGTGATTTAAAGTTAAACGAGTGAACGTAACTAGATATTAATATTTTTTTGTTTATGTGGTGAAGTCAGCATGTTTTTTCATTTGGTCTGCACTTCGTTCTGTGGACTGCATATTTATATACTACACATTTATATGTAATCCACATTATATTTTATGTAAGTATGAATATGTTTAATAAAATAATAATGAATTCAAGCCTCGTTTCAAATAAGCCTTAATGTTTGGATTATATTTTAATTCTAGCTTCACCTTGTGGTTTAATTCGTCAAAACATAAGTACCTACCTCTATGTACTCGATGTACTCTGGAATCCAATCAAAATTCTGCCTTATCGTGTCAGAATTTTGACGCGTGTTTTAACATATTTAGTCCTGAACCTATGCATTTTAATAAGTATACCTACTTGTCACATTTTATTATTTGAGAAAGATATGCGTAAGAAAACTGGAGCTTCAATAAACATCTCCTCACCTATAATAAATGAGCCTGAGTTACGTCTTCACATTTATCTGATAGTACTATATTGAAAGACACAGTAACATATCTTATTACATTGGGTCCAAGAAGTATTGGACAAAACCTTGAACCCAGAGTGGCGTATTAAAAGCAATCCTATCCGGCGCACCCTGCAGGACTATTCACTTATCCGATAGGAAACCGAATCGACGACCGAATTGTCAAAAATGTATTAAATGACATGTTACGTCGTATCGTTTTATTTTTAATATTAATACGTCATACGTCATTTCATACATTTTTACAATCTTTATATTACTTTCACCTGTCTGTTGTCTGTCTGTCTGTCTGTCTGTCTGTAATCAAATCTTTCAAGTTTAATTTGACCCACTTCCCGGTTTCCAATTGAGCTGAAAATTTGCATGCGTGTGTAAATCGGATGTTAATGCAATATTTTTATGACATCGAGCTGATCTGATGATGGAGCTGGAAGGTGGCCAAAGGAACTCTGTCATAAAACAACGCAACCCCATCGAGTTTGGGCTCATTTGATTCGTCTTGACGAGTACTTTATGATGCAAGATGATAACAATAATTAAAGCTTGTTTTTAAAAAGTATTTTTTTAATTTCACTTGTTGACAATTCGGTCTTCGGTTCGATTCACTAACGGATAAGTGAATACTGCGAGGTTAGTTTAAGCAGATTGACTGATCTTTTCACCAAGATAATATATCGACCCGACAAGAAATAGTAGAAAATGTTTAATTTACAAATGTTGGAGTTCATGTACTGTCCCCGTGTAAGCTTTGATTTGTTCAAAGATCTCAAGTCCGCGGGAGGAGCGCAATTTTTCAGTATTTTTCCTTCTACCTTCGCTTCTCGTTCGTTTCAGAGTTTGAATTTAAATTACATTTTTTGTCGAGCTCTGAAGGTGAGTGTTTGTCTTTCTGTTCCATTAATTTCATAGCTTTCTTTACTTTTGCGCTAGAGAGGGCTAGATTAAGGAAATGAGATCTGTTTCGTTTGGAATTTTATATGAAAACGGTTATTATAAATGCATTAAATAATTTTAAAAGGTTGTACAGACTACAACAATGGAGAAAGACACCACTATTATAATATAAAAATTGAAGAATCAGTACCAAACGACGTTTTCCCGAATAAGGGGAAACTAATTTCTATGTAGCTAAAGTCCCTTATTGTTACAAAATTAAAATACTATGTTAAGGCAGTAGGTAATTTTAAAAGAAATCTTTTATTAGGACGTTATGGATTTTGAAAATAACCCTTATATTATAAGTGCGAATGTTTGTGAGTGTATATTATGATTGTTACTTCTTCACGTCTCAACGGGTGGCCGATTGAGCTACAATTTGGTATAGAGATAGCTTAGACCCTAGAATAACACATAGGCTACAGTAAAGCGGGTAAAACCGCTGGACGCAGCTAGTAATACTATAAAGGCGAAAGTTTGTGAGTGTGTATGTTTGTTACTTCTTCACGCCTAAAGGGTTGACCGATTGAGCTGAAATTTGGTATAGAGATAGCTTAAACCTGGAATAAAACATTAAGCTATACTAGTACAGCGGGTAAAACCGCTGTGCGCAGCAAGTAAATAATAAATGTTAAATTTCCTACGATTTTATTACAAAATACACTAAAGTATCAGTAGTAAATTATATATATTTTTTAATTATTACGTAAAAAGCTTTGTAAAACGTCCAAATTATTTCCATAAACACCTCAATAAGTTATTAAGTTAAGTTATATAAATTGTTCCAAGTGAAAGCAATAGAAGTTAAGTCAAGTTATGAATACAAAGCGATCTTTAAGTTGTTTCAAGTATTTGAGAATTAAACTCGAAATGAGTTTTATTATACTAATTAAATATACTTTTTGTACAACTGGACTGTGTCAAGAATTTCATAATAACTTGCTTGGAATATTGAAAATGTTTTTGTAATTTGTGCTTTGAGAAAAATAATGAGATGAAGAATAATATGAAATGAAAGAATGTACAAACTGTTACATTTTATAAATTACGACTTAAAGTTGAAAGAAAATTGACTTGTATAAAAATTATTTTATTAATTGCACTAGGGTTTTTTGTAGATTTGTATGTGGCCGATCTGTGAATTGCACAATAAATGTTTTAATTGCTTACAAAAATTGTTATATTAAATATGTGTATAAATAATAATTAATTTAAAGGTCTCAAGGTCTAAAGTTTTTTTAAATCAGGTTCACGCGTTTTTTAGTAACTGATGGACTTGGGTACATAAAGACAGATTTCAACGAATTGTGAACCTATCCTCCATTTTTGAAGTCGCGTTGGTTAAAAGGAGTTTCATCTGAACTTTTATTTAAGAACTTTTGGGTCTTTGAGGCAATGAAAAAGTGCCAATTTAATCTATAGATCGCCTTAATTTATCGTTGAATAAGTGCCTTCAATAAAAAAAGAGATTAAACTCAGTGCTCGAATGTTTTCTTAAAGACGGACGCGAAAACTTTAGCCCTTCATCCCCTGATAGGACCTTCAACGTTAAACAGAGGTTTCTTGTTCGAATATTGGCTTTCCTTTGGTCCCTTTTATTTTAACTTACCTAGTACTTAAAAGGGCACGATCTAAACATTTTGAGTAATACCTACACTTAAATAAATACCTACATTGAAGATGTTATTTTTAATGTAATTTGTATTTAATTTGACATTCTTTTATCATTATTAATATTATGTAATTATTATTATATTCAACACAGCATGCCGAAAGGTAGATAGTGGCGATCTGAATTGTTTTTACATTTCTACTGTTACCTTATTTACGCTTGTGATTAAATGAATTATGAATTATGAAATGTTGACTTTTCAGAAATAGAAAACAGTATCGCGATGCATTTGAATTTAGTAGAACAGTGTATATAGATTTATGTATATCTATGTATATAAAAGGAAAGAGTGACTGTCTGACTGATCTATCAACGCAGCCCAAACCGATCGACAGATTGAGTTGAAATTTGGCATAGAGATAGGTTTTATGACGTAGAACTCCGATATGAAAGGATTATGTCACGCGGATAATGCCGCGAGCACAAGCTAGTAATTATAATCATACTAATATTATAAACGTGAAAGTTTGTAAGAATGGATGTCTGGATGTCAGGATGTCTGGACGTGTGTTTGTTACTCTTTCACGCCTAAACGGGTAGACCGATTGAGCTGAAATTTTGTATAGGGATAGCTTAGATCCTGGAATAACACATAGGCTACGTAAGTACTGCGGGTAAAACCGCTGGGCGCTAGGCTAGTATAATCTAATTGCAACAATTGGAGAACTATACTAGGGTACATTTCTTAATATAATTTAATACAATATGTCAAAAATTATTCATTAAATAACCCGCCCCTGATCGTTCCCGGTGCAAAGGTGCCCATTACGCTCGCGGCATTGCCACGCTGAATAGCGATGGCCAACCTTTGCACCAAAAACGACCCGGAGCGGGAGTCACCACTTTTTTCTGACATTCTCAGACCGATCTCCCTAACGAGACCACGCGCTTCACTGCCCCAACTCCCCATGGTCTCCACAGCCACGGGGACGAAATGATAAAGCGGGTCCATGGCGGCGTACTTAAGCCTCTTCTTCGAACTGGCGTCTTCCGCTGCTGCTGACGGTGAGTGGACGGTGCGACTCAGGTGGCTGGCGGCGACAGTGCAGACACAAGTAGCGTCCCACACTAGGCACTTCCCGTTCTTCCAAGGCACCAGAGTCAGCCCGTCCGGTCTCTTACCGTCAGATCTGCTCAGACCCGGAGGCTCGAGTACGCAAGGGACGTTAGCCGAAATTAGGGCTCTACGCACGATGTCGTTCAGAGCATGGTGGCGCGAAAACCTCCCTGTACACCGCCGACAACTCAGAGCGTGATGACCATCGGCCTCCACCATGGAACCGCAGGTGCATACATGAGGTTCATACACCTTACAGCCCAGGCGGAGAGCCACCGCCACACGCAAAGAGTCATCATCTAATAGGGTGCCTAGGTGAGGAGACGGTAGCGCATGCAACCATGCTCCAGATTCCGGCTGCGACACCGCACGCAGTCTGGCCTTATCGGCTCCAATAGCACCCTCCAATAAAAGGTCCTGGACCCGCTTTACTCCTACATCATCCCACGCCCGCTGATTTGCGGCATTTTCTGGGAACGCCTCGCCGGAGTTGAGAGCCGCCCATGCAGACCGAGCATCCGAAACATGGGGTATACACACCTCATCACCATCAGAGACTAAAACAGTAACAAGACTTGCAACCCCATGCGCAGATGCCAAGAAAGCCGGCAGGCCCACATCACAGGCACGACGTATACCCAGGCCCCCACTACGGACTGGAAGGCTCTCCTGATCCCACTGACGGTCACCCAAAGACACATTAAGTACAGACTCCACCACAGATTTTAAAGTCATGTCCAGTGAAGTTACTTCCTCTGTACAGAGCCAGGTGGGAGTTGTCCGCAAAAGATAATTTATCTTAGGGAGACCGAAGCACATTCGGAGCAGGACAATCGCAACGTGCGCGGAGAGGTCTTCTAGACGCTCACGAGCAGAAAGGAGAAGCTGTTCTCGAAATTTGACCGCTTGAGGAGCAGCGTCGACAAATATAGGAGAACCTAAGAGATTGAAGTTAGAAGGAGAAATTTCCTTGATACCAGGAAGAAAAGTATTGAAGCAAGAGAAGTGTGTACGAGCCTCTGTACTGCAGGGGAAAAATTCGCACTTGGAGGGGTTCACCTCGAGACCTAACACCTGGAGGCGAGGAATGAGTGCCTCAAGATCCCGCAGTACTTCCTCTGGCTTACCCCCTATAGTACCGTCATCAAGATACCAAACGTTGAAGGATGACTTGATTTCAAGAAGGACTTTGTGAATAGCCAGTCCAAAAATGAGTGGCCCAAGCGGATCCCCCTGCTGGGCTCCCACTTCTGAAGAAATTAGCTGGTCTTTGAAATAAAGGTTAGATGAAGTTCTGTAGACTTGGTGAAGGAAGGGAAAGAGAGAAGGAATTTTTTCCTTAGCCTCGCTCAACAGGACGTCTCTCTCCAAGCTGTTAAATGCGTTGCGAATGTCCAACTTCAATAAAATGTTATCCGCGTTCAAAGGGTTCATAACGAAAGACCGAGTGGCGTGAATTGCAGCTTCACAGCCTAGTGGCATCCCGAATCCCAGCTGGTGGGGCTGCAAGTACGCGGCCATGTCATCCTTCACTGCTCGACAAGCCAATTTTGCAGCTAAACGCCGAAAAACACTCCCGACAGCAATCGGTCTTACCCCTCCATCTTTTTTATCTAACGCGCACAATGATGCGCCATAAAGATAAGGACACACCACAGGGTTGAGTTGCCCACTCAGCAAAAAATTTACCAATTTAGCCAGGCAACCCAACAGGCGACGCCCATTTTCCCCAGCTGAAGCAGAAGTTAACTCTTTCAAATGGCCGGGGCGCAGGCCATCCAAGCCTGCTGCGGATCCACTATAGAAAGAGCCAATCCCTGATATCACGTCCTCAACATTAACCGACAGCGCGGTAAATGACAAATCTGGCTCCGGGGGAAAACTGAGAGGACGTGACGGAGCCGGGTGCTTCTGCTTCAAGGCTACTAATGTCTCGGGGCCCCGGTCAGCAAATGTGTCGTCGGACATAAGCAATCGGACTGCTCCCCTTAAATCACCTTCAAAAACTTTGGATTCTATATATTTTTTCTTAGAGCGCAATCCGGTTTTATTAGGCTCAATGTCCAACCCGTCACCAAGTTCAGACCCCGAAGACATGACATTTGCCTTAACCTTTGCTGTCATATTTCCGGGAAGATCTTTCAGTGGCACCCTCAAAGCTGTAAAAGCGTACGATAGTAGTGCGCTCCACTCCTCCACCCCATTACGATCAACGCACATATCTATCACGTCACACAGCTTCTCAGCAGCCAGATGCCGCGCCCCTTTAGGGACGTGACGTAGAACCGGAGTACACTCTCTCAGTCTAGCCAACCTATCTAGGGGACACTGATTGGGCATCGTTGTATCCGGTGCTGGTGGGGCTACTGTGACGTCAGGCTCTGCCTGTGTCGTAACAGACGCACCTCGAGCACTTTTGTGTACCCGGCCAATATGGATTTTAAGACCATGTTCAGAGAATGAACGTGTAGACCCAGGGCAGTGGGGACAGCTCACTCGCACAGATTGATTATTTTTTTATTCATATTATAAAAACAAATTACTAATAAAAAAAAAAGTTAAGTACAAAGTACCTATTTCAATGTTGTTAACAAAAAACAACAGAACAAGAACTAAATATATCTATGCCAATAACGTTAGACAGTCTGAATAAATTTCAGAATAAATTAATTAAATTATATTATTTCCAATATTAATTAATTAATCGTAAAATTATACAATTAAATCAAAATAAACGCATTATAATAATAATATTTTGTGTCGTAATAATCCAAAAATAATAATTATTTTTTAAAATGTCAAATAAATAATAGGCTCAATAAATAATAAAAGTAATAATCGTTACACAAAAAATAAATAAAAATAAAATGTCAGTAGTAAATTATGTCCAAATCCTGTCGAAGAAAACTGGTTACGCCCTCTGTATCAGAACGCCGGAACCAGCGATGTAGCGTAGTGTGAGCTCGTTGAAGAAATCCTGTGTCGTAGGGGCAACAGATCTGCTGTAACATGTATCGACGCATACGCATCAAGTTGTTATCGTAATACGCGACCTTTGGCATAGATGGCGCTGTTCTACTTATATCTCAGGGGAGGTTTTTAGATATTAATGATTTCTCATAAAACTCCCCCACTGAGCACAGCACTGCCATCACAATCACCACTTTGCACCTGACGCCACAGGTAACAACATAAGTCACTTTCGACCACTTCAAACGTTGAAAAAATAGGTCGGTATTTGACGCTTGAAAATCTTCACAAAACTTCTTCGATCGGGAAAATCCGTATTATGTCGATGATCAGCAAGTCTTAACGTAGCTGTTTCAATATAATTAGATAGAAAAATCTATCCAAAATCAATTTTATTAAAAATAAATAATACAGTCGATGTTGTTTACACGGGACTACCCCCAAAAAAAAAAACTAATTCAAAACTATATTTAGAACTATACTTAGTTTCAAAAACAAAGATAATTTTTGCAGGGTTTGAAGGTTATATATAGGTATATATATCAATGAAAATATCATATATATATTTTCAAAAACTGTTATATCCGACGTATCTTATGATATATATCTGATATATTATGATAAATATCCGATTTATATTCAATTTATTGACATATTGATCCTATGAACCCTGCAAAAATTATCTTTGTTTTCAAACGAAGTATAGGTAATATATAAGGTGTATCTCTTCAAACGAATGCGACTCTTTTTCATTCATCAGGTATGTGTGTCTGTTTGTTGCTTTTTGTTGCACAAAAACCACTGAACTAATTATTGCGATTAGTTCAGTGGATTAAACTGGTTATAGCCAGAGTTGCGTAAAATTTGAAATCATTATAATATGAACGTCAAACTCATCTCGATTGTCTGTAAGAGAGTGCTATATGCGAAAAGACCGCCAATTATAATATAACCGCCAACTATAATATAACCGCCAATTATAATATAACCGCCAATAATATAACTATTTCTTGTAACTTGGTATGCAATAAAGAGTAATTCTATTCTATTCTATCTCATTCATTAAATCACTTTAAAAACCTTTGAGGTTAAAATTCTTTATGATTTTGCGAGTTATTTTAATAAAGTTAAAATTCATATTATATTTTATGTAAACAATTTGAGCGTTAGCTATTCTAGGATTAGTGTTTATTTATAAATAACTAAATAACCCTAAGAATATAAAAACAGTGCTTAAAAACTAAAACATTAATATAAAAAAAAAAATACAAATAATTACAAACTTAGTCACTAAATAACCCGCCCCTGATAGTTCCCGGTGCAAATGAGCCCATCACACTAGCGGCATTGCCACGCTGAATAGCGATGGCCATCCTCTGCACCAAAAACGACCCGGAGCGGGTGTCGCCGGTCTTTTCCGCAATCCTTTGTCCAATCTCTTTAACGAGACCGGACGCTTCACTGCCCCAACTGCCCATGGTCTCTACGGCAATCGGGACGAAATGATAAAGTGGGTCCATGGCGGCGTACTTAAGCCTCTTCTTTGAACTGGCGTCTTTGGCTGCTGCTGACGGTGAGTGGACGGTGCGACTTAAGTGACTGGCGGCGACAGTGCAGACACAAGTAGCGTCCCACACTAAGCACTTCCCGTTCTTCCAAGGCACCAAAGTCAGCCCGTCCGGTCTCTTACCGTCAGATCTGCTCAGTCCCGGAGGCTCAAGCACGCAAGGGACGTTAGCCGTTATTAGGGCTCTGCGTACGATGTCGTTCAGAGCATGGTGGCGCGGGAACCTCCCTGCGCTTCGCCGACAACTCAGAGCGTGATGGCCGTCGGCCCCCACCATGGAACCGCAGGTGCATACATGAGGTTCACACACCTTGCAGCCCAGGCGGAGAGCCACCGCCACACGCAGAGAATCATCGTCTAGTAGGGTGCCCAGTTGAGGAGAAGGTAGCGCATGCAACCATGCTCCTGATTCCGGTTGTGACACCGCGCGCAGTCTGGCCTTATCGGCTCCGATGGCGCCTTCTAATAAAAGGTCCTGGACCCGCTTCACCCCAACGTCATCCCACGCTCGCTGAGTTGCTGTATTGTCTGGGACTGCCACACCGGAGTTGAGGGCCACCCATGCAGACCGAGCATCCGAAACATAGGGTATACACGCCTCATCACCATTAGAGAGTAAAACTGTAACAAGGCTGGCAACCCCATGTGCAGACGCCAAGAAAGCCGGCAAACCTACATCACAAGCACGGCGTATACCCAGACCTCCACTACGGACTGGAAGGCTCGCTTGATCCCACTGACGGTCACCCAAAGAGACATTGAGAACAGACTCCACTACTGATTTTAATGTCATGTCCAATGAGGTAACTTCCTCTGGGCAGAGCCAGGTGGGAGTCGTCCGCAAAAGATAATTAATCTTAGGCAGACCGAAGCACATGCGGAGGAGGACAATCGCAACGTGTGCGGAGAGGGGTTCAAGACGCTCACGAGCGGAAAGGAGAAGCTGTTCCCGACATTTAACGGCCTTAGGAGCAGCGTCAACGAATATAGGAGAGCCTAAGAGATTGAAATTACAAGGTGAAATTTCTTTGAGACCTGGAAGAAGGGTATTGATGCCAGAGAAGTGTGTACGAGCCCCTGTACTACAGGGGAAGAATTCGCACTTGGAAGGGTTTACCTTGAGACCTAGCTCTTGGAAGCGAGGAATGAGGGTCTCAAGGTCCTTCAGTACATCTTTTGGTTTACCCCCTATAATACCGTCATCGAGATACCACACGTTTAAGGATGACTTGATTTCAAGAATCACTTTGTGAATGGCCAGTCCAAAAACGAGCGGCCAAAGTGGATCTCCCTGCTGGGCTCCCACTTCTGAAAGAATGAGCTGGTCTTGAAAAAAAAGGTTGTGTTTATTTTGGGAAACCAACCAAATATTTGGTTTAATATCTGAATAAACTGACCAAATTATATTAGACTAATACTTTAAGGTTTTATTAAATTTTATTTTATTAAATGAATATTAGTGAGATCTCGCCGCGTCGGTGTTTTCGTCGAGATGAAATTTTTGTTGTATTTGCTTAATCGAAATTTATGGCCGAAATGCGTTTCTCAAACGATAAGACCTTTAGTAGGTAAGTAGAAAGTAACTTGCAAAATAAACTTGTAAAAGGATATGAAAAAGTTAAAGAATCAACATTACTTACATTGTTTTGTTTCACGGATCGATATGAAATGATTTAAAATAATTATAAATATGCAAAGGAACTCAAAATACCCACCTACCTGGTGACCAGTGTGCGGAGGACTCATCGAAGTGTAAACTAGGCTCAGATTCTAAAACATCATCATCATCAGCCCACGTTCGTCCACTGGTGGACATAGGCCTCACCCATGGCACGCCACTCAACTCGGTCCTCCGTCTTCCTCCTCCACCCCGCGACCTTCCGGATTCCGGATATCATCACCCAATTCTAAAACATGTTTTTCAGCAAATAAAATGGAGGGAAATAGGAAGTAAATATTTGACAATATTACGAGAGACGCTCGACATCGAATAGATTATAATTAATCGATGGAAAATTATCGTTCGAATGATCTCAGTATTAAATTGTTGATCGGATTTCCCCAAACGACAAAAGAGTCAAGAGTATAGAGAGATAAATTTAAACAGAATAAATAAAAACAGAAGGCGGGCATTTAAAATTCATTCACACATAAAAGTGCAGGTGCAAGTAATCTCAATAAAGGCAGGTTAGTGTGCAGGTGCAAATGTAAGACACCGTTTTATTATTACAACCTTTTATTTCAAAATTTTAATTGTTGTCAATTCTTCAGTATCTTGCTATCCTCATTCAGTTGCCACCCGCTATTCCTTTGATTGCAACCAAAAAAAAGTTTAAGTTTAACAGCGTACCAGCGTTTTATTATTGTAAATAATAATAAAACGCTGGCTGGGGCTTTGGACTTTTTCTTCTTTTTTGACTTTTTCTAACCACAATCGGCGACATCTTTTGTTTCGTAGATTTAATTTTCATTTAAAAATATTGTTTAAATACAATCCGTGAGTAAAAAGAAAGTGATTTTAGGTAATAAAACTTTATTTTATAAAATATACTTGTTTTACTGGTTAAAAACTGCTGGTGCCGGATTCTGTATCTTTTTATGAATGGCATCTAACTCCTCCGAGAGTCTGATTGAATCCAGTAATTGTTTTATTCACAAATTACTTCGCTGAAATCCATTATGTTGCGTAAACGTCGGAATGTTTGCGAAGCTCTGATGCTTCCCGGAAACGAACATTGTTTTTGCTATAACAATTATATATACAATACAAAATACACAAATCTTCAACATTCTAATTGATAGAATATTGAAGATTTGAAGATGTGTATTTTAGCTTATTGTAAAGTACTAGATATATTTTACCAGTGGAGCCACACGCACTTTGTTGCGCTTAATAGAACATTATTAGTTTTTCTCTACTATATTATGCATGTATTATACATATAAACCTTCCTTTTTAATCATTCTATCTATTAATGAAAACTGCATCAAAATCCGTTGTGTAGTTTTAAAGATATGAGCATATATAGGGACAGACAGACGTGGAAAGTAACTTTATTTTATACTATGTCGTGATAGTGATTAAGCCTATATATTATTATGGATCACAGAGTTAACTTACTTTTCTTTGAATTATGAATTTTATAATATTTTAATTATTTGGCTTGGCCTCACCTCTAAATGTTCTTCACATATTTTCTCGGATTAATATAGGCTAAGAACTCGTTGCATATTTTAAAAACAAACATATGAAACAAATGTTTTTTCAAATAAACTTTTTGTTAAAATAACACAATTACGGCAACTTACTAAAATAACAATCAATTTTTGCGTTGAAAACCACGAATTAAAATACCTTTAAATAAATTAAAGTAAAGTATACACTCAACAAAAGGACACCTTAAAATGAAAACAAGCATAATGAAATTATATTCCTCCCTTCGCCGTATTTAGGAAAACTTTGACAAACGCGTAAATAAGCCACAATAAAAGTCACAAAATGTTATCAAAGAAAAACAGGAGTTGACATGGCTACAACACATTTTAGTAACTGGGCTATGTATTTACCTACTTAGCTCAAAGATGGGCACGCTCTTTCTCATTTAAAACATATTTTTCAAAATAACACCCTTGTTAGGTAATTGACACTAATGTTTTACCCTGTTCATTTTTGACTAACTGCATACATAATTTAAACGTAATTTTCGATTTTAAGTACACTTAGCATGAACATTATTTTTTTATGTTATTTTAATATAATAAATTATAGGTAAATTATAACTCTCTTAAAAACGAATTGTCACAAAATCGAACTATCACATCTTCTATATGTTAAATCTACGAAACAAAAGATGTTGCCGATTGTGGTTAGAAAAAGTCCCAAAGTTTGATAATCTGAGTCCCGCGCAGGGCATCATGGTATGTTCGTATTACTTTACAAAATAAGACTTTATGGGCTCTTTTAACTTGTATTTTATGCAACTGTGACGGCACTCGGCCCTTTTACGATATTGCCTCGCGTAAGTGGAATATCAAATGGATATCATATCTACGAGTGTAATAAAAGGTCGGGTGGTGCTTGCAGAACTTTTCTAGACTCTAGAAATATTTACACTGGAGTTATAAAGGCAGATACCGTGCATTAAAAACAAAAGTAATACCAAATTTAAAAAAAAATATCGGAAATTTAATTACATCTTATTGTATAGAAACAAACCCCATAAACTTAAGAGTCTCTATATTATACAGCGAACATTTGCATAATAGTAAATAAATAAATTATACTTAGATCATGATAATTCGAACCTGACATTCGCGGTCAAAAAAAATGGATGAGCGCAGCGTAGTGTTGTGTGGGATTTCTTGAATACATTTTGGTAACATTGCGACTGTAATGGGCGGACGTTATCGCCACATTAGGTGAGCGTTGGGCTCGTCTCAGCCATCTGCTTACTAAAAATATTACGGCGTCAGTTTCATATTTCAAGCGCTCTACCTTTCCAGTACTCTGTGACTATGACTATCTAAACCTAGATAAAATTGAATGGCTCTCTTGGTTTTTCAAACGTATTCAGGCTTTTAGAGATAACAGATCCGCGCTCTGTTGATATTCGCACAAGGACATGAAAAAACATTTTTGGAATCTTTTGGGAAACATCTGTATAGTACGGGATATAGTTTTTTCGTTTTTCAGGTCGAAATCTTTATCTAGATTTCTGTACTATGCTATTTTGATGTTCACACTAGGTACCTATAAAAATAAAGTTCTAGAACGAAAGTTGTTAAGTTTTAATCGATCGACGGCTTCGTTGTTTAGATTAAAGATTTAGTGAAGTTAACTATATCCTCTATGACTATATCTAACAAAAAATATGTATTTATACTCTAACGGAACATGTTACCCTAATTATATTGCCAGAGTCAGATTTCAATCATAACTCAATCAAAACTGTAACATAGGTTGTTGGCCAACCTATGTTACAGTTTAAAGTCGCCAAGATTACTACAAGACCTAACCAAAGGACTGCTTACATATCTTACAGGAAACCGCCGAGATTCAAAGTTTTTGTAAACATTAAAGGTTATGGAGGCTGTGAGATTAATATTAGGTCCGAACGCAAAGCATAAACCAAACTTGGGTACGTGGGCATATGGCTAAAATTCGCTATATTAGAGCACAATGTCCAAGCCCTTAATTTAATTTGATAAATTTAAACTAGACAAGGCAAGACATCGTTTTCGGCTACATTTTGAAGGTCCAGGTGTTATCTAAATATTGAAATACAAAAAACAGTATTGTTCGCAGCGTTCGTTTAAGGATGGTTTAAAGTCAAATTTTCGAAAAAAAAAAACAGTGTCAAAAACTCTTTTTGAATGACAATTTGACTTTTCGCGCTAATATTGGTGCATGTTTGAGCGCCGTCTTAAAAAGTTACTTAATAGCCATATCCAAAATTTTATTAGAGCATCAATCTACGAGTAGCTGGGACGCTCTATCGTTGCCTCACTGATTAGGTACCCGGCTATTTACCCATTATTAATTAATTTTATTTACAAGACAATATCTAAGTTAAATGAATATCAAGTTCAACAATAACACAAACTTGATCCGAAATCTTCACAACCTATCCAAAGTTAACACAATGTTTAACCGACCACTTCAGTTCGGTATACAGTTTGAAGCAGGAACCAATGGAGTTTGCACGATGAACACCAAACTGAAGCAAGAAGCATGACGTCAGGGTTGTTTGCCATCTCATATAAATACTATCTTTACCCTGAACGATTCGTGTCTCAATACGACATGTGAATTTATGCCTTTAATTTACAAAGACCAACGTCAATCTACGTTTTCAGTAAAAGTAAAAAATAAGTATATGTATTCAGCGGGGAAATGCCGCCAGCATTCTGGCTACCTATTACCTATCCGTCCATCATAGGTTTATTAGATTTAAGTATTTATAAGTTTTAGATTATAGGTTTGTTTTGTTATGTTTTTTTTTTGTTTGTTAATTATAAATAAATTTTATTTTATTGTGCAGAAACGTATTCAGTATGAGTGAGATGGCAAACAACCGTGACGTCATTTTTCTTGCTAGTGTTGACGTTGCAAACTCCATCGAATTATAAACTTCTCGGTGTAAAGTCAGGGATTACGGTGTAGTGTTACATTATACTCATAGTGATTTTGTGGAAAGATTTGCTCTGTACTCGATTTACGTCGTCTCGAGTTTTGCGGGTTGTACCTACGATCCCACATATTATAGTAGCTGTCTCTGTTTTTAATGTTAAAATAAAATTTCTGTACTGATTTATGAGGTTATTATATTATAATCCTAGATTTAGGGGTTTCATCGTTATAATCTTAGGGATCTTTCTTTTTATAGGCAAAATTAATCATACTACAATTTTTTTTTATAACACAAATCAAACGATTAATAATATATAATATGCTATAGACTAGTTTATGCTTGCGCCTTCGTTCTAAGCAAGCCTATCTAGCAGTAAAGCTGCGCTGCACACGTCATTCAGAATGTTTTTTTGAAGACGAACAAGACGCTCACCTTATGATAAGAGATTACGCTGCCCATAATTAATACACCGCTACCAAGTATTTTACAATGTTCTTAATCTCCTCATATGTAAAAAATCTTGGCCACCTTACCCTTCCAACCGAAATAATATACACTAAACTTGTACAATCTTCTCTTTTCAATTTCAACCTTTTAAAATTCATTTTCTTTTTTTCGCATTTTTCGTCAAACAAACCACTTAGTTAAGACCTTATAAATATAGAGATGGTAAAGCTCACTCTACCAGAAACCCTGCCAATAATTACGGATATAATCAATACTTCTATCAGGACGAGCACTTTTCCTTCAGCGTGGAAGCGGTCTGTAGTCAAGCCGATACCTAAGACTAATGCAATTGAATCAATTAAAGATCTACGCCCGATTAGTATTCTGCCGGTATTATCAAAGGTCCTGGAGAAGGTGGTGCTTGCCCAGATGGAGGAGTACATAAAGCATAAAACATCATACCTATGTATCAATCCGGTTTCCGGAAACATCATGGAACTGAAACTGCGCTTCTAAAAGTCTCTGATGATGCATTGGCTGCATCGGATTCAGGACTCAGCACTGTGGTAGTCCTGCTAGATTTCTCGCGAGCCTTCGATTGCCTGAGTCCAGAATTACTGATTGCTAAGCTTTCATATTATGGCTTTAGTAGGGACGCTTGTAACTGGTTTAGGACCTACTTAACGGATAGAGAACAGTGTGTAGAGATGGAAAACCCTAATGGTAGTAAAAATGTCTCTAATGTAGAGAAAGTACTAAGAGGCACGCCACAGGGCTCAAACTTAAGTCCTTTATTATTCTCATTATACACAGCAGATATGCCAGACCATATTAGTGTTTGTAAGTACCATTTATATGCAGACGACACGCAGGTATACCATTCGTTTAAACCAGAGGAGACGGATGAGGCTATGGATATAATCAACAACGACCTGGAGGAGATTTACAAATGGGCTGCACGTAATTCTTTAGTACTTAACCCCACGAAGTCAAAAATGCTGGTTTTGGGTACGAAATCGCAGGTCAGTAAGGTGCTAAATAGAAACCCGAGGCTGAATATAAATGGTATAAACATACCAATCGAACAGGAAGCAAGGAATTTGGGTCTCATTGTGGATTCAGAAATGAAGTTCGAAAAACACGTCAATGAAAAGATAAGGGGTGCTTTTTATAAGCTTAAAGTTTTATATAGAATACGGAAGTATATATCGGAAGAGGTTAGGATTCGACTATGTGACGCCTTGGTGCTCTCGCCATTCAATTACTGTTGTGCTGTTTATGGACCCAGACTGAGGGAAAAAACGGCGAGAGCTATCCAGCGTACACAAAATGCCTGTGCTCGGTTCTGCTTCCGTATTCCAAGAAGGGAACATGTCACCCCCTACCTCGTAAAAAAAGGTGTACTCAATATGAAACTGAGACGAGAACTTCATATAGCATGTTTAACGCAAAAGGTGCTATGGAATAAAAAACCGGAGTACTTATTTGACAAACTTACTTGGGTTAAAGGTTTACACAAACTCAATATTCGGACGAAAGTACGCAACATGCTTCTCATACCCACACATTCTACCGCTGGTTTTAAAGGTTGTTTCAAATACAGCGCGACAAAAATTTGGAACAATCTTCCTCCGCCCTTAAGATTAAAGCAAAGTGCAGTCACATTTAAATCAAAATTTAAGAAATATTTATTCGAACGGCAAAAACAAGCATTTGAAGCATCCTTTAAAATCATCGTGGGTAATAAGAAAGCACGTACACGGCATGGAAATGATGAGTGCGTGTAAACTCATACCTGCTCATACCTACATGCGCTCGTGCACTATCTCTCTCTCTCACACACACACACACACACACACATACACACACATACACACACACACACACACACACACACACACACACACACACACACACACACATGCGCGCACGCACACTCTTAAATACATATCTAATAATATAAATAATTGATTAAATTAAGATAACAATTTATAAATCGATAGATTAATATATACAAGCCCGCAACAACTTTACTCGGCACTAACATCAGCATCGAGCACAGGGACAGACTGAAAACCAGCAGTCAGGTTAGCCATAGAGTTAATCTGACAGCATGCTGAGTCTGCACCCATTGACTGAGTCTTATATATATTGTTATACTAAGTAAAATTTGTACCTAATATTTATACGGAATATTATGTATCTTCTGTTGTCAATAAATTTTATTCATTTCATTTCATTTCAAGTCGTGGGTTAAAGTATCAAAACAATGCTGTTTATCCAATATCAACGTGGACAATAACATGGATCTCGCGTATGTAACTCAGTAAATCACGCATATTGGCGTGATACGAACATATTGTACGGAATAAAGCAAAGTTAATATTGTGCCACCCACATAATATGTGCTGTGTTAGGATAGATGTCGTAAGTTGACTATTTTGCTTTGTTATGGTACGTGGAGTAATGCTCTGTAGTAAAAAAATGTGATATTGTATTCTGCCTTTTTGTTATATCATTGCATTGTATTTTTCATCAGCTTACGTTTGTCCACTGACAGCTGTGCATGAGAGTGGCCTATGTCCAGACATAGGCCACTGTCATGACACTACTAAACTCGGTCCTTCGTCTATGACAACCACATCCAGCGACCCTCCGGATATCGTCGCCCTATCTCGCCCTAGGACGCCTTGGAGTCTCTACACACACGATTTTGTTACACTACGATTGCCAAGACGCGGTCGCCACGCTAGAACGCAGTGGTCGTCCTAATCATGAAATTTATAAATATGACGTGTTATATAAATACAAATTGTAGAAAAAGTTAAAACAAACACAGATAACAAGGTAAAGTCTTTGTGACTATATTCACCAGGGGTAGACTTCCTTTGCAGGAGGTCGACTAGGTGGGTACCCCAAAAGTGATAGATATTCTACCGCCTGAGCAGTGATGTGCAAACATTGCTGTGCTTCGGTAGGAGGGCACTGTGTCTAGTGAAATTACTGGGCTGAAGAGTCTTAACATCTAATGACTCTCAAGTAAGAAGCTTTGGCGCAGTGTACCCAGAATTTTACTTTTGTAAAATACTCAGTAGCACTGTACTAATTAAGGGCAGCGTTATCTCTTACCATCGGGAGAGCGTCTTTGTATACAAAAAAATATAGTTCAAGTAAAAGTAACAAGGCTGGTTTTTACATAAAAATACGCATGTACGGCTTCTATCTTAATACATATCTGTGTCAGTCCTGTGTAATACGTCTAAATAATCACGCACGCGGTTTATCTGTGCGTTTGCAGGCGAAACGAGACACTTGCGTGAGCCACCGTTGATATAATTTGATGACTAGTGGATACTGTAACAGGTAAATTTTGTCTGTGATAAAACTCAGCCATAACAGGCTGAGCAATTTCATATCTCAGTCAACGTCTTATCATGACAGTTGCAAGGATGTAAATAGACGGAATCCTCCAAGACTTAAGTGCAAGTAATCACTAAACAGTATAGCAATTATGGTGTGAATAAAGTTGAAAACATTGAGAACACATCGCCGTCAACCATGTTTCTCGAGCGTTAAAACTTAGGCATCTTCAAGACACGAGTGAATAGGTACCTTTCTAGGCATCTTACGTGATTGATTGTCAACCGCATCTACACTTTCCAGCATAGATTTTCCTGATGATACTCAAAATGTGCTCTATGGGTTTTTCCCGCTGCAAAGTTATAGACTTTTTTTTGTCCATGCTCTACAATATACACAACTTCCACACAAACGGTTCAGTCGCATAGGCACTAAAAAGTAACAAACTTTAGAGTACATCACAAACAAAATTTTGCCTTTGCAATATCTAAGGTCGCCGGAAGACGCTGGATGCAGGTTGCTTCCAACCGGTACATATGGAAGTCCAAAGGGGAGGCCTATGTTCAGCAGTGGAAGTCCAATGGCTGAGATGATGATGATGAATATCTATGAGACAATACAAAAACCTGTATAAATAGAGAGTGCCATATCCTTGCATAAAGATCAATGTATCTAATGGATAACAATATTGTTAGTGATTTAATATTCATTGGGCGTCTCCTCTAACATGAAGGTGAAAATTAACACGTGACTATGTAGATTTTACCATTTTACATGTTTAAGGTGAACTACGTGTAGGTCAGATTTAGATACCTTTATTAGAACGTCAAAAGATTTTTTAAATAAAAATGTAAATAGTTTTTTATACTAATGGTTTTTTAACTAAATAGGCCTACATTTAACCGCATTCCACGTGATGTAAAGTACAGATCGTGTCGATGGTAAATGCGCGAGATAGTGGTAGGAAGTATTCCACCTGTGCCTTGATGTTTTCGAAGTTTTTTGGTTGGTTTAATAGCCTAATCTTAAGCGATGGGGTAACCGAAAATTGTAGCAGACTCAACCTAAAAGCCTCACTGAAAATCGTGCCGGAACACGGTGAAAATAACCGCTTGGCGGCACGGTTTTGTTCTAGCCGGTGCAAGTGGTAACTGGTAACACATAGAAGACAAAGATGCCTGGAAACCTCTGCATCATACATCAGCTGGTGCCCCTTAATCGTACAATAAATTTTAATTATGGTAACCAAGATAAACATTGTAAACACATATTTAAAAAATGCATTCCTTATGAGTTTCTTGCTTATTCTTCTCATAGAGGTACCTTGCGAACGAGAGGTAGGAGGAGAGGTGTTAAAATAGAAAACATAAAAAATTGACTTGCAAAAGTGCTCCAATGTAGCCTATTTGAATAAATGAATTTTGAGTTTGAGTTTGATACGCGCTTGTGTAAACACTCCTTAAATTCTTACCTTATCAAACAGTCTAACATTAGAATAGAAGCGAAACAATTTCCTAGAATAATACAAATAAACGAATATTCATATTTCAATGTCAAAGTTCAGTAGCCTTCTTCGAGATTCAATATAGTGGGGGTGAGTAGAGGGTAGGGGAATGACATAACGGTCACGAATCTCAATAACTTAGGTAGGTGTTTAGTTACCTTGAATATGGTAACTTTCAGTGCGCAAGAAAGTAACGACCACGGGGTATTTATTTATGATGACAAGGATTGTCTGTCTCAGTCACTTAACAAATTTTTTTTTTACTCACAATTGATACAAACAATTTTTTGTAGAGAAAAATAATATTAATGTGAGACCCAATCGACTTGCTCATTGTTTACTTTCCACAAATAGTAAAACTCGTAAAATGTAGGTACTGTAATGCGATTAAATTATTTTTGTCTTGCTTTTTTTTCACGACTACATAAACACATATTATAATTTTTCATAGTTAGTGATTTGTGAAAAGCAAGCTTGCGAACTTATCTAGCCCTCCAGAATTCGCATCTGTTCGTTAGTGAATCAATAGTGGGAGGAAAACGTGTTTTGTCGATGGCTCAATACGAATAACTGTGATGGAAGTAGCAAATTTGATTTTCCGCGGAATTTGTCGTGTCTAAGTGAAATTGCTTTGCGAAAATATTTGCTCTATATGATATGATTCGATTGAATGTATGTTTCTTTGGAATATTTGTTTTTATGTTAAGTAGTCAAAGTCAAAAGAGTTTCTCAAGGTTACAAGTGGATTACGTAAAAAAATGAGGAGCAACAATAGTGTGGGGGTACTTCTATATTTTGTGGCGATTAAAAAAAGGTGGTTATGAATGCGATGTGTCACAAAATGTTTTTAGATAGATATTAGATTATTTTCGACAATCCTTTAAGGTTTCCAAACCAATATACCTAATTTCAGAAACGTATGATTTTCGAATACATTTGTATATAAATATTGATCGGAATTTTACGATTTTTTTTGACTTCTTTAATCCAACTTAGGGTGCAGCAGTTAAGTAGATTTTATTAGCATGTGTTACGACGGTTATATAGTACGAAGTAGGTATTATGAATACTATTTTTTTAAATTTTACTTGTAATATTTACGGAAGAAGAATATTGAAGGCCATGAATAGCTAGCTTTAACAGAGGTTACACACTATCTGTTTTGTCTGACGCGTACGTTGAAATCTAAATATGTATAATATTTAGGCAAGTTCTCGACATATCTCATATACAGTCTATTTAAATATCATTCGCGTGACGGAACGCAATGCCGCTGGTATTGAAAGCGTCACTCCAACTCTGAATATTGAAATACTACAATGGTATTAAAATAATCCGGCCTTTAGTTCATGGGGATTATTACGGTACGATGCACAAAACGTGGGCTTTCATGAATGGAGGGAAATAATTGTAGTGATTGGGGTTTGTACTCCAACAGAAAAGATTACATTACTTACACTGTCAGAGTGAAATCACAATTATAGGTTGTGTGGCCAACCTATATGTTGCAGTTTAAGGTTGTCGAGATTCCGTATCCTATGTCTGCTGTACTCCATTCTCAATGATCCTCACACCCCTTCGTATCTAAAAGAACGCTTCTGCTATAGTAAAGAAAAGAGTAATCGGCAACTCAGGTCCTGCTATGAACTTTTCCTCTATATGCCCCCCCATACGACCTGTTTTACTGATAACTCTTTCACGGTTGAAGCTGTCAGGCTATGGAATGCGTTACCGCTGGAGATAAAAGGCGCTACGTCCAAGGATATATTTAAGCGAAAGTTACGTGACTACTACACAAAGAAAGTTCACCAATAGGTTTTGCTGGTCGTAAGTAGTAAGTAGCATTGCACCTACTCTTCTTCCCATTCTCATTGTTCGGGCTAATTATTTTATTTATCGTGTTCATTCTCTTTTTATTTTTTTATTTATTTATGTATGTATTTATTTATCTTTTATATATTTATAGTTAATATATCATTTTTATATTTTATGGCTTGATGTTATATATATATTTTTATCAAATTTATTATTTGTTTAAATGATCTTCATTTGGTTTTATATGTGTATTCTATTTTATGTGAATATGTATATTAGTTTGTAAATGTTAATTTTAAGTATTTACGAGTATATTAAGTTACGTCTTTCAAAATTGTCCATAACATTGTCTGCACTCCTCCCATTTTCTTGTAAATTTTCTCCAGTTACAGGTCAACTGGTAGAAAATGCTATTTTAGCATTAAGTTAGTCCTAGCGTTGTGCTGAATAATAAAATAAATAAATTCCTACAAGGCCTGCAACATGACTGCTTCCTACATATCTTATAGGAAACAGCCAGAACCCTCAGTTTTATGTGTCTTTTCATTTCACTAAATTTCAAGCGTCAAACAGCTATTTTAAATTTCTGTCATTTCATTATCCACTCAGTCCTTTTGAGTTCATTTCACGAAATAATGAATACAACATTTATTTGTGAAATGACGTAAATGGTTGGCGACACAAATTCCGCTCCAAATTATAATAAGCTCTACAATGGACATTCAATATGGGCTCATTAATATTATATAAAAAGACTTTCATAATAAATATAATTAATTTTATTACGTACAGATTTAATATCTTGGTTTTTTGCATTATTGTTTGTTTGTTTTTTTAATTCTTCAAACTCAGCTTTTATTAAAATAGGCTGCAATGAAGCACTTTACAAGTCAATGTTTACAAAGTAATTAATAGGTACGATTTATGATAGACATCTTAGTCTATTTGGAAAGTACCTCTATGAGCAGAATGAGCATTAAACTCACAGGGATATTTTTGAAAAATAAGTGTTTATATAATTTCTTAGCTCTGGTATTACATTTATTTTTAATTAATTTACTCACAATCAAGTAACAAATATTGTAGCCATCGAATAATTAAGTCTGTATTCGGTACATTTTCATTAATTTTCCCTTATAATTTAGCGAAAATACTAAGCAACATGGTTCGACTACTAATTAGCTCGCACTCCTATTATTATTTTGTTCTCGTAGGTTTTTGTCAAAGATTTGTTAATTAAGGACAAACAGACTGAGTCTAGATATAGTGCCAAGTTGTGAGCTCGCTGAGCACCAGATGGGGACAAAACAAATAGACTGGACTTTAAGTAGTTCATGCAACAAGATAGTAGTGCAACAAGATGATATCAATGATATGATGATATCAATTATTCTCCTCTCTCTGCACGGTTGTCTGGAAGAGATCGCTAATAGCGATAAGACCGCCAATTGTAACACTTAGTTTATACTATAGTTTTAGTTGTTTTTGTAGATTTTCTTTTGTGTTTCAATAAAGGGTTACCTATCTAAGATGACAAATTACAAATTTTGTGCCAACTTTTAGGGTTCTTTTTACTCTGTGTGGCTTTACATGTCACTGCGACCATACTTGGCCTATTGTGACCCCCACCTGCAAGGGTGAGATGACCCCAGAGGCGCGGCGTTATAGTTCACCACAAGCCCTTGCAGCTTCAAGGACCTGCAGCTCCTTTTCCTTGGGCTGATCTCTCTATGCTCGTCCGGGCTAAAAAAATTAATGTTGACCCAGAAAGATGCTGCGTTTTTGTATGAGAGCTTCACACTCCGCTAACAGATGGAGAGGCGTTTCCTCTGCCTATTCTATAGAGTAACCTATATCTATTGGTTTGTGTGTCCCATAGGCCTAATTTGAACATCATATGCTTGATCAAGGGCTCTGGTTATGATGCAAAGGTTATTTGTGCTAGAGCTATTATTTGATTTATCTTATTATTGGTATGAAATGATTGAAATTTGGTATATCTAGCACAGAAACAAACAAAAATTACGTACAGGCTTATTTTCAGCGTGTAAAGCCGCTGGGAAAACCCAATAACTCCATACGTTTGGTACATACTACTCTCTATGGAGCGTGCAATCTTACCCGACCTCCTAACAAGATTAGTCTTCTAATTAAACTTCAAGACAAAACGGAATGCGCCAAAAGGGACGCCAAATATCATATAGGACTCACGCTTTAGATGTGTGCGACGGGTACAAAATGACTTAAAAATAATATATTTTTAGCTTTTAACGATCAGGATGCTCACTCTGGATCATAGTTTAATTATTGAATGTGGATTTTAAACATATTATCTAATGTTTATTGTACAAGAAACTATTTAGTTTTGTGTTAACTTTTTTTTTATACAACGAAGTAAGAAGACGAGCAAGACGCTTTCCTGATGGTAAGATATAACAGTACCTATAATTAGTACAGACCCGAAGATAAAATTCTGGGTGCATTGCGCTAACACTTCTTACTTGAGAGTCATAAGATGATAAGACTCTTCAGCCCAGTAATTTCACTAGCTTCAGTGCCCTCCTACCGAAGCACAGTAATGTTTGCACACCACTGCTCAGCCGGTAGAATAACTGGCACTGTTGGGGTACCCACCTAGCCGACCTCCTGCAAAGGAAGTCTACCCCCGGGTAACTAACTGTCTAAGTCTACCCCGGGTACTGTTATAATTGTAATTATTTATTGTCTCAATAACGAATGCTCTACAATTCTTAATAATTCAATTTTATTTATTAAAGGAACATATACCCCGTAAAAGAAAATTCCAAATAGTTTCATAAATGACGGAAAAGGTAAAATGTTTTAGCGTAAAGATGTGATGTACGAGAAAGTTTGAGTCACTCACAAAGTGACTTTACAAGTGAATTTAAAAGAAACTTACAACTCGCTTTCAATAAGCGAAGTAAAGGCGAAACGCATTTTACATTATACTTTGTAAACCGATCGACCAATTCGAAGAAAAGTTAAATTTAAAACTAGGAACCATATGAAAAAATCCAAATCTGATTTAGACGTCCTCGAACAATCGAATAGAAAAAAATAAAAATGCTATATAGTGTATATGTCGCCAACTAGTTTAATCAGCCGTCCTGTTAACAGCCTAGCCTCTCTACTAAACGGCGCCGTTCAACCAACTTCCTGAATGATGTTTAGCCGTAGCCTTTATTACAACATTTAATCAACTGTTTAGGCTCAGCCTAGGTTAAAATGAAGCAGGACATGGATGAGAGTATCGGCGTAACCTCTGCCCCGGCATTATGGCGTCCCGCAGGAACACCCCCAGGTTTTTTAGTGGGTATCCCCACCGCGCCTTTCTTCGGCGGGGGAGCCCTACATACCGTCCCGTGCCCCCCGGTGTGGGATGATGATGCGTAAAGCATTTTTCCTGGGTCAAAAAAAAGTTTAAAATGCAGTAAGCAGTAAGATGTGTTATTGGCGTGCCTTGAGATGCCAGAATAACAAACATATACATAATTTTCGCATTTCTAAATATGTTAAAGGAAAGAGTGACTGACTGATCTATCAACGCACAGCCTAAACCACTGGACGGATTAGGTTGAAATTTGGAACACAGATAGGTTTTATGACGTAGACCTCCGCTATGACAGGATTTTGTCACGCGAGCAAAGCCGCGAGCATAAGCTAGTATTATATGAGTGTGATAAAAATATATACATTAAGTTGCATAGAACTTGGCGCATTTGCCTGCAATATAAAGTCTAGCACAGTCGAGAGCCTTCATGTGTGCCCATAAAGTAACTTAGATTAGATTTATGTAGTTTTATTGCGGACTCGTCTGGCAACTTTTAAATGGCAGAAACATTTGTACAGACATACTACGGGGAATTCGGGAGAGTTGTGAAGTAAATGTTTTATTATTCAATGATAAGTTAGAAATATTTAAAATATTCTTGAAGAAATTTGTCTATCAGAAGTTAGATGACATCAGAAATGTTGACTATTTGAGGGTGGATTTTATTCATCTGCATCATCGCATCGCTTGATATCAAAATAATAATAGTATTTACGTTGCGTGTTCAACCTATATGATGAAGTTTCAGGTCGCGATGATCTAAGAAAGATGATCTACAGACTGCTTCCTACATATCTTATGGGCAGCGACCGGAACCCATGAGGTAACCTGCCTTCCGTAATACGGTAGGTCTAGATGAAAAGTGACACACATGGATGTGAACCTGTGATTTCCGTATTAAAGCCCGGTCATACTACTAGGTCACAAACGATACAGTTAATACAAAAATGTACTTGAAAAATATTTACTGAAATATTTACAAAATTATTAGAATTCAGTGTGCAGTTTTTTATTCATAGGGATGTCTATTAAAAATCTGAAAAACGTAGAGTTGCTAAATTGATAGGTATTATTATAAAAAAATATAGTTATAAATTTAATTTTTCGAACAAGGCCACGTAGCTTAGCGTGTTACGGAACAGAATTTTTATAGCGTTACACTTTTACGATGGGTTTGCACGATTTCTGCATTTGCTAGTGTCAAGTATATTGTTCCACTTTTCTTTTGCACATTGATAAATCGCATGCACAGCAGTAGAACGTCTTCATTCTCATATTTACTTCGCGGTACGGGCGCTAATTATTCCAGAAAGTTCGACGTAGAGTGTATAAATGCAAAATGCAGCGGATGTGGCAGTCGGAAGTAAGTTAAGAATGATAAAACTTCTCGAGTTTATGTTTGCCTGGTACTTTTCGGATGATTTCTACTTCAATATTTAAGCACAAACAGTCCCAAATATTTATATTCTGTAATCTCTTGACACGTGGTACATACCAGAGGAGTCTTTGTGTAAACTTTGCAGTTAGTAAAAAAGAATTAAAGATTACCTTCAGTTGTCCCTATGCCCCTGGTAATCCGGGGCCATATTTGTCGTTAAAGCTAGTTCAAACTTGATTCTTTTAATTATTATGATTTGTTAATAGGGATGTTGACAAGGTCATACATAAAGGTTATGTTATGAATTAATTTATATATAAAACATATTAAGATATAGATGCAGGTTGAATAGAATAACGCAGTTCTATGTCACACGTCTTTTATGGAAATATATGAATCCAAAGCTTTTTAATAATTTACTTCATTGACTTTTTTACCAATCCAATCCAAGTATCCTATTCAAGTATTAAATAATAGGTATTGTGAGTAGCGAACCAGTAAAGCTTAACATGAAGCTATAACTACCTCATTTGCTCGCATAGAAAATGATCAAACGATCAACCTAAACCAAAGCATATACAATCCAATACAACGACCGGTAAACACCAGCTAATTACCCCGGACAATAGAGCGGGCCCGCGTAACAGCGCTAGTTCAAATAGCCCGCCATAATCCCGGTTATCGAGCTTAGATCATACATCCAACTGGATACGTTACTGTCAGACCCACGCTGCCAAAAAAAGAGAATAGAAAACTATTATAGATTAGGAAACTATTTATTGCAATTCCACAAATACACAGAAAACTTAAAAATAAACCACTATTTTGTAACTTAAGTTTGACAACCTAGCAGGGAGAAGGATTGATAGGTAGGTACCTAATTACTTTAATGGTGAGGTTGAAGTATAAAACATTTTTAAAAATGCTAAATAGGCACTAATAATAAGAGTTTACCGCGCATAATACTCGTGTGCGTATATTTGATGCCAGTTTAACAATTTTGTCGGGTACGTGTGTAGTGACGTTATTTATCGGATATTTTAATAAATAAATAAATAAATATCCGATAAATAACGTCACTACACACGTACCCAACAAAATTGTTAAACTGGCATCAAATATACACACTGCACACTAATGTGTGCAGTGTGGTATCATTATTGGTGTGCGTTTACCTCTCCCCCTGCAGAAACAGGCAGACTTTTTCGTATAGGAATAGTTTACCATAATTTTAGCGCCGTTTCCAATTGGTTTTATTTTCTAAGTTATCGAGCTACATTACCTCGGCGGTTCACTACCGATATTAAATTAACGCCCGGATCTAATGAAACTATACTCGTATTATTAAACTGATTAGGTGTGGAATGTCCTTTATAATTTAACTAATTGTGACCTGCGGTTACGGCCACTGAAAGCTCTGTAATATTCCGTTCTATGGTACGTAGGTATTTTAATTTCAATCTATTTGAGCCAGTATTTAGCGTTAGCGTGCATCCAGTGTCTTCCGGTGACCTTTATAAGGTCGTCTGTCCACCTTGTGGGTAGATGTCCTACGTTGCGTTTGTTAGTCCGTGGTCTCCACTAGAGTACTTTTCGACCCCATCGGCCACCCGCTCTGCGTGCTATGTGGCCTGCTCATTGCCACTTCAGCTTGCTAATCCACTGGGCTGTTTCGGTGACTTTAGTTCGTCTACGGATCTCTTCATTTCTGATTCGATCGCGTAGAGAAACTTGAAGCATAGCCCTTTTTTCCATAGCACGCTGAGCGACTTTGAGCGTATGTATGTAGTTTCCATTAATTTACAATAGTACAGTCACTTGACTGAGGCTCCCTTTGAGCCTATTTACTGTAGATGAACTCTATAATTTCTATAAAGACTAAAAAAATCTATAATAACTTCTATAATATGTGACAAAGTCTAATAAGTGTCATACAATATGTTAAATTAAAAGCTCAGGGGGCACTATCTATTAAAAGCCTTTTTTTGACCCAGGAAAAATGCGTTACGCAACGTCACCCCACGCCGGGGGGCGCGGGGCGGTATGTGGGATTCCCCCGCCGAAGATAGGCGCGGCGGGGATACCCACTAAAAATACTGGGGGTGTTCCTGCGGGACGCCATAATGCTGGGGCAGCGGGTACGCCGAAGCACTCATCCGCGGCCCCGACGGCGTTTGGTCCTCACTGGCAGGAGGACCCCTCCGCGGTGGGGTGAAGAGGAGTTTCACCCCACCCTCTCAAGCCACCTCGTGGGTCTGTTCTTGCCGCGACGAATACCCCCGTACTCGCGACCTATACCCAGATCTATTAAAAGCCTGGGTTAAGTCTGTAGGTATTTGAGAACGACATTATAATAGGATTCTTATTGAGACGCCAATTTTATGCTTAGTTTTTATACAAATTGACAATATCGTATATTATGTGCTCGCGACGAATGTATTGTTCTAATTATAGCTCCTCTGTTTCAAAGGGTGAATCAGCTTTTCTTGTCAGTGCGTGTATGTAGGCGTTATTATGTCTCCGACAATGACTAAGTAATCCTAAAATAGCAATAAAGATCAAATTGCTGTATAATCCACGCATCTTCATGTAATTCACTTAAATCATACCTACGCTACGCATGGCTTGAAATGGCGACGGATTCAATTTTAAGGTTCATTTAAAATTCGCGTCTGAGATTTTTACCTCTAAGTTATTTTAAGGCATCTGAAATATTTTTAGGTAATCGAATTACACTTATGTCTTAAGTCAAGGCTTAAGTATTTTTTCTTCTACCACTTCAATGGCTTTTAGGAGAGAAATATGGGTTCTTTACAGTAGTTTAATGAATTCATATCATCAATACTAATAAAGTGGTTAAAAAAATCGAACATAATGTTTGGACCGCGAGGAGAGAATAGCAAAATTAAAGAGTACCTAAATAAATATGCCCAGCACTGGACCATCAAGATGATAAACGAGTGTGTATATGTGGATGTAAATCATATTATGAAAACCCACTTAATGAACGTAATAAATATTAGAACTGATATAATATCGATATGCATCGGCGCCGAATGAACCTGAATTTGCCACTCGCGGCACGAACTGTCATCCGTTCTCTTTAGACACCCAAATGAAAAATTTCGTACTGAGAATAATGGCTATAAAAATGCGAGTCAGTTTAGTTTAAATCATGTTATTTTAATATAATATACACATAATATCTGCTATGATTTTACCTTCGGTACATAAAATTCGGTACATTAAATAGGAAACCATGACTGACTACCTGATTTATCAATGCATAGCTGAAACAGCTGAATGTATTTGGTTGAAAATTGATTTAGGGATATACCTTTTTTAATATATTTTTTTTTACTGGCAAATGCCTTTATTGAGAAAAACAAACTAACAATACTACAGCTACTACAGCAGCTGAGACACTTTTATTAACCACAGATCGGCCACAAGCCAATCTACAGAAAATCCAAGTGCTCCAAACCACTGTCAGATGGCAGAGTGACCAGAATGCTGGCAGCATTGCCACGTTGAATGGCAATACTTATACGTTGGGCCAAATATACCCCAGCATTTTGGTCACATGTCGCCTCGACCAAGCGCTCAGATAAGTACGTACTACATAATAAAAAGGATTTATTAATGAGAGTAAAGCCGTGAGCATGATCTTTTGTACTTATAATTATTGCGTTACCAGTGTAACTGTAATTAATAGGTAATGTCCCTTTCTAACATAAATTTGACTCAAATAGTATAATTAGGGTACCTAACCTGTTCTGCTAAAGTAAAACCCCATTTATGCATATTTTTGTAGGTAATACAGATAAAACCCTAAACAATATTAAAATTTCTCTTGCTGAGTATTAAAACTGAAATTTATGTGTCAAGGAATTAAAATGAACGTGGAAGAGATGAGTTCTTTTACGAACAAACATAATCGTAAACCGTTTTATTATAAGGCCACAATTCTTAGAGGATTATGGGGTAAATGAGCGGGCTTTTTTAATGGTGGTGACTAATTGATTTTCGTCTCGAGTTATTATGGGGTTTGTTAAGTACGTTATTATAGCTGGACTTTTGATTTCCATTAATAAATTATAAGTTTACAGAAGATCAACGAACAAATTTTTTTTTATATTTGCAACATCCTTATTATACCTACATTCTACATAATCTAATAAAAAGTAATAAAAATATTTCCAAAATCAGTGTGAATATTTATATAGCGAAATATTATAAATGCAAAAGTTTGTGAGTGTGTATGTTTGTTACTTCTTTACGCCTAAACTGGTCGACCGATTGAGCTTTAATTTGGTTTAGAGATAGCTTAGACCCTGAAATAGCACATAGGCTTTAGTACAGCGGGTAAAACCGCTGGGCGCAGCTAGTAAGTTTATTAACGACGGAATTATGATAGTACGGTCCCCAATACAAAAAAAAATAAACTTCCGTGGGACACATCTCCGCCATATGAATTATTGGTATGTACTTATTTGGCATATTTTCCTGAACACGAAAAGTGCGGTAGTCACTTCCTAAGTGTATGGAGGGGGTAGTTATGACGTCACAAAGATGGCCGCCGGGCCTATTCTATTGTGCAGGTTATTTAAATATCTACTGAACCGATTTACTTAAATAGGGTGTCAAATGAAAGTTTATTAAATAAGCATTATTTTATTCCTAGGAACTATCGACGTGAAATAAGTACCAAAGGAAATATTTCCAAAAAACATAATTTCTAAAAAAATAATTTTTCGTCTTATGTTTATAACTTGGTAACCGTTAGGATAAAAAAAACCTTTAATCATTACAATAAAGCAATAAACAACAGAACTGCAGCCGTTTGAATGAGCCTCGGTAGCGCTGAACTCATAGCGGTAGCTAAACCATTAGACGGGTTTTCTATAGAATGATAATAGAATTTTGAATAAAAAGCATGTGCGATAGTAATGAAAATATAAAATAATGTTTAAGTAAGCTGCTACCTGTTCATAAGTTGTATTTACAAGTTATTTTCTGATGTGATCAGCTAATAATAAGTAGGTATGTACATATGTGTTGTACTAAACTTACTGAAAAAATTATTGAAAATAAAAACATAATTTTATCTAATTAATGTCCTCAATCTGATCTGTATCTTCTAAATAATTATACTGGTTATAACATTTTTATGAGGTCTTTCAATGAGATTGAATTCACGAATGAAGTAACTGGCAATAAAAGATTATTAGTATCCTCGATCATCCAGCCACAGGGCCACAGCCTATGAGTTCAGGAAGCGTGGGCTTTGCTACGTTCGCGTTCTGCCAACATAACGTCTGGTAGTTCGATCTTAGCGCATGCTGTCGAAAGGCTTGTCGTGTCGGCGGTAACTTATCAAGTTCTTTGATATTCTGGTGGAACATTACTGCCCTTAAATTGGCTATCCAGTTCTTGGTATACAAACAAGAAACCCGGACTGGGTTTTTTTGTTTGTATACATAAGAATGACAGATCTTTCAGCGTTATAAAATTGTTCTTCTGTATGCTGTGGGATTACACCAAAATATGAAAGGAGTTGATAATGTTTTTGGAAAATCGGCAAGCTTGATTTTTTTGTGTGACCTGACAACGCGCTCGTAGTGTCACACCTAGTTAGAGTATGATAAGCCAGCAATGATTTCCTCTTATCGGTTGGCATGTTTTCTAGTATAATATGTCGCTCTTAAACACGGGCTGAACCCGGGCCTTTTTATAGGCGTACACGGAGCCAAAAAATTCCAACGCGCAGAGGCCCCTTTGAGCTTTAACTATAAATGTGATGGGTGACACTTATCGGAGTCTATCTGTGGTGAGTCCATCTATACAAAATGGGCTCAAAGACAGTAATTAATGGAAACCAGTTGAACTAGGCTATGGATGTGTATTCTAAATGGATGGTTAATGAGTCTATTGCTTGGGACTACGGTACCTGCCACTTCCGTCCCATTAGGAAATATACATATAGGCAGGTGATGACTCGCCACTCACTAAACGGGCCCCCATAAAGGCCGGCATTAAATAACCGACAACGAAGGGCAACGAGAGGTGTCCCTGGACTTTAAACACGTAAAAGGCCAACTCGCTACTTATGCTTCACATCGTCTCTCTGAGCATGCAGCTCTCGCGACTCCACTCTGGCCGGCCAATGAAGGCAAGCCGAAGATGAGGAACAGGATCCTCCCCCAGGAGCACTCGGGTCCCGGGCGTGGGGCCGCTGGCCGCTACTCCCCAACAGCTCGCCATAAGTTGCCCTGCGGCACTAGTATATTATTAACGTTAATAAGTTTTGGTTTTTTGCTAGTATCGGATTTAATCCACACAACACTTGGTAGTTCCTCAGAGAAGTGCATAACGAGGAGTCATTTACTATTAACCGTTCAAAGCCCGATTGTTTACAATCAATCCCATGTAGTATGAAACGGGTATCAGCTTCTTCTTGAGTACCTCTCAAATGATAATGAAATCAGAGAAAATCATTGCTGTTTTATTACACTCTAACTGGGTGTGACTTGTGACACTACGAGCGCGTTGTCAGGTCTCATAAAAAAATTAAGCTGACCAATTTTTCAAAAATATTATCAACTCCTTTCATAGTATGATGTAAGCCCACAGCTTACAAACGAACAATTTTGTAACGCTGAAAGATCTGTCATTCTTATGTATACAAACAAAAAAACCCAGTCCGGGTTTCTTGTTTGTATACCAAGAACTGGATAGCCAATTTAAGGGCAGTAATGTTCCACCAGAATATCAAAGAACTTAATAAGTTACCGCCGACACGACAAGCCTTTCGACAGCATGCGCTAAGATCGAACTACCAGACGTTATGTTGGCAGAACGCGAACGTAGCAAAGCCCACGCTTCCTGAACTCATAGGCTGTGGCCCTGTGGCTGGATGATCGAGGATACTAATAATCTTTTATTGCCAGTTACTTCATTCGTGAATTCAATCTCATTGAAAGACCTCTTAAAAATGTTATAACCAGTATAATTATTTAGAAGATACAGATCAGATTGAGGACATTAATTAGATAAAATTATGTTTTTATTTTCAATAATTTTTTTCAGTAAGTTTAGTACAACACATATGTACATACCTACTTATTATTATGCTGATCACATCAGAAAATAACTTGTAAATACAACTTATGAATAGGTAGCAGCTTACTTAAATATTATTTTATATTTTCATTACTATCGCACATGCTTTTTATTCAAAATTCTATTATCATTCTATAGAAAACCCGTCTAATGGTTTAGCTACCGCTATGAGTTCAGCGCTACCGAGGCTCATTCAAACGGCTGCAGTTCCATTGTTTATTGCTTTATTGTAATGATTAAAAGTTTTTTAAAAAGCTGATGAAAGGTACTAAATGTTTCATAATAACCTATATTTTTTTTATCCTAACGGTTACCAAGTTATAAACATAAGACGAAAAATTATTTTTTTAGAAATTATGTTTTTTGGAAATATTTCCTTTGGTACTTATTTCACGTCGATAGTTCTTAGAAATAAAATAATTCTTATTTAATAACCTTTCATTTGACACCCTATTTAAGTAAATCGGTTCAGTAGATATTTAAATAACCTGCACAATAGAATAGGCCCGGCGGCCATATTTGTGACGTCATAACTACCCCCTCCATACACTTAGGAAGTGACTACCGCATTTTTCGTGTTCAGGAAAATATGCCAAATAAGTACATACCAATTATTCGTATGGCGGAGATGTGTCCCACGAAAATCGTTATTTGAAGACTTTTTTGCAAATGGGTCTCGTACTATGAGGTAATAAATACAACAAAAAAAAACTTCTATAATAGAAGGTTAATAATTAATTAACCGCTAGGATTCTTTCTCGTCGTTAAAACATATCATATGAAAAGTCAATATAAAATCTAATATCATGTTCATTTAGTGCTACTTTGTATTTATAAGCCAGAGTATATAAAACTTTCCAAAATGGACGCAAAAATACACACGCTTAATTAAAAGTTTCGCACAAAACATGGATAAAATATATTTGGGTCACAAAAGCAGAATCATAATTCTCGGTAAAAATAAGCGCACTAACAAGAAGGTTCTTTAGAATTGGTCTCAAGAATGGAGAATAAAAACCTGATGAATCGAGGGGGGCAAAGGGGGCAATGGGGGCGATTTAGGGGGATTAACACATCGGACTGGGGTGTCCTAAGCTGAAATTATAGCGGGTGTGCCCAGCGGTGCCCTACGAGGCTTTGTATTGAGAAAAAATAATTTAGAGCCGACTGTTACAAGAAATAAGGACGACTGGGTTTTGATACGAAAAACTCTAGGTTTACTCACTTTTTTGCTGTAAACATTTAAGTAAATCTTTTTCGTGTTTGTTTGCAAAGAGAATGGGAGGTTGACGAAACTAAGGAAAGGGAAATTATAACTGATGCCGATGAAATATATACATATAGAGTTGGAGGGCACTGAAGCTAGTGTAAAGGGGTAAATAATGTTAACATCTTATGACTCTTGAGTAAGAAGCATCTAGAATTTTACGTCATTGTGAAATCCTGGATGGCACTGTGCTGATTATAAGGACAGCGTTATCTCTTAATATCAGGACAGCGTTTTGCTCCTTATCTTACTTCTTTGAATAAAAAAATCTTAAAACGGAATATCATGTGTACCTTCGGGAATTCCATTTATGCCGTGGCGGTCTAGGGAACCTATAAATATTTAAATAAAAACCTAGTTCACTCCGCTATCTCTCTCCGTATTAAAGGACACACAGCCTTAAGCTAACTAGCTTAATATTTCAAACAAAAGTTCGTTCCTTTCAACAGTTTAATTATTCCAGTGCACCGCGTTGACACGAGACCTCGATTCCGTCTACTTTAATTATGTTTGCTTTCTTACTCGTGCCAAAGGATCCTTAATTAATATGTTAATTTTTAGAAGGATATGAAATATATGCTCGGAGTAAAAATATGTATTAATTACTAGATGTAGTTTCATTAAAAGCGATATGAAGCACGTATAGTAAGCCCAAAGCGGCGCAAAGCGGCGCAAAGCGGCGGCAGCGGTTGTTTAAATACATCCGTAATTGGCCGTAGGTTAAGTCATATTCTTGTAAAATAGTTATCTAAGGGCTGTGGATTTTGTTAAATAAATAAAATAAATATACATCCACTCATAAAAACTTACATACCATCATAAACCAACAGACGTTCACTACATAGCCTCCCGTTTAAACAATATATATTTTATATTTAAATAAATATGCTAGAGCACTTTCGAATGTAATATTTTTTTACAAAGTAATTCTATGTTGACACCCTATTACCTATTTGAAACCCCATCTCAGTGTGGCAAAGATTTTCGCCTGGACGCTACCGTGTTTCGGAAGGCACGTTAAACTGTGGGTCCCGGCTGTTTCCTATAAGATATGTAGGAGGCGGTCGTTAGGTCATGTTGCAGGCCTTGTAGGAATCTTGGCGACCTGAAACTGCAATATATATAGGTTGGCCACACAACCTATACATTGTGATTTGACTCTAACAGTGTAAGTAGGGTAACCTGTTCTGTTGGAGTATAAACCCCAATTATTATTATTTTTTTTTTTAACCCCATTTTTCCCGGTTCCCGGAGAATTTGCATCTAATGATATTCTGGATCTATTAGTATATTTTTATATATATAGTAAGAATATAGAGTCCATACAGTTTAAGCTTTAATACTATTTATTATTTTGTAAAAAAATAGTGTAAAATTGTTCAATGGATAAATTAATTATGTCAATTTTATGACATTCCATAGGAGTTGCCTCATTTTTTTCATCAAGCTAAGTCCAGTAGTTTTTCTTCGTCTCTGCTCAAAGTAAATATGCTAAAAGAGATTACTTCCTTACTCCAGGTGTTTGAACTTTGCCTCATATTTAATTAAGTTAATGCTGGTCGTGTTAATTAGTTCGCTTTATGTTCAGATCTAGAGGAAAAGTTAGGACCTGGATTTTAGCTTGTCGGAAATTAGACCTATGAACTGTATGTTTAGAGTATGATTTAGAATGAACTAGTATTTTGTACTGAGATGCCTTGTTAGTCCACTTTTTATGCGAGTAATGAGATGGGTATGACGTTCAACTTATGTCGCTCTTAAACACGGGTCAAACTCGGGCCTTTTTATAGGCATACACGAAGACAAAAAAGTCTAACGCGCAGAGGCCCTTTTGAAATTTTAATATAAATGTAATGGACACTTATCGGAGTCTATCTGTGAGTCCATCTATCATACAAAATGGGCTCAAAGACAGTCCCCGTTAAGTGACAGGACTATTGCTTTATTAATGGAAATTACTTGAAGTAGGCTATGGATGTGTATTCTAAATGGATGGTTAATGAGGCTATTGACGTTTAACTTATTATTATTCCGTGTATGTTATGTGGATATTTCTAGTCGCCAGAACTTTATACCAAGCTTTTACTGTGTTTTTTTGAGAAAAAGTTTTGAACTTTGAGAGTTTAGAGTATGACGTTAGAATATGTTATTAATGATAATCAAATAGACTATTAAAGAGATTTTAACTTATCTCTATCATTCATATTTGTAAAGGAGTCAACTTTGGAAGATACTCGTACAGGATCTAAAGGTCGGCAAAGCCGAAGTAAACACAAGTGAGTTTATGCCGTTAATTTACAAAAATGAATTTTTAAATACTCACGAATTTTAGTGCAAAAATAGCTCTATCATTATTATACCTTGTTACTGAAGGATTTTCTTTGAAAGCTTGTGTACGTCTAAAGAACAATTGTGAAAACCGGAGTTGAATATCTTAGCTTTCAATCAGTTCAGAAGCTTTCAATTGGCCTTGATGATGATTATGATGGTGATTGTATTTCTTTTGTTTCGGCCTCAGCGACTGTTACTTAACTCTATTTGAGATTAATGTTCAGAGTTTTCAGGGTATTGAGAATTGAAGGTCCTTTGACTAAACTTTCAGTCCTGAAGGCGCAAATACTCTGGTCTACTCTCTAACTTTATATGCTCTAAAAGACTATAGTTGTAATAATAGTAATAATTGGGATTTATAATCAAACAGAAAAGGTTATCCTTCTTACACTGTCAGAGTCAAATCACAATTATAGTTTGTGTAGCCAATGTTGCAGTTTCAGGTCGCCGACATTACTACGAGGCCTGCAACATGAGCTAAAGACTGCCTCCTATATATGTATCTTATAGGAAACACCCAGTTTTACGTTCCGCCTCCTATATATGTATCTTATAGGAAACACACAGTTTTACGTTTCTCCTGAAACACGGTAGTGCTTCAGGAGTTATACACTTTACAATTTTACAAGCTGGAAGTATAACGATTGGGCCACGGACGTAACAATATCTATACCTCTATATCCTTCCATAAACGATATTAAATTAACATCCCAAAGACAATTAAAAATATCCCATGAAAATATTGTACATTGCATTGGCTAATTACAGAACTTTTCTTTTTATACTCTCAAGTGTAGGTTATGCAGCCAGGTGTAGGCCTGAGCAGTGATGTGCAAACATTACTGTGCTCCGGTAGGAGGGCACTGTAGCTAGTGAAATTACTGGGCTAAAGAGATTTAACATCTTATGACTCTTGAGTAAGAAGCGTTGGTGCAGTGCTCCTAGAATTTCACATAATTGTGAAATCCTAAGTAGCACTGTACTGATTATGGGCAGCCGTTATCTCTTAACATCAGGAGAGCGTCTTGCTCGTCTTCTACTTCACCACATAAAAAAAAAAGCCAGTAACACAATGAGGCGGGCGCTCGTACAACTCAGCGCAGTGAGGCGTTTAATCATACGTTTCAAATGTGCCATGCTAGTGGCCTCAGTGTGTCCGTCGAAATGATTCACTCAACAAAAACGTGCCAGTAAACGACTCTGCGTGACAAATCGTATGGGAAAACTGCCGCGCGTGAAGGTTTGTTTGTATTGAGATAGTATTGTTTCAAGCCAGTAATGCCACAGATTTATTGTAGTTAAAGGTATGCTTGCATGCCTTAAGCAATAAGTATGCTTGCACAATAATTTGTATTTGTATAAGAATAATATAGGTTCAAAGTCTATCAATAACCACCGCTACTCCTGGTTAAACGGCTGAACGCCTTGAGCCCAATTTGGTTAACCCTGGCATTCACAATTCACTTATACACTTATACACATACTTATACACTTATTCACTTATACATATACTTTCTACAAAAATATCACCGTATCAGCGTGTAAAACTGATGTGCACAGTAATGTAATCGAAGATCGATAGCTATATACATTACATTAACTAAAATACTTTCGCGTTTTGCTACTCCTGGTTAAACGGCTGAACGCCTTGAGCCCAATTTGGTTAACCCTGGCATTCACAATTCACTTATACACTTATACACATACTTATACACTTATTCACTTATACATATACTTTCTACAAAAATATCACCGTATCAGCGTGTAAAACTGATGTGCACAGTAATGTAATCGAAGATCGATAGCTATATACATTACATTAACTAAAATACTTTCGCGTTTTGAACTCATGTTAATTTTATTATTAGGGTATTTTCGCGTAATTATTTTAATGTTAGATTAAGAAAATCATTATAAAATGTCAACCTCGACGTTTCAACACGTATCGAGCAGACATCTGATATGCTTGTGATCAAAAGACCCGATTAATAAAATTAACATCAAAAAAATAACTTATTTTGGAGATTCAGTGATATTTTTCATTTATTTTCACTGGCATAAGGCGCACTTCCATTGTCTCACTTGCTCCAGCTACTCTCTTACACCAAACACGCGGTAATGGAAGGTAGCGTAATCCTGATACATGTCCGTGATATGTCGCCGCGTACGTGACGCATTTCGGAGGTGAGCTGAAGTTCATTTCTCTCTATTTCTTCACCAACTCTTATATCTTGGGATTTTCATTCTGTTGAGACGTCTGTGCTCGCGTGATAAGGGCACCTATTTCTCGTCATTGAATTGTGGCAGCATTTTGATTTGTAATGTCATGACATTTATTGTGAATAGTATACCAATTTTTAACCTTTTTCAATATTGTAGAGAAGTATGCTGACCATTTGTGATTTAAATCGGTCACACGATCGACGACAAAATAGGACGATACCTAAATGAATCACGGGATAATCCTGTGGTTTTTACAGCGGGCTAAAATGTTTTTTTTTGGTTTGGTGACACAGTGTGTGAAAACATCAATTACAATAAATGGTGTTGGCAGTAACATAAGCTCAACGAGTACTAGGCATACAGCATACATACTAATGTAAATAATCCTTGCACTAATGCCATTTTCTAAATTGAATGATGAACTTGTTAGCTGTGTTTCGGTAGGAGGGCACTGTAGCTAGTGAAATTACTGGGCTGAGGAGTCTTAACATCTTATGACTCTCAAGTAGGAAGCGTTGGGGCAGTGCACTGGGTAGCACTGTACTAATTATGCCCATAATTAGTACAGTGCTTACTACAGTGCCCATAATTAGTGCGTTATCTCTCACCATCAGGAGAGCGTCTTGCTCGTCTTCTTACTTCGTTGTATAAAAAAAAATATACAAGGTATGAATTAAAACGTGCCACTCGTACTTACGTTTAATAAATTAAACCACCGTGCTCGCTTTAGGCTTATTTTAAAATCGGTCTAGTTTTTTACTTGTTTTCTATAAATAGTTCCCTTAATTATATCCTATCAACTAGAAACAATCTGCAGAATAAGCAACGATGGACGGTGACGCTCGGGGAGTTGTACCTACTGGTAGCACATTATATTTTGTTTATGCCACAGATACTTGTAGTACTAGCTAATAGCAAACACAAAGAATGTTTTCTAAAAACCCAGGCTTAGAGTATTTTGTAAATATTCTTTCTTTAAAAATCAATTATATTTTTATAACAATAATGCCACAGATACTTGTTGTTCTAGCTAATACCACACACAAAAATGTTTTCTAAAAACCCAGGCTTAGAGAATTTTGTAAATATTCTTTCTTTAAAAATCAATTATATATTTTTTTAACAACGCCCTCTACGTTATATGTCACAACAATATGAATTCATCACGCAATGTTTACGGTAGCTGACAGCGCGTCGCGGCGCTAGTTGCAACTGTCATCTGCAGTTAAGTCAGAGTGCTGGAGTGCCTGAAACTAGGTCAAGAGCTGCAACATAGATGTTGGTGTAGGCACCCGTTATTTATTTCCTTAATCTTGCCTCTTTCACATATTGATGGCTATCTGGGTGACGAGAAAGCGATCTTTTCAGAGACCGATATGTTCGCAATCGATCTCATTACAAATCGTAGCGTCTGTAGCCCAGCGGTGGTTAGCCCGGCTTATTATCTGAAGGCTCTAGATTCAAATCTCAGTGTGTATCATCAAGAAGTCATTATGAGGGTTCAGTTAAGCCAGGAAGGGATATGATGCTGCGGATGAGTGCTTCGGCGTACCCGTTGCCCAGGCATTATGGCGTCCCGCAGGAACACCCCAGGTTTTTTAGTCGGTATCCCCGCCGCTCCCATCTTTGGCGGGGGAGTCCCACATACCACCCCGCGCCCCCCGGCGTGGGGTGATGATGTGTAACGCATTTTTCCTGGGTCAAAAAAAATGGAAAGGATATGATATCGCGGATGGATCCTCCTGTCAGTGAGGACCAAACCCCGTCGGGGCCGCGGGTGAGTTTTTTTAGTAGGTATTCATCTTTGGCGGAAGATTTCCACATACCACTTCACGTCGGGGGGGCACGGGGTGATGATGCGTAACGCTTTTTCCTGGGTCAAAAAAAGAAGGGGCATGATATCCTACCTTCTATGTTCGGCCACATCGTAGCTGAGCATAACGCCAGATCGTGGTTAAAGGGTAAAAAGCAATGAAAGTGCGCCAGTTAACAGTTGAATCCATGTAATCAGCCGGTTGTCATTGATGTAGCGACAATTACCGCGAGTGAGGCCGTGTTAGCGGTGTATCGCAGCCTTTGACCACAAATCCAACTAGATACGTTACTGCTAGCCATACCCCAATGCCAAATATATACAAGACCGCTGGACATATCGGTTATATGAAACTAAAACACAATACAGGTTTTCCCTGTGTGTATTACTCGTGTGAGTTCATGCCAGTAATTGATTATTTTGTCGGGTGTGTGCGTAGTGATGTGATCCAAAATTAATTAGCCCTTTAACTCCCGAGCGCCTCTATCGGGCCGCAACCAACCCATTCGAATTTAGGCTTTAATTTAAAAATGCTAGAACCTAATTCAATATCCCCCCATGAAAACAATTGAAGCGCTAGTAGCTGAGGAGTTCGTCAGGTGTCATTATTGGTGGGCGTTGTCTCATCCCCCGTACTGGTGCCGTTTCCCGTTGGTTTCATTTTCCAAGGTTTAGTACTACACCGAGTCGCGGTAAACTCTAGGAAATTTGTCCGCTGCGACTGATATTAATGACGCGGCCACAGATTAGGATTAAAAGGATAATCTATCATCTCTCTTGTGAATGTACGGATATTTCTATGTATGCAGGTTTGTTTGTCTTTACGCTTAAACAGATGAAAATTTCACTGAATTTTAGTTAGCTACATATATCTCTAAATACGCGTAGTTAATTTTTATACACACTGTTGGGTAAAACCGTGGATAGTAAAACAAGAAAAAGTAGTATTTATAAGTAGGTGTAGAGGACCCCGTTTGAGTCCTGCTACAATTACGTTATGCTGTGTTATGTTACGTTATAGGAGGGAGTGACGGCTATGTAGGGAAGCAATCAAACCCAACGAGCGCTGTTGTAACACTGATTTATTAAAGTAATGCTATGTATTGCTGATAATGTAAAATGCTTAGTCTAGGTCAGTAGTCTATGTTATTTAAGTGGGTCAGGCCAATATTTACTACCTTGTACGTAGCTCGTACATATTTCCCACTCAAATAGAAAAATTTATCAAGTCTTACAAATGTAGTATACGCAAACAATAGAAGTAACAATGTTAAGAAATAAGTAATAGATTTAGGTAGTTAAATTATACAGTAAGTAAAGGTATGTAAAGGCAAATAGAAAATGGTAAACGCTAAATGTGTAAAGTATGTAAGTAGATACAATAAGGATAATAACATAATAATAATTAAACTAACGCAATGTCTACAAACAATCATAATAATGTTATTTGACACCGGGCCGCTCCCGGTAAGAGGCTGTCGTGCCGCGCTGTTTGTGCTGGGTCAGCTCGCGCTCGCCGCTGCCGCTGCGCCGCGCCGATTGTGGTAATTCATATTGCATGTTGTACTTGAACCTGTGACGGTGACTTAGTTGCAGTGCGTCACTTAGCGTCACAACTCTGACGTACCCATCCTTGCTGGGGTTATTCTGCATACTCTTCTTCCAGGATTCGTTTTCAGGAAGCAGTTTTGTAATTGGTTCTTGATATGCTTTCAAATCCCTTTTTATGCGGAATGGACGTGTGGATCTTGATCGGTCTTCATCTCGAACTTGTTGATGTGTGTGCACAGAATATCGACGATATTTGACCCAGTTAATAACTTCATGTTTTATAATTATTTGTTTGCCGTCACCTATGTGCTTGGCGACAGCTGACATAGCAGATCTTGTACGTCCACGAGGCTTGACCCAGTAAGCTAGTGGAGCGTTGTATAGTTGCTGACTTAATTTGTGCGTTAGTATTTTGTTCTTTAGAGATACATGTGTTATGTTCTGGGTTTTCTTGTCTAATACTTTTTGTTGCTCCTGCTGCGAGTACTTTGCGGACGATCGCTTTCCTTCTTGCTTGTAGAGTAGGGCGCGACGTAACCATGTCGATCTACGCACAGTACGTTTTTTGATAGCAGATCTTGTTCTTCTTTCTTTTCTTGAAGATTTTCTCCTCCTGTATATTGTTCCATTAGTTCACCTGATTTCTCATGTATGTTACTAGTCTGTGTAGAGGATCTCGTCGGTTGACCAATGACTGGGCAGAGATGTTCATCGGTGGTTTCCTCGTACTGCAAGCAATGCTCCTGCACCACCTCAGCTGCTGCTACTTCAGTTGTTATGTTGTTTGTTAGTATAGAGGATGTCGTCGTTCGCCCAACGACAGGATAGAGATGTTCGTCAGTGGGTTCCTCGTACCGCCAGAGGTGCACGCAGTGTTCCTGCACCACCTTAGCTGTTGCTTCAGTTGATACCTCTGATATGTTGCTTGTTAGTGTAGAGGATTTTTTCGGTCGACCAATGACTGGGCAGAGGATTTCATCAGCGCTTTCCTCCACGGACTCGTGTAATAGCTCTGATAATGGTAACGGAGGCAGTTTTGTTATAACATACTCACTTTAAATACACAATTTAGTAAGAATGTTCTTTCTTATCTTGTGGTAGACATCTTCATATTGTGAGAAGATGTTTTCGTAGAGCATAATTTTGTTTAGTGTCGTTTCGTTTTGCTCCATTTTCCAGCTCATGTGATGGTCTATTTGCATATGTTTTTCGTCAATAAACCACCATCTTAGATCAAAATGTTCGTATAAGTGTATCCAGTTACTGTCTTCTATTATACTTCTTTGGATGTCTATTTTCTCTACAAACCTTTGAAAGGTTTGGAAGTTGTGTTCCTGTTCCTCGAACAATTCGTCTAAAATACTGGTAGGCGTCATCGTACTACCTTCCCCAGTCGACGAATTCTTGCTTGATGTTGATTTGCTTGCTTGCTCTGTAATAATGTGATATTGCGTGCCTTCTCAATCCAGTCGGTGAGACCCGCTTGTGGGAGGCCGACCGAACCGATTCACTATCACACTATAGTTATGTATGTTATGTTCACTGTAAGGAATTGTGACACGTGTAAGTCACAAATTCCATATGTCACTAGTTCCGAATCTCACAAACGCGACGGCTATGTAGGGAAGCAATCAAACCCAACGAGCGCTGTTGTAACACTGATTTATTAAAGTAATGCTATGTATTGCTGATAATGTAAAATGCTTTGTCTAGGTCAGTAGTCTATGTTATTTAAGTGGGTCAGGCCAATATTACTACCTTGTACGTAGCTCGTACAGTAGGTAATATTATATCTTCGTTAGGTCGACAGTTAACACCCGTGGTTGACATCATTAACTGAGATGCTAACGTAGAAATATAATATTGGGGTATATTAAGTACCTGTCCCACCGAAGGCGAGACACCTATAACACGATAGCACTCGCTAAGCGATACTAGCGCTTAACCAGAACTACGCCGAGCGAGCAACCAGCGGTCATTTCTCTACAGTGCGAGTAATCGCTCATCTCACTCGCTTATGACCGAACTACACAACTATCGGAACTACGCACTCGCTTAACTCGTTTCTACATTCTGGCTCTACTCGTTGCTCGCTCATCGTTGCCGCTGGGACATCTGCCTTATTACGTAATTTATTTAAATCTAACGAGGCAACGTTCTCATCTTGGATGGTACGCTAGTTATTGCGGTTCGCAGTTTTAAACCTCGTTTTGTAGTTTTATCTTCCTAATCAGAACGTAGGCCTTGCCAAGTAAAGTTCAAGCTCAATTTGGCAGTCTTTGTTGACTAAGCGGGTACATTTTGACCTTAAGTATTGTTGCAGTTTTAAACCTCATTTTCAGTAAGATGAATTATGCCAGCGGCTTCGCACACGATCGTAAATATTTTTTAACAATTAGTTTAAAAATGATAAGAGTTATGTGTATTTGGTTAAGAGCCCCTTTGTTTACGCCCTTTTAAAAACTACTTAGGTATTTGTGTGCCATATTTCAACCTAATCGTTCAACGGTTTGGGATGTGCGTTGATAGATCAATCAGTCATTCTTTTCTTTTATATGGGTATTTATAAGAAGATAGATTACAGTGGACTTAACTAGTGGATATTAAACATCTTGAACGATTATTGTAATTCATTCTTCAAAGAATTACCTCTCATTCAAACAGAAAAGACTCAGCGTTTGAAACTGTAAAATCGATCTTTGCTTAAATTCCTGAAGAGTTGTAAAATAAAGCTGGGACTAGACGGTCCCGCCAAAACAGTGTCACCGTTGTTAACAGCTTTCTGTCGATTTAGAACCTTTGCAAACGAGGGAATTAGTACAATAGACTTTTATTTACCTATTTATTTATTAACGGCCGCTGACACAAAACACCTCAAACTCAACGCCTAGGTGTTCTCTAAATAAGACATTAAGATTATTATTAGACTTTAAGATATATTGTTATACTAGACGCGCTGTACAGTAGTCTAAGCTATCTCTATCCCAAATTTCAGGTCAATCGGTCCACAGGTTTAGGCGAAAAAGAGTAACAAACATACATCCAGACATCCATACATTTTTACAAACTTCCGCGTTTATAATATTAGTAATAATTTAAAAAGTAAGACTATTGACGCGCACGTACTTCATAGCGCTTTTGTCTACCATATTATGTATGTGTATTATAGGTACATAATATTATAAACCTTCCTCTTACATCACTCTATCTTTTAAAAAACCCGCATTAAAATCCGGTTCGTAGTTTTAAAGATCTAAGCATACATAGGGACAGAAATACAGACAGACACGGAAACCGATTTTGTTTTATACTATGCTGTTATGCTACTACTATTGATGTTCCAAATTTCAAGACAATCAGTTCAGAGTTTGGGCTGTGCGTTGAAGAAACAGATTTCCCCTTGTAAAAAAAGACAGTCACTTACTTTTAAATGTTAAGATTTATTTGTGTGAAAAATCTCTAAAAGGTACATACGTGAGCACTTAGCTCTGAAACTTTTACACTTTTTTTTTTATTTGGAGCTCTTTTAGTGCTTTGTCAACGAGCGATTTCATAACTTTGGACACTGAATTTATTTATCAGAAAAGGTACACATGCTTTTGGGACTCTTAAAAGTTTACGCCTAAAATTTTAGTTTATATTTGAGATAAGTGCCTAGTTTGTGTCTGTAAAGTTTTTATAAAGAATAAACAAATTTTATTATGTCTCGCGAGTCTCATTAATCTGCAATCACTTTTCATATAATTTATTTTTATAATATTTAAACTTTTCAATAATATTAGGTACAAAACAGTCAGCTTTTATTTCATGATCATTTCAAATGATTTTCAAATATCTTGAGACTTAATTTAATGTAAGATGAAACTTAATAACACATTTTAGAAATGGGAAAGCTTAGTAGTCCAGTAAAAGAAGAAATCTGGATCGAAAAGTCGAAAGCAGAAAAACTAACTTGGTAACTTTGTTTGGACTAGTTAGCAGATAAACATACTAAAAGTCCCCACCCCTCCGAGGTGAGCCCGAGGGGGGGGAGGCCGAAGAAGGTCCCATATTTAGGTTTTTTGCTTATATGTCAAAAATTGTGCGTTGTACGATATTTTGTTGTACTACATTATTAAACCTCATAAAATTTTCTACAACTTTGGCCTTGACACTTTTTATCTATCTCCAATGGTTGTCCTGCTATGAGCTTCCAAACATGGTCTATTTTGAAGACGCTTAAATTAGTTTTCCATACAAAATCCGTAAAAAAATCTTACAAATAAAATTTGACCAACTTCTGGTTATCGTATCATAATGAAACTTTGCAAATGTCTAGAAATCTGATGACAGTTTAATAATCTTGTACCACTGAGCTGATCTGATGATGGAGCCAGGAGGTGTCTACTGAAACTCTTCAATGGCTATTAGTAAACCCGTCTATTGATTAGATCGGTAGGTGCAAAATTTTTTGTTATTATTTGCAAGATGCTATAAAACGTACACTAAAAAAACGTTTATTAAATAAAAATAAAAAAACCTTTAAAATATCTACCAATGCGTAGTAGTGTCTAGTTATTATTATTTTAGCAAAAGTATTTTTATCTTAAAATCTATTCTCACCAGCATTTTAACCTTTAAAGTGTTCAAAGCAATATCGCTCAAAATCACAAGTTATTAATAGAGTTCCAATTTTCGATAGATACTTTTATAGTTTCTTTTACACTCACTGTAAATTGTCAAATTGAATAAAAGCGCTTTCAGCGCTCGACGATACTATGTCTGTGCTTGACATGGCTGTAGAGTAAGCTAGTCAAGTGAGGCAAACACACACGTAGACACGCTTTGGATACGGAATGCCAGTAACATGTGGCGTTCTAAGGCTAAGGTTCTAACATTTAGTCAGTGGATGTCCGGACGCTGAACGCTACCGTGTTTCGAAAGGCACATAAAACTGTGGGTCCCGACTTTGTTAGGTCAAGTTGCAGGCCCTGTAGTAATCTCGGCAACCTGAAAGTGCAACATTATAGGTTAGGCACACAACCTATAAATTTTGATTTTATTTGACTCTGACAGTGTAAGTACGGTAATCTGTTCTGTTGGAGTATAAACCCCAATTATAGTTTTATAGTTATAGTCCGTAGGCTAATGAAAGTTTTTATATTAAAATAAATAGGCCATATGCAGGCAGTCTCGCAAATCACTCCAGTTGGGTTCATGAACACAATTTTACTTTTGCGCGAGTCAGCGTGACAACCGACACATTCCGACAGCAAGTCCTAATATGAAGATAGCGCGTAGCGTATGCGAGGCTTGCCTGTGAAGAAAAAAAATCTTATCGCTTGTGTCGTTGGTCTATGTATTGTTGTATTGGTCTTGTTGGGTGTTCCTGCGAGACGCTATAATGCCGGGCAGGTACGTCGAAGCACTCGATCATGGCCGTCTCTATAAAAAGAATTCGTCTCTACAAAAACTTAGTCGTCAGTACATTTTAATTTTGATTGATTAATGATTGACTTTACATACTGAACACTTTATTTCCTGCGGCACCTACTGTAGTGTAAAAATATGGAAGCTATGAATAGAGTCTGATTGGATCGGTGAGAACCAATCAGCTAATTAGTCTACAGTCTATGATATACATACTATGTATATACTAATATGTATCTGTATTTATAACTATGATTTATATTCTTTATAATATGATACTACTGGCATATTACACACACTGGCACATTACTGTGCTCCGGTAGGAGGGCACTGTAGCTAGTGAAATTACAGGGCTAAAGAGTCTTAACATCTTATGACTCTTGAGTAAGAAGCGTTGGTGCAGTGCTCCTAGAATTACACATAAGTATGAAATCCTAGGTAACACTGTACTGATTATGGGCAGCGTTATCTCTTAACATCAGGAGAGCGTCTTGCTCGTCTTCTACTTCATCACATAAAAAAAAAAAAAAACTACTGGCATATGTTCGTGGCGTAGACCAGCACCATTAGACTGTATCCAGCAAATTGGCGTGCTACCTAAAAATCATATTTCAGTTCAATTGGTCCAGGGGTTCAAACGCAATGAAGTGATAAACATACGTACGATACAATGCTCTTTATTGGGACAAAAATTAACAAAATAGACTTAAAACTAAATTATGGTAGTGAAATTACTGGGCTAAAGAGTCTTAACATCTTATGACTCTTGAGTAAGAAGCGTTGGTGCAGTGCACCTAGAATTGCACATCATTGTAAAATTCTGGGTAGCACTGTACTGATTATGGGCAGCGTTATCTCTTAACATCAGGAGAGCGTCTTGCTCGTCTTCTTACTTTTCCACATAAAAAAAAACTAATGTTAATGTCCACAATGGGCGGCCTTATCGCTTAGAGCGATCTCTTCCAGGCGTACAAACTTTCACTTATAAAATTAAAGCGATATGACTGAATCCTTATAAGTACTTTTATGTTTACCTACGTTTGATGATTGATTTAATTGTTGATTGATCGGTGAATGGGTCTTTGATGCGAAAGGATCCTGGTTTTTGTAATTAAAACAGATTGAAGGAAAAAACATTTTACCATCTATAGGCAAAGGATTTTTTAAATTTACCAGCTTTCGTTGTTTATCATTTATATATAGGCTATAGTCGATTTATTTTAATCCTATTGATATTTTAGATGAAAAAGTTTGTGTGTATTTCCATAATAGATGTCTGTTAGTTTTTTATGAGTAAATGGAGAATGGTCGGACCGATTTGTCTACTATATTTATATACTAATAATACTTAAGCATACTGTCCGGACAGATGTTTCAAGGAGTAGCTAGCTAGTAGTATATGTAAGATTTAAAATAAAAATACAGTTTTAAAGCTATCTCATATACAGAGTTCTTTAATTTTTTTATTGGACTTATAATTTAAAATACGAAATCAACATTATTTTACTAATACTAAAGATAACATCAGAAAAAAAATAAAAATCAGAGAGATTGTTCAAATAAAGTGTTACCAGAGAATTTCATTCTTAACTGTACACTTACATCTTAGAAGAATAATATCCTGTACACTGTACACTCAACACCGCAAGTTTTACAAAACCGCACCTCAAGCGCACTACAGTACTGTCAAGTGGATAATACTAACAGGAGAAATGTGCGTACTGGCGACAACATAATGCTTTAGTTAATACTCTAGGGACAAAATTGAATACAATAAGAAAGAAAGAGAGATCAAAGAATCGGTCTTCAGTATAGAATCAATGTATTTTTTTATTTTTTTTATTTGTTAGATAAAGGCGGCAAATGCCTTTATTGAGAAAAACAAGCTAATAATACTACAGCTACTATAACAGCAAAGAACACTTTTATTAACCACAGATCGGCCACAAGCCAATCTACAGAAAATCCAAGTGCTCCAAACCACTGTCATGGCGTGTGATGGCAAAGTGCCCAGAATACTGGCAGCATTGCCACAAAAAATAATTAAATAATATTATTATCCATTCCCATTTGTTTGGTTTTGTGAATATAATAATATTAAAATCAAAAAAAAAAAAATTTTAAACAATTTTTTTTTTGATTAATTTTTTCCTACTGATCTTAATAAACTAAACAAATTATTATATCATAAATGTAAAATGTACGATGAATTTTAATTTAAAATGTATCTACATCATACACATTATTTTTGTAATGATAGAGTAATTTATGCTAATTTTATTTCTAATATTTTTACCCCTCATGAAATTATGCCTGAATGAATACAAATTTGTAACATAGGTAGCCTAAAAACTAGCAGCAGGTTACAGTAAATTTAAAATATTACTAAAATAAATGTAATAGTTATAACTAGAACAGTACTATCAAGTAGACAATACAAACAGGGGCAGCGTGCGTACTCTCGACAACATAATGCCCGCGCGCTCCAGGGAACACCCTGTTTATATAAGGTTTACGTGATGTTCTATGGCAGCCTTGGATAAAGTGACTGGATGACTGATATTTTATCTAATTATTTCCTTAAAAACAATACATTTTTTCACTTCACCACAGACTATACCAGCTTCTAGAAACTGCAGGATTTTCCTACGGGTCAGTCTCCTAAGCTCATTCGGGCTGAGCAGGTGCCCCAGCATTATGGCGTCCCGCAGGAATACCTCCAGGTTTTTCGTGGGTATCCCTGCCGCATCTATCTTCGGTGGGAGAGTCCCACATACCGCCCCACGCCTTTCGGTGTGGGGTGATGATGCGTAACGCATTTTTCCTGGGTTTCTTTCGCTTACTCAACTTTCATCACATTCTTCATAAATGCTCGCCGGTTCTTGGTTGAGATACAGACCGTGAATAAAATAGTTTTTTTTAACGTAGTTTATTGAAGGGTGGCAAATAATGTAATCGGCCCTGTAGTAATCTCAGCGACCTGGAACTGCAACATAACTTAGGTTATCCACACAACCTATGTATTGTGATTTGACTCTAACAGTGTAAGTAGGGTAACCTGTTCTGTTGGAATATAAACCCCAATTATAATTATTCATTAAAATATTTGAATGTTATGATCTATTGCCCTATAGAGTCTTGAAAGCTAGACAACGTACCAGCGGTACCCCTGGTATTGCAGGTATCCATAGGCGACGGTAGCCAGTCACCATCAGATGGGCCGTCTACTTGTTTGTCACCTATTACATAAAAAAAAAATATTACATATTATTGCACAGGTACTTTCAGTGCATTTCCGGTTAACAACTTTTTAAAAAAGTATATTTCATTTTACTAAATTAATATTTCTATGGTTATGCTCATATTTTTAAAAGTATTTGTATTTTCGTGTACTTATTATTTTAGGTACATTTTAGGAATATGATTATCCTTAGCGCCTTACCAGAAATACAAAGAAGTCAAAACAAAATGTTGGAACGTAAAATAAATATAATCTAATAAAAAAAATCCTACAACAATAATAAAAACATTTTATACCGTACTTCTGTAAAAATGAGCTGTGCAACAGAAAAACGTGTAAAAAATTGAAATGAATAAAACATACAAATTCGCTTTGTAAATATTTTAGTCGCAGAACCTAAGAAATCTAGGATTCTACCACTGTTGCCCTACAGAAAATAAATTCGAGTAATTCTCAGAAAAAATAAATGACTTGAAATAATAGGCAGTGAAGATCACCCGAATAAATTGGGTTCTGCTGAATTTGACAAATCTTTTTTCGTATCGTCGCTACGCCCATAGAACAGATTGGTTTCTTTTGATTCTCTTTTCTTTTTGCTCACAATGTTTACAAAATAAATACTTTATATTTCAAACCGAGTTATTTTAAATTTTAAAATGTCGTCAATTTTTGTTTATTTTGGAAAAATAAAAAGAATTAATCGTTTAACTTAAATCCTTAAAACGGAAAGTTAGCCTTACTTGATGGTGGGTCGCATTGTATTAAAATTGTGATATTATGAATGAAAGTAACAATTATGACATATCAAGGCGCAAAGAGTTCTAAAGACAAGTCATGCCGAGTGTAGTATAATCTAGTAAGCACTATTTATTATTTACTCTGTAATCATATCATAATTCATAACACACCTACCGCCTACGCGTTATTCTACCGCCTGAGCAGTGATGTGCAAACATCACTGTGCTCCGGTAGGAGGGCACTGTAGCTAGTGAAATTACTGGGCTAAAGAGTCTTAACATCTCATGACTCTTGAGTAAGAAGCGTTGGTGCAGTGCTCCTAGAATTTCACATAATTGTGAAATCCTAGGTAACACTGTACTGATTATGGGCAGCCGTTATCTCTTAACATCAGGAGAGCGTCTTGCTCGTCTTCTACTTCATCACATAAAAAAAAAAAACCACCAGCCTGTGTAAAAATCAATTTTCTTCTTCCTGGTTGTGTGGAAGAAATTAGCAGCTATTAGCGAAAAGGCCGCCAATTGTTAGACTTAGTCTAGAAATTATTTTTATAATATTAAGTTTTCTATATTTATATTGTGGTGTTATCAATCGATCAATCAATCCGAAAGTACAGAATCTGCGTTGCTGATCATGTTTAAATGGCTAAGACGAATATGACGAAATATGGTACGTTAATAGATGTAACTAAAGCATTTCATTATAGGCTACTTTTATTCCATAAATGAGTTCATTGTAATACTTTTATGCGAGTAAAACCACTGGGTAGTTGTAGTTACCTAGGTAACCCTTATAATATGTATTATTGTAATATATAAATTGTAGCGTCCGTGGCCCAGTGGTCATACGTCCGGCTTGTAAGCAGGAGGTCCTGGGTTCAAATCTCAGTGTGGCAAAGATTTTCGCCTGGACGCTACCGTGTTTCGGAAGGCACGTTAAACTGTGGGTCCCGGCTGTTTCCTATAAGATATGTAGGAGGCAGTCGTTAGGTCATGTTGCAGGCCCTGTAGGAATCTGCAACTGGCGACCTGAAACTGCAACATATAGCGCACCCCCCGTGGAAGAAAGTCGTAACTGAAAAACACCAACTTTACAGGAGCAACAAAAAACTGATTTAAAAAATCATCGGCAATCTGAGATAAATTTAGTATATTGCAAAAAATAGCAAAAATTAACCTCGATTGGCCTATGTATTTCAATTTGCAATTTAATTAATCGTCATGGAGTAAATCTTAAAAAATAGCTTTACGCTATTTTTCAGCGACACATATTAATTAATTTATGTAGTTGACAGAGATTTATGTAGTTACTACTTTATTAACATGGAACGGAAACTATAATGCTGACATAACTGCAGATACGACTTTCTGAGCGTGTGGTGTCGTTACAAACTCCACGCGTAAGTATGATTTACGACGTTTTCCCACGAAAACTTTGTCTCGGTCTTTTTGCGTAAAATAAATTGCATCCTTTTTCTTCGAAAAATATATTCAGATAAATAATGTATTTCAAGTAAGCGCTTTTTTAAACGAAAAAAATCACAGCCAGTTTTCGCGTATGTTGACATATTACGTTATTCCAATCATTTAGTTTGTAAATATTAGTCGTTTCTCAGTACAAAAGAAATTACAAAATAAAAAACAGCCTTTAAATGACTCCAGTATAAGGGATTTATGTGTAAAACTTTTAACTTATTTAAATTTTGTAAAAAGATCTTGTAAATATTACTGATTGTGTATTTTAAGGTAGCTTTTGTTGTACTATACCAAAAATCATAAAGGTTTCGTAATAAATTTAATACCAGCTATGTTGAGTAGTTTTACAGCTTTAAAGTAAACTAAGTCATATTTCAGGATATATTGTATATCTGTACAAAATTTCATCTAGATCCACTTAGCCGTTTTGGCGCAAATAAATTAGAAATATTCATCCACTCATACATTTGTATTCAATGATTAAGTTTAGTATTATGACAGGAGAAGTGTCATAATTATGTCTTTTTATTAAATTATAACATTGTTTTTCATTTATGAAGTATGACTTATGATGATTAAACCAATTTCAAACATTGCTTGAGTAAAAACAAAGTCTATGACACAAGGAAATACGAATGACTACAAAGTGTTTCAAATACGATTAGATATTGCGCCACAAGGAATGGATGCCGCATTGCTGGAAACCGTGACTTCCGAAGTTGAAACGGGCTTTATGAACGGCGGGAACGAGCGGGATAGGATTAGTTTGTGTAATTCCTGCGCAACTCTCCGAAACGAATCTTAATAAAACGGTTAGAAGGGGTGACTCTTCTACAGTGTTCAAAACTCTTAGAATGCGTTGCGTGCGTTTGGTCACTCATGAGCCTTTTGGCGCTCCCCTGAATCGACTCCAGAACCTGGATCTGGTATTTGGCAGTATCATCCCAAAGACGAAAACAATATTCTATAGATATACGATCGGCTTTATGATAGAGATAAGCAAATGTCCCGGGTGAAGTAATGTTGCACCTTTGCCAAAATACCCAAGTTCCTGACAGTCGATTGAGTCTTAGACTTGATGTAATCATAGAAGTAAAAGGCAAAAATAAGAGAAATTCCCAGTATCTAAAAGTGATTAGCTATCGACAAACATACATTTCGGAAAGGAGAAGTTTCATTAAATAAAATTCTTTTAACAGTAAATAACTTCTCTTCATCGTTTTTCTTTCCGTCTCTATTGGCTCTACCGCTAGATGTTATCTGCTTACCCAAGAAGTGAGTGATATGCAAAACAGATCAACAGTAGATTTACCACGACAAAACCCGAATTGTTGAGCACACAGGAGATCATTCGTCGAGATTGATGCTCCATTTCATGAACGTGACTGAGATATGCCAGTGGTTGGAAGGGCCAGCACAACTGCCTTTTTTGAAAACAGGCTGCACGTTGGCGTATAATGCTGAAGGCTAGTCAAAATCGGAGTGAGCCCTGGTGCACATGTCTTTAACACTATCGCAGGTATTCCGGTTGGACGCCAGCATATTTACATGATTTCACTGCGTTCTATGAACCTCTGATTAATAATTGGGATTTCTGAAGCTTTGAAACCGTTCTCTAAGTTATTTAAAGATTTATAGAGTGACACGGTACACAGAAACTGAAGTGGAACGAGATCTTTAGCTACAGGTAATTAGAAATCCAAACTTATACTACGTCAACCGAGAGAAACTAGAGTGAGAATTGTGAGGTCACTCGAACCCTCCGGGGATGTTTGTTGGGTCCTCTTATGCATCCAGTCGCTAACGGGTACGATCTTGCATGCCGAGACTTTCTTTCATGACTGGTTAGCTCATCATTTGCCTTGAATCCCGCTACTCTCCAGATTTCAAGCTGAAGCAAGGCATAATGTGTAACTATGATCTGCGTTTAGCGTAACGATACCCAGTTTACATAACTGGCTACACAGATACGTGCGCTGCTGGACTCCAAAAACATAAAAACCAATCTCTATACAACTATTTCATAATAAAAAATGTAAGCAATTAGACTTATTTATTTTAATTCTGACTAAAGTTTCGTGACAGAAGTGAGTAACTAGTAGTTAATGTGATAAAGGCTGATACATGTTTCGTAGAAGAATGTGGTAACTGTAATTGCACGACGATATATTTACGAAAATTTATTTAAAAAGGAGTTATCTGTAGTTATCTAAAGATATTTGTAAAAATGTTCGTACAATATTGACGTAAGTGTATTTATGATGTTATTGCTATGGAAAACTAGTAAATAGTGTGGTCGCAAATGTAATTAACTATAGTTTTATAGAGTAATTTTATTTGATTCCAGTGTCGTACAAGTTTAGTTTTTTTTTAATAATTCCCTCATTTTTTGAGATAAATTTATGAAAAAAATTGACAATATGTATCGGATTTTTCTTGATTTTATTATGCAATAAAAATAAAAAGTCACAATTAGGGTTAATTCTTTCTTCCTCGAGAGGTGCGAATAGGTTCGCCACACAACCTATAAATTGTGATTTGACTCTGACAGTGTAAGTAGGGAAACCTGTTTTGTTGGAGTATAAACCCCAATTATCCAATAAACAGCATCAAATGTAGTAAATTTCTGAATTTCTCAAAAATATATATAACATATTCACACACGTTTGTCTGTGAATTCAAAAGCTTTCATTCGAATATTAACACAAATATGCATTTCAAATTTAAACGTGCGAGACGTCACAAGGAAAGGTTTTCTCGTAAGTCAGCGGAACTCTAAAGAGAACACGTTGCTGCCTGAACCAAGTTCCACCTTAAGCCTTAAGGTGACTAGTGACTAGGTACTAGTAAGTACTATAGTAAGCTAAGTCTTGGATCCGCATTCAAGGAAAAATACTATGCATACAGTATGGGCTTAGTACATAATATTTATTATCTCGGTTTGAACAATGACTTAAAAATTAAACATGGGTATCTTGTCAATATGTTTCATCAATCTTAGACACGAATACTTTTAACCCTTAGTAGCCTGATTTACGAAAATGATTTTTTTTAAATATTACTATGTTTGCTTGAGGGTCTAGATGAAGGGAAAAATAGATAAAAAAATCACAATATATATTTTACATATTTATTTAAAAAAAAAACAGGTATCAATTTTGATACTTTAGGCATTAAGGCCATAAAGAAATCAGATATACCTATAAAAAATAATTATATCATAGCGAAAATAATATATTCACTTACCTCAAAAGTATTTATGTTCTTCAGAAAAAGAAAATATATCAAATTTGTATTCAACAAAACTTTTAGTAAAATGTGTTTACTTGTTTCCTTTGCCTTGGTCACTTTGCTGCGCAAGTAATATGTCATAGATAAAATAAAACAATAGTGACATTTGATTTTTTTAAATTTAAGGAAAGAATATTATACAACCAACGAATTAGGGAAATAATAGAAGTCGAACACAGCTCAAAAAGTGATTCAATGCAAAGTACAACTATATGGGCGGGGCGTAAAAAGTACAACTCACCCGCCGCTTAGTCACACAACGCGCTCAGCGACAGATGCACGCATCGTTTGATTTTTAAAAATATCCAAAATAATATAGTTAATGGACAAAAATGACCTTTTGTGTGGTAAATTGGTGTAAAAATGGAAAGAAGGCAATAAAAAGCAGGAAAAACTTATCACAGCTAACTAATATTATTTTAAACCAAATTATATAATTTCGATTTTAGTTGACATTAAATACATAAAAATACAGGGTAAACTAGGCATGGCTGAAACAATATTATTTTGGTCGTTTATTGCATTCGCATTCGATTAGATAACGTTATATTTATTTTGTATACTAGCTGAACCCACGGCTTCACCCCGCTACAAAGATGTTATTTTTGTACAATAAATAAAAGCATTTGTTTTTGAATTAAATCAATAACGACTTTTAATAAAAGTCTGAAGAAAGAAAGAAAAAACCTCTAAAATGAAGAATTCACCTGACCCGGCCACCGGCTCGGCCTGATTCGACCTGATTCTAGCATCGCGCTTTTATCACCGCACGAGCCGACACCGATCGAAAGCCCAGGTTTATACGACTTGTGTTTAACGAATGTCCAATTATGGAAAATGACAAATATTATAGACGTCCAATCATAAAAATGCCAATTCGGAAAATAGTTCACTTATAAAAATGTCAAATCGTAAAAAGGTCCAATTTGAAAATTGTCCATTCTAAAACAACCATTCGTAAAAATGTCCAATAAAGTTTTATTTTATCCGTGGTTCTAACGATAGCTAATCCCGTAGTCCTATTAAAAGTGTCACGTACCTAGTGAACAATCTTTATTTCCAATGCAATGACAGCTGTCAAACTTGAAATGTCAATATCTCGGAAAATACTCGTCTTAGGCTGATGCTGTCATAGAATAAATTAAAGGTCTCGGAGAGATCTTCATTTCAGATGACAGCTTTCAAACTTGAAACGTCAATATCTCGGAAAATATTCGTCTTAGGCTGTTGCTGTCATAGAAGAAATTAAAGGTCTTTGAGAGATTGTCATTTCAGATGACGGCTGTCAAACTTGAAACATCAATATGCTGGCTTTTACCGGGCGTAGACTTCCTTTGCAGGAGGTTGTCTAGGTGGGTACCCCAACAGTGCCAGTTATTCTACCGCCTGAGCAGTGATGTGCAAACATCACTGTGCTTCGGTAGGAGGGCACTGTAGCTAGTGAAATTACTGGGCTAAAGAGTCTTAACATCTCATGAGTAGTAAGAAGCGTTGGTGCAATGCTCCTAGAGTTTCACATAATTGTGAAATCCTAGGTAACACTGTATCAGTACAGTGTTACCTAGGATTTTGTTTTTATGTGATGAAGTAGAAGACGAGCAAGACGCTCTCCTGATGTTAAGAGATAACGGCTGCCCATAATCAGTTATGGGCAGCCGTTATCTCTTAACATCAGGAGAGCGTCTTGCTCGTCTTCTACTTCATCACATAAAAAAATGCTGTCATAGAAGAAATTAAAGGTCTTGGAGAGATTGTCATTTCAGATGACAGCTGTCAAACTTGAAACGTCAATATCTCGAAAAATACTCGTCCTAAGCAGACGCTGTCATAGAAGAAATAAAAAAAATTTGAAGATCTTCCAGATTTTGTCATTTCAAGTTTGACAGCTGTCATCTGAAAGGTAGATCTCCCCAAGACCTTTCATTTCTTCCAGGACACCATCAAAAATAAACCAAATCGTGTTGGACATTATTCTTAATTGGACATATTTCATATTGGATCAAATTCATGTTGGACATTATTCGTGTTGGACGATTTTTCCTAGTTGGACGTAAGCCTTCAAAAATAGATCAAGAATAGACATGGAACTTGACATAAATTATATGGGACAAAACATAAACAAGGTAGAAACTGCACGGTTTTTGGGATTGCATGTAGATTGTGGTCTCAATTGGAAAACACAAGTTGATCATATATGTTCAAAATTGAGTCAATTTTCATATGCCCTTTACATGCTAAGGCAAATAGTGTCCCAAAGCGCCGTAATCACAGCATACTACGGGTATGTAGAGTCAACTCTACGTTATGGCTTAATTTTTTGGGGGAATTCAGTCGATAAGAATTCTGTTTTTATAGCACAAAAAAAGTGTATCAGGGCTATATGTAAACTTAAGCCTACTGATAGCTGTAAACCCTATTTTATAAATCTTAAACTTCTTACCCTACCATGCTTATACATCTATGAGATTTGTTTATTTGTTAGACGCAACACACACATGTTTCGAAATATTCAAAGTAAACGCCATAAGCATAAAATTCTGTTCCCCACAAACCACACTGCAATGATGGAGAAAAGTGTTCTGTGTATGACTCCAAGGGTTTATAACAAATTACCTAGGGATATTTTAGAGTGTAATGAAATGAATACATTTAAAGTAAAGCTAAAGAATTTCTTGTTAGGAAAGGCATACTATAGCATACGTGAATTTCTTGAAGATATGACCATTTGACAATATAATTATTTAAATCTTGCATTTTATTTATTTTTTATTATTTAAATGAATTTAATTATTGTAATGTAATAATAATATCAAACTTATGACATTAATTGTAATTTCCTTATATTGTTGACATTCTTTTAATTTATTTGAATTTATTATTGACATTTTATTGAATTATTCTATATTATTATTGTTACACTTTGCATGCTGGAAAGCTGAATGTAGCGGAGTTATAATTTATTCTTTGTGATCTTTTTGTACCTACTTTCGCAAATAAAGAACTTTGAACTTTGAGCCTTATTGGACCAAATTAGTGTTTAACCAAATTAGTATTGGACATTAATACTAGTTGGACATTTTGGATTTTTGACATTTGTCGTACAAACCGATAAAACGTATTCCATATCCTTTTTGGGGATTCTAACTACCTCTGTACCAAATTTGGCAAATTTGCCATTACCTTGTCGAATGCTTTGTTCTATTGTTGTACTCCTCATGACATCACTCATGGTTGATGAGAATTAGCTTTATTTCAAGCATACCCAGGTTACCCCAGTCTGACATAAAAGAATATACTTGAGTTACCCGTATGGCAATACTGAATTTAACTATAAACAATTTTGATACTTTAATTATTTTTAAAAAAAATTCGCTACGGTACTTGGTCACTGACCTCTGCTTAATCAGTTAAGTAGCTCTGGCGTGAAAAGTAACACACATGCTTCACATAAAACAAACATGCGTCTAATAATGATACTTTTAATAAAATGATAATAAAAGACGATGTATTAAATGACGCAAATATAATACCAAAAATACATAAAATAAAATGATAAATGGTTAATTTAAGGTAATCCAATTCTTTATTTTTTGCGGTGGGGTGGTCTTTTCGATGTCACGTAGGCGGGCATTTTCCTTTATTTTTAATACTTTCCAAAACAATTTTTCTGACTGATGATTCCGATTTGCCTAGAAAATACAAAATAAATAAGATTAATATCATCTTTTAAAAGTAAAAAAGGCGTACCAGTATGGTAAGAGTAAAATAGGTGCCATGAATATAATGTTAAAAGAAATTTCCAAATACATTAAAACAAAATAAAAATGCCAGGTCCAAGTCGGACTCTTTTGAATTGAACTCTTTCTTGAAACATCTCATATATACAAAAAAAAACGGAAAATCACTTTGTTGTTTGGGAGCCCCTTTTTTATTTTATTTTATTTTTAGTATTGCAACAAAAATACATCCGTGAACATTTCAACCTTCTAACTATCACGGTTCGTGAGATGACAGACAGACAGACGAACGGACAGCAAATTCATAGTTATATGGTCTCGTTTTCCCCCTATGGGTACGGAATCCTAAAACACAATTTTTCATCATTAAACTTGGACAACATGAAAAGTATCAAAAATTGTCAGTCATACTATAATATATTTTATGATTTTAGTTGTAAACAAATAGATAACACAAAATAGTTATTTATGGACAAAATAACGATAATTGTACGTTTTCAATGATAAGATTCAATGAGCTTGATGATGTACTGTTAATCTAACATAAACGTACCTGAGATATACGCTGTTCTCTTAGAAACACTTAGTCAAAGCAGCAACCACTTTTCTATTTGCAACTGCTGCATACGCCGTATATATACATTTTGTAATTCATTTGGCAAGCATCGCCACGGATTATTTTACTCATTTCACCAACATTATTGTGAAAAATCTTCAAATAACTTATTAATAATTAAAAATACGAACAATATTGTTATTGTTTACAATTTTTTTGTCAAATTTGACAGAAGCAGTTTGAAAGAAATAGGTAGAATGTTGCCATTTTTATTTTAGTTTTTTCTTAATAAATTTATACTCCTTTGTTTTGTCCATCCCGTTTGCACATATTGATCGAATATTTCTGTTTCACTCAACACTATCCGACTAAGTAAAATGACACCCCAAATGAATGAATGAGCGAGTTCATGTACAGAACATAAATTTAGCATGGTTATTGCTTATGTATATCCGTGTGTCGCGTGAGTATTATAATTTAGTGGTGTGAGTTTGGGACCACGTTTTTGCGGACTTCATAAAGGAGTTACAGGGAGTTGTATACAACAGTAAAATACGTACAGCCCACCTATAAAAAAACTAATAGTAATGTGAACATTCGGTTTAAAAGATTGGTATCATAATTGATACTCTGGGTTATTAAGGGTTAAGTATTTTTTTTGCTTACTTTATTTTATAATCTTCACGCTTAAGAGCGTATATATTATCGAGTGACGCTCTCTCGCTCGCACTATTTGAGTAATATTATTGCACACATTTTAAAGTGTTTTCAGTTTGATATGTTATAACATGGCATGCTTTTTTAAAACTAATGGTCCCCTTTTGCAGAAAACAATTTTAAGATGTGTGCAATAATATTATGCTTGAGGAATTTTCAATAAATTAATTCTATGAATTTATATTTCAAAATTTGTCACATAGTGCGAGCGAGTTACGTGGTAGTGGAAAACCTTGCAAACATTATATCCTTTTATATAAAAATGATATAAACGGACCAGTCCATACTGTTAGAACGGTTCTACATTACTAAACTACATTAAAATGTATGTTCAGTTCCAATGTTGCTACGATCAGGCTTTTGAATGTAACCTGAAAGGAATCTGCGGTAAAATCGAACCTCTTTCGATGTTTAGCTCCATTTGTACGCTTTGTAAAGTACCACTTTATATTTTAGTTTATCGAGGTTTTAGTTGGGATCCACTTCAAGTTTTGTGAATGAATTTTGGAAATAATCTTGATAATGAACCATCTTCAGTGAGCTTCAGAAGATTTTTTTTTCTTGACTTCAAGGATGAATACACACAACTATTTCCTAAACAGTAATATTAAGTAATTGTATTGGCTAAAGTAGAGGAAGATGCGATAGAATGCTACCACTTTTAATTTGCACTCGCAAGCCAAAATATTAAACTTGCACAAAAATAAGAAAAAAATAATCGTGGTAGTAATTTCCAAGGTACCTACTGTGTTTTACTTGCTTTCAAAAACACGAATCATTTATTGATTGGGATGATTGTACCTCTTCGAAACAAGAGCGTCGCAATGAATAAAAATAAATTAGTGAAAATTTTCAAAACAAGATTTTATATTATCATTACTCGTCAAGACGAATCAAATGAGCCCGAACTCGATGAGTTGCATCGTTTAATTACGGAGTTTCTATGGACACCTTCCAGCTCTATCATCAAATCAGCTCGATGTCATAATAATATTGCATTGTCATGCGATTTATACGACATACATGCAAAAATTAATCTCAATCGGAAACTAAGAAGTGGATCAAATTAAACTTGCAAGATTTATGATTACACGGACAGATGAAAGTAAATAAGAGATTGTAAAAAGATTTAATGTATTGTACTGTTTACTGGTAATAAATTCAACGAAAGTTAACGCTCTGTGGACATGAAGCATAATAGATGTGCCACAATTCGGTTTGTCAACCGATATAGCAGCACAAAATGACCAATGCGTTGATAATTGCGTCGGAACGGTTGCAATTATCGAATGCAGTTTCATTTTAATTTGCATTTACTGTTGTTATGCCATTCGGAACGCCTTGTGTGGAATTCATACAGTCTGACTATCGTGATGCGTTACTTTACTGGGTATCATTTCATTCCAGCAATTCTCAAAGTAAGCCTTTTTTTGACCCAGGAAAAATGCGTTACGCATCATCACCCCAGGCCGGGGGGCGCGGGGCGGTATGTGGGACTCCCCCGCCAAAGATGGGAGCGGCGGGGATACCCACTAAAAACCTGGGGGTGTTCCTGCGGGACGCCATAATGCCAGGGCAACGGGTTTTACCCGCTGTATTGTAGCCTATGTGATCTCCAGGGTCCAAAGCTATATCTATACCAAATTTCAGCTAAATCGGTCCACACGTTTAGGCGTGAAAGAGTAACGAGAATTCATCCAGATATCCATACATTCTTACAAACTTTTACGTTTATAATATTAGTATTAGGATGGAAATCCATAGCCCTAGATCGTGACAGATGGAGAGAGGGTAGGGAGGCCTTTGCCCTGCAGTGGGATCCAACAGGCTTTTTTTTTTTTTTTTCATAAAAATTACAGTATTGCATGTTTGGAGTCCACTAGCCCCCACACTAGGATACCCTGTGTCGTGGGGGCTAGTCTCTTCCCCTTGATATTACATTCATTCATGTTTATAAGTAGGTTCCTAAAGATTGTTCTTATTAATATTATAGCACTAAATGAACATCCAAATGTTGTTATTTTAATATTAAGTGGGTAGTTTATAAAATAAACATTCCTAATACTACGTAGGTAGATGAAGATAAGTACCAAATATTAATTACGCAGTTATGCTGTAAATAGGCAAAAATACTAAGAATATAAAAGATAACCTATGAACTTTAAGAAGTACCTAATAGATATATTATAATCTATATTAACTCGTACCAATATTTATATACTTATTACAAGTAGGTAGACATGCAGACATGCTTATAATATTAATATATATAGAGGATATTATGACTGTGTTCCGCTATGATGTTCAGCGAAGCCACAGGTATGCAAGATTTTTCCTCTTGGCAGGGTCGCCATGTATGGTATGGAGACGAACAGAAACCACGAGTGCAAGAATAAGACTGTTTATTATATACTAAATAATAATATAAAATAGTTATGAGCTTATAGGCTACTTACACACTACACTGGTCTTATTAATCGATAAGCAAATGACCACGGCGGCATCACCAATAAGGTGTGTGTGTGGTATAAAGATAGGCGACGGTAACCACTCACCATCAGGTGGGTCTTTTTACAAGCTTTTATTTACTTTCACCTGTCTGTTGTCTGTTTGTCTGTCTGTAATCAAATCTTGCAAGTTAAATTTGACCCACTTCCCAGTGTCCGATTGAGTTGAAAATTTGCATGCATGTATAAATCGGATGACAATGCAATATTTTTAAAACATCGAGCTGATCTGATGATGGATTTGGAAGGTGGCCATAGGAACTCCGTAATCAAACGGCGCAACCCTTGATGGAGCTCATTTGATTCGTCTTGACGAGTACTTTATGGTGCTAGATGGTAATAATAATAAAAGCTTGTTTTTAAAAAGATTTTTTAAAATATCACTTGTTTAAAATCAATTATACGAGTAGGTATGCCTTTGACTACGATCTCGCCTCATGTTAAGCAACGATGCAACCGTAAATGGTAGCAGACTGAACCTAGATGACGGGATAAATCCCTCACATCTTCTTCTATCTATATAAATATATAAAAGGAAAGAGTGACTGACTGATCTATCAACGCACAGCCCAAACCGCTGAACGGTTTTATGACGTCTAAGAAAGGAATTTGCCACGCACGCAAAGCCACGAGCTTAAGCTAGTCTAACATTAAAAAAGTAACTTTTTAACGTGGCTAAACTATGCATTAGAAATTCGCAGCATTTCATATTCAAGTCAGCTAGTAATTAGGTCGTGTACTCGCTCTGTAATTAAAAACTTTGGATTAGCTTGTTTTGGCCCTTTTCGGACGAAAATTGAAATGGCTACGTTACGAAATTAATTTGTTGGTGTTTAACTTTTCTATCTGCTGGACGTTTCGGTTGATAAAGGTTCATTTTAGATAGAGTTTTTTGAAAATTGTACGTTGTATCGAACATTTTGGGGAAGAGCAATGATTTAAAAACATAATTTAGCCGAATAAAATGTTTGAAGTCTTTAAGAACCACCTGAAATTTGTGAATGGTAGATTAAAAGAATACCTAAGTAGTGGTAACTGAGGAGTGAGGAGGTAGTGAAAGAGCAGTGTTGATGGCTTAAGGAGAAATGCTGAAAAACGTAGTTTAATTCGATAACCATAAGAAATATTTTTTTACTAGCTGCGCCCAGCGATTTTACCCGCTGTACCCCCTATGTGTTATTCTAGGGTCTAAGCTATCTCAATACTAAATTTCAGGTCAATTTAGCCGTAAAGAAGTAACAGACATACACACTCACTCAAAAACTTCGCCTTTATAATATTAGTGTGATTTTGTACCAAAAACACAAGTTTACCTCGTCTTTTAGGCCCATTCTATCTTGTTAGAGCTGATACTAAGACTAGAAATAGAACTAAGTCTTAGCATAAGACAAATTATGTGAATAATATTCTCTATATTATCTTTGAATATGTAATTTAGCCAAATAATAGCTCAACCAGGTTTCCGAGCTAAATTAGATGTATGCCAATTAGACTAAAAAGTTCGTACACCTACGTAACAAATCAGCAAGTACCAGGAACGCAGATACGTGAGGAGCAGCCCTCTTAATCAGTTGAATTGGAGTTCCGAACTTACAGGAATTCGGATTACAGAGCTTTGGACGAGCTAGTGGTAGGGTAGGTTTAGAAGTTCATCTCGATTAGCTTAGTAAAGCATATTACGGTGGGCTGCATGTTCCAGTTGAGAATACGGAGAAATTCGGTTACTGAGTAACTGATTTGATATAGAATTGTCTATTTATGTTGCGGTTGTCCGTATAGAAAATGTAATGTATCCGTAAAGAAAGCTCATTTAAAAAAAAAAAAACATTTTAACTTGGTTTTTCATTGTTCTTTTTATTGTTCTTAGTTACAGAAATCCACGTGATGCGATGCGATTAGACTATAAGTTTGTAATTGGGGTTTATACTCCAACAGAACAGGTTACCCTACTTGCACTTTCAGAGTCAAATCACAATTTATAGGTTATGTGGCTCCTCTAAGACATTTGTTAAGTGGTTCTATTTTCGACGTATTAAATACTCTACAAAAATATTTTACTTTTCAGAAAAGCTAATTATAGAAGTTTGACTTAAATTTTGCCCTAACATTTTTGACCCTGAACGTATTATGTGTATTCCAGGGTCAATAAAGTAAGAGCAAAATTTGTACCAAGTCGAACTTTGGAGTACATATTATAATAAAAAAATCCGAAAATAATAATCTACCTATATCCTATATTATAATGCGGGGATTTTTCACAAATAACTTTGTTCAACGGACAGGTCGCTTTATTTAAAAGTGTCACCGCACAAGTATTTCGTGAGCCAACGAGAATAATTAGTAAATGTACAAACAACGAGGTTATTCACTTACGTTTCGGTAAGAGCCGTGTTAATTACTATTATTATGCTATTACACGTTAAACTGAGCGTAATTAAGCAGGTTTGTGGCGTGTCTGGTGTATAATTGCGATGTTTTAATGAGAACAAATACATATATGTATAATTTAGAACCTTAGTTCAACGTTTCAACAAAAAAATAAATAAAATTTTGACTTGTGCAGATACTTGTGCTGGAAATTCTTTTAGAACGAATAACATCTTTTTCTGTCTTTTTTAGTCTCAAAACAACATCTTATGTAAATTTCCTTACAGTCAGACAGAATATAATGAGCACGTAATTTTAAGACCAAAATTGGAAAATAACTTTTATGTCCACTTTACTTTACCATTGTAAGTGATTGCTTGACTCCTGGTAACCTGACGATAAGTCAGGAAATTTACTGATTTTTGAGATTAGAAAAAACTTTGAAAATGTCGTTTATGTTTTAAAAAATCTCCAATATATGTATTTCTGCTGCAATATCCAGGAAAACAAAAGTACTTTTATCAACTGATCCGAAATTAACAGCATATATAGAACCCATGACAAAGCCTTATATCACATCCTTCCCAAGCCATGAACTTGCAGTATTTAGTACGTAATAGATTAAAGATATCCCATTCCCGATAAGCCGAAGGGAAAGTCGGCACAAAAGCCACTGAGTAATCCCGACGGATCGGCCCAACTTTTGCTATCACTCACCTGTTAAGGCTCGTTTTCACTCTGAAAAAGTTCTTTCTAAGTCAAATTCATTTGATCAAATACGCCTTGATGTACTTTTGCAAGTCAAATTAAGAAGTTTATGACGTCACTATTTATTTTAAGACAAATTTAACGAAATGCAATGAGAATGTAGTGATTGCGATCAGAATTTAGCACCCTTTGCAATCGCTGCTGCAAGTCTCGAATAGGCTTGTTCCGCTACCAAAAGAATTTTAAATCAAAAGAAATGCCGCAAACAAAAAATGCATCAAAGAAATGCGTGCTAAGCGGGGCGCGGACGCCGGCGCATAACCGCAGCTACTCCCATGAAGAAGATTCTCGTACAGGATCGAAACGGTCGGCACGAAGCCGATGAAGTACAAGTGAGTTTATGCCGTTTATCTACAAAGAGAAATGCCATATACTAACTTGAAGCTAGATCATCTTATATAGATGTTACAAGTCCAATGATGAGATGGCTTTTGTATACAAGAAAATTAATGGGATGAGTTCGATGCGCCTGTCCATTAGAGTTAGAGTTACCAGTTACTAGCTGCGTCCAGCAATTTAACCGCTGTACTGTAGCCTGTGTGTTATTTCAGGGTCTAAGCTATCTCTATACCAAATTTCAGCTCAATCGGTCCACCCGTTCAGGCGTGAAGAAGTAACAAACATACACACTCACAAACTTTCACATTAATAATATTAGTGTGATTACTAACATTTAGTTTTTAAGGTATTTTAATTAATTGTAATGTTGATACTCGAATGAAAGTAGGTATATCTCTTCCTGTAACAAGATACGTAAATACGCATACATAATACAGTTTCTAAATGAATTGCCAGCACAATCCAAACTAATGTGATTAGGTGTGAACACGCGCTATGCCAAGTAGAACCGCCAATCAACGCGGCGCGATGCCATATTGTCATATAGTATAGTATATTGTATGTTATTCATTTCCGCAATTAGCGTTACTGATTTAGTTTACATCCCAATATATACCTATAGTTTCTATTTGTTCTCTCTAATCAGCTCAAAGAGTTGATACAGATAATGGAGTTGCAGCTTCGCCAATAATAGGGATGTTGGCAAGGTTAAAATTTAAAATCTTTTTAACCAGTCAATACTGACTAATGTTGACTAAAAATTTTTTTTGACCATAATGAAGATTATCGAAAAATAACGGACACGTATTTTTTGATTTGTAAATCTGATTTAAACAAGGGAGATACAACGCACTAAGGTTGTTTGATAGTCACACCACTAAATCCAGAACATTTTTGTTTAGTGGTGTGACGTCACGCGTCTCAACACAGAATCTTATAAGCGTTATATTACAGCCATTCCTTATTTTATTTGCAAGAAAAAAATACGTGTCGAATATTTTTTTATTATTAAAATTATGGATTTATAATTATATTTTTAACTTGTCAACATCCCTATTATATAATTAAAAAAAACTTGACTATTGTTTCGTGAATAGAATCTGGGGGCACGGTAGTGCCCCCGCCAAGTCGAGCGCGAAGCAAGCACTGCCGTACCATCCTTTACAGGAACCATTTCGCCGCATTTTCAGGCCCCTATTTGAGAACCTCTGGATAAGACCAGAACACAAAAATTTTCGTCATCCAGTAAGCTATAATTACATACTTAAAATCCAAAATTTCAAGTCTGTAGGTCATTAAATTCCGAAGTTAAGCGAAAGCAAAGTTTCGCATTTACGACACTCACTCACTCACTCACTCATGATCATCAAAATAGAACTAGTACTTCCCATAAACTCAGAGAGCTGAAATTTGGTACATACTTAGAATTTATTGTATAAACCATAGGAAAACTAAAAAAACATGCAATTTCGGTCAACTTATTAATTCAAAATATATTTAAGGCATAGTATATGTATATGTGTGTGTGTGTGTGTGTGTGTGTGTGTGTGTGTGTGTGTGTGTGTGTGTGTGTGTGTGTGTGTGTGTGTGTGTGTGTGTGTATGTGTCGTAAATCGTCAGTTATGATCAGGCGATATAAACGTGGCCAACTAAAATAAGAGCCCAACCAAACTATTAGAAGAGATCGACATACCGCCGTAACTACAAGCTTTTATTTACTTTCACCTGTCGGTCTGTCTGTCTGTAATTAAATCTTGCAAGTTTAATTAGGCCCACTTCCCGGTATAATATTGATGCATTGGACTAAGAGTGAACGCACACGTATCTAGATGGCGCTGACTGTATTTTAAAACGCGCTTACGGTTTGTATTTCTGATAACCTTATAATATAGCGTTTCTACAAAAATAAGTGAAATCCCATCAAAAACATTCTGTAAAAAACTAGCCAAGTCTCGATGGAGCTGCTTGTTTATCTCTAAAAAGTAATGAAATCTAGACAAAGTCGTGCCAAGTATAAGGTTCCTTACTGCGATTTCTTTATTATTATAGTTAATGTTGTGTGACTTGGCCGTTGAAGGGTACACAAGGGTATTATACCAGGTGCTCCATGACATTATTGCACCAATCTGTCCGCTACCCATTGACGATAGAAAATTTCCACTTGGAAAACGTTGATTGAATAACCAGTCAATTGTAGGCTTGATAAAGCTGCGTATTTCAATAATACTTATGTTTAGGCGATTCAAATGTCATGGAGCATCTGGTTTTGTACCCTTGTGTACCCTTCAACGGCCAGGTCACACAACATTAACTATAATAATAAAGAAATCGCAGTAAGGAACCTTATACTTGGCACGACTTTGTCTAGATTTCATTACTTTTTAGAGATAAACAAGCAGCTCCATCGAGACTTGGTTAGTTTTTTACAGAATGTTTTTGATGGGATAAAATTGGCTGTATGCTACGGAGATATTATAAGTTTTTGGGTGAGTACGAGCTACGTCACTAGTACAATAATAAGTTTCAATCAGTGACGTTATAAATCACCAAGCAATAACTTTAGTGCGTTGTATATTATACTTAAATAATTTAATCAAAATTACAAAGTATAAAATTTTTTTTTTCAGTATCAAAATTAATTCATAAAGATGTTTTACACCTATTACATTATTATGGGTGTCTAAAAATCAATTTCATACTTTTTTTCATAAAGTCGATTGATTCCCAATTTATATCTTCAATTTATTTTAAAGCATCGTAAAAACTCCGTAAACTGTTCATAAAATACGTCATCAAGCGTTCCGTTCCACGTATAATGTTATGGGGAAAGAGCTTAAAAACTTCCACCATTTAAATCACTCTTACTATGTTATAAAAAATATAGCATATATAATATAACGTAATAGGTAACTGTGCTCTACAGTTTTATTTTTGTAAAATGCAATGTATATTATATAGTATTTCGAACTACCAAGGTACTTGCTAAATAGGGATGTTGACTGATTTTTTTGTCCATAAAGTAGATTTTTAAAAAATATTGGGCTTGATTTTTTAAATAAATTTGACAAAAATGTTTAGTATCTAATTAAAACAATGTAATATTTGAAAAGCGCTTTGTTTAGCTTGTATCTTCTATCGAAATAGACAATAGAAATAGATAAATACTTTCCATTATTTTTGTACCTAATAATTAATATATTATGTAACAGCTGCTTCAGTACAGTATCAATTCCTCTACTATCAAACGTTAGTATTTAAAACTGGAGTTAAACGCTTACTAGGGATCCATTGCTAATTTTCCATGTAATTTTTGTCATACATGTAAATAGACTACGCAATGTATGCAAGACATGAGGTTGAGTAAAGTTTAGGTGAGGAGATGCTTCATTTAAGTACCACGCATGTTAAATAATTCATGTGAGCGTGTTTCTCGCTTAACGCATCATTTTTCCTTGAAACCTTCTCGAGGAAGACGAATTTCACGCAAAGCACGTAGGCCTGAACCGGTATAGGGGGCTTTCTTGAGGTGAGAAGAGAATTGAGCTCAGACTTCGTTTTGATGTAAATTTGAGCTGCGTCTAAACTGATGCGATAAAGACGAGATCGCGCAGAAAAGTTTTGTTTTGTTTTTGACTGCATCCAGTCTGCTTTATATTACGAGTATGTGACATGGTGCGAGACACAATTCGAACATTATAAAGTTCCGCTGCGCTTTACCGCGCTATCCTGCAACTGTGTAGCATCAGCATTACCTCTAGTGCGTACTATACGCGCTAAAGGTGTTGCTACACAGTTATGCTTTTCGACGATAAAACTCAAGCTTGTAAATTTAATTTTTAATTACCTACTCCTGTAATGTTTTTTCTTTTAATGTGATGTACATAGGCGGATTTAGAGGGGGGGGGGGGGGGAGGCAGGGGGCCCAGAAGCATTGTAGAGGTACGAATTTTGCACATTCTTCAAGGTCAAGATTATTATTATTTTCTCGACGCTCGCAGTAAGCTGCTTGCGCACTTATTATTAAGGATATTTGAACTTTCTAATTGTTCAGAGCGAGCTAAACATACACTTTTCGAAGTAAAAATTATAATATTATTGCCCGTCTGCACCTCGCCCCCCCCCCCCCCCCCCCCCCCAAGGGACCAAATCCTGGATCCGCCAGTGGTGATGTACATACAATAAAATACATCTTATCTTTATTTGAATCGCCTAAATTAGACGTGGGATATTTTTTTATATTTTCAGTAAAGGAATTACAACAGTTCTCTACATAAACTTTCGCATTGATCAAATTAAAGTTCTCTAGACTCTTCTATAGACTCTACAATGGGGAGTGTTCCGACAAGCTGTTTAATTTAATACCGGCGTCGCAATTTTATCACCGCACATCACGCATCCGCGCAAAGGCCCATCCCCACATCTTGCAGACCTGGAGTTCGCATACAGTACGGTTTTCGAACTCGTTTATACCGCGTACATGCAAGATGTGGAATGATCTCCCACGATGGGTCTTCCCAGAATCCTTTAATCTTGTTGCATTTAAGAAGGGTATATACAAATTCTTAAAGGGCCGACAACGCTCTAGTGTTAGAAGGGTCAATAGGCGGCGGTAACCGCTCAACATCAGGCGGGCCGTCTGCTTGTTTGCCGCTCAATTTATATAAAAAAAAAGTTTATCACACAATTTTCAGACGATTATACAATAATTAATCTATGAGCTATGATTAGTCGCATTTTTGATGACAGATTATTAAAAACTGTAACTTTAAATAGGAGGTAGTTAATAATCAAATTTTCTTAATTATTTTTAAAAAATACTCAAATAGTATTAAGAAGCAATTTTGCCTGTCAATTCTAAAATGTAAACTGCCAAATAACAGCCAAATCCAGCTAAAGTCACCAAGACACACTACATCCAGCCTTCAAGGTCCCCCAAACTACATTTTAAACCCATAAATCTACTCAAAACCCACTCTCACTGAAGATCCCTATAAATAGTGCCCTAAGCCGGATGCGATAATGTAGGAGTGGGTCTGGACCTTAGATAATAAAATCAATGGGAAACGGCCAGAACTAATTCCTATGCAAAATGATACCACACGGTATACTAATGAACACAATAGGATCTGTGCAATGTAAACTACATGTTTTCAAAATAAATAAATAAATTTTTGATAACGTCACACATGCACCCGACCAAATACTGGAAAAAAATATACCCACACAAGCACATGCACACAAAAATAACCTATGTATATACGCACACGAGTAGATACATAGGGATAACCTGTATTATTAAGACAACTAGTTTTATCAAACGCAAATTCAAAATTCATTTATTCAAATAGGCTACCGGAGCACCTTTGAATGTAAATTTTAAAATTATTTCTGCTCACCGGTCTCTTTTTTGGCAGCGGGGGACGCCTGACAGGGACGTATCCAGTTGGACTTATGATCTAGGATGCGGAGTCTCGACGGCAAGACATGTATTATTTAAATCGCGTCGATGCTTGATAGCCGACCTCCTTGCGTTTTGTTACTGCGACGTTTTGTGTTGATATACTTGCACGCAATCTCTGGCATTTTCATATTCGTGGGTTTCGTGCGAAGTTACACGGTTTTTTCGAGCCGGAGACAAGTTTTATTACATTGTTCTTCTATAGAAAATATTGCTTTGTCTTATTATAGTAAAAGTCGTGTCGTCTAGGTAAAGATTGGAAGAGTCTACAATAGTGATGATTTTTATAGTTTACTTAGTGACTGAATAAGTAGGAACTTCGTCTGCGTCCGCTAAAAATAGTTTATGACCAAATAAAATCGTTCTTTTACCTACAAAATGTACACAAGAAATTATAGAAATCGGTTCAGCCACTCCTAATCAGTTAAGAGGTGTTCGATAACAGACATTGTGATATGATTATGATTATGAGCAGCCGTTATCTCTTAACATCAGGAGAGCGTCTTGCTCGTCTTCTACTTCATCACATAAAAAAAATATGATTTTTTTAATTAAATTTCAAGCTGACGCTATTTAAATTTGGTAGATTTTCGTCGTCAAATATAAGCGTCATTCAAAGGTCTTCAGCGGGCGACCTGAAAGAGAAGAAATATGCGTGAGAGTTGATTTTATACTAGCTCTAGGTTCTAGGTTATTTCATTTGTCAAGAATTTTCTAGCAGGAAAGCAGAGCTGATTTAATAATAGTTAATAAATATTTAGTGTTAATTCCGCTCGAAATTTGTGAGGGAATTTATACGATACCAATATATTATATTATTTATTTAGTCTAATAGCACCAACGTGTGCAATACCCGCACTCTCACATTATATGCATGCATTAAGGGTTATAACTAATTGTTAGTGTTAGTTATGTGGTTACGCGATTCTTAGCTAGAAAAAATGGTACGAAACGACGACGACGATGACAAACCGCTGCCGATCGCTGCGCAAAAATGCAATTTAACACAACAAACAAATAGAGATGATTTTTAAAATTTAAATTTATTTGTTCAGCTTTTACAATTTTAATTTTACTACAACTACAAAAGGACAATTATCTGACCCGTGAAAACATGACCAAATTACGCCGCAGGGATTTTAAAAAGGGGATTAGTTTTTCAATTAGACTCACAATAAACTGGTAACTGTAGTTCGTACTTAGCGAGATTAAACCGGGTTCTGTCGAGCTTTTAATGCGAATTTAAAATTCATTTCAGTTAGTTCTCTTTACACCGACTTCCCATTTGGCTGTAATTAAAATTTAACCATCTAATAAACGCGTTATGAAATTTATATGGAATTTTGAGGTTTTATGGAATGTAAGACAGATTATTGCAATATTTATTATTGTCATATTAATATTCGTCATTGTTGTCCCCCGTATTTCCCGAGCGATATCATTTGGAAATGTTCACGGCACAGTGAATAAGTAGGTACCTTTCTAGGCATCTTACGCTATTCGTCGTCAACCGCATCAAACCTTTAAATCAGGTGGGATGTGGTCAAATGAAGGTAAGTAATATATATTTTATGTAGAACTAGTGGACACGCGCGCACTTCTTTGCACTGAATAGAAAATGATCAGTGTTTCTCTACTATGTTTATACATGTATTATATACTCGTATATTAACCTTTCTCTTGAATCATTCTATCTATTAATGAAAATCCCATCAAAATCCGTTGCGTAGTTTTAAAGATATTTAAGGAAACATAGGGACAGACAGACGGGAAGCAACTTTATTTAATACTATGTAGTGATAAAAAAGAATAAAAATTAAGAAAAATGCGTGATTTTAATAGAGTGAAGGTTTCTCAATGAATCCACCTGGGTTTAATGCGACGAAACGAAGAAACAAAAACACGGAAGAGTCCTTACTTATTGAATACCTAGTTACAGTAATGGACAGGGTTTATCGAATAACATCGAAGTGGTGGAGTATGTCTCGTCAATTTGCTTGCATAAAATCGCTGATCTCCAATGTTGCCGAGGCAGTGTCGGTCATTGCCGTCGTATAATCGGTCGAGGAGGGAAGGTACCTACATTTTATTCGACGTAGCTCAGCATTATCAACATATTGGTTCAATTTTCGTCGTTATTCTCCATGGTATACACACTATACACCAACTGAAGTAATATAGGTTTATCCATTTTTATTCCGCCCCCGACACCCAAACAAAAAGTACCAAACGTCTTTACTAACAACTGCAATACAAAAGTGGTCAACTCTACACTACGAACGCTATTCCAATAATATTGAAACCTCCTTTGATGAGCCATTCATTTTCATATAATGTTTATTTGGATCAAAAGATCCATACATTTCTTGCAAACGTGTGCCCTTGTAAGGGCATCTCTGTATAAAGGCTGTCAATTTGTAGGTACTTTCATAATTTAATACAAGGATGTCAAGCGACTTTGATCCCTATTTACATAAGTTAAGGTTCAGTATGAAGATGTGTTGATAAAATTGAATTATACAAGATGGATCGACGAGCGATGGTAACCAAGTGACCGATGGGTTAGCGGAATAATGCGACAGATATTATATATTAAGATGTTCGCCTTATTTGGGGAAATTGACTTTTCTGTGACCGCACTTAAGAAAAATGTGTTTATTTAGCTCTTATTTGTAGACTGCATTAAATTTGTTGGAAAATAAAAGCGGTAAAAAGATCTATTGTACGAGTTTTCAAATCTAAACTTAATAAATTACCTCCCCCTATGTTAGATGAAGATTGCAATAATTTATTTTTGTTTCCCAAGCATTCTATAATATTAGAGAAAGAGGTAATAGGTACGCAATATATTCAGTGCTTTGAATATTTTTAAGCTGCTCGGTAACCACGAATCAGAGGGACTGTGTCTTTTCAGTATACATGAGAAAAAAACATTTTTTACTGTTTAATTACATCTAAAAACGTAATGGCATAGCAACAGCCGAAGTTGCTGGGTAGGCAATAAGCAATTGTTATTCAATTTCCTATTTCCATTGGCTACAGAGTAATTTCTATTCAAGCTACGCCTCGCTCTGATCTTCCCTTCCCATAACCTTTACAATGCCTTACATAAAAAGATACAGAATGCGGGTTCTGGATATTTGGAACAAATTTTGGGCAATTTAATCCTTAATTTTAGCTCAAGATCAAGTTTAGTCTAGTCACCCGCTGTATAGTAAATACTTATAATTGTGGTTTATACTCCAACAAAAGAGATTACCCTTCTTACACTGTTAGTATAAATGTTATCGCTAAACCCCAACCGTTCAATGACGAACCTCTCTGGATTCGCGAATCACGATATTTATTTTTGACTGTGTGACGCATCATCACCTTCCTCGTGGTATGTGGGAATCTCTCGCCGAAGATGGGTACGGCGGGGATACCCAAAACCTAAGGGTGTTCCTACGGGTCGTTATAGTGCCGGAGCTATAGTCCGCAGCCATTTTGAGTAACTTTGTTTTAGATTAGGTATTTACGTGAAGTCGGATGTCTAGATATTATGTGATCTAGGTTCGTCAGTATTTTTCTTTATGTCGTCATACGTACCTATCTTAGACCATAAATAGCACATCAAATAATATACCATAGCATAGCACATTTAATTATCGAAATTTCTATACGATGATTTAAGGTACATCATCATCATCATCGCACGTCACTCAACTCGGTCCTTCGTCTTTCTTCTCCACCCACCCCCAGCGACTCTACGGATATCAGAGGATCGAAGCCCTATCTCACCCATGGGCGCCCTGCACTACGTTTACCGAGACGTGGTAACCAAGTCAATATTTCATGCCTCTAGAGTCTAGGGCCTCTGTCGTCTCTTTATTTAGTGCCTCCAGCATCCAATAATCCGAAGCTGTCGACCCTGAGTTATATACCTAACAATAGAGCCTATATCTAGGTCCTAGATCAAAGGCTTTACCTGAAGTAAACCGATTAATACGAGATTGATAACTTACAGCCTTCAGGAACCCTGAGAATTTACTTTAAATTTTACTAATTTAAGGTAATAAAATGTTTTCTTATCATATATCTCATTTCATAAAAAATGCGTAATTGTCGGCTTTCTTATGAACGTGCACTAATTAGTAGTTTCCATTTTAATCTTTTTCAGTTTGCAGGTGGACATGTGGGCATACTCTTTTATTTTGGATAGACCGGGGGTGGACTTCCTTTGCAGGAGGTCAACTAGGAGGGTACCCCAACAGTGCAGTTATTCTGTCAAAATTATAGAGAAATTACAGGACTGAAGAGATTTAATATCTCATGACTCGTAAGAAGCGTTGATGCAGTGCACCTTGATTTTACATCAATGTAAAATCACGTGTGGCCCTGAATTAGGCATTATGTTTACCATCAGGAGAGCACCTTGCTCGTCTTCTTACTTCTTTGCATAAAAATAGAACACGTTGAAATTAATTCGTAAGGGTGGGGTGGTGAAATTAATTCACGGTACGTATTTTCTTGCATTCATTCATTTACCTCAGTCCTTTTAAATTAGTGTGTAATTATAGTGTCCCTATCAATGTGTGTCATTACTTCGGTAGAAGGGCACTGTAGCTAGTGAAATTACTGGGCTGAAGTAAGAAGCGTTGGCTCAGTGCACCCAGAATTTTACCTTTGTAATATCCTGGGTGGCACTGTACTAATTATGGACAGCGTTATCTCTTACCATCAGGTGAGCGTCTTGCTCGTCTTCTTACTTCGTTGTATAAAAAAAAATGAGAGGGTGCCTATTTCCTGCATTCATTTCCTTCAATCCTTGTCTACCGGCTTGTAATTATAGCTCCCATTCCATGGCACTATAAATACTGTTTGTTGGTCGCTACATGTATCATGGTGAAGCTACCAATTACCGTGTGACAGTGAATGACGGAGTGCCGCGCGACACCTAATATCTCTGATTTGTGTCGATGTTTGTGATACACTGTGCTAATTAACTAGCTTTACACTATACCGTATACACAATATAATACTACCTAAGCTCAGTGTTTTTATTCACTGTATAGTGGACTATGTGTTATTCCTGGGTCTAAGCTACTTGCATACCAAAGTTTGCCTGGGTGCCTATTTCCTGCATCAGTTTTCTTCAATCCTTTTCTATGAGAACAAGAGTTTCAAACAAGAAGTCAAAATCGCCGAGATTTTTTTTGGATGTTGTCATGCTCATGTTGAATGTTTGAACCAAAACAGGTGCTGGAGACGCGGCTTAAGTCCAACTCTCATAATGTAAACACACCATCATTCGAAGTCATGTGCATTATAGACTAACCTCTCGGCTAGCTGTGACGTCATAATCCGACACCTGACGTCACGAGACGATCCATCTTCATGCAACACCGGAACTATGTGCCACACGACCGACACTCACACCGAAATGTAACAATTACATCAATGTTACTTTCTTGTAAGATTTCTGTTGTTTTTATGGTCGTTATATTGGTTTTTGTTTTCAGAACTTGTCGTAATATTATTGTATAAAAATACAAGTCTATGAGCCACTCGTTTGTTTCTTTTTTTTATTCAATTAATAAATGCTTTATTTTATTGCAATAATTTGTTCGAAAGTAGTAGAGCATAGATGTATGACCTATTGACTTTTTTATAGTGAAGGCCGTAACAATTAGTTATTTAATTTTACATTTTAGCTGTTTTTGAATAGTTTTATATTTAGTTTGACCGGTTTATTTGTTTGGGGCTTATGTAGTAATTAAAATTGTACCCTCTTACTATTGAAAAAAATATCTTGGTTCTTTGGTTCTGATGACAATACAATTAAATACATATTATTTATCATTATAAATACCAAATTATAAGACCGTAAATAGTGCAACATGTATAAAACCGTTATAGCATAATATACATAATATAACAATTTAAGTATGTAACACTTTATAATAACAGATTAAAAAAAAAAAATATATATTCCAAAATGCACATTAAAATCAGTCCAACTACCATATTATTGTAAGGATGGATGGTTGGCGCCCAGTAAGGCAATGATACGACTGTTTAGATGTAACTCCGTATATTGACTGAATAACATATCTTACTCCACTACATTTCCACCGTTTACAAAAAAATAAAATAAATGATAGTTTGTTTTATTTAAAACTAAATACATTGAAACATACCTTTTTATGATACGATTACATTATTCATTGTATATTTATTGATTATTATAATAATATTATGTTTACTTAGTTTACATGTCTTTCTCTATATTATTTTTATTAATTTTATTTGATTATAGTTTACTTGTTTACATTATACTTACAAATATAGTTTCTTTATATTTACTTAATACATAATTACATAATTAAGAATCAGGTGGTATATACCTTTTCGTCCTGTTCTTGTGTACTACATATAATTTTCCGTTTTTAATTATTTCTACATTTGGCGTTACTTCTTTGATAACAGTATATGGACCTGAATAAATGCTTTGGAACTTATTTCCCGTTTCATTTTTTATTAAAATTAAATCGTTTGGTTGGTAATTGATTGGATTGGCGTTTCTATCGTAACGTGTTTTTCTATTAATTTTACTTTTAATTAAATTTTCTCGCGCTTCTTTCTGTGATATTTGTATTCTATATTTTAACTCTAACGGATAACTGTCGTAATTATATAATGGGTCAACTTTTGCTGAATTTAAATTTGTCGGTAAATTACATTTCTTGCCAAAAACTAATTCAAAAGGTGTATATTTTGTCTCTGTATGTACTGACGTATTAAATGAAAAGCATCAAAAGGGTAGCCATGTGCTCCAAGCTTTAGGCTGGTTCTCTGTTTGTATTCTCAAATAGTTACCTAGATGTTTGTGTGAATTTTCCAGAGCTCCTATACTCTGATGATGGTAAGCGGTTGACTGTAGCTGATTAATATGTAATAGTGTACATACCTCTTTCATGGTCGCTGATAGAAATTCTGTTCCCATGTCTGTTGCAATATTGCGTGGAATCCCGTATCTGAGAATAAAATTGTTAACAAAACTACGCGCTACCTCTGTTGAATTTTTTGATGTTAATGGATAAGCTTCTTCATACTTACTCAGTTCGCATTGTATAGTTAAGATATAGCTATAATTATAGTCGACCGAGCGAAGCGAGGTCTTAGAGTCGAAAGCCGCGAAATGCCTGCGTTTGGACCAGTTTAACGCTTGACCTCTGGTGCTAAAGTTTGGTCGACGTTTACTTGAAAACGGTTAATCCAAATTAAATGAAATTTTACACACAAGTTAAGAAGGTTAATTGGATAATTTAAGTGAAAAAATTAGCTAAATAGGTTCCAGGGTTGCAAAGATATAGGTGACTTAAAGTCTTTACGATAGGTCTGACGATTATTTCAAAACTGGAGCGCTGATAATTTTTTTTCTAACATATACACATTTTTTATAAGCGACACAAATATATTAGCCAAAGTGTATGTTTGTATGTATGTTTGTTACGCGATAACTGGAAAACCAATGGTCCAATCTGCATGAAACTTTGCAAACGCGTAATATAAATCCATAGAATTTTTAAGTTCGAACATGAGCCAAATCGGTCGAAGGGTTCAAGAGTTAAAGAGATTGCTGTATTACAATGAAACCGATGATCCAGTCTTGATAAAATCTTTTTAAACAGGTAGTACAAACTAAAAGAATTCTCACGTCCAAAAATGAGCCAAATCGGTGCAAGGGTTGTAGAGTTATAGAGAATACAAAATTACAATGTTTGTCGATTATAATATTATGAGAACTGCAGGGATATTCAGTTATCCGTCAGGGAACCGAATCAAAGACCGAATTGTCAAAAATCGATACGACGTAATACGTCATTTCATACATTTTTGATAATTCGGTCCTAGGTTCGGTTCCCTAACGGATAAGTGAATAGCCATGTTGACTTACTCAAAATATTATGAATTTAAATGATCGTGCGGGTGAAACTTAAACCCATTTTTTTATTCAAATAGTAGTTCAGTCAATGAGTGCCCAAAAGAGGCATGTGGATCGAAAAGTCGAAAGCAGAAAAACTAACTTAGGAACTTTGTTTGGACTATTCAGGAGATTAACATACTAAAAGTCCCCAAAATATCGTACTACGCCCAGTTTTTGACATATAGGCAAAAAACCTAAAAATGGAAACTTCTTCGGCCTCCCCCCCCCCCCCCCCTCGGGCTCACTACGGAGGGGTGGGGACTTTTAGTATGTTTATGTTCTGAATAGTCCAAACAAAGTTCCTAAGTTAGTTTTTCTGCTTTCGACTTTTCGATCCACATTTCTTCTTTTACTGGACTATAGGCTACAGTGCTTCACTTTTGAAAGTAAATTTTACAATTATCGACCGAGCGAAGCGAGGTCTTAGAGTCGAGAGCCGCGAAAAGCCTGCGTTTTGACCAGTTTAGCGGTTGACCTCTGGCGCTTAAGTTTGATCGACATTTACTCGAAAACGGTTAATCCAAATTAAATGAAACTTTGCACACAAGTTAAGTAGGTTAATTAAATAATGTTAGTGAAAAAAAATAGCCAAATAGTCTCCTTGGTTGCAGAGTATAGGTGACTTAAAGTCTTTACGATAGGTCAGACTATAATTTAAAAACTGGTGCTCTGATAATTTTTTTTCTAATATATAGACATTTTTTATAACCGACATAAATATATTATGAAAAGTGTATGTTTGTATGTATGTTTGTTACGCGATAACTTGAAAAGGGATAGTCCAATCTTTATGAAACTTTGCAGACACGTAGTATGAAACAATAGAATTTTTAAGTTCGAACATGAGCCACATCGGTCGAAGGGTTCTAGAGTAATAGAAAATCCTTAATTACAACGTTACCAAAGTTCCAATTTTAATGGAACTTTGCGATCAGGTAGTATAAGGTAAAAGAATTATTAAGATCAAAAATGAGCCAAATCGATCCGAGGGTTGTGGAGTTATAGAGATGACTACATTATGTTTTGCACAATTTGTTAGGTACATTAAGTTAGAGAAAGATCCTACAGGCAAGAAAGAGCAGGCAAGAAGATCAAGCTAAAGAATTAATAGCGATAAAGTCCAAGAATTCGAGAATTTCAAGCAATTTATCTTATTTTTAATAACATTACTTTTTAGTATATTGCGTAATACCAATTGCGTCAATTATAGTCCGGCCGCCTAAAGTTTGCGATTGAGATATTAATGTAGGTGTCACATACGAGTACATGTAGGTAAGTACATGTTTTGTGCTGTTTTTTTTAACCTTTTTATAAACCTCGCTTCGCTCGATCGATAATAGTTATTTGTTATACAAGAGTGCAAAGTTGCTTTTTTACCGCGTGCTCAGTTTGTATGACCGAGCAAGCGAAGGATTCTAAAATTAAATCACGAGCGTAGCGAGTAATTTAATAATTAGAATCCTGAGCGTTAGCGAGGGAATCAAAAGAGCACAAGGTCAAAAATCTTTGCACTCCAGTGTGACACATAATTTTTCATCCCCCCTCAGCGAGGAAATAACTCAATGCTAAAAGTTTTTTTTTAATTATTCTCACCATGGATACGCACAGTGTTGCCAGTGCACTATCTTCAAAAATAACCAGTATTCAATTTTAATTTACGTAGGTACGCTTACTTAGAGTCCTTTTCACGAAAGAGGTCCCACGGAATTTAGCGGAACTAATTTTTTATTCTATTATTATTGGACTTCATATTTTAAATCATTTTATTTGTTACATAAAATAAATACCTTTTTGATTTAGAAATTAAATATGAGAAATTATGAGGCGTTAAAAAGTTAAAGGTATTTAAATTTTTAAAATGTGCGATAGTGGCGTCCCGCAAAAAGGTCTCCTTTCGTGAAAAGCACTCTACCTATTCGTTTTAGTGATTATTTCCTCATTTTCAGTTTATTACAGTGAGAAATCGTTAATAAAAAAGTTACTAAAAAGTAATACTTAGAAAAAATCTTGCTACTAACTAAATAAAGTTATAAAAAATTGGCTTTTTCTATTAACTCTGCTAAATTATTAACTCAACTATTATTTACTGTTACAGTACTATATAATTCATTAATTTATATCTCCACAACTAACGTAAATATTGTTCAAAAGAAACGTAATATGTTACAAAAGTTACTTAGTGGTAAGGCTGATGGTGCGCCCAAAGCGAATTAAAAAAAAAAAGTTTACTAAAGAGGTTCTCACTCCGAGTTTTTAACAAATTTAAAAAGTTGTACGCTTATTTCGGTACCATAGAGGTGGAACTAAATAGGTTTAATTATGTTTTTGTCTCTAGAGGGTAAAGTAAGTTTGAATTTCTCTAGAGGAAAATATAGACTTTTCCAGTCAGATATCGATGAGTAAAACTACACTTTCCGAGATAGTGGGATGAAAAAGTAACTTACTGGTAAGGCTGATGGTGCGCCCAAAGCAAATTAAAAAAAAAAAGTTTACTAAAGAGGTTCTTGCTCCGAGTTTTTAACAAATTTAAAAAAGTTGTACGCTTATTTCGGTACCATAGAGGTGGAAGTAAATAGGTTTAATTATGTTTTTGTCTCTAGAGGGTAAAGTAAATTTGAATTTCTCTAGAGGATAAAATAGACTTTTCCAGTCAGATATCGATGAGTAAAAATACACTTTCCGAGATAGTGGGATGAAAAATATAATGTTATTTAATTTAAGTAAAATAAAATTAAAATAGTTATTTAATATAAAAACCTTATTAATAGCGTTATTTTATGCCCATTGCTAATGGCAAGCAATCAAAGTTGGATTTAGTAGTATAGGCATAATTATATGACGACATAATTACGTCATATTGCCTAAAATTTTGTATAAATTATCCCGAACGCAATGTACCGGACTATAACTCGCTGTCAAGTAAAATAATATTTTACTGTCAAAACACGAAAGTGGAGACCATAAACAATATAAGCAGGCACCAATGTCTGTGGAAGTGGTGATAGAATGATAAAAAAAACTCGCTGTATCGTGATGAATACATATATAAGGTGTACAAAGTGTAGGTTTCCGCCGTTTTATTGTAGATGGCACGGCACTGAGTTTCGGTTAGCTTTCGCAGATGATAACCGGCTTAAAAAATAGTTTGGACATTCAAAAACAACATAACCTATTAATATTATTGATTTTATATTGGTAAAATATAATTTTTATAAGTTGAAAATGTCTAAATTTGAGCCAAGTAAGCGTCATTTGCGGGAAATTATTAGTTTATTTTTTTAATTTAAAGAAATCTGCTGCTGTGGCGCATCAATTGCTCGTAAAAGCATATGGTGAGGGTGCTTTGAGTGAGAGAACGTGTCGAGAGTGGTTTCAAAAGTTTAAAAACGGTGATTTCGACGTAGAAGACAAAGATCGCAGTGGAACCAAAAATTTACGAGGATGTAGAATTGCAGGAATTATTGGAGGAAGATTCATCACAAACACAAAAAGAACTTGCTAATAATTGAAATAAATTTATATTACCGTTCTTCTATAATAAATATTTAATTTGTGTTATTTGTGTTAAAAAACGGCGGAAACTTATTTGTACTCCTTACATATATCATCTTAGAATTGAGAGCCGCTGCTTTTTCGCTGGCAGTAAGGTATATTATTATTTGTATAGCCTGTCTGCAAAACTTTTTAAAACTTAGAATAGTTTGTGGGGCACATTCAACAATAAAGGTGCTCGAGCTCACCGTAATGCATCGCGGGCCACTGGTGGCTCTCTCAAAAAAGTCAGCAAAATGTTGAGATCACTAATACGTACGCGCCCATCCAAATACGTACGCGCATAACATTGCTAAACTTCGATTTTTACGTACTTTGAACAAGTGAAATTAAAAAAAAACTTTTTAAAACAAGCTTTTATTATTTATACTACCCTCCAGCTCCATCATCAGATCAGCTTTATGTCATAATAATATTGCATTGTCATCTGATTTATACATGCATACAAAATTTCAGCTTAATCGGATACCGGGAAGTGGGTCAAATTAAACTTGCAAGATTTGATTACAGACAGACAGACAGACAGACAGACCGACAGACAGACAGACAACAGACAAGTGAAAGTAAATAAAAGCTTGTAAAAAAAATGTTTGCTGATGACGATTTCTATGCAATCATGAGAAAACGGACCGCGTCGATGTGGTACAGAATGCGTATGAGCTCCGACACTATCCTGAAAACATTGTTTAATAAAATGGAAAATCCATTTATAAAGCACTGGCTGGACATTCATCTGTCCAGGCAGCGCAGTAGACCGCCGGGCTCGCGATATGTTCCTACTCGCTAACTTAGTTTTTTTTTTTTTTTTTTTAAATTAAATTTATTTATTCAAAATAACAACAAGTACACGTCTAAAGTTATTACATAAGAATCAGACAGTCTTAAACTTAAACAGTTATAGATTCATTAGAGTTACTTAAATTAAGGCACATGCTAGGTAGGTATCTACAACTGAGATTTCTATGAAAACACTTAATGATAAGAAAAAACAACAGAAAAAAATAATAGGAGATACACTATAAATCAAAAATATAAGTAGGTATATGATACGATATTATTACAGTTGTTAGATATTATGATAAAAGGAAATAATTATGGCGTCTATTAGTGTAAACAATACTACAATTTAGATTTATACACATATTATCTATGAATACATATTATTACTGAATTGAATGGAATATTGTGTGTTGTGAATTGTTTCTTATATAATTTCCTATTTATTTAATATGAGTCTAGAGAATTTTAATTATGTTTTATCTTTAATAATTTTTTATTTGTACTAATGTTATTTTATAAGTATGTACTTTCAGTTTGACATCAAATATCATACTAGGATAAACCTGTGCTATGATATATTCAATGCTTCCCTTCCAATACTTAGCTTATATATTCGCTGAGTAATATGTATTTATAATGGTGTCCAAACAATAACTTAAATAGAATGTTTATAGTAAATACTTATATAGATAGGTAATATGTAGATTTAAAATTGCGATAAGTACATAATAATATATAATTTAGATTGAATAAATATAATAATATGTAGTATCTATGTACCTATGTACTAGGAACCTTGTTACGACGTAATTGTGTCTGAGCTATAATCTCGTAGCAAAATATAAAATAAGGAATACGATTTAACTTAATTAATGTTACTTATCATACTTAAAAATAAGAGAGAAAAAAAAAACAGAAAAAAAATGCAGGGTGGTTCATACATAATTGCTTACGTTATATAACATAAGTACCTTAGTATCTCATATCGCATCGTGATTAATAAGTAATAAGTAAGTAATAATATTATAATGAATGTGCGTGGCAACCCAGTAAGTTGCTATTTGCCTGACAGGTAGGTATATAATTAAACTTTAAAATTTACTTAAATATAAAGTTGACGATGTATCTGTACCTATACTTTAATCTAAAACATAAAAACAACATACATACAGAATACAATCACGCCTGGCTCCCACTGGGGCTGGCAGAGACCACTTCCCTCCACTTAGTACGATCACTTAGCACTTAGCACTTCAACAACAACATTGAACAAGATAAAGAATATTAGTAGACTCAATAATTCAACTATTATTTAAATTTTGTTAAACAAGAAAAAGATAAACATTATGGAGGGTAGGTTATAAATGGTTTACAAATTATTGCTCACAGACATGACTACCCCATATTATAACATCGCGATTATTTATATATGTTTGTGTGTGTAAACAATCCAGTGTCCCTGTGTTGGTGAGTGGGCAAGCATGTAGAAACAATAAATCACATTTGGCTTGTTATATTATTATGTATGTGTGCGTTTGTTAATGCAATGCCGCGGCCGCCGGCCGGTCCGAATTGAGTTATTGTGGAGAGACAAGGTATAGGCTTGATGGCCAATATAGATGATTATTTCAATTTAGCATTGTAATAATTATTGATATTTGTTACAAGATGAGTAAATAAAATGTATTATAATATTAAGATAAATTATTTAATTTTATATATTAATATAGGTTACCTTGTCATAATTTTTAAGGAATTCAAAAATATATATTTTTTTTCTTTAAATATAATATATACTAATAATAATGGGAGAGTATAATGTTATATAATTAAATCAGTCATGAATCACGCTAATATTAAGAACATAACATTGTATTTTTCATATAACTCAATTCGGACTCTGTATAGTGAGAAGTGTATCTGTAGTAAGTAGTGTCATTGTAGCAACTGTGCAGTCAGGTGACTGTGTGCGTGAGTATGTAAGTAGTGAATGTTGATGATAATTTTATAGTATAGGAGCTAGTTAACAGTTTTTTTTTTTAAAGATTTATTTTGGAACAGATAAGTTTTTTTTTTAAATTTCTATTTTTAGATATTAGGCGTAACGTGATAAAGTGATTCTATTTTTTTTTATTCTAATGTACTTATAAAAGTATTGTTGGTAAATTGTAAAATCTCAGGCCATGTTTTATAATTTTATGATGCACATAAAAGATTCTACGAATTCGTAAGATAGATTCATCAGCCAATCTTTAGTAATTTTTTGAGCATTGAAATGATTGAGCTCATGTATTTTTATTTCTCTATTTATTTTATTATACAGGTGTGGCCCAAGGTAATGTGGATGTCGCTGTGAGAACGCTGTGTTTAGTTTATGTGTTTCGCAGATTCTTGTATTTACTCTTTTTTTAATATTTGTTGATTTTGATTTTAATGGTGTTTTTGAATGTTGTTTAATGATTAGTTTGAGAAGAAATAATTTGCGCACCGTTAAGACTTTGTACTCGTCATATAATAATTGAGTCGGGTACCGATATGGTTTAAAGTTAATAACTTTAAGAAGTGATCTTTGGGAGCGTTCAATCTTAATAAGCTTGGTTTTACACGCTGATCCCCATATCAAGATACAGTATGTTATAATAGATTGTGCTAGGGAAAAATATACTGTTTTCATCAAGATAGTTGAAGCCACATGTCTTAGTTTTTTAAAAGTAAATATAAGCTGTCTCATTCTGGCAGAGAGTGCATCTATGTGTGCTTCCCAATTTAGGTGATTATCAAGGTATACTCCGAGATATTTTATCTTGTTTACGTTTTCTAGAAGCACGCATGAGCAACTTTGTGCATGATTGCAGCAGTGAGCTTTTATTTTAATGTTTAAAGATAAATTATCTTTTCTTATAGAAAAAGCCATAACTTTGGTTTTTGATATATTTAATGAAAGTTGATTTTTTCGTAGCCACATAATAACTAGATGTAGTCCCTTTTGTGCATTGTGTTGAGCGACCTCCCAAGTCTTTCCACTGAACAACATAACTGTATCATCAGCAAAGCTGACTATTTTTCCATGATCTGGGCTGTAGCAACTAAGGTCATTTAGATAGACAAGAAACAAGGTTGGTCCAAGGACACTTCCTTGAGGAACACCATACTCTATAGGTAGATCATCAGAGATGTTATCACCAATTCTTACTTTCTGTTGCCTATTTTCCAGGTAGGATGTGAAGAGTTGCAGTGGAGTTCCTCTAATGCCGATGTTTTGTAGTTTATGAATAAGGATAGGAATAGAGACAGTGTCGAAAGCCTTTGCCAAATCCAAAAAAACACCAACACACTTTTGTTTGTTGTCAAGACAGTTTGTGACAAATTGAGTTACTGAGTAAACCGCTTCCTCGGTCGATTTGCCAGCCCGAAAGCCAAATTGGGAGTCAGAGAGAATGTTTTCCTTATTCAAGTATGATACTAGACGTTTATTTATAAGTTTTTCTAATATTTTTGATAAGGCTGGCAAAATCGAGATCGGTCTATAATTATCGACACTGTCTCTACTCCCGCTCTTATGTATCGGTAAAACTATAGCTTTTTTAAGACAAGTAGGGAATACTCCATCTTTGAAACAAAGGTTAAAGATATATGCCAGGATAGGTGCTAGTATTTCTTTGGCCATCTTTAAGAATTTGGTTGTAATGATGTCTTGTCCTATCGCATTACTGTTCTTCAGACCATTAATAATGCCTATAATCTCTTTGCAGTCTGTATCTAATAAAACAAATGAGTTGTTCTGTTTTCGTTCCGGTATAAACTTCATCAAAGTTGTCTCATCGACTGTTTTGTCAATCTTTTCTGCCAATTTACGACCCACATCAACAAAATATTCATTAACATTATTAATATTAGTTTTTGGCAATCCTTGTTTATTCATAAGCTCTAATGGGGCAGTTTTTGGTTTCTTAGTGTTAGTAATTTCTTTTATCACTTCCCATGTTTTTTTAGGGTTATTTTCACATTCTTCCAGTTTAGACTTTTCATATGCCGTTTTAAATTTTTTGATCAATATATTGCAATAGTTCCTATACCTTTTATATGTTGTTTTTAAATCATCATCATCTGGATTAGACCTTACTTTTTTATGCAAGTTATCTCGATGTCTTAGACAACGCAACAATCCCGCGGTCATCCAGGGCTTTATGGGTCTATATTTTCTTTTAATTACTATTTTACTAGTGTTAGCATTGATTGATGTGGTTAGGATAGATATTAATAAGTTGATTGCAATTTCTGGGTTCGTCTCTGTGTATAAATCATTGAGCCTCTGCTTATTCAAGTCTTTTATAGCCGCCTGGACATTAAACTTCATATTATAATTATTGTCTATTATAGGTGTTGTACATTTTGTGATATTTGGGAGTATAAGTATTACTGGATAGTGGTCAGTAATGTCTGTAGTTACAACATAAGTATGAGCTAGTTCATTAGTCTTGAGAATAACATGGTCTAGACAGTTTAACAGTCGGGTAGGTAGCGTGTGTGCTGGCAAGAGTCCATGTTCAGCCAGTATATTCAAGTATGTGTTACTAGACCTATCAGAATTATCAGTTTTGATATCAATATTAATGTCACCAATAACTGCGATATTTTTGTAATGAATCAAAGTACTAAGATGATTAGATAATGAGTTTAAAAAGTTATCACGGTTGCGAAAAGATGGCGGCCGATATATACAGATGATTGCAACGTCTTTACCTATTTCAATTGTCATACCGCTAGCCTCAACAATTAAAGATTCTTCAACATGACATCCCAAGTCCTTGCGTATATAGATTACAACTCCATCATTTTGGTTCAATAGTCGTTCCGTTTTGAAGGCTACGTAGTCATTCATTTGTGGGATGGGTTTATAAGGATCAAGCCAACATTCCGTTAAGACAATAATATCAGGACTGTGATTTAATCTTTTTAGCAGGATAGTAATTGCGTCAATTTTTGTATATACTTCTTATATTATGCGTTAAAATTTTTAGGGGTTTTTTATCTCCAATATCGATTTGATTTAAATTTATTGCACATTCCTCAGGGGATAGGGCATGGCTTTCAGAAACTTTTATCGTGTCTATATCTGTATTTATAGTGTTAATTGTATCCATGTTATAGTTTCACAATAGTAACTATTTTATTTGGTTAATATGTAAGTGTATATAATATGGTAAGTGTAATGTAGATATAAATTTAGGTAGATAGCAGTATATTTCTCTACAATAATATATTAAATTAGCGGCTTAGGTATTATAATATAGTAATAGCAGACATCTAAAGTTAAGATAGTACAATAGCACTTAAATATTAAAATTTAGTGGTAGTCGACCGAGCGAAGCGAGGTCTTAGAGTCGAAAGCCGCGAAATGCCTGCGTTTTGACCAGTTTAACGCTTGACCTCTGATGCTTAAGTTTGGTCGACGTTTACTTGAAAACAGTTAATCCAAATTAAATGAAATTTTACACACAAGTTAAGGAGGTTAATTGGATAACGTAAGTGAAAAAATTAGCTAAATAGGTTACAGGGTTGCAGAGATATAGGTGACTTAAAGTCTTTACGATAGGTCTGACGATTATTTCAAAACTGGACCGCTGATAATTTTTTTTCTAACATATACACATTTTTTATAAGCGACACAAATATATTAGCCAAAGTGTATGTTTGTATGTATGTTTGTTACGCGATAACTGGAAAACCAATGGTCCAATCTGCATGAAACTTTGCAAACGCGTAATATAAATCCATAGAATTTTTAAGTTCAAACATGAGCCAAATCAGTCGAAGGGTTCAAGAGTTAAAGAGATTATGCTTTATTACAATGAAACCGATGATCCAGTCTTGATAAAACTTTTTAAACAGGTAGTACAAATTAAAAGAATTCTCACGTCCAAAAATGAGCCAAATCGGTGCAAGGGTTGTAGAGTTATAGAGAATACAAAATTACAATGTTTATCGATTATAATGTTATGAGAACTGCAGGGATATTCAGTTTTCCGTCAGGGAAGCGAAGAAGGTCCCATTTTTAGGTTTTTTGCCTAAATGTCAAAAACTGAGCGTAGTACAATATTTTGTTGTACTACATTATAAAAGCTTTAAATTTTCCTACAACTTTGGCTTTAACACTTTTTATCTATATCCAATCGTTGTCCAGCTATGATCTTCCAAACATGGTCTATTTTTAAGATGCTGAAATTAGTTTTCCATACAAAGTCGGTAAAAAAATCTTATATAAGTAATATTTGACCAACTTCTGGTTGTCGTACCATAATGAAACTTTGTAAATGTCTAGAAATATGATGACTGTTCAATAATTTGGTACCACTGAGCTGAGTAAACCCGTCGAGTTTGGGCACATTATACTCGAATTGGTATAAGCAAAAAACCTAAACCTATGGAACCTTCTTTCGGCTCACCACGGAGGGGTGGGGACTTTTAGTATGTTTATGTTCTGAATAGTCCAAACAAAGTTCCTAAGTTAGTTTTTCTACTTTCGACTTTTCGATCTACATTTCTTCTTTTACTGGACTAGGCTACAGTGCTTCACTTTTAAAAGTAAATTTTACAATTATTTAGATCTAAGTATTTTAAGACTCTAATGTTCGTTCGAAAAGCATATCTATGAGAAGAACGAGCAAGAAACTTATTGGGATTGTTATTTATGTGTTTATCACATATCATTATGCCATTAAAACCATCATTCACTCTAACATCTGCAAACATCCCTGACGCTCTGTAGTATCGAGAAAGCGCCAAAAGCATCCTGAAAGCATTGTTGTACTGGATCCGTTTTTTGTAAAGTTGTAGTTTGTAAAGTTCATCCACAAGTCTTTTGTTTAAAAAAATAATTAATAATTAGGCCTACGTTTGATCACATTATATCCCACCTGATGGAAAGTGCAAATGTGATCGACGAGCTGCACGTATAAAAAGTCTGGTAATGCCTTGAACAAGGACACTTTGTCTTGCTCAGTAGCTGTAGATACATCTTGAAAACCTGCGAGCCTAGATGTTACGCGTGACTGTCATAGCTCTGCGTTCTCGCTCCAAGTCTAAGTCATCATCGGCTGCTACGACAAAAATGTTATAGAATTAGCTACAATATCAATATAATAACAGTTGTAAAGTTGTATAACACAAGTAAAGCTAGATATTTTTTTCCAATTTCAATTCTTCTAATGTCCACTGCATTGGAAACTTCTTCGTAAACAAGTGCTACAAACTATGAAGATTTTTTGAGATTTTTTTTAAAAACTATAGTAATATTTATTATTTTATTCTATTATTTTCTGCAAGTGAATACACACATAACCTTTCATATTTTATTATTATTGAAATTTTGATCACAACAATAAAATAGTCACAAAGATAAAGATTTTTTTAATGTATATTCGTTACGTATTTTGAGTTTTAACATTACTTTCAATTTTGGCATTTTCCTTTCCTTTTACGAATATTATAAGTTAAAGTTTCCATACATTTATATTTCGTAGATACTTATAACTTTTACCCATGTATACCTATTTTGAGGGAAATTGGTTCTGCGAGGTCCCAGTTCGCGGCGAACTACTAGTATCTTCAAGTTTGCTGATATCTTCTTCCTTGTTTATGCGAATGTGTGGGTCACCTTCTGATTTTCGGAGGAAGACTTTTCCATAAGCGCACCAGCAGAATGAGTATCCGTTCCTTTTAGCAAACTCTCGAGATAAATGATAAAGTTTGCGCACATTTGGAGTAAGATTGTCTGATATATATATCAGATTTGCAGGGCCACTGCGACCAAGAGTAGCAGTACTGAATTTGTTTGTTTGATGTTCTTTATTATATTTTTTGAACCCAGTCAAAAAATTATCTCTAGCTGTTACTGTGACGAAATCAGCTACAATTGGTTTATTAGTTGCTCTAGTATTTATGCGGCGGACATCTTTGATGTCGGCATTCTCAACCACAACCTTGAAAACTTCCGCTGTCTTTTTAACTATGGTTTTTAGGTCTTCCTTGGATTCCTCAGCTTCCTGTGGGATATTTCTAATTTCTACACTGGCACACCTGGCATAGCGCTCTAATGTTTCTATTTTGTTTTCAAGCTGTTGTATACTAGCTAAGTGATTTTTGTTCTCCTCCTCGACTATAATGAGGCGCTGGACCACTGCGTCATATTTTTCATGTATAGAATCAACGGATAACTTTACCTCATTTACAGAATCTAAGATTATGTCCAGTTTAGCATCCTGTTGTTTTTGTAAGACCGACAGCAAATCCATTAAATCATCCTTAGTTAGCTCTTCACGTTTTCGTTTAGTGATTCGTGTAGCAAGACTCAACGAAGATGAGGACGAGGCTGCACTGGCACTGGCTTCTTTTCCGACCTCTGTTATATTTGTTTCCGATTGCGAATAATGTAGTGGCGAAGAGAAATCATTCAACGCAGGGGATGTTGGTGGAGTCCGTTTTAAAGGCATAACGTGAGCTGAGAATACAATAGCTAGTATGCTGTCAGTAAGTATAGAATGTAGACCAGGCTGGCAGCAAAACCACTGACACACCTATTTCGTTGTGTGTTGGTAAGCTAGTGTGCATGAAACAGTAGTAGTTTAAGCTATGCTTGTGTAGGCGCAGGGTGAAGTGTGCGGCCACGTTTTTACACACTTGCGTATTGCAGGTTTGTATGTGTGCTATAATACACTGCGATGTGCGAAAGATTTGGCGTAGCGAGAGCGTCTTGAGCTAGATGTGTGCGTGCTGTGCAAGATGCATGTAGTGCGATGATTGCATAGTGTGTTGCAAAAACTCACGGAGACCTCCTGTATGCTTCTGTGCTCCTATTTTTGCACCGAATATTATTGACACAGAAAACTTTAATTATTTATTTATAACAATGGACACCACTTCAAATACGTCTACTCCATGTCGGGGTCCGAGCGAGAAGAATTTGTAAGATTACTAACAATTTAGAATCTATACTAATATTATAAAGAGGTAATGTTTGTACCTTTGTGTGTGGGTGTTTGACAATGTTCTTCTTTATCTCCAAAACTACTAATCCGATTTTAATTTTTTTTTCATAATATATAATTATTACTAAAATTTTTATGGAATTTCTATGTTCTACAATAAACGCATTATTATTTAAATAGAGCCATTTTTAAATGAATTAATTCAAATGTATAGCTTTCAGAAGTTTTCCCAAATTTAAAATATATGTACTTTTATAGTCTGCCAAATTTCATAAAAATATGGTAACGACAAGTTCCCTATGAATGTAGATTTATTCATAGGATCAAAAAATGTACTTTTTTTAAAGATAAACGGGTGCATTTTTTCTACGTTAACTTATAAGTTTAATTTCACGGGCACAAAGCGGCCATAGATAGACCTTTGTATATGGTAAAAATATACAATTCTACGGGATGTAGAGTATAAATGGGTCTTGACAGACATACGGATGACCAAGTGATCCTATTATGGTTTCGTTTTTTCCTTCAGAGGAACGAAACTCTAAAAAGGATCATATTCTAAAAATTTCGGTCTACGTACCGATTGTTTATTGAGTTTTAATTTTTCTGAATTTTGGTATTTTGAGTTTTAATATTAATGTTAAAGTTCTTGTATTAGGATATATTTTTGTCGAGGCCTAAAGTCTAAGGTAAACACGGAAATTGGGCTGCGAGGTCCCAGTTCGAGGCGAACTACTAGTTATCTTTGTCTAAGGGTCCTACAAGATCCAAGTATACCTTATCAAACGCTGTTGTAGCTGTTGTTGTTATTACCATTGGCTCTTTGACATAATGTGTGGAATGTTTTTGTTTCTGACATTTCCCACATCGCTTAACAAATTCCGTAACATCAACTTCTAGTCCCGGCCAGAAGTAATATTTTTTAATGTTATTTATCATTCGCCTAATGCCCGCGTGTCCGCTTGTGGGCAAAATATGAAAGTCATTTATTATTACTCTTCTTTCATCTTTGTCATCAATTCTTTCAACATCTTTCAATATACATAATCGTGGACCTATCCATTCTGTCCCTATTTTCTTTATTTCATTTATTACTTTCTCTATAAAACCATAATTCCTTTTATTCTTTATAAAATATATTTCATTTATCTCACATTTTTTACATAATTTTTCCAACTCTCTCACAAATTCGCCTGGCGATAGTTGCGATCGAGACGCTGGATTTATGTAGATTATATTTTTCTTTCGTACATAACATAATACTTTATTCTCATACTCTATCTCATTTGTTTTTCTATATCGCTCTATCTCTTTCTCGTCTTCCATAAATCGTAATTCCGTAAAATATTTAGGTTTACTAGTCATTTCCACAACTTTCGGTTGATCAGGCCGATCGTCATTGGAGCTGATAGTACCATCATTTTGTGTTTCCGCTTGTTGTTGTAACTTTGCTTGCTGTCGTCTCGTCATAACACTAATAACACACTCATGCATCTCTTTCAATTCCTCTGACGTAATACGCATTCGTGACAGAGCATCTGCTACTGAATTATTCTTCCCTTTCACATATTCCACTATAAAATCATACTCTTCTAATGTAAGCCTAAACTTGGTTAATCTACTGGAAGGGTCCTTCATAGAAAATAATGCCACTAATGGTTTATGGTCACTTTGCACCTTGAACCTTCTTCCATACAAATACGGTCTAAAATGTTTTACTGACCATACAATGGCTAATAACTCCTTCTCTATTGTTGGATATCTCTTCTCTGCTTTATTCAAACTTCTGCTTGCATACGCCACTGGCATACCGTCTCCGTTACATAGTACTGAACCAACCGCGTATCCGGAAGCATCCGTCTGTAAAATAAATTCGTTTGTGTCTGAGAAATCGGGATATTGTAATACTGGATGAGAAATCACAGATTCTTTAAGTAATTCAAATGATTTTTGGCATTCTTCACTCCACTTAAACTTCACATTTTTCCTGCATAAATTATTTAATGGGTAAGCTTTGTCTGCAAAATTAGGTACGAACTTTCTGTAGTAATTTGCAAACGCTACAAACCGTTTAATTTCGTCGGTGTTCGTTGGTACTGGGTAATTTTTTACAACTTCAACTTTTTTTGGATCGGGTATGACACCCTCTGCTGTCACTACATGTCCCAGAAATAATAGTTCCTTTTGTAAGAAATTACATTTGTTGGGATTTAATTTCAAGTTCACTTTCCTAAGCCTTTCAAAAATGTCCTGCAAATTCTTTATATGTGATGGTAAATCTCTACTGAAGCAAACAAGATCATCTTGATAAACTAGGCATTTTTCATACGTTAAACCTGTCATTGCCATCGTCATCATTCTTGAAAATGAGCTAGGACTAGTTTTGAGTCCCTGTGGAAGTCTCGTCAACTGATACTTTCCCGAATCAAAAGCTGTGTACTTACGACTATCTGGATGTAAAGACACGTTATAATATCCCTGGTGTAAATCTAAGTGTGAAAAATACACACATCCTGATAGCGAATCTAATATTTCCGTAATATTGGGTAGTGGAAATTTGTCGTCATGAATGTTGTTGTTTAATTTTCTGTAATCAATAACTAATCTCCATTTTTTATTTCCCTGATTGTCTGGTTTTTTCGGTACGAGCAGAATAGGACTGGACCATTCACTACTACATGGTTCTATAATACCCTCTTTCAATAAATTGTCTATCTGGTTTTTAACTTCGTTCTTTAATGCATGCGGTAGCCTATATGGTTTCGAATATATAGGTTGTGTCCCCTGCTTTACTTGGATTGAATGTTGATATATATCCGTAGTTGTCAATTTATCCCCATCTAGATAAAATACATCTAAATATTTAGCACATAAACTCTCGATGTTAGTTTTTTCCTCTTTATTTACATGTTCTAAATTCAAGTTTCCTAATAACTTTTTTACACGCTCAGCATTTCTCGCGTTCGTATCAAAAATACACATGTCATACTCACTTAATTTCTGAACGTCAAGCTTTATCTCTGTTAAAGTGATGTCATTTGTTGTTGTGTTCAATAGACGTATAGGTATCCTACCATTTACCGGAGCTACTAACGAACTCGCTACAAAAATTCCTTCACACACTTCTTTCGTGCTCACCACACATTCCTCTGTCAAATTTGTACTCACATAATGTATACACTCAGACCTAGCTGGTAGCTGAAATAAATAATCTTTCGAATTTTCAATCTTCATACATATTTCGTTTCCATCACAACATAATTTCATCTCATTCGTTTTAAAATCGATAACCGATTCGTACTTTCCTAAAAAGTCTTGTCCTAAAATTCCTTGTGCCTTACAAGGCAACGTATCAAACACATAAAACCTATGACTAAATAATTGGTTATGTGTTGTCAATTGCAAATCTACGTATCCAATTGCCTGTACTTTGCCACCAATACCATTTATAATTATCTCCTCCTTACAAATTGGTATATTGTATTTCAATACATGTTTATGTTTGATAGCTGATATTGAAGCGCCTGTATCTATGAGCCAACTTAATGAGTCATTATGATGATGTAATGAAAGTTCGATGGTAAAACTATTGTCGCTGGCCATAATATTATATTCTTTATTCACGAAAAAATTCGAGAAACGGCTCTTCAATATTTTGGGATGATGTACTGGGCTGCTGGGTTGTCTCAGTTATTGCACGTAATTGGCCACGGGTCGTATTATTATTCCCTCTACTCCTATTATTATAGAAAGACTGACCTCTATATGCTGAGGATGCGCCTCGTGCTCGGTGATGCTGAGTAGGGATGCTCGGGCTGGTGTACTGCGCGCCTCGGCCACGGGTGTAGCCTCGCTGATAATACCCTGACGTACCTCTGTTGTACGCACCTCTTTGGCTGCCTCGTTGGTTGTTGAATCTTGGCTGCCTGTAATTGTTTTGGTTGTGTGTTTTATATTTGGACAAAGAAAACATTTCGCCATTTGTTGATGTTGACGTTTCTTCGTCAATAGCTGCCTGAATCGCGTCTTTTAAATGTTCATATTTTTGAGCTGCAATTACTGTTCCAATTCTACGATTTCGCAACCCTTCACCAAACTGTCTTATTGCCTGTTTTTCGTTAACTGTCTTTAAAACATCGTACTTGGTCGAATTACCCTCAGATTGAGATACAGTTAGCTCTACAAACATCTCAGAAAGTTTTTTCCCGAAATCATCAATAGTCAAATCATTTTGCCTACAAGTTAGCAAATTCTTTTGTAAAGCGCTCGCTGATTTTTGTGGCAATAATAGCCGTCGCATATCACTTAAAAGTGATGCTACTGTGGTGTAATTTGACGCCATTTTCAATTTAGCACCCTGGGATAACCTGCTTTTCAAAACAAATTGTATTAAATTTTCATGCGATGTCGGTTTTATTACCGTATTGTAATACTCAATCCCATCAATTAATTGTTTCGTCTTATCAAGGTCATCGTTCATGCATGGCAACAAGTTCAAAGCAATTTTCAAGTTAAAATCCATTTTGATTTCGTTAATAATTCCTATTCCTTCAATAATTTCTCTTTCGCCTTTTGACAAATTAATTATTTCTTTATATAAACTATCTATTCTTTCACTTATCTCTTTAATTAATCTTAATTCATCGACACTTCTTTTAATTCTACTAATATTCTCTATGTACGTATTATATGCCGATATAATAGTTTGGCACTCCCTTAATTTCTTTTCTGATATAATGGCTTGTCTTCGAGCTGGGCCTATTTTTATCAAATACGTTCTAATTTCTAACAATTCACTACATATTTTATCTAAATATTCTGCCATTAAAAACTAGTAACATACTAAAATCAATTTCACTTACCTAATTAAATGTGGGATATACCTTTACACCATAATACAAGACGTCTTAATAGTAAATTATTTTTTAGTGTCTCTACGACTATTCATTGTTCATTTTGTTATTGTTTTCATAGTTTTTATTTATACACTCGCACTCGCGCACTATCACACTGTTACGCACGTAATAAAGGTATGTTTTTGCACTTATTTTCACATTTAAACTGTTAGACTTTCTGCCGGTGGTCGATTAATAGAAGGCTGCACACAATAATAAGTAAGGTGTTAGTGGTGTTGAAATTTGCCATCATCTGATTTGCATTTGCACTATTACTGCCCCCAGCCGCATTTTGGGCTATAACAATTTCTTCCTTGGAATTGGTTTTCCCCATTTTAGATATATTTCAACCCGAAGAAAAAAAATGCCATGGTTCCCATATATAGACAATGGCACGCGCGCACGGTCTATATATGGCCTAGTAGGGTCGCCATGTAAGGATGGATGGTTGGCGCCCAGTAAGGCAATGATACGACTGTTTAGATGTAACTCCGTATATTGACTGAATAACATATCTTACTCCACTACATTATTATTAACCTCAAACCACGCAATTAAGCCATAATTTACCAGGTTCATTATTAAGGCAGAAATACACCACTGTTTCGCTAAAGTACGTAAAAGCCTGAAGGTCCCGGTTGTGTTCAACTAGATATTATGTAAAAGGAAGGTCATATTATTATTTTATACAGGGGTTTTTGACGCCCTATATCTGCAATATAAGAAAGTAGGTTAGCCATACAACTTATAATATTTATTGCAATTGTGATTTGACTCCTATAGTGTAATTTGGGTACCTGTTAGAGCGTAGATCCGAATAATCCTAAGAGTTCAGCAAGAGCGTATTCTTAATTTCTTAACAATCTTCCTTCTATTGTCACCCTTTTTGACAACTATGTATGAGTACAATGACGTTGGTAAAAGCTACAAATATATCTTTGCAATGACAGTGGGAGTAACAAGAGTTAGATCACAGTTGATTAGTCTTGACACATGGCGTCGTGTGCTACCAATGTTAGTGTGTGAAATTATTACAATGGAATAGAATAGAATAGAAAACTCTTTATTGTTCACACAAATACAACAATATTATAAACTCAGAACAAAGATAACAAGGAAAGTAGTGTTACAATTGGCGGTCTCTTGGTCAATAGAATAGAATAGAATAGAAAACTCTTTATTGAAACACTACAAACATACAGAAAACTTAAAACTATAACACAAAATCACGATATAAGTGTAACAATTGGCGGTCTTATCGCTAAAAGCGATCTCTTCCAGACAACCTTGCAGGGAGAGAAATACTGATATTTACATGGGTAGGTGGTGAGTTTGTAGTATACAAAAGATTAATGGAAATAATTCTTATATACTAATAATAATATTAACTCTTCACGACACAGTAGTGTGTTCTTGTCTTCATAGATACGTTGCGGTGCCACACGCGGCCGCTCTGACACGGCGAGTGGGTTTATGCATATAAAATCAGTCCAATCTGTGAGTGATGCTCTTGATTAATGCTTGCTGCCGGCAATCGGTCGCTCCATTAGTATTTTATTTATGGATATAGCACTAGAAACGTTATTTCCCTAATTCGTTGTTAAAGACGACCAAAACTGAAGTCAACGCATACCATTTCTTTTCATACTTTTTTCTTTATGTTTTTATTATTTTTAAAGCTTATTCTACTGTATCTATTTATGATGTTAAAGAAAAAGTTTTCTATTCTATTCTATTTATAAAAAAATAAGATAAATTATAATACTTTATTGATAACATATAAAAAAAAGGTTGTACCACAAAATTTATAAAACTAACAGTAATAGTACCAATTGTCGGTCTTATCGCTCAGAGCGATCTCTTTCACAACACCACTGAATAAAAGGGAACACGGGGGGGTTTCAGACAACCGTGAATAAAAGGGAAATCTTAAATGGCTTGTGTCATTAAAAGTTAAAACCCAATCCTTTCCATATTATATTTATTTATAGGGTAGTAGTAGGAAAGAAAGTAAATTTTGAAAAAGAAATAAACTTAGTCAACATGGACTATTCTTAAACTAGTAGTTCGCCGCGAACTGGGACCTCGCAGACCCAATTTCCCTCAAAATAGGTATACATGGGTAAAAGTTAGAAGTATCTACGAAATATAAATATATGGAAACTTTAACCTATAATATTCGTAAAAGGAAAGGAAAATGCCAAAATTGAAAGTAATGTTAAAACTCAAAATACGTAACGGATATACATTAAAAAAATCTTTATCTCTGTGACTATTTTATTGTTGTGATCAAAATTTCAATAATAATAAAATATGAAAGGTTATGTGTGTATTCACTTGCAGAAAATAATAGAATAAAATAATAAATATTACTATAGTTTTTAAAAAAATTCTCAAAAAATCTTCATAGTTTGTAGCACTTGTTTACGAAGAAGTTGCCGATGCAGTGGACATTAGAAGAATATAAATTGGAAAAAAATTTCTAGCTTTACTTGTGTTATATAGCAAATTTACAACAGTTATTATATTGATATTGTAGCTAATTCTATACCATTTTTGTCGTAGCAGCCGATGATGACTTAGACTTGGAGCGAGAACGCAGAGCTATGACAGTCACGCGTAACATCTAGGCTCGAAGGTTTTCAAGATGTATCTACAGCTACTGAGCAAGACAAAGTGTCCTTGTTCAAGGCATTATCAGATTTTTTAAACGTGCAGCTCGTCGATCACATTTGCACTTTCCATCAGGTGGGATGTGATCAAACGTAGGCCTAATTATTAATTATTTTTTTTAAACAAAAGACTTGTGGATGAACTTTACAAACTACAACTTTACAAAAAACGGATCCAGTACAACAATGCTTTCAGGATGCTTTTGGCGCTGTCTCGATACTACAGAGCGTCAGGGATGTTTGCAGATGTTAGAGTGAATGATGGTTTTAATGGCATAATGATATGTGATAAATACATAAATAACAATCCCAATAAGTTTCTTGCTCGTTCTTCTCATAGATAGAGAGTCTTAAAATACTTAGATCTAAATAATTGTAAAATTTACTTTCAAAAGTGAAGCACTGTAGCCTATAGTCCAGTAAAAGAAGAAATGTGGATCGAAAAGTCGAAAGCAGAAAAACTAACTTAGGAACTTTGTTTGGACTATTCAGAACATAAACATACTAAAAGTCCCCACCCCTCCGTAGTGAGCCCGAGGGGGGGGGGGGGGGAGGCCGAAGAAGTTTCCATTTTTAGGTTTTTTGCCTATATGTCAAAAACTGGGCGTAGTACGATATTTTGGGGACTTTTAGTATGTTAATCTCCTGAATAGTCCAAACAAAGTTCCTAAGTTAGTTTTTCTGCTTTCGACTTTTCGATCCACATGCCTCTTTTGGGCACTCATTGACTGAACTACTATTTGAATAAAAAAATGGGTTTAAGTTTCACCCGCACGATCATTTAAATTCATAATATTTTGAGTAAGTCAACATGGCTATTCACTTATCCGTTAGGGAACCGAACCTAGGACCGAATTATCAAAAATGTATGAAATGACGTATTACGTCGTATCGATTTTTGACAATTCGGTCTTTGATTCGGTTCCCTGACGGATAACTGAATATCCCTGCAGTTCTCATAATATTATAATCGACAAACATTGTAATTTTGTATTCTCTATAACTCTACAACCCTTGCACCGATTTGGCTCATTTTTGGACGTGAGAATTCTTTTAGTTTGTACTACCTGTTTAAAAAGATTTTATCAAGACTGGATCATCGGTTTCATTGTAATACAGCAATCTCTTTAACTCTTGAACCCTTCGACCGATTTGGCTCATGTTCGAACTTAAAAATTCTATGGATTTATATTACGCGTTTGCAAAGTTTCATGCAGATTGGACCATTGGTTTTCCAGTTATCGCGTAACAAACATACATACAAACATACACTTTGGCTAATATATTTGTGTCGCTTATAAAAAATGTGTATATGTTAGAAAAAAAATTATCAGCGCTCCAGTTTTGAAATAATCGTCAGACCTATCGTAAAGACTTTAAGTCACCTATATCTTTGCAACCCTGGAACCTATTTAGCTAATTTTTTCACTTAAATTATCCAATTAACCTTCTTAACTTGTGTGTAAAATTTCATTTAATTTGGATTAACCGTTTTCAAGTAAACGTCGACCAAACTTTAGCACCAGAGGTCAAGCGTTAAACTGGTCCAAACGCAGGCATTTCGCGGCTTTCGACTCTAAGACCTCGCTTCGCTCGGTCGATAAGCTTCATTTTTATGAGCTGAAACGTGTGTAATAGATAAAACTCGGCTAATATTTGAAATAGTTTATTATTCTAGTTTTTTCATGTAAAGTAATAAACTCTCTAGAATATTTTACGAACATAAAAATACAGTCTCTTATCAGAAATGTGTGTTTATACATAAGTAAAGGTAATGTACATTGTACATAATATGTATAAGTTTTAAGCTAGTTGTGTCCAGCGGTTTTACCTATTGAAAAATGATGTTCTTGATTCTAAGCTATCAATGTACCATGTACATTCCAAATCAGATCAGTCGCTTTAACCGTTTAGGAGCTAAGAGTTAACAAAAATGGACACATCCATACATTCGTGTTTATAATTTTAGTATGAATTAAATATATTGTGTACGAATGTGTTGTAAAATTACACCACCCATGCACTCCACCTACCCATGTAAATATCATTATTTCTCTCCCTGAAAGGTTGTCTGGAAGAGATCGCTTTTAGCGATAAGACCGCCAATTGTTACATTTATGTCGTGATTGTGTGTTATAGTTTTAAGTTTTCTGTATGTTTGTAGTGTTTCAATAAAGACTTTTCTATTCTATTCTAATTGTAGGATAATTCCCTAGTTTAGTGAAACATCCAAAGGTTAATACATCAATGTTTAAACCCCTGTTTGAACTGACACAACACGTCATAAATATTTGATTCGCGACTGATTGAGAGTAGAAATTAACCGATGAATGTAAACTTTGTGCGTCTGGAAGTTTCTCTCTGTTAATTACATACCCTTTGTTACAAGTTATAATGTAACTTGTAAATGCGAAAGTTTGTTTTGACAATAAACAATTAAGCGATCCTGAAAAGGCACGTTTTCATTGTTGCTTTAAACTGTTTAATGTCTGTAGCATCGAGTTGCCGGAAAATCGTCGCTTTTCACTTTAAATTATGTTTATATTGTCGCAACCGAATTTCAATGCTGGTAGTCAAAGATTTATCGTTTGAGAATGATTGATTGATTACTCAAGCGGTGCATCAAGAATCTGATCTAAATCATAAAGGATCTGCAACCAAATGACTGACGATAATCTAGACACGTAGTAGGCCAACAATAGGAAAATATTATCTTCTACATGCAAAAGTCCATTATTGTCTTGTGCCTTTTAAATTATGTGAGATATTTCTACAAGAACATTTCTATCAAACAAGATCAGGTGAGCAGCACTCTTGTCTAATAACATTATATTTTCTAGCACCATATAATTAACATCTGTCAGACGTATTCTCTGAAACATTGTCATAAATTAGAATAACACTAGTAGTTCGCCGCGAACTGGGACCTCGCAGACCCAATTTCCCTCAAAATAGGTATACATGGGTAAAAGTTAGAAGTATCTACGAAATATAAATATATGGAAACTTTAACCTATAATATTCGTAAAAGGAAAGGAAAATGCCAAAATTGAAAGTAATGTTAAAACTCAAAATACGTAACGGATATACATTAAAAAAATCTTTATCTCTGTGACTATTTTATTGTTGTGATCAAAATTTCAATAATAATAAAATATGAAAGGTTATGTGTGTATTCACTTGCAGAAAATAATAGAATAAAATAATAAATATTACTATAGTTTTTAAAAAAATTCTCAAAAAATCTTCATAGTTTGTAGCACTTGTTTACGAAGAAGTTGCCGATGCAGTGGACATTAGAAGAATATAAATTGGAAAAAAATTTCTAGCTTTACTTGTGTTATATAGCAAATTTACAACAGTTATTATATTGATATTGTAGCTAATTCTATACCATTTTTGTCGTAGCAGCCGATGATGACTTAGACTTGGAGCGAGAACGCAGAGCTATGACAGTCACGCGTAACATCTAGGCTCGAAGGTTTTCAAGATGTATCTACAGCTACTGAGCAAGACAAAGTGTCCTTGTTCAAGGCATTATCAGATTTTTTAAACGTGCAGCTCGTCGATCACATTTGCACTTTCCATCAGGTGGGATGTGATCAAACGTAGGCCTAATTATTAATTATTTTTTTTAAACAAAAGACTTGTGGATGAACTTTACAAACTACAACTTTACAAAAAACGGATCCAGTACAACAATGCTTTCAGGATGCTTTTGGCGCTGTCTCGATACTACAGAGCGTCAGGGATGTTTGCAGATGTTAGAGTGAATGATGGTTTTAATGGCATAATGATATGTGATAAATACATAAATAACAATCCCAATAAGTTTCTTGCTCGTTCTTCTCATAGATAGAGAGTCTTAAAATACTTAGATCTAAACTAGTAGTTCGCCTCGAACTGGGACCTCGCAGCCCAATTTCCGTGTTTACCTTAGACTTTAGGCCTCGACAAAAATATATCCTAATACAAGAACTTTAACATTAATATTAAAACTCAAAATACCAAAATTCAGAAAAATTAAAACTCAATAAACAATCGGTACGTAGACCGAAATTTTTAGAATATGATCCTTTTTAGAGTTTCGTTCCTCTGAAGGAAAAAACGAAACCATAATAGGATCACTTGGTCATCCGTATGTCTGTCAAGACCCATTTATACTCTACATCCCGTAGAATTGTATATTTTTACCATATACAAAGGTCTATCTATGGCCGCTTTGTGCCCGTGAAATTAAACTTATAAGTTAACGTAGAAAAAATGCACCCGTTTATCTTTAAAAAAAGTACATTTTTTGATCCTATGAATAAATCTACATTCATAGGGAACTTGTCGTTACCATATTTTTATGAAATTTGGCAGACTATAAAAGTACATATATTTTAAATTTGGGAAAACTTCTGAAAGCTATACATTTGAATTAATTCATTTAAAAATGGCTCTATTTAAATAATAATGCGTTTATTGTAGAACATAGAAATTCCATAAAAATTTTAGTAATAATTATATATTATGAAAAAAAAATTAAAATCGGATTAGTAGTTTTGGAGATAAAGAAGAACATTGTCAAACACCCACACACAAAGGTACAAACATTACCTCTTTATAATATTAGTATAGATTCTAAATTGTTAGTAATCTTACAAACTAAGTTAGCGAGTAGGAACATATCGCGAGCCCGGCGGTCTACTGCGCTGCCTGGACAGATGAATGTCCAGCCAGTGCTTTATAAATGGATTTTCCATTTTATTAAACAATGTTTTCAGGATAGTGTCGGAGCTCATACGCATTCTGTACCACATCGACGCGGTCCGTTTTCTCATGATTGCATAGAAATCGTCATCAGCAAACATTTTTTTTACAAGCTTTTATTTACTTTCACTTGTCTGTTGTCTGTCTGTCTGTCGGTCTGTCTGTCTGTCTGTCTGTCTGTAATCAAATCTTGCAAGTTTAATTTGACCCACTTCCCGGTATCCGATTAAGCTGAAATTTTGTATGCATGTATAAATCAGATGACAATGCAATATTATTATGACATAAAGCTGATCTGATGATGGAGCTGGAGGGTAGTATAAATAATAAAAGCTTGTTTTAAAAAGTTTTTTTTTAATTTCACTTGTTCAAAGTACGTAAAAATCGAAGTTTAGCAATGTTATGCGCGTACGTATTTGGATGGGCGCGTACGTATTAGTGATCTCAACATTTTGCTGACTTTTTTGAGAGAGCCACCAGTGGCCCGCGATGCATTACGGTGAGCTCGAGCACCTTTATTGTTGAATGTGCCCCACAAACTATTCTAAGTTTTAAAAAGTTTTGCAGACAGGCTATACAAATAATAATATACCTTACTGCCAGCGAAAAAGCAGCGGCTCTCAATTCTAAGATGATATATGTAAGGAGTACAAATAAGTTTCCGCCGTTTTTTAACACAAATAACACAAATTAAATATTTATTATAGAAGAACGGTAATATAAATTTATTTCAATTATTAGCAAGTTCTTTTTGTGTTTGTGATGAATCTTCCTCCAATAATTCCTGCAATTCTACATCCTCGTAAATTTTTGGTTCCACTGCGATCTTTGTCTTCTACGTCGAAATCACCGTTTTTAAACTTTTGAAACCACTCTCGACACGTTCTCTCACTCAAAGCACCCTCACCATATGCTTTTACGAGCAATTGATGCACCACAGCAGCAGATTTCTTTAAATTAAAAAAATAAACTAATAATTTCCCGCAAATGACGCTTACTTGGCTCAAATTTAGACATTTTCAACTTATAAAAATTATATTTTACCAATATAAAATCAATAATATTAATAGGTTATGTTGTTTTTGAATGTCCAAACTATTTTTTAAGCCGGTTATCATCTGCGAAAGCTAACCGAAACTCAGTGCCGTGCCATCTACAATAAAACGGCGGAAACCTACACTTTGTACACCTTATATATGTATTCATCACGATACAGCGAGTTTTTTTTATCATTCTATCACCACTTCCACAGACATTGGTGCCTGCTTATATTGTTTATGGTCTCCACTTTCGTGTTTTGACAGTAAAATATTATTTTACTTGACAGCGAGTTATAGTCCGGTACATTGCGTTCGGGATAATTTATACAAAATTTTAGGCAATATGACGTAATTATGTCGTCATATAATTATGCCTATACTACTAAATCCAACTTTGATTGCTTGCCATTAGCAATGGGCATAAAATAACGCTATTAATAAGGTTTTTATATTAAATAACTATTTTAATTTTATTTTACTTAAATTAAATAACATTATATTTTTCATCCCACTATCTCGGAAAGTGTATTTTTACTCATCGATATCTGACTGGAAAAGTCTATTTTATCCTCTAGAGAAATTCAAATTTACTTTACCCTCTAGAGACAAAAACATAATTAAACCTATTTACTTCCACCTCTATGGTACCGAAATAAGCGTACAACTTTTTTAAATTTGTTAAAAACTCGGAGCAAGAACCTCTTTAGTAAACTTTTTTTTTTTAATTTGCTTTGGGCGCACCATCAGCCTTACCAGTAAGTTACTTTTTCATCCCACTATCTCGGAAAGTGTAGTTTTACTCATCGATATCTGACTGGAAAAGTCTATATTTTCCTCTAGAGAAATTCAAACTTACTTTACCCTCTAGAGACAAAAACATAATTAAACCTATTTAGTTCCACCTCTATGGTACCGAAATAAGCGTACAACTTTTTAAATTTGTTAAAAACTCGGAGTGAGAACCTCTTTAGTAAACTTTTTTTTTTTAATTCGCTTTGGGCGCACCATCAGCCTTACCACTAAGTAACTTTTGTAACATATTACGTTTCTTTTGAACAATATTTACGTTAGTTGTGGAGATATAAATTAATGAATTATATAGTACTGTAACAGTAAATAATAGTTGAGTTAATAATTTAGCAGAGTTAATAGAAAAAGCCAATTTTTTATAACTTTATTTAGTTAGTAGCAAGATTTTTTCTAAGTATTACTTTTTAGTAACTTTTTTATTAACGATTTCTCACTGTAATAAACTGAAAATGAGGAAATAATCACTAAAACGAATAGGTAGAGTGCTTTTCACGAAAGGAGACCTTTTTGCGGGACGCCACTATCGCACATTTTAAAAATTTAAATACCTTTAACTTTTTAACGCCTCATAATTTCTCATATTTAATTTCTAAATCAAAAAGGTATTTATTTTATGTAACAAATAAAATGATTTAAAATATGAAGTCCAATAATAATAGAATAAAAAATTAGTTCCGCTAAATTCCGTGGGACCTCTTTCGTGAAAAGGACTCTAAGTAAGCGTACCTACGTAAATTAAAATTGAATACTGGTTATTTTTGAAGATAGTGCACTGGCAACACTGTGCGTATCCATGGTGAGAATAATTAAAAAAAAACTTTTAGCATTGAGTTATTTCCTCGCTGAGGGGGGATGAAAAATTATGTGTCACACTGGAGTGCAAAGATTTTTGACCTTGTGCTCTTTTGATTCCCTCGCTAACGCTCAGGATTCTAATTATTAAATTACTCGCTACGCTCGTGATTTAATTTTAGAATCCTTCGCTTGCTCGGTCATACAAACTGAGCACGCGGTAAAAAAGCAACTTTGCACTCTTGTATAACAAATAACTATTATCGATCGAGCGAAGCGAGGTTTATAAAAAGGTTAAAAAAAACAGCACAAAACATGTACTTACCTACATTTACTCGTATGTGACACCTACATTAATATCTCAATCGCAAACTTTAGGCGGCCGGACTATAATTGACGCAATTGGTATTACGCAATATACTAAAAAGTAATGTTATTAAAAATAAGATAAATTGCTTGAAATTCTCGAATTCTTGGACTTTATCGCTATTAATTCTTTAGCTTGATCTTCTTGCCTGCTCTTTCTTGCCTGTAGGATCTTTCTCTAACTTAATGTACCTAACAAATTGTGCAAAACATAATGTAGTCATCTCTATAACTCCACAACCCTCGGATCGATTTGGCTCATTTTTGATCTTAATAATTCTTTTACCTTATACTACCTGATCGCAAAGTTCCATTAAAATTGGAACTTTGGTAACGTTGTAATTAAGGATTTTCTATTACTCTAGAACCCTTCGACCGATGTGGCTCATGTTCGAACTTAAAAATTCTATTGTTTCATACTACGTGTCTGCAAAGTTTCATAAAGATTGGACTATCCCTTTTCAAGTTATCGCGTAACAAACATACATACAAACATACACTTTTCATAATATATTTATGTCGGTTATAAAAAATGTCTATATATTAGAAAAAAAATTATCAGAGCACCAGTTTTTAAATTATAGTCTGACCTATCGTAAAGACTTTAAGTCACCTATACTCTGCAACCAAGGAGACTATTTGGCTATTTTTTTTCACTAACATTATTTAATTAACCTACTTAACTTGTGTGCAAAGTTTCATTTAATTTGGATTAACCGTTTTCGAGTAAATGTCGATCAAACTTAAGCGCCAGAGGTCAACCGCTAAACTGGTCAAAACGCAGGCTTTTCGCGGCTCTCGACTCTAAGACCTCGCTTCGCTCGGTCGATAATTGTAAAATTTACTTTCAAAAGTGAAGCACTGTAGCCTATAGTCCAGTAAAAGAAGAAATGTGGATCGAAAAGTCGAAAGCAGAAAAACTAACTTAGGAACTTTGTTTGGACTATTCAGAACATAAACATACTAAAAGTCCCCACCCCTCCGTAGTGAGCCCGAGGGGGGGGGGGGGGGGGGAGGCCGAAGAAGTTTCCATTTTTAGGTTTTTTGCCTATATGTCAAAAACTGGGCGTAGTACGATATTTTGGGGACTTTTAGTATGTTAATCTCCTGAATAGTCCAAACAAAGTTCCTAAGTTAGTTTTTCTGCTTTCGACTTTTCGATCCACATGCCTCTTTTGGGCACTCATTGACTGAACTACTATTTGAATAAAAAAATGGGTTTAAGTTTCACCCGCACGATCATTTAAATTCATAATATTTTGAGTAAGTCAACATGGCTATTCACTTATCCGTTAGGGAACCGAACCTAGGACCGAATTATCAAAAATGTATGAAATGACGTATTACGTCGTATCGATTTTTGACAATTCGGTCTTTGATTCGGTTCCCTGACGGATAACTGAATATCCCTGCAGTTCTCATAATATTATAATCGACAAACATTGTAATTTTGTATTCTCTATAACTCTACAACCCTTGCACCGATTTGGCTCATTTTTGGACGTGAGAATTCTTTTAGTTTGTACTACCTGTTTAAAAAGATTTTATCAAGACTGGATCATCGGTTTCATTGTAATACAGCAATCTCTTTAACTCTTGAACCCTTCGACCGATTTGGCTCATGTTCGAACTTAAAAATTCTATGGATTTATATTACGCGTTTGCAAAGTTTCATGCAGATTGGACCATTGGTTTTCCAGTTATCGCGTAACAAACATACATACAAACATACACTTTGGCTAATATATTTGTGTCGCTTATAAAAAATGTGTATATGTTAGAAAAAAAATTATCAGCGCTCCAGTTTTGAAATAATCGTCAGACCTATCGTAAAGACTTTAAGTCACCTATATCTTTGCAACCCTGGAACCTATTTAGCTAATTTTTTCACTTAAATTATCCAATTAACCTTCTTAACTTGTGTGTAAAATTTCATTTAATTTGGATTAACCGTTTTCAAGTAAACGTCGACCAAACTTTAGCACCAGAGGTCAAGCGTTAAACTGGTCCAAACGCAGGCATTTCGCGGCTTTCGACTCTAAGACCTCGCTTCGCTCGGTCGATAAATCAAAGCGTCAAGTGCAACCATTTATAGAAGATCGTGAAGACCGTAATAAACCGAATGAACGATTTGAAGCGAGGACGGCGCGGTCGAGGAACCTCTTTACTAACTTTACAAGCTCACAAGTGGTCCGAATGAGAAAGATAAAAAGTTCAGCGTAACTGACTAATTTACAGATCAACTGATCAACTGTGCGTTCAACAACGTTGTGCAACACAGTAAAAATGCTCAACGGATTGAGTAGAAATTTAGCACATAGATAGATATTGTTACGTACCTATAGACATAGACTTCTACTAAGAAAATATGGACAGGATTCAAAAACGGACAAAGTCGTGAACATGAGTAACATGTAAAAATATAAATCCCTTCCACGCCTACTATTTTTATAATAATGTGTTTTACAATTAATTTACCTTCAACATAAATCAATTTTTTTACTTTTGTTTTTTGTCTGCTATACTACACGTACCTTGACCGAATAAACATTGACATACAAATAGACAACATAATATTATAATAATCCATAATATTTGTTGTTTCTCGATGAATAATCCATAATATTATGTTGTCTATTTGTATGTCAAATAGACAACATATTCAATTTTTTGTTACATAACGTTGCCCAAATCTATATTATTGGGTCGCTTTAAAAATCAAGTATGTTCTTCTTGTGAGTTAATTCCCAAATTATCACAAGTCTTGTAAATATCTCATGACCTAGCTTGGTACGAGGTCAGCACCAGGTCGACAGCTAATAAATGATCTAGAAAAACTTTCGCCTCCAAACTAATCCCACCTATCAAAGTTGCAGTTCTGAATCGGATTTTGATAGCTTTATGATAGATCTACTTGTAATATTGCTTTCTAATACACTAAAGTCTGTCTAGATTAGCATAAATATGAAGATAGGTAAATAAAATTATGGTAATTTTGACGCAGTTTACATGTCAGCCTTCAGAGGTGGAACGAATTATAAGGGGCTGCGCAGACGACAGACTATCCATGACGCACTTTTTAGTCTGTGAAAATAGAACCTATGCAATAATATGCAGTAACGCACACGACGCGCAAAAAGTCCGGCGCGTTACTGCATATAATTGCATAGATTCTATTTTCACAGAATAAAAAGTGCGTCATGGATAGTCTGTCGTCTGCGCAGCCCCTTATGAGTACGAATTTTTTATTAGGGGTAACCTTACATTGCCAGTTATAGAATAGAATAGAATAGAATATAAATCTCTTTACTGCTGCACACACAAATACAATAATATAAGCTTAGAACTAAGATTACACAGAAAGTTTTACAATTATTGGCGGTCTTATCGCTATTATTTCTTTCAGACAACCAAGAAGGGAAAGGAAATACATAAAATAGACCGACGGTGGTCATGTCACAATTACACGTACGTTGTGTGGCCACTAACTAACCTATACATATGTTGCAGTTTCAGGTCGCCAAAATTTATATGATTCGATATTGAACTACTCATAGATTTTAATTTTATAAATATTGAATTGTAAAATGAAGCAAGTCCATATCTAAAAGCTGGGTACTGTCTGGGTGACACAACGGCTAGGCTTAGCATTGTCAGCAATCTTAAGCACAAGCCCCAATGTGAGTCACTCCCTGATCCCGAGTACAGTCAGTACCCGGGTTTTAAAACGAGCAATTATTATTTTCAAGCGTATAAATATGAATCAGCCCTTAAATAGATAAAACGAAACTCTGTCTGAAGTCTGAACAAACAGAGCTTAAAATTAGCGCTGGTGCCTCGTGTGTTTACTTAGATCCCATTTTGTACCGTACGTTTTGACCACAGATGTATCAGGACAGATAAGTTTACCGTTGTTTGTCTAAAGTAAGCAAAGAGTAATTTAATTTTAACCGACGAAAAACAAAAACGGACGAGGACATGTAGGACTATATTACTTTTACTTTTAGTAATTTGCAGTCGGCGCTTCGTAAACTCTCGGCATTTTCTTACATGCCTGTTCGGCGCCGTATTTAAAGCCAAATTTTGTCTAGTGTGCAACATTAGAGCTTGTGACCAAATCTATAAGGACTGTACCTCTATATTTTGAAAATTGTCGGTTTGTTGACTATGTTTTTAATTTTCAGTGTATAGCCATCCATTTTTATTGGGTAGTCGGTAGTCGATTGTCCCAGTGCTGGGCAAAGACCTGTCCCAAGTCTCAAGTCACATATCACGATCAAGCGCCTCCTCTTGCCAACCTGCCTGGTGTTTGTCTAGTTCATCACGTTATTCATCCAGTCTCCCTTTGATTAAAAGAAAATGAGAAGATGCGGCATAGCGCTATGCCGACTATGCCACTATACTGATACGCGCCGAAGTTTAATTGTGTTCTGGACCTAATTAAAGTGGACCATGTCAGAATCGTCAGTACTGCATCGTCCTATTTTTTAAAATATAAGCGGTCTTTCCTACCTAGTAAAAATATATTTTTAGAATTTGCATAAAACGCCATAAACTCGGAACTTCTATAACTATACAGTATACATTGTTTTAATCTGCAAGCCAGCAACTGGAAGTTAGACTGTTCGTCGGTTGGAAACATTGTACAATTTGAGGGGCAATAGATGTGTCAGTAACGTATCGCAGCAAAACCAACCAATTGTATGGGCTAGCCATCTGTAGCACGATAAGGGTGGCTGTAGGGAAGATTTTAGTCGATAGTATTACTTATCGATACTTTTTAATTCGTGTTAGCAGCTTGACCATGTTTTAATAATTTTAAATTAAGGTACAGTCGATTGCTGTAACAAAGCCGTCGATAGCTAAAACAGCTGAATAAATTGAGTTGAAAAAAGGGCACAGTAGTGGTTAATGTAAAGACATTCTGTACGTAAAGATGTCCATGCGCTTTGCTTCATTTTTTTCAATAAGAACTGGTTGCATTTGCCTTCATCCGTGTTTCTCAAGAGGTACAACTTGGGATCTTCAACTCTTCATCAAGGCACGAGTGAATAGGTACCTTCCTAGGCATCTTACATGATTCATCGTCGACTGCATCTGCATTTTCCAGCGGGTGGAATGTGTTCAATGGTATGGATGAAGGTCTACTTTTTATTTAAAGAAATCCACTAAAGGAATTTTAATAAATAAAATAAATAAATGAATATTTCAGGACATTTCACACAGCGGCACCTAACCCCAAGCTAAGCAACTTAATGCTTGTGTTATGGTGGTTAGGATAACGGATATAATACTTATATACTTAATTAGAGCGAAGTAGGGTGCTGTTAGCTAGTTCCATATAAAAGTATCGAACAGTGTGCACTATTCCCATCCCTATTGTATTGATGACTCGGCCATGGCATGTGACGGACGTATCTCTGAAAGCAGATTAAATTCGGACTCGCACTCCAATCACTCAACCCACAAATGTGGCAAGCTTGCATTCTACTGTCTGGGCTACCATATAATATACTGGTTATATTTATACTCTAAGCGATTCGTGAGTAATTAGATTCATCTTTGAAAATTAAACGGCATAAACTCACTTGTATTTACTTCGGCTACGTGCCGACCGTTTCGATCCTGTACGATGATCTTCTGCGAGAGGAGTAGCTGCGGTTACGCGCCGGCGTCCGCGCCCTATTTTCTATTTTCTTATGCTATTTTTGCTATTATGCATCGAAGTTCAAAGATGCGAAAGAAACTCTCCTGGTAAGAGATAACGCTGCCCATATACGTATTATTATAATCAGTACAGTTCCAACCAGGATATCACAATGAATAACACTTCAATATTTTTTAATTCTTGATTTCTCTATTTAATTTGGTATTAGTTATTCCCAATAAAATAATAGAAGGGTTCACAGCTCCAGCAGTATAGTATGCATATAGATGTAATTTTTAATAGTTGTAATAATATGTAGTTGTATATTATTAGTTAAGATTTGTACTCGTATGTTACCATTACCTGTTTTTCAGCACCGCCTTATTTCAAGTATATTGCCAGTTTCAGGACAATTTGTAAAAAAATACTGTTCTCACATTAAGTTAGTCTTAGGCCTACGAAATAAATATACCTCGAATCATCATACCATCGAGAAACACGGAGAAGCGATCGCTGTTTCTCTTGACATCTCGAAGGCCTTTGATAGGGTCTGGCATGACAGCCTTGTCGGAAAGCTTCCATCGTTCGGGTTACCCGTTGGCTTATGCGCGTGGATTTCAGACTTCTTGAGGGAACGATCGATTCGAGTAGTCGTTGACGGCAGCTCATCCGATCAATTAGCTATTAATGCTGGGGTACCTCAAGGGTCAGTTCTCTCTGCTACACTTTTCCTGCTGCACATAATCAATGACCTGCTTAAGCCAGGTATTGTTGGGTATGCAGACGACAGCACGGTAGTTGAGCGATATACATCTAGCGCTAGAGCCAACGGAGATGAAATCCAGTCATGCAGAGAGGCCATGGTTGAGCGTATGAGCTTGGCCTTAAAAGCTGTTTCCGATTGGGGAGTAGCTAATTTGGTTAAGTTTAATGCTACAAAAACCCAGGCGTGTCTATTTACCGCTAAAAGGAGTCTATTCAACGAAGCTCCTTCTTTCCAAAATGTTTCTTTACCGATAACTAACCAGCTTGAGTTACTAGGAGTTACTCTCACGTCTGACCTTAATTTTGGGAGTTACATCGAATCTAAGGCTCAATTGGCTGCCAGGAAGCTGGGTATTTTGGCAAAGGTGAGGCAACACTTCACACCGGGACAGCTGCTAACGCTGTACCAAGCACAAGTCCGGTCGTGTATGGAGTACTGTTCTCATCTTTGGGATGGTACTGCCAAATACCAGCTTCAAACACTGGAGTCGATTGAGAGACGTGCCAAAAAGCTTGTAGGTGACCAAAAGCTCACGGAATCTCGGCTGCAGAGCCTTGAACACCGTAGAATGGTCGCCTCGTTATCGGTCTTCTATAGGATTCATTTTGGAGAGTGTGCGCAGGAATTACACGAACTTATTATTATCACGAATTAAACGACGTCGCGGCAGACGGCAAAGCGGCATCCTTACTTAGTGGCGTTACCTACTGCCCGCACCAAGCGTTTTGCTTCTTCGTTCTTAATGAGAACTGGTCGCGTTTGGAACACTTTGCCGTCATCCGTGTTTCCCGAGCGGTACAACTTGGGTATCTTCAAGGCACGAGTGAATAGGTACCTTTCTAGGCATCTTACGTGATCCATCGTCGACCGCATTTTCACTTTCCATCAGGTGGGATGTGGTCAAACGTAGGCCTATCTCGTATAAAAAAAAAACCTTATAACAATATTATTATTGTAGTGCAATATAATCCTAATTAATGTAGAGGAACCTTTGAATAACCACATGTCCTAAATACGAGTAATAGGTATTTCTAGGAAACGCAGATGCGTTACCTAGATAGGTACAACATGATAATAGTGCTGAAATTCTAGAACTTACATCATCTTCCAAGTAATCAAGTTTACAAAGCAATATTACAATGTTAGAGCTCTTTCGCACCACATGCGATCGGATCGGAAAATCTAAACCGAATGCATTAATACTGACCTTATATGTAATGCCCTAATGAAAAACAAAATAGGTAGGTATGCATAATTAAATTAATTTTAATACTCGGATTTGCTTAAATTAAGTAATTAACTAAGTGGGATACCTATTCAGTAATCAAAACCTCCCACGCTCAATTTTATAAAGGCTGTACTCGTATATTTACCGATAGCATAAATGGAAAATTAGCCAATGGAAAATATATTTCCTTTGAAAGCTTTGAGTAGCGTCCAAAACGGACAAATACTCCCCATATTGGCAGTCCTACGCAAAATCATTAATAGGTATACGTTGCGTTGGTGAATTCGCTCTTAAGCCTTATTTACAACTAGTGGACCCGCGCGCACTTCGTAGCGCTTAACATAAAATTTGCAGTGTTTCTACTAAATTATGCATGTACCTCTGTTATTCATCTAAATATATAAAAGGAAAGAGTGACTGACTGATCTATCAACGTACAGCCTAAACCGCTGAACGGATTGGGTTGAAATTTGGAACACAGATAAGTTTTAAGACGTAGAACTCCACTAAGAAAGGATTTTTCCGTGCGGGCGAAACCGCGAGCATAAGCTAGTATATTATAAAACTTTCTCTTAAATTACTCTATCGATTATAAAATCGCATCAAAATCCGTTGCGTAGTTTTAAAGATTTAAGCATACATAGGAACTGACAGACAGTGGGAAACGACTTTGTTTTATACTATGTAGTGATGTCTCGAGAAAAATAATATGTAACTATCACTTGCATTTGTCTTATGAACTTTTATTATATAAGCACACGTTGAAAACCTAATTGTTTATTGTTTAGAGACTGTGTAAAACCTCCTTTACACGTGTAAAAAGTAAAAAAAAAAACGAAATGATAATACAAACATTCTCTCAAAGGAACCGTAAATATTTCCAAATTGGAAAAACTACGGAAAACGGAAAACATTCCTTCATTCAGAGAAAATGAACGATGTGTTTCAATAACAAAGAAATACTTTTAGAAAAATGCTAATTGTTTAACATTCGGCAACATTCCGAAAAAGCGTTTACTTACAGCTTTACATTTTGCTTTCAGATAGCGTGGTATCAAAAATGTAAATTAAAAACAGCGGGCATGGTAATCCCGGCTTTATTTCGTACGTGGTAAGGATGTAAATGGTGGTTAGATTTTTTGTGAAAAATTCGATATTAAAGGGATACCTAGTTGGATTTCTGAGGCTGATTTTTCTCGCTTGGATTGTAGACAAAGCGTCGTTTCTAATGAGTTTACTTCGCTTACAAATCCTATTTTGTAGGGACGTGAGGGAGAAACGTAGTATGCAGTAGCACTGAGACAATGAGGAACCCCTTAGCATTGTGGGCAGTAATTAAAATTAGAAGAGCGCTATTAAAAAAGAAGACGAAACTAGGTGAAAAGAAAATATTTATGTGTTACTTTTTACGCTAGATATGTATGTGTGTTACTTTTTTAGCCTAAATGGCTGGAGCCAATTCAGCTAATACTGTATTTAGGTAGATTATCCCCTTGATCCAGGAAACACTTCCAGTTCAAATCAAAATTGACATGTATTATTTCAAGCTTCTTTAAAATAAGTTTCAAATTCGCATGCGTGGATGCAGCCCGATCGAGCCGCTCGGGGACTTACGTTGAAATAACACAGACTTCATATTTTCAGCGGTGAATCCGCGAAAATCAATAGGGCACTAGGTAAATTTTTTTATAACCAGCAGAAAAAAAAGGCCTACGTTTGATTAAATCCCACCTGATAAATGCAAATGCAGAAAGATGAATCATATAAGATGCTTACTCACTCGTGCCTTAAGGCACAATGTTTAAACATTTTCTAATTGTTACGCACGGGAAACACACGGATGACGTCAATGAGTTCTTATAAAAAGGTACCTATAAATATTATAAAAAATCTCTCAGGCACAATATAACGTATAGGTACATTCGAGGGCTTAACATCAGATCTCTTCCAGACAGTGACAGGAAGATGTATAAAAGAGAATTTGGTCGTTAAAAGATTGCAGAGACGTGCTGGCTTAACACGAAACGTCGCGTCGGTGCATTTCACGGGATTTACTCGAGTCAATATTTCCAGGCAATATTGTCAGCTGTTAAATTTTATATGACTAGAAATCATCGATTTGCCATTTATTTTTAACATAGTTGGTTTTTTGTTGAAATGGGAATAACCTTTTGTAACGTTTCATATTTCAGTCGTAAAATTTTGTTTATGTTTTGGTGTGATTCGATACATGCATCTATTTTATTTGTATTAACAAAAAATGTTTTATAATATCTGAAATCTAGCTACAATAACCCAGGCATTGAATTGCTTAGCTTGGGGTGAGATAGTGTTGTGTGAATTGTTTTATGTTGTTTTGATATCATTATTTTGTTATGTATATTTTACACTGTGGCTGTGGCAAATTTTATTTACTTAATAGCATGATAGTACTACTTACTAGTATAATACGATAGTACGGTAACGGTACGGTACGGAATAATACGGTAGTATATACGATTTTTAAAATTATCGCGAGTGTTCTCCATAACTAAAACAACAAAAACGGCACAACTCACGTCTAATATTGTCGAGAATATCCTGGACAATATAAGACGTGAATTGTGCTGTTTTTGTTGTTTTCGTATAATATAGTTAAACTAGTTTATGCTATCGTTGAAATAGCGAATTTTCACAAAATATAGCATTTCTTAGCGGATGTTTTAGTGACCATATCTATTTGTCTGCGCCAAATTTCAACTAAATCCGTTCAGCGGCTTAAGCTGTACATTGATATTTTTTATTAGTCAGTCAGTCATACTTTCCTTTTATATATACTAAAAAACTTAGGTATTAAAGTACCACAACAATCCAACATAAGAAATACAAGGATAAAAATGTTTTACGCTGTTATTTTAAAAATGTTTAAGCGACAAACGTTCTTAAACTGACTTTTCCAGATGCATTTAAATTTTTTAGCACGTTCTCAAGGAGTTTAGTGACTTTCCATACTCAGTTTAACTGCACTGTGTCTCGTAGGACATCGGAATGGAAATTGTAAGCGTTCGCAATGAAATTCTGATGAGTCTGAAGCAACTCATGCCCCTTCCGTGTCTTTTTGTAATGCCGATTGTTTCGGATAATGTTACGGCCGCTTGCTTCATTTCACTGGGAATGTAAACTCTTGGTTGGGTTTGAAACTTCTTTATTTAAATTCAAGTTGTGTTAACTTTAGCCCGTGGGTCACGATGTTAAATTAAAACAAACGTGTGTTCGTGTCATCTAAAAGGCAAGAACGATTGAGCTGAAATTTTGTGTTCGTAGCTATTTTTTTAACAACGAAGTATTTGCAGTAGTAAAGTATTTGCATAAATACAAACAGATAATCACACTAATGTTTTAAAGGCGAAAGTTTGTGTGTGTGTGTTACTTCTTCACGCTTAAACGGATGGACCTATTGAGCTGAAATTTGATATAGAGATAGCTTAGACCCTAAAATAACACATAGGCTGCTTTAGCGTAAAGTGCAGCGGGTAAAACTGCTGGGTGCTGCTAGTGTGTAAAAAATATTTTATTATTATGTAAGAATGTGTTGTATAATTATTTATGTATCTTTTACATAATAGGAACATGATTTCGCGAGGTGTTAAGCATCAATGCGGCCATAGATTATAGCAGACTAAACCTGGAAGGCGGGATAAATAATTATCGCACAAACCTACCACTTATCCATGTGTATAAATATTTTTTTCATCCCACTATCTCGGAAAGTGTAGTTTTACTCATCGATATCTGACTGGAAAAGTCTATATTTTCCTCTAGAGAAATTCAAACTTACTTTACCCTCTAGAGACAAAAACATAATTAAACCTATTTACTTCCACCTCTATGGTACCGAAATAAGCGTACAACTTTTTTAAATTTGTTAAAAACTCGGAGTAAGAACCTCTTTAGTAAACTTTTTTTTTTAATTTGCTTTGGGCGCACCGTCAGCCTTGCCAGTAAGTTACTTTTGTAACATATTAGTACGTTTCTTTTGAACTATATTTACGTTAGTTGTTTAGATATAAGTTACATTTCGAGGCAATAATGTTTTTAATGAATTATATAGTATTGTAATAGAAAATAATAGTTGAGTTAATTTAGCAGAGTTAATAGAATAAGCCAATTTTTTATAACTTTATCTAGTTAGTAGCAAGATTTTTTCTAAGTATTACTTTTTAGTAACTTTTTTATTAACGATTTCTCACTGTAATAAACTGAAAATGAGAAAATAATCACTAAAACGAATAGGTAGAGTGCTTTTCACGAAAGGAAACCTTTTTGCGAGACGCCACTATTGCACATTTTAAAAGTTTAAATACCTTTACCTTTTTAACGCCTCATAATTTCTCATATTTAATTTCTTAATCAAAAAGGTATTTATTTTATGTAACAAATAAAAATGATTTAAAATATGAAGTCCAATAATAATAGAATAAAAAATTAGTTCCGCTAAATTCCGTGGGACCTCTTTCGTGAAAAGGACTCTAAGTAAGCGTACCTACGTAAATTAAAATTGAATACTGGTTATTTTTGAAGATAGTGCACTGGCAACGCTGTGCGCATCCATGGTGAGAATAATTTAAAAAAAAACTTTTAGCATTGAGTTATTTCCTCGCTGAGGGGGGATGAAAAATTATGTGTCACACTCGAGTGCAAAGATTTTTGACCTTGTGCTCTTTTGATTCCCTCGCTAACGCTCAGGATTCTAATTAATAAATCACTCGCTACGCTCGTGATTTAATTTTAGAATCCTTCGCTCGCTCGGTCATACAAACTGAGCACGCGGTAAAAAAGCAACTTTGCACTCTTGTATAACAAATAACTATTCCTCTCCTTAAACCTACCCCTCTTTAAATAATAGTACTAGAGTAAAATAACAGTTTATTGCATACCAAATAATCATAACAAAACTCACTTAGCTAGATATCTTAATTTTCACATTATGAAAATTATGCTGCGCGTCTCGCTCTTGCATATTAAAAGTATATTTTTATTCGCTTTTTGGTTTTCTTAAATGGAAATTCCAAACTATTTGAAAACTTCCAAAATCTTCGGATCGTTGACTCTACTACTTAAAATGCAAAAAGCTTCTTTGATGTGTATTTAGAAAACAATTCAATACAGCTAAGTTTAATTCATCTCCGTCTAGACACTCGACCACAATCTCATTTATAAGTTTTAATAAAACTATTGCGGTTTAACCGTTCACAGGTTTAATCGAATTATTGGTTCTAGGTCTTTTATACCTCGTATGAAGTAGGTGTGGGCAAAAAGAAAAGGAGCTTAAAGTCCTGTTCAAACTGTCAAGACTAATCAATTATCAACTCTTATCTTACGTCAAAAGTAGTCTGACATTTAGGAAGAGGCTGTTCTTGCTATTCTCACCGTCATTGTAAAGATTCGCAGGTTATCCCTATTTGTGCTCTTATTGAGTTGTCAAAAGAGTGACATTAGAAAAAGTGGTTGCCAAATTAGAATAAGCGCTTAAAATCTTATTCAAACTAATTAACTCTTATCTTACGTCAAGAGTAGTATACAGTTTAGCAAGAGGCTATTTAAGTTATTCCCCCTACAACTAAAACTCTCATGACTCGAATACGAAGCGTTGGCGCAGTGCACCCAGAATTTTACCTTTGTGAAATCCTTGGTAGCATTGTACTAATTTTGGGCAGCGTTATCTCTTACCATCAGGAGAGCGTCATGCTCGTCTTCTTACTTTGTTGTATAAAAAAAATGCAGTCGGGCTGCGAAAGAATGCTTTAGAGTATTCGCTACCCCGGTATTATTGCGTCGTGCAGGAATACCTCCAGCGGGGGAGAAAAAAGGCCCTTCGTAATAGATTAGAATAGTGTTAGTTAATCGGAATGTGATGTCTCTTATTGCACAGACTAGGTTTACTAGAATTATCACCTGTCAGATATCTCAAGATTCCACGCCAATCTATCACGACACGTGGCTAATTGGAATCTATCATGGTATTGAAGCAATTACTACACCTGATGATGTGTCCAAATTATGGTCAATGTCTGCGAAACAGTGTCGCCAAACGATGATTATGACCGTGTTCTGGCATGATGTTCAGTGAAGCCAAAAAGAGATTTAGATAGAATGAAACACATTTTTTCAACGGCTGAAGCATAAAAAACAAGACAATTAACATAATAATGAAGTACAGAACATCCAATGGGAACTGGGATGGGAACTATATTTTGGATACTGTTTGTTTATTTTATACTTCACCACCTACCAGTTTTTGCCATATTATGTTACTCCCTTCCTGCACAGTTTTAGCGATAAGACCGCCGGTTGCAACATCTTTGTTTTGTTTGTTAATTAATGTTGTAAATTTTTAAGTTTCATGTGGTGTTACATCAAGTATTAAAAAAAAATAAACTGCCTCAGCGTTGTGCTGCGTGTGTACAGTGAAACACACAGCAATATTATATAGTTAGATAACGCTTTATTGAAACACAAACATAATGTACAAAAAGAAACTTTAAAGTAAAAAACAATGTACCACTTAATGAAAAAAATCACAAAATAATGTAATTTCACGAAATTTTCAGTTCATTGTATTTAATTATATATGTATACACATAAGTTATTTATGTATGTATTTATATATTACATTTTTATATATTATAATTATTATAAGTAGTCTATTTATTTTTAAGATTTGTAGTAGTAAATGTTATTTATGTATGTATTTATTTATATATATTACATTTACATGTATTAGATATATTAAAATTATTATAAGTAGTCTAGTTATTTTTAAGATTTGTAGTAATAAGTTAACAACAACACTTTTCCTACTGTTTGTCAGCCCCCCTATAGTTCTAGTACATTTTCTCCAGCCTTGGGGCAACTGGTAGAAAATGCTATTGTAGCATTAAGTTAGTCCTAGCTCTGTGCTGAAAAATAAATAAATAAATGTAATCTAAGTGTATAGGTGGTCTTATCTCTAAAAGCTTCTTCCAGACGATTATCTCACTTCTAGGTTGAGTCTGCTACCTTTGTAGCGTCGTTTTTAACATCACGCGAGATCGTGGACAAAAGCTAACCTATAATAATATTATAAATACAAAAATGGTAGTCATCATTTTCCTGCCCTTATCCCACACTAGGTAGGGTCGGCACAACCCGTTTTTCTCCTCCATTCTACTCTATCATCCGTCAAATCTTCATCCACTCCCTTTGCACGCATATCGTCTTTCACACAGTTCATCCAAATCTTTTTTGGGCGTCCCCTTCCCGAATTACCACCAATGACCATATTCATAGACTTTTTGGTCACGTGGTTTTCCTCCCTCCGCATAACATGTCCATAACAGGCCAATCTTCCACTCTTTAATTTTTCTGTCACTGGTGCAACTTTCAGGCTTCCTCTCACATACTCATTTCTAATTTTGTCCATTCTTCTTACTCCACACATCCACCTCAACTTTCTCATCTCCGCTGCATGCATTCTCCTTTCATCCACAACTTTCGTAGCCCAACACTCCGATCCATACAATACGACAGGTCGTATTACCGTTTTGAATATTTTTCCCTTAAACCTAAGGGGCATCCGCGGATCGCAAGTTGTTCCCGAGACCTGTCGCAAAAAAATGGTAGTATTATTTATATATATTAGGTAATAAGGACTTAATAAATTAGTAATGTAAATACAAACTTTATAAAATCTAGCTGCGCCTAGCAGATTTATAATTTATTTTTTCATTTATAATTTTTTCATTTATAATTCATTTAATCACAAGCGAAAATGGGTATAAAAAAAGGTAACAGTAGAAATGTAAAAACATTCAGATCGCCATTATCTACCTTTCGGCATGCTGTGTTTTTTTTTTATTATTTACTCGCAAAATGTAACTTTTATGTGTTTTTCTGGAGTTTAATGTATTTTCTCGTATAAATTACATACCAAACATTTTTACCGTTAAAGCTACATAGTAGAGGAAACACACACACACACACACACACACACACACACACACACACACACACACACACACACGCACACATATCCATATTTTCGTTCCACTTATATTAGTGGGAATACACTATTTACTTTTAAAAAAATATGTGTACCTACATGTTGGTTTTGGTTACCTATAGTTTACAGTAATTTTAAAAACAGTTTAAAGGTATGAAATCAAATAATTTCGAAGCATTCGTTGCAATTGTTTGTGATAATAAAAAAGAACGGTTTGGTTCATATTAGAATCTACTCAGACCCAATCTTTTAGACACTCCCGATCCTTAGCCTGTCTAGAATAAAAAATATATTTATCAAAATCTAGTTATTTTTCGGGGAAAAATATAAACAGAACCAACCCAAAAGGTAGCAGCGTACCTAATATTTCATCAATCATAACTCTGGAAGATAGAAGAGCTCCTGCCAATATTCTGACGGAACCTTATTGAAGACAAAGCACTACTTATCCACAGACATCATAAAACATAGATACCGCTTATTAAAAATTAAGGAGAAGCAAATTTCTACACTAAACGATTCGTGAGTATTTAAATTCATCTTTGTAAATAAATGGCATTAACTCACTTGTATTTACTTCGGCTTCGTGCCGACCGTTTCGATCCTGTACGAGGATCTTCTTCAGGGAGTAGCTGCAGTTACGCGCCGGCGTCCGCACCCCGCTTAGCACTGCGCGCAGCTGCCCGTCGCGCGCGCGCTGACTGCTCTACGGGTCGCGGGGAGGGAGGGGCCGTCACAAGTGTCAACAACAGCCGCCGCGACAAGCCGAAGTAAATACAAGTTAGTTAATGCCGTTTATTTACAAAGAAGAAGCAAATTTCATTACTTACAAAACTGTTCACCGGTGGAGCGTTTGCTTGTGTGTTGGTGTTTAACACAAAAAAAAAAACAATATCGCTTTTTAATACGGACTAAACACATATTTTTGATAGGCGTACCTCTAGTATTCTTCTGATCTGTGGTGTACACGGAGACAAAAAAGTCCAACGCGCCTTTCGCTTTTAATACAAAGGTGATAAAAAGGCCAAACATTTGGTAGAGGGTTCTGGTGCCCAGAATACTGGTCTGTATTTTGCTCAAACATTAAAGCATCTGCATTTATCAGGGCCAACGCTGCCAGCAGCATTTTGGTCGTATATCCCTCTACCACAGGTTTGTTAGATTAAGTTAGATAAGTTCAAAATTTAGGTAATTCGTTTTTAAATTATTTCAATGGGCATAATTTTAATTTAATGTTAATTTTGGTAATAAAATAGAAAACACTCTTCAGAGTCTGTATCGGATTCCATCTATAGAAAATGGGTTCAAAGACAGCCTCAGCCATCTGGCTGAGGCTGTCTTTGAACCTTAATTCCTATCTAGGAATTAAGGAAAACTAAGGCTTATGATGGGTGTGCATTCTTAATGGATGGTAATAAATGGGGTTAATGCTAGAGACTACGGCACCTGCCACTTCCGCCCCATTAGGAAACAATGTATTGTTCTGTGCTTGACTCAAAAACATGATAGTTAAAAAAACTAACGCAGTGTACGAACGGCTCGACTATAAGACGATACGACTATAAATTAAAGATAAATAAAAAAAAAATGAAATTAATTTATTTGCTCCATCTTACATCTTAAGCTTACTTATTGTATTAAAATTTTAATGTAGGTACTCGCCAATGGGAGCAGGCTCAGCGTTTTATCAGATTAAACCTAGGGCTAACCTGACTACTGATTTTTAGTCTGCTCGTAAAACATAATAAAACGTATTTTTTGATGATTACACATCGTCAGTTTGGTACACAGAGTCTACCTTTATTCGCACAGTCTTTGTACTTATCTTCTCAAATATTCCGCGTACGCAATGAAAATCAATAAGCCAATAGAAAAAAATCATCCTCCAGTTGTTGCCGTTTCTAGGTTAGTCACGTACGAAGAGACCGCTGCCCTCTGGCGGAATGGCCGATGGACCACGCACTCCCACCGCTTTATATCTCCAAGTAGGGTCATAAAACGGCCGGCCAATTTTGTCGCTACTCATTGTGGCTTTATCTTGACCGCTGACCGTACTATTAGAAGAAAAACTGCTATACTTTCGTTCAGTTTCATTACCATTGCGTGGTTCGTACGACGCGTTTGTTTTTTGTTTTATGTGATGGAGTAATGGATGTGTGGTAAAGTGATCTGTTCGGTTATAGTAAGAATGAGAAAATGTATCCCGAAAGAAATCGACCATACACACGCAGCAATTGTGGACATAATTCTGTCTTATTTTCATTTCTTAATAGCAAAGAAAACAAGTTAAGTGGACATATCGTACGGATTGGGGAGATACGAGTATTGTATTAGATGGAGGATTTTATTTGGGGGAAACCACAGAATAGTTAATAAGATTGTATCGGATTAATGTATAACGCCGACGTTATAGACAGTTCCTTTTTATGTTAGAGACCGTTTAGTTGGGAGAATAAATTTTTTGCAGGCTTTACTTTACTTAAATATCGTGCCACAATACGGCCATAATAACCTATTGGCGACACGGTTTTGTCCAGTAGGTGGAAACTAATCACGGCTGAAGCCTTTTAGTGAGAGAGAGAAAACATGTAGACGGATTGATTTTTGTATACCAAACCTTTATTGCAGATATCCTAATCACACATCAGCCGACTGCCCTTATGCGGCCTGGAATCGAACTCAGTGATGAGAAATGCGACATCAAATCTATACCATTTAACCCCGTGGTCAACAGTTTTTAAGAAAATTCAAACCATAATCATTAAATTGCGAAAGACTGAAAGCGGTCATGAAGTGTAAGCGTTCAGATAGTGGCCTGGCTCTAATTTCAGTGCGTTTGGAATTATATCAAAGCAGCTGTTCCCTTTCCATATTTTTTTCCTTGGCAACATTTTGTGGTAGAGATGGAGCCTTATTTGGTTAGTGGGCACTTTGTTGGCTTTATTGTGTGATATCAGTATATATTTGGCAAGGAGGAAGCGATATATTTTATTTAGGTTTGTGTAATTACGTGACTTGCGATACCTATAGGCTACAATGGAACAGTTCCCTTTAAAATAATATGTAGAATGCAGTCATGTTACAAACCATGTAGTAATCTTGGCGACCTGAAACTGCAAAATTTTAGGTTGGCCCAACTACCAATAATTTTTGATTTGAGTCTGACACAGAAGGTAAAGTCAAAAGCAGTGTTAAAGCACAACAAAAACAAGTACTTAAGAAAACCTTATTTAAAGTTATACAATACATAGAAAACAAAAGTTGCTTGGAAACTACTGCATTGTACACCAGCTGATGCCATCCAAACAAACAATAAATTATGTGACCAAGACAAACAAATATTTATGAAGACAATTACTAAGAGTTTCTTGCACGTTCTTCTCATAGAGCTAACGAACGAGCGATAGAGTCTTAAAATAAAACTAAAAAATTGTAAAATGGACTTGCAAAAGTGCCACAGTTTTACGTGCTTGCCAAAACACGGTAGCGTCCAGGCGAAAAGTTTTTTCTACACTGATTATTGAACCCAGGGCGCCCGGATCACAAGCCGGACATACGACCACTGGGCCACAAATGCTACAGAAGAACGTGCGAGAAGCTTGCCTGCTAGTATGCCAGCTACTAGCTAATGTATTCCCGCCTTAAGATTAGGAGTATTCCGTAATTATTTCCTCCTACATGCCATTTGCGATTTCCGTGAAATATAATTATTGTTTATTAGTGATTAATTTAACATTTACTGAAACAAGTTTAAACTTTGCGTTAGAAGATTTTTAGTGTATGACTATAAAGTCTTTTGGCACTTATAATAAATTGAGGCTGTCTATTATATTTAACACAAGTAAATGCACCTGTCCATCAAACGATCTTTGACGATTAGAAAAATGGCAAGTTATTTTAACTGGACGATATCTACTGAATATTTCGGTTTTTGAACCAATTGAATTTTAGTTTATAATACTTTTACTTAGTTTTTCACATAATAAAACAAGTTTTAAGACCATTATTTCATTACCACATTATAACTATATCGAATGTTATGTCAAGGCAAGATTGACAAGCTGAAATATGGTATGAAGATAGATACTAATATAACGCAAAGGCCAAAGGCTTCTTTTCTACTACTAAAGAGGCCATTTTAGACCGCTACCAACTCCATGATTTGTGTTCCAAAAGATTAAACACGACAAGCCTTTTATGTGTATGATCTATGAAGTAATTATACGAAGCTCATGTGCCGGATAACTATCAAAATAGCAGGACGAACAGTAAATTGTTAAGGCGCGTCCCGCCGGGGTAATCCGGGTGAATTAATGACTGTAAACCCGCGACTACACTGCGCACAATGATCTAAACAACTCTATAACGCTCTAGCTCTCAATTCCTGATACAGATAGGGATGGGACGTTTGGTTTGGGCTTGCGGCTTGAAATATAATAGTTTATTATTAAGTTTCCTTTTCAGATCTGCTAGTAATTTATAAGCGATGCGACGCTGCGTTGGTTTGAAGTTGCGCCAATAACAACTAAAGATAATGTTCAGGATCAAAATAATGGTGTAAGATCATGACACAGAATAATAGAAGATTGGGATAATGGCAAGACAGTCACAGTAGGAAACTGCTCTAGAATGAAATAATATAATCTTTGACATCATCGTACATGTCCGTATAGTTTCTAGCTTTCAAAAATTCTAAAGTTAAGAGCTGTCAAAGTTATATTACCATCGAACCATTTCAAAATGCGTCGTATGAGCTCACTAATGATCCTCAAGACTTAAATGTGCATAAAACACATTTTACGACGATGACTTAGGCTTGTAAGGAGCGATGATTGATGAATTACTCCCTATCTGTAATGCCATATTAAGAGATATCAAAATAATATAGCAAAAGTCTCAAAACATTCAGGTCAATCAGTCCCATCACTAGTACGAAACCAATGTACACTTTGATTTACCGCGGCGTATCGACGCACGCACCGCCGTCCACATTTATATCGCGGCAAATAGACCGTGCTACTCGTTACATTTAGTTGGGGGCCTGTTATTGTGACCACTATTGAAGCTGAGTGAATTGCGTATAATTATGCCGCGTTTATACTGTGTGGTAAGATTTTAAAGTGACTATGAGTTGTTAATGGTAATAAGTGTTATGGCGAGCACATTAAATAGGACGTGGTCAAATGTAGAATAGGAATAAGAAGAATAGGTAGCCCTTTTTTTTTTTTTTTTTTTTTTTTTTTTTTTTTTTGTTAACGCCGGGAAAAAATGCATTACGCATACCCTCCCATCGAGGGAATGGGAGGGTTATGTGGGACTCCCGTGCAGGACAGCTGCACGGTTTACCCACTAAAACGACCCGGCGGCACTCCCGCATCGTCTAAGTGACGGAGGACTGGGAATCGGCAGAGCCTTGGCATCCAGTCCCCCGTCGACGACCAACGAGGAGGGGCCCGGGAACGGTCCCGAGTGCTCGGCCGTTCCCACCGACGGTGGTGGTGAATTGTGCAATGCGGATGAAGGCGCCCTCACGCCAATCATCCGCTATTCACCACCGGGGGGCTGGCGTTGGCTCACGTAGAGCCGCCTTCTCCAGCCCCTTCTCCTGCAGAGCGGTTCTGCGAGGGGGCCATGCTGCCTCGTACGCTCCGCAGTCTCCTTTTGCGACATCACGTCCTCGCAAAAGGAGGCAACCGCGGCCCAGGCCTCCTCACTCCCCAGCATGGCTGAGATCACGCTGGGGAGCGAGAGGTCCGGTCCGACCACTGAGGTCAGACCCTGGCGGTCCACTGGTACACCCTGGTGAGCACCTGCGCCTCGAGCTCCCAGGGCGGGGTGCCAGCCAGGGCGCACACCGCCGGAAAGCTTACCGTGCGGTAAGCTCTCACCATCCGCTGTGCAATGACCCTTTGGGGTCTGCGGATGGCGGATTTAGAAAACCATGAGACTACAGATCATAAAACAGATGTTTTGTAATACAAAATTCTGAGCGGCACTGCACTATGGCTTACACCGAGAGATATTGGTTGTTAAATCTCGTCATGTCCAGTAATTTCGCCGGTAACATTGTCTTAAATAAGACAGTATTCAAAGGGAGGAGAGCTCGCCTACATGACCGACAACACGTAGGTAATACCGCTGGTGCAGAGGTCTATAATAGGCGACAGTAACCATTAATCAATCCCTATCCACAAATTTTAAAAGAAGGAAATAAAACCACGCAAGAATCCGTGGATTTTTTAAAATTCATTATTTAGGTTAGGTTATTTTGACCACGATCTCGCGTGATGTTAATCGACGATGCGGCCGTAGATAAATAAATAATAAATATTTCAGGACATTACACACAGCGCTACCTAACCCCAAGCTAAGCAAATGAATGCTTGTGTTATGGTAGTTAGGGTAACGGATATAATACTTATATACTTTTCTTTTGCAAATACATACTTATAATAGATATTGAACCACCCAGACCAGAAACAAATACCTGTGGATCACACAAACATAATTTGCCCCATGCGGAAATCGAACCCGCAACCTTCTGCGTTGCAAGCGGGTATTAGCCCACCGCGATTAAACGTAGAAGGAATCAATCTCCCTGGCTTTACTAAAATCCCTTCCTTGCATCATGCCGAAACATATGTATTATTATGATGTAGTTACAGAAAATGCCAAAAGCTAAATACTTATTAACCATCCTTAAATTTCAACACCTCATCAATAACTGTTAATTTAATTAAGGAAACAATATTCCCTTGTATTTTCTGTTTACTGTATTAGTAAGCCGTTTGTGAGGGTTCTCTCCGTTTAGAGTTCCGTCAAACTTCCGCGGATCCAATTAGAGTGGAGCGAAGAAACCTTAGCAATTCACTAGCGCAGCTATTTTATAAGACAGCGCTTTGTGGAATAATATTTATCAACTAGGCAAGTCTTATGGATTCACCCGTTGAAAATAGCCTGTTTTTACAAGCTTTTATTTACTTTAACCTGTCTGTTGTCAGTCTGTAATCAAATCTTGGAAGTTTAAATTGATCCACTTTTCAATTTGATTGAGCTGAAATTTGGCATGCATGCATAAATCGGATGACAATGCAATATTATTATGACATGGAGCTGATCTGATGATGGAGCGGGAAGGTTGCCATAAGAACTTCGTAATTAAACGACGCAACCCCATCGAGTTTGGGCTCATTTGATTCGTCTTGACGAGTAGGTACTTTGGTGCTACATGGTAATAATAATAAAAGCTTGTTTTTAATATGTTTTTTTTTTAATTTTCATTTGTTTTTTATTCTTTATAGGTTACCCTTTGACCACGCTTTCGCATGATGTTAAGCGACGGTAGATTGGATTTATATTTTAACGTGCTCGCTCATTTGGCATTAATGGACAGGCAGTTTAAGGCACTACTTGTTCCAACGTATAAGTATCGCCATCCAATGTGGCATTGCTGCCAGCATTCTGGGCACGCTGTTATCTGACAGCGGTTTGGGCACTTGGATTTTGTGTGGATTGGCATGTAGCAGATCTATTGTTAACACAAGTGTGTTTTTCTGCTAAAGTAGCTGTAGTTTTTTGTATTAGTAATTAATTTAAATATCTCTTTTCTTTTATGTACGAGTATGTTAGTCAATAAATTATATATTTATATGGGTCTCTGGTACATTGCCATTGTTGGCAGTGTACTATTGCCTGATATATAAATGAATTTATTTATTTATTTTATTTCTGGTAGAGTTACTCAAAGAAGACATTTTTTTATTTACTATCTCTGTGTGCCCGGTATAATAACAAAGTGAATTCCCTAGTAAGTAGGGAATGGCCTCAAGTATTAAAGGGTACTAGGGGTCCAGGAGGAATGGAGGTTTATAGCCCGCGCTAGATATAGCCTGACCCTTGCGCCCTGACTCTTGTGTAAATGGACACAATGTGAGAAATATGATGGGGTAGAACTGTTTTAACATTGACATCTGTGTTTCTCTAGTGATATGACAAGAGATACCTCTAACACGAGTGATCTAGTGCATGTATAGGTTTTTTCTAAACATTCTACGTGAACCATTGTAGATTCAATTCTATTTCTTTATTAAAAACTTATTATACTACTTTACTTTTACTTTTTATTAACTTATTTCTTTATTGTATCCGCACTTTCCATTTGGTGGAATGTGATTAAACGTAGGCTGCTTACCTATTCTGGCTACCTCTTGACGCCGCAGGACCATCGCCTCTCCAGTCTGCTCGTGACCACGATTCATGTAGGCTGAAGCAAAGCGAAGTCAACGGCCGCGGCGGGCCGGTCAGGTCGAGGTTGATTTTATAATTTTATGTTTTTGTAAAACTAACATAAAAATATGTACGCGGTAAGCCTTGAACTAAAATTAACATGATCAAAGTCCATTCTACAGCGGTATATTTGCACGCAGGTCACTCACGGCTCACATTAAGTTAGGAAAGGCTTTGGCTCGGCATAGAGGCGTAATAAAAAGGCGTATTTCTTGATTAGAGCCTACATTTATAAATGTGTAGTTATAATAATAATAATAATAAAAACACACTGCGGCCCTGACCGCCGGCAGCTTGGGCTCTGGCCCCGCTGACGGCGGGTTTTCTTCTAGATTAAGTTTTTTACAATGTTTTTAGTTTTTGTATATATTATTTTTTTTAAAAATATTGTAAAAAATTTAGTTTAAGATTGTATATAAATAAAGAGAATAATAATAATAATAATAATTGTGGTTTATACTCCAACAGAACAGGTTTCCCTACTTACACTGTCAGAGTCAAATTACAATTTATAGGTTGTGTGGCGAACCTATATGTTGCAGTTTCAGGTCGCCGAGATTACTACAGGGCCTGCAACATGACCTAACGACTGCCTCCTACATATCTTATAGGAAACAGCCGGGACCCACAGTTTTTCGTGCCTTCCGAAACACGGTAGCGTCCAGGCGAAAATCTTTGCCACACTGAGATTTGAACCCAGGACCTCCGGCTTACAAGCCGGACGTATGACCACTGGGCCACGGACGCTACTACTACTACTATTATACTAGGTTTTGTTATCTAGTACTTTATGCGCATACCTAACAAGCTATTGATTTAGTATTTGAAAAAAAAAACAAATACTTACTGCCTTTTGCGACTTTTTGCGGTCGTTTGTTTGTTAATCTTTAACTTAATATTATCATTTTATTAGCGCATTTGTCACTTTATATTATATTATATATATTAACATAGCTTTGATTTTTTTTATTATCGTTTCTTATTTAAGTTTTTCTTTCTGTATTTCATATATATGTATTATATAAAAATGTTTTTTGGTTATAATTTTGTGTGTAGATATTTATTATGTATTGTTTTTTTTATGTCATTATGTTTATTGATAGCCTGGCCGTGATGTCACTGCCGCTGGTGCCAGCGGAAGACCAGCGTAGGTCCTTTATTGAACCTACATATGCTGAGCTGGGGCCATTTTGCAGCAAATGTTATATACTTACTGTTACAGTGTTTTATGTACCTTATTGCTATAATTTGTCGCAAATAAAACTTTTTCTTTCTTTCTAAATATTTAAACCTAAATGATTAAATTCATTGAGTTGATTTTGGTCATTTAGATGGCTGAGACTCTAGTAACACATAATGTTACTTTTACCCTAAACAAAACAAAAAATATAACTAACATTCGGCCGTATCTTGATAAGATTTTTTTTAGATTAGATAACTTTTTTATTTAATCACCACAACTATACAGAAAAACTAAGCATTAAATTCAATTTAAATTATACGTAAAAGCGTAACAAGTGGCAGTATCTAAAGTTATCATACCTAGCATACACGTATATTTATAATATTAAATTTAGATCACTAAGTTATTATTGTATTTTTGTGGTTCACAATAAAATATTATTCTATTCTATATTTTTTTCGAACTCAATCGGTTTATTTTTGTAAACTATCGAACTTTCCAAATAGGGTAACCGCACCAATACACGGCCCGTTTATAACAGTTCCCGCGGTGGGTACGGCAGTCGGTAGTCGGTAGGCTCCGATACATAAATCAGTGCATTTTGTACACGTCAATACAGACGCTCGCCCGTTAATAAATCTCACAGATTAGATTCTGTGTACATCGTCTGTGCCAACTATGTACCGTTTTAGGAGAAGCGTTTCCCTTGTTGGTTTTTGCAGTATCTGTTTTACTCGCAAAAATATTATTATTATTCGCTATATTTATTTACAATCTTAAATTAAACAAAAATATTATTATTGTGAGCCATGGTAATCCCACTGCAGGGCAAAGGCCTCCCTACCTTCCTTCCACTTTTTGTGGTTTTGGGCTATTTCTGACCAGTTTTTGCAAAAAGAGTCCAACTCATCCCAAAAATAAGATGGAAATAAAAAAGTTGTATGTAATATTTTTTCAAAACAATAATTAAAAAAGCGATGAGAAAGCAAGCGAAAATATTTATTATGTCTTTGTTGCTTATTCATGCTCTATGCTTAACTGTTGTGCTGTCAGTTCGTAATAAGATAACTTAGACTTTATAACCCAGGAAAAACACATTATGCATCGTCACTCTACGCCAGGTAGTGTAGAACGGTATGTGGGACTCCACCGCCGAAGATGGGCGCGGCTGGAATATCCAGTAAAAACCTGAGGGTGTTCCTGCTGGACGCCATAATGACCTTATAGCTAGTACGCCGAAACGGTCGTCAATAAATAAATTAATGGTTAAAATAGCTACACTGTGAATAAATCTTCTAAATATATAAAAGGAAAGAGTGACTGACTGACTGATCTATTAACACACAGTCTAAACCGCAGAACCGATACGGTTGAAATTCAGAATACAGATACGTTTTATGACGTAGACCTTTGCTAAGAAAAGATTTGGACACGGGCAAGCAGCGGGTACGCCGAAACGCTCATCAATCAATGGTTAAAATAGCTACACTGTGAATAAATAAAACAACTGATACACAAAAACAGCAGCTCTCAAGGGACAAAATAAAAAACATTCTAAAAAGCCTATATTTGTACAATTGTCTCAGCTACATTCAAGCCGCGGCGTAGGGTAAGCGTCACTATATCCGGCCTCCATCGTCCGGCGATAAAACCCCTATTGTGTACGTATCACCATAATATTACCCAAACTGGCCGTGCTCATATTTCCACGATAAAACTGTATTACGAATAAAACTGTCCAAGATCGGACATTGTTCCACCGATATGTCGTAGTTTATAGCTGGTTTATAGGGACGCTCCCTTGCCAAAGGAATTGTGGATGGTTCTAATGGAGAATAGGAAAATAAGAATACTAGTAATGCTTAATTATACCAATGTCACTAAATTCTTCAGTAAAGTCATGAAGATAAAATTTTATATACACAAAGTTTAGTGGCCAGTTTTAAAATGCTTTTCTTTCACTTATGTTGTGAACATTACTGGGATGTAGAAAGTGTAGGTCAGGTTAAAGGTTGTACAGTGTACAAAGGCTGAACTCAATCAGTAGAGTGAATATGAATGAGTAGTGAGTAGAATGTAGCGTCCGTGGCCCAGTGGTCCAGCGTCCAGCTTGTGATTCGGAGGTACTGGCTTGAAAACTCAGTGAGACAAAAACTTTTCGCTTGGACGCTACCGTGTTTCGGAAGGCACGTAAAACTGAAGGTCCCGGCTGTTTTCTAAAAGATATGTAGGATGCAGTCGTTAGTTTATGTTGCAGGCCTTGTTGGAATCTTGGCTACGAGAAACTGCAACATATTATAGGTTGGCCACACAACCTATAAATTGTGATTTGACTCTGACAGTGTAAGTAGGGTTCTGTTCTGTTGGAGTATAAACTCCAATTTTTTTTTAGAGCTTAAATTTTGTTCTTTAGTCGTAGTTATTATTATGGTTTTAGTAGATAAAAACTGAAACAGCCCACATTATTTTTGTTACAAGGGTTTGTTTTTGTTCCTTTTTGACGAAAACATAATTCGAATTTTTGTTTAATTTTTTCAAACCCAACCTCAAAACCTAAGATAACAAAGTGTGGATACATAGGTAAGTTATCTTCTACTTGACACTACGTGCCATATTTTATATGATTTAATGTTTTATGGGACGTGAAACTTAATTCATATGCGCAACGATAACTCGTAGCATAAATATTAGTATTTACCTAGTTATAAATAAAGCAAATCTGTAGGCGCGTTGTGTAGCATCCTTTATTAACTAAAATAATTGGATTACTCTCATAGGCCCTAAACGCCTGTACCACAGATTATTAAAAAAAAGATCGGTCATCATAGTACTTTTTGTAGGAACTGCGATGATATTTATCCCACCTTGTAGGTTTAGTAAGTTACCATTTACGGCTGCATTGTCGCTTAATAACTCGCAAAATCGTGGTCAAAGGCTATCTTATAATGAATAAAAAAATTGCTTCTTACGACACCAATGTAGATAAAGCCAAAATATAGCTACAAGCGAGTGGCTGAGACAGCGCTAAATATATGACAGAAGAGCTAAGAGGAGAATAGAAGAGCGTAGCTTGATCAATCAAATTGCATAAATTCTCCAGCTCCATTTTATTGAACAGGGTTTATAGTTTATCGATGTAGAGTGACCTGGCGGAGCGATGAGCGAGGTAGAATTCGATCAACAGAATTACATTATAACCCTGTTACTTGGATTTATCTTTTCTCACCGCTCTCCCAACTCGCCCCTCTTCAATGTACAGGGAGCTTTAATTGAGGCACATAATTTCTGCAGGCAGCTTTTTTCTCCGCTCAACTCCAGTGGTCAGGTTTTTTCACACTTTTAGAGCGTTTGGCGTAACTTCACGTGTTTATTTTATTAATCAGGACTAATCTCGTAATTATTTTAATATTAGTTTTACAAAAACATTATAATACCAACCTCGACGTTTCGGCTCAGTTACATGAGCCGTGGTCACGAGCAGACCGGAGAGGCGACGGTCTTGCGGTGAAACTTATCACAGTCATTCCTCTTTAATTTATTGCATGTCCTAAGGTCATTGGCCTCGGGGAAACAGGGTAACATATCCCACCTAATATAATAAAACGAAACATCTTGTAAGAACGCTTTCCAAACGCAATAACGCCGGCGAATTTAATATCTCTAAGACTTAGGGAACGTGATGGAAATGTAGATGCTTCCAAATGGTTCTAGATCTAATTTGGTTGGTACTTTTGTTTTGGATGAATGCACAAAGCTTTTGTTTGTAATGATTCTTAATTTTGAAAATGAGATGGCGCGTCTTTTTATTTGCGCGCCAGTGTGTTTATCGTGTTTAAACCATTTAATAATGCAATTTTAACACATTAAAAAATAATGTGTGATGATGTATTTTGAAGTCGCGAGTTTCGTAGACAAAAACATTACAGAAATAATACACTTCCCAACAGAGAGAAGGGTCTATACTTCCCACCTTTACCTACCTTTCTCATGCCAAAGGACAAGACCCTTCTATTTTATTAGGATTATAGTTGGTCAATACGCAGATGTCTATCCGATATAGGTCTTTTTCCATACTGAAAAGGTAAAGAACAGAACATTTCGTAGTTGGAAAGTGTAAAAATCAGCAGGCCTATTGGATACCGCCCACCCACATGTTAAACACTAGAATCCATAGACAAACATGCGTAGATACATTACTTGCTTAAACCTCCGTATTAATATGAGTAAAGTAACAAACGCAGTAATGTACATTGAAGTGGACATCAATCTTAGTGGGTGTGAATTAGCCAATAGCCCTGCTTGTTTCAATAGTTGAGCCACGACGGGCAATGACCTACGCAGACGGCGGCCATTTTATTTCAACTTACGTGCCGGATTACAGATGTTTAAAAATGTCTTTTTCGAAATCATTTACAAAAGAGAAATAGTTCTAAAACTTCTAAGCAAACCCAACATCACAAGCAAGACTCAATAAATCTTTGGATACATGCTGTCTTAAAACTCAATAACTTAAACTCACCAACAATAAAATAGTTATTTGTTATACAAGAGTGCAAAGTTGCTTTTTTACCGCGTGCTCAGTTTGTATGACCGAGCAAGCGAAGGATTCCAAAATTAAATCACGAGCGTAGCGAGTGATTTAATAATTAGAATCCTGAGCGTTAGCGAGGGAATCAAAAGAGCACAAGGTCAAAAATCTTTGCACTCGAGTGTGACACATAATTTTTCATCCCCCCTCAGCGAGGAAATAACTCAATGCTAAAAGTTTTTTTTTAAATTATTCTCACCATGGATGCGCACAGCGTTGCCAGTGCACTATCTTCAAAAATAACCAGTATTCAATTTTAATTTACGTAGGTGTACGCTTACTTAGAGTCCTTTTCACGAAAGAGGTCCCACGGAATTTAGCGGAACTAATTTTTTATTCTATTATTATTGGACTTCATATTTTAAATCATTTTTATTTGTTACATAAAATAAATACCTTTTTGATTAAGAAATTAAATATGAGAAATTATGAGGCGTTAAAAAGTTAAAGGTATTTAAACTTTTAAAATGTGCGATAGTGGCGTCCCGCAAAAAGGTCTCCTTTCGTGAAAAGCACTCTACCTATTCGTTTTAGTGATTATTTCCTCATTTTCAGTTTATTACAGTGAGAAATCGTTAATAAAAAAGTTACCAAAAAGTAATACTTAGAAAAAATCTTGCTACTAACTAAATAAAGTTATAAGAAATTGGCTTATTCTATTAACTCTGCTAAATTAACTCAACTATTATTTACTATTACAGTACTATATAATTCATTAAAAAAACATTATTGCCTCGAAATGTAGCTTATATCTAAACAACTAACGTAAATATATTTCAAAAGAAACGTAATATGTTACAAAAGTAACTTACTGGTAAGGCTAATGGTGCGCTCAAAGCAAATAAAAAAAAAAGTTTACTAAAGAGGTTCTTACTCCGAGTTTTTAACAAATTTAAAAAAGTTGTACGCTTACTTCGGTACCATAGAGGTGGAAGTAAATAGGTTTAATTATGTTTTTGTCTCTAGAGGGTAAAGTAAATTTGAATTTCTCTAGAGGATAAAATGGACTTTTCCAGTCAGATATCGATGAGTAAAAATACACTTTCCGAGATAGTGGGATGAAAAAGTCTTTATTTCTTTACAATAAAGTTTATAATAGCTTACACTTTTAACAGCACAAATTAAAGGAAAATGGTCTTTATTACTTTGCGTTAAGGTAGTGGTGGAGTACCATTTAGCAATTTTCTCGGCTAATGGCATCGGACGGAAACAGAGTGGTGGCATCTAGGGTAATGCAGGTAACTCTATAGGAACATTTCGACAACGATCTAAATTAACGTTGGCAAGAGCGCTAGTGTCTTTGCTCAGTGTTTAAACAAAGTAAAAGATATTGGGAGACTGTAGTTCCATTTTTGACCACGTTCTTAAATATTTTGTTTTGGTTTGATGCAACAAATTGAATCAGTTTTGTAAACAGTTTTTAACAGGTGTAAGTGATTGTCTTCGTGGTAAATTAACTGGCTAGTATCTATGAAACGATTGGAAAGATTACGTTTAAATATTATATTTATGTTGCTTAAAAGGGCCTAAGCTATACTGGTAGGCTTTGGCCGTGCCAAGTTGCCACCCACTGTAAAAAAACGGTGTCGTCAAGCGGTCATTATGACCGTTTTTCTGGATGATATTCAGTAAAGCTAGGAAGGGATTTATCTTACCTTATAAGTTATTCTGCTACCATCTTCGGCCGCAACGTCAATTAAAATCACGTGATCAAATAGCCTCGAAGATCGAAAGCACACCTATAATGAATTAAAAAACGAATGCATTATAATAATATATTATTTTGGTTTTTGGTCCGTCTTGTAAGCCGGAGGTCCTGGGTTCAAATCTCAGTTTGGCAAAGATTTTCGCCTAGACGCTACCGTGTTCCGGAAGGCACGTAAAACTGTGAGTCCCGGCTGTTTCCTATAAGATATGTAGGAGGCAGTCGTTAGGTCATGTTGCAGGCCCTGTAGTCATTTCGGCGAACTAAAACTGCAACTGTAGGTTAGCCACACAACCTTTAAATTGTGATTTGACTCTGACAGTGTAAGCAGGGTAACTTGTTCTGTTTGAAGTATAAACCCCAATTATTATTAATTATATTATTTTTAAAAAGCTGTCCAAAATGCCATAATTTTTATAGAGGTCAAAGTGGGTAAGGTAGTGGTTGAAGGAGAAAGTCGAAGCATTAAGTGACATGCTATAAAGTTAGCATAAGTCATCAGATCAGTCTATTTTCCTAGAATTTAAGCGAGTAAAATACATTATTCGGTTAGGTATAAGACATGACAAAAATAAAATATATGCAACGAAAAATTTAGTACTAACATGAATTTCAGCTATAAACTAAAAATATTTTGTATGTAAATTAAAGGAGGTCTGGATATTCATACAGTTTTGAATTCCATCTCGTTAGATGCAGTTACAAGTATGAACCGCAGTTGACGGATATAAAAAGAAAATTTCATTTGTGAATTGCGCTCGGAACGCAATCTGTTTTCCAACGCAGAGTATCCCTTATACATAGAAATGCCAAAAGTAGTTTATATTTATTATTGTAAGTGGTAAGATGAGCATATCGCCAGGCCTATTGGCTGTCGCCCGCCCACATGTAAAACACTACAATCCATAGACAAACAAGCGTACATCACTTGCTTAAACCTCCTCATTAATATGAGTAAAATTCAGTAAAATAACAAACGCAGTAGGTACACTAAAGTGGACATGAATCTTAGTGGGTGTGAATTAGCCAATAGCTATATAAATAGTAGAGTCCTTTTCATAAAAGAGGTCCCGCGGAATTTAGCAGAACTAAATTTAATTTTATCGATTATTACTGGACTTTATATCCAAAATAATTTTTATTTATTAGATATAATAAATACCTATTTAATTAAGATATTAAATAATATGAGAAATTATGAGGCGTTATAAAATTATAGATATTTTAACTTTTAAAATGTGCCTTAGTGGCGCCCCGCAAAAAGGACTCCTTTAGTGAAATCATCAATCATTCAATCTTTGACATGAATGTGTATAATTCAGAATTAACAATTATTATATCATTTATTATCTTAAATATATAAAACGAAAGAGTCACTGATGACTGAGTGACTGATGATCTATCAACGCACAGTCCAAACCGCTGAACGGATTAGGTTGTAATTTGGATCACAGTTAGGTTTTATGATGTAAACAACCGCTAAGGAAGGATTTCTCCACGTGGGCAAAGCTGCGGGCATAAGCTAGTAGTAAATAAATTTAATATATATAAGTCTATTCTATGTTGATCAAAGCCAGTGTCACCCATGTTTTAAATTAGAGCAGCGTTTGAGGCGGGCTTGTTGGGAATGTGGTAACTCCAGTTATGAGCACTGAGTGTCTTTCTTATCCCCTTTCCTTTATATAAAGGATTCCCTGTGATATGATTTGTGAGATAAGATTTTGATCTTTGTGAAGTCGGCGTAATAGAGTTATTTATTTATTTAATACTAGCTGCGCCCAGCTGTTTTACCCACTTTACAGTGGTATAATTTTCTGTTATTCCAGGGTCTTAGGTCTCTACCAAATTTCAGCTCAATCGGTTCACCCGTTTAGGCGTGAAATAGTAACAATCATACATCCAGACATCCATACATTCTTACAAACTTTCGTGCTTAAAATATTAGTAGGATGTAATGTAATAATGTTAGATCAGTGCTTCTCAATCTTTGCTAAGTACGAAAGCTTCGGCTTCCCCACTGCCCCGGCATCATAGCGTCTCTTAGGAACTCCACCTGGTTTTTTATGGGTATCGTCAAGCCAATCTTCAGGGAGAGAAGCTCACATGCCATCTTGCATCTCACAATGAAAGCTAAAGCATTTTTCTTGGGTTATTAAAAGGATTTGAAAAGTTTCTAAGGTAGATGACAGGACACCCCCCTCTCCTTTGAAAGCATCAAAGTTGCAAATTGAGTTAATTTTGGAAATCATCATCATCAGCCCTTAGTTGCCTACTTCTGGGCATAGGTCTCCCTTTGATTTTGCAATTCTCCTTTCTCTTACTATTACCTTGACTTAAATAATAATAATAATAATAATGACCACTTGCACCAACGTTGCCCTTCTCGTCGGCTATATAATGTCGGCCTTTTTTTAGTGAGTGGCAAGTCATGCAAGTCACCTGCCTATATATTTCCTAATGGGACGGATATGGCCGTAGTCTCTAGCAAAAACCTCATTAACCATCCATTTAGAATGCACATCCTTAGCCTAGTTCAAGTAGTTTCCATTAATATGCAAATAGTCCTGGCTCATTCACTTGGCGGAGACTGTCTTTGAGCTCCTATAGATGGTCTCACAGATAGACTCCAATAAGTGTCACCCATGACATTTAAATTAAAAGTTCAAAGGGGCCTCTGAGCGTTGGACATTTTTGGCTCCTTGCACGCCTATAAAAAAGCCCGGGTTCAGCTCGTGTTTAAGAACTACATAATAATGAAAGATCAACCAGTTTAAAATGCACATCGTTTCACTAACCATCTAGAACATTTTGTATGGTAGTGAGAAGCAATTTAAAATTGGATGAGCTCGACATAAGTTTGAACAAAATACGAAAACGATAAAACTGGAGAATAGGAATAAACACATTCCTGGAAAATAGAGTAACTGCCAACTGTGTTTAAGCATTAACAAATTAACAGAAAAAGCTTTTTCTTATTTACCCAAAATAGAAGCTTAATTCAATTTCCAAAAAAGGCCAGTCCCAATTCATTTGAGTGTCCTTGAAACCACTCTGGCAATTCGTTTTTTAACTGTTGGTCCCCTCGTTAACTTTCCATTAGGGTGATGCAAAAACTGGAGAAACGAATACTATCTGGAATCACCCTTCCGAACATGTTATCGCTGATTTACTTTGGTGTGTGAAATACCCACGTTTCTTCGACATACTTTATCGGCTGTAGAACGAGAATGTGGTAATATACCTCTATAGTACTACAGATTACAATTTGTAGTCTCGCGGGAGGGTTTCTCATACGAGGACTTGGTCTTTTTACAAGCTTTTATTTACTTTCACCTGTCTGTTGTCTATCAGTCTGTAATCAAATCTTGTACGCTTGATTTAAGTCATTTCCCAGTTTCCCTGAAAGTTTGCATGCATGTATAAATAGGATGACAATGCAATATCCCCTCATGTGTGGCGGCCATTTTGCACAAATTGGCGCATCTGTGGCGAATTTTTTAAATATATTATGACATCGAGCTGATCTAATGATAAGGCTGGGCTGGAAGGTAGCCATAGGAGCTCCGTAATTAAAATACGCATCCCCACCGAGTTTGGGCTCATTTGATTCGTCTTGACGAGTACTTTGGTACTAGATGGTAATAATAATAAAAGCTTGTTTTTAAAAAGTTTTTTTAAATTTCACTTGTTGTTTGATTAGATATAATATTTTTTGGGCTAGTTTTTTTATACCTTATAACTTAACCCACATATGCCCAGAAAGATTCAGATGTCCGATTTTCATGATTTTTGTATATTGTCGTCTTTAGGGCGAGCTTTTAATAAGTAAAGTAGAAATTTTCAGTTTCAGTAACTGGAAGTACTTTTTTTCAGTGGGTCGAAAACGACCCGGTGGGTAAATATGGTCCATCAAAGTATAGGAATAAATAAACATGTATAGTAGTAAAATCAATACTTCTTTTTATAAAAGTAAGAAAACACAAATAATCAAAACAGGAGCTTTTTATTTTTAGTTGAACATGCCATAAAAAGTTCAGGTAATCGGAGCATTAGGCATGGAATTTCACGAAACACTTTTCATAGAGGTAAACTCCATGACACATGATCGGCACAGTTTTGTTGTCTTGCTTTTGCTTATATAATAAGCACACCTCTTTCTAGTCTGCAAAACAATGGTCTAGTCACGGTCAGCTGCATGTCTGTGCTAGGACAATGGCACATTCGATATCACTTTGACAGGGCACCTAGTCCAGGTTGAGTTTTTGCGGTCCCATACTTCAATGATCTGGCAATAGAGCGTCTAAACTCCAGCATATCTAAGTTGGCTCCTAGACCTGGTCAGCAAAGTAGAGGTATTGATTATCAATTAGCCATTTCAGTAGAGACGTGCACCATTTTTAGGGTTCCGTACCTCAAAAGGAAAAAACGGAACCCTTATAGGATCACTTTGTTGTCCGTCCGTCCGTCTGTCTGTCTGTCTGTCTGTCAAGACACTTTTTCTCAGGAACGCGTGGAGGTAACAAGCTGAAATTTATAGGAAATACTAAGGTCTATTGCCTCTTAGAGCTGTGAAAATTTCAAACTTCTAGGCCAACGCAATCAGAAGATATAGTCGAATATGTCGCAAATTTCAGCAAATTTTCGACATTACCAAATAAATCAAAACCTACGGGGCACTTCCCGTAAACTCAGAATCTTGAAATTTGGCACGAAGTAACTCCTTAGAGCCCAGATAAAGGAAAAATTGCGAAAACTATAAATTTTTATTTGCATCATATGAAAAAAATATTTTGAATAATTTTATACCTACTACCCTTTTTCTCATGAATGCGGAGACGTATTAAATTGAAATTCATATCAAATACTCAAATCTATAATACCTTTAAACTGTAATAAAATCAAACCTCTATGTCAACGCATTCAAAAGAAACAGCAATTTTAGTCGCAATTTTAAACTCGCAAATACTCTCAAAAAATCAAAACCTACAGGGTACTTCCCGTGATCTTAGAATCTTGAAATTTGGCACGAAGTAACTCCTTAGAGCCCAGATAAAGGAAAAATTGCGAAAACTATAAATTTTTATTTGCATCATATGAAAAAAATATTTTGAATAATTTTATACCTACTACCCCTTTTCTCATGAATGCGTAGACGTATTAAATTGGAATTCATATCAAATACTCAAATCTATAATACCTTTAAACTGTAATAAAATCAAACCTCTATCTCAACGCATTCAAAAGAAACAGCAATTTTAGCCGTATTTTTTAACTCGCGACTGCTCTCAAGGGAATCAAAACCTACAGGGTACTTGCCGTTAATTCAGAATCTTGAAATTTGGTACGCAGCAACGTCTTAAATTACAGGCACAGGAAAAATTGCAAAAACTGTAATTTTTTAGTTATATCATATAAAAAAATATTTTTAATAATTTTGTATTTACTATCCCTTTCCTCAAGAACGCGTACAGGTATTAAATTGAAATTCATACCAAATACTCAGCTTTAAAATAACTTTAAGCTGTAAAAAACTCAAACATCTATGTCAACGCAATCAAAAGAAACAGCAATTTTAGCCGCATATTTTCAAACTCGCAAGTACTCGCAAGGGAATCAAAACCCACAGTATATAATATTATACCCACTTTTCCTTAGGGTTCCGTAGAAACCCGTAGGTTTGTACGGAACCCTCGGTGTTCGAGTCCTACTCGTACTTGACCGGTTTTTTCCTCTAATGGCAATGCGACCTGGATGCGAACTGCTTAGGGCAGAGTTGCATGACACTAAGGAGGCCTTTGCCCAACAGTGGAATGATATGGACTGACAATGATGATGATACCCAAATACGGTTGATGACAAGTGTCATCACAGGGCATGGCGCTTTTAATAAGCATCTCTTTACTATAGGGATTACTGACAGTCCTCTTTGCAGAGCATGCCTGGAGGAGGAAGAGACAGCGGCTCATGTCATTCTTGAATGTACAGGAGTGGCTCAATACAGGGCGCAACACCTCGGATCCCCGAGGTCGCTCTCCGAGATCGTCGGCAACCCGCGAGGCGTGCTGAGATTCGTCGGAGAACTTGGGTGGCTCGAGTGACACAACACCCCACCCGCACGCAAAATGGGCCAGGCGGCCTAATTGCGGAAAACAGCCCGTATACCAATACCAATACAATGATGATGATTATGATGGCAATACGGTACACACCGCATCGTTGGCATCCAACCTGGCCACACCACCCATGTACCTGTTGTTTTGGGCGATGACATTAGGCTGATCGATTTCTACCTCTTTTTTTAGAGCAGCCGAATATCTCTGCTTTTTGGATAGGTCGTACTTCAAACTTATAAGATAAAAATGTCACGACAAACTCGATAGGCTCACCTCAGCCGATAGCGTTATAACTGCTTGCGGTAGTGGTACCGACCATTCTTCTCCTGACTGCCGAAAATCTCGCTTGATCCATTTTCTATTACGAATTTGACCAGTATAACGATTTTGCCTGCGCCTAACTTCCAAAGATACCTAATTCTCAGGCGTGAGGAAGTTACAATCTTCTGTTTCATTGTCTTCTGATCTTTGCAAGTGTTGTGACACCATCTCAGCTGGGGAAAGAAGCTGATGGCGGTGAATATCATTGCAAACTTCATCCTCTGAATCACCATCAGATATAATTTCCTCTGCAGGGTGGCTCCAAATAAACGTCAACTCTGCCGATGTCGTCTTCGTCACCTAAATTCTCCAAAACATCAGCTATTTCATTAGTAGATAATACGCAATGACTCTTGAAAAAAGAAGCATCCGATGTAGTATATTTGCCCAAGGGGTCGATTTCGATACTTCCAATTTTTGGTTGCAATATCATGAAAAATAAACAGTCCCGAAAAAAATGTGTTTATTCATGACATAAATATTATATCCCTATACCTAATTTATAAGCAATACTTGTCATATTACCAGCCAAATAAATAAATATTTACATTTTTGTTACCGGTGGTTCACAAACTTTGTCAAAAATAATATTGTCAATATTACCCACATTTTTTTCACATGACATTGTTTTAGAAGGGTACCTGCACTTTGCTAAAAACTTACATTACTCTTCGAACAACACATAGATAGTATTAAACTCAAAGAATAATCAACAGTTTTCTTATAAAGCTGTTTTTAATCGAACATGTCCGCTTGGGTCGTTTTCGTACTCCTTGGCATGTATGGGTTAATCTTTGACTATGATCTCGCGTGAAGCTGAGCGTCGATACGGCCGTAGATGGAGGCAGACTAAACCTAGAAAGCGGCTTCCCGCTTGTAATGAACTATGGTCTCTAATGCCCGACTAATATAGAGCTCGTCTCGCATCTTGCCAAAGAAAATTTATCTCAAACCTCATTATAAAAAAGTATGTATGTATAAGTAGTAGTTTCTAAAAAAATATTTAATGGTTAGGTACCAGGCCAACAGAAATTGGAAGCACTTAACGCGCATCTGTCGAATAATCGTAAATTCTATTTAAAGAGTTCGCCAGATGTACCCAAAAGTTAACCAAAGCACGCGCGAGCATGGAATTATCTAGCGGCTTCCGGTGGGGGCTTAAGTCTGGCTCTTGAGGCCAAGGAAGCTTCGTACAGTTGGCAGAAAGGATTTTGACCTCGTTACCTGTGACCGTCTTTTGTTTTATATTTTAACATCTCTTTAGTGTTTCTTGTTTCCTGGTACCTTTTTGAAAGTTTCTTTAATATTTATATTACAAGCTTTTATTATTTTCACCTGTCTGTTGTCTGTCTGTCTGTAATCAAATCTTGGAAGTTTAATTTGATCCACTTCCCGATTTCTGATTCAACCGAAATTTGGCATGCATGTACCTATAAATCGGACGACAATGTAATATTATAATGACATGGAACTGATCTGATGATGGAGCAGGAAGGTGGCCATAAAAACTTCGTAATTAAACGACGAGCTCCCATCGAGTTTGGTCTCATTTGATTCGTCTAGATGATTACTTTGGTGTTAGATGGTAATAATACCTAATAAAAACTTGTTATTAAAAAGTTCTTTTAAAATTTCACTTGTTTTTAAGAACTTTTTCTCTAATATTATATTTCTCGTATTAATTGGTGGGCTGCACCCCGCAGTTTCACCCGCGTAACTTACGATCTCTTGGTACAATCAGGCCAAAAGTAGCCTATGTGTTTTTCTTGTTTAACAGCTATCTAGAGTGACTTTTATCACTAACGGTTCAGTGCTTTTTGTGTAAAAGAGCAACGAACATGCACTCATACAATTATTTTCGAGGTAAGGTAAGGTTCAGAGGTATACTCGTAAGTAGGATTTTAACAGCTTTATTATGGTAAATTAAGAACATTTTCTTATTACACAGTATCTTTTCCAATTAAACTCAATATATTTTTACTTTTTGAAGTTATACTTCTTTTGGCGCGATACAGAAAAATGATGAGAGTGAATTTTTACGATGCGCGCGCACACCGACACCTTAATTCTACATCGTGAAGTTAGTTCTAGGTGGCATGCATGAAAATTGATAACTATGTTCAAGTTGTATATTCTAGTATTTTTATATTTAGAACACGTGTTTCGTAAGGGTACAATTAAACAGTGTGAATAAATAAATATTATTTTTGTGTTTTTATTAAATCAATTTCATATACGACGGTGATACTAATCATTTATTATTTATTTTTCCATACGCCAAAGAAGTATAACTTCTAACGCGTGTACATAAGTACACACACTCTTTTTTTTTCAATTGTGTTTATAAATTAATAAACTTTGAAGCACTTATCTTCACTTCAATGCTTCAATCCCTTCTGGGAAGGATAAACAAACCCTCTCTAAAGGTTCAAATAAATTGCCTACTAGGTACCTATATTTATTTATAGAACTTTTCCGTTTAAAATAGAACATGAAAGAGCTTGGATTTTATTGTTTTAGCTAAAGTTATTTTATGGTGTTAGTCCAGTCCTTAAGTACAATACTACGTCTACACCATAATATATCTGTCTATTGAGATAGCAGCTATCTGTCTATTAAATTTCAACTTAATAGGTACAGCGGTTTGATTTGTACGTTGATAAATCAGTCAGTCGTTTAATTTTGATATATTTAGATTTTGCTTAAGATAATTTAATTTGTCAACCTAGTTAGTCAATCTTTTAAAACTTCTTTATGAAAACCCTTACATTTTTGTTTCTTCATTTAGTAGGGTCATCAAAAGATTAATGTTCTGGTATGTTCTATTCAGCTGTGAAATAGAAAAAAAATAAGGGAGATACGAGGACGGGGACATCAACAACACTTTTAACGTTTGACAAATTCTCTAGAGCGTTCAAAACGGCCGCTATCATAGAGTTTGTCTAAACAGGTACATTTTGTGAATAATTTATGTTTTTCTGTCTCACAACACTCGGCAGACACAAAAGTGGGGTGTAATTGTTTGGCTAAAACGCGAAACGTGTTAATTTCCCGCACAAAGAGAAAGATAGCATTCAGCGGGGACGCGATAACGCAGACAAAGTGGTGCGCGTGGCCTGTGGAGATGGCGAGATGTAGTGGATAGAGGACAGAAGGATCACTCGAGCATAGATGGCTTGATATCTTGAGAATGAAAGCTTGTAATGAAGTAGCTTTACGCACTATCACCTAGGGGTTTGGAGATTAGTGGTATTCACTTATTTAAAAATTTTTCAAGATCGGATTTTTTTTCAGGATCGTGGCTACCGACGATTCCTATTATATAAATCGGTAGCTGACGTACCAACAATAAAATCACGTGGCTAATTTTGATCCTCAATTACTCTAAAATCGAACACTTTAAGAGTATAAGAAAAAAAAAACAAAATGGCGGATGTTTCGAATGGCGGTGTACTAACAGACCTACGTTTGACTTCATCCCACCTGATAGAAAAGGAAGATGAGGTCGGACGATGAATTACGTAGGACGCTTAGAAAAGTACCCAAGTTGTATCTCATTTTATTGTGTGTCTGCCTCTTGCAATTGAGACTTGAGTATTGTATTGTCTGATATAGTAGTCCTACTGTAGTAACACTGTGATCGAGCACATGTAGTCACAGTTACGGCACGTGAGGTATAATGTTGAGGGCACAGGTTTGTGTATCCCTGTTTCACGTGCTCTGTCTGCCTATCTGAAGTTTACTCTCAGTCGATATTGTGTAGGTATTTACTTTATTTGTATAGGTCAGGTTTTTTGAAATTTAACATTCAAATCTGTGAAAATAGAATCCCGTGAAGAAACAACAGCCTTTGTAGCTAAGCATTTCGACTTACTGGGATAATATAAAAGATATTATTATCATTAGGTAATATATTAATAATATCTTTGGTACTGCTTAAAATTACGTAAGGCATTAGAGATTCTAAAGAAAATACAAAGATCAGCTGCGTATTTTATTTTATTTTTATTTTTACAATAATAAGAAAACTTACAGCTAGCTTACGAATTGTAAATATGTAAACACGGAAAGCCAATTAAGTTTTTCGGTATGTATGTAAATTATAAATGTGTCAACGCGTTTCTCCAAAGTGCATACCATTGGTTAGATTTTGACCACGAGGACCCACGAGGATACACTTAATTGTCTTGAATTTAGTCCAACAATGCAAGTCAAGTCAAAATGTTTAAGTCATCATCATCATCATCTCAGCCATTGGACGTCCACTGCTGAACATAGGCCTCCCCTTTGGACTTCCATATGTACCGGTTGGAAGCGACCTGCATCCAGCGTCTTCCGGCGACCTTTATAAGGTCGTCTGTCCACCTTGTGGGTGGACGTCCTACGCTTCGTTTACTAGTCCGTGGTCTCCACTCGAGCACTTTTCGACCCCATCGGCCATCCGCTCTGCGCGCTATGTGGCCTGCCCATTGCCACTTCAGCTTGCTAATCCGCCGGGCTATGTCGGTGACTTTAGTTCGTCTACGGATTTCTTAATTTCTGATTCAATCTCGTAGAGAAACCCCGAGCATAGCCCTTTCCATAGCACGCTGGGCGACTTTGAGCTTCGAGATGAGGCCATTGGTGAAGGACCACGTTTCGGTGCCGTAAGTCATCACTGGTAACACACATTGATCAAAGACTTTCGTCTTGAGGCACTGAGGTATATCGGACGAAATGACATTGCGTAGTTTCCCGAACGCTGCCAAACCGAGTTGGATTCGGCGGTTGATCTCTTTCTCGAAGTTGGACCTACCTAAAATAATAATGTTTAAGTACTTTCAAGAAATGCGTCTAAACGTTCGATAACAGAAATAGAAAAGTATAATACTGAGTTAAAACGTACTTAAGTTAAAACTTAATCATTAAATTAAAAAAATTAAATCACACTGAAACAAAAGACGTAGGCGTAACTGTAGTTTAACAAGACAAAGACATTTACTCGCAAACGTAAAATGTCACCCTCTTCATTAAGTTGAAGTCACGGCGGTTAAACTTTTTATTAACGCGTTACATCGCAAGTAAATGAGTGGCGACATTTGTGACCTTTTGTCTGGCTAATGGGGCTTTTTTTGTATGGAGCATTGTATGGAATACTCGTATCTACTCAAAAAAGTATGTATAGGTATAGTCATAAAAATAATAGTCATGTAATAAAGAGGTTTGAAGATTTTTTTCTAAATCACAGCCAGTGACGATATTTATTAAAAGTACATAATTTGATAGCTGATAGATAGAGAGATAGAGATAACAATAGGCTTGTTCTCATTTGGACAGATTCTCATTTGGACAGATTCTCATATGGACAGATTCTCACATGGACAGATTCTCAAAATGACGGAAATGGTACAGGTACATACACAACACCTAATAAATTATCATTTGCAGTCACATCAGATTCTGATCACGCGAGTGATTTTTTGAACAGATTTTTTCACACCAGGAACACACAACCACAAAAAGTACCAGGAGTTCATTACTATAAAGGAGGTCGATTAAATTAAATTTTGTACTAATAGCTTAATTTATAACCCCCGACGCAAAAACGACGGAGTGTTATAAGTTTGACGTGTCTGTATGTCTGTGTGTATGAGCGTGCGTGCGTGCGTGCGTGTGTGGCATCTTAGCTCCCGAACGGATGAACGGATTTTGTTCTAGTTTTTTTTGTTTCATAGTTAGTCGAGAGTGTTCTTAACTATGTTTGGTAGAAATGGATTCAAGATGGCCGCCGCTACAAAATGGCGGATGATTTTTTTCTTCTACGACCCCCTCAATATGGGTATCAAATGAAAGGGCTTAGCTTCTAAAATACAACGCACTATAATAAATTTGAAATCCAGCATGGCCGCCACCACAAAAAAACTCTCATAGTTTCATGAAAAACTCAAAAAACTAAAAATAGGGACATTTTAAGTTTGACAGCTGTCATCTGAAATGTAGATTTCCTCAAGATCTTTCATTTCTTCCATGACAGCGTCACTCTAGGACGAGTACTTTCCGAGATATTAACATTTTAAGTTTGACAGCTGTCATCTGAAATGTAGATTTCCTCAAGATCTTTCATTTCTTCCATGACAGCGTCACTCTAGGACGAGTACTTTCCGAGATATTAACATTTTAAGTTTGACAGCTGTCATCTGAAATGTAGATTTCCTCAAGATCTTTCATTTCTTCCACGACAGCGTCACTCTAGGACGAGTACTTTCCGAGATATTAACATTTTAAGTTTGACAGCTGTCAACTGAAATGTAGATTTCCTCAAGATCTTTCATTTCTTCCATGACAGCGTCACTCTAGGACGAGTACTTTCCGAGATATTAACATTTTAAGTTTGACAGCTGTCATCTGAAATGTAGATTTCCTCAAGATCTTTCATTTCTTCCACGACAGCGTCACTCTAGGACGAGTACTTTCCGAGATATTAACATTTTAAGTTTGACAGCTGTCAACTGAAATGTAGATTTCCTCAAGATCTTTCATTTCTTCCATGACAGCGTCACTCTAGGACGAGTACTTTCCGCGATTTTGGTATTTCAAGTTTGACATATCTTATAGACCAACTAAATAGTTGGTTAGTTGAGAAAGAATACAGTTGATCCGTTTTGATTAAGAATTTCAGTTGATCCAAACAGAACATTTTTGTTATAAATAAAATATCCGATCAACTGGTTGATCCGATAAGAACAAATCGATTAATCGAGACCATTCTGACCAACTAGTTGATCGGTTCAATTGGTCGGAATGGCAGTCCCGATTCACATAAGTACAATGTATGGGATGACAGTTCTACTCTTGAAAGTTCGTCAGGAAATCGTGTGTCATGGTAGGGCTACAGGAAGAACAATATGCAAGAAGTAGGACTTTCAAAAATTTAATATCTTCATGTTATCCTAGGATCCATGGAAACAAACCCCCAAAAAGTACTAGGAGACCAGATACCAGAAGAGATTGAATTTTTTTGAAGTCACACTTGCGTTGCGCTCTTTCAGCTCCTTATGGTTTTGGTTAACCTCCTTCTAATTTCTGGTACCCTAGTACTTTATAAGACCATGTTGTAATAATATTATGATGAACATTGAAGTCAGTATATGAAAAATACGTGAATGTAGTAAACTAGTCGCAATGGGAATTTCTAGACATTTTTGGTTAAAATACCCTTAAGACGAGGAGTAGTCCACAGGAAAATTTAAATTCTCATCGGCAGCCATAAGATGACGTAATAAAAAAAAATTATATAACCTTTTTTGCATAAGTATACTCCCGTCATTTTGAGAATCTGTCCATATGAGAATCTGTCCAAATGAGAATCTGTCCAAATGAGAACAAGCCTAACAATAAATTAAAAATTATATCTGCCCGGTGGTAATGATTGCCTATATTATAATACAGTGCTAACCAGTAAATGTAAAGACTTCGCGGCAAGAGAAATTTTTCGAATGTTTGGCTGTTACATATTTCTCAAAAAAGTAACACTATATCGGGATCGTATTAAAACCGCAGCAATACAACACTTTTTATTGGTAACAGCGCAGCAATGTAAATATTTTGCGTGAAATAAACTCGGTGTCCGTTATATGGTTTTGTCTTGGCACTGGCGCCATTTTTCCGCGGCGTTGCAGCCAAAACCGGCCAACTAGTCATGTCGATAGCGGTTTTAGCCCCGCTTTAAACTCAAATGTGTTGCCGCTAGGGATAAGACATTATTTTTAAATAATTTGTATTTTATCGTCAAAATTGCCATTTTATACTAAATGATTTGATTTTTTTTTGTTTTACCGGAGGTAGACTTCCTTTGCAGGAGGTCGACTAGATGGGTACCCCAATAGTGCCAGTTATTCTACAGCCTGAGCAGTGATGTGCAAACATTGCTGTGCTTCGGTAGGTGGGCACTGTAGCTAGTGAAATTACTGGGCTGAAGAGGCTTAACATATTATGACTCTCAAATAAGAAGTGTTGGCGCAGTACACTGAGTAGCACTGTACTGTACTAATGGGCAGCGTTATCTCTTACCACCTGGAGAGCGTGTTGCTCGTCTTCTTACTTCGTTGTATAAATGATGGTCAGCTGAAGTAGACTCCAAAAATATGCTACCTTTAGCCTTACGACTGCATAGAAGTTCCAGACTTCTATCCAGTACTCTTACTTCTGCGAATAAGGTTGATGTGGCGAAGTGTAATTATTTCAAAAAATACTGTTTAGCTGATGAATAACTGGCAAAGGTTGAAAGCAGTGTGGTGGCCAAGGGGTTATGTGGTGCAGATACAAATCTGGACGACTGAGTTCGAATCCCGGCCGCGGACTGTTCTGTTCTCATAATCGCTGTTCTGATCTTCGGCCGTGGCTAGTTACCACCCACTGGTCAAAACCGTGTCGCCAAGCGGTCATTATGATCGTGCTCCGACATTATATTCAGTGAAGCCAGGGAGGGATTTATCTCGCCTTCTAGGTTTAGTCTGCTACCATCTACGGCCGCATTGCTTAAAATCAAGCGAGATCGTGGTCTTTGACCACGTTACGCTAACCTATAAGAATAAAAAAGGTGTTACAATTAAATTTATTTATCGATATTTTAAGTTTCCAAGCTAACACATCTCTTTAAGTGGCCTATATATTGAAGTGGGCCGCGACCAGCCGTTAATAAATTACATCAAATTGGGCTTGATTGGTTACCTACTATCTCACTAATTGTATCTGATCATGTCACTAATTTGATAATTATCTGACGGAAAATGATTGCAATGTGTTGTTGGAAGCTAATTGTACTTTAATTTAATAAGTGGCTATTAATGTGGACATTGAAAAGGACATAGTTTTTTTTTTATTAATATTTCTCCAGTACTTTTGATATCTTCTACTCGACCGCGAAGTAAAAAAATACCGTCTTCTATACTATTTTTTTCTAATTTGGAATACCCCTTGAAAATTTTTGAGCCGAGGAAGAAGACGCACGAGTAAAATACGCATACGTGTAAAATACAATAATTAATACCAAGTTTCAGCTTAATCAGTTAATCCGTGAAGAAGTAAGAAACACACACACAAGCAAACATATAGAATAGAATAATACATTATTGCGTACCAAATAATTACAAAGAAACTTACTGAGCTAGATATCTAAATGCCAGGTAAACAATCGCCGGTCTTATTGCACTAGGCAATTTCTTACAGACAACCTAGGAATGGAACAGGACTGATATTACAATAATAGACATATATTTGTATTTATTATATTCGTAGGTTACCATTATATTAAAACCCTGCCGTACATCATGTGACCACATAGAAACCCTTAAATGCTACGGAATGGGAAAGCTTAACGTCACAATCTACTTTTTTTTTTTTTTTTTTTTTTTTACCCAGGAAAAATGCGTTACGCATCATCACCCCACGCCGGGGGGCGCGGGGCGGTATGTGGGACTCCCCAGCCAAAGATGGTAGCGGCGGGGATACCCACTTAAAAACCTGGGGGTGTTCCTGCGGGACGCCATAATGCTGGGGCAATGGGTACGCCGAAGCATTCATCCGCGGCAACGTCACAATCTACCTTGTACTAACGAACCAGTCTCGTCGGAACGAAGCATTACTAAAGAGGCCTTATTCCGCAGGACGGTCTCTCACTCGCACTATTTAATACATTTTGAAACGAGTGACAGAGCATCCAACAAAATAAGGCCTCTTAAAATCGTCTGTCCAAGACTGGAAGACTAATATCTACTTTTAAGCACTTATATAGAAACAAAACTAAGTCCAGTTAATGCGATAAATATATGAAGAAGAACCGAGTATCTCACTGATATTAAAAATGCAAAAGTATAGGTGTGTGTTACTCACTTTTTATACATTAGTTAGATCTTGATCAAGGTATCGTAAGATCTTAAGCATCTAGGAGAATAAGACATATAGTAGGCAGTTATTAGGTCATATTGCAGGCCTATTAAGAATCTTGATGATTTGAAACTGCAACACATTATATAGGTTGGCCACATAACTTATTATAATATGTAATTGTGATTCGATTCTGACAATATAAATTGGGTAATCTGTTCTGTTGGAGTATAAAAACCCCAATTTATATGTAAAATTATTACGTAGGCTATTTTTTAACGGGTAAAACCGTTAGGCACGGCCAGTCTAGAAATAAAACAAAGTCCAGTAAACGTGATAAATAAAGAAAAACCGAGCATATCCAATAAAGTGGCATTAACTGTAAAGAGCTAACAAAATATATTAGTTCGTGAGTGCAGTTTCATGCTTTGGTGTTTAGCTCTGGTATTTATGGGCGGGGGTAAATATTGCGCTGGTTAAGTAGATTTTTGCTTTTATATTAATGTGGGGCTCTCTTCTCTTCTTCTTAGTCGTTTTCTTCACGAAGTAAAGGTCGTGTCTAGTCTGCAGGATTTACCATCACTCTTCGAATTACACTCTGTCAGGTTGTTCTATCCGCCGCTGAGCCACTGGCATGCCGGTAAGATATTTTATTTGGTCCGTCCATCGCATCGAAGACCGTCCGCGAGGTCTCTTTCTCTCAACCTTACCGACTACCAACAACTTTTCGAGGTTGTCTGGATCTCTCCGAGCAATGTGGCCAAAGTAACTCAGGATACGTTGAGTACACATTCTAGAGAGCCTTGTGGTGATTTTAAGCTGGGCGAGAACAGATACATTGGTTCTACGGGCTGTCCATGGTATACGCAACATGCGCCGCCAACACCACATCTCAAACGCGTCAATCCTCTTCCTGTCACCTGCCTGTTGCCTGTAATGTGGGACTGGCAATATTAAATACCGTACATAATTTAAGCCTACATGGTAAAAAAAATGTAATTAAATGCTATGGAAATGATGATTGCATTTGCTGCAAGAGGTAGGCGACAATGCAAATTTCAGCTCAATCAGAAACCGTGAAGTGGGTCAAATATAACTTTCGAGATTTGATTACAGACAGACAAACAGACAGACAGACAACAGACAGGTGAAAGTAAATAAAAGCTTGCAGCAAATGGAGTCTTATGGCCGTTAATTCTGGACAATGTTGGGTCTAGCTGTTAGAAGTATAGAACTCTATTGAATATTCTTTAGTATAAAATTGGGCTCTCAACTAACCACCACGCTTAATTTATTTCGCGTAAGCGTATGCGTGCATGTGGCCGTGTGTGTGTGTTTTTACAGTAAGTATAGTATCTAATGATTAAATATAAAAACATGTGAGTTTTATATAGTATTAGCTTATGCTCGCGGCTTTGCCCCCGTGGCAAATAATTCTTAGCGGAGGTCTACGTCATAAAACCTATCTGTATTCCAAATTTCAACCAAATCCGTTTAGTGGTTTGGGCTGTGCGTTGATATATCAGTCAGTCAATTAGTCACTCTTTCCTTTTATTTATTTAGAATTTGTCTGAATAAATTCCTTCCTAAGCCTTTTTTATCACAGGAAAAATGTTACGCATCATCACCCAGCGCCGGGGGGTGCAGAGTGGTATGTGGGACTCCCCCGCCGAAGATGTGCGTGGGATATCCGAAAAGATCCAGCCTACATCAACACAAATTCCTTTACAAATCACATATTATAATAATAGTTCCTCTGAGACCCTAAAACAAAAGCATCGGTGTCCCTGGGTGAAAGGTGTAAGGACATTATTACGACATCGTTCAACTCAAGGCTTAGATAAACCTATAATGTTTCATACCTACCTATAACTATAATTAATACAGAGAATAGTTAAACAGAGGGCTCAAGTTGTTAGAATTAGTTTATTTTCTTTATTTTAAGCAAAAAATTAAGCACACAATTCATCGAAATATTTTTTAAAGGCATGTTCATCGATATCTAGAAAAAAGCTTGATATTTTTGCTTGAACCAATTCGGATTTTAAAAATAACTTTAGTAACATCTCCAATAGACCCAATTATTTTTTTACCTAAATCGGGCAAGCGGTTTTCTAGTTACGAGTATAAATTATATAAATGTACGTCTCGCTGTACCTTATTGATAACGAGCTTAAAGACTTTAATTTTTTGAGTGTTTCAATAATATAATATGTAAGTGGCAGTCGTAAGGTCATATTGCAGGCCTTATAGTAATTTTAAAGAGCTAAAACTGCAACATATTGGTTGGTTGGCCACATTTTACTAAACATTGTATTTTGATTCTGACAGTGTAAGTAAGGAAGCTCGCTCTGTTGGAGTATAAACAGAAATTATAATTTATTATTAGGTATATTTTAATTTCATTTGTCCTTTCTTTTTAACCTATTCTATGACAATCGCACCTACTGTGCGTAATTAAAATTAAACGGGCCCGTATCTCTGTATTTGTACGTATTATGGTTTGTAGGCGTTTAAGGGTTGACAAGGAAAGTTTATTACTTGATTTATACTCTGCGTAATTCAGGATAGGGTCGTATTTCCTTTGTTCAATTTGTGGCTAGATAAACTATGCACATTTATTAGTGGTGTAAGTAAAGTGGATTTTTGTGTCTGTTTGACCCATAAATTAAAAACGTTCGATCTCACTTTGGGTTTTCATTTTATTTTTGATTTTGATAACATTTACAACAATACAACAACATATAAGCAACATACAGATATACGGATACGGATACTATATACAGACGTCATGAACGTCATGTCGAATATCAACAAAATGAAATGAAATTATTTAAATAAATTCATATCTATATAAAAACTTTACAATTTTTACGTTTAATACAGATAGACACTGTCTAAACTAGTTTCGGCTACATTGAAGCACTTTTGAAAGCAATTCTCCGCTAAACGGGTCCAACTTGATTCGCCACGCCACCCCAGAGCGACGCTGGCGTATTTAAAGTTCCTGTGTGCGGCGGATTTAAATCGGTGGGGACAACAGCGGAGGCTCTTTGGTTGGCGCTGTGAGCGGCGCGGAGGGCAGAGACCATAGACGTGCCTCGGAGACTGCGCCACGCCGTCGACAGCGGATGACAACGTCATACAATATTTTGAATGTTTTTATATTTTTATTTGTTTTGCTTAATTTGTTTAGTTTTAAGTTGTAAATATCTTTTATCACGAATGTCGTTACCTGCAGGACCTCCCGGTATTGACACTAGTGATTTTGTGCAGTGCTCTCAGTGTACCCAACCCCGTTTCTTCAAAGGCCAGCGAGGACTGAGTGTGCACGTTGGCAAGGTCCATAAACAGTCTTGCCCGGCTGCACACTCGGCCCCCCCTGCCCCACATGATTCTACAATTTCGGCTGCTACAAATTTAAATCTTTCGGATCCATTACATATAACTCTTGCAAAATTAAAAACATCTACTCCGTTGGTGAAACGAATACCAAGGGGTGCCCGGATTTTAGTCGCTCAAAATTTATCAGAAAAAATTAAAACGGTTTTGACCCAAAATTCTAGTGCTTCTTGGGAGCAGCTACTTAAATTTCCCTACGATGTTCTTCACGCCGACCTTAAACACACAAACAGTTCATTGACTTCGTCCATAAAAAACAACTGTTCATTAACCAATAATAGTGCTCAACATAATATTTCTTGTCCTAGTATATCCCATAGCAGAGCTCGAACACATTTAAAAACACACAGTCATGACATATTTAAAAAAGTAGAGAACAAGGTCGGCGATGGAGACATCAAGGGCGCTGCACAACTTCTCTTTTCTTCGGATGTAATAGCCCCAGACACGCCTGAAACGTTGGCAGCACTAATAGAGAAGCATCCACCTTCTCATCCACCTCTTCCGCTGTCTCCAAATTCACAGTTTACTCTAACCGTTGCTGGAAAAGAAGTTTTAGCTGCGGTAATGTCCTTTAAGAACGGTTCAGCCGGCGGTCTCGATGGTCTTACTCCGCAGCATATTAAAGATCTCATCTGCGGAGCTACCGGGGATGCCGGACGGACCCTCTTGAATGACATTGCCGCCCTAATTAATCTTATGATTTCAGGAAAGGTTTGCCCTGATGTAACAGCCATTCTGTACGGTGCAAACCTATGTGCTCTTAAAAAGAAGGATGGTGGAATAAGACCCATAGCCGTAGGTTGCACCTACCGAAGACTGGCGTCTAAGGTGTCTTGCAAACATATACTATCAAAATTATCGGACAGATTTCAACCAATACAGCTAGGTTTTGGCAGCAAAGGCGGATGCGAAGCTGCAGTACACGCTCTGCGCTCCTATATCCACCAAAACCAAGGAGAGGTGGTTTTGAAGGTGGATGTCAAAAATGCTTTCAATTCCGTTAGTAGAAATGCATTTATGACTGAAATTGAAAATTATGCCCCGGAAATTTATGATTATCTTTGGCAATGCTATGGTCTAGAATCTAAATTAATGTACCGTGATCACGACATAAATTCCTCTACAGGCTGCCAACAAGGAGACCCACTCGGGCCTGCCATCTTTAGCTTGGCGATAAACCCAATAATTTCCTCTTTGGCATCAAAATTTAATGTTTGGTATCTGGATGACGGAACCCTAGGAGGAGATGCTGCAACAGTATTACAAGATTTGGAAATGTTAACTCAAAAATTTCAGTCAATCGGTTTAGCCTTAAATTTTTCAAAATGTGAACTCTTTTTTCTTGATTCCGTGCCAATCGAAAAGAAAAATGAGTTGATAAGAGATTTTAACCGTATAGCACCCAATATTAAAATCGTAGATAAACAGTCTCTTCGCCTCCTCGGGGCTCCAGTCCTTGATGATTCTTTTCAAGCATTCATTGACGAGCAACACTTAAAATTTCAGGAAAATTCTGTCCGGTTACACAAAATCCATGCTCACGTTGCTTGTCATATAATCCGTTTTTGTCTATTTGTTCCAAAATTCACGTACGTTTTACGTTGCTCCCCTTTATGGTCAAATATTTCTTTGTTATACGTTTTGGATAATCTGCTCAAAAATATTTTAAGTCAAATTCTAAATTGTTCTTTTTCGGACGACTCTTGGTGTCAGGCCACCTTACCGATTCGGCTTGGTGGTCTTGGCATACGCAAAATTTCAAGTGTCGCGTTGCCTGCGTTTTTATCGTCTGTTCACAGCACAGCCCGGCTATACAGTAAGATTGTAAATTGCTCTTTGGGCAATGTCCCGGTGCTGGGCATGGACAGAGCTAGAGACGCATGGCATACTGAATGTCCAGGTGAGGATCTCCCAAAGAACCCATGTGTGCAGAGACAATGGGACGAGCCAATAAATCAAAAGATTTTATTAAATTTAATCGATAATTCTAGTGAATCAGACCGGGCTCGTCTCCTTGCTTCTAGCACTCATGAGTCGGGTTATTGGCTTAATGCTATCCCATCTGTCAATATTGGGACGTTGCTTGATGACCTCAGCTATAGAATAGCTGTTGGTCTGCGCCTGGGAACCTCTCTGAATGAACCACACCCCTGTCCATGTGGTAGTGACGTAGAAAGGAGAGGTCACCATGGTCTATCCTGCCGCCGTAGCGCAGGTCGCTTTTCCCGCCATGCCGCCCTCAATGACGTCATCCGTCGGGCGCTCGCCACCGTCCACGTGCCGGCTATATTAGAGCCGAACGGTATCGCACGTGACGATGGTAAGCGTCCCGATGGTATGACTTTAATTCCCTGGAGCCGTGGGAGGTCGCTGGTGTGGGACGCTACCTGTGTTGACACATTAGCGTCCTCTCACTTGCCCAAAACTTCAAGGGTAGCTGGGCGGCGGCTGAGGACGCGGAATGCCTCAAGCGGAGGAAATATGCATCTTTTACTGAAAGGTACATATTTCTTCCGTTTGCGGTAGAGACTATGGGACCTTGGGGAAAGGACGCTGTGGTTTTCTTTAGGGAGCTTTCCAGGCGCCTAATAGTAGCAACCAATGACCAAAAAGCTGGCTCTTACCTCGGCCAACGTATAAGTTTGGCCATCCAGAGAGGTAATGTAGCCAGCTTTTTAGGTACACTTCCTGCAGGTCATGACCTCAATGACGTTTTTTATTTATAAGTAGGTTATAAGCAACATATAGGTTGGCCACACAACCTATAATAATTGTGATTTGACTCTCGCTCTCTCTCTGTCTCTCGTCTCTGTTGTTTATAGAATTAGTTTAATTTTTTTTTTTTTTTATTTAAAATAGGACTGCGTTTGACCACAGTCTCACCTGTTGGTAAGTGAAGACGTGGTCGAAGCTGTTACACACAGGCCTAGCAAATACCTATTAACCCTCGACTTGAAGGCACCCAAGTTGTAATTTTCGAGAAACACTGAAGCGGGTAGGGAGTTCCAAATCTTCGCCGTCCGGATTATGAAAATTTTATCTACAACTTTGCCTTGTTGGAAACAAGTAAAGAGCAAACCTAACGGTATGTTGTTACCATCGCTTATTTGCGTACCGATGTCTGTAATAGCTGTGTAGTTTTTTTTGAGCTGTAGCTTCTCTTTAGGGTTGAGTACCTCAATTTTTTTAAAAGAATTTTTGACCTTAGTTTTAATAAATGTTAATACAAACAAATGTGTCAACCCTATTGTCATCTACATGTTGACACCCCTACCGGTGTCCGATAACGCTAATGTGCCGGCCCTTGTAACGATAATCCGGCTCGAAGGACCACCGGAATTAAGCTATTGTTGTCTCTAGCTCATTTATAATAATAGAGGTGTATTCTATTACCTAGCTGACTCCTATTACCTTCTTTTATCATTAAAAAGGTAATAAGCTTATAATAATATAGTTTAAAAAAAAACCTTTTAAACTATATAATTTTTTGAGAAATTTAAAAAAAGGCTTCGGATTTTTATTAATCTGTTTAATTAGTTTTTGTTTCAAAGTGCATACTTAAATGTACATAACGCTAATGTGCCGGCCCTTGTATCGATAATCTGGCTCGAAGGACCAACGGAATTAAGCTATTGCTGTCTCTAGGTCATTTATAATAATAGAGGTGTATACTATTACCTAGCTGACTCCTATTACCTTATTTTATCATTAAAAAGGTTATAAGCTAAAAAAAGAAAAAATGTGTAGCATTATATTATAGTGAAAAAAAAAAGGTTTTATTATACGTTATTTTTTAATAATTAATAACATTTAAAGTAATTAATGTATACGTACTAATAATTGTTAGCCTGCCTTAATTGAGAAAACACCTAGGTGTTTTTTTACAAAAATGTTATTGTTCACTAGTGTTTAAGGTGTTTTTTTGTCGGCGGCACTTAATGAATAAATAAATAAACAAATATACACGTTCGAAATTTTGTATTGGATTGGGATCTTTAAAGGTAACTCCTGCGTAAACATCTCACAGTTTTAATAATATTTAATTCAATTTATACAATCATTTTATATTTTCTCACTAATTCAACCGTGAATATTCACCACTTATAGAGCCGGGCCACAACACGACGTTGTGGCGTCGTATCGCAAAAGCAACATCGCACAGCAATGCGATGCGATGTCGCAACGCAAAAATTACTTCGGATTAAACGCTAATCAACGAATTAGTTATTACAAGCTTTTATTTACTTTCACCTGTCTGTTGTCTGTCTGTCGGTCTGTCTGTAGTCAAATTTTGCAACTTTAATTTGACCCACTTCCCGTTATCTGGTTGAGCTGATATTTTGCATACCTGTATAAATCGGATGACAATTAAATATTTTTATGACATGGAGCTGATCTGATGATGGAGCTGGAAGGTGGCCTTAGTAACTCCGTTGAACGACGCAACCCCATCGAGTTTGGGTCTCATTTGATTCGTCTTGACGAGTACTTTGCGCTAGGTGGTAAAAAAGGCTTGTTTTTAAAAAGTTTTATAAAATTTCACTTGTTTTTGCGTTGCGACATCGCATCGCATTGCTTTGCGATGTTGTTTTTGCGATACGACGCCTCCACGCAGTGTTAAAGCCTGGCCCATAAGAGAAAAAAATTTACACCCCATACATTAATAAAGTCCATTATTCACCCCCGTCACCAAACATGGGTAACCAATTCACAAACATTTATGCAATAAAGTAACCATTTAAATATTGTCACTCCAATAAAACATTTTACGAGCCGCTCTCGATATTAGAATGGAAATATTGAGGGGACCAATAATATAAACATGATCGGGTTGGGTGTATTTGTTAGATTTTAATGTGTTAATTGTTTTTTTTATGAAATTTGAAGATTTTTAAAACTAGAAAGTAATCTAGCAATTTTAATAAAAGTTGGGATGCTTTTTTTAACCGACGAAAATAATGGAAAATAATAGCGTTTATGACGTGATTTTAAGTATTGAAAAAAACTTAAGATGAAGTAATTGCTGAAGATTTTATAATAAATATTTGAACAAAACTTCGACTGAAAAGTGACTAATAGCTTGTTTACATATCTGTATTGCGCAAAAACTATGCTTGCAATGTTAATTTTAAGTTGCTCTCCATATTGATACGAGTGTAGGTCGTAGGTATTTCAAATAGTAAAAACTCCGTGCTACAATAAGCAATGCTACGCCGTAGCATTACACCGAAGTGCTATTCTACGACGTAGCACAAGCTACGAATGTAAGACTCACAAATTTATTTGCCGAGTAGAACGAATGGAAACACGTTTACAGCGTGACCAATAAGTACTAAAAGTTGACGTGAGATATCAGATCTAAATGAATGTGTAAGTGATAAGTAAACATTTTAGTGATTTTAACTTCTTTAAGGTTCAATTGCACTAAACGGCTGCACTGCAGCGGCGCGGCGCGACACGGCGCGGTCAAGTAACTTTGTACGAAAATGTATGGGATATACCGCACTACGTGGCAGCGCAGTGGCACGGCGCGGAATGTTCATACAAATTCTTAGGCCGAGCCGTGCCGCGCCGCGCCGTTGCAGTGCAATTGCCGCTTAGTGCGATTTGACCTTTAACACATTGACTGCTGTAAAACACAACAGCTGTGTTTTTTGAAAAACACAAACGTCAAAGAAAAAAAAGAATTTTGAATTTTTGAGATTTTTTTTGTCAAAGATTTTTTCATACAAGATTAATTTCGGTTACCTGGGATAGTTCTATAAAACGCTACCGCAGCCAATGTGTTAAAACATTTTTAACCGAAATTATTAACCGTTTTCACTATAGCCATACCTTTATAGCAAGTTATCCAACGAGAGTTATTAAATTAATGTCCCGTCAAGCCACTGCCTGTAAAACTGGCTTTTACAAAAATTGCTCAACATTAACTTCCACAGCATAATTTCATATTTTACTGCACAACTTTTGATGCGATTTGATGCATTTGTCAATAAATAATGCTTTTAGAACGACACTATAACATTCTAGACAATGATACACTATAAAAGTGAAATAAAATCGTGGAATTTACTCAATATATCTGTATTAAGTTATTTTATGTTGAATACAAAAGTGTAATAAAATATAAGCGTAAAAGCATTATCTCTTGAATCCATTACAATTTTCTCGTTCATATTCGTGATACTTAGAGAATTTTGTGTGATTATTTCACAAGTAAAAGCAAAGATCGTTTCTTTCACAGATTATCTTAATATATAAAAAGAAAAAGTGACTGATTGACTGGCTGACTGATCTATCAACGCACAGCCCAAACCGCTGAACGGATCGAGTTGTAATATGGAACAAAGATAGGTTGTATGATGTAGACCTCCGCTAAGAAAGAATTTTACCACAATCTTGTATGATGTTAAGCAACGATGCGGATGTCATATTGCAGGCTCTGTAGTAATCTTGGCGACGAAACTGCAGCATATAGGTTGGCCACACAACCTATAAATTGTGATTTCACTCTGACAGTGTAAGTAACCCTACTTACAACCCGATACCCACAGAACAGGATACCCATCCTGTTCTGTTGGAGTATAAACCCCCAATAGGGATGTTGACTAATTTTTGGAATTGCTTTTATATGATAGATAGACCCATTTCATACACGAATATCATATTTTTATGCAAAATTATATGATATTTCAATATAAAAATACGTAAATAAAAATGATTTTTTGAATTCTGGCTAAAACGTTCCGAACAGTCATCTGTCAGCGCGTGACGTCACACCACTGGCCTGTACTTACGCTTCCTAAGCAATGTTCCTGATTTCGACACATTTTAATTATTCATAACTTAAAAACCATTGAACCGATTTTGATGTAACTTATACTGTGCCCTTAGTTGGTCAATATTTAAGCCAAAAATAAAGTCAATAACTCAAATGTCTCTCTGAAAATATAAGATCCATTATGGTTATTGACTTTTTTTTGCTTAAATTTAGACCAACTTAGAGCACAGTATAAGTTGCATCAAAATCAGTTCAGTAGTTTCTAAGTTATGAATAATTAAAATGTGTCGAAATCAGGAACATTGCTTAGGAAGCGTAAGTACAGGCCAATGGTGTGACGTCACGCGCCCTGATTGGCGTTCGCATTCGCGTAATAATAAGTAAAAATTATTGAAATTAAAATTGATTTTATTTCATTTTGGCTTGTAAATAGATCCTTAAAATGTGATTGTAGGTTTTTAAATACTGTCTTTTATGTGAAAAACATAACTTTATATGAATTCGTAACATGTGTCAACATCCCTATTGTTATTAATTAAATTATTATTATACAATATACAAACTAAACCTAGAAGGTGGGATAAATCCACTCGCATTAGCAAGTGATCAATAAAAGTTCAATTGAACTCGAACCGTTTGTTAGCGGCCCGCATCATGATTATGCGGGGTTGTGCTCAAACGAAGCGCGATAGATACAGCCTGTGTTATGCCTCTACAGGAGATAGTAGGGAATTAAATTTCATTCAATACTATCCATGTTTAAATAAATAATTATCCTAGATTTTCTTCAAGGGCACATTGTTGAAGATTGTGTTGTTTTTTTATGTGAAGAAGTAAGAAGACGAGCAAGACGCTCTCCTAATGTTAAGAGGAATAACGCTGCCCATAATCAGTACAATGCCACGTAGGATTTCACAATTATGTGAAATTCTAAGTGCACTGCATCAACGCTTCTTACTCAAGAGTCATAAGGTATAAAGACTCTTTAGCCCAGTAATTTCTCTAGCTACAGTGCCCTCCTATCGGAGCACAGTAATGTTTGCACATCACTGCTCAGACGGTAGAATAACTGGCACTGTTGGGGTACCCACCTAGACGACCTCCTGCAAAGAAAGCCAACCCCCGGTAAAAGTATTATTAAGAGATCTCAAAAGGACCTTAAGCCGCTTCGACCATTTCTGATCTTTTGTGGCAGTCCAGATGAGTTACAATTCACTGCTTAAACCCGTGGCCTCTAGAAAGTTCCAGATGTTTCATGGAGTGACTTGTTGTATCTCTTCGGGAAGCATAATGTGTCGCCCCAGTTGGATACTTCTAGAGTGTGTTGTTCTAAATATTGAAAGAGTGAGAAAGATTTACTGATTGCACGGATTGGGTTTAAATTTGGAACACAGGTAGGTTATATGACTTGGACCTCTGCTAAGAAAGGAATTTTTCATGCTGGCAAGTCACAAATATAAGCTAGGTATGTAGCTAACATAAGTTAAAGCGTTTCCTCCCTATAATATACGATATGAATCTTTTAGCGGCTTGAAAGCGTGGGTGGCCCAGTAGTCGTTGGTCCGCCTTGTAAACCGGAGGTCCATACTGAGATTTAAGTATGCCAAGATTATCTCCTGGACGCTACCGTGTTTCGGAAGGCACGTAATATTGTGGGCCCCGGCTGTTTCCTATAAATAAAATTATTACTTAAGATCTGTATGATTTGGGTTACTTAGTCACCAGAATTTACCAGATATTTTCCTCACCATCTAACACTCCGAAGGCTAAAGTCCTAGAGTCAAAGGAGCAAATTAAACATGAACCATAGTACACAAGTGCCCCGGGAATAATAAATTTAATGAAATATAACGCTACTTACCCAAGTTGTGGGCATAATCGAATTATGCGCGAACTTTGTCTTACTGCGAGTTGTAATAAACTAGACATAGCTACTTCGAGAGAGTGGATTTTGGGTGATATTTGGTAGCTTGTAAAATATTTCTTGTATTTTACTAAAATGAAAATAAATTCGAACTATCTCGATTCATAAATAAGATAGAGTCTCAATGTCATTTGGATAACAGACAGGCGGACGGACAGACAGACAGACTGATGGACAGAAAATCAAGTCTTAGTATTAGGGTTCCCGATTTTGGTATGGAACCCTACTATACTAATAACTAACTTTTACTCGCGGCTTTGTTCGCGTGGAGAAATCTTTGTAGCGTCCGCGGCTCAGTGGTCGTACGTCCAGCATATAATTTGAAGGCCCTGGGTAAAATCTCAGTGTAGCACAAAAAAATCACCTGAACGCTACCTTTCTAAAACTCTGGGTCCCGACTGTTTCAAATAAGATATGTAGGAGTCCCTCGTTAGATCATGTTGCAGGCCTTGTAGGAATCTCAGCAACCTGAAACTGTTATTTTACTAAACGATTCGTGAGTTTTTAGAATTCGATTTTGACCGTTTCGATCCTCGGGATACAGGATCGAAACGGTCGGCACGAAGCCGAAGTAAACAAGTGAGTTTATGCCGTTTATTTACAAAGATGAACCTGAAACTGCAGAAAACTATAAGTGAGTTGTATAAACTAGGGACGCACTGTTGTCTTGGATCTCTTCATCTTCCCTCATTGAAGAAACCTTCGACTATTGTAGAGGTACATTACAAGCGTAAACCTCAAGTGAAGCATATTTTGAAGCACTGTCGGTACACCTGAGGTCAAAAGTCAAGGTTCATATTTCCCAAAGCATCTAAATATGAAACTATAGCAAGCCTGGTACATATTTAATGAGTAAATACCCGCTGGGATGCGATGGGAGCTTGCATCCTCCATCAATATTATAGTAGGTAGGTATAGGTCAGCTCACCTTTGAGATGGTTAAATAATTTATGTTATTTTTGCATCGCACTTTATGCATGATTGAAAGGGGAAATGATGCGGTGGCATTTTGTATGTCACTAGGAGATGTATCTATTGAATAAGGAAAGGAATCCTTATTCGTAAATTTATAGTATTATTTGAGGTATTGTCAATATAATTATTTTTTTATTTATATTTTAATAATATTTAATAATGGTCACAGTCATACAGGTCACATGTGGCGAAATTTTTAAATAACTTTTTCATTTGTTATATAACAAACTTTATAAATCAATTATAATTTGAACATGGCCTGGTGATAAGCACAATAAAAAAAACAAGTTTTTGATGGGGACAATAACGTCAGTGCGTGCAATATTATTTGGAATAAGGTGGACCGTAGTGCGTCCAAACAAAAAAAAAAAAAAATCCACAATAGGTCTTCTCATAGTCTTTTAACCTTGTTGCATTTAAGAAGGGTACGTATATACAAATTCTTAAAGGGCCGGCAATGCTCTCAAAACACCTCTAGTGTTGGAAGGGTCAATGGGCGGCGGTAACTGGTAACCGCTCAATATCTGCTTGTTTGCCGCTCATTACAAGCTTTTATTTACTTTCACCTGTCTGTTGTCTGTCTGTAATCAAATCTTGGAAGTTTAATTTGATCTACTTCCCGATTTCTGATTGAGCTAAAATTTGGTACGCATGCATAAATCGGATGACAATGCAATATTATTATGACATGGAGCTGATCTGATGATGAAGCAGGAATGTGGCCATAAGAACTTCGTAATTAAACGACGCAACCCTAAGTTTGGGCTCATTTGATTCGTCTTGACGTACATTGGTTCTAAATGGTAATTATATAAAGGCTTTTTTTAAAGTTTTTTCTAATTTCACTTGTTTTATATAAAAAAATAAGTATTTTGTGCGATTTTATTATTTGACATTCTCAACACCCTTATTGTTGGGGTTATTATTTTAGAGGTTGTATTATCTACATACAAAATTGCAGCTTCATGAGGTTTTCGTCTTAGACACATACTTTACTCGTATAATATAATCATATTATTATTCTCTTAGTTTACTTAGAGAAAGATCCAATTATGAGGCGACTAATTATGCCACCGAGTGCCTAAATTCTGAGTATGTTAGAAACTGTGACCTAATTTATCTGTCACAGTTCCATAACATTATAACAGATAATAAAGTTTCAAAATCATCATCATCATCATCATCATCTCAGCCATTGGACGTCCACTGCTGAACATAGGCCTCCCCTTTGGACTTCCATATGTACCGGTTGGAAGCGACCTGCATCCAGCGTCTTCCGGCGACCTTTATAAGGTCGTCTGTCCACCTTGTGGGTGGACGTCCTACGCTTCGTTTGCTAGTCCGTGGTCTCCACTCGAGCACTTTTCGACCCCATCGGCCATCCGCTCTGCGCGCTATGTGGCCTGCCCATTGCCACTTCAGCTTGCTAATCCGCCGGGCTATGTCGGTGACTTTAGTTCGTCTACGGATTTCTTCATTTCTGATTCGATCTCGTAGAGAAACCCCGAGCATAGCCCTTTCCATAGCACGCTGGGCGACTTTGAGCTTCGAGATGAGGCCATTGGTGAAGGACCACGTTTCGGTGCCGTAAGTCATCACTGGTAACACACATTGATCAAAGACTTTCGTCTTGAGGCACTGAGGTATATCGGACGAAAAGACATTGCGTAGTTTCCCGAACGCTGCCCAACCGAGTTGGATTCGGCGGTTGATCTCTTTCTCGAAGTTGTACCTACCTAATCGGACTACTTGTCCTAGATAGATATACGAGTCCACAACTTCGAGTACCGATCCTTCAACAGATATTGGGGTGGGCACAACATTGGCATTTGACATAAGCTTCGTCTTGTCCATGTTCATTCTTAAGTCCACCCGTTGTGAAGCTCGGTTGAGGTCATCGAGCATCATGCTGAGCTATAAAGTAAGCATATGCTGAGTTTCAAAATGCTTGCGACTAAATGCCAGTCTCTCTGCTAGAGTTTCCTAAAATAGCTTTAATTTATAAAATACTAGGACGTTCCCGGTATTAAAAAAGTTTTTACCGCGGGATAAGAATTATTCTATGTCCTTTCCAGAGATTTTAACTATTTCGATATAAAATTTAATTTAAATCGTTCCAATGGTTAAGGCGAAGTAACAGACAGACACACATTTGCACTTAAATATAAGGATGGATTACTGAGCTAGGAAGCGAATTTTTATTTATTTTGAGAGGATTCAGGAATTGCCTTAGAAGAGTGAATTCATCGCAAAATGATTCACTCGCGTATTATACATAGTCGAGATAAGGCCATTGCTTCGTTTTAAATTTAAATTTAGTTTTAAATAGTTTAGTTCTAAAAAGTTATTTTAAAACTTCTTTATAATACACTAGCTTATGCTCGCGGCTTTGCCCGCGTGGCAAAATCCTTTCTTAGCGGAGGTCTACGTCATGAAACCTAACTATATTCCAAATTTCAACCAAATCCGTTCAGTAGTTTGGGCTGTGCGTTGATAGATCAGTCAATCAGTCACTCTTTCCTTTCATATATTTAGATTCTTGGATAAGGTAACTTTGGTTGCTATTTTTCTATCCATTTTTCATATCCCCAGATAAGCTATTGAAAATATTTCTATGCACCTTCAGTCTACCACGTCTGAACAACGGAATTTATAGTGCAACTAGTGTGTATACTCGCGGCTTCGCTTTATTCGCATTATTTTTATTTATTTGTTGGTATGTTTGGTTGTTAGTTTCTTGATAAGTTTCATATCATCAAAATGTTTGTATCAAAAAAATACTCTACACATATTTAGAGCCCCAGTTTTCCCCCTTAGGGGTTGAATTTTCTACAAACATTTAGACTAGGTGTCACAAAATCAGCTAGTCATTCTTCTTATATACCTTTAGATGTACTTATTGCTGCAGCATACATCCATCTTGCTGTAATTTTGTGGAATATTTTCTTGAGAGACTTTGAAAGGTTCGAAATAAAATTGATTCAAGAAAAAGCATTCCCAATTTTTTTTAAACAAACGATCTTTACGATTTTGGAAACTACCGTGAGTGTTATCCATATTATAAATACGACACGGCTGTACTCACGTTGTCTATTTGCTGAGATACGTCTCAACCACGGTTTCGGACAATTACGATGTCCTTCATCAGGAGTTCACGCCTGCAGTAACCGACGCTGACTGGCCCGCGCCCGTGCCTCCGCGCGCGCCGCGCGCTGTGAGAGCGGGGGGGAACCAACACGCCTGAGTCACTGCCACCTTCACTATCACTGTTATTGTTACTACCGGTGTCCAGCGCTCCACTAGGCTGTAGACACACCGCGCTCATTGTGTCATTTTCCCGAATTGATGTCACCGTACGAAAAAAAAAAGAAGAAAGAGGCAATCGAGATAAACCGCAACCCTAATTTTGATCGTGATCGTGGCTGGGGCATACCTTCTGCCTGGGTGCCGGTCCTCGGTAACAATGGTGGTCGTGCGGTGACATCAATTCGGGAAAATGACACAATGAGCGCGGTGTGTCTACAGCCTAGTGGAGCGCTGGACACCGGTAGTAACAATAACAGTGATAGTGAAGGTGGCAGTGACTCAGGCGTGTTGGTTCCCCCCCCGCTCTCACAGCGCGCGGCGCGCGCGGAGGCACGGGCGCGGGCCAGTCAGCGTCGGTTACTGCAGGCGTGAACTCCTGATGAAGGACATCGTAATTGTCCGAAACCGTGGTTGAGACGTATCTCAGCAAATAGACAACGTGAGTACAGCCGTGTCGTATTTATAATACAAACGATCTTTGTTCTAAACTGATTATATTTCAGTTAGCAGTGGATGGATTTACCACAAAGTTGGCATTTTGTTTAACGTTATCAACTTAGAAAATGGAATTTGTTGAAGATGTAGTTGAATTTCAAACCACAAAACTGGTTCGTATTATAGTGCTATTGAACGTACATAATTTACAGACTGTTGTAATAAATGTATATACTGCACGCCATAACTCAAACAACCAGAAGTTTTTTTTTATGATCCCCCCGTTATTGTGGGTGGAGGCCTGTGCTACACTATTACCATTCATACCAGTTCTCGCTTTTACTGCCTCTGCTAACGACCAGAAGTTAAAGAAAACTAATCTGTTTATTGGACCTTCAATGGAATAAAGGCACGTCTAACCACATTTGCAATATTAGCCGAGTAAGAGCAAATGTAATGCAAAACCAACTTTAAAGGGTCTGTTGTCTTTAATTTTATATTTTTGACTTTATAAATTGCAGAAACGTCGACCTCTTGTAATAGACATGATATGATATTGACGCGGTGTTTTATTGGCTAGCCTGGACATCAAACTAACGATTGATTCAAATAATGAAAACTAGTGCTGTCATTATAATAACTTAAGGACAAGTTTTGTGGAACGAACTATAAGTGTATCGCGTCAACATTAGGTGACGGAAAACAAAAGTCTATGCAGAACTGGTAACGAAAACTACACACCAAAGTCACATATCCATCACTCATAAGAATACGACAAAGTTTAACAAGCACAGTGTCAGTTGTGGCCTTACCTCGAGATATCTGTATTTTTACTATAGTCTGTGATATAAATTATATTAGGGCCAAGTGAAAACCACTCTGTAAAACAATATGTTACTTTCATCGCGTTATGTTTTTTGTTTGAACTTAATTAGTGGTCTGGTTTTTATTCGATTTTGAGGGTATTGAACAAACGTGAACTTTGATAAATTATAATTATTAGCGGTGGAGGTTATTTTAATAGGCAAATATTTTAGGCTAATTTAGATTTATAATGGAGGTGGCAGATCTTGAAACGTGTCACAGCACCAACATCGTCAACCAATGATCACCACGATCCTCAGTAATGACTTAGATGTTTATGTATGTAGATATATCACGTTTAAATAGAATTATTGATAGAGGCTCTTTTAAAATAGGTTTGAGTAATATGAGATTGTACGTTAATTATAATAGATCTATTTTTTTCTTATCAACAAATTCGGAAAGAAAATTAGTTTAGCCCACTGGCCACGATGATGATGAAACTTTAGTCACATAGAGTGTTGTTGGAATCTCACTCGTTTCTTGTCAAATTTACAAAGAAAAACATACATATCCAATATTGTTTAATAATCTACTTGATGGACAAAATAAAATTTTCGAGTCAACTATTGTTGAGACAAAGTTATAATTTTGAGTGAATACTCCCAAGTTTATTCTATTTTTCTTATAAAACTATCAGAGTTGTAAGAAGTTACCTGGTTCTGTTGCATCTCCGAGGTTTAATTAAAGTTGCATTCGGACTGCAGCGGCGTCTTAAACTTTGTTTTCTACTTGTTTGTTTTTAATGTAAATAGATAAGTTGTCGACTCGACGAGATTCAAATTAATTAGGATAAAATAACGTTGAATCTATTGAAGGTTTTAAATTGTTTACGTTGGAGAGATTCAGGGGTTTGATAGCAATGGTTGTGTGTGTGGGGTTAGTCGTGGCACAGAATATAAGGATCGATTCACATAATCTGACTGAAGATGCGTTAAGTATCCTTGTCTATTCATCTAGTTGCTGTGTTCAGAACACGGTAGACAAATAAATAAATAATTAAATAATTGGGGTTTATACTCCAACAGAACAGGTTACCCTACTTACACTGTCAGAGTCAAATCACAATTTATAGGCTGTGTGACGAACCTATATGTTGGAGTTTCAGGTCACCGAGATTACTACATGGCCTGCAACATGACCTAACGACTTACAAAATTCTTGTAATACGGTATTGGGAATAAAGTAGATGTTAATATGCAATAATTTACGTCGACCGAAAATGCACTGGCAGAAATGGAACAGATGTTGTTGACGCTCGACGTACTAGCGCAACATCGGTAAGATGTGAAAGGTTAGATGTTTTATTATAATAAGTTTCTACTGGCTCAGCCTAGAGGTTTTACCGGCTGTACTGTACCTATGTGTTAATCTAGGGTCAAAGCTATCTCTATACCAAATTTTAATTCAATCAATACACCCGTTTAGGCGTGAAAAAGTGACAAACATTCATCCAGTCATCCATAAATTCTTTCAAACTTTATGTTTATAATATTAGTAAGATATCTCAATCAATCAATCAAATTGTTTATTTGCCAGGATTACATGTTGAGGTACAGTTCTTAATAACATTACCTTAATCTAAGATACAATGCAATCCGTCTGCAAGCAGAGGTGCAATTTATTACTTGTTCTACACGACCGATATAATATGCGACGTAATTAATGTAGCAAAAAATATTATGTTAATCTGTTTAAAAACAAAAACATTCCCCATGTCCCTCACAGATTGAACCGAGAGATGATTTATGTTCAGTGCCACTAACCGGTATTCAAACTACATGTAAATGAACCTCTACGCCCATCGCTTAGCTATACATGCTATTCTACTATTACGGTAATATTATGATTAATCTGTTTTTCATAGGATAAAACACCGTGAAAATATAATATTATTGAGGCCTGTTTAAATCTGGGCAGGCAGGCGACCGGTTGGATGTCCGCGATATCGCTGGAAGGGTGAAGTGGAAAGAGATCTTGAAGTGCTCCAAGCTCAGTCATGGCAAGAAGTAGCCCAGAAGCGGGAAAAGTGGCGTAATCTTGTATCGAAGGCCAAGACTCAGTTTGGGTCGCTGCGCCGTAGTCCGTAGCAATCTGGGCGATATTCGCTACCGCTCTGGGTAGCGGTGGTATTTCTTTTCCACAAATTAATGGTTGCCCACACATTTTTTTTTATTGTACATTTATCAGCTGCTGCGAGACCCGCATGCACCTTTTGTCATTACAATTTTAATGTTATTCTAGCATATTGTTATCTCTAAATTGCCCATAGCGTGTTTTCTTTTAATATTTTTTTTAATTTAGTGTTAGTGTTAGTTTTCTATAAGCAGAAAGCATCTGGCATAGACCAGCCCCCGCTCACGCCCACACATTGTAACTAAAAAAAATACGCGTCGACTTGTAAACCTCCTTCGTTTTTTCGTCGGTTAAATGTGATCTGCTTAGCAAATAGGCTTTTCAGCTGGTTTATGCCGGGAAAAGTAAAAAAACATCCGCAAATCCTAACTTTCTTTTCATTACTATAAAAACACTCGCTGACTAGCGCAGCTAGTGAAAAATATCTAACGACCTATATTCAGACCTAACAAAAATAAAACAACTCGATTCAAAGGGGGTCGAATGGTTTATTTAACTATGGAGGTCGATAACAAAATCAAAAAGCATTTTATTAAAATTACTGTTCTACTTTTGCTTACAGTAGAACAGTAATTTTAATCATACATTCAATACGTATTTCTTTTTTGTTTGAGAATAAAATATAATATGGCTGAGATGAGGCGCTTATAAGTTTTTTGGAAATGACGCGGGACGTCATTTGTGGATGTATTTTGTATCGACTCGAGTACCCACGAGTGACGTCACGATCCTTTCCATGTAACTTTGTGCGTGGTAAGTCACACGTTTTTTTAAAATTAAAATTACAAAAAAAAATGGGAGCGTATTCGCACGCATAATTTTTTTTGTCCTAATTTTGTTTCGCCGAAAATGTTTCGCATAACTTTTTTTAGCCTAATCATAATTGGGCATAATTATATCTAGACATAATTATGTCTTGCCATAACTGTCAGTTGCCCTAACGTTTTTTAGCATATATTTGTAAAGCATAAATTTGTATGTCATAATATAAGCACGCATAATTTTGTTAGTCCTAATTTAGTTTGTCCGAAAATGTTTCGCATAACTTTCTCGGGCATAATCATAATTTTACATAACTATATTAAGGCATACAACTAATATTGTAAGTTAATAAAATTATTTTGGAAAGTAGTTTATGGCACCCAGTAAGACTGACTGTCACAAAACCGACTCGGATAATTTAGGTTAGGTTAGGTTTGAACAATGTTCACAGTGCCACGGCAGCGGTCAACAAAGTGCCAAAAATGACCATCCACTTTCTTATTAAGAGAGAGAGTAGGGTATAGAGGAGATTAAAATGAAACAACCGCACAGTAGCTAGTGAAGTTACTGGGCTGAAGAATCTTAACATCTTATTACTCTTAAGTAAGAAGTTATCTCTTACCATCGGGAGAGCGTCTTGTCCGAATTCTTACTTCGTTCAGTTAGTATTAATACTATTTTGCCGATTACAATCCTGGTAATAGTATTATGACAAGATATCACTTTGCTAAAAAATTAGGGCTGGATATATCCAGCCCTAATTTTTTAGCAAAGTGATATATAGTGAGTGAGTATAATGATATATCATTATACTGAAAATTATTAGGGCTGGATATTATTATGTCGAAAAATATTAGGGCTGAATATAATTATGCCAAAAAATTTTATGGTAAGATATTTTAGGCGTTAAAACAATATGCGTTACAATTTTATGCATAAATATTATTATGCTTAAAAATATTATGGGAGAAAAATTTAGGCCAAAAAAGTTATGCCTAAAAACTTTAGGCGTTTTGATGTTTAGGCTGAAAAACGTTATGCCACATTAAATTAGGACTAAAAATTTTATGCGAGCCAATATGGACCCAAAAAAAATACATGTCTAATATTTTTCATCATCTCAGCCGTAAGACGTCCACTGCTAAACATAGGCCTCCCCTTTGGACTTCCATATGTACCGGTAGGAAGTGACCTGCATCCAGTGTCTTCCGGCGACCTTTATAAGGTCGTCTGTCCACCTTGTGGGTGGCTAGTCAGAGGTCTCCACTCGAGCACTTTTCGACCCCATCGGTCATCTGCTCTTCGCGCTATGATGTGGCCTGCCCATTGCCCAACATTTTTAATAATCTACATTAAGGACAAAAAAAATGTCCGATCCCCTATTCAAGAAACACTATGACACCAGATTTCTCTCTATCAGATTAAAACAAAAAATAAAACGACATTAGACTCAACAAGCCTGTATCTTTATACGTATTTAAGTATGAAATATATCTCCGTGACAGTCCAATTGCAGTTTTGGCAATCGCAGTCTCTGGTAAACCTTAAAACTCATTATTTTTTATAGGCCCAAATAATAGGGCCGAGCCAAGTGCTTGAGCCAGATAAAAGTGGTTAGCATGACCACTGAGCTGCGTTGATACCAATTTTATGAGGATATTTTAGGCTTGAATGTTTTTTAACAATGCTGCATTCCATTTTCTTATCTCGTTTTTAAGTTATGCGTTACTATTGTGAGAATTTTCTGATATTTCGTTTTTTGTGATGTGTAATTTTGTACTTTAAATTACGAACTATGGTATTCCATAGCTTATATAATAACTAGTTTATGTAAAGTTCTTTATAATAGCTAGTCGCTCGTGAAGATGTCAAAAATAAGCCATATTTAGTTGAGAATTACTCTTTTTAGGATTTATCATTTTAAGCCTGTAATTTAAAAATAATATTCAAGATTCAACAACTTAGGGTACTGGTGGACTACAGTATCGCGTAGAATTGAGAATATCAAAACACAGGGTGGCACTGTGTCTTATATTGGCAATCATGTTATTATTTACGAGCATGTACCTGATTTACTCGTTTCATTCAGTCAGTCATTAGTTGTGCCTTCCTGCCCTTATCCCACACTAGGTAGGGTCGGCACAACACGTTTTTCTCCTCCATTCTGCTCTATCATCCGTCATATCTTCATCCACTCCCCTAGCACGCATATCCTCTTTCACACTAGTTACATTAGTTGTGTATAAACATTAAATAGGAAAAGTAGACTAGCTATTAAGTAAGTTCATAACCTGCAATTTCACGTTTCTTTTTTCCTTTTACATACAATTATAAAATACCATGTATCTGACTCCGGCTAAATGCTTTCTATAATCCTCGGGTAAAAGTTAAGCAATTTTACAGTGGCCCAGTTTGCTTGACCGAGTTCTGAACAAAACTCTAGTTATCTTTCTAGTCTGTTACGATATTAAACAACCAGTTTTAAAGGCTTTTCAAATAACTTTCATGTTATAACATTAGTTAATTTGATTATGTGCATATGTGTTCGTTTGTTGCCTATTTACGCTTGATTAATAAACTTATTTAGCAGAAATTTGGTTTGTGGATAAATGATTGAGCAGACTTTTTGTGCTTTTCACTCTGAGATTAAATTCCACCGCCTGAGCAGTGATGTGCATTATTACTTTGCTTCGGTAGGTAGGACACTGTAACTAGTGTAACTAGTGGGCTGAAGAGTCTTAACATCTTATGACTCTTGAGTAAAAAGCGTTGGCGCAGTGCACCTAGAATTTTACATAGTTTTCAAATTCTGGCTAGCACTGTACTAATTATTATAGGCAGCGTTGTCTCTTACTATCAAGAGAGCGTCTTGCAAGTAAGAATTACTTCGTTGTATTTTATATACCTAATATATAAAAATATATTAGGTATATAAAAATTTAAAAAAAGATGCAAATCGTTGAATCTCTATGTACAAAGATTTCGTTGGTAAACTTGCTCTTTAGTCTCGGACACAGTAATGCCAGCACGTTACAGCTTCGCGAATGAATAACTGGCAAATGATAATATGCAAACATTATTTGCTTAAAGTAAAACCGGAGAAAACTACCAGTGTCTTACTACTGGGAGTGCATGCTTAATTCTGCAACAGCTAAGGCGTTATAATATTTATATGTTCTGAGATCTCACCGCATTGTGCTCGCCTGATCGCCCTTATTTCATCTAGAATGGCCATGATTAGCTACAAAAAATGGAAGATAATACATTTTTACATACCATGTTTTGGAAGGAACGCGGAACTTTAGGCCCGATTATCACCTGTAAAATATGTGAGTACTTAGGTAGGTACTCATTTTTTAAAGTAAATGAGTAATAAGACGAGCAAGACGCTCTCCTGATGATAAGAAATAACGCTGCGCATAATCAGTACCAAAAGCAACAGCGTTTTTCACTCAAGAGTCATATGACGAATCTTTGGCCCAGTAATTTCACTAGCTACAGTGCTCTCTAATGTTTGCACATCACTGCTCAGGCGGTAGAATAACCGGCACTGTTGGGTACTTACCTAGTTGACCAGAGCAGAGGAAGTCCACGTCCGGTAGAATTCTCATTGTTAGAATCATAGTAGGCTTCTAATATTATAATTATTGTAAAATTTCTTTTATATAAATTCAAATTGAATTGTACTCAATAACGACTGATCCAAAATTTATTCAATCTATGAAACCGTTGGTTACAGCAATATCTTCCAAGCTGAAATATAATCTATGCTTTGTCCTGTCTGCAAGATTAGTCCGACAATAGATGCTGGGGATGTTTCTAGTATAATAACATGGAATAAGTAGAGTAGTGGATACATAAACACGGAATAACTTTACAGATTTCTGTACAAATATGCTATATAATAGATATTACGAAGGTGCATAAAAAACAAAAACTATCTACTTTTATAGTGACGCCACACACTGGCGAGAAAGCGGTGGCATTTTTGTAATGTTCGAATTTGTACATAGCCTGTCACATATAAAGCGAACGCGGGCAAAAACAAAATGAAGATCGCGACTGCTTTACCGCTCCGTCCCGCCTCTGTCTGTCGTCAGCTTAATAATCATTTGAAGCGGTGGTTGCTTAGCGGTTATGCTGTGAATATGTAATTCTGGATCACCGATTTCGAATCCTCGTTTCGTCTTGAACAGGATTATAATTAGTTATGTTCAATTTTTCCTTTGGATATACTGGTGGTAGGCTTCGGCCGTGGCTTGTTAGCACCCACTGGACAAAACCGTAATGCCGTGTTGTCATAATGACCATATTTCGGCGCGATGAACAGAAAAGCCAGGTTGGGAGGGGTTTATCCCACCTATTTAACCGACAATACTTTGCTAATGACGAACATCTCGTAAGCAACACCAACGTCAACTATGTAGTTTTGTCTTAAATACTTTACAGCTCTTGCGAAATACATATATCTTTATTTGCAAAAATCTCTTTCATGGATTCGCTCCTTGAGCCATCAATTCGCAATAAACCCAAATATGGGCCAAAGATCGATCTCTAAGAACACTGAACATCGGAACCCCTTTCCTAATGTTTGTGGCACTCAAAGCGACGTATAAATCCTAATCTATAGATGAAAGCTCTCAAACATCCATCTTCATTCTATCGCGTCTTTTGTCTATGAAATTACGGAATACTCGTAAATGCCATGATGTTCAGTGGAGCCAGGGAGGGAGTTATCTCGCCTCCTAGGTTTAGTCTGCCATAGGGATGAAAATGTCCGAATGTTTCCGAAACTATCCAGGAATACTTCGAATGTTTCCGGAAATATAGGGAAATATTGCAGGAAACTTTCCAAAATTTCCAGATTAACACTGAATTTTTCCATCAATGAACAGCGTATTTCTTTTTCTTGGTATATCAGTTAGAAATTTAATGTTATAGTCAAAATTCTTAATTGAGTATTGTAGCCAGGCACTAAGCTTACTATCCTATCAGCAGTAATTTTACTTTACTTAGCATTTTCATTTAAAAAATCAGATTTCTGATTTGGGGTTTATTCCCCATTGTTTCTGTCAAATTTTGAAAGTTTCATGGAAGTAATGGAAACTTTCGGAATATTTCCGGAAATTTTCATCCCTACAGTCTGCCACCATATACGGCCGCATTGTTGCTCATCAAAAATATTGTAAGATTCTTGAAATCTAAGATCTTCTGTGAAGTATAAAAATTTGTCTTAAGCTAAATATCATTAACTATTTTCGGTGTATAAAAATAATATATTTCTTGGACATACACAGTACACAGACCAAAGTTTCTATGAATTAATTATCAAAACTAAATACCTTTACAGATCAGTAAAACATTCATCCAAGAGGCTTACACAACTTAAAAATTCAATACATAATATGGTCACACTATTTTTCGCAAAAATAGAAACAGTGAAGAATACGTGTTATTGGACACTTTCTTAGTTATATCTTCTTAGCAGTTTATGTTAGACCAAAATTACTTATTAGCCTGAAAAGGCTAGATTGTAGTTTATTGTTATGTCTATTATCTACAATGGATGTAACATATATAAAAAAAAACTATTGTAAGTTCCAGTCTTTAGCTATGTCGAGTCAAGACAAAGTTCTATACAACTCTTTTAGTTACTCTGAGACACAAAATTGATAGAAATAGGTTCCGTATCATAGCATTTTTATTGTTTGACGGCCTGGGAAATATTACAAAAAGCGAACTTCAAATACATCATCGAAGTAATTATTTAATGGATTCGTCAAAAAGCCAAATTGTGTGAAAGAATTCCCACAGCAACAAAATATTGTGATGCCAAAGTCAGAATAACCTAATAGCTTACCAACGCATGCGCGTCAACTTACGAAGTTAACCAAATTCGTTGCCAGGAATATGTGAATTACCCCTGTGTATTGTGTAGCTAATAAATAAACATACTTTGTATGGGAATTGCCTCCAGGTATTAAATGTCGGAGGTAAAGTATGGGCGAAAGTTCGAGAAGGGTCAGCTAGTTCGGGAGTTTGATGGGGAATTTAATCTTGATACGGCTCTGTTGACAAGTCATGTTTGGGGGACGAAAATGTTTCGTCAAAAGTTATTTCATAGAATCCTGCTAATATTATAAATGCGAGAGTGTGGGTGTGCTTATGCTGCGGCTCAAGTCTTAAGTGCAGCTACACATCTAGGTATAGCGGGCTTAACCAAGATCCTATATACCTAGCCGGTCACTGTCTGAATACACACACTACACTGTGTAAACAAAATATTTGCAAGATAGGCTTGTTTTTATTACCAAGTTTAGGGCAGCTCGATGTCAGTACAAATTGTGACCAGTTACACCTAAGTTTAGCCGGTTAAAACCTAGTTGTAACCGCACTTTGGGCTTGAATCGCAACATATAAGTACCTACCAACATATAGGTACTATAATATAGAAGTGTGGGTTTGAGTACCTACCTGTTACTTCATCACGCATATACACATAACGGGAAAAACCGCTTGGTACAGTTAGTGAACGACTAAAGAGAGTCCTCTATAATATAATTTTCATTATTATTTCATTTAAATACCAATGTATCCTGTCGAATATGGTAACAACAAATGAGGTGTTTTCGGTAATCATATTTTTAACATAATTGTTTTACTCAAGTATTTATGTTTTACTCTTATCTCGCACATCTGCATAAAAAAACCGCGTTAATTTCACGTTTTAAATATTAAAAAAAATTAAACGAGCTTATTTTGTAACTCAATTTTCCCACAAAACTTAATTCAGAAAGCAATTATTCTTTAACATTTGCATATCTATTACACCGATAAAGAAAATAAGAACGCACCAAATTAACATTATGCAAATTCATGTAATAAATATTTGCTAGCATTAATCATGTCAAAAGACCTGAGCTATTTCGTCTGTTACGAAGATATTTAGTTTCGCGACACTGAATTTCTCGACTCAGCGCTAACTCAATTCGGAATTGCGCCACTTTTATTAAAATTGGCGCCCAACGTGGGATGTACGAAACTTTTAAAACCAACGTGCCAGTCACAGCTTAATTAAAAGAAAGAAATTAAAAATAAACGCTATTCAAAATGCGAACGGCGAATAGGGCCGTATCTTATCATCCCGTGACATTTGGTCTGCACCCCCAGTAGCTCGCCGGTGGTGGGGCGGAGCGCACGTCGCTCCTCGATAAAACACGCGAGTGGTGAAAAATGTGAAACGTGCTCGATTCTTCATAAATGATGTAGATTGTGAAGTGACGTTAAAATGTTTGTGCTACTTTTAGGAATGCTAGTCGGTAAGTTTGAATTGAAATTTCAATAATCATCATGTGTTATAATTAATGAGCTTAGTTAATTACAGTAAAGAGTGTGATTAAGCGGAGAAATGGCGGTGATTATAAGCCCGAGTGTAAATGTTGTAAATTAATAGCGATGCGGCTTCGTTGAATATGATTAATTACTTTATTCCAAAGATACGCTTTCATCTCAGTGAATGGAACTATCGGAAAATTAATGTTGCAGAATATTCTCGCTGAAATTATTTTTGGTAAAAAGAAATAAGCTGTTTAACATTTAAACCAATGAAAATATTTGAAAGAAATTTATCTTAATAACCGAGAATTTATTTTTAACAGTGGCAAAGAAATACCAGGACCTTACTCAATATTGTGCCACGATTTATTGCGGTTGGAAGGGTAAGGTGGAAATTACGGTTCAAAAAGAGACTTTACATCTTATTTCTCTTGGATGACGAACGCAGTGGAGTGTAGCTTAGGACTTCACATCTATTGAATGCCTAGGTAACACTGTACCACTGTTGTACTGTCATCAGCCGATGATTTTGCTTATGATTAGAATGCCGGGCTCATCAGATCTCGCATAAAGAAGCAGAAAAAAATTAAAAATGCTAAGCTCATGTATCATAACTCATTTGCGTAACGCATTTACAAATTGTTTAAGAAAAGAATGTGAATTAGGTATCATGTAGAAAAAACCATTTAAGATTGAAAAATATGTGATATGCGAGTTGGTATTATATTATAATTAATCTTTCCTTCACTTTACTCTTTCTACCATTTAAGATTGTAGTCATCACGATGGCTGTTTAATTTACTAAACGTTGGCTTAGTTCCATACTGCTTCTCTCTTTAACAGTCGTGGAACTTTTGCTTTCTGAGCTGACTGCTGGTTTGTTGCTCTGCCAACGGGCCTTTTGCTAAATTAGTTGTAATCCTGTCTTCTAAGTCAAAGATCTCTGGTGTGGTTCTTAGTTTAGTCAAACACTAATGCGCTAGGATTTGTTTGTTCTTCTGTCTAAGTATGTACCTATAAGTATTTATGTTTGAAGTCGACTGGGTCCTTTTAGTCTAACACAGGCTTAGAGTCCAGCTTTGGGCTATGTTTGACCTGCCAAGACGGTGCGCGTGGTTCATCTGCGTACTCTTTGAGTAGGTAGAGGTGGAAACTATTCTTTGCCCCACCGCGGAGTATTCCTCTTATCAGTGAAAAAAGGGCTATCAGAGCCGCAAATAAGTGCTTCAGCGTAATTGCAGTCTGACGCTCCTCATAGGAATACCTCCTAAGTTTTTAATATGTGTATCTAGATTCTACCGTGTGCTTTTTCTTCAGCGGGAGAGTCTAACCACCATGCATTCCCAAATGTAGGACGATGAGAAGTAATGCATGTTTTCCGAAAAAAAAAAAGTCAGATGACCGAACACTACTAGACACTATGGCACTCTGCAGAAACGCCCTAAGTTTTTTAGTCGGTAGACCCCACCGTTTCCATTCTTCAACGGGGGAGTCCCATACCTCCTTGCATAATATTATGCATTTTTACTGAATCAAATAAACGGGTTAGATGGCCGTGTGTATAGCTGTTATATATTTATTTATTTATTCTAATGGACTCCACAGCTGTAATTACAACGTTACCAAATTAACGCATGTCATGCGAATCAAGCCTTTGAATATAAAATGTTCACGAATTTGCCACAAAGCTTTTATCTAAATAAATACCTCTCTACCTTGAATGCCGGTGAACTTCAAAAGCAATCGTGGCATTTTTAAGGCTTCACGCGAGCCGTTTGCTCGCAGGTCAGGGGCGCACGATATGTGATAACCTATTGAACAAATGCTACCAAATTATGTGGGTAGAACCTTTTTACGTATTAAATGTTAGTACTTTTTTATTCACTATAGATTAGCCTTTGACCTCAATCTTGCCTAATGTAAGTAAAATGGTGGATAATGATTTGGTTTGTTGATGCTTTTATATAAATATATTTTATGTTAGAAACAGACACAATTAGTCGAAAACCTGATGGTAAAAGGTTTCCATTAGCTATAAACATCTGCACCTGTAGAATACCGACCACAGTGTCGGTCATTGCCAACTGCTAGCCGGTCTAGTAGGTGAAAAAAAATCCTTGCTTCACTGAATATCGTGCCTCAAATCTGCCATGATGTCCGCTCGACTACACAAAAAATTAATTATTATAAAGCCGGCGCCAGACTTTGTTTGAACACTTTTTTGTCGTGAATGTATCCCAGCAGACTTTGCTATCAAGACTATTCGCTGATTTTTCATTAATTATGACATCCACTAATAGACGTGACTATTTACAATATTGATAATTATTACGCGAGATAAGCTGTGAGCGTAATTTAGTTTTAAATAGAACGTCCAGAGTCCAAGCATCTTAAGGTTCATCCTAAAATGGTGTTAAACCGTTTTACTAAACCATACTCTAATGATTAAAATTCAAGATCACATACCGAAAATCTTAGCGAAGTTCGAAATCTATCCCAGAATTTAATTAAATAACATACCCGAAGTTAATCCGTAACATCTCATAACAGCTTCGCGTAACATCTACACATGTTAAGCCGAACGTCTGGTGTACATTTCTTCCGGTAAACTTGCCAGAGAAGGGTACACTGGAGATACAAAGAACTTTGTTTTAACTATACATTGTGACTACTGTATTATGGGCAGTAAGGGCAATGAGTCTGAAATTTAACAGACTTTTATTTTAATACTAGCAGCGTTTAGCAATTTAAATAGCATTATATTTTAGGGTATATTATAGTGCCATGAAAAATTTCAGTTCACGTTTCAGACATTTGATTTAATTATCTTTAATAGAATAGATTTTTAATGGTCTTAAAAATATTGAATTATGTGCATACATTACGCCAATTTGACTTGATGTTCAATTTCCTATAAACTCTACTAAATTAATACAAAATATTAAAAATACCGCAGTGATTTCATTTTCGCTGCATACATATAATATTAAATTACATAACGTATACCTACAATAGTATCTTCGTTATAAAATATACTATTATTTAATTTAATTGTTTTTGCGTGTTTCGATGTCCATTAAGGTTACCTTAGCTATCTTTATTGATCGCATTAATTTTATGTAACGCGACCATCGTGCGTGTGTCGAAAGATTAGTCAATATGTATGTATGTACTCGTAAGTCTAAATTATCATTTACAAAATATTTATTAGCCAATTTAATTGATTTTGCACGCTCTCAGCGACGATTTCTCAACGAGGATTTTCCCTGACTTGATACACTAATAAGAAGGTAATTAGCTGCACAGTGGTCTTGCAATTACTAGACTGTTGTTATTGTTATTTTATTTTGTATGGTCTAAATAAAACTTCCACTTACACATTAGTATTTATACTAGTACACACACGTTCATACTATTGTATTAATTGTATTAAGTATACAGAGTTGAAAAATTCATGAAATCCCTTACTGATGATACAATGAATAAAACGAAACAGAATAGGGTCATACAACAACGTACCTACTTTACATAAGAGAGTGTTAAGTGGTGTTTATGTACGACCTCCAATTTATAGCTGACACTAGGAGCAAAGGTTCACTTTACAAGAAATGTTCCACATAAAACCTTACATCACTTAGGCTTTCATAACAAAACTCAGCATAAAATTACTCGGCGTAAAAAGCCTATTTCTCATCTTCACAAAATAAACAAGATCCTGCCGACTGCGCCAACCTATTCGAGGCAAATATATTTTATATCGACATAAACCTACTTCACACGCAGTCAAATCAAGTGTACTGCGAAAATAAGCTATAAAACATTACCGCTTGCCCCCGCCCCACGCCCTTCACCCCCCCCCCCCTCTCCTGTCCGCGGCCAGACTCCTAATAAAATTTACAGTTGTTGGAGCGGTCGAGGCTGCCACAAATCAAATTTACTGTGGTGCTAAAGAATATTATACTTATTGTTAGCCCTTGGTAAATTACAAATGTTGAATTTGGACTGAACATTAATTAATTAATAAAAAGATAAAGTGTTAGTATGATATACCTAATAGAACAGACAATTTTGATGACAAGATGCCAGTGATTAATATGATGACAAAGTCAACGGGTGAATTGAAGATGTTAGTTGAGATTTCTACGAGTAATAAATAAATAATAAAAATAAATTTTGCTTCCCTTAACCTTACACTATGTATTGTACATAATATTACTATGTAAAAATATGATAAGGTATACAAACATGTATTGGTTAAAATAATATTATTACAATATCTCTATCTTACTGGAATAAAAAGAATTTAAAGTCTAATATATAAAAAAAACCTTTACAAATGATGTTTAAGGATTTTTTTCACGTAAGGGAAGAAAGAGTACCATAAAAACAGTTTATAAACGATGTTATTGGTTAGATTTAATCTATCATTGTCAAGGTACGCCCTTATTGTGTAATTTTCTTATAATTTAATTGGGTACTTCGATAAATGGATTGGAAAGGGTTGACCTTTTTCTATGGTCCCTTATACTGTGATCGAGATTTTACAAGAATTCCTAAGAAACCATTTATATTTTCTTTTCAATTTTTGATTACTGAAAGTAACGTTTGAGCTTTGAGTTCCTAGCTTTTGTAGTTTTATAAGCTTTTAGGAACCATTGTATTTTTCGTTTATTGGATTGGTGTGTATCTTTTACCTTTGTATTTAATAATAAAATAAATAAAATCTTTCAATATTTACTTTTATACTTCTTGTCATGTCGTGTTGTAGTGTGGATATCGGTGGAGTTAAAGTTTGGAAGCTCGAAGTTTGAGACCTTCAAACAAATATTGTCATATTTGTCTAGTTTTGATACTTTACCTACCTTCTCTGATTTTAAACGATGAAGGATACCAGTTTTTACTTTAATATACTTTCACCTGTCTGTTGTCTGTCTGTCTGTCTGTCTGTAATCAAATCATGCAAGTTAAATTTGATCCACTGCCCAGTTTCCGATTGATCTAAAATTTTGCATGCATGTATAAATCGGAAGAAAATGGAATATTACATGGAGATGATCTGATAATGGAGCTGCAAGGTGACTATTAGAAGTATTCATAAGTAAAACATAGAAAAGAATATTTTATTAACTTACCAAGTGATAAGAAAATAATTTAATAGCGACATCCAATTTCCTAGATACTAATATTATAAATACATACGAAATATGCATGTATGTACATATATGTGTTTGTAACCTCTTCAGCTCAAAACGGTTTAACAGATTGAGCTGAAAGTTGCCTGCGTAAAAAGTTTAGACAATGGACGACAGCTACTTTTAAGCTGATAGATAGGTAGATAACCTTTTAATAAAACAAAAGAAAATGTACAAAAACAACTTAATAACTATAATGTAAAACTAGATAAATAGTTGGACGCACCTAGTATTGGTATTAAGCAATATTTTACTGATAACTTAGAATATTTCACGTTTTCACTGCGACCGTATTCGAACTTTGATTTATCTTTTATTTCAATAAAAGCCATTGGATTTGAATGATGAGTTATGGCCCATCGGGATTCAATGTCAATTGTAAACAGAACTTCGTGACACAGACGATGCCAGAAGGGGAACTTTGATTTTGATTGATTTGATCTTTGTGTTCTCTGTTTTCATGTCAATACGAGATAAAGGAACAGTTTTGAAGCATTCTCTTAAATGGTTTAAGTAAAAGCTTTGTAACACTTTTTTTAAACTTAAACTGATTACTTTAAGTTTAAAAAAAACTTGATTATGATGGGACTTCTTAAATACCAAATTAAAAAAGTCTTCAATGGTTTGCTTTCTTTTCATATCTGTATTTTTTAAAAATAATTATAGGCTTTGACCACGATCTCACATGATGTTAAGCGACGGAGCGGCTAAAGCAGGTGCAGGACGGTGCAGTAGGAGGCTAAACCTAGAAGGCGGAATAAATCCTCCCTGGCGTCACTGAACATTATGCCGGAACACGATCACTATGATTGCTTGGCAACACGGTTTTGTCAAATGGGTGGTAACTAGCCACGGCCGAAGCCAACCACCAGTATAGCGAGTGGAGCGAAAAACCGTACATAACTAATTAGTCATTGGTCGAACTAGGTCTGGCGTCTAGGTAGCGACTAGGTCGGGATTCGAACTAGGTGATCAATCATCACTTCTCCATCACAGAACCCCTGAGCCACCACCGCTTCAATTTACATAATTAGAATACTTAACATGCAATTTAAAAAAAAATGTCATAAAAAATTGCATTTCTTTCTTCATAAATTATGTTTTAAGTTAAGCAATATCTTGATGTTAAGCGATAACGCCTGCTGCCTATTACAGTCGTACAAACATTCCCACTGAATTTATTATCCCATGTAAGTACCTTTGTTTTCTAATATTTCACCTCCCCTTCCAGTCGCTAATGGTGTTGCTGAAGTTTATAATTGCTCTAAATTGGTTCAGGATGAAGTGCACCCGCGGTGAACGTTTTGAAGTTTCCACGTTGTTTTAAAATTGCCATTTTCATAGCGATGTTAACCAAAAAAATGTTTTTCCAGTAGATTATTAAAAAATATTAGACACCATTTTTTTCCTTTGCTAATTTGGTAATCTCGTGGTCATCACCAGCCGAAGATGCTGGTCCAGTGATGCGAATTATGGTTTCCCGCCATCGGTGCCTATCCATTGCTTCTCTGACGACCGAGCAAAACTTAGTTGAGGATGTGGGATAAAAAAAAATAAAGAAAAAATGGACCTTTCTACTACGATCAGCTTTTCAAGGCTCTCACCTCATTTGGTAATAAATTAATTAAAATATTATACTATTGCATGTTTATTAAGACGAAACTGTTGTAACTCTAGAAATTAATATTATGTTACACCTTTCTCTGTATAGTTTATGCAATAAATAAAATTGAATTGAATTAAAGATTGTGAGACATAACCCTCTAAATTTGCTTGGCAATAGGTGGTGACGTCATCGGCCGAACTAGAATCCGTACATTTTGTACTGAATAGTGACGTAGCGCGTCCTTACCTGAAGACTTATAAGCGTTGTATCTCAGCCATTTTTTGTTTTGTTTACAAACCAAAAGAGACGTATCCAATATTTTTATTACCTATTTAAATTACGGGCTAATTATATTTTCATTTGTATACCTTGTTATACGTTAATATCCCTATTCCTAATTCAAAATGGCAAAGTGTCAATGTTTTCCGGCAATATAAACTAAATTTAGATTTAGATTCATGAGATGAAATTAATTACTGACCGCCTGTGTTGTGGTTGGTATAATGGGTAAACGAAATATAAAATTAAAATTCATACGCCATTGTGGAATTTTAAAATATATTGGTGGTATTATCTACCTTTATGATTATTATCATTCATTTTGAGCTTTAGCTGTTTTGTACCATTATATTTATTTGTAGTTTGTAGTGGCCTCTATTGCAGTGGTCATCTGGTGAAGTACCACCTTTACCAGTTTTTATCGCCAAATGCCAAACAAAATGTGCAGGTATTAGGTATGTGTGTAGGTGTATTAGGCTTACTAAAGGGTAAAATCACCGCCCACATACCGCCCCGCGCCCCCGGCGTTGAGGTGATGATGCGTGACGCGCTTTCCCTGGATAAAAAAAGGGTAATGCCATCGGGCCGCGGACGAGTGCTTCAGAGTACCCGCTGCCCCGGCATTATGGCGTCCCCCAGGAACACCCCCCAGGTTTTAAGTGGGTATCCCCGCCACGCCCTTCTTTAGCGGACATACCGCCCTGCCACAGGGTGCTGATGCGAACCTAATGCTCTTTTTATATGTCAGAAAAAAAAGCAAAAGGGTTATGTCACCAGCAAAATTACTGGGCATGACTACGCGACGTTTAAAAACTTATATCTTAGGGAAATAGGCGCAGTGCAGCGCCGTGCTGTGTTTTTTTGCAAAACACTAGGTGGCACTGTACCTGATATGAACAACGATGATGCTTACATTCGAGCATCTGATTTGCTCGTTTCGTCACTCGTCATAGAAAAGACAGAATTATTCTTGCTTTTTGAAGATTCGTGTTTTTATCTTTTTTTATGTGATGAAGTAGAAGACGAGCAAGACGCTATCCTGATGTTAAAAGATAACCCTGCCCATGATCAGTACAGTGCTACTTAGGATTTCACAATGATGTGAAATTCTAGCAGCACTGCACCAACGCTTCTTGCTCAAGAGTTATAAGATGTCAAGACTCTTTAGCCCAGTAATTTCACTAGCTACAGTGCCCTTCTACCAAAGCACAGCAATGTATCTATGGTGAAAACACGTTCTTAAATATGTTTAAGAAATCTGTGGGTATAAATCTTTTCCATTCTTGGTATAAAATTATTCTCATGTACTTTGGTCCCGGCCAAATAAATTTATTTCCAAAAGAACAAACAGAAAAGGTTCGTTCAAACATACATGGGATCTTTGACCCGAGGCGCTAGCACAAAATGTTGCATAACTCTACCTTGTATCGCGCTCAACAATATACATATGTATGTGTGGAATTTTAACAGGTCAAATATTTTGAAATCAACTTTCGAGGGTTCGAGTGTTCAACACGATGATGCTTGTAGAGACACTAGTTAATAACTAGCAAGGGCCACTTTGGGTTGACGAGTGCAAGTGAAAAAAAAATTGAAAGCAAAACAGCCACGATATCTATCGTCGTCTATCTATCTAGATAGAAAGATAGATAGATGACACAGTATTCATAAAGAAATATACAAAATAGCCGCACGCACTTTGTAGCGCTTAACAGAAAGTGTTTCTCTACTAGAGGTATATATGCATGTATTATACCTACATATTAAACCCTCCTCCTAAATCACTCAATCCATTAAAAACAAAACCACATCAAAATCCAATGCGTAGTTTTAGAGATCTAAGCACAAAAAGATGAATCACGATGAAGAAGATCCTCGTACGGGACCGAAACGGTCGACACGAAGCCGAAGTAAAAGTGAGTTTATGCCGTTTATTTACAAAGATGAATCTAAGCACACATGCATATAATGTCCATAAATGCGGAACAGCGGAAAGCGATTCTGTTTTATACTATTATGTAATAATAAACTTAAAACCTCTGCATGATAAATCAGCTGGTGTCCCTCAAACGTATAATAAATTATATTATAACCATGATAAACATTGTAAACACATATTTAAAAAATGCAATCCTCATAATTTTCTTGCTCGTTCTTCTCATAGAGGTGTCTTGCGAACGAGCCGTAGAGTGTTAAAATAGAAAAAGTAAAATTGACTTGCGAAAGTGCTCCAAGCTACATTGGATTTGAATAAATGAATTTTGAGTTTGATAAACTTAAACACAACAATATGCATCAAAACTAAAGAACAAACGCAACAGAACGTAGCTAAATACTTAATCAGGTTTCGTACATTCCGGGAAATAGGAAAATACCAGGTAAATATACTTTTGATCTCGCGAGTACATTCGGGGCCGACAGAAAGTGTACACGTGGGAGTGGCCTGGAAGACTACCTGCTGGGAAGTGTATTGTTTTTAGGGCTGCAAGTATAGCGTTGTTAGAATATTATAGTTCATCGATGTTTATAAAAGGAAAGTGGAGGATTATATGCCTATAGTTTAAAACTGTGAAACGCCAGCATACAGCATAGTTTGGTAAAAAAGTTTTTTGACAGGTATATTTAGATTTAATTAAACTAAAACATTATTATTGTATTCTGTATATTATAACCGATTCTAATGATGCACTTGAGATGTGTTCTACGATGGGTGCAATGTAAGTAAATCAATAAAAAAATAATAGATAAAATCTGACTAGTAGTTTCGGCAACATTTTCGGAGAAACCAACATACAAAAAACATTTTTAAAGTAGTATTGGTTTATTTTTTAGAAGTCTAAAGGGACTGCAATTTAATGAATTATGTTTAAAAGGAAGTTTTTAAAAAATTAACTACTACAATTCAATTCATTTTATTTTTTCACAGTATTTCCACAGATATAAAGACGTCGTTTAAATCACATCATCATCATTGTCAGCCCATATCGTCGCACTGCTGGGCAAAGGCCTCCCCTTCGTGCTATGCAACTCTGTCCTGTGCAGTTCGCATCCAGGTCTTTCCTGCGATTGCTGCGATGTCATCGACCCATCGGGCAGGTGGTTTGCCGAAAAGTTAAAAAAATCCTATGAAAATGTCGTAAAACATCGATAAGTTCCCTCACATCACTACCCGAAACTCAATACAGGTCACTGAAACATTCCAATAGATGTTGGTCTGTCTAAGTGACGTAGGTAGGGTGCGGTCAAGGTCACGTAACATGCGACCCGATTATTGTATTAACACATATGTTTAACATCGATAGCAGTCACATCACTACCCGAAACTTAATACAGCAGGGCTACACTTACCGTCTTCACTTATCCGTCAGGGTACATCGATAGCAGTCACATCACTATAAAAAACGTATATTATGTTTTAAATCTAGAATTCCGTATAGATCAGATGATTATCGTCAGCTATGTAAAAACTTTCACTTGTTACCGTAGCTTAAAAGAAGGGAGATTGCAGACATCACCTTTCTATTAAAGATTATGTCGGGCGGCGTAGATTGTCCCGAAATGTTAAGAAAAATTTATCTCAACACCCCGCGCAAATTATTTAGATTTAACCCACTGATTAATATATTCGATCAGTGAATACCAATTAAAGGCAGAATTCATTCTTGTCGCGAGCGAGTAGTTCTTTTAACAACAGTCTCTAACAACATTTATCGGTTAGTATTGATATTATAATAACCCTTAGCAGGGATTTACACTTATCCGTCAGGGAACCGAACCGAAGACTGGATTGTCAAAAATGTATGAAATGACGTATTAATTCGTATCGTGAATAGCCCTGCTGACTGCTGCTGGTGATCGTCAGTAGTTTACGTTGGCATTACTAGTACATTACCAACCTTTCATAACCACTATCTTTTTCAAAAGTTTGTATATCAGCTAACAAATATTAACCTTACAATCTAAAAACAATAACTGACATAGTAAGCATTAATTGATGAAGGTACTAGGTTAGGGTGAAGGTCACAGATGCGGTCCGATTATGATAATAGCAGATGTCGTGTTTGATGATTATTTGCCCCTAACTAGGGTCATTATCTGGCGGCCGTGATGAGGGGATGAAGTGGTTGCTTACTGCATAATAAAGTGCTGAATAAGTGCCCCTCGTGTAGTGCCATGGATGTGACGTTACAGTCATTTGTACTAGTTGTAGAAATGTTTTAGTGGCGTAGATTACTGGTAAAGGACTTTGTTTTTGTGTGCGGCTCTCTTGCATTTACTTTTTTTTTTGCTTGATCGAGATAGTCTAAAGTCTAAATATATAAAATGAAACAGTGACTGATTGACTGACTGATCTATCAACGCACAGATGTATCAAACCACTGAACTCGGTTAAAATATGGAATACAGATAGGTTTTATGACGTAGACCTCAGCTAAGAAAGGATTAAACGACTCGGGCAAAGCCTCGGGCGAGCATAAGCTAGTCTATAATAATTTTGATTATATAACAATTCAATAATGGGGTAGACATTTTCTGCAAAGGTCAACTAGATGAATAGCCCAACAGTGCGAGTTATTCTAACTCCTGACCAGTATGCAGTGACCAGTATATGTAAAACATTACTGTGTTTCAGTAGAATTACTGAGGTGAAGTCATAATATCGTATGACTTTTGAGTAAGAAGCGTTGGTGCGGTGCACTTAGAATTTCACATCATGCTCGTCTTCTCACTTCTTTGGATAGAAAAAACAAATACAACACAAGCTTTACTTACATATCAATGTTGGTACTGCCATGTCTTATTTGTAATGGATTTTTTTTTAACAATAAAAATGAATAAATTTCTTCCACAAGATCTTAAGAACTTACTTTTACAATCAAACGTTAGTTTCCAAAATCAAACATTATTATTATAGAATTGACATCCAACAAACTAGATGGTTAAGTTCTAACTCGAGATAATCGTCAGAGAAAGTTTTGTGCTTAATTCGAGGTAATAGACATAGACGCAAGACCTAACGACTGAAGAACCAAAAGTTAGGTCTTAGAGTGGATTTAAACTGCCTTATTAAATTTATCACTCAAATAATTATATACACATAATTGTGAAATCCTAGGTTACACTGTGCTGATTATGGGCAGCCGTTATCTCTTAACATCAGGAGAGCGTCTTGCTCGTCTTCTACTTCATCACATAAAAAAAAAAATATATATATATTTTTAATCTATAAACTAAAAAACATACACGCAGATGGCATTGATGTCGATAAAATTTCATTTAGGTGTATTATAAAGTGGTGGTATTTATCTTGTTCTATGAGAAGAACAGTAAAACAATCCACATAGTTTATTTTAAGCAATTTTTAGCATTAAAATGTACCTATATTTGAGAAGATTGTTGAAAATTTTAAGTAGGTATATTAAGAAAGAAGATTTTAGTTTAAATTCATTTAGCTTTACAAAAAACCATGCTTTACAAAAAGTTACTAATATAATGTATCACCTAGATGGCCCAAATCGCTTCTTGCATCTACAGTGCATTTTCATTCTGAGCAGTAAAATATAGCGTCCCTCTAGAAAGTGTGTAAAAATATCGAATTCTACAAAAGGCAAAACTAGCAAATAAAAAAATACAGTTTGAAAAAGTTCACGAATTTTCGCAAAAATCCTTTTATCCTTGAAGTGTACGTGTATGTGTACGTTATTGTTTGGCCCCTAGTGTAACGTTAGCGAGCGGTGTGAATAAATAAAAAGAAATATTGGTGTAAGCGAAGGGCAAGGAGGCAAATAATAATATTTTCGTGACAGAATTGTAATGAGAATTCTCACTTGAAGATTGCGGCCACTTGTGTTGTATTAACCTACTATGTTAATTCTTTTTTGTTTCTACCCTCGCTTGAATGAATTGTTACGACCATTTACAGTTGTAAAGTTTTCTGAAAACTATTATTCCTAAGAAACGACACGTCGCGCCACAGTACTCACATAATATTTTCATAATAATAGGACAATTACGATGTCAGCCGTGTCGTATTTGCAATAGACAACACTCACTGTAGTTACCAAAGTTCTATTATTCCTTGTCCACTATTTCCGATTTGTTTCAAATGTCGAGGTAAGAAGGCCAGAAAATTACTGGCCTTAAGCGGCTAATAGTCGCTGAACCTTTGTCGCTCGCACGAAATAACAAATTGTCAAATAACAATTGATAAAATTTACTTTTTGGAAATGTGTTAAATAGAAAATTAAGTGCATATTTTTATACATTTTTTTAAAGAATAACCAGTTTGATACATTATAAAATGGTTGAGGCATGTTTAAAGATATAAATTTTTCATATAATTGAGAATGCCATTGTTGTTATTTAAGGTAGCAAACTGGGAATACTTATAAAAATAGTATAAAAATATGAGCTAAATTTTCAATTTAACACAATTCCAAAAAGTAAATTTTGTCAATTGTTATTTGAATATAAGTTACTTATATCGTGCGAGGGAGACAGAGGCTCAGCGACTATTAACCCCTTAAGAAACTTAATAACCTATAATAACATTGCGTACTTTTATGGGAATAAAAAGAAGCGCTTGTCAACTCTTTGAACGAATGAAACTTTTTTTTCCGTTCGTCTACAGTGCGAACGACTTGACGGGGTATAATGGACGTTCGGGAAATACTCTTTTTCTTATTTTGAAAGATTTTGTCGGTGGGATCACTGCAACTCGTTTAATTTAAATAACTGTAGGGAAATTAACCAAATAGAAGCATTCCAATTTCAAAACGTAAAGTTGTAACATAAATATAAAATAAGTTTTCCCTGAATTGCTTAGTGTGTAAACTAAGTTCCTTAAGCTTCATTAAGTTACTTTTCACTTAATACTATGTATTATGTACGCTTTACTTTCTAATACTATTAGCTGTTCTAAGCCTTTAATAAAGTATTCATGTTGTAGGCTGTATTTTACTGTTAGACGGATTTCCATTAACGTAGATTAAGGTTTTTCTTATAGGGCTTTGAAGAAAATTATTGAGTTAGCGTGGATTTAACGTAGTACTAAATTGTTGTAAAAACCTTATACATAATATATGTATACTAAGAGTCTATTTTAATTAGAAAATAAGATCATTTAGTTGGAACAAATATATTAGTGAAAGTATGTATGTACATATTATGTGTGTTATCTATTCATGCCTAAACGGCTGAACCGAATAAACTTAAATTTGGAATATAAGTGGCTTAAGCCCTGGAAAGGCGTTTTATTTTCGGGAAAACCACTGGGCAGCTATTTTGAATTAAAATAATCTTCTCCAATCTATATTGTTGTTTTATATTTATTGCAACTAAAACAAGCAAACAACAAGAAAGCAAGAAAGCTTTATTTAATAAGCTAAACAAGTCTCAACATTTATTAATTTTAGCGAAAACAATCGAAGGATATAAAATAGCTAGCAACACCATAAACCTTAAACCAAATTTTATGAGTCTGAGTCACCATTAATCCGCCATCTCCATCACGCGTCATCTTTTTTCAGCTCTAGCGCTCTGAATCTCGCCCAATCTTAATTTTATAGTCGACGACGTTTCGTTTCTCGAAGTAACGCCCTCGGATGAGGTCCCTTGCCGTGTGTGTATGCATAATATAGGGCACCTTCAGTGCGCACCCGGCAAACGTTGCTGAATAATTTGTGAGTCCCGTCATAGAATAAAGAACATCGAGCGCGATTACTGCGCGCTTGCGAAAATGCTGACGATGTTGGAGATTAGGATCCTCGTTTACTTAGTTTGTTTTAAAGGTACGGTTGGATGCATTTTGTCGTATGCGATCCATCAACGGCAAATCGTCGATGAGATTATTTTTTTTAGAAGCAGTTCTAAGACGGTCTACATTTAAGATCGATCGATTAAAGTTGACGGTCCACTTGGCCGCGGCGCGGCGTGAAGATTATTGCCGAGTGTGGTTGGGTTATTAAACATAAGATTGTTAATTAAATTATTATAAATGAAAACGGCCGAACTAATTTAACTAATTATTGAAAAATATGATTTAAAATTACAAATATATGTATTTACTCATATTTACTGCCATTTTAAATTTGGTCGAACTCAGTAGAGCGGTTTTTTAATGAAGAAAGAATAAATGAAAACGCATTGCAAGTGCTACGCATTGAAAACGAGTTTAAACCGGTTTAATTACCTATTATTTCTTTTGAATTACATCTATTACAGTGTTTAATAAATATGTTTTTTATATTTCGTGTAGAAACCTAATTTCAGTACCTTAATTCCCGTAACCGTAATTTCAGTAGGCTTAAACTAGCAGCCTATTTTGTCATCATAAAATATTTACCTGTTAGATAAGGGTAGTAGTAAAAAGGGTAGGGTAGGTAAAGGTTTATTAAGTAATCAATTACAAATACTAAACACGCAAACAAATATTAAATTACACAGGTGTGGCCATTGATTCAAGATTGTACAGAAATAGATAAAATTGTGTAGAAATCTAAAGTACCTACAGACCTAATGTGTGAGGTACCATTATGTGTTTCTTCTTCTCCTTTGGGTGCCATCTTCTAACGAAGGTTGGCGATCATCATGGCAATTGGAACCCTCGACACAGCAGCTCTAAATAGGGAACGCGTACCATTGGCGCAGATTTTTAAGCCAAGATGTTCTCCTTCTTCCTGGACTTCTTTTTCCCTGTCTTATGAGCTGTAATAGCTCATATTTGGGACTACGCATTATATGGCCTAGGTATTCCAGTTTACGTCTCTTCATGGTGTTAAGAACCTCAACCTTTTTTTTCCATTCTTTGCAACACTACTTCATTTCGTATTTTGTCTCTCCAGAATATCCTTATCATTCTTCTGTAAACCCACATTTCAAAAGCTTTAACTTTCTTGCACATGGCTTCTGTTAAAGTCCAAGCTTCGACGCCATACAGAAGAATGGAGAAAATGTAGCAGCGTGCTAGACGAGTCCGAAGTATAATGTGCTTTGGATTCATACAACTCGTATATTTCTTAATAGCTTTTGCTCGCGACTTTGTTCGCTTTGCAAAATCTTTTCTTAGCGGAGGTCTTTGTCATAATAATAAAAAAGTCAGAACAGAATAGAACCGTATAGAACAGAATCGAGTTTATAAAACACTTTATTGCATACCAAGTTACAAGAAAAACTAGAAAACTAGCTTAAAATTATAAGTAAACAATTGCCGGTCTTATCGCACAAAAAATCTTTTACAGACAACCTGGTTACCTGATTGGTATATATTTTTCTTACATCTATTAATCCAATTTAAATATAGCATTTATAACGTTTTTACAACAATAAATAGTTTCTTACTAAAACTATGGAATAATCGAAAAGGCTTTATAACACCACGATGAAGTCGCGGGAGTACGTTCATTTGGAAAAAAATCATAAACCACTTGGGAAAGCACAATATTGCGTGAATAAAAAACTTAAATCGATTTTACCTAAAAAGGATCCAATATATGTAATATACCAGCTTGTGCTCGCGGCTTTGCTTGCGGAAACCCTTTCTTAGCGGAGGTCTACATCATAAAAGGTATCTCTGTTCCAAATTTCAACCTAATCCGTCCAGTGGTTTAGGCCACGCGTTGATAGATCAGTCAGTCACTCTTTCCTTTTATATATTTAGATTGTACACCTTTTCACACACACGCTTAACCCCTTTATATCTACAATTGTTCACTTTTTGCGTTTTTCCTAGTACCTAATTACCTTGTAGAGTTCTACTTAGATCGCCTAAGTAACACTAGAACTTAGTGTTCGTGCAGAAGGGTAAGTGAGAAGTAATTTGCAAAGTTTAAGCTTAGTTCGCAAGAATGTGTGTTTTGTAATTAGCCACTCGTACTCGTAGCCTTTGAAAAATGAGCAAAAGATTATGCACCTATTCGTAAGAGCTGGATAAAAAAGTTTTGTTATTATCTAAATATAAAAGGAATAAAGGGACCTGGTTGACTGACTGACTTATCTATCAACCCTTAACATTTTTATCTTTGTAAATAAACGGCATAAACTCACTTGTATTTACTTTCACTTGTTTTTACTTTTTCTCACTTGTATTTTATTGCTGTATTTGTGTGTACAATAAATAGTTTTCTATTCTATCCTATTTACTTCGGCTTAACATTTTAGGTTGAAATTTGGAACACATATAGGTTTTATTATGACGTAGCCCTGAGAAAGGATTTCTGCACACGGGCAGTATATGTAAGTCGGTATATACCTCTAATAAGTATATACCTGTATGTAAGCCCATAATAATCACCTACTTTAAGGGCCAACCTTTTTGTAAGAAAATAACATTTTTGTAATTCTATTATTTTCGTATTTTAAATTTTAACTGACTACGTTATAGATTTTTATAACTATATTTATTTATAGCCCAGTAAAAGAAGGATTGTGGATCGAAAAGTCGAAAGCAGAAATACTAACTTAGGAACTTTGTTTGGACTAGTTAGGAGATAAACATATTAAGGGTCCCCACCCCTCCAGGGTGAGCTCGAGGGGGGGAGGCCGAAGAAGGTCCCATTTTTAGGTTTTTTACTTATATGTCGCGTTACTTGTATGACGCACAGTTTTTGCAAAAAATCTAAAAATGGGACCTTCTTCGGCCTCCCCCCCCCCCCCCTCCAGCTCACCTCGGAGGGGTGGGGACTTTTAGTATGTTTATCTCCTAACTAGTCCAAACAAAGTTCCTAAGTTAGTTTTTCTGCTTTCGACTTTTCGATCCACATGCCCTTTTTGGACACTCATTGACTGGACTATTAATGTTAGTTCTCAATAGAAACTCTTAAAATCCTGGACCATGAAATTAAACGGGCAACGTATAATATCGTTCATTTCAAAACTTTATGAAGTTACTAAACAAAATTAAGGAAAAGTTCCACACGATTTTTCTTACTCATTTCTCACAATAGTAAATTAGAAAATTTATTATCAGCTCGAGAAAAAGGTTTGTAACGCCTGACCCTAATAAACCATCAGAATCTTAATCAAAGTAACGGAGGCGATGAAAATAAATCATTTCATTACCCATCAGTTCGCGTCAAACGTTTATTTTCGCACCATTTTTCATCGCGAAAATCTGTTATAATAAAAGATTTTATAAAGTTTCGGATAAAAAATGTGATAAAATAAAATTCGTAAAGCTTGACTGGCGGCAGCGCGGATCGGGTTCCGTGAATTGGGAAAAATAGCCGCTAATCTATTCCTAACTCAGGGTCCTACGGGATGATCTCTAAATTAAAGAAAATATTTTTTCACAATGCGTATAATATAAATACGATGTCTAACACCACTAATGGTTTTTGAAAAACGGAACACATCCGTGCTTATATAGACTTTTTAGGCCATGGTCACATCCGCCAATGACTGCTCAGCATTCCGCGCCAATCAGAGAGTTTCACTCTCGCGCCGACATTTTTATTTCAAGCTGTCAAATTCCACGTTTCCCCTTGTGATTTTATTGTAAATTCGTAATAAACATTTTCATGACTTTATAGATGTTTTTTTTTTGGTCTTCGTTTGACCTCATCCCCTCTGAAGGAAAGTATAAACGCAGTCGATGAATCACGTAAGATATCTAAAAAAATAGAATAGATAAAGGTACCTGTTAACTCGTGCCTCGAATATTTCCAAATTGTGTGCTGTTGTTTAAAACTAATCTAAAGCAAAAATGTTATAATATAATCCCAACATTTTCCATCAAGGTTACGAATATAAAATTCTAAGCTAAGATCTAAATATAATCTCACCTCAAATAAACCAACCACCGTATTAGGCCCCCAAACGAGATGTCTGACGAAGTAACAACATTCGCCAGACTTCATTTTTCTCCCAATTTTCGGTACCCTAAAAATCCAAATCCGAGAAAATTTTGAGGCGAAACAATAGATAAGCGTGTAATCCCGGCAAATCCCGGGATTATTATCATAAAGGACATCCTGTAGTTATACTCGTATTCCCCGAGAACCGGATCGATCCGGATTAAGGGACAAAGTTTTAATAAAGACTTTGTTGGGACTTTCTGCGGTTCTCTACGTAAATGTTTTCAATTTCTGTTGGTTTTCTGAAAATTTATTGATTTATTGCCAATATTAATAACGATGTAACACGTGCGAACGATGGGATGGATAATGGCTGTTTTTTTTTTTTTTTTTTTTTATTTGCTTTTAGTGGCTTTTCGTATCACTGCGGCCAGAAATGTCCTATTGTGATCGCCACTTTGAGGGTGAGAAAAACCCCGTTTGCGCGGCGTTATAGTTCGCCACTGACCCTTGCAGCTTCGAGGAACTGAAGGATTTTCCTGGGGTTGATCTCTCTAAGCTCGTCCGGGCTGAGCTGGTGCTGACCCAGAACGATGCTACGTATTCGCATCAGAGCTTCACACTCCCCTAGTAGGTGAAGAGGCGTTTCATCCGCCTCCTCACAATATCTACAGATTTGTGTGCTGCATAGCCCTAATTTGAACATGTGCTTGTTAAGGCGACAGTGTCCAGACAGGGCTCTGGTTAAGATGCGTAGGTTGTTTCTACTTAGCGCTGTGACTTGGTTATTAAACCGTTTATTTCGCCAGGCTTTCACTAGAGACTTGGATAATGGCTGTTAAACCTTAACCATAAATTAATATTAAAGGACTACTAATTATTTAATGGCTTTCTCAGGGTTTCTACTGCAGTGCAGTAATATCAAGGCAGTACAATCAGTTTGAAGGGCGGAGGCATTAGGCAAATAACATTAATATAAAACATTACAAGGCTCTAAGACTTAATTATTCGGTAACTTAATATTAGAAAAGCGAAGCGTTGTACTGAATTTGACTTTGAAATTTTTAATAATACGACCTATAGAGAAATGATATTACGGTTATTGGATCTTTTAGAACTAGTGCTTCATTAATATTTTCGTACTTAAAAGTGCATGTTATTATATAGGTAAAAGTTCTTTTTAAGGCTTCTTGCAATATTTTTTCATAGGATCCAGCATAATATATTATGTACATATATTGCAAGAAATTAACATTAACACTACAAGGATGGAAGTATGTGTTTGCCTATGAGTTAATTTTATCAGATAGTAGTTGTACTTTAGTATCGTATATATAAGCGTTTGTGCAGTGCTCCTAGAATTTCACATAATTGTGAAATCCTAGGTAACACTGTACTGATTATGGGCAGCCGTTATCTCTTAACATCAGGAGAGCGTCTTGCTCGTCTTCTACTTCATCACATAAAAAAAAAAAAAAAAAAAAAAAAAAAATATATATATATATATATATATATATATATCTGAATATACCTTTATTACCTATAATGAATAAAAAACCGCTAAAGTTTCCTCAAGACGTTAAGACCAGCATAAATTACAGCAAACACCAAAACTCACCGAGCGTAGTGATGTGCTAATTTCAAGTCTGAAGTGTCGGGTCCCGGGACGCGGCTTGCATCGTCAGTGGTGAATAATGAACAGCCGAACTCATACATATTTGTTACAGGTCTGATAGATGTTTGCTCTACTTCCGGGACTTGAAATTGTAGTCTTGTGAGACGAGTTTAATGTAATATTGGTGCGGTTTTACTATGTATTTTACCTTTTTTGTACATTATTGTACCCTATACGCTGTACCCGTTTAGGCGTGAAAGAGTAACAAACACATGTCCAGACATCCATTTTTACAACATTTCACGTTTATAATACGTATTAGTAAGATGGATTAGAACTCAAAGATAAAAAAAAACGTTTAGTATGAAAGTTACAATTTGTTTAAGAATAGAATGAAACAAGTGAATTTAAAAACTTTTTAAAAGAAGCATAATTATTATTATTTTATTATTATTACCATCTAGCACCAAAGTACTCGTCAAGACGAATCAAATGAGCCCTCACTCGATGGGGTAGCGTCGTTTAATTACGGAGTTCCTATGGCCACCTTCCAGCTCCATCATCAAATCAGCTTGATGTCATAATAATATTGCATTGTCATCCGATTTAAACATGCATGCAAATTTTCAGCTCAATCGGAAACCGGGAAGTGTATCAAATTAAACATCTAATTTGGATTTGATTACAGACAGACAGACAGGTGAAAGTAATTAATAGCTTGTAAAATTTAAAAAAATTACAAAAGATATTATTTTTAATAATTAAAAACACACTTCTACTAAATATTGTATTTTTTATTTAAAGATTTTTTATATATAAATATTTTAATGAATAAATATTTCAGGACGTTTCACACAGTGCCACCTAACCCCAAACTAAGCAACTTTATGCTTGTAATTATGTAAACACATCTTATTTCACGGTATAGGAATGTACTAAGAAGTTCCGCGATATTCCCCGGTAGCAAAGTTACGGGAAATCTTAAGTATTTTAATATTATGATGAAGGTTTTTAGAAAATAGATCAATCAATAAATCCTTTGTCATGAAATCTGTAGCGCGTTTAAATTTGCGTTTTTGCCTGATACAGGAACCAATACTTTACGTGCTCCTATTAAATATAGATAAAACTCAACCATTTTTTATAAGCATATCAGCCACACAAAATGTCCCTAAATTCTAAGGAAATGACGCGTAAAATAAAACTGGTCAAATTCCATTTCTACAGTATTTTACGTCTCTGAGGTCTAAGCAAACGATGAGCAAAATAAAACTGGTCAAATTCCACGTCTAAAGTATTTCAAGGTAGATCAACGAACGATGACTCGACCATTTTAAAATTGCACATGTCAGCCAGACAAAATGTCATTGAAACTAAGTAAACGACGAGCAAACTAAAACTGGTCAAATTCTACTTCTACAATATTGTACTTTTCCAAGTACAGTTCAGAGAAAGAATACACAACTATTGTCCGAAATCATAACTCATAAATCCGTCTCAACATTTGACTCCGTATTTTTTGCAAATAAATAAATTTTCCGCTAAATAAAGCGCGCGAGCGAGGCGTGTTAAGGCTCTGTTTACACGAGCCTTTCGTGTCCCAGAAGGCCCACTTTTATTCAAACGTAATGAAACTAGCTGTGGAGATAACGACTTATACTGTAAGGTACACAAGAAGGGGTAAGATAATGCAGGAAATTAAGGTTTTCAGAGATGAGGTTTTGGAATTATAATTTTGGGTTGAATGGTGAAATATTTTTGTTGTGAAAATGATTATGGTGATTGTGTTTTGTTCAAGCCAAAAATGTATGATATTTTTTCGACTTTAGAGAGTGACTTTTATAGAGTTTATGAGAGATATACATTTAAAAAAAAACATCTTTCAGTGAAAATAAGTTTTTGAAGTGTTGTTTTAACTCGATATCGCTGTGTGTAATGTCCTGAAATATTTATTTATTTATATGCCCGTAAAAATGTTTGTTGAGAATCGAGATTTTTTTAAAAATGTTTCATTCATCAAGACCCGATTGAGCTGTTTTTACCGAATTTAAAATTAAATAAAATTTTAAATTCGGTAAAAACAGGCACACGTTGGATAATTATATTATTATATAGAAATCAATAAAAAAAATTGTTCTAAAACGAAATTTTTTTAAGAAATTCGAAGAGAAACATGTACTTCAAAAGATTTCTGTCAGTTTTAACAATATTTATAATAAATATATTGATTTTATAATAGCAACTTTTTTTTGTAACTCGGTTAAAAACACAATAAATTCATATCCCGACCAACCCGAATTCCAGCGGGTTGTCCCGCGAGAGCTTAACTTTCGTCCCATATAATGAACAGTTCTCGACAACGAGCAACTCGCATAAATATCACTTTAGTAAACACCTAGAGACTGGCCCACTTTCTAACACTATGTCTTATGACTACACTTTAAATAATCCTTAGGCGTAGACTAGCAACTAGGGATGTACAAAAAATCTTTTTTAATATAGGACTGTTGCCTAAAAAATATAGATATATCCTACACAATATTCTTCAAGATCCTTCAAGTAGTTTTGTTAAAATAATATAGGACTCATATTTTTTATTTGGATATCTTACTAATATTATAAACGTGAAAGTTTGTAAGAATGTATGGATGACAGGATGTATGTTTGTTACTCTTTCACGCCTAAATAGGTGGAACGACTGAACTGAATTGGTATAGAGATAGCTAAGACCCTTGATAAACACATAGGCTACAGTACAGCGGGTAAAACCGCTGGGTGCAGCTAGTATTTCATAAAAAAACGTGTGAGAAATTACTCGTAGTACATTCATCATCATCATCATCAGCCCGTATTCGTCCACTGCTGGACATAGGCCTCTCCTAATACGCGCCACTGAGCCCGGTCTTCGGCTCTCCTCATCCAGTCTCTGCCAGCCATCTTCTTCAGGTCGTCCCTCCACCTGGTCGCAGGGCGTCCTACACTACGTTTACCTAAGCGTGGTCTCCACTCCAAAACTCGTCTGCTCCAGCGGTTATCGGTTCTGCGCACGATGTGGCCAGCCCACTGCCACTTCAGCTTGCTCACTCTTTGGGCTATGTCGGTGACTTTGGTTCTCTGTCGGATAACCTCATTACGAATCATATCCTTCAGAGAAACTCCAAGCATTGCCCTCTCCATTGCTCGCTGAGCGACTTTCATTCTGTGAACTAGACCAACCGTGAGTGTCCACGTTTCGGCTCCGTAAGTCATTACAGGTAGGACGCACTGCTCAAAGACTTTTCTCTTGAGGCTTTGGGGGATCGACGCCTCAAATATCTGTCGTAGTACATTATTATTATTAAAAAATATAGGACAAGTATTTCCTATGAATACCTATTTGTAAAAAACGTGTGAGATACAACGCACTAAAGTTGTCACTGGCCAAACCCTAATACATTTTGTACCGGTTAGTGACGTTAAAGGTTTATGAAAAAGCTAGGATGCTAGAAAGTTGCGAAAAAATCGCTAGCCAGTTGCGTCATAACTTGATCAGTTTACAAAGCGCCTTATGAAACTACTAGCCAGCGGTTTTACCCTTAGCCTATGTGGAGTCTATGCTGATTAAATGGTCTATACCAAATTTCAGCTCAATCAGTCCACCCATTTAGGCGTGAAAGAGTGACAAACATACATCCAGAAATCCTGACATCCATACATTCTTACAAATTTTCATGTTAATAAAATTAGTAAGTAAGACTAGTAAGATCGTTTCCGGTTTTCAGTGATTCTAAAGACAATTTTGAAAAAAAGTTGGTAAAGGTATATAAACGAATTTTTTCACCATGTGGCTGGCGTCAAAAACCCATGAAAACTTATGCATTTACACACAAATACTAACACATACGTTTACCTGCGAATGAAAGCTGCGATAAATATGAATGTATGTATTTGACGATTGAGAAATGAAATGTAAACGTACGTAGGCAGAATTCGACCACATTTAAATTGCAGATGGTTCACACTCATGCTTGGAATATTTGTTCGGCTGACAGGTGCAATTTAATATTGGATGTGTTCGACGTAGGCGTTGAGAGATCGTAAACTAGAATGTGGGTGTGTGTTTTATCATGGCTCAATATGATGTCCACATCTAACTGATATATAACTATGCATACCTATGTAATAACGGAGTGTACATGAAATGTTACATGTAAATTAAACAATAGTTTTAAACGGATTTTAAATTCGCTTTTCTTCGATTTTAAATGGTGCAGATTTGGTTATTTCCTTAAAAAAAAGTTTTCCAAGTGTTTCATGTGCACATCAGGTTAGGTTGTAGACAAACTTTGACCTATTTTAGTATAGTTAGTTTCATGTTATGAATCAGCAGTAAAAAAATCTTTTATTCGCAGTTTTTTTTTTATTTCCAAATCCCATAGTTTTACGGCTTTGCCTTGAAACGTATAGGCATATTACCATCAGATTTTGTTACATACTATCAAAAAATATTAATTTTTGTTTTGTTTGCTGTAGTATGGAATGCTTCCTGAGCCGCAGTGTGGTTGATTTCAATTTAAAACTTTGGTTATTTGGACACACGTCGTTTATTAAATTCTACCACAGCAGCAAGAGAGATATTGTCACCAAAATCCAATTTTTATTATGTAATTTTACCAATACAATAAGTATTTTGATCCTATAAAATATACTAGTAATATATATTATTCTTTGTTGATGCCATACTGTTCTGGCCCATGCCGTTTTCATCTATCCACTCTCTTGGTGTCATCTGTTCATTAAGTTATCGGTATAAAAATTTGTTAGTATAAATGTTACACCGTAAAATTATTTATTTGTAGGTTAGGTAATAGAAAGCAAGAGATATACAGTACATCAATTTAATATAAAATTAAAATTCGAGTTAATATAACCCCAATTTTCCCAAACGTACCTATTTAAAATTCCTCAAAATAAACATTTAAATACGTGCACGAAGATAAATTGTTGAAAATGCAACAATAAATCTGAAACACGATCCCAAACAGCAATATATTACTCGATCTAATAACATTCTCGACGATGAATATCCGTGAAAGTGACAAAGTTCTAAATACAATGGTTTAGCATACTAACTGTTGTAATTAAGGCAGACACTGCACTGCATATTCAAAAAACGAAAGAACGTATTCTTTAGCAGGTACTATATACGTGAAGCTAGTAATAACACTAATATTATAAGTCAAAAATTTGGAGGGTGTGTGTGTGTGTGTGTGTGTGTGAGTGTGTATGTTTGTTACATCTTCATGCCTAAATGAGTGAACAGATTGAGCTGAAATTTGGCATAGGGATAGCTTAGACCCTGGTATAACACATAGGCTATTACAGTACATCGGGTAAAACCCGCGAGGCGCAGCTAGTAAAGATTAAGTCATCTCTATAATTTATTGAGGCCGTATTTGCTAATTGTAACGATTAGCATACTTATTTCAACCGTGTTGATGACCGCCATGTTTTACATCGAGGGTCGTCAGACGCTTGACTGCAAAAAATACCTTAGACTCTAAAGCCGGGTCTTTAGCATGTGTTTTTGGTCTAAACAATCACAATCAACATTCAACAAAATCACTTAAGAATGTTGTTATTTTTGTTGATTGTGTAGACTAAAACACGAGTAAGAGACCTAGATTTGTGCCACCATTTTTAAAAAAACACCTAGATTTTCTGGGGTGTGATATGAAATTCAACTTACTTTTTATTGTAATAATGAATATACTAAATTGAACTTTTTTTAGGGTAGCAAATACCTTTATTGAGAAAAACAAACTAACAATACCACAGCTACTACAGTGGTAAAGAACCCTTTTAATACACAGATCGGCACAGATCGGCCGCAAGCTGATTTACAGAAAACCCAAGTGCTCCAAACCACTGTCAGATGGCAGATGAACTTAGAAGTAATGCCGAACTACTTGTGCGTGGCATCTGTCTTTTTAACACAGTTTGCAAGCTTAGCATTGGATATTCCACAATCACAGTATGGTTTCGCGAACACGTTCCACTACGAACTAAAGTGTTTGAAACTTCGGCCGCCATTTCACTTCATTACCGCGCCGTGTGGATACTCACTTATGTTACAGGGAAAGTTTCATGTTAAAATGAAGTGCACTGTTGAATATTAAGTGTATCACTTTCGTGCGAAACTTCGGAGTGAGTGGAAAAGTACAGAAGGTCGGCTTCGCGACCAATCGTTGATATCCTCACAGGTGTGTGTACTTTACTGGAAATGGGGTAAGTTAAGTGCTGTTATGGTGCAATATGTTTTAAATCATCATCATCATCTCAGCCATTGGACGTCCACTGCTGAACATAGGCCTCCCCTTTGGACTTCCATATGTACCGGTTGGAAGCGACCTGCATCCAGCGTCTTCCGGCGACCTTTATAAGGTCGTCTGTCCACCTTGTGGGTGGACGTCCTACGCTTCGTTTGCTAGTCCGTGGTCTCCACTCGAGCACCTTTCGACCCCATCGGCCATCCGCTCTGCGCGCTATGTGGCCTGCCCATTGCCACTTCAGCTTGCTAATCCGCCGGGCTATGTCGGTGACTTGATGTTTTAAATAGAGAATTGTAATAGATCTATTTATTTAGTATACCTAATAGGACAATATTATCAGTGTTAGAGTTATATTAATATTTTTTGATATTTAGTGTACTGGTACATTATAAAACAGCTTTTCGCATTTTAATTTACATGGAAACTTGGGTCCAAAAACGAATTATTGTACTCGTATTTTTGATTAAAATAAAATTCTTGAGCAAATTATCTGCATCCCCCGGTTTCACCTGCGAATGATATGATCTCATAGGAAAATCACTATTAAAGTAGCCTAAATGTTCTTTCAAGTTTCCAGCTATTTACTTACAGAAATTGACTTTAATCTGTCTAGTGTTTTTTACATGAAAGAGTAACAAACATGCACGTGCACAAAGTGACTTACGAACTAGCACCTTTAGAACATTGGTAGGATATGTCTATCTCAGTAGTTTGTAAGTAAGTCTGCGTTAGCTCGCCTTCCGCATCTATTCGTTTTGTGTCATCTGGTTCGAGATATAGGATAATGAACCGTGTTCTGTCGTTATTAGAGTATATTATCCCATGTTAAACCCTGAGGTTTGTAATTAAAATGAAGTGTTATAGAGGTATAACTTTTTGTTTCATCTTCCTTGGCGTAGTTTCTGTGGGTTAATATCTAGGCTTAAGTGGCCGTTTTGCGTGGAGGTAAACTTAACCTTATGTTATTAATGGGAAAGTTGCTTTTCGCTTGACGTCTAATATACGTAAGAACCTGCTCATTAAGAATTTATTAAAACTTTTATTTTGTTATGAGATAACCGTCACACGACACGGCATAAAATGATAATATTTAAGAGGAGGATTTTTGATGATGGCATAATATTTAGGTATAAATTAAAGATAAAGATGAATAACTCTTTATATAAATATTAAAGCTAACAGTAGAAGTGCCAATCGGCGGTCTTATCGCTCTACCAGAGATATCTCTACCAGACAACCGTGCTATAGGTGTGATACTATACTGAAACTGAATTACACATGGTATAACATTTTTTTTATTCAACCTAGTTAAAAGACGAGCAAGACGCTCTCCTGATGGTAAGAGATAATGCTGCCCATAATTATACACATACATACTCGTACCATATATTATTATAATGTAGGTCCTACTCAAGAAGTATGCTAAAAATCCGCATCTGTACATTTTATATGAACTAACTCTACATTTGGTTAGCAGTCCAACTCGTAGAGGCTATTTTGAGCTTTAAATTAAGATACTACTTATTATACGTACGTATTACTTATTATAGGAGTTTGTGACTTTTTCCCTCTATAGAATATGGTTCAAAGACTGCCTCTGTCAAGTTACAGGTCTATTATTGTAAAAGAAATGGTAGTAGACCAAGAGCCTGCGAACGGCAGACTTTCGTCATTTTATAAAGGCTGAAAGTTTATGTATAGGAGAGAGGTACGAACGATTCCCAAATATTATAAAACTGTGTGTGTGGTGGCTTAAAGTTGTATAAAATTGATTTAGAAGAATTATTGAAATAAACTATGTATAGATTTTAATTACAATGTTGTAAGTTGTTTTATATGATAATTCATTGTATTTTAAACACAAGCAATATGCCGTTTAGATAGGAGTTAAATGGCGATGTGTTAAATGTCCTGTAATATTAATTTCAAGCTTAAAATTAATTCAATAAAGAAGTTAACTAGTCAACGCGAATCGATGCCACGAATATTCATTGAATCATATTAATACATGCCCACAGTGAACAATGGACACATATTGTTAGGTTACTTTTATGCAAATATTGGAAAATATCAGGAAAATGGGAGCGTATGAATACGTTTAATGTTAATGTCACTTCATATGTACACAGTGGAGTTTAATATAGTAAGTACAGAAGGTTTATAAATATTTTCATTGTGACCGGTGACCGAAATGCTGGCTTGTATATTTCTCAAAAATTTGTATTAGTGTTCAGCGAGATAATGTCGCCAGCATAATGGCCTCTATCATTGATATATTTTAGAGATTTTTGTAAGTTTTGTGTTCGTGCTCCGGTACGAGGCACTGTATCTAGTGAAATTACTGGGCTAAAGAGTCTTAACATCTTATGACTCTTGAGTGAGAAGCGTTGGTGCAGTGCTCCTAGAATTTCACATCATTGTGAAATCCTAAGTAGCACTGTACTAATTATGGGCAGCGTTATCTCTTAACATCAGGAGAGCGTCTTGCTCGTCTTCTACTTCATCACATAAAAAAAAAATAATAATTTTGGTTAGTTTTTAAGATATGTTTATCAGAACTATGTTGTATACAATTATTAGTTATTTAATAATATTTGGTGTTAATTCCGCTTTAATTAATTTGTGAGCCTAAAAGAGTTTTAAGAAGTGGCGAGCAATAATTCAAGCGATACCAATAAAGTAAATAGTATTAATTCCACCATTGAATACACCACCCGCACTCCCGCATATGCAGGCATTAAGGGTTATAACTATTATTATAATTAATGTGAGTTATAATATGGTTACGCAAAACTTAGCTGCCCGATTAGATACAAAACGACGATGATAAACCGCTGCCGGTCGCTGGATAAAGAAGTAGCCCCTCAACTTTTTGCTGTTTTTGGAACGAAGTTCCTTATCGCGCGTTGTGAATTGTGAAAGGGGACTAGACGGAAAAAATTCGACACTTTTTGCTATCCACTCAAACGTCCCGACCGCTATAGCGGCCCGAAAAAAAGTTGAGTTAAACGTTACAGCCGCTACAGCGGTCTTAGAGACTTACTACTTTAAAGGGGGGGAGGGGGGAGGGGGAAAGGGCAGGGGGGGCAGGGGGAGGGGGGGAGACATTTTTGTTGAGTTTTGATTTCGCGACGATTATTTTTGTTGAGTGTATACAGGTTTTTTGTAAATAATAAATCGTGTAAATCGTGGGAACTTCGTTCCATCCGGGTGTCCCTTGACACCTCTCAAGTTTTTTTTTTACGAAACTCATGGTGGACAAGGCCGACTTGGCCCTGTTCGGTTTTTACAACAAAATAAGATGATTAATTTTGCGCCACTCTTACTCTTAGCAGATCACCTATCCAATGGAAGTTGATCTACTATCTAAACTGTGTCCACAGGAAGGCACGTATTGACACAGTAGCGCAAGATTGAAAAGAAATTTAGTTTTCCGCGTGCGTGCACCGAATTACATTACACTCGGCCTTACAGACAGTCTCTAGGATATCACATATTATCATATTGATAAATATAAATCAAATGTTTTTGAGTTATTTGTGTTACCTTTGGAAACATTTACGATGTTTTTTTTTGTATTTTAGATTTGAAATTATTTTAGGTTTAGCCTTTGAGATATCGCCTGTGTAATTTATATTTTCTAGGAGGCTAGATAATACCAACCAACCAAACCAATTTGTTCAATACGATACAAATTTATTTGTGCATTTTTCTTTTGACTATTATATTAATGTGCAAATGTGACTTTCAACCAGTTGACAAAAAAGAAAATAAAAAAAAACCGGTAAAATTTGGTACATTCCTAAACTATTTCTTTATAAAATGCCTTTAATCTCAATAACATTATTTTATACACAAACTATTATCGTAGTTAAAAAAAAAAAGGGGGGGGGGGGTAAAAGTTTATAAGATAAGTTTAAAACTTAAAATCGTCTTAAGACTTATTGTAAAATGAATTAATTTAAAACTATATTATAAAATATAATAAAATAACTGCGATATTTTGTACCGTGCCTAGTTAAACTAATGTTATGAATTCCAGTGTAATACAATATTCTGAAAACTTACATTTTCAGCTGAATTCCAAAATTACCTCACCACAAATTTGAACGAGCTGAGATGTTTCAGAGGAAACTTGTCTAAATTTTCTCTAGAAAGTATGCTGCAACATGAACGAAGAAAATATTGGGACTGAGCTCACTGAATAACTTAATGAAGCATCCACAGTAAGCTCGCTAACGCACGGTGGCATCAAACAAAATTTACTAGTAGAGTGCTTCTGCACTACTGTTACTTCCGAAATGAGTCTGTGGAGTGGAGTGACTAATAACGAACCGAAGTTGCCATAGTAGGTATCTCGTTTTTGTACAAATTCTTCTTTATAGCTCATAGATTTTAAAAATAGGAAGATGCTTGGCGTTTCTAACACAACCGCTACAACTAGACCCATGACCCTAACTTAAGGGCGGAAAATTAATTGTGCCTGGCACAATTTTACTTCGACGTGAGTCGGCGAGGCATCCGACACTTTCCGATCTAACAGGCCCAAGTTTGGTATAGTAACGATAGCGCTATGGCGCATCTATCCATTTTCTTTAAATCTCAAGTTAAGGCTACTTCAGTCTATCACTGCAGTGAGAGCATAGGCATCTTTTAATGTGCGCTACTGAGCCCAATCTTCTGCTTTCTTCATCTACTTCTGCTGAGAGTATGCCAATTCTATCGAAAACACTAAATTAATAACTTGAGGAGTGAGCTTACTACAGTACCTCATTGTAGGTACCAGTTGTGTTGTCCATTCGTTTCATTCGTCCATGGCTGTATAAAATATACGAGGATTCTATTTTCTTTTACGTTCTTAGAAATCAGAACATGCACATGATGTGAAAAATGTTGAGCTCCGAGGCGCCTCGAGAAAGGAGGTTTGAAACGATTTTATAATTTACATGCAAATGTGATGGACGTCCTTTTAATGTTTGATGTGGAGGCATGAATGTGGTATGTATTAAGGACAATAAGGCTCGTGTGATAAGAAAATATAGCCAGATGATTCATATATACATATTTTCTACTAGGTATATCAGTGTGAAAATAAACTGCGGATATTCATAATAACACCTATACAATTTTAGAAGTAGTTAAAAGTTTCAGCAGTGAACTGAAACCACGAGCGTAGCTAGAGACAGTACTATTTCTGGTTCTACGTATCGTTTATTTTCTCCGTCCGTGGTCATTTATCAAGTGCATAAAGCAACGTCGCTTAACATAAACTTACATAATTCACAATACATTTGCAATAATATAAACTCACTGTTTTAATGGTAACATGAATAATTTGGTTACAAAGATGGTCGTACACTAACATTAATAAAATTGTCAATTATATTATTTGAAAGAAAGACACGCCTCGCTTGTCCTAGTAATAGTTGCTTACTGGTAATTTAGTTTGTAAATATTTTATGTCTTTGGAATATCATAATAATTGACCTACTAGCACTACGAATGGCATCTAAGAATACATATGTAGTATAGAAGTAGATAAAGTTGTTATGATTTTGTTTTAGTTTTTATTCTGTGTGCATAGTAGTGTTTGAAATAGGCCAGTCCCTTCGTGAAAATTCTCAAAAAGAATAACGCGTGCCTTAACGCTGCGGATATTATGATAATTTACGAGTAGAATTCTATTATCTTACTTCTGTTTTAATCTGATTATTGTAGTAAGAAAATAGTTCGTCGAGTATTTTTAAATAGATATGCAAATGTTTTTCATTCTGAGCCTACCTACGATAAAGGGATGATTTATACCCATTATTGACCAATCACGGCATTTTATGTTGATAGTGCATCCTAATCACTCTCATAAAATTGCGCAAGGAAGGGGTTGCTATAGTAGCTCAACTCGTTGGACAGAGTATAGTAGTCTTTCTTTAGTTGTCATTTTAGTATATAGCAACTTCAACACATTCACTCATAGTATCGTAGACTGTTCGCAGATCCAAAAAAGAGAAAAAAGCAGCGCGACTACGCTTTACTACACATTCAAAGCCACGCAGGCTTTATAGACAGATAGATGGACACTTTTGGAAACAAAAAATATATACATATAAAGGGGAACATAAAAACTAAAGCAGTATAAAAATGTATATCAATTAGCGGTCTTATCGCTAATAGCGATCTCTTCCAGACAACCGTGCAGGGAGATGAGAATATTGATATTAAGATGGGTTGGTGGCGTGTTAAAATTAAACTGAAACAATGTCGACAATAATATTTTATAGGTTAAATGAAAGTGGACAAACGGCGTTAGCGACCTGACTTTCAAGAGCCCTTAAGCTGACGACAGACAGACGCGGTATCGGGAGTGATCTTCATTTTGTTCATGTGGTTGCGTAAAAAATCGAACATTACTAAAAACTAAAATTCCTTTGCTTAAAATAAAGCTTTCCCGCAGCACTGTGGCTTCAGTTTTAGGTAGGACAGGTAGTTCATTTTTTACCGCAGAAAAAATTTGAAAATCGTTATCATTTCAAAGTTTAATATTACAGCGTAATTTTAATACTAAATCTCCCCCGTTGTTATTCCAAGCACGGAACTGTCGAATCCTCGTCAAAACATGCCCTCATACATGTGTCATTAAAATTCTAACTCGCTGCAAACTTTTAATTACTCAGTCCATTAATTATTAATTCCGTACCTGCGCCGAAATTTTCATTATACCTACAGGTACTTTGCGGTTTCATGTAAGGAACTACGCGAAATAGGGATGTCGACTAATAATGTTTTTGTCCATCAAGAAGATTATTAAAAAATATTGGACACGTATTTTATTCTTGGTAATTTTGATAAACTTGTGAGATCATCAACCTTCGCATTTGTAATATAAGTGTAATTATTTTATTAAAAGATTGCTTGTGAGATCATTAACCTTCGCATTTGTAATAATATAAGTGTGATTATTTTATTAAAATTGTGGACTTATTATTCTGCCGTGCAGAGACTAAACCGCAGTAAGTGCAAAATCGCGGTTTCGAGAAAATCGCGAAAAACGTTTTGAAGCTGTTTTTTTATATGTTATGTATAAAAAACAATAAATATTTTTTTTCTATCGGAACTTTATACCGCAGCAGCATAATTTAAGTAGAAAAAATAATGAAAATATTTGTTTTATAATATAGAAAATAATATTTTTTGAAAATGGTGTCAGTTACTACAGGCAAATTAGTATATATTAACTAATTAAAGTGCAGCAATAATGCAAAATTACTAATTTTTGTTTAACATTAACAACTAATTTGCAGTATCCAGCTGAACTTACTGCATTTTAATTTTATGTCTTGAATAAATTTTTCAGCAGTATGTTAATAATTCAAATACTATTATATGAAATGTGGCAAGTATATTTTAAAAATATGTAAAATAAATAAGTTTCTATTTATCTTCTAAATATATAAAAGGAAAGAGTGACTGATTGACTGTCTGATCTATCAACGCACAACCTAAACCACTGGACAGATTGGGTTTAAATTTGGAACACAGATAGGTTTTATAACGTACACCATCGCTAAGAAAGGATTTCACGCAAAGTGCAAAGCGTGCGGGCAAAGCCACGAGCATAAGCTAGTATTGATATAAGTTGGATTTTAGACTTTTATAAATGCTTTCAGTCAGTTTTGTCAGAATTATGTCTCATATTTTGGTTTAGATAGTTTATACGGTAGATGGATGATACTTTCAAATAAAATTATAGAATTTTAGTACGAAAATCAGACAAACCGAATTCTAAGACTTGGTGGCTCACTTCTTTATTCTTGTTCAAATCATTGTAGCACTTTGAAGTTTCTCTGTTTCAGGTAGTATAGCGAGGTTGTTTCTATAATTTTATGTAGGTGTGTTTTGTGTCTGTAGCAGCTTTACAAATCTTTCTTTAAACGATTGTCATTTAAATGTTATGTCCTAAGTTATATTCGTTATCATGTGAAATGACTTTGGTACTATTAGGCAACCTTATTTATTAATTTCCGTTATGCTTAATAATCAGAATGATTTCTAGATATTGATATTGTCTATGTTAAGAATATTCTGACAGTTCATAAAATGAAAATCTGGATTGCTTACAGATGTATCGATAAAAAGATTATCATAATAATATTTGTCGTCATTTTTAAGTTATGAGTAGTTTGGTGTTAAAAGGCTTAGGTGTGTCTACCTTTTTTTATGTGGAGAAGTAATAAAACGAGCAAGACGGTCTCCTGATGTTAAGAGATAATGCTGTCTATAATCAGTACAGTGCTACCCAAAATTTCACAATGATGTGCAATTCTAGGTGCACTGCACCAACGCTTCTTACTCAAGTGTCATAATATGTTAAAACTCTTTAGCCCAGTAATTTCACTAGGTACAGTGCCCTCTTGCCGAAGCACAGTAATGTTTGGACATTACTGCTCAGGCGGCTTGAGTAGGAGGCGATTCTATTAGTATTTTTAAAGTTTCTTCTACCCATCCTTGTATTTGTAGATAGTTCTCCGCTTTCACTGGCTTGTGTGGTTATTTATTCTTTAGTTTGATTTTGCCTTAAGAAAACCTATTGCTTTAAACACTGGTGTTTGTTTTGCATTTTATTTTACTAGATTAAAACGAACCAAACGGTAGAACTTTTTTCATTTATGCAACACCATTACTCATTTTTATAAAAAATCGAATCGAACTAAGGAGTCAAAAATGTAGGATTATTATTCTTTATCTGTGAAGTTTGATAAGGGTAGCAATATAATATAATAATTGTGTGCTATTTGAGTGAATTGCTATACGCAATTAGATTTGGTAGGCCAACCTGTTTATTCAATCAAACTGGTGTGCGTAATGTAAATTAAATCAAATCTAATCCGACTGACGCTTTCACTACTCGACGAATCAAGGGTAGATGCATACTAAATCGCAGTATGATCTATAACGAATGAAGTAAATTCCAAAATGACTATCCAAAATGCCGATTAGAATGCAGCCAAAATGAACTTAAACTGCAAATTCAGTAGTAACTATAATTTTAAAATTTGCTAGAAAACCAACTACACTGCAGTAAAAAAATATTTTACTGCAATTTCGTCAGTAATGTTATTCGAAAACCAAAATGCAGTATAACTATTTTCAGTACATTATCGTGTTACTGCATTTTCGTTTAATGAATCATTTCTGGTTTTTGTGAATAAAACAGTACTATGCGTTATATTGACAACGTTTACTGCATTTTAACTAGGGAGTCTATAGGTCACAAAAGACGTAAATGCTCTTACTGTATTTTAAATAGTGTTTTGATAAAAAGTGCTCAAATGTGACCCGCAGTAAATATTTTCAATCAAGGTTTTTACTACCTTAAAATTTATTAATTGACAAATGGGTTAGATTGATGTATTCCTTATTTTGTGCGCAATAAGGTGGCATATATAACTAAAAATTGGCAAAATGTCGAATACTGCGGTTTAGTCTCTGCACGGCAGTATTATACTTTGTTAACATCCCTATTTGATGCATTTTCTACGTAATAATTTTAAGTTTTAACTGAAAAGTACGGGTAGAGGTTTTGAGTACAGTAGTTTTAGTTTTCAAAAAATACAAATAAGCTAACGAAAAGCCAGCGTTTTAGTTCTGCGCTCGTCACAAACGAAACTCAAATGTTAAGCTCAAATACAGCGTTTCTACTAAGTACATACATAGTTTCTACTATTGTTTCTCTTTTCTAGACTTTCAAATTTCATACTTGCATCTAGACTAGCCCACGTTTATACTTTTAGATTTTATTATAGATCATCTGGCTATAATTTAAAATGACAATATGAGTTAAATGCTAATTTATAAAGCCTCGGCCACACGTCGCTTCCCTTTATGTCGCTGTGGCAAATTCTTTTTCAGCAAATTATTATTTAAATTTAATCACACTTTTTTAGATTTTTTTATACTTCGACGCAGAGTGTGTGTGGTGATGGCCTAGCTTAATTTTTCATCAGCCGCTTATTCTATTCTGAATATATATAGGTCCTCTCTTCGCACAAATAATAAGCAAAGTAAAGAAAGTGCATCATTGTAAATTTAAGAAAATGGCACCTAAAGTTTGAAACTCAAACTTGACATTTATTCAATTAGGCTACTGTGTGTGCATGGAGAACTTTTGCATAAAAAAGAATAAAATTATGGCTTTATGTGATAGGGTCTCGCCTGTTCACGTGTCTATTTCCTTAATGATTTCTACCAGTCCCAGATGTGAATTGATGTAACCTTATTAAGGCTGCTTACTCCGCGAGACGCTCTCTCGCTCGCAATATTATATTATGAACCTCAATTTTGAAAAAAAAAATCAAAAAACCTCATTTTGCCATATTTTAACATATCATTCTAAAAACCATCAGAAATGAAGAAATCCGTAGACGAACTAAAGTCACTGACATAGCCCGGCGGATTAGCAAGCTGAAGTGGCAATGGGCAGGCCACATAGCACGCAGAGCGGATGGCCGATAAGGGTCGAAAAGTGCTCGAGTGGAGACCACGGACTAGCAAACGAAGCGTAGGACGCCCACCCACAAGGTGGACAGACGACCTTGTAAAGGTCGCCGGAAGACGCTGGTTGCAGGTCACTTCCAACCGGTACATATGGAAGTCCAAAGGGGAGGCCTATGTTCAGCAGTGGACGTCTTATGGCTGAGATGATGATGATGATGATACTGAAAACACTTTTAAAATGTGCAATAATATTGTGCAGCGACCCTCTTAAGGAATTTTAAAAATGTTAGTTCTATGAATTTATATTTCAAAATGTGACAAATAGTGCGAGCAAAAGAGCGTCCCGCAAACTAAGCGCTCTGTTAAACATTTCCCCAAGCTCCATGTTTTCGTTATATTATTAAAAGTCTCAACTTTGATTGGACCACGTCCGGCAAAGTTTTGGGACAGCGGTTACCTTTCATCAACGAATCAATATTATATTAATACCTTTGTTTAAATAACGGGATTGTTTGCATTCATGTGCCAAATTTCATTTAATTTCTGTTTTGTAGGGAGTATTAAAATGTTTTGGGTTTTGAAGTTTGACGTCTGTAGATTAATTGGAGATTGCCTGGAAGTTAAATGTTTAATGTCAATGTTATTTTTAAATACAGTTTTATGCACATATGTATCAGTTTTTTTTATTTACTAGATTCTTTCAATTGTTGGGCTTGTGAAGCTAATATTTTCATTGTATTCTCATAGACATCACTATCACAAAATTACATTATATAATAAAGTTGCTTCCCACGTTTGTCCCTATGCATGCTTATATTTTTCAAACTACACAACGGATTTTTATGTGGTCTTCACTTATAGATAGAACAATTCAAGACAAAGGTTCATGTGTATAATACATGCATAATATAGTAGAAGAACACTAATATTAAGTGCAACCGGGTCCACTAGTCTATAAAAGGCAAAAAAAAAGATAAACTAGGTAGTCAAAAATAAATCTCCGACACTTAATCAGTCACTACTATGTATAAGTCTAATAGACATTAAGTATGTTGTGTTATGTATATGTAGTACATGTATACAGTCCAGCCAGTGTAATTTGGAAACTCCATCCCGTTGGAGTTACCTCCACAAAAATTATGCGCACAAAATGTAGCAGCCATATACAAGTAAAGTACTATCGGATTCAGTGCTATAAAACGAACACTAGGTACTACAGAGAACGCTCGATCAGCGTATTCTTTCACAGGTTTCGTAGGTTTTTGACTGTAATTTCGTTATTTTGTATCCTTAACAAACAGACCTGGGTTTCGGACAACTTTGCACTTTTTCCAAAGCTACACTAACGTAATGAGATTTAAATGGGATCCATTTAAATGTTTAACAGGTTTCGAATGGCGGGTGTGGTATGTAAAGCTTGGGTTCGCTTGGGTTTCTGAATGAGCAAATCCTGTAAGATGTTTTATAGACTTTGTTGTACAAAAATAAAATTTACTGTCACATTTATAGGCTTTATTTAAATAGAATCATCACTTTACACTAATAGTATACCAAGTAAAAGTTTGTGAGTGTGTATGTTAGTTACTTCACCACGCCTAAACGGGTGGAACGATTGAGCTGAAATTTGATATGGAGATAGCTTAGACCCTGAAATAACACATAGGCGTAGAGCGGGTAAAACCGTTGGGCGCAGCTAGTTCTAAATAATTGTATGAAAAGTATAAAAAATATTTTAATATTTTTAATTGAATGCGTTATTGCTCACTTAATATTTTTATGCACAAGACATTTCTGTGCAAGATATTCTGAGTGAGCAAGTTCAATAGAAAAATTAAATGTTATTAAGAGTAAAATATTGCAAAGCGAAGTGAAAACTTAAAACACAAGAAACAATAATGCAAAAGTTTATTTAGGCACCTACGCAAACTTATAGAGTTTGGTTTGTTGCGGAAATTATAATGGATTTTAAAGAAATATTGTTACGTGGAACCTCAAAATTTAATATTTACTATCAACGTACGCGATCTTCAACCACTATCTGATTTATGGATTCTCTATCAATTTCCCGTCATTAGAGATGAAGTGAGTTCTAACTACTTTACTATTATTGGTATTCAATATTATAAATTTATGTCACTACAAAATTTGAAATCACATCACTTTTATATTATTTTCAATCCATTGTTCCTCCAGAAAAAGATGGTAACCAGCAATAAACCGAGTAAGTTTACTGCCACAGTAAAGGCATCAGAACGTTCCGTTTTATGTGGATTTTTATGTAGCCCTTTCTTCAACTTTGACCCAGTTGCGATAATCGTCCGGTTATTGCTGAGCGAACCGGAACGTTATGCGTGAGCGACGAACAATTAGTTACGTTTCACGCGTCCGCATATACGAGTGAAGGCTTTTTATATTAGTTTATCGTGATTTTATTGTTAACTTTTTTATAAACTTTTTATATGGTAGCGCTTCAGCCATGGCTAGTTACCTCTCGCTGGACAAAACCGTGTCGCACGATAATCAGTGAAATCAGATAGAGAGGTGTTCACCGCGCCTACTAGTCTCACAATGACGCGGTCACGTCGGCATCAACACTGGTATTGCAGACATCTATTTTAATAGGCGATGGTATAAAAAATAACCCGACTCCGACTCTTTCATAAAAAAACCCGACTAGTGCAAGTTGGACTCGAACACCCAGGGGTTTTGTAAAATTTGTTATTTCTATATAAAACTAACTCCCAATCAAATACGTACGCGCCACGCGCATGACATTGCTTTCGATGATTATTTTTTTTCTTTTATGTTAGAGACAGACAAACAGGCAAACGGCCCGCCTGATGGTGAGTGGTTACCGTCGCCAATGGACGTCTGCAACATCAGTGGCATTAGAGACGCGTTGAATTACTGATTACGTGGGTACCTTAAAAATGATTTATTTCATGACTTCATTCTAGTAAATTAAAAAAATCAAAATTATACCCGAGACAGTACTTTATCACTCTGATTGGCGGAACAGTGTTAGTATATCACCCAGTATGAACAGATCACAAACTATTCGCAGCCAATCTCAACTTGGATTATACTTTCGTTGGCAATCTCCGCGGACGTTGGCTAACTTGTACGGCTCCTAACTTACCCGTAGAGGTCACACGGACATTTTTATGTTATTGTATGATTACAGTAACTTAACATCCTACAGGTGAAATTGTTTATAATATATATCACAGTATGATAGTCATAGCCGTTTTATAATTATGTTACTAGGTATAAGATTATGAGCCGGAACTTAGTGTAGCTAAATTCCGAAGTGCGGCTACAACCGGAAAAGGTATTTTTACATGATGAATCGTGAACCATGTAACACGAACAAGTCATACCTGGCGCTTCGCCTGTCGCTGCCGCGGCTCTACGTTCTACGGCCTGCGCTACGTCCCGCTACTCGTCCACTTAAAAATTACTCAGAGGGCCTATTGGCTATCGTCAAACGACATGTAAAACTCTAGAATCCGTAGACAAAATTGTGTACATTACTTGTCTAAAACTCCTCATTATCATGAGTAAAATGAAAAACGCAGCAATGTACATTGAAGTTGGCCAATAGAACCTCAGGTCCATCCCTCCAGCAATACCACGGTGGATCTATTAGGTGACTAAAACTCAGCCTCGCTAACGCTATTTTCATACCACGATCCATTCTCATTGTTTCAGAGTTGTTCCGATCTACCTACATATGTTTTTTGTATGCTTATCTAACTATATAAAAAGAAAGAGACTGACTGATCTATCAACGCACAGCTCAAACAACTTAACGGATCGTGTTGAAATTTGGAAAAACAGATAGATTTTACGATGTAGACGTAGGCTAAGTCAGGATTTAAAGTCACGAGCGTAAGATAGTTTGTTTTATATATTTATAGATGAACTACCTATAAATATTATTCTATACCGATCTTTATCCATGGTATGTGCGTAATTGCAAAAGGCGGTTCTAGAGTGCAAGTAACCAAGTATCGCCATATTAGATAATTTGCTCCTTTAATAAAGCAAGAATGTTATATTTTATAATACAGTTGACTTACTGCAAAATTAAATATGTCGTATTAGGGACCCAATCTGTAGAAAGCAATAAAAAAGTTTTGTTACTCGTAGGTTTGTTCATCAGGCGAGTCTGTGATAACATCTGTTGACGTCCCGACGGAAAATATGTTCTTTTTGCACTATTACTCTTTTATTTACTGTTATTTCTTCAACTCGCTTCTTGACATCACTAAATAAACTTATTTAATAAATGTACTAACTTAGGGTGAAACAACGTCGCGTCGTTGCCGCATAGTGTAGTATGTCCCATACATTTTCATAGAAAGATACTTGGATACTTGGCTTGAATGATACTTTTAGCGACCGTGGCCCAGTGGTTGTTGGTCCGGCTCATAAGCCGGTCCTGTGTTCAAATCTCAGTGTGGCAAAGATTTTCACCCGGACGCGGACGCTACCGTGTTTAGGAAGGCACGTAAAACTGTGGGTTCCGGCTGTTTCCTATAAGATAATATGTAGGAAGCAGTCGTTAGGTTAGATTGCAGGCCCTGCAGTAATCTCGGTGACCTGAAACTGCAACATAATGTGCACACAATCTACAGGTATAAATTGTGATTTGACTCGGACAGAGTAAGTAGGGTAACCTGTTGTGTTGGAGTATAAAATTATCCGTGCCGTGCCGCGCCGCGCCGCTGCAGTGCAGTTGCCGCGTAGTGCATTTACACTCTTACCACTTTATTTACTGTTATTTCTTCAACTTGCTTCTTGACATCACTAAATAAACTTATTTAATAAATGTACACAAAATTATACTGTGAAACTTTTGGATTTTTGATTTGTTGATGTTTGAAGTTAATTATCGTTAGATAATATTTTCAACAAGTTATTCCAACTTTTGTTGTTGAGATAATATTTTTAAGATTTTAACGATGACATATCTAATGTAAATTTATTAAGAACACTTATCAAAACTTTCGAAAAATCTCAAAATTACACATTTGGGGAGTAAGCCAAAATGAAGTGAAAAATAAAATTAAACTGACTGATTCGGTTACTTGCACAGATCAAGTTACTTGCGTACCATTTTACGATCAGTATGTTTTTAAATATTTTGAACAATATCTCTTTAGGCTAGCCCCGAATGAGGGCGTCCTTTAAAAGTTTCAACGATAACTTTTAAAGCCGCCGTATTCGCGCAAATAAACGCTGGTATAATGCGCCGCTCACGCAACGTGTACGGCGTTTGATTCCTTTGCGCCACGCAGGCCTAATGTGAGCCCAGCCTTACTGTTTTATTATTATAAAACATCCTCACTTAATAAAGCACTTGAGCACTTGAAGATCACGAGTTAAAGTGATCATAAAACATAGTTAAGTTTACAAAGCTACACTTCCAAAACTAACGCCATTTTGATATAGAACTTCTACATCAGATATGGCTCAAAAAGGCAACCAATCGTGGAAGTACAGACGCGCAGTCGATTGGAAAATATCACCACTTGCAGTTACTAGCCATCGATTGAACCGTACGTGCTCCAGTTCCACCTTTGACGCTTCAAAAATAAAGCAATGGTGATCAACGCTGATATTGATTCAGCTTTGTATGGATTCCAAACGCTCTCGCCTTTTGTGCCGTTGGATTTTGGGATACGAAAATATGGCCCGCGTTTTCGTGCACAGACGAGAAATTCAAATATTACAAAAAATATTTCTAGCCTCAACAACCATTCAAAGTCTGCGTTGAGTTCTTCTGATTTCGATATTTTCAAAGCGAAACAAAACGTTGTTTGTGATGGCTTCCAATCCACAACTTTCCTGAAACACAAAGGAATATTAAGACTGGGTTAACAAAACGACAAAAATAATATACTTTTACACTAGCTGGTCTACATTCTACGCACGTTCGTACTTAACGATTATTTTAATTAAATTAACATGTACAGTATAATTTCGGTTGAAATAATTGAGCTACAGAAGGTCGAACATTGCGGTCTAAAGGCTAGTTCCCTAATAAAATGGGGTTTATTTATGCAAATCCTGGAGCACTTCGTTCGAGTAACGTTTTTAGACGATACCTGCTCCCGAATTAAAATTTATAGCATAGGCATAAGGAGGGTACACAAGACTGAATGTTTTATGAAAGAGGTCTACAACCACTGCTTCAAGGGATGAAAAAAGGTTTTATTTAGTTCAGAGTGAGACTGAAAAGAATTCTTAACTAATTTTATTCATAGCTTGTTGAGATGATGCTCAAACATTCGAATGTGTGTGAAATGTTCCGCGGTGGTTTCATTGTGAAAATATATGATTTATATTTATGATCTTCATGAAAACCATACGCGGGGTAATAATTTCCTTTGTTTGAAATAAGAACACGATACGAATAAATATACGAGTACTGAGTATTTTCCATAAAACCTTACTGTAAAATAATTGAATACGAAATAGGCCTACATTTAGCAGTGGACGACCTATGGCTGGTGATGATGATGACATAAAAAAAAGAAAGACTAATTGCCTGACTAACAGACTAGATGATCTATCAACGCACAGCCCAAACCGCTGAACGGATAGTGCTAAAATTTGGAGTACAGTAAGATTTAATGACTCAGATCCTTTTTTTCTCTAAGAAAGGCTTTTTCTACACAGTTAAAGCCAAAAGCCAGTTTATTATAAAATTGATTTCAACTTCAAAGTTTATTCTAATTCTCGTATGTCAACCGCGCTATTACGTAAAAGTGAATTGATCGACTAGTTGCTGGAATTGCACGACAGTAGTTTATTCAATGCAGACTTGGTGACACTGAAGTGAAACCCTTAGAGTTCCACGAAGTTCGTTGTATTAAATTATATCTTTTTAGGTACATAATATTAATAGAGTAACAGATATCAAGTAAAATTCAAAATTGTCGGAAACAGTGGTCGAGCTAATTTCGACATGTTTTTTTTTATGCAAAAAGTAAGAGATCTCTCCTGATGTAAGAGATAACGCTGCCCATAATCAGTACAGTGCTACACCCAGAATTTCACAATGATGTGAAATTCAAAGAGCATTGTACCAACGACATGATTACCACATGTTTTAATAAAGAATACTTTTTGAAATATAAGAAAGCAGAAACGGTTTGATTTCTCCTGGTTATTGCATATACCTATAGGTACCTACTGACCATACAATAACTTTATTTATAAAAGTTAGTTAGTCAATAATTACATAATCATTAAAAATGGGTCGACTCATGAATTGAGTGCGTTGTTTTTATAAAATTCATTAATTATAAAAAAAAAACAAAAATCTTCTCGAAGGATACATTATTTATGCGGACTTCTAAAACAACTTTCTCGAGCAACTTTGCTTAGTCTGCATAACCAGTCAAATAATATTAAAAATATTAAACAACAATATTCATCATACTTTGAATAATGAAACCATTTCATTACAACCTCCAGATAACCCATAGCATAGTTATCTTAGAACCTGTTAACCTAAATAGTGCCCTTCAAGGCCCATTACTCCAGTCATTATATTATATCACTCTATAACCGTTCAATATAATCTTGAATGAACTAAAACGGATGGATAAATAGTTCGTATTATATTGGAAACCCATTTGTATGTGATCGACAACTGCTCGGTTTCGTTGATCCGGATTAACTCTGTCATAATGAAACAATGATCACTAACCCATTTCATATTTGGACTGGATGTCCTCCGTCACTAAGACGATGCGGGAGTGCCGCCCGGTCGTTTTAGTGGGTAAACCGTGCAGCTGTCCTGCACGGGAGTCCCACATAACCCTCCCATTCCCTCGATGGGAGGGTATGCGTAATGCATTTTTTCCCGGCGATAACAAAAAACAAAAAAAAAACCATTTCATATTAAAGTTTTGTTTGTGGTTGACATACGAGAATTTAAATAATTATCCTTAAAGTTGATTTTTTTATATAAACTAGCTTATACTCGCGGCTTTGCCTGTGTGGACATATCCTTTCTTAGCAAAGGTCTAGGTACGTCATTAAATATCTGTCTGTTTGACGTGCTTCATCAGGAATTTACGCTAGTAGTACATCATTCGAGAAACCAAATTGAAGCTAAGTAAATACCTATCTCAGTTATAGAGATTTATGACAATGATTCATCCCCTAGATAATGATCGACTATCGACACTATTTGGTTGATCCGGATTAACTTCTCTGTCATATTGAAATGATAATTAGATGTTTAATTTATCAAGTGATAAAATGTGGTTGTCTGTTTTACCTACTGAAATAATATATTTTATGATTGTTGCGGAGTTTTAACTACCTATGACTACCAGGCATGTAACAAATTTAAGTTCAATCGGACAAATTCCATAGGTGAGAAGAATTTTAAAATAAAAAAATTTAAGTACAATTAAAAAATATATATTTTTACTTACTGCGTCCAGCGGTTTTACTCGCTGTACTATAGCCTATGTGTTATTCCCTATCTCTATACCGACCAAATTTAAGCTCATACATTTTTGACAATTCTAACGGATAAGTGAATAGCCCTGTTGGTCAGGTGGTACCGAACACTTTTAATCTAAATATATTTTACTGATTGCTTTTGACCGAAATTCGTAAAACTGAAACCGAAAGTCCGCACTATTCCACTTAACCCTACTTTAGATGCGGCGTCGTTTCGTCACGACGGAATCAAGAGAGGTCCATTGACAGATTATTACAAAAATACAGATATCGCGCTCTAAGAGCTGGTGCACATTGGGCGCAACAAGCGCGCGCTTGAATGTGTCCACTTCAATATAATATTATAATGTAGAGCTCCCAGTTCTCAAGACACACGGTAGCAAAACGCGCGCTTCAAAGCGCCTAATGTGTAAGCCCCATAGATAGATTAGAGTGGCGTTATTGTGGTTTGTTTGTAGCGTCTTGTCATGAACTTAAATTAACCCTCCTATAAAGAAAATTTAGTCGTGTATTTTTTTATTGTAAGAATGAGTATTAGTTTCAGCAAAATGGAACAGAGTGAGTTTTAAATATTTTTTTTAGGCGAGCACTGCTAGATATGAGGACATTTGTGATAACACGTGTGTGTGATACGAGAAGGATCTCGCATCACACACACTTTTTCTTCAAGTGTTGGAAGACTCAAGAAAGATAACTCAACATCAGGCGTGTTTCTCTTTTTATACTTTAGTAACATATGCTCGCGGCTTTGCCCGCGTAGTAAAATCCTTTCTTAGCGGAGGTCTACGTCATAAAACCTATTTTTATTCCAAATTTCAAGCAAATCTGTTCAGCGGTTTGAGCTGTGCGTTGATAAATCAGTCAGTCAATCAGTCACTCTTTCCTTTTATATATTTAGATTGTAAGGAGTTAGGAGAGAAACACGCCTTTTAAGTTTCATTTTTTAGTGCATGGTGTCGGCTTAAATTACAATAGTCGTGTGCTCACTATAAATAATGTAAAATAGTTAGAGGGTTAATAGGGTAGGCGAGGACGCGCCTATCCTAGCAAAATTTATTGCTTTTCATAGTTGGAACAATTTTCAAGTGGTGTCGTAAAATATGTTGTTTTTGCGGACAAAGTTTATACTGTGGGTTTATTATTACCCTGTTTACATTTCTGAATTAATTTTATGTTGATATACGAAATTGAAGATTAATATCGCAAAATGTACAATTATAATTAAAAAAACATGTAGATAACTTATGTTTGGTATTTTTCCTTGAATAAAGTGGTTTTTGAATAACTTATCGTATTTTTAAATATTTTGTAATGATTAAAAAAACGAGTTTCACTGCTTTTGCTTGTTTCACATATTTGTTTGTATTATTATATTTTATAACTTTGTAGTTACATATATGAAGCAACTTTTAAATTATTTTTTTACTCTGATCAAATAATAAAAAGATGGTGTTGACATAAGAAAAATGACAGAAAAATGATATGTACATAGTATATAAGTACCTACCTACCTTGGTTTTTAATTCTTATTTCTTATGTCTTGTTATTTGTCTTGTTGTAACTTATATATTATGTATTTTTAATTCTAGAATGTCAATAAATTATTTTTTACTTTACTTTTACTTTATAAGTATTATTATAATTTAAACATTAAAATTATCATAAATTATATCATACTAGCTACGCCCAGCGCTTTGCCCCGCAGTACTTACGTAGCCTATGTGTTATTCCAGGGTCTTAGCATCTCTATACAAAATTTCAGCTTAATCGGTCCACCCGTTTAGGCGTGAAAGAGTAACAAACATCCTGACATCCAGACATCTAGATATCTATTCTTACAAACTTTCACGTTTATAGTACTTATTAGTAAGAAGTAAGATTACGAATAATAAATTATATCATATTACGAATAAAGTGACATAGCCCAGTCAATGAGTGCCTAAAAAGGGTATGTGGATCGAAAAGTCGAAAGCAGAAAAACTAACTTAGTAACTTTGTTTAGACTAGTTAGGAGATAAACATACTAAAAGTCCCCACCCCTCCGAAGTGAGCCCGAGGGGGGGGAGGCCGAAGAAGGTCCCATTTTTAGGTTTTTTGCTTATATGTCAAAAACTGTGCGCTGTACGATATTTTGTTGTACTACATTATTAAACCTCATAAAATTTTCTACAACTTCGGCCTTGACACTTTTTATCTATCTCTAATCGTTGTCCAGCTATGAGCTTCCAAACATGGTCTATTTTGAAGACGCTTAAATTAGTTTTCCATACAAAGTTGGTAAAAAAATCTTACAAATAAAATTTGACCAACTTCTAGTTGTCGTATCATAATGAAACTTTGCAAATGTCTAGAAATCTGATGACAGTTTAATAATCTGGTACCACTGAGCTGATCTGATGATGGAGCCAGGAGGTGTCTAATAAAACTCTTCAATGGCTATTAGTAAACCCCTCGAGTTTCGGCACATTACATTCGAATCGATGAGACTTTTTCATAATACTTGCTGTCAAGGGTCTGATAATGGACCAGGAGGTGCCTACGACTCATCAATCCGAATGTAATGAGCCTAAAATCGCCGGTTTTACTAATAGCCATTGAAGAGTTTCAGTAGACACCTTCTGGCTCCATCATCAGATCAGCTCAGTGGTACCAGATTATTAAACTGTCATCAGATTTCTAGACGTTTGTAAAGTTTCATTATGATACGACAACCAGAAGTTGGTCAAATTTTATTTATAAAAATTTTTTACCAACTTTGTATGGAAAACTAATTTAAGCGTCTTCAAAAATGACCATGTTTGGAAGCTCATAGCTGGACAACGATAAGAGATAGATAAAAAGTGGAAAGGCCAAAGTTGTAGAAAATTTTATGAGGTTTAATAATGTGGTACAACAAAATATCGTACAACGCACAGTTTTTGACATATAAGCAAAAAACCTAAAAATGGGACCTTCTTCGGCCTCCCCCCCCTCGGGCTCACCTCGGAGGGGTGGGGACTTTTGGTATGTTTATCTCCTAACTAGTCCAAACAAAGTTACTAAGTTAGTTTTTCTGCTTTCGACTTTTCGATCCACATTTCTTCTTTTACTGGACTAACAATAAAGTGACAAAATAAATTATCAAACCAAAATATAGTCACTAAGTACAATGGAAAACGATAATACCTGCTTTAGTTGAAACAACTGTGTTGCAGATACCAACGCCCCCCTCTAGAATGTTAAAAACCATTAAATACACAAAATATCAATCAACAAATTCGTGGTTCTTCGAGAAATTATTTCCATTTAAAACCAAAGGTCAAGCCCCTGATTACATACTGCCCACGCATTTTTCCCTCATTTTGAAAAAGATTTCCAATCTCATGACATTTCGATTCGAAATCGCCAACGCGCGTGATTTAAAGACAAACATTTGGGATCAAAGACAGAGGGAGGGCTGGGACATAGTGAAATTATAGCAAGTAGACCGATACCGAACCATGGTACATAATATACACGGCTAGCTTATGCTCGCGGCTTTGCCCACATGGCGAAATCCTTTCTTAGCGGAGGTCAACGTCATAAAACCTATCGGTGTTCAAAATTCCAACCCAATCCGTTCAGCGCAGCGGTTTAGGCTGTGCGTTGATAGATCAGTCAATCAGTCAGTCTTTCCTTTTATATATTAAGATATAGATGTCTAAAAAGCGGTGGTGGCCAAGGGTTTTTATGTGGTGCAGATGTAATTCTGGATCACTGACTTTCAAACCCGGCCCCACACCAATGACTGTAATTAGTTATGTATGTACGGTTTTTTTTCACTCTCTATACTGGTAGGCTTCAGACGTGGCAGAGAGCACAAACTAAACCAGACCTAGCTTATGTGATTTTCTATATGAAAATAGCATGGTGGGATGCGAAGAACGATTGGCTAGTTTTGATTAGCTCATTCAAAGAAGAAACTTTTTGGTTCAGAGACATTTGACGTGGGATATGCGGCATGAATACGTATCGTCGGCGAGTGCATACCTCCGGTAAAGCGCACTCTTGCGGTTAAGTCATCTATGGCTCCGAGCGATGTTCAGTTATTTATTTTACTAAAGACCGTCAGCCCCTCAAGCACAGACGCTGCAAAAACTTGTCTTGCTGTCAACTGTCGTCCCATACATTCACATAAGTACAATGTATGGGATGACAGTTATACTCTTGAAGTTTCTGCGAGATCCCATGTGTCATGCTACGGCCACTGTTATGCTTCTGTTCAATTATTTATTTTACTAAAAACCGTCAGTTGACCTACTCACTACTGTTTGACTATGACAGGGGTCTCATTGTGCCTCAATTTGCCGAGGTTTGTTCAAATATCGCGCAGATCAAAGGTGTGACGTAGTTACGAGTATTTGTGTTGTATCAACTTACATGGGACCAAAATACCTAACTGCTGAAAATGTGCGAGAATGGTATATTTTTGGAGTGATAATGTCTGATATCATCAGTAAATACCCAGGGTCTGTTCCTTTAAACAAGACTTTATTTACCACCTGTCCTGTCCACCTGCTTCTGTTTTTCACCTGTCTGATGTTTAACTTGATCCACTTCCAGGTTTCTGATTGAGCTGAAATTTTGCATGCATGTATAAATCGGATAACACTGCATAAGTAGCTAGTAAATTATTATACAACATATACAAAACACAACTTATTAGGTTTAATAATGCATGCCTTTCTACAAAAAGTTAAGAAAGGTCATAAACAGCCTAATTTGGCATAGAAAAACATAATGCTCTCAGAAGTAAACATATATTCAAAAAATACTTGTTATAGGTACTCGTAATACGTGTTTTTTAAACAGTGAGAATTATATAACTTTTTTAATAAGCTCATATCTGTTACGTATACAAGGAAGAAAATTAGACACGTACTTTTTAATATCATTTAAAATTAGTTAATGATCATTTTATTGTTGGTTTACTCTCATATTCTATTTCTCTCACAACACCACCTTCGATTTCCCAAACTGTTCCGCTGTTGGCATGTTTGAATATTTTTAGAGTTTCTTCCGCGACTGTTTGGGGTGACTGCCAAATATACGTCTCTTTCATCTTCTTGATGACATCAGGCGAAGTTTTATTTATTAAATTTGTATCTGTGAATCCGGGGCATATAGCTATAAATCTTACTCCACTGCTTTTAAAGCTTACATCATGTCCTAAAGATCTTGTAAAGCCGATGATACCAAACTTCGCGGCATGATAAACCGGGGAAATAGGAATTACGCGATACCCGAATATTGAAGATAAGTTTATAATAGTTCCTCCATCACCTCCGTTACTTTTCCCTTTCAGTTCGAAAAATTTTAGCGAGGTAAGCACTGTAGCGGTTAGATTAATATCTAGAGATAGTTTGGGATCGTCTTCAGTGCCTATAGCAGCGCTGTTCACTAGTACATCAATTCCATACTCTTTATCTATTTTGTCTAAGACATCTTGCACGTTTTGTGTAACGTCACATTTTATGAACACTGCTTTATTTGTCCCGAATTCTGAGATGAGTTCTTCAGTTGATTTCTTTCCTAAATATTCTTCGATGTCCAGGATGATAGCTAATTTTGCTTCTTCTTTTAAGAAATGTCTGGTGATTTGAAATCCGATGCCTTGCGCTCCGCCGGTTACCACTAATGTTTTATTTTTTATTATCATTTTGTTTTATTCAAATCGAGTTGTTCTTGTAACGACTATAAGTTTATAATTAGCAGATGGTAAATTTTATTCGTCATTACATAATTATTTCTGTAATAAATGGTGTTTCTTTTATTATTAAACAGTATTATTGGTATTTTCTTAATATATGGAAAGAAAACGAGACTGACTGACTGGTCTTTCAACGCACAGCTCAAATAGCTGAACGGATTAAGTGGAAATTAAAAAAAAATGTACTATAATTAATTTGTGATTTAATTTAATGTTGTGTTCCTATTTATATTATGGTAGACGACATGGTGTGAAATTATTCCATGATAACTTTTTTATCTATATCTAGCAAACTTTTGTTTGTTACGATTTCTCATTTTTTTAAAATAAAATAACAATTATATTTAATAAAATAAAATTTTTAATAAAAAAATAACACCCTGTATTTATTTTCTATTGTAACTCATAATAGAACAATGAGTTCAAGGAAAATGAACGTTCTCACAATTCAATTAGAATATTTATTTTTTATAGGCAAAAAAAAAAAATTTGCAAGTAATCGAGTTGCAAGGCCTTGCATAAAACTGTTGTAGGTATAGCCTGCGCCGCGTTCAAATACTGCCTCTCCTGCGCCATCTCAGACTATTTCAATTGCGTAAAAGTAGTTAATACGCGGTACGACTAAAGCTAAAACCACACACTTGCGTGGCATTGATATTATTCAAATCATGATACTACAATTAGTGTGATGACAATGGAGTGATATGACATACAACAACAGGTGAGACTGTGGTCAAACGCAGTCCTATTCTATATAAAAAAAAGTGTGGTATGGCGTAACGATTACATTTTTTTATACAACGAAGTCAGAAGACGCGCAAGACGCTCTGCTGATGGCAAGAGATAACACTGCCCATAATTAGTACAGTGCTACCCAGGATTTTACACAGGGAAAATTCTGTTCGCACTGCGCCAGCAACTTGAGAGTCATAAGATGTTAAGACTCTTCGGCCCAGTAATTTCACTAGCAACAGTGCCCTCCTACCGAAGCACAGCAATGTTTGCACATCACTGCTCATGCGGTAGAATAACTGGCACTGTTGGGGTACCCACCTAGTCGACCTCCTGCAAAGGAAGTCTACCGGTGAAAACGTTCTGTTGGTGTATAAACACCAATATTATTCATCAGCGCTGAGTGAACATCCCTGTGCATCCAGCTTACGCTGAATGCCCCCCTATTGTCCACTTTTCTCATTACGTATTTTGTGTACCAACTTTTCTTATTATGTATTTTGTTCATTATACCTACTCTTTTTTTGATCTGACGTTATATAGATATGTAATTTGGACAATATTTTTTTTTTTATGTGGCAAATGCCTTTATTGAGAAAAACAAACTAACAATACTACAGCTACCACAGCAGTAAAGAACACTTTAATTAACCACAGATCGGCCACAAGCCGATCTACAGAAAATCTAAGTACTCCAAACCACTGTCATATGGCAGAGTGCCCAGAATGCTGGCAGCATTGCCACGTTGAATGGCAATACTTATACGTTGGGCCAAATATACCCTAGCATTTCGGTCAAACGTCGCCTCGACCAAGCGCTCAGACAATAAATTATATTTTATTTTTTTATTTATGTTGTTTGTTTTGTTGCAGCTCGCTGCGTGTCACACAGTATAACGTCACTGGACGTGCCTCGGTGGGCGGACCCACGGCGCGAGGCTGAGCTGCGGTGCATCTACTCGCGCCAGCCGCTCGACCCGCCGCTGCACTCCGTCAAGTGGTACCGAGACTCGCACGAGATCTTCCGATATACGCCACAGACGGTAAGTACAAAAAATGTAAACTAGTGAATTTAAAAAAAAACTTTTAAGTAAAATTTTATTTTTATTACCCAAAGTACTCGTCAAGACGAATCAAATGAGCCCAAACTCGATAGGATTGCGTCGTCTTATTACAGAGTTCTCGATGTGATAATAATATTGCATTGTCATCCGATTTATACATGCATGCAACATTTCAGCTCAATCGGAAACCGGAAAGTGGATCAAATAAATTGCAAGATTTGATACAGACAGACAGACAACAGACAGGTGAAAGTAAATAAAAAAATAAAGATAAAAAAAAATTAGCTTATTTTTAAGCTTGTAAAAAAAATTGCTCATAAACACGACCAAAAGCAAGGCTTTTGATTGGCGTAAGGAGACACAAAAGTCCAACTCGCAGGGACCCTTTTGTCCTGTGTAAAGGTAATAGATGACACTCATCGGAGTCTGTCATCTATAGAGACCATTATCTCTTTCGAACAGCCAGCAGCCTCCGGAAACTGACAGGACTGTTACAGTTGAAAATGCATTAAATTTATATAATACTAGCTGCGCCCAGCGGTTTTTCCCGCTTTTCTATAGCCTATGTGTTATTCTAGGGTCTAAGCTATCTGTACACCAAATTTCAGCTCAATCGGTCCACCCGTTTAGGCGTGAAAGAGTAACAAACACACATCCAGACATCCATTCTTACAAACTTTCACATTTATAATATAAGTAAGATGACTAAGTGGATTCCCTTGTCAAAATAATGTGTACTTTTTGTACGACACTGAAAATTTTATAAAAATACATCAGTCATTAAAGCTTTGCGCCTGGTTCAGTAGTACTTTTAGCAGCACATTTTTTTATACGAGATAGGCCTACGTTTGACCACATCCCACCTGATGGAAAGTGAAAATGCGGTCGACGATGGATCACGTAAGATGCCTAGAAAGGTACCTATTCACTCGTGCTTTGAAGATACCCAAGTTGTACCGCTCGGGAAACACGGATGACGGCAAAGTGTTCCAAACGCGACCAGTTCTCATTAAGAACGACGAAGCAAAACGCTTGGTGCGGGCAGTAGGTAACGCCACTAAGTAAGGATGCCGCTTTGCCGTCTGCCATTCGTCCCACTGCCCCCGTGCCGTGCGGACGTTCGCTCCGCTTACCTGCGCTCAAAGGTTCATTCGATTTTATCGTTTGTTCCTTTGCTCGCAGCCAGCATTCGCGACCCACTGCCTTTTTTAAGGCAACAAACGTCTCTCTCGAGACGACGCTTAACTTTTAAGCACCCCTTGTTTCTATACCAAATCCACCTTCCGTGGTCTGTCGGTGGAAACCAAACGGTGCCAACGTAAGCCGGCAGGGCGTGGCCCCGGAGCGCCCGTGTTTTTCTCCCTCTGAGAAAACCACGGAATCCGGAAGGGCTTGACGCACCGCCCAGGGTCACTCAGGCCCTCGTGCGACGTCAGGTACGCAGGTACACACCCGGCTGCCAGTTTTTGCCAAGACTGCGACAACCGGAATCCGACTCACAACCTTTGCTAAGGACCTGTGAGTTGGCATTCACTAGGGATACAGACCTAGGCACTCACCTCCCTGTCTACACCCGGCAGGGAGATTCCTCCTTCCCTTAAGCTCGCCGGGGACCTCCTCCCCCGGCGCCACGTAGGCCTATAACCTCTCTCCAGCCATGGATCTTCAATCCTGGCTGGGGAAGAAATATGCCACGATTTTGAGAGAGTACAACGACTCTCTCAAAACGGTTAAAAATGTTTCCCTGCGCCCCGCGGCGCCTGTCCCAACCGAGGCAAACTCGCGTGCTGCCTCGCGCGCCCCCAAAGTGGCCCCTCACGTCCGCCATGATATGAGCCCGGCGTTCATGTCACGCTCTCCCTCTCGCACGCAGGCCTCTCGCTCACTCGTAGCGACGCCATCGCAGAGCCTTCAGTGCGCTCAGCCCTCTCGCTCCCCCGCGCAGTCTCAGAGCCTTCCTAGCGCTCAGCCCTCTCGCTCTCTCGCGACCCAATCCCAGAGCCTCCCTTGCGCTCAACCCGCCCGCTCGCCCTCGCCGTGTTTTTCACCCGCGAGCCCCGCCCCCCGCGACCGTTCGCGCTCCCCTATCAAAGCAACTAATTTTGCCCTCTCAGACTCACCGCAGTCTCCCGACCCCGAAATGGAGTGTGATCCCATTCCCACTCCATCCCTCGCTTCACCCGACGATGACGGCTTCACCCAAGTCGTCTACAAAAAGGGTAAAAAACGTCCCGCGGCGTCTTCTCCGTCCCTCCCCGCTAAGGCCATCTGCCCTCCCTCGGGCTCTATGCCTTCCTCCGCGTCCTCCGACTCCGAGACTCCCGTCTCTAGACCTCCGGGCTCGTCCAAACTCCCCACGCCCTTCCTTGTTCATGACAAGGATAGGTGGTACGACCTGTCCAGTTCCTTCGCCGAGCTCGGTATAGAGCTCAAATCGGCGACTAACACTCAGCTGGGCATAAGAGTGCAGGTGAAGTCAATCGACTCTCACCGTAAGGTCACATCCTTACTCCGCTCCAAGGCCATAGGCTACCACACCTATGCCTTGGAGTCTGAAAAACACCTTCGGGTGGTCATCCGCGGAGTCCCCAAGGAGCTCGATGTAGAGCTGGTCTCCGCGGATCTCAAGGCTCAGGGCTTCCCGGTTAGGGAAGTCCACCGCCTTTATGGCCGAAACAAGGCCCTCTTCGACCTTGTGTTGGTCGTACTAGAGAAAACCCCAGAGGGTAAGGCCATCTTCAATTTGAAGATGGTCTGTAGCCTTTCGGGTCTCTCTATTGAGACCCCGCATCGTAATGGCACTCCTTCCCAGTGCCATAGATGTCAATATTACGGGCACTCTGCCCGCTTCTGCCATGCCCGCCCTAGGTGCGTTAAGTGCCTAGGAGACCACAGCACTTCTGAGTGCACCCGTAAGAGGGAGGATCCCGAACCGCCCTCTTGCGTGAATTGCTTGGGGTCCGGACATCCCGCGAATTATCGTGGGTGTCCCAAGGCCCCCAAAGGCAAAGGTCCCCAGAGACGCCTCTCGTCTCGTCCCACCAAGCGAACCGGAGCGCCCTTGGCTTCTCCGCGTCGCTATGTGCCCGCCCCGCCCCCCGAGGGGAATGCTTGGTCGGCAACCGAGTTCCCCGCTCTTGCGCCGACCAAGCTTCTCCCACCCACTCCGGCCTTCGTGCCTCCACCGCCTCAGGCCCCTATGGCCCCCCAAATCCCCTTGCCTATTAACGGTACGTCCGCCACGAGTAGGCTCATGTCGTTTTACGGCAGCGTCGATATGGACGCATTCAACAAAGTCGCGCTCGAATTTGTTGCTATTCAGCAACGGAAAGACTTCGATAGTCTGACGGTCCTCCTTGCCCAAAACAAAGCCTTGATAGAGTCTGTCATGGCCGCGTTCTATCGCTCTTAACTATACTTCCACTATGGATAGTACAGCTAAGAGAATTAAGCCCCACTCTTTATCCCTGGCGTTCTACAACGCCAACGGCTTAGGCATAGGGACCGATAGGAACCAACTCCAACTTATTCATCAATTTTTAACTACCCATCAGGTAGACATCCTGCTAGTGTGTGAGACATTCCTAAAACCTAGCCGGAAGGATCCGAAGATCGGAAACTACCGGCTGGTCCGTAATGATAGGACTACCGCCCGATTGGGCGGTACTCTTATCTATTACAGGAACTCTCTCCACTGCATCCCCATAACCACTCCTCCTCTTACCGATCTCGAAGCGTCCTGTTGTCGCATCGGCATGTCCGGCCACCAGGCCATCACTATCGCTTCTTGTTACCTCTCTGGTAACAAAAAAGTCCACAGGAGTGACTTCGAGTCACTCTTCTCCCTTGGAAGCTCAGTCATTCTGGCTGGCGACTTCAACTCCAAGCAAACCCTCTGGGGCTGCATTAGGTCCAATACGAACGGTCACGATCTCTACTCTCTCTCGACTAACCTCGACTTTGAAGTTATTGTCCCTAGCTCTCCCACGCGCTTCCCTCCCATTCCTGATCATAACCCCGAGGTACTCGACATAGCACTTATGAAGGGCGTAACTCTCCAGTTGCGCTCTTTAGAAGTGTTACACGAACTTGACTCTGACCACCGTCCCGTCTTAATGAGACTTGGACCGGACCCATCTGACAGACTGACCAAGACAAAGACGGTAGTGAACTGGCAGCGCTTAGGGGAATCCCTAAAAGCTATCAAGTCACCCGCTCTTGACCTTATCCCCGACGACATCGTCTCCCCTGACGACGTCTCGTGCTCGATCGATGCTCTCACTAGTCACCTCCGCACCGCCATTGGTGAATCCTCTAAGCAGGTACCAGCCGAGGATCTCCAACGCTGGTCCCTGCCAGAGGATGCGAGGGAACTATTGACAGCAAAGAACGCAGCCACGAGAGCGTATGACTATGGTCCCACCGAAGAGAACAGAGTCAGGCTGCGGCAATGCGAACGTTCTGTTCGCAAACGTATGACTGAACTCCGCAATCAGAAGTGGGACCACATGCTCTCAGAGATCGCGCCCACTCACCAGGCTTACTGGCAGTTGGCGCGATCCCTGAAGAGCGATACGTTGACCACTATGCCCCCTCTGACTAGACCGAACCTCCCTCCCGCGTTTGACGACGAGGAAAAGGCCGAATGTCTGGCCGATAGCCTTGAGGCACAATGCAGCCCCAATCTCGATTTAGTCGACCCTGCTCACCTCGCTGAGGTGAACAGTGTTGTCGAGCAAAAGTCCTCCCTCCCTCCCTCTGACCCCATCGAGCCCGTCAAGGCTTGTGAGGTAGAGTCGATTATCAGAGGCCTCCGCCCCAGAAAAGCCCCCGGTGCGGATGGCATCACTACTAAAGTGATCAAACACTTTCCCACCTCTCTCATCTACCTCCTGGTCAGCATCTTTAATGCGGCCATGGTAAACGCCATCTTTCCCGACGCTTGGAAGAATGCCGACGTAATCGGCATTCACAAGCCAGGCAAGAAGGCATCAGAGCCTTCTAGCTACCGCCCCATCAGTCTCCTCAGTACTCTGGGGAAAATCTACGAGCGCCTCCTTGTGAAGCGCTTATGGTCCATAACTTTGTCCCAAAACCTCCTTCCAGACGAGCAGTTTGGCTTTCGAGCCAAACACTCATGCGTCCAACAAGTACACCGCATCACGGAGTACATCCTCGAAGGTTTCAATTCGAAACCCGGCAACTTTGGCCGTCCTATGGGGACAACAGCTGTCTTCCTGGACGTTGCTAAAGCGTTCGACAAAGTCTGGCACAACGGACTGGTATACAAGTTGTATCAGTTCGGAGTGCCAGACCGTCTTGTACTCATAATACAAGACTTTCTCAGGGCTCGAAGCTTTCGCTATCGCGTCGAGGGAGACCGCTCTTCTCCCCACCCCATCGGAGCCGGAGTCCCTCAGGGCTCCGCGCTCTCCCCTCTCCTCTATTCGCTTTATACTAGCGACATCCCACGCCCCCCGAATGTAGAGATCGCTCTCTTCGCGGACGACACCGCCCTCTACTCTAGAGGGTGGCGACCGATCCGTCAGATAGAAGCACTTCAAAGAGCCCTTCACCTTTTTGGTGACTGGTTCAAGAAGTGGGCTATCACGGTAAACCCGGATAAGAGTACAGCAATGTACTTTCATCCGACCAAACAGCCCCGCAGGGAGCGATCTCTCTCACTCCTCAACGGACCCATCCCTTGGGCCTCCCATACCAAATATCTCGGGGTGACCCTTGATAGTCGACTCTCCTTCATAAAACACGTCACAACCGTGCGCAACCGAGCGGCCTTCTTCTTGGCCCGACTCAGTCCCCTCCTATGCAAGCGGAGTAAAATGTCACTTAGAAATAAGTTGACACTCTACAAAACTTGCATACGACCCGTCATGACTTACGCCTCCGTGGTGTTCGCTCACTCCCCTCTCTCCACCCTAGACATGCTTCAAGTGATTCAAAATCGCTTTCTCCGTAAAGCAGTCGGAGCTGAATGGTATCAGCGCAATTCCGATCTGCATTGCGATCTCGAACTCCCCTCTATCCTTCAATTCATGAAGGATTGCTCTCGCCGCTACTTTGACGCGGCCCCCCACCACCCCAATCCCCTCGTTGTCCAAGCCTCGAACTACTCTGTAGATCAGGCCTCCACTCCCCTCCGTCGTCGCCCTAAAAACGTGTTGAACGATCCGGACGATCCCATCGCTGCCGTCACATCGGCGGCGCTGGGATCGCCGAATCCGCCAACCATGCGCAACAGTCGCTCCGTTTTCGGTACTGGTCCCGGATACCAGATCCTCCAACCAACACAATCACGACACCGACCGCGCCGGCGCGGTCGAAGACCTCTGAGATCCTTCAGATCAGTTAGATTCTCTCCAAATAATCAAACAGATCAAAATACTGTTAGGGCCCTAGGACACGCCCCTTCAGGGGTGCCAGGGCAAGTCTAGTCCCCGTATCTGGCGACGGCCCAAGCCGAGGTTCGTGCCATCTGAGGCGCCCTTGAGCTAGTCGCCCACTAAAACTTTGGGTCGAGTGCCTCCTGCGCTCACCACACGCCCGGTAAAGCTGTAGAGGTCTCAATCTGAGACCAACAGCGTAGGTCATTCAAAAAAAAAAAAAAAAAAAAAAAAAAAAAAAAAAAAGCCGTCTGCCGCGACGTCCGTCGGTAGAATGGGCTTGGAGGAACTTATTATCAATAACATCAGTAAGGTTAAGATCTATAGCGACACTAAAATAATGAACATAAAACAATTACACACATATCACACTTGCATATTAATTTATAAACTATTAAAAAGCTCTCTCCATACTAGTTTGACATTCAAATTCGTGCGCCAAGTTACCAAGCGAAGCAGCCGTCGCGCGAGTCTGTTGGTACTTCCAAAGACGCGCACTAATTATGGACAAAAAATGATCACCTACGAAGGTGCACAGCTTTACAACAAGTTACCATCTGTAATTAGAAACTCTAACTCACTGCAAATTTTCAAATCAAAATTAGCGGAACATGTATTCAAAATGAATTCTTAATATTTTAATTATTCAAAATTGTTTTTTACCTACCCTCATATTTTGTTAACTTAATTTAGCATTTGTGTTTTTTCTATCCATTGTTAAAATTAACTTAAGACTAAGAACGACAAATCAATAATGTTATTTTATACTTTTACTTTAAATGTTTCTCATGTAAGTGACTACCAATGTATGTCTTAATGAGGAATAAATGTCTTTAAACTGAAGGTGAAGCTCATTACAATCCAAAAATATTCCTGCTTCGAAAGCAACATGGAAAGGAAACAAAACATCCTCAAACGTGTTTCCTTTTATAAGCATCGGCTGATGTATTTTTGCCTTTTATTTTGCATGTTTATTTTCATACTCAGAATATTGTATACTGTCAAAATACTTGATGAGCTATTTTACAAAATTATATTACGCCCACGTATGAAAGAAATAACTGAACGATGTAAGGTGAAAAAGGTTACCTATGAAGCACTCACAGAAAGCCTAAAACCTACATTATTAACATCTTATCATGGACATGTCGCATCAATTTTACGCTATGGAGTGATATTTTGGGGCAATTCCATCAACCGATTAAAAGTGTTTAGAGCGCAAAAAAGATGCATCAGGGCAATATGTGGTATAAGACAAATAGTGTCGTGTAGAGAATATTTAAAAAAATTAAAATTGTTAACGCTGCCATGTATTTATATTAGTGAAGTTGCAATTTTTATAAAATCAAATCCTCAGTTATTTGTACCCTATAACGCAAATAGTCGCAGAGAGGGACAATTTCAGCACCTGGCTTGCAAGACCAAATTGCTTCGCATGAGTGTGTTCTGTATGGCGCCAATTATATACAATAAGTTACCAATATCCATCCGATCTTCAAAAATATGCATACTTTTAAAAATAACTTAAATGACTTTTTGTTACAGAAATCATATTATGACATTATAACATTATTAACGATTATTTAATTGACAAACCCTAAAATATTATTCTATTGACATTTAATATATTATTAGTAATTATTATGATATTCATTTTGATATTTTATTATTTTTAATTTAATATTTTTGGCAAATGTAAAATTATGTAATTTTTTAATCTGTACTTAAATATTTTTTGAATAATAATATAATCTGTATACCGTTAAGGTGGAAAGAGAGGAACTTGTAAAACATTTTTTTTAACACCTTTTAAATGTACCTTTTTCACAGATAAATAAATCATTGTATCAAAACCTGTAAGAAAATACAAATTTGGTATGATATACACGCACAAAAATAATACTCACCTGCTACAAATATGCACAGAAGTTTGAGAGAGCACAATAATATGTTTTTACGCGTACGTATTTAAGTATATTATAGTTTTATGTACAAAGTAGGCCTACAATTGGTCCTACAAACCGTTCTCGACGAGACGACGATGCAAAACACATTTTTCCTAGGTCAAAAAAAGGCTTACTATGGGTACTTCTTTCCTGTTATCAGCAAACCTACCTCTAATTTCCTTCATCCATGATTTAGCCTACAATGTCTTCAAATTGTGCTCAAATCTAACTTTGCATCTCAATTTTAAATGCGACATTTCTCTACGTCTTCTACACAATAAGATCTAGTTAGCGCAGACATGGTAACGCAAACAAAATCAGCGAAGGGAAGAAAAGCGGGTAGTTTTAAAAAGGGCGTAGTTAGGGCGCGAGGTTTTAATGACACCGTCTGAATGAAAAGACGTCCTTACAACAACGTAACCTTTGTAGGGCCTCGAGTCTTCGAGGAAAGGCTCAAAGAGCAGTCATTGTTAACCCTAGACAACCAACCCATAGATTACAGTTATTTTTTCATGATTAAAAAATAATAATCTTCTAAATATATAAAAGGAAAGAGTGAGTGATTGACTGACTGATCTATCAACGCATAGCCCAAACCACTAAACGGATTCGGTTGAAATTTGAAATATAGATAGTTTTTGTGACGTAGATCTCCGCTAAAAAAGGATTTTGCCACGCGGACAAAGTCGCGATCATAAGCTAGTATTTAGTATTCATTCCGCTTTAATATTAAACCATTTTAACATTATAGCGGAATTTACACTAAATTTTAATATTTAACCTAATAATTGTCATTCTCGTGGATTTCAGCATTCATGTTGACTATATTGGTCAAATATAATCAAAGAAAAAAAACAAAATAGACTCCACTTTCGTGATTTTCTGTATGAAAATAGAATTGTTAAAACATGACGGGATGAGGGGCGGTTGGCTCGTTCAAAATAGAAACTCAATGGTTCAAACACGTTTGACGTGTATTATACAGCGTTGATGCGGTTGTATCTACTATGATTTTGATCTTTTTCACAGTGGCCGTAGCATGATGTATGGGATCCCGACGAAACTTCAAGAGTAGAACTGTCATCCCATACATTGTACTTTTATGAATGTATGGGATGACAGTTGACTTGACAGCAAGACAAGTCTACGCAGCGTCTATGCTTGAGAGCTGTTTCTATTTCTAGTTTCTATTTGAAAAACAGAAAAAGGTTACCAGTCTAACAAATCTGTGCTCTTTGCTCCAAGCCCATCAAGACGTAAGGGATGCCGCGATAATGTTAAATTACAAGCGTTTTTGTCACGACGCGACGACTTTTCAAGAGATCTTTTGTCCTCGATTTCTTTAAGTTTGAAGAGAATCGTTGCCTCCTTGAAGTTGGGCAATGAGGCCAGGCTCTGATAAAATATGGAGGCTAAGGTCGGTTGTGCTTTGGGTGTGGATTTTTCTTTTCTGTTACAGGCGTGCATAAATTTTAGAATCAATATCGTATCGTATTCAACTGTTTTCTTTAAAAATGTAATATGTACGTTAAAAAAAAAACAAAGAAAATTTACACAATTGTGATACCGCTAGTAGATATAGGTATATTGGCGTGATATGTTCAGTGAATCTGGGGAGGGAATTATCCCATCTTTCAAAATTAGAATAATAATATCTATTAATTTATTGCTACTATCTATTTCCGTCACTTAACATCAAGCGAGATCGTGGTTAAAAGGTAAATCATCGTGTGAGCTGTCTGCTTGTTTACCACGAGTTATAACCCTCAGATTGACGAGTTTAGAATAAATAGTTCAAATAAGTTAAATTAAAAAAAACCCTTTTTAAAAACAAGCTTTTATTATTAATATTCTAACTCGATGGGGTTGCGTCGTTTAATTACGGAATTTCTATGGCCACCTTCCAGCTCCATCATCAGATCAGCTCCATGTCATAATAATATATCATCCGATTTATACTTGCATGCTAAATTTCAATCGGAAACGGGGAAATGGATTAAATTTAACTGGCAACATTTGATAACAGACAGACAGACAGCAGACAGGCGAAAGTAAATAAAAACACCATTTCTATTTTTAACCCCCGACGCAAAAATGACGGGGTGTTATAAGTGGTGGAAATCGGGCCAAGATGGCCGCCGCTACAAAATGGTGGATTACTTTTTTCTTCCACGACCCCCTCAATATGGGTATCAAATGAAAGGGCTTAACGAGTAGAATACAGCCCACTATATAAAATTTAAAATCCAAGATGGCCGCCATCAAAAAATGGTGAATTACGTATTGCGTTGGGGGTTTTTAAAATTTTTAATTTAATTCACTTGTTCATGCATGTTTTTGTACCCTTTATACATGTGTCTAGGTAAAAGTCAAATTCATACGAAAACAAGTACAAAGTGCGACCGTACCAACAATTGAGTTCTAGTTAACAATACAGGTACTTACCTACTTTTATGATCATCAAAACTTTGCGCCTTACAAAAGTTTGTCTAGAAGTGTTGTTAGCAAGCTCTTGAGTATTTAAAATACGAGGTAAAATATTCCTTCATTACCTTAATTGAATTTTACGAAGATTTTCATCTTAGAAATGATGTCATAAATTTTATTGCCACCGGAAAAATCTGTATCTTTTAATTAATACTGTCGTTAACAAAAAGGAATTTACGTCTTTAATTAAAATTTATACTTCTCATGATATCGAATTAAATTGGCTTTAATATTTAGTAAGATAAAACGACTGCAAAATGTTTAGATTTAATTGTTTTGCGATATTTCTATTTGAGTGATATTACTAGTTACTAACGTATTATATAAAACAAGAAAGAATTAAAGTATGTATTTACAAAAGAAAAGTATATAAGTATTATATCCGTTATCCTAACCACCATAGTACAAGCATTAAGTTGCTTAGCTTGGGGTTAGGTGGCGCTGTGTGAAATGTCTTGAAATATTTATTTATTTTTATTTTATATCTATAACTAGCTTATGGTTGCGGCTTTACCCGTGTGGCAAAATCCTTTCATAGCGGTTGTCTACGTTAAAAAATCTATTAATGTTCCAAATTTTAACCCAATCTGTTCAGCAGTTTAGGCTGTGCTTTGATAGATCAGTCAGTCAGTCATTCTTTCTTTTATATAGCTCTTTTTTTTAACTTGGGGTTTGGTGGCGCTGTGTGAAATGTCCTGAAATGTTTTATTTATTTATATATTTTGATTATGTTAGCCATTTTTTCTCACTGGTGGGCAAAGGCCATCCTTCCGTCACGCCATTCCGTCCTATCCAGTGCTATATTTTGCCATATTGCACATTAAGAGTCACATTATATCTATTAATCCAGTCAAATTAGTGATCAACCTGGAATATGATTGATTGACAGATCTATTATTGCACAGCACAAACCGCTGGAGGGTCTTTCGCTGTTTCGGGATTGAATATATTGGCAAACAAAGATAATATTATAACCACGGTAAAGAGATATACAGTAATGTGACTCCCTAGAAGCGGTTGAACTCAAGGTTGCGCGAGTTTGCAACGATTTGGGTAGGGTTCGGTAAACCACCCTACCCAAATCGTTGATTGGCAGCGAGGTGCCAACAATCGTGATGGCAGCGAAGCCGCAAGCATGAGCTTAAAAAGTTATAAATTTCACACACTATGTCAGTTTCTTAAAATTGTTTTTCAATCAACCACTATCTTACTAATATTATAAACGCAAAAGTATGTAACAATGTATGTTTTTTACTTTTTTCGCCTGAAAAGATTGATCGATTGAGCTGAAATTTAGTATAAAAATTCCTTAGATAGAATAACACATAGGCCACATAGAGTACATTGGATAAAATCGCTGGACGAAGCTAGTAAATAAAAAGAAAATTATTGAATACCAGCTGCGCCCAGCGGTTTTACCCAATGTACTATAACCTATGTGTTATTCCAGGGTCTAAGCTATCTCTATAACAAATTTCAGCTCAATCGGTCCACCCATTCAGGCGTAAAGAAGTAAGAAACATACACACTCCCACATTCAAACACTATTGCATTTATAATATTAATAAAAAACAATAATAAATATTTCAGGACATTTCACACAGCGCCACCTAACCCCAAGCTAAGCAACTTAATGCTTGTGTTATGGTGGTTAAGATAACGGATATAATACTTATATACTTTTCTTTTGTAAATACATACTTATAATAGATACAGAAAGCCACCCAGACCAGAAACAAATATCTGTGTGGAACACACAAACATTTGTCCCATGCGGGAATCGAACCCGCAACCTTCTGCATTGTAGGCAGGTATTAGCCCACCGCGCAACAGAGGTCGTCATTAGTGTGAAGTATGATCATAGCAATAACAATAAATGTAATAACACGGCAATGAATGTGCGACCAAGTTTAATAAGATGTTATTAAACTTCCAACCGTGCTTCCACTGAGATTTATAGATATAATCAAATCCACCGCTTTTTATTGTCCACTGCATTTCCGCCGGCGGTTTGTGAAACTTGAGAAAGTCACAATTAATTTTATGAACATATTTCAAGTGAAAACTAGGATCGCCAAGAAAAATTGTATCTGTGAAGTTTCTTCAGGGAGTTTTATGAGGATGTCGCCTGATATAGTGTATGTCTTTTTTACTAAAGTTTTGGAGTAATTCGCTTTTAAACAAATCTAAATTAGAAGGATAATTCGGCGGTATATTTTTTGTTTTTAAAGTATGTTCACTGATTACTTGAAAATGCCTTAACCTATTTGAACAATTCCTTTTCAAAGGTTTTCAGAACCTTCCTTGCATTGGTCGAGCTGTTTACTTAATTAAAATATCCAAAAACAATGATTCTTAAGTTTCATTTTTATGTTTTTTGAGTTTACTACCACCGTTTTATACCTGTCTTCAAAATTTCAAAGTGTAAACAATAAAAATGAGTCTAGAGGCTATTCGCAATTTATCGTCCGAACTTAAAAACTCACTCGAAAATTAATTGGTGGGCTAAATAAATAAACTTGGTGGCGACTGGCGTCAAATTAAAAATTAAAAGGTCTGTTCTTTGTTCCAAGTGGCCGTCTGGGAAGTGCAAATTAGTTTGTAAGGTGATACGTTTTTCAAAGTTTGCTCTGTAAAGGTCAAGCACTTTTTAACGACCTTTTTTTCGCACCTTTGCTAACTTTATTGTTTTATAACTTACTAGTGGACCCCCGCGCACTTCGTCTCGTTTAGTAGAAAATTATCAGCGTTTGTCTACTATATTATGCATGTATTACACAAACATAGGTACCTTTCTATTATATAGAGTGATGCACACTCTATCTATTTACGAAAACCGCATCAAAATCTGTTTCAAAGATACTCGTATAAGCATACATAGGGACAGTCTGACGCGGGAAGCAACTTTATTTTATACTATGTAGTGACGTGATGTTGTGCCTTTTTTATCCCAGGAAAAATGCGTTACGCATCGTCACCCAACGCCGGGGACGTGGGGCGATATGTTGGACTCCCCCGGCGAAGATGGGCGCGAACCTGGGGGTGTTCCTGCGGGACGCCATAATGCCGGGGCAGCGCGGGTACGCCGAAGCACTCATCCGCGACAATGTAGTTGTGCCATGGGTCAACTAGAGTAGACTGAATATGGAGACTATAGAATTTTTTTTTTTCGTATGTAGCATAAATCCTAGATTATCGTTAACTAGGGTTGCTAATTGAGGCGTTGCCGGCCTTGGTAAAATTTGTACAAATACCATTTTTGAAAGAGGAAATGTCAAATGATTGTGGAAGGACCCAAGATCATTCCACTTTTGCAAGTACGTATAAATGAGCGAGAGAACCAAAATGTAAGGGAATTCCCAATGGTTAAAACTGCGTGGGACGGTCAATGTTTTTATTCATAAATTGAGGACAGAAAAGAAAATTCCTTTCCACTTTTCATAAAATTATGATAAGAATCTCTATTTCATAGAACTGAATCGACTCTCATATTAAAATAATATCTAATTTCTGCTAATTTCAAATGAACTCTCATCATCTTATAATTTATTACATTTTATCAATCACAGGATATTATTGAACTGGAACAGCCACGACAAGTTTTCAAGGGTGTCCAAAAGTGTGAGAAAATACAGTTTGTAAAAACACAATTATTTATTTATTCAGCTCATTCTTTGTCAGTACTGTTTCAGTCGATAGCTCGTCGATTTAATGTTACTCATTTCATAATAATCACAATCATTTATTTATGGTTGACACTAACATAATATAGTCTTATTATCAATTTTAGAAATGTTGGATCGTCATTATGTTGATGCAATGAGTGATAAACTTTATACACTTGTCTTCAAACAAAGGCTGATCTAATTTTAATAATGTGTATCAAATATCCTTAACGGAAGTAGTACATGGTGAATCAGAAGAAATGCAGAAATAGAAGTACTCGTACTAGTGACTAGAGCCTAATATCATCGGCGAGATAAAATCCCATAGACTCCGCTGCCGCGGCCACGTAGAGCGAATGGGGGAGGATCGGGGTGTGAAAAGGGCGTATTTGGACCGCGTTACTGGCAAACGGCCGATGGGGCGAAGGACCTCTGAAATGACGAAGTACTGAAAGACCATTTTTTTTATACAACGAAGTAAGAAGACGAGCAAGACGCTCTCCTGATGGTAAGAGATAACGCTGCCCATAATTAGTACAGTGCTACCTAGGATTTTACAATGGTAAAATTCTGGGTGCACTGCGCTAACGCTTCTTACTTGAGAGTCATAAAATGTTAATACTCTTCAGCCCAGTAATTCACTAGCTACAGTGCCCTCCTACCGAAGCACAGTAATGTTTGTACATCACTGCTCAGGCGGTTTAATAACTGGCACTGTTGGGGTACCCACCTTGTCGACCTCCTGCAAAGGAAGTCTACCCCCAGTAAAACCCCCGGTTACCTGAGAGCGCTCCAAGCTGAGTCAAGGGAAGCAACGGCGCAGAACAGGCAGCTGGCGTCTTCTTTTGTCGGAGGCCAACACTCAGTTTGGGTCGCTGCGCCATCTTAGTTAGTATCAAAAACCTCTCAAAGAGATCTTATAACTGTAACGTTCTGAGCACTTATTATAATAATAAAATTCAGTGAAAATGTTCATAAAAGTTAGTAAGCCGTGAAGAATGGGTTTAATCCTATTCATTCCCTAGTAATTGTCCGTGACTTTGTGCTTTAAATTGAATATTTTGCATAGAAATTAAGATACTCTTTCCTGAAGGAAAAACTACACCAGCTTTAACTTTAAATATTTTAAAGACAGAGTTAAGTTGAATCTTTTATCTTTACTAAACAATGTGACCGATTGTAATATACCTAGTATTTTGGTATATTTTGTCAGGTCTGGAACAATTTATGGCAACAGCATAGCAACCATAAAACCATAAATAGGTAGGTATGCTACGGGTGGTAGGGTACTTGTCGTAATTTCCGTAATAAACTTGTTAAAAAGACTAAAATACTAAATAATATTAAATTAATGTCCCTAATAAGAAAAAAAAACGGAAATCTTACTTAGTTTTTAGGTACTAAAAGATCTATATTAATACTGCCTCTATTAATCTTTATATTTGTGTTACCTTTTAAAATACTCTTTAATCTCTTATTTAAGCTTAAGTGTTGCCACGTACTGCTAACAAAATAACCAAATAAAACATAGTAAAGCTTTAATTTTTCTTGACCTCGGCAGGTAAACACCTGAAAATATGGGTAAAGTTTTTATTTTGTTTTTAAGTGTCGCCGCCATCTTGGATTAGGGATTTTATGAGTCGCTTTTATCATCAAACTAAGCAAGTGCCTTGATAGTAATTAGTCCTTATTTTTGTTTAATTAGTTGCTTAATTTTTTTGGCCGTAAATGTACCTAATGGATCCTTGGCAGTTCTATTTTTGAAACTGTATTTTTTTTTCAGTAAAATACTCCTAGGTTTCTGGCTCTAATTTTCTGGACAGCAATTAGATTTAATTTGATTAATTAATGTTATGATAACGCTTTGATGTTATGTCTAACAAGATAATTAAAAATACTTATTTTTAATTAATTTGTTGATTATTTTTTATAAATAATTTTGTCCCACGCCGTGTTTTTGTCGTAGTACACGCTATCAAATAATGTATTTTTTTTCTTTTAATTAATTTATTTTTGTAAATTGTGTCAAATTTGGCAATGAATTTATTTTCTTTCTTTCCATTGAGGCATAGGACAGCGAGCTATTGCTCTAACAACTTACTAGATCAAGCAGTTATAGAATAACAAAAGTAAACCATTTCGACTTGACAAAAAAAGGATTTCAACTTTACAAAAAAATAAAAATTACAAAAACAACACAAGAACACACAATCACTAGAACAATATAGAAAAAAAAAAAAGATTATGAAAATGAATGAATGATCATTAAAATTGTATAAAAAATGAAAATGTCTTAAAATACTGATAAATTATGTAAAAAGTGAAGTGGAATGGCTAAAAAATATTTCTCTTCTATCAATTAATAATATTCATAACAATACAAATGAACAGCTAAACGGTAAAAGAAAACACTAGAAATTACATTTCCGAGAAATTTCCATAATACCCTCATTAGTTAGACAGAGAGATTCAAAGGAGAAATTTTTCATCAGCTCAATTATAAATCAACAATTTCCTGGTAGCTTGAGATTACGAAACCATAGAGCATTCACAAAGAGGAATTATGAAGTGGTACTTCTTGAAATACGTTTATTTCTATAAATTTTCACGATAGATAATAATATTAATATAAGTTACAACCAACAAAGGTGTAGATAACAGTTACTGCCTGATTAACGTCGAAGTTTTCATAGTCTTTATAAAAAGTAAGAAAAATATTGTGTTTTGAAACGCAAACAACATGCAATTATTAAATTTTTATATACCTATATTGAAAAGAAAACCTCCTATATTGTTCCTAGTAAAGATTTTTTTATTTATTAAAATATTAGGTTTAAAGAACTTTATTTCTCATACAAACATAATATTATGTTCATTTACAATGAGATTACCAACTATTAACTTAAAACTATGTTTTCTGGCACAGCACGTAACATACTCATGTTATTATTACAATTGATTTTTAATGTGTTGTTTTTTATTTACTCTTAAATACATTAATGTTTTCACATTCCCGAAGGTTAATGAATTATACAACTGTACACCTTCAAACAATATCGTTTGTTTCCGTAGTTTTTTTCGTGACATTATTTTAGCTGTTTGTTTTTATTTTTGTTCCGTAAACCAGGAGTAGGTGTGTGTTCTGTGAAAGTGATATTTGAATGAATGGATTTTGTTATTATGTTTTTTTATTAGTAAGCAGGTATTATATGTGTATAAAATTGTGTTATGTTGAAAAGGTTTGTTCTTCTGTAAATTTCTTTAGTTGCCATCAAATATGGGAAATGAAATAAGATTTTAATTATTTTATTTTGTGTTCTTTGAAGTGGGTTCAAATTCGTTTTAGAAGCTGATCCCCAAATTTCAATTAAATATTCAATATGTGATCTCACTAAGGAATTGTAGATTATTAGGCGTATATTTTGCGGAATACAATGTGCTACTTTGCGCAGTGCACCTAGGGTTGACATTAGCTTGGACCTTACGTGCTCAATGTGTCCTTTCCATGTCAGTTTATCGTCAATCCAAAGTCCGAGATATTTATCTGTGTGCGATCGTTCTATTAAGGCCGTGTTTATAGTGAGAGAAATAAATGCTGGATATTCCTTGAGGCTTCGACCTGCCTGTGTTAGGTTCAAGCGGTAACCTTAGTTGTGTTAGTAAAATAAAGTGTTTTAGTTTGAATATACTTGTAATTAGGCTTAGCTTATTAGGTTACAATACATGAACCAATTGTTCTTATTAGTAGAGAGGGATGCTCAATTTGGTTGACATCTCTCATTTCGTAAGCTGTACGACAATCTATCAAAAGGTAGGTATTATGGAGGGAATTGCTGACCTGTCAAGTTTCCGCTGATCTCGTGAAGGATAGGCAGCCACAGAGTAGACAGTAAGACTGGTTGTTTTATTTTATTCTGGTTGAATGTGGTGGAATTAGTGAGGTATTTATCTAGTCTTGATTGATGGTTTATGCGAGTACAATTTCTTACAGTAGGGATAGTCTAAGTATTTAGAAGTAAGGGGCTTCGTCCTTCAATGAAGGAATAAGGGTCGATAAGGTAAGTCTGGTGCTGCTTATAATATGTAAACGTAACCAGCCGCTATTCGCCTTTTTTGTCGCGCGTTGCGAGCGCGAGACAGTAGCGATGCGGAAGCGCGTTTACAAAAGGCGCTACTGCATCGTTACAAAAGGTCGCCGAGGGTGGCTTCTTAGGGATAATTATTTATAATTTAATAGTTTTGTCGTAGTTTACAACAAAATTTTCATATTTATTGATTAATTTAATTAAAAATATTTATTTTTAATTCAAATGTAACTATCTTTTACGACATCGATTCCTATATCCTCCTGGGTAGTTAAAATAAAATTAAATCATCGTTTTTAAATTTTATTAATTTAAATTCACTCACTAACATTTCTCCACTACGCCCACGTGTAAGCTAAGGAACGAATTAATTCATCCAAGGGTTGGATTATTTGTCTTCAGTGTGGTTTGTTAAGCACCTCGCTTGGTTAGTATAAAATTATTGGAACCTTTAGAAGGTCGGCCGTTTGCTGACTCGGCTCGTGCCTGAAATACTTTGGCTACTTTGTTTACACTTGAAATAAAGTTGCAAACAACCCTTTTACTGATGAGGAGGGTTGAAATGGTGACAAAAATAAATTTCTTTAGGGTTCTCAATGTCAGATCCTGTCTGGATTACCACGATCTTAGCTAATATACTCGTACTATAAGACTTTAACTTTCGCGATTTGAACTCGTGTTGATTTTATTAATCGGGATAAGTCTCGAGAGTCTCTCTTAATATAAAAAAATAAGTAAGTTAAGTTAGTGTTATAGTTCTTTTTTAGTTTTTTTTTCTATGTGTTTTTCTTTACATTTTATTAAAATAATTACGCGAATTATCGCGTAATTATTTCAATAAAATATAAATACATAAAAGGAAAAAGTAACTGCTTAAAAAAAACACTGAACGGATTGAGTTGAAATTTAGAACACATATAGGTTTTATGACGTAGACCTCCGCTAAGAAAGGATTATTACACGCGTGAATTATTCCGCAGGTGAAGCCGCAAGCATTAAAAGCTAGTAAAATTATAAAATACTCGTATATAAAGGTTTAGGACATAACACGCAGCGCTATCTAACCCCAAGCTAAGCAACACAATGCAAGCATTGATAAATATACAAGTATTATGGTGTCTAGATAACGGATATAATACATTATTACTTTTGATATAAAGTTAGTTTTACAAAAACATCTTAAAACCAACCTCGACGTTCCGGCTCAGTCACATGAGCCGTGGTCACGAGAAGACTGGAGAGGCGACGGTTCTTCGGCGTCGAAAAGGTAGATTTACATCTACCCTCGTTCGGTAAAAAGTGTTACCGTGCTTTTCCTTGGTTGGAAGGACAAAGTGGCCACAGTATACGTCACAAACCCTATCTGTGTGCTAAATTCCGACCCAATTCGGGATGGTTTGAGCCGTATTTTGATTGATCAGTCAATCTATTAATTAGTCACGTATTTCTCTGAAACATTTCAATTAGGAGGCTGCGTATTCATAAATATTTACCTCAATTAACACCTTCGCAATAAGTAAACATTTTAATTATTTCACCCCACTTTTCCTATAAAAACTTGTTATTCTGAGCGCAAGCAGTCTCTCACCATAACCCATATTTACCTTGAAGCAATAACATAAAAAGCCCGCTCTATAACTTCTCATTCAGAGACCCCACTATATAATAATTTAAGGAATCTTTATCACGTTCTATTTCCTCCCTTTCTTCGCACCTGGTGGATAAGCTTGATAGATAGGGATTGACGGGTGACGTATGGTGTTATGGTTAGAATACACGAGCGAACTTTTAGTAGAAACTAGACCTACACGACTTTGATTTTTTTTATTTTTTTATCTTCTTCCAAATATATAAAAAGAAAGAGTGATTGATTGACTGACTGATCTATCAACGCACAGCCTAAACAACTGGACGGATTGGGTTGAAATTTGGAACACAGCTAGGTTTTATGATGTAGACCTCCACTAAGAAAGGATTTCGTCATGCGGGCAAAGCCGCAAGCATAAGCTAGTAAATATACAAAAGGAAAAAATGACTGACTTATCTATCAACGTACAGCCTAAATCGTTGGACAGATTGGGTTGAAATTTGGAAAACAGGTAGATTTTATGACGATGACCTCCGCTACGAAAGGGTTTTGCCATGCGGACAAAACCGCGAGCATAAGCTAGTTTTATATATTTCTAAACTAATATTAACTTGTATATATTAAGTTTTTATTCGTAAGTGAATTTGTAATTCTTTAAAAAATAAAATCATAAATCTTTAACCATATTATTTTTAACCCCCGACGCAATAACGACGGGGTGTTATAAGTTTGACGTGTCTGTCTGTCTGTCTGTCTGTCTGTCTCTGTGTGTGTGTGTCTGTCTGTGGCATCGTAGTGCCCAAACGGATAAACGGATTTTGATTTATTTTTTTGTTTGAAAGTAGAGTTAGTCGAGAGTGTTCTTAGCTATGTTTGGTGGAAATCGATCCAAGATGGCCGCCGCTACAAAATGGCGGATTACTTTTTTCTTCCACGACCCCATCAATATGGGTATCAAATGAAAGGGCTTAACGAGTAGAATACAGCCCACTATATAAAATTTAAAATCCAAGATGGCCGCCATCAAAAAATGTTGAATTACGTATTGCGTTGGGGGTTTTTTAAATTTTTTATTTATTTCACTTGTTACAGCTTACGCTAGCGGCTTTGCTATGTGGAGATTATTTAGTGAAAAAAGTGTAATATAAATTTTCTCAATCGGTTCAGCAGTATGGGCGTTGATAGATCGATCAATCAATCAATCCAAAAAAAGTCAAAGGTCGGTCAATCAGACAGTCCTTTTTGATATATTTAGATTAGAATTTCGTGTAAATATCTTTTAATGTTACTTTTTAAATGTCTGAATAATCTCTCGCGCGTCACTACAAAAGTCACAGCAATTAACTCGTCGCAAAACACTAGAGTCGCCATGAAATGTACTCTTTTTAGAGTTCCGTAGCCAAATGTTAAAAAACGGAACCCTTATGAACTCGTCATGTCTGTCCGTCCTTCCGTATGTCCCAGCCACTTTTTTTTACTATAATACTTTTTGCTCTGTGTGTACAAACATGAAATCTCAGCCGTCATTCATATTACGTCCCCTGTAAATACACATCCACTGAAACGACCTCTCGAGCTCTCGCATTCGCGTGTTTTCGCGAATTCCGCGTAAAAAGAAAGACTTTATAGCCAATGTGGAACTAAGATAGGACGGAATAGGCTCAATTGCGCCACTTTATGACTCACGCACGCCCCTCGCACGCTGGGTTTAGCATAATCTACTGTTTATATATCTCAGATTTTGGTGCGATGTGCCATTTTTGATGGAGTTATTTTGAGTTATGAATGTGATACTCGTAGCTTAAGTTAACTCTAGATATTTACATTGATATTTTAAAAAGCTTAGTACTGCTGAGAGGTATCTTATATCGAAATCTTTCAAATTATTAAGAAAAAAAATAATTTTGTCTTTTTCGAAAATGAATTAATGTTGGTGTACAGGCACTTTAGTAGTAACTGTAAGATGTCTCATTATACTTTTGGAACACATTATACGTATATCTAAGCAGCAATTTAAAACTGGGTATAGACTTCTTTCAAGTGCGTTTTACTTAATTCACGCTTTCCCTATTTTTTTAGCGTTTATGTGTTTCATAAGGATGTGGGAAAACATATACATAATACGAGTAATATTATACACCTGTTTTACCCCAAAAGAACAGCCAACTAATCACACTGCTAGATTCAAATGAACTTCAATGAATAGTATAGGTAGGTAATGGACACACAGTTTAACGTGCCTTCCAAAACACGGTGTCGTCCAAAGGACAAAAGTGCTACACCAAGTGCCTAAAGGGATTTGAACCCACCCTTGGACCCACCCTTGAATCCACCTTGGATTATAAACCGGTCTCACGACCACTGTTTCTACAGAGCAGTTACTTAAAGTCCACTTACTACTAATTTTAGTTTAACTGTCTTCGCCGTCTTTTTTTTAAGCCGCTGAATAAACCGAGATACGAGTAAATAGGTACCATCACACAAAGTCTTACAGGGCATCTTACGTGATTCATCGTCGACCGCATTTTCACTTTCCATCAGGTTGGATGTGGTCAAACGTAGGCCTACTTAGTGTAAAAAAAAGTTTTTCTTTCTTTCTTTCTATGTTTTTTTTTAGTCTATGCTTCCCACTGCTGGGCAAAGACCACCCCCAAATCCTTCCATGTATCCCTTTCTTGCGCCACCTCAGCCCAGCCGGTCTAGTTTGTCCAAGTCATCTCTCCATCTTTTTCTGGGCCGGCCTCGGCGGCGCCGACTTTCTTTCGGTGTCCATTCTGTGGTAACCTTGCCCAGCGGTCGGGATGCATACGACTGACGTGACCCGCCCATCTTTCTATTACGTCTTAATAAATATTCAGTTATTCAAATATGTTTCTAACGCTACTTTGGCTTTCGAACATTCTACGTAACATTAGAATAAGGGCTGGTTATTTTTACAAAAATGAAAATAAGTCTCTATTTTCATCTCCCGTATAAAATTAATATTATAAAAAGCTTATTTGGGTCAACGTGTTACCATCGTATTATTCTGATATTTTATTGCAGAAAAAATGTATCGTAACCAAGTAGAGCAAATAATGTGGAGATCTTGACACTCAGAGGAAAAAGGGTTTCAGGAATTTACATTGGTTTAGCAATTTAGTTAGGTCTGATATAAAATGTAGAGTTAGGTACTCGTATGTCCAAGAATATACCTAGGAAGAAAATTATGTAGGGTTTAGACCGACAAAAAAAAACACCTTTCTGTTGTGAAATCAGATGCAATTAAATTTTTCATATCTCGTATTTTTAAACAATTAATGGAATTATTTTCAAAAAAGTATATAACTTTTGCCTTCAAGTTGCATGTCTTCTTGGTGTACGGAATCAACATGATTGTGCTACTAATTTATTTAAAACTCCCTTCGTCCTGCGGTTCTACCCGCTGTTCTGTAGCCTATAATAATGTCTAAGCTATGTATACCAAATTTCAGCTGAATCAGTCCTCCAGTTTAGACGTGAAAAAGTAACAAATATATATATATACATTCGTAATATTCTTACAAACTATCACGTTTATAATATTATTTAGTTCCTACAAACCTTCACTTAACCGAGTAATCTGTGATCTTGATCAATAAATTAAAGCTGGACTGATTTGTTACAATCCTTTTTTTACAAGCTTTTATGATTCTCAGCTCGTCCTACAAGCCTACGGCCCAAATGGGACGAGTTAAAGAAAATCAAAATTAATTCTATTTTCATTGCACAACTCGTCCTACAGCTCTTTTTGTGTGGAACTTTGAACTTTATCGACGTTAGGTACAGTCAGTAAGACAATATTTTAGTTTGTTACTAAAATATTGTCACTGTTTCGTAATTAACCTGCCGTATGCCGTAATTCACGAGGTGGGAATGAGTAGTCCAAAGGTATAGTTACAAAGTATCAGGAAAATAGAAACTAGGAGAAGATAGTAATAGGTACTTTTAAACTTTTAATGTATTGATCGCTCGAATAGTGAAGAACAAAAAAATAAATTCATTGCTAGCTCTTTATGACTTCTGGTCTCCTAGTACTTACTAGCTAAGATGTTGTTTCTACCTTCCATTTTAAGGAGGCAAATAAACTATTGAGTATTGAACAGTTAATTTTGAAAGCTTCAATTTTCAACTGCACCCTTTGCGGCATAGGTCAGCATTTTTGAATGCAGGCAGGGTCAATCCAATTGTTGATCCCTAAAATTTTTTTTGTGATTGTGTTCATTTCAGGTGACAGCTGTCAAACTTGAAGTAGCAATATCTTGGAAAGTACTCGTCCTAGTCTGCCAGTGTCATGGAAGAAATCAAAGGTCTTGAGGAGATCTTCATTTCAGCTGACAGCTGTCAAACTTGAAATGTCAATATCTGGGAAAGTACTTGTCCTAGAGTGACGCTGTCATAGAATAAATGAAAGACCTTGAGGAGATCTTTATTTCAAATGACAGATGTCAAAATTAAAATGATAATATCTCGGAAAGCACTTGTTCTAGAGTGACGCTGTCATGGAAGAAATGAAAGCCCTTGAGGAGATCTTCATTTCAAATGACAGATGTCAAAATTAAAATGATAATATCTCGGAAAGTACTTGTCCTAGAGTGAAGCTGTCATAGAAGAAATGAAAGACCTTGAGGAGATCTTCATTTCAAATGACAGATGTCAAAATTAAAATGATAATATCTCGGAAAGTACTCGTCCTAAAGTGACGCTGTCATGAAGGAAATGAAAGGTATTGAGGAGATCTTAATTTCAGATGACAGCTGTTATCAAGACCAAGATCAACCTAGGACGAGTGATTTCCGAAATCATTTTAATTTTGACAGCTGTCATTTGAAATGAAGATCTCCTCAAGGCCTTTCATTTCTTCAATAACAGCGTCACTCAAGGACGATTAGTTTCCGAGATATTGACATTTTAAGTTTGACAGCTGTCATTTGAAATGAGGATCTCCTCAAGGCCTTTCATTTCTTCCATGACAGCGTCACTCTAGGACGTGTACTTTCCAAGATATTATCATTTTAATTTTGACATCTGTCATGTTGCAAACTCCATTGTTCTAACCTTCTTGGGTAGGTACATAATTTTTTTTTTATAAATAGAATCATATTATATTATTTTAGATATTTTTGTTACTGATTATACCTTTTTCATTTTGACAGATAAGTAGGAAGAGTTGTGCAATGAAAATAGAATTAATTTTGATTTTCTTTAACTCGTCCCATTTGGACAGTAGGCTTGTAGGACGAACTGGGAATCACTCGCTTTTATTTACGTTCACCTGTCTGTTGTCTGTCTGTAATCAAATCTTGCAAGTTTAATTTAATCCACTTCCCGGTATCCGAGTAGTTCACGCAGTAGTGTATTTGCGCAATAATAATCTTTAAATGTTTCCAAACATAATGTTTTGTTCAAAAGTCAAAGTCCATAACAGTGTTAACACAAACCAAAAGTTTCAGTATTGTAAGAATTCCCAAACTTTACCAATTCTATATGAAACAGTTATGAATAAAAATCCCATTAAAAAGTGACAACGAGCAAAGTTAGAACGTGATTTAATTCTATTACTCTGTACGTGGTTTATGCCGTACTTTGCGGTTTTCTTTTTCTTTAGAATAAGTTTTAAATGTGTCCTGAACAATCTGAGGATCTTCAGATTTCTATTGCGACTTTGTATCTTGGAAAATTACTTCAAACAAGTGAATTAAATTAAAAATTCAAGAAACCCCCAACAAAATACGTAATTCACCATTTTGTGGTGGCGGCCGTCTTGGATTTAAAATTTTATATAGTGGGTTGTATTTTACTAGTTAAGCCCTTTCATTTGATACCCATATTGAGGGGGTCGTGGAAGAAAAAAGTAATCCGCCATTTTGCGGCGGCCATCTTAGACCGATTTCCGCCAAACATGGATTAGTCGAGAGTAAGAACACTCTCGACTAACTCTACTTTCAAACAAAAAAAACTAAATCAAAATCCGTTCATCCGCTCGGAAGCTACGATGCCACACACACACACACACACTCACACACAGACAGACAGACACGTCAAACTTACAACACCCCGACGTTTTTCGTCGGGGGTTAAAAAGGTGTTTTTACAACTTTTCATTCCTCATAATCTTCCACAGCCCTCTTTATCCCAGTGCTCGGCATAGGTCTTCTTCATGTTATGCTCTTAAACCTGTCCTGTAGCAATGCCAATCCGGTCCACGTGCGATCCAATTCTTTAAAATTCATTATATCGTGCGCTTTTGACCTTGATCTTGCGAGATGTTATATCGTATAGTATTGAAGGTGGTAGCAGAGTTAAACTAGAAAGTGAGATAAATCCATCCCTGGCTTCACTGAACATCATGCCTCTAACTAGCCACGACCAATAATAACATTATGGTATTTAATAATTATTATAGGAGTAAAATTATTAATAATAATCATTGTCAAAGTACCAGGAGTCCAGAAGTTAACGAGAGGTCTAACATCCAACTTCCCATTTCAGAACAAAAGGTTACACATATCACATATCAAAGCGAAAGCTTCGATTACCAATTTATTCGATAGTTTGTATCACAAAGGTGTCTTACCTGTTTCTAAGAAATATCTTACCTTTACAAAAGGAATATAGGCTTTTATGTTCCAAAGACGGATCAAAGATGAATACCCAGGGGGTATCATTCATGTAGAAATAACTTATATGTTTTTCGATTTGACAAAACAATACTAAATCAAGATGAGAATTATAGGGGAACAAAAAATAAACAAAATCAGAGGTAGAAAGGGAATATGTACTCAGGGCACAATACTTCGTTTGGTTTTATTTATTATATGAATAGAGGGATATTATGGCTCATTCTCATTTTAGCTTAAATTTGATGGTCACACGGTTATATTTCCTAAACGGTTAAAGACAGAGATATGAATTGTGGATAGGTGGATAAAACATATATTAAGCTACAAAAAATAATACTAAAATTTAACATGAAAGGTCAAAATCGGGGCCATTTTTCGTATTCTCATGGTGTCACACTTTGCGTTTCAGTTAAACATTTGGGCACTACTTTAACAAATTTTCATGTATCTGTTTGTAAAATATACCAAAATTATCGCAAATAAATATACTTTAAGGTCTACAGGCTAAAAAAAACTTTTCAGTATTATTTTGAATTTAAAATAACTTAATGTGGCGGTCACACGATTTTAGGTGCTTTAGATTTGCGTAGTTTAACGGCTCCTGTTAAACACAACATCAACAATCCAATACAGAGTTCGATTCATTTCAATGATGGCCATGTTCTGCAATCGTAGGAGTAGGATCTAGGACTTATCGAGCCGTGGGAAAAAATATAATTGCTAAGTTTCAATTTATTCATGGGTGTATCGATCACTTGCATGGACAACATTTTTATGCATTGCATTTTAGTTATTTAAATCAAAGTTAGCTTTTCGAAACGCCAAAATGTGCGAGATAAAGATGTAGTATTTAACTTTATACATTATACCTAAACTTTCCAGAATTTCATCAAAAAGGGATATTTTCGTCACCAGCGTGGCATCACCTTCATAGCGTTTTTTACCATGAAGGTGATTTTTGAGCCACGAAAGTGATTTTTAAATATTGTTTTCCTTTGAAATAGCCTTTTTACCTACTAAAAAGTACTGTATCTGTTATGTTAGTGTTTTAATACAAACAAACCAAATTTCTGACTAAAAAAAAGTAAAGTGAATGGTAAAGTAATATCTCAAATTACGCATATTTTCTTTTGTAGTGAGGTTTGTTTTTACGTTAAATGTCGTTTTATTGTACATATTTGGTAGATTTATTCTTTAAAAAGGGTTTTACTTGAAAAAGTTGTAAAAAAATAATGACTGAATCACTTTCGTGGCGTCGAAAATTTCAAAACAGTTTTTCTTCGAAATGAAACGTACGATTTAAATCATTTATATAAAAGTTTACTCGTGTTATCCAGCTCTATACAATATTATACATAAAAATTACAAATAAGCAATAAATAAGAATTGCCATGAAGGTGACGATGAGAATCGATTCCATGAGAATGAGCCTTATATCGTTTAGCTACAGTTAATGCTGGATTAGACCTTCGTATGATGTGATTTATAAGAAATTACAGCAAAGAAAGGAAAGAAAAGGATAAGATAAGGTAAGAAAACTTTAGTGTTTCACCACAATTTGTAAAATAACTTAAATCTTAATAAATAGTGTACATTATAAACAGTGAGACAATTGGCGGTCTTATCGCTAACAGCGATCTCTTCCAGACAACCTCTTTGAAACCAAATATAATATTTTTTTGTTTGTTCAGGCGTCTTCAAGTAAAAGGTATACATTAAGGGCGCATAGTCCGCGGGACGTAAACACTTTTAAAATGTGTGCAATAATATTTTACAGCGACCCTCTTGAGGAATTTTCAAAAACTTAATTCTATGTATTTATATTTCAAAACGTGTCAAATTTCCCGCGAACTAAGCGCTCTTAAACAAGAATCCGACAAATTTGTCTATTTTCTACACATTAAAACTAGGCTGTATATAATAAACCTGCTTACATTAATTAAATATCACAATAAAACATAATTATAATGAAATACAAGAAACTTTACCTCTATGTCAAAGGAAAGTTTCTTCGTTAAGGCACTCCGTAAGCCTAAAGGGACGTCAATTCTAAAACTTTTGATTCGTTAAGAGCCTTAATTTTACTTACAAATATAAACAAGTTTAATATCTGTTAGTTAAATAGTTGCTCGGGGCAATGTTGGTACTTTGGTTTTGTTCAGCTGGGAATTGAAGAAATTCTAAAATTAGAAGTATCTTTAGTATCATTACATACCTAATATTATAAAAACCAAGTTATCTCCCGTCTGTCTGTTCTTATGTATGCTTAGTAGTTATAATACTAATACACGTTTTAACTGCCAAAGCAAATGTTTTTTTGTAAAACAGCTCTATTTAGTCGCAACTGCGGGAAAATGACAAATTAAAGAATTGCTCAGTTATTGAAAACTCTAGCACATTCCTTCAAAAATATTTGCTTATCAAAGCAAAACTTAAGGAAAGACATAAAAAAATGTAGCGAGGGGGTAATTGTGTTTACATATTAGATGGCAATATACGGGCCATTGAGAGGCGTAAATTGCCCATAATTTATAAATATACAATGGCAAAATGTAGCCCATTCAGGCCATTCTCGAGAAATGACTATGCTATTACCCTAAACAGTTTGGAGTCAATATAAAAACCTTTGCACTATTAGTTTAAACGACCGTTTTACTTCAACCCACTATATAAATTTTATTTTGAAGCGAGATTAAGAAGAATTATTTTTGTTTCAAATAAATAAACCGAGGGTAAACGTCCTTTGCAGGAGGTCGACTAGGTGGGTACCCCAGCAGTGCCAGTTATTCTACCGCCTGAGCAGTGAAGTGCAAACATTACTGCGCTTCGGTAGAAAGGCATTGTACCTAGTGTTATTACTGGGCTGAAGAGTCTAAACATCTTATGACTCTCAAGTAAGAAGCGTTGGCCGGTGCACAGAGAATTTTACCTTTGTAAAATACTGAGTAGCACTGTACTAATTATGGGCAGCGTTATCTCTTACCACCAGGAGAGCGATTTGCTTGTCTTCTTACTTCGCTGTAAAAAAATCATTTAATAAATTACAGAGATGGATAGGTACATAAAATATTAAGAAACCTATGTAACCCAAACTAGGCTCTAGACCCGTACTAAGTGTCGCAGGATTTTCTCACCAGCCTGTCACTACATAGTATAAAGCATTACATAGCAAAGTCGCTTCCTGCTGTCTGTCTATGTGTCTGTCCCTTTGTATACCCAGATATTTAATACTACGCAACGGATTTTGATGCCTTTTTAAATAGAATATGATATTGTAGAGAAACACTGATTATAATATCTTCTGTTAGGCGCTACGAAGTGTATCTAAATATTATAAATGGAAAGAGTGACTGACTGATCTACCAACGCACAGCCTAAACCACTGGACGGATTGAGGTGAAATTTGTAACACAGATAGGTTTTATGACGTAGAACTCCGCTAAGAAAGGATTTTGCCACGCGGGCAAAGCCGCGAGCGTAAGTTTGTATAGAATATGGTAATAAAAGTAAATAATTAAATGTTGTATTTAACATGCTATGCTTTGTCGAGTGTCGGTGTGTGATTTGTTTGAAGTTTTATGACTGTATTTCTAAATGTTGTCGTCTCTCCTAAGTTAGAGTCTAGATGCTAATAGGATTACTAAGGACCCTTGGGCACATGCAATGTTTCACAGTAATTTAGGCATATTAGTTCTTATTACAATGGGCTGAAATAACCATTAGTTCAAACGACCGTCCTCTTAATTGAACGCCTTTATTGGTAGACAACCATTATTATTCTTAGCTTAATAAAATAGTGTTGAAGTGTAAAGGGAATAGAAATATCTATATAAAAAAACACGCGTAATAAACGTTACTTGAACAAAAATGAACGGAATACTTGAGCTTCTACGTCATAGCTTACACATAAGCTCGCATAATAAAAAAACATTATTTTCAATAAATAAGAAAGCAAAACAAATCACGGGTGAGTTACAATTTCTTTAAACAATAACCAATAGATGCATATATTATTATGGTTAATACTCGAAACGTACCTACCTACTTTTATTTGGGATCCTTGGTTTAGGAGTATTATTACAAATTTGCCTATTACTCTTCTAAAATTGTCCGAAAATAAACAATTCCTGGCTAAGAATTATTAATCGGAGCCCCGACCGAGTTTCAAAGGCACTCCCGAACTTAGCTTTTAAAATATTTAGCTGGTTTTTAAACTCTGAGCTGTGAGCAATGAATTGTGGTAGAAAGGTTTACTTCAATATTCAGAATTCATGGAAACTTTTAGCATACTGTTCCTACAAGTTTTAGTATGTGATCGATACTTTTTTATTTCGCTAGGTTTTATTTTAGGTCGACTTTTTTAGGTTCGGTTTGATTTTTGTTGCTTATATTTTATGAGCGGGCATGACGTGTGTTAAATGGAACATTTAACCGTTATCTCGTCCGTTAAACTATATACAGAGTTACCCAGGACTTCAAAAGGAAGTGCAACCTATAACTACTATGATATTTACCAAGAATAGTGAATTGAAAAATCTTGTAATCTTCTATATTATGTAGTTCTGTAGTGAAATTTTGTAGTAGTTTTCTATGGTAGTCTTTTCTATAGTATACTTTACTACGGCCTCTCAAAGTTCATCTATCTTCAGCATTTGATGAATGGAAAATAATAATTTTACTACGAATAAAATCACGAAGAGCTCGCGTCAAGCTATTTTCTTACTCTAAACATTTTTACACTACAATTTACTTACAAATAGTTGATTATAAAGCGAACGCTCTCAGCGTCTAACTAAAAATTACCTTTGGAAATGCGAACCTCTCTTGAACACTTCAAACAGGCGACTGAATGAAATATTAAACCTTCTAGGAAACTGTTCCAATCTCACACAGAACCTACGTGTATTAGATCAGACAAAGAAATAAATTTGAATTGTCTGTCTGCAAGGGTAGAAAGTCCTTGGACGAAAATAAAGCCAATCCAAGCGAATTTTGTTAGGTATTTCTATGTGTGTAAGTGATCAATAATGAGTAGATAAGTATCTATTAATAAGAACAATTTTCTAAGTTTGGTCTGTCTGTCTGTCGATTGCTTCTGTTCCAGGTCATACTTGAAATCTGAGTAGGTAGGTTTTGCCAAATAAACTATCATAAAGCTAAGTTAACTCTTTACCGGGGGTAGACTTCCTTCGCAGGAGGTCGACTAGGTGGGTACCCCAACAGTGCCAGTTATTCTACCGCCTGAGCAGTGATGTGCAAATATAACTGTGCTTCAGTAGGAGGGCACTGTAGCTAGTAAAATTACTGGGCAGAAGAGTCTTAACATCTTATGACTCTCAAGTAAGAAGCGTTGGCTCAGTGCACCCAGAATTTTACCTTTGTAAAATCCTGATTACCACTGTTCTAATTATGGGTAGCGTTATCTCTTACCATCAGGAGAGCGTCTTGCTCGGCTTAATAAAAAAACTTAATAAATCGTCTTTAACACGCGTGGTCAGCGATAGTGGTCAGTATTTATCAGTTAAGAGATCAGTGGTAGCCCAACACTGATCGCACCAGTCAAAGTTGGGGAGACGGTGTAAGAATCATGTTTAATTTTCGCCAATATTTCAAACTACTCGTAATAATAATATTAACGCAAGCGACGTTGTGGAAACAAGCTTGTGTACTGAATACAATTCCAGAGGATTCATAATATAATGTTATTATTCTGAAAGGAATTGGTATGCTTATTTAATTATCCGTTTAACTTTATTGATTCCTTTACGGAGGAACATTAATATATTTTTGTAAGTCTACTTTAGCTTTTATGTTATTCCATCGACTTAGTAAATTGTATGGAATCGTCTTTCTTGGAATTATTAGCTTTATGTTTTATGGATTTTATTGTCGGTTTCTTTTTTATATTTTTTGTAATGTATTTTTGTATAGGCATAAATACCTACCTAACTGAGAAAGAGATTATAGGAGTAGTTAGGACCTAATTAATAGGGATCTGATAAGAAAAGAGTGCAGCGACGCCTGAATTTGTATGTTTGCACGTAATTTGCTTGTGTTATGGATAACAATCACAATAGTTCCCAAAATTCAAAGTAGTTTTATAAATATCTTCTCTTTGGTTTTCCTTTTGTCCACTTCCCACATGTCTCCGCTTTAATGGACTATGTTCTTTATAAAGCCGCGTTCACTTGGAACAAGGAAGAAATAAATTTATTTTCACTCAAGATATACAAGCTAAAAGACAATAAATTATATTATAGAAAAAAAAACGCATAAGTACGTTCAAACTTAACTCGGGCGGAAAAAGCAACGATCATGCACGAATAGCCCCTATCTTGCCGATACGATAAAAGCTTGCATACTATATGTAATGTAAGATTCCATATTCATTGAATTTTTCTTTCACAGTACGAAACCCGAGCATTCAACAGCAGCGGCATCACAATATCAAACAGTTCGTGCGGCATTACTTCGTGCAATATCACCGTGCAACCAGATCGAGGCACTGGAAGATATACTTGCGAGGTGTCCAGTGAAGGACCCAGGTTCGCGGTCGATAAGAACTCTGCTAACATGACGTTTGCTGGTGAGTACAAGACATATAGCTCGTATAGCGTCACCTCGTGCAATATCCGTGCAACTAGATCGTGAGACTGGCTGACGCAAGCGCCAATAGCTTGTGGGTTATTCAAAAATGCACAGATACAGCGGAACTATAACAACTATCATCTTAATGATTTTTTAGCGTAAGCTACATGAAATTGGTTTGTTTTCTTCCCAAACTCCCCCTTGATTTGCTGTTAAATTAGAGTTGGTATAGAGGTAGCTTAGACCCTAGAATAACACAAAGGCTACAGCGGGTAAAACCGCTGGGCTCAGCTAGTAAATTATAAAAAAAATATGTAAAAAACCATACAATTTGTAACTCTTGCCATAAATCTTCAGCCCATTTTAGCAAGATCCCTTCTATTCCAGTATTACTAAAACCGCTGGGCTCAGCTAGTTAATTATAAAAATATGTAAAAAACCATATAATTTGTGATTCCTGCCATAAATATAACGCCCAAATTAGCAAGATCCCTTCTATTTCAGTATTACCTGAATACGACCCACTAATCACGGGTCTACCAACGCTGGTGCAAGCGGGCGAGCAAGCGATGGTCAACTGCACGTCTGACTACTCGCTGCCGCCGGCTGTGCTCGACTGGTTCGTCGATGCTGAACTGCAAGAGGTAAGTTATAAGAATCAGAAAATTAGGATACGGTTTTTTTTGACGGAGGAAAAATGCGTTACGCATAATCACCCCACGCCGAGGAGCGCGGGGTGGTATGTGGGACTCCCCCACCGAAGATGGGCGGGGTGGGGATACCCACTAAAAACCTGGGGGTGTTCCTGCGGGACGCCATAAGGCCGGAGCAGCGGGTACGCCGAAGCACTCATCCGCGGGGGATACGGTATGCACTAACCTATAGCCAAATGAGGGCCTGCTGCACTACTTAGATATTCTCATACACACGTTTATCGAACAGTTGCAATACGTGCCTGTCGCTCCAGTGAGCGAGCGAGGAGCTTTAGTTCAGTGCAAGCCAGACAGAGTCAAGGAGTCGGAAAGTACTCGACTGAAGTGGAATTGTGTGCATAAACCTAATTAAATCTTCTCTTTTTGTTTTAATCTAAGACTAATTCATACTAAAATAGGAATTAATATGTACAAAATGTTTAAACTTAAATATTAAAAATGATAATTCGGCTTATCATAAAACCTACAGAATATAATAATATTCTTAACAATTCTTACACGCCAAAGCCAAATCACAATTATAGCGGCTTCTGGTCGCAAATATTTTGCAGTTTCTAGTCGCTAATATTAATACCATAATTCCTGCAACATGACCTAACGACTGCCTCCTATATTTGATAGGGAGTAACCGAAACCCACAGTTTACGTGCCTTCCAAAACATGGTAGCAATTCAGCGCACCGTTATCATTAGGTGACAGCTGAAAATTGGCCTCCCATTTAAAACGGTACAACGCTCACTCCGTCACCGAAAATGTATTTGACAACAAAATTTCTCATTTTTCACAACCCTTAATTCCATTTATTTCCTGCTGCTAAAGGTTTCAATTAAGACAAAGAACAACAATAATTTAGAGCGTTTTAATCATCGCGGAAGACATCAGAAATATTAAACAATTTACAAAACAAAGGCCTTTCTACCTCCGACCACCAAAATAATTATATTTACTGGAAGTAGTTTTATTAATAGAAATGAAGCACACATAGTTTCCCTAAAGCATTTACGAGTATACTGTAGCAAATGAAGTTAAGATGTAGATAGCGAGTAAGCACTGTGTGTGCGTAAGTGTAAAGACTCTGCTCCATTTAGAAAGAAAGAAAGAAAAAACATTTATTCGACAAAAACACAAGTAACAACAAAAAAAACAAAATCATTCATTGCCTATACACCAACACAAAGACAAATAAATTCTAAACGTTAATCTACTTATGACTACATAATATAGAGCTAAAACAATGAAAAAACAAAGAATGTCTAAAACTACAACTGTCCTGGCCTGTGAGGTTGTACGCCGGTGTATCCATACTATTACATGTGTATCGCCGAATAGGTGCTAACTCAGCATGTGCTGGAGTGAAACACCCAGCGCTGATTTTCAGTTAGCACCCATCGGTAGCGAAGCGTAGTAATTGTCATCATAATTTATAATTTATAGAGTATATAATTAGAACGATATTTATACGTATATAAGGTGTGTATATAATTTAATTTATATGAGGTAAACAAAAATATTTTTAAAGGATTTTATTCAAGTATATTATAATTAATAGATAATCTGTATAATATGTAAGGTTATATTAATAAAACGTATTTTAAAAAATGTTCAATACACCATAAAGTACTCGTTAGTTATATCTGATTTTACACTATTACACATAATAATAATATTAAAGAAATAACTATATGTATATATATACGAAGTTTATAGGGGGAATAATTTAGTGAAGATGAAAAAACGCAGTGTAGAATTTTCAAAGATTACAAAACTGCATATTATACATTATTTGAATGGGAATTTGACCAAGTGCCAATGGACGCACGAGTGGCAATGGACTTACTATGGGTGCTAAGTTGCTTATTTCAGCAAGGTCAGTCCAATGGTACAATAATACATTATTGAGTGTGCTAGAAGTAAGTGTTTGTATAGGTATTTGTAATATGTAAATGCGAGTGAGCTTACTGTGGGTACCTCATATCCAGCCAGCTCAGTCCAGTCGTTCTTATTCCATAGCCGACCTAATTTCTAAGGAATCGCTTCAAATGACGTGTAAGAATTAAAATGACAATGAAAATTATCAGGACAAAGGTTGCTTAGCACACAATAGAACGTTTTGCATTTTTAACTTTATTGGTATTCTGCTTTGTGGCGGAGTCGGAAGACTGATTTTAGGGTTCCGTTATCTATTTTAAATTGAAGTTTCATAAATTAATTATTTATTAAAGAGGCTTTTTAAACAATATAAAAATGAGTGATTGGGGCAACTGGGTTGAAATTTATAACACAGGTTTACGAAATAGTAGATCTCCGCTATGAAAGGATTTCTTCACGCGGGCAAAGCGGCTGGTATAAGCTAGTTATAATTTTACAAAGGTCATTTATAGTCTTAAATATTATAGTAAATAAATGCTATTAGGTTACGCAAAATTGCACTTTAAGATTATACGAACTTCAAATCTCAAAGTGTCAATAAAGGAGATTTAAATAATATTAATTTTCAAAAGGCTGAGTATTTCTGAGAACATTAAAAACTGATCCAATTTTCTTGTAATCTTAAGAACACTCTACTTCAATTCACCATTCCTTTATCAAATGCTTTTTGCAAATTTTTTGTTCATTATGAGTTAGCCTTAGACCATAATCTCGCGTGTTAAGTAGTAAGCGCATGCTTAGCAAATATGCGGCAGTTGATCGTAGCAGACTAAATCTAGAGGGCGGGACAAACCCCTCCCTGGCTTCATTGAACATCATGCCGGAACATGGTCATAATGACCGCTAATAATAACCTATATTTATGAGGTTTAATTAAAAAAAGATAAACTACCGCCAAAGCAAATTGTCTCGCCACTCGGCACAGAAATAAAGAGCATTTTTTATGTCCCTACCCTTATAAATAATCCGTGCCATTTAATCCGGTTTCCGGATTGTCCGGCTATACGACCGTCTGGTCAGACCTTAGAGAACTCAGCCATAGAGTGCGCATTACCGAAGGTATACTGTCGCCGACGATACGCATTGACGCTGCATAACCAAGAATCCTAAAATCCAAAAAGTCTTAAAGTGTCGTTAGTAAATGGTTCCAGCGGCGTAAACTGAAGCACTTGAAGAAGGAATAATAAATGAAGACTGCGACGTAAGTAGCTAACTAACCAAATATTTCTATACATTTCTATGCAATTTGAACAAGCTATTCAAAAAAGTAGCCACCTTTGTAAATGTCTTTAAATCAAAGAGTTCCTTAGAACGAGCCAATCCAAACTACCCAATCGACCCCTGCATCCCGCCATGTTTTGATGATATTGAAGCGGTAGTGGCCCAGGGGTTATGTGGTGCGGATGCAAATCTGGACCACCGAGTTTGAACACCGGCCCCGCACCAATGACTATACTCGCTATTATACTGGTGGGAAGTTTCGACCGTGGCTACTTACTTACTTTACCTACTGGAAAAAATCGTGTCCGCCAACAGGTCATTGTGGCCGTGTTCCAGTATGATGTTCAGTGAATCCAGGAAGGGATTTATCGCGCCTTCTAGGTATAGTCTTCTGCCATCTACGGCCGCATCGTCGCATCACGCGAGATCGTGGCCAAGGCTTACCTATAACTATATATTGAAAAAATACAGAAAATCACGAGAGCGGGGTCTATTTTGGTTCTCTTGTCTACGGGTCAGGCCGTCTGATCGCACGCCTTGTTATTATATTTATTATCCCGGTTGGCTTTATTTGTGGGTGATTAATCAATATTGGTTAAGGAATGTTTTTGGGCCGTCCCACACATTAATAACATAAAATAATTATACCACCTGTGTGGTATAATTATTTTATGTTATTAATGTGTGTCAATTTTGATCTTATGTAATTTGTTACTTTTAAATCTACCTTTATATTTTTAAGGACGGATTTTCGCTTATTATTTGACTGGATTCCACTAAATATCATAATTCCAGCGCAATGGGAGTGAAACAAATTTTTTAAAGCCGTTTTTGCATAAGTCTTTTTTGTAAAAAAATATCAATTGGTACGTGTTTGCGAAGGTCCTTTTTGCGAAAAATATTTGAGTAGTAATTACCGGATACTTTCATCTAGCCCCAGAGAGCAACTAGATTTTAATATATAAATAAATAAATCGTTTATTCAGTTAAGGCATTACAAATCACATAAATTACTAATGAGAACCTATACCCCAAACTAGGCTCAAGACCCGTAACATGATGCGTTTGCTTCTGTTCCCTCAGAGATGTTAATGTCATTGCCCTTTCCCATTATTATCGATGGGTTTGTAGATTGATTAAGCCTGATGGTGAGTAGTTACTATCACCAAAAGTCGTATATATCACCAGTAAAATTACTTACGTGGATTCGGTCAAGTAAGCGGGGTCAATTCCTCCCTGATTTCACTGAACATCGCGGCGGAATACGGCCATAATTTATTTTTATTAAGAGGTAACCCATAATCAGTACAGTGGCACCCAGGATTTTACACCATTGTGAAATTCTAACGCTTCTTACTCAAGAGTCATAAGATGTTAATACTCTTAAGGCCACTAATTAATAATTTGTATTTGTAGCTGCAGTGCCCTCCTACCGAAGCACAGTAATGTTTGCACATCACTGCTCAGGCGGTAGAATAACTGGCACTGTGCTTATTTAGCCGGTTTGTTTCTCATAAAAAGCTCGTGTCATTTTAACTCAATTATTGTAAAACAAAGTTAAATAACGATCAATGACGATGTATTTTCCAAAAGCGAAGTAATCTATCGAAAATAGCAAAAGCAATAAAGAATCCAATTTTGCAGAATATTTACTCTCTGCCAAATAAAAAGGCTTAAAAATGTAATTTTGGATCACAGGCTTCTACATTTTTTGGATAACACACGATAAAAATATATATGGGATTAAAACGAATAAAGGTTTCTTGGAAAAGGATTTGTTTGGTGGAAAAAAAATGATTAACACACGATAAAAATATATATGGGATTAAAACGAATAAAGGTTTCTTGGAAAAGGATTTGTTTGGTGGAAAAAAAATGATCTGCCAGTCATTGTTTGATGAAAATCTTTAAGAATGTTTTGTATGCCTGAAAGCAGAAGAAAATAATAATCGATTTTTATGAAATTTATAATAATATGATCTAAGTTCGACTAAATGTAATGTAATAAAAATTATGTTTTAAATCTGATTTATACTAAGCACCATCCGAATTGATTTACGGGGCTGAAACGTGGTCTTTCACTATGGGCCTCATTACGAAGCTTAAAGTCACTCAGCGAGCTATGGAGAGGGCTAAGCTCGGGGTTTCTCTACGCGATCGAATCAGAAATGAGGTGATCCGTAGATGAACTAAAGTGACCAGCGGATAGTCCAGCGGATTAGCAAGCTGAAGTGCCAATGGGCAGGCCACATAGCACGTAGAGTGGATGGCCGATGGGGTCGAAAAGTGCTCGAGTGAAGACCACGGACTAGCAAACGCAGCGTAGGAAGTACCCACAAGGTGGACAGACGACCTTATAAAGGTCGCCGGAAAACGCTGGATGCAGGTTGCTTCCAACAGGTATGTATGGAGGTCCAAGGGAGGCCTATGTTCAGCAGTGGACGTCTTATGGCTGAAATAAGGATGATGATCCGAATTAACAAATGTCACAGCTTCGCTACACATCATCATCAACAAAATCTCACCCACTGCACTGACTCAAATAACTACTTTAAAAAGTAGTCGTTTTAAAAAGTAGTCTGCCCATTGTTTATGGATAAGTTGTTGAAAGAGTGAGCTGCCGTCTATGGCATCCTCACAACGCCTTCCAACTTTTTTGCTGAAAAAGCATTCTTGAGATTAACAACACCTTACGCCTTACATTGTCTAATCCTTAAGGGATCAAAACAACGATAAGCTGTTATAAATACCGCCTGGTCGGTTAATCTGATTACAATTTGATTGGGTCAAGTAGTTATCACCACAGGTGTTTATCAGGATAGATAACGCGATTGCGTCAATTGTTAAAAAAAAAAATTGGTTGCATGGTTTGATTTTTTCTCAGATATGAAGTTAGATGTTGGAAACAGCGTAAAATAATTTGATCTCAGCTTCTGTTGTGTTACATAATTTTTTTATTTTCTTTCGAAAAAAATTATGCGTTGTTAATTTTGTTGTGTAATGCCCTTACTAGTAATAATTGTATACGTTTGAGATGCAACTTCAAAGCAATGCGAATGGCAAAGGTAGGAAAAGCGCGCGTTACAACATGAACAAGGCAATTTGATTTGTTATCTGAGTATGAATGATCAGTAGCCTGCTACTTTTTTAAAGATGTTATTAGGAAAATTCTCTTAAAACTACGGCAATTTACATATACCAATAACAGCAATTGAAGACTTGTACACAGAAGTCGGTCAACAGAAAAAAATATGTATGTTTACATGGCCAAGCTACAGGAGCGGATAATCGTATCCAAGGAAAAAAAATAGTAAATGAACTCACGGTATCTATATCAATATATCATTGCGGGTCAAATAGTTATCACTTATTTATGTAATACCTCGCCCTTTGAGGTTTCCCTTCATTTGGGTTGAGTAATCGTCTTTGAGAAGATTAATTGAGAACTTCAAGTGTATTTATAGACGCTAGTTGCTGGGTATTAGGCGTAAGAGGTATCTTGGGATCTTAAAATATTGCTAAATTAACGATGAGAAATTTACAACAAATATTATACAAATATATACCTCGAAGACAGAAGTCCCAAACACCACTTGTGATTCTCTCACATCAGAAGTATTCGCTAACATACTTATTCGGATAAAAAACCGTTTTTATATAAGACACCAAAACTCAAGGAAACAGTTCATCTGATGATACCTATGACCATAATATTTTATGGGCCACCCATAGGCATTTGCAACATCTATGGACTAAAAATGAAGTATTAAGCTTTTAGCAATTTTATAATTACTCTTGTAACGTATTTTCATTAATATTATAATTATACAAATAGTGTAAATAAAGTATAATTTTGTCCCTTTTCCCCGGAATCTTTGGTGATGGTTTTTTTACATTTAAGGTTTTTTTAAATTATTTTTGGATTAATTTACTCTATGGTCGATGGTTGAACTTTTTAAGTGAATAAATTATTATAAGCAATTGGGGTTTAAAATAAAAGTAGTTTTGATTTGACACAGCACGAACTTTTATACCAAGAGCGGCTAGCCTATTAATTATAATAATTGATAATTATCATAATCATAATTTATTCGTAATAAAAATGACATGTCCAACAAATTTATTGTTAATAAATAAATGCATGAATCATTAATAAAATAATGGTAACATAATAACTTATTATACAATTCAAATTCCATTATTATTGGACCTTAAGTGATTCAAAACTAGAGTAGGCATCAGTTGTTGTTACCAAATAAAAATATTCAAAGAAAATAATTATTTCGTACACCTATCAGTTGTTACACCGAATAAAATCAAAACATTCATAGAAAATATTTATTCCTTCAAGACCTAAACAAACTCGTTTATTGATTTGCAAATAATGTTGAGAGTAGAAATGGAAAACAAATAAAGTATATCTTTGAATTGAGTTCCATCCCAAGGCAAGGGCCGCTCGAGGATGACCCAATAAGATAAGGGGTCTAAGATAAATGGACGGAAACCGAAGCCTTTATGTTATTGTCACAGCCATACAATCACAGAAATTTGCATATTTTAACTAGAAATAACCCGCAGTTTGACCAGCAATCAAATAATCGTACTCCCCCTCCATAGTCGTTCACTCTTGACAGAGTGGTCGTGGTTGATGATGCTGCATTTTCATTATTGGCTAAAACAGCTCTCGCGATGCGCCTCCACTTGTCACGGTCTCCAGCGTCTCGGGAACTCTGCACTACGGAGGTTTGTGTCGCAGCTTTGATGAGGTCTGTCTAACGCGTAGGTGATCGACCGCGCGACCGTACTAACAGTGCAAAATTTAAAACCTGATTTAAAATCAAAGAACACACAGAAGAAGATAATCTCAATATACTTTGCATTAAAAAACACCCAAAAACTATTTTAAATACAGTAAATACAAATCAGCTGATCTTCACTCGCGGACTACCCTCTTTTTTCCGTAACTTTTGTAAGTCAATTAATACTAAGTCATTTGCCTGGATCTTTACGTGGAAAATCCTTTTTAAGCCTACGTTTTTTTATAGCAGACTAAACAAGCGTTTGACCGCAATCTCACCTGTTGGTAAGTGACGATGTAGTCTAAGTTGTAGCACGCTTGTTCAGTAAGAACGTTCTACGTCATAAATCTACCTGTATTCCAAATTTCATCCTTTTCCGTTATGTTCTTTAGGCGTTGATAGATCAGTGAATCTGTCAAATTTTCTTTTCATAAATATATTAAGATGAATAAAGTTAAAAGAAAAAAAATCTCCGGGATGGCATTAATCTCGCCTTTTAGGTTTACCCTGCTACTATCTAGGGCAAAGTCGCTTGGCATAACTTGATCCGTGGTCAAAGGCATGAATAAAGCTAATAAAATCTTCTTTCGAGTAAATATTGATTTTCTAAAATGTAAGGCAAGGACGATCATAAGTTTCGTCGAATCCAGAGAGGAACAATTTGGAAAATGTAAACCGCGGTCAGAAAACGCAATTTTAATTAGAAAATAACTTCCAGAGTATTCCAGTTATTTCTATCAAATACTTAACAAGGTATTATCTCACCATCATTTAATCTAATAAATACGAACGAAGTAGGTTAGCAGATCCATATTCAAAAACATTTTTTTTTGCCAATAGATAGCTAAGTTTACAAGATTTCTGGTTCCTGCACTAGGGCTCGCCTGTATCGCGGGATATATTCATTTTTATATTGGACACTGAAAAGTAAAATGTTGCAGAAAATATGTACCTATCCATAAGCGATGGTAACTACCTCAGATCAGAGTGGTAACTACCTACCAGCATGTTGACCGTCAGCTTTTTGCAACCTGCGAGATAAATAAAGAGTGGTCACAGCTAATTCTATTAATTCTCAAAAAAAAAAACTTAAAGAAAAATGTAAAAAGGGAAATCTAAGAAAAAAGTCACAAAAGTGATTTTTGAACTGTTTTAATGCCTAGATTTTTATTTCTATACAAAAAATAACATTGCCCTGCAAAAGTCCAATATTTATTGTCTTATAATACCAAGGATTGTAAAAAAACAAAGGCAAATGGAACCCTGAAAATGCTCACGTATTGTCCATAAAATCCTAGTTTGTTGAGCAATAATGTTAGGTTCTTATCCGCTCTGAGCACGGCCTCTATAAGAATTTCCGTTCCACATTTCGGGGTGAAACTACGCCACAACTTACCACTATGATTGTCTACTTATACTTGAAAGAAAGAAAAAGATTAACCGAATCAAATGTAAAAATTGTACTAGAAATAATGTGTTCAGTTTTTTAGATAGGTAGGTACCAGGAACCCACTTTCTTATTTTTATGTTGACTACTTAATTTTATTATTATGTCAATGAGTAACAAGACGAGAAAATCAGGGCTTAATGGTAAGCATCATGATTGCCCATAATATTATGCGACATAGTGCCACCCAGTACAGTACCACTTCAATACAGATATCTTTTATTTTCTGGATTTGGATTAGGTGTATTATTGATCTATGTAGAAAGTCTACTATTTTATTGATTTCAGTACTCCTATCAAGACAAAACATGCTAGACAATTTTTTTGTCAACACATTGTGCATGTACGTATTATACTACAAATATTATATACGTGAAAGCTTTTAAGAATATATGGATGTCGGAATGTTTGTTACTCTTTCACGCCTAAGTGGACGGATTGAGCTGAAAATTGGTATAGAGATAGTTTAGACTCTAGAAGAACACATAGGCTACAGTACAGCGGGTAAAACCGTTGGGCGTAGCTGTAATGTATATTTGTACTTAGTTTAAGCTAATACAAAATCTTTTATCTCTAACGATTTCATTGGGCTGGGCGCAGCTAGTAATATAATATATGTAATTGTACCATGTTTTAAGCTATTGAAGAATGTTTTCTGTATCGATTTCATTGATGTCCTACTACTGTCTCGTTACCAAGACAAACTTGTCTCCAAACAACGACAAAATTGACCCTTCCAACATCAGAAGTCATTTGTCACCGGGGTATGATGAATGTTTGGGTGTCCAAAACCATCTATCTCCGAGTCCCTGATTGGTGGGTTCAACTATTTGTATGTAAACTAGGTACTGCTGTACAAGGCATGAAATGTGAACATTATGGAGTGATAATATTATTACACACTTTTAACAAATTATATACACACATTTACATCATACTATGTGAAAATTAGTAAGAAAAAAGAATGTTGTACACAGAAACTAATATTATACATTTTTGTTTCTATGTACAATAAATATTGGTTTTCTGTGACCTTTTTGACATATTTTTATTTAAAAATTCAAAACATCCAAGATTCTCACGTACATATAATATTAGATTTTTTTATATGTATCAAATGCTTTAATTGAGGAAAAAAAAAAGAAATAAGTACGGGGGGGTCACATCATCGTGGCCACCTGTGAGACAAAAAACAGCTTACAGATTTACATTAATTTATGAAAATACGCGATATATTGATATTTTAGGTCATAAACTAGTTGAATAACATTGTATTGTCTCAAATTGCTTTAAAATTTTGGAAAAAAACGAAACATATAGGTATTATTATCACAGTGAAGCAGTTTGACAGAGTTTGACAAACAACATAAACCGGCCACGCTGAAAGGGACGGAAAAAAAATAGGTTCTCCTTTTTCTTCACACAGAATTTTCCCTATTGCCATCACACTCACACATAAAAAGGGTACTTCTAGTTGTATTACTTCTGTGGTACGAGTACAACAGTAAAACAAAATTGTATTAACCACAGATCTACATGCCAATCTACAATTAATTTTTAAATTTCATTTTTAATAGCTGTAAAAATGATTGTTAAAAGGAAATTTGATATTTTATGTTTTACCAAGAAATACGTGCTGTATCTTCTCGTAACTTTAAATCAACATTTGTTCAACAGAAAAAAAAATAAAATCAAAATAGTGTTCACTTTTGTGGCTCGTGCAGTGCCACAGAATACTACTAGCTTTCACCTATTTATACCTGAAACCTTTAGGTAATAGAGGACTCAACCATAGAGTGCACATTACCGAAGGTATGCTCTCCCCGACGATGCGCATTGACACTGCATAACACAGTCAAATGTCTTTGAGCCAAAGAGTTAATTCCTTGAACGAGCCAATCAAAACTAGCCGTCTTTGTAAATGTATTTGCACCAAAAAGTTTAAAAAAAAATGAAATAAAAAATGTTTATTCATGTACAAACTGCATTTATGTTAAAACAACTTGAAACGATCCAATCAAAACGAGCCAAACGCCCTCCGCACTTTGCCATGTTATGACGATTTTATTTTCATACAGAAAATCACGGAAGCGGGTCTACTTTGGTTCTCTTGTCTATATTTTATACCTGAAACCTATAGGTACGTAGTTCCAATGTGAAAGACGAATGGTTGCGACACGGCAGTTAGTGTTATTGGTTCGGGATAATGTCAAAGGTTAAAATATAGTACAGTTCACTGGAGCGATTTCGGTAACCGATGGGGTAGGCGGGGCGTGAACGCCGCGATTAGGCTTACTTTACTACTACATTAGGACCTTCTTAGGATTTTACCTGCTTAGATGGTCCTAAACAGGTGGTGAAGATCTTAAAAGAGTAGTCATTAATTAGAGAGAGGGGTGAGGTTTTGGGTTTTTTTTATGCTTGTGAGTGTTATTTTTATGTTCAATGATAAGAGATGAACTGGCACAGAGCCTCAGGGTTTAGTCAAATCCTGTTATTATGTTAAAGTAGAAATTTCTTGCCTTTTTACACCAAAACTACCCATTTCGATTAAACTTGGTTGTAAAATATATTACAGTTCAATGGAGATTCCGGTTACCGATGGGGTAGGCGGGGCGTGAACGCCGCGATTAGGCTTATTGTACTACATTAGGACCATCTTTGCAGGTGGTGAAGACCTGAGAGTTATTTTGAAAGTTGAATGTTAAGAGATGAATTATTGGCACGAAGCAAGATATTAATAAAATCCTATTTTTAACCCCCAACGCAAAAACGACGGGGTGTTATAAGTTTTACGTGACTGTCTGTCTGTCTGTGGCATCATAGCTCCCAAACGGATGAACAGATTTTAATTTAGTTTTTTGTTTGAAAGAAGAGTTAGTCAAGAGTGTTCTTAGCCATGTTTGGTGGATATCGGTCTAAGATGGCCGCCGGTACAAAATGGCGGATTACTTTTTTCTCTACGACCCCCTCAATATGGGTATCAAATGAAAGGGATTAACGAGTAGAATACAGCCCATTATATTATAAAATTTAAAATCCAAGATGACCGCCATCACAAAATGGTGAATTACAGATTGCGTTGCGGGTTTTTTAAATTTTAAATTTAATTCACTTGTTATATTACAAAGTACATGGTGTAAAAGTGGGGCTAACATGTGTACTACTAGGACCATCTGTGCAGGTGTTGAAAATCTGAGAGATATTGTGGTAGATGAATGAAAAGAGTAATGACGGTACTAAGGTTTAGTAACTAAGCCTCAAGTTTTTATCAGGTACTAGTAGTTCTACTTTCTATTAATATTTTTTACCTTTATGCAAAATATGGACATTATAATAATAAAGTAGGCTAAACCGATTGAACTGATTTTTGGTATGTATTTTTAAACTTTGGCACATATTTAGACCGTCTAAAACCGCTCGCAGCTAGTTTTATTACGAATAAAATGTACATTTTGAAATTTCACGATAAATATTCATAACTTCCTAATCCTCTATTGTAAACGAACTATTCAAAACTCAAATTACAACAAAAACAGGTCAGGAAAACCGCACCAGTACTTCCCACGCGCTGTATTGAGTTGAGGAAGTGACGAACTTCTATAACTTTGTTGAATAGCCACGTTCCAAATACTTGGCCTTCCAAGTTATAGGTCAATAATATACAAGTTATCTGAGAAATTGACTTGAGGCTAATAAATATTTTAATAACTGTTCCGATCAACTTTAAATTAAGCGCTTAAAAGTTTAGTTATACAATGGCGAACGAATTGCTTAATTTTGTCAGATATTAAGAATTTTGTTTGCGTAAATAATTATGTACATCCAATGTAAACTCATTATATACATCGCTCTCAAAAATCTACGGGCCTTTGCCAGGACTAGGAATTTTAGTATTTTGGTAAGGCAGTTATAAACCTATGTGGTATAAAGTTACAATACAATAAAATATATGTTTCTGCTTGGAAACAATTTAATAAATGCACAAGAATCGATATATGCATATGTGTTCGTTACTACTTCACGCCTTGCTCTCTCTTCCTATCTGGCTAAACTTTTTTTTTTTATGTGGTGAAGTAGAAGACGAGCACGACGCTCTCCTGATGTTAAGAGATAACGGCTTCCCATAATCAGTACAGTGTTACCTAGGATTTCACAATTATGTGAAATTCTAGGAGCACTGCACCAACGCTTCTTACTCAAGAGTCATAAGATGTTAAGACTCTTTAGCCCAGTAATTTCACAAGCTACAGTGCCCTCCTACCGGAGCAGAGTAATGTTTGCACATCACTGCTCAGGCGGTAGAATAACTGGCACTGTTGGGGTACCCACCTAGACGACCTCCTGCAAAGGAAGTCTACCCCCGGTAAACTGATTAAAATATAAATTTACTTTGGTCCTGGAACAACATTAAGGCTATTTTAAGAAGGTTTTCTTGAAATTAATTTGGAGAATTAAAATTAATACAGAAAATTCAAACTGGTTCTGCTCGTTGTACCTTGGTAGCAAAAAGCGGTATATTTAGCAGCTCAACGCTAAAGAGATCTGTTCTCTCATATTTCTGCGGAAATTCATCCTAAAATGATTATATTTGGAAATAATTGGCCAAAATTACGACTTAATTCCAAAGACGAACAAGCTCAGTGACCCAAAATCTTTTAAAAGATCACTCACAATTTAATGATCGAGAAAATGTTTCAGATAAAAATTCAAATACTGCTGAAGCTTTAGAGGTCAAAAGTCAAAGGTCAAAGTAAAATTAGGGTCATTAAATATGCGGCATGAGAGCATGTGGGGGGAATTCAGTAATTAACTTCGCTTGCTAATGAGCCATCGCCACTTAAAGCTTTGAATGCGTCATCGTGACTCTAATATTATACTACTCGCTTAATACGTGTTAAAAGAGAATTTCCTATATTATGGTGCAATTATATAGAAAGTGTGATTTTTACACACGTGAATATATTGTTATCGTGTGACAGTGTTAGTAAAGTAAAGTAAAGTAAAATTTATTTATTTGTGAGAGTATTGTAGGTACAACATGGTAATTCATTAAAAGGAGTCTCAAATACTCTACCGGTAGTCCGGTGCACAAATGTTAAGATACAATATTAAATTAGTGGGCGAACTTACATTATAATTATTATATTAGTAATTCAAAATATGATTTAAAAACATTAATTAATAAATATTAGCTGAATTAGATCGAATTATCAATAAATATAATGTCAAAAGAGTCAAAATGTCAAAAGTCAAATGCTACTAAAATGTCATGAACTCTTTAGTGTTGCAAGGGTTTAAATGAGAAATAATGATAAATAATTTAATTTATATGAGAAAAAAAAATGTAGAAATGTCCAAAAAATATAAATTAAAATGTCAAAATTGTTATTATTATATTTTAAAATTATTATTATCATTCAAAAAGTCATCAACAGTGTAATAGCATTTACTAATTAAAAAATTATATAATATTGATTTAAATTTGTTACGACTTAGTGCTTTATACTCCTCTGGCAGCTTATTATATATGCGAATGGCCATACAATAAACATTTTTACTATATAACTGGATACGTTGTGGGGGTACACATAATTGGTTAGGCTTAGCGACGTGTCCTAGATGTTGCAGCTACAGTATTAAACAAATCACGATGATCATGGACAAACACACTAATTTCATACACATACAAACAAGGGAGTGGTAAAATGTGTAGTTTTTTAAATAACGGCCTACAAGAGTCCATACTGCCGGCACTGCACATAGATCTCAAACACTTCTTTTGCGTTCTAAATGCTCTGATTACTTCCGTAGAGTTACCCCATATGATCAGACCATAACGCAACAGTGACGACACGTATGCGTGATAAGCGCTCAATGCTGCCTGAGGTGAGGCTACTCGTCCCAACCTGTTCAGTACGAACACATAGCGCTCGAGCTTCGAGCAGAGTTTATTTATATGCTCCTTCCAATTGCAGTGTCTGTCTATTACTAATCCCAAAAATGTTGTGGACTCGACTTCTTCAACAAGATTATTAATATTTCCTACACGTTTGTTAACAAACTTCTTCCATCCCTCGAAACAATTTGACTGATTGATTTTGTGATCTGAGTCTGTCTGAGAAATAGCAGAGTTTATTTATATGCTCCTTCCAATTGCAGTGTCTGTCTATTACTAATCCCAAAAATGTTGTGGACTCGACTTCTTCAACAAGATTATTAATATTTCCTACACGTTTGTTAACAAACTTCTTCCATCCCTCGAAACAATTTGACTGATTGATTTTGTGATCTGAGTCTGTCTGAGAAATAGGCCGAAAAGATTTTTTTTTCAGCCAGTCACGAACAAAAAGTTTCCATTTGCCAAATTTCATTCTGAAGCAGTGGTGGCTAAGAGTTAAGCATTATGTGGTGCAGATGAAATTTTTCATCACCGTGTTCAAATCCCGGCCAATCAATGATTTATACCACTAATGACTAGGTATATTTGGTAATATACTGTTTTTCACTCGTTATACTGGTAGGCTTCGGCTAGTTACCACTGGACAAAACCGTGTCGCCAAGCGATCATTGTGACCGTGTTCCGGCATGATGTTCAGTGAAGCCAGGGAGGGACTTATCTCGCCTTCTAGATTTAGTCTGCTACCATTTGGGGCCGCATCATCGCTTATTTGATTGATTTTAATTTTTATAATAATTTTGACATTTAAATTTTTATTGTATTTTAATTTTATTTGACATTTAAATTTTTATTGTATTTTAATTGGATTGATTTTAATTTTGGATAATAATCTTAATATTTTTATTTGTATATTTTACCGTATTTTTATTTTTATTGTAATTTAATTTTGGATAATAATTTTAATTTTTAATTATTTTTTAATAATTTAAATGCTGATTATAATTGAAAAACTAAAGAATTTATTTTAATGTATATTTGATTTAAGATGTGTAATAGGCTGTGTGTCCGAATTAAATGATTTTTATTTATTTATTCATTTCATCACGCGAGATCGTGCTTAAAGGCAAAGCTTTTTATTTCAACCTGTCGTTGACGAAAAATTTTCCTTTGCTACCTATAATACAGAGTGCGTTACACCCCTCAAAAATAAATTCATATTATTCCATCATCAATAACGAATAAATAGCTAATTCTCCATTTCCACATACTTTCTTATACTCACATCTTTAGATATTCTTCTCACATGGAGAACAAGTTGCGAATACTACCGTAGATTATTTATGTGTGCTATAAAAGTAATAAAAACTGATTGAAACACATAAAAACGGTCTCGATCACGATACGACGTTTCAAATCTGATCACACGACCTTCCAATAAATACTGACCTATTTTTCTATACTTATGTATTCTTGTAGTATTGTCGGAGAATCTCCCTTTATTGTTGTATTGTTATTGTAGTGAATACCAATTTGTATGGATTATGTATAAAGATGTCGAGTTTATTTATTGATAGAAGAGATAATGAGGGTCTGTATTGATTCGAAGATAATAAAAAATACATCGAACTCAAAGTCAAAAAGTCCATTACGCGTCTAAGATTCCTACCGCGGCTAATTACTAATTATAGAGCTGATAAATTTGAACCGATTTTAACCTGGACCAGCAGGGCTATTCACTTATCGGTTAGGGAACCGAACCGAATACCGAATTGTCAAACATGTATGAAATGACGTGACATGACATGTCAAGTTGTATCTACGTAATATGTCATTTCATACATTTTTGACAATTCGGTATTCGGTTCGGTTCTTTCACGGATAAGTGAATAACCCTGCTGTGAACGCTATCGTGTTTCGGAAGGCACGTAAAATTGGTCCCGGCTGTTTCCTATAAGATATGTAGGCAGTCGTTTGGCCATGTTGCAGGCCCTGTAGTCATCTTGGCGACCTGAAACTGCAACATATACACCACACAGCCTATAATTGTGATTCTTTTTTTTATACAACGAAGTAAGAAGACGAACAAGACGCTCTCCTGATGGTAAGAGATAACGCTGCCAGTACAGTGATGTTTGCACTTCACTCAGGCGGTAGAATTACTGGCACTGTTGAGGTACCCACCTAGTCAACCCAAAGGACCCCCGGTAACTATGTCAATTCAAAAAATATACATATTATTTATTATACATACACAACATACATACATACATTATATAATATATTTTATTATGTAGTTTAAAAAGATTATGATGACTACATCAGTTAATTAATTCACGCGCATCATTAGGGAATTTGTTTAAATTGATGACAATTAATTTAATAGGATTAGTTTACTGTATTTGTAATTGATTTGCATTCATGGACTAAATTGATAATAGCTTGTAATTAGGATAATGTCGCATCATTTGTTCCACTATCTAACTAATAATATAAATACTACAGTATATAACACAGTACAGTATATATACAGTATATTATGTATGTTTATGTGAACGGATGTTATTTGTTACCACTTTACAAAAAATTGTGATGTTAAATTGTGATTTGACTCTGACAGTGTAATTAGAGAAACCTGTACTGTTGGAGTATAAACCCCAATTATGTCGCTCTTAAACACGGGCTAAGCCCGGACCTTTTTATAGGCGTGCACGGAGACAAAAAGTCCAACGCGCAGAGGCCCTTTTGAGCTTTTAATATAAATGTAATGGGTGACATTTATTGGAGTCTGTCTGTGAGTCCATCTATAGAAAATGAAACCCCAATTATTATTATTATTTACGCCTCAAAAGTTGTTAAATTGTGATTTGACTCTGACAGTGTAATTAGGGACACCTGTTCTGTTGGAGTATAAACCCCAATTATTATTATTATTTACGCCTCAAAAGTTCAAACTATTGTGCTTATGTGGGTAGCTTAGGTCTTTTTTTGACAAACGGGCGGAAATACGCACTAAAAACCTGTGGTTGTTCCTGCGATGATGCTAGACTGTGGGCACGTCGAAGCACTCATCGATGATACGTATATGATGATGATAAATTTAGATGATAGATGAAACTAATTGTCGAATATAATAAATGTGAGTCTCAAAGTAGTAGCCCCCGTGGCTCTGTGATCGCACATCCGGTTCATAATACAGAGTTCTATGTTCAAATATCTATGTGGGTTTTCTTGTCTAGGCGTTACCGTGTTTCAGAAGGCTAATTGAACCGTGAGTCGCCTATAAGTTATGTGCGCAGTCATTAGGTCCATGAAGGGTATGTAGGGAGTGCCGCGGATGAGTGCTTCGGCGTACCCGCAGCCTCGGCATTATGGCGTCCCGCAGGAACACCCCCAGGTTTTATAGTGGGTATCCCTGCCGCGGCCATCTTCGGCGGGGGAGTCCCACATACTGCCCCGCGCCCTCCAGCGTGGGGTGATGATGCGTAACGCATTTTTCCTAGGTCAAAAAAAAAAAGTATGTAAGGAGGCGTTGTAATAATAATGGCGACGTGGAACTTATATATTTTTTATATTTACTTATGTAACTAACAGATATATCACAGATAACATAGCGTAACCTACAATTTATAATATGTACGTTAGCAAGTCGTAATTGTGATTTACCTATAAAAGTGTAATTAGGGTACCTGTTCTGTAGAGTAACCCCAATTATTATCTCAAAAGGCTGGTCAAAACTTTCAGATAAACAATATTCTTTTTAGTTGTTTAAAAACTTGGAATTGCTTTCTTTTAGTTTGATATTCAGACCCTTTGGCTATGAAATAATTCGCAGAGTTCGCAATGATACGGTTCACTGGAGATAGTCGATATGCAAGGTTTTCTTAGAAGATGGATAGACTGAAGATAGGTCTGCGAAAAGGGAGAGCTAAAATGAAGGGTAATAAAAATAAGCTTGCTTTGCCAACCCTATTTTATATGTATTAAACTATAGAAAACTGGATATTGCGATTATTCGCTAAGACAATCCTACACAATCTCACAATATTGATGGTATAAATTGTGTTATAGGTATACGAAACATTCAACGTACTATGCGGCTGTGGCACTTCTAAAGTTAAACATAATAAGGACTACGACATGTCTTTGTGAAATTAAGCGGACAGGATTCTCTATAAATCATAAAAATAAATATCACCAATGAATGAATTGAAAACTTGGATCGTTACTGATAATAATTAACGAGACGAACCTAGTATGGGCTCTACTAGCAATTATAATTAGGGCTATGAATTATTAACAAAATGATTTTTTATAAAATGATTCTTTACATATACCTCTAGATATCGATTTAAATTGACATCGTTTTAAAGCCATAAGGATACGTATTGAACATAGTATTATGAGGTTGATTTAATCTCGATGTAACATTGTAAAGAAATATCTACACAGCCATCGTTACCTAGGCCGTTAAACTGTATAAAACTGTAACCTAGTTCATCATAAGTTCATTTTGTTCCCAGGACCCAGTAATAACGGAAGAGACCCACGTCTCAGGCGCAGACGGCGACGGCCTCCGTGCATCATGGCGGACTCTTCACGTCTACCCGGACGACTACCCCACTCATCGAGGGTACCTCTCACTGCGGTGTCGAGCCACAGTGCCCACACGGCCGCCGCATGTTCGCAGCATGTCTGTGCGGCTGTATGTGGCTAGCCGGCCGCATATATCCACCTATATGTTTAGTAAGAATAGTAAGTATTGGTTCATCATTACTGCTGTGTCTTATGATTATGTTGTCTAGAGCTCCGCATATGCGTAGCATGATAATATATCCTACTCCACTCACAGAGGGTACCTTTCACTACGGTGTCGAGCCATAGTGCCGAAATGGCCTCTATGTGGTTAGTAGGCCGCATATCCACCTATGTTTGGTAAGAATACTAAGTACTGTGTTGGTATTACTGTTAACTCGCATGACAATGCTGAATGCCACATTAAAAATACCATCAAGGGAGAAAATGGAGGAGATACTACCTAGCAATAGAATTTCACGACGGTTTGATCATAAATCCTAATTTACGAACTCAACTCATGTTACATCCACATAGACGTACGTATCATATCGTGACGTCATCCACTTTGATGTGCTCTAAGAGTAACTCAATAACAGTTAATATTTAACGAAGTGAACGCGGTGTGGTAACATGAAATAGGATGCGCGTACCTAACGGTAATAGGATAAGATAGGTAATAGATATTATAGAAGAGTGGAACTTGGACGTCATAATCAATAAGGACTCCCTTATAATGACGTTTAGTTTATTTGTAATAGAACCGATGAATCTTGGAGTATTATAAGTATTGAGCATATTAAGGGTGAGGCTCTATGGGTTACATTGGCTCAAAACGAAACCTCTAACATATTTCCAGCCAAGTAACAGTCGAGTTAATTTAACTTACTATTTCATTTTTAAACAACTGTTTTTCTACGGTTGAAAAGAAGCCGTCGCGTCGGTAAACTGGGAATAAAAAAGAAAAGAATAAAAATTTATTAAATGAAAAAAAAATGAAATGTACAATTTTGCCTCAAATAAGAATTAGGTATAAGTCAAATTTTTATATAGCTAAGTAGTAGCGATTAAAATTTTCTCTATTTATCACATAATCAAGTATTTTTTTACATAGTAAAGTTCTATTTTAGATGACCGCCCATTCGAAAATACCTCTAGTAATTACTTTTTCCTTACAAACCTAAATACGAATATTTAAACTTCCAACAAAAACTTTTGTAGCTCCAGAATAATAAAACAACGCTACATACTATAGCCATTATTAACGGCTATTTAGGTAGAGCCGAACATCTGTCTTGATGCGGTGTTAAATTACAAACAACACCTCAAGAAATATTCCCTTTTTAGAAGATTAAGATGAAGTTTCAGCACATTTTTTAAAGTAATACATATTAATTTGGAACACACAGACGCCTGTTTATGTTCGTTTTTCTTAATGTTTGGGAATATTGGCTGATCTTAATAAAATATTGTTATTTTCAATTTAGAGGTAATAAGTGTCTAGTTTTGGTCTAGCGGTTTTAGATTTTAAAAAGTACACTTTTAATATGACTCTTCAGTAAGAAGGCTTGGTGTTGTATGCCTAGAATCTTACTAATATTATAAACGTGAAAGTTTGTAGGAATGTATAGAAAAGAAGAAAGAGAAGTATGGGTGCATGTTTGTTACTCTTTCATGCCTAAACCGATTGAGTTAAAAATTGTTGACATAGCCCAGCGGATTAGCAAGCTGAAGTGGCAATGGGCAGGCCACATAGCGCGGAGAGCGGATGGCCGATGGGGTCGAAAAGTGCTCGAGTGGAGACCACGGACTAGCAAACGCAGCGTAGGACGTCCACCCACAAGGTGGACAGACGACCTTATAAAGGTCGCCGGAAGACGCTGGATGCAGGTCGCTTCCAACCGGTACATATAGAAGTCCAAAGGGGAGGCCTATGTTCAGCAGTGGACGTGTTACGGCTGAGATGATGATGATGATACAGAGATAGATTAGACCCTGGAATAACAGTGCGGGTAAAACCACTAGGCACAGCTAGTTTTACATCATTGTAAAATCCTGGGTACCACTGTACTGAATATTATTATTATAGGCAGCGTTATCTCTACCAACATGAACAGAAGAGCGTTTGCTCGTCTTCTTTACTTTCTTCATACTTTGCATTACAACAAACATTTTTAGTGAAAAGCGTAGCGTACAATTCATCACAATTGGAGTCACATCACGGAGTTATACGCCTAAATAAACATCCATCCAAGTTCTCCAAAGAAAAGTAAAGAACAAACAGATGTCTGCAACTTCTTAAATCTTACCTAAGTGGAACATAACGCAAGGAAACTCCCGAATTTGTTATGCAAATGTCTTCAGGACATTCCTGACTTTTTCGCTCATAACATTATGCAAAATTACATTTTATTACTTCACGAAAGAGGACGCATTTGCTTCAATGTTTTTGAATTATTATGAGAAGAATTTTGGTGATTTATGAAGTAATTTACCCATGATGAGTAAATCAAAATTTCACAAAGTTCATAACAATACCACAATATACGTGTGTGTTGATTGACTTAACTGAACATAATACCGAAATACGAGAATAGTGACCGCTTGGTGACAGTTTTGTTCTGTAAGTCGTTACTAACCACGCTTGCACTTGCAAAAAAGTACCTACTTGTCTTCGAATAAGAAAAAGAAAGAAAGAAAGAAAAACATTTAATTAAGCATAGACACAGGCACATAGAAAAAAAAATTATATCTAATAAAAAAAAAAATATATATATATATATGTATATATAGGATAAGAAATCCAGCAATAATCGTTAAAAAAAAAAAAAAAAAAAATTAGTTCTGCTAAATTCCGCGGGACCACTTTCTTGTAAAAGGACTATAGTTACTAAATTGCTGCATGAAGGTACATAATATACATACTTAATTGGTAGGTGTGTTAAGAAGACTCATCTTGTGCCAATAATAATTATATTATAATAATCAGTGTCATAATATGTACGATTTTGAAAAGTAACGCGAACGCTATCGTTATTATTACTTACTACCTGTGCCCAGCGGTTTTACCCACTATAATACAGTAACCTATGTGTTATTCCAGGGTCTAAGCTATCTCTTTACCAAATTTTAGCTTTTCATTGGTCCAACCGTTTAGGTGTGAAAGAGTAACAAACATACATCCAAACATCCATACTTTCTTACAAACTTTTACGTTTATAATATTAGTAAGATGTATGTAAAATACCTAGCCTTGAACCTAGTTCCAACTTATAAATCCGTGAGTTTAGACTGTATTTTTACATAGTCATTGGTGAACATAATATTATGAACTTAAAACCAACTAAATTCAGTATTTTTACATAGTTAATAGGGAATTGATGTTACTTAAATTCTTTTAACTGTCTTACGTTGTCCACAGATGCAGTAGCAAGCAGTAACTCACATCGGCTCCGCTCCGAGTTGTCCTTCTGGACGTTAGTGGCTGTACTGTGGCGGAGATCAGTGCCTTTACTAGATACATAGTCCGCTCCAGTAGCGGGAATGTACATTTAGATATACCAATGTAACTGTGGCGAAACTGCAAGAAATAGATTTAAATTATGAATATCTAGCATTTGTAAAGCGTACTGGTGTCTCGGCGTGTAAATAGCCGAAACACGCGATGCGGGGAAGGATTATTATTTTTTTTATGCGTTGTTTAAAGAAAACAAATTATGTATCTAAATTGCGGTGAACAAGGAAAGTCACGAAGCAGGCGCTTACCTTCACTCTCCAGGGTATCCAGCTAGGCTTCAGGCCGACCAGTAGAAAGCACTTTGCACGCACTACAGTCCAAAAGTCCACAAACCACGGCACAGGTATCCCCAGAGCGAGTATTCAGGCAAGCCGTACACGGCGCGGTGTTAAAATAAGATTGCGAAAAATATTGTGATAAACAGGCGATGATAGAAAAAAGAATTTGCACAAGGCGCGATTTTTTAAGAGCGGCGTGCGCGCCGTCAGCGTAACGGCGAGGTTATAATAGCCGCGTGCAGCGGCGAGCGGGTGCGGCGGGAGAGTGTCGGGCGGCGGGACGGCGGGCGAACGCGTGCATTTCATTGGCCAGCGCCACTACTACGTCGATCAAGCAGCGTCACTGGCAACTCCTTAAAGCGTCGGTCAAGCGGCGCTCCGTAACTTTCCAGTTTACCGCATAAATTGCATAGATGGCATTACTAGTAAATTAGGGAGAGTTATTTGACTATATAAGAGTTTATATCTCCTAGACAAATGAAATAGATTAAAAAAGGCATTTGCGCTTCACCACGTACGTATAATCATATTATTATTATGTTTGGGTACTGGGAAAGTTAATTAACATTATAATTTGTGCATGAATTTAGTTCATCATTGTAAATTAACGGCAGAAACTCACTTGTATTTACTTCGGCTTTATGCCGACCGTTATAAATTTAGTGGTATGCTTTCCTGTCTTGTCGACTTTAGTTAATCAGTCTTCCCTTTTTATCAACTGTAGTTTCTCATATTTCTTTTTTTGAAACCGGCAAAACCAGTAAGACAGCCTGATGGTGAGTGATTACCATCGCATATAGATCTCTGCAACACCAATGATTTTTCCGACACAGTGTTGTATAGTCGGTCAAGTAGAGGCAAAACCTGTGGCACCCAGGCCTGTAGCTTCTTTTCTTTTTATCTCTGCGTTTATTAAGATCTTAAACTTATAGTATTTTTTTCTCACATTTAGAATCCTTTTTCATCAATATCATTAATAAAATATTCGATAAAATGTACTTATTCAGAATGCAATACATAATTTTATACGAAAATCATTTTTTAAATACTATTAATTTGGTCACGCGCCTTCAATTCATACTGTCATAGTTTGTTGAAACAAACAATATACACACAATTTAAATACAAACGTATCGCCGTGGAAATCTCTTCCAACTTGTGAGAGATAAACACAGACCTGGAAAACTAAAGGTCAGAAAGTTATGAATAACCGGAATGATGCAGCCCTAGTACGCCCAAATTGCGTACACATTTACACCCAATTTTATCATTCTCACTGTCAATGTTGACACCAGATCTTATCTTAACTTGCTTAGGGTGAAAGTTGTTCTTTGACAGCTTCTTATCTAATGCCGGCGATCCACTTTGTTAATCACTTCGTGCAAATTATGGAATTTTCAAGTAATAATATTATCAAAGAAGAAAAGGAGCTTGACTAGATTATATATCAATAGAATATCTCGCGCGAATTGAAACTGGGAATAAATGGCATAAAATATGAGAGTGCTACTAATTTGTCGGCAAGACGTCAAATATTCATCCATAACTTATCGAACACTCGCACATGCTTATTGCGCCCGCCATATTGTGCTTCTTTGATTTGCTAATGCCAGTACCCTCTTGGAGATAAATTATAATAGGGAGAAAACTTTTACAGCAAATATTGCAGTTTCGCCGCACTTTGTTGGCAGTTGAATTTGGACTTACGAAAGACTTTGAATCGTGGTTTGAGAGATCAAAGATTGTGCTCAAATATCATGAGAATATTAATTAATTTCATCTTTTGACGAATTTTGTTTTGGTTATTTATCTTGTTTGTCAATCTGTCAAGATGTTTAAGCAGTTATTATATCAATATCAATTAAATAATTAGTTATTATTAGTTAGTATTTTTTTTATATAACACTAATTAATTATAAAATTATGTTACTTAAACCGTATGCTTAATTATTTGAGTTGGGTATAAAACACAGGTAAACTAGTAAGACTTTAGGTTTTATTACCAATTTTATAATTTTTCGACAAAATTTCATGAGTTTCATGTTAAATTGAACTACAATGAAATGTTTGTTTTGAATATGTACATAATAATATTATAATATTCTTTTGTATAGATAAATTGTATTTATTCCTTTGTGTCCACAACAAAAATATAAAAAAAACTTATTTATAAAAATTAGCAGCATTATCTTTCATAGTGATCTCTTTTAGATAACCAAACAAAACTGTATCTAGATTATGAAAATAAAGTTGTAATAGATTTAAATAACATTAACATCTTTTCTTAATCATTTTTTTTATCGTAAAAATTATAAAATAATATAAATTGAAACCAAACAAAGTTCATAAAAAAATATTTTTCACAAACGGGATAATGTAAATAGACATTTTCATTAACTCTGCAGAACTTGAACATAAGAATAATAAATGAATTTTGAGCGCAACCTTTGGTCTCGTATTTCAATTTAATATTAATAATGTTTGTAAATATTATGAATATAATTAAAATGAATATTATATTGTGCACTTTGCGTATCACGTATCAAATACGTATTATAATAAAAAATATTATTTAATGATTACTGCATCGTCAGTGGTTATAAATAATATAGTTTTCTGTCTCTATATTCTGTGTAACAATCGCTTTTATTTGGTTATATTTTTGTCTGAGAATAACAAATCAATCGATATCCATAAGCTACAGGTGATAAAACTGTTTTTTTTTAACACAAATTGTCTGTTTTTTTTCCTTATAAAAAAAGTATATGATTGCTCAATATAAACATATATAACACAAAATTTATTGTTAAAATCACGTTTCTCAGTTTATTTACATTAATAACTTAAAATGAAGTGAGACAAAAAGGTGTAAAGACACATTTTGACCCTAAAATTACATACAAATTGCTTAGTTGAAGAAACGAAAGAAGTGCGTCAAGATCGTAGATACCAAGTGAAGGGAAATAGTCTCTGCCTTTTTTTTTTTTTTTGACCCAGGAAAAATGCGTTACGCATCATCACCCCACGCCGGGGGCGCGGGGCGGTATGTGGGACTCCCCCGCCAAAGATGGGAGCGGCGGGGATACCCATTTAAAAACCTGGGGGTGTTCCTGCGGGACGCCATAGTGCCGGGGCAACGGGTACGCCGAAGCACTCATCCGCGGAAATAGTCTCTGCCTACCCCAACGGGAACCAGGCGTGATTATATATTATATGTATGTATAAATTGCTCAAAGAATACGAACGTGGAAGAGCAGTTTAATACTAAACATGATACATCTCACAAAAATTTTAAATCTGGTTATTTTTTTTCATGATTTCAGCGAATATTTCAATTAAATGATTGCAATGTAATAATAATACCAAACTTTGACATTAATTATTTTCTTATGTTATTGACATTCTTTTAATTATTATTGACATTTTTCTGAATTAATCTATATTATTATTACTTTTTGCATGCTGAAAAGCTAATTGTAGCGCAGTTATGATTTATTCTTTGTGATCTTTTTGCACCTACTTTCGCAATAAAGAACTTTGAAGTTTTCTTTTGTGCTAATCAATCTTAGGGTCAGGCCTTTTTGCAAACTGATGGTCTGCCTTGAAAATGGTGTCTATATCTAAGGTAGAATACCATATTGCCACTATACCGTACCGTTTACCACCATACCACCACCATATTGTCTTTGGACTCGTCATAAGCAAAACAGTCTTAGTTAAATAAATAAAAAATAAATATTTCAGGACATAAATACCTATATTTCAGGACATTTCACACAGCGCCACCTAACCCCAAACTAAGCAACTTAATACTTGTAATATGGTGGTTAGGATAACGGGTATAATACTTATATACTTTTCTTTTGTAAATACATACTTATAATAGATATTGAAAAACCACCCAGACCAGAAACAAATACCTGTGGATCATACAAACATTTGTCCCATGCGGGAATCGAACCCGCAACCTTCTGCGTTGCAGGCGGGTATTAGCCCACCGCGCCACAGAGGTCGTCAGTTTCAAACAAGATAAGAATTAGTTTAACCGGTAAAATGATTCAACACCTTTTTGTACCACTTTTCTTTATATAAGTCACTTATAGATAGGTCTAATTATGTAAATACGATACCCATAATAATAAAATAACTACGACACTAGCTGCGCCTCGCGGTTTTACCTGAATGGGTGATGAAAAATGGTGATGATGATGAGAGTATCAAGTAAGAGTAAGACTTTTGTATTAATAATGTAATAATATAAAATGTATGATTGTAAAAAATGAAAAGAAATACAAAAACAATATTGTACAGAATATTTTCAAATGTTTGGGTTGTTTGACAACGATACAGCGAAATAAAAAACATATTTTAGAAGATACGCCTTAAAAAATGGTCTTTGTTTTGTTAATTTAGAATTAATTAATTTATAACATCAATTGATTAACTATCACGAGAGCTTTTGTACGAAAAGTGCGACGGTGGAGCTATCCAATCGATGGACCACCTTCTACAATATCCTAGCTGCCCTGTCTTATTTATGCACAATGCAGGATCTCATCAATACCACTGACAAAGATATAAAGGTGCATTCTCACTAAGCGGCAACTGCACGGCAGCGGCGCGGCGCGACACTGCGCGCCAAGTATCTTTGTATGAAAATGTGTGGGACATAACCACACTACACGGCAGCGACGCGGCGCGGCAGTGCAGTTGCCGCGTAGTTCGATTTCACCCTAATAACTCTATCCACTTATTGGACCAAGCAGCTATAGAAAGAAAGCGATTTCGACTCGAAAAGAAGAAATTGTCACGGGTGGATATTATGTTTTTCTTCTTCTTAGTCGTACACTCTTGTCAGAGTGGTCGTGGTTGCTCTGATGCTCGGTCTTCTGCTTGGATTTTTCCGATGGATTTAGCGATGTGACGCCATTTTTGGATTTTATCTCGTGCATATTTATTAGAATTACCAAATTATTATAGGTAGAAAATTTTATTATGCGTGTGAAAATAATATTATGAATTATCTATACTTGTGCCGTGCCCATTTCTTTCGTTGAAGAGTCATAAATTCAAATATTCTTTTTTTATATTACGTAATAAATATTATATATGAGTCAACTTTTTTTCGTCAAAAGTTTTATTTTAATAGAAAATCTCTTTAAATGATAGTTTACGCATCGTATGAATGACAAAAGAACAGACTTGATTAAAGAAAATATTGCTCTGTTTCGGAGATTTATGTACGAGTACGTAGGCTATTCTAGAAAGCTGAAACATATGAAAATTCTTTTAAATCTTATAAATTTACTATTTTGTTCTTATAAACTGAAGTTATAATATATAAATGTATGTATTCCGAAATAAATAAATATGATTATTTAATTTTGTTTTAATAAATATCTCATGAAGAAATATGAATCTGAGGAAAATAATGTTAAGTATTTATTTATTTATAATAATGCTTAAAAATCATTTTTAAAATATGTTAATTATAATAACTGTTATTATTAATTATTGATATAATTTTGTTATTAAACAATAATTAATTTGCTAAAAGAACAAAAAAGTTGTCATTTTTGCAATTAACCCAAACTTTTATATGCCTCTACTGAAAAGTTGATAAATCGGACATTTGATCTTATGGTTCTGGCGTAGAGAGAATTATGAATGTCATCACTACATAGTATAAAATAAAGTTGCCTGCCGCGTCTGTCTGTCCTATGTATGCTTATATCTTTAAAACTACGCAACGGATTTTTATACGGTTTTCATTAATAGATAGAGTAATTCAAGAGGAAAGTTTATATGCATAATACATGCATAATGTAGTAGAAAAACACTGATAATTTTCTAATAAGTGACCAAGTGTGCGCGGGTATACTAATAATTACTATTATTATAAAGACTATAATTTAAGGCGTATTTTCACAAATTTATATATGATACGAAACATGTGTGTAAATTATGTATGTCCATTGTACATATAGATATATTGTTTGTGGATGTGCCAACGTAATATATTATAATGTATATAATAAGTAATAATAATTATCAAATAAATTATTAATAATTGCATAAATGTTGTCAATTTTAAATTGCACTGTACACTCTCAATCATTATATTTTGTATCTCAAATTTATTGTATATATATTTTTATTTAAAATAAATTCAATAGTTATGCTTAAATATTTAGTTTTTTAGTATCAAACTAGAGAGAAAAAATATTACGGAATTGTTATCAAGATTTTTTTTCAATGATGATGTACCTACCAATCCAGGTTTTTTATTGTTCAATTTATAAAATTCATCATAAGTGTTATTCAATTATTGTTTTTTTTTTCAACAATATATCACGAAAAAATAAAGTTTTCTTTTTCATAGGTACAATGTTGAATTGTGCAATAAAACAACTTAAAACCCTTCAATCATTGAATATGAATGCATTATTCAAATTTGATGAAATATTTTTCGAAAAATCTGAACATTTCATTTTGTAGATAATATTATTTTAATGAAGTTCATTGTATCGCCGTTGAGAGTGTATGAAATCTAATATAAATGATATATTGTACAGAATAAATTGAAATATCTGAATGTCTAAGTGTATTTTTATTTAAATTTTTCTTTATTACCATTTAGGAAAAAATACAAAAGCAAAATAGTTCTTGGGATGTCTTTTAAAAAAAGTTATTCCAATCCAGATGAATACTTAAGTAACAAAAAAAAAAATATATTACACCTGAAACAAGTGAAATTAAAAAAAAAAACATTTTGAAACAAGCTTTTATTATTATTATATCTAGCTTTAAAGTACTCGTCAAGACAAATCAAATGAGCCCAAACTAGATGAGGTTGCGTTGTTTAATTACGAAGTTCTTATGGTTACCTACCTCCATCATCAGATCAGCTTCATGTCAAAATAATATTGCATTGTCATCTGATTTATACATGCATGCAAACTTTGAGCTCAATCAGAAGTGACTCAAATTTAACTTGCAAGATTTGATTACAGACAGACAGACAACAGACAGGTGAAAGTAAATAAAGCATGTAATGAGTATCAATGCGTGACTGCAAAAACTTACTTTTTCAGTTAATACATGAGTATTTAACGTAGAGTAGTAGGAATATTAAAGGAAACACTACAAAAATAGTTCTTTTATACATTCATAAATTCTTTATGTAAAGAACGCCTTTTATGAGATCAGATTCTGAAGGTTTTCCTTGAGGAAAATGTTCTAATATAAGAACAAAGAATCACAATATTTTAGAGTAACGTAGCACTGTCTACGATGTAGCAGTGCTACGGAAATGTTTTCGTAGCACTTTGCTACGACGCCTGGAAATGACACCTCATAGAATGTGTTACGAGTACCTATATAAAGCATGTGATAAAGCGATTTTATATATGAATGAAATCTGACTTGAATAAGGTATTTATTAGGTTTGTGTATTTTCAAAAAATAATATTATTTAAAATGAACATATTGATTAGTATTAAGTAGTATTAGTATTAGATTAGACAAAAGGGAAATATTGAACGGATATATTTAAAATCCGAGACTAAAATAGATATTATAATTTCGTAAACATCGCACACATATTAATATTAAAAAAATTAAAAATTATCATTACTAGTCCATAATGTTACCGTCCCACGGTGAAAGGTAGCCATTAGATTTTATTTTATGCAAAGAAGCTAGAAGACGTTCTTCTGATAATAAGAGATAAAGCTGCCCATAATCACTACAGTGCCACCCAGAGTTTCACAATGACGTAAAATCCTACTTGCCCCGCACCAACGCTTCTTACTCGAGAGTTATAAGATGTTAAGAGCCTTCAGACCAGTAATTTAATTTTTCATTACTGTGCTTCGGTAGAAGGACACTGTAGCTAGTGTTATTACTGGGCTGAAGAATCTTAACATCTTATGACTCTCGAGTAAGAAGTGTTCCAGTAATTTCATTTTTCATTACTGTGCTTCGGTAGAAGGGCACTGTAGCTAGTGAAATTACTGGGCTGAAGAATCTTAACATCTTATGACTCTCGAGTAAGAAGCGTTCCAGTAATTTCATTTTTCATTACTGTGCTTCGGTAGAAGGGCACTGTAGCTAGTGAAATTACTGGGCTGAAGAATCTTAACATCTTATGACTCTCGAGTAAGAAGCGTTCCAGTAATTTAATTTTTCATTACTGTGCTTCGGTAGAAGGGCACTGTAGCTAGTGTTATTACTGGGCTGAAGAATCTTAACATCTTATGACTCTCGAGTAAGAAGCGTTCCAGTAATTTCATTTTTCATTACTGTGCTTCGGTAGAAGAGCACTGTAGCTAGTGTTATTACTGGGCTGAAGTATCTTAACATCTTATGACTCTCGAGTAAGAAGCGTTCCAGTAATTTCATTTTTCATTATTGTGCTTCGGTAGAAGGGCACTGTAGCTAGTGAAATTACTGGGCTGAAGAATCTTAACATCTTATGACTCTCGAGTAAGAAGCGTTCCAGTAATTTCATTTTTCATTACTGTGCTTCGGTAGAAGGGCACTGTAGCTAGTGAAATTACTGGGCTGAAGAATCTTAACATCTTATGACTCTCGAGTAAGAAGCGTTCCAGTAATTTCATTTTTCATTACTGTGCTTCGGTAGAAGGGCACTGTAGCTAGTGTTATTACTGGGCTGAAGAATCTTAACATCTTATGACTCTCGAGTAAGAAGCGTTCCAGTAATTTCATTTTTCATTACTGTGCTTCGGTAGAAGGGCACTGTAGCTAGTGAAATTACTGGGCTGAAGAATCTTAACATCTTATGACTCTCGAGTAAGAAGCGTTCCAGTAATTTCATTTTTCATTACTGTGCTTCGGTAGAAGGGCACTGTAGCTAGTGAAATTACTGGGCTGAAGAATCTTAACATCTTATGACTCTCAAGTAAGAAGCGTTGGTGCAGTGCACTGGATAGTACTGTACTTATTATGGGCAGCGTTATCTCTTACCACCAGGAGAGCGTCTTGCTCGTCAGAAGACGAGAATACTTCGTTGTATAAAAATTTCATTTTGTCAATTAGATTTTGTCCTCCTACCGGATCATAGTAATGTTTGCACATATTGCTCAGACAGTAGAATAACTGGTATTTTTGAGGTCACCTAGTCGACTTTCTGGAAAAGAAGTCTACCCCGGTATATAGCCATTGTAAATAATTCCTGCTAACAAGTGAATTAAATTAAAAATCGAAAAAAAAAAGTAATTTGCGGTTTTGTGGTGGCGGCCATCTTGGATTTTAAATTTATTATAGTGCGTTGTATACTTCTATTAAGCCCTTTTATTTGATACCTATATTGAGGGGGTTGTGGAAGAATAAAGTAATCCGCCATTTTGTAGCGGCGGCCAACTTGGACCGATTTCCGTCAATCATGGCTAAAAACACTTTTTTTTTTAATATAAAATAGGACTGCGTTTGACCACAGTCTCACCTGTTGGTAAGTGAAGACGTGGTCGAAGCTGTTACACACAGGCCTAGCAAATACCTATTAACCCTCGACTTGAAGACACCACTTTCGAATAACTCTATTTAAAAAAAAAAACTAAATCAAAATCCGTTCATTCGTTCGGGAGCTACGATGCGACAGACAGACACACACAGACAGACAGACACGTCAAACTTATAACACCCCGTCGTTTTTGCGTGGGGTTAAAAATAAGTCTAAAGCAATAACAATATGGAATATAAAGTTTATTATTGGGGAAAAACATAAATTAAAATACCTTAAAAACTAACCTATCGTCTAAAACTTAAAAATACTCAGAAAACATATTATCTAAATCTAAATTATAAAAACTAAACTAAATCTAAACTAAATCTAAAAAGGGCCCCCGCGGCATCGTGCCCAAAATGCTGGCAGCATTACCTCTCTGGATAGCAATACTGATACGCTGTCCGAGGTAGCTGCCAGCCTTTTGGTCACCGGTCGCTTCAACCAAACGCTCAGATAAATCTTTAAATAACTTCTGAGCGCTTGGACCCCACGGACCCAGGGTCTCGACACCAAAAGGGACAAAAATGTATTGGTTGCCGAGACCCAGGTATTTATTAATTTTTCTTGTTTCAGCCGCCTCAGCAGCTGAGCAAGCTCTTTTTGTGGTACCGGGAAGATGTGACGGGGCCAATGTGTCTACGCAGGTGGCATCCCAAACAAGCACCCGCCCCATCCTCCACGGTACCAGCGTCATTCCGTCCGGTCTCTTGCCATCGTCTCTCGAAATCCCATTAGGCTCGAGAATTGCGGGAGCATTGGCGGTGGCAAGAGAGCGGCGAATGATGTTGTTGAGTGCGGCATGGCGTGATAAACGGCCGGCACTCAACTGGCAAGAAAGTCCGTGGTGTCCAAGTTGGTCGACGACCGAGCCGCAGGGACACTTATGTGGCACACAGACCAATATTATATCAATATTATATCCAAGCGAACATCTGTCGCACGTAACTTTAGTCGACGGATACACGCACGAGAATTATATGAATTCTGTGACAATATTAAATTAAAGATATTTAGAGAGAGGCTGGAACGTTCTATTTAAAGGCAGCTTTCGCGAAAAGGTTGTCGAAAGGTTAATGTGAAATTATTTATAGATAACTGGTGCTGGAAGCTTTTTTGTTGTGAAGAAATCCTTTTAAATGGTTATAGAACTGCTGGCTGGTTTGGAATGGTTTTGTGGTTAGTGGTGTTTTTTTGGTGTTGGTTTATAATTATAGGTTATAATTTAAATAAGTAGACTAAGACCTCTGGATTTAATATGTAAAATAAATAAATATTTTAAGTTTTTTTACAGTTAATAATATTACAGTCTCGCATATCTTAAAATTAGGCGTATGGGTTAACTGAAGTAATAATGAAATATGTACCCTATGTACTATGTACCCTAGAAGAGATTTAACAATGCTTTTTTAGTCCATTTTATGTATCATGTATGTTCTCCGATTGCTCTAAGATGCCTCAACCAATTTATGTTAAAACTAGCAGTACCCTGCGATCTAACTTGTTTTTTTTTTGCAAATCTTTAACAGTACACAATTAACAAAAATAATATTAAAGAAAAATAAAGAAATACACATGAAAAAAGTACCTACATGAAGTAAAGTTGTATTAATAAAGTAAGTAGTTAGTAGTAGTAAGTAAAATAAGAAATGATTGTTTATATTTAAGTTACAAACTTCGTTATAAGGGTGCTGCAACAGCAATAGCAGCAGGATATAATATATGTGTCATAATAATTAAAAAAAATCAGTACACATTTTCCGCAGGCAACATTAGTAAAGCCTGAATAAATAATATGATATGAGGCTCATAAATAGGCCCATTGATCTCAAAGAATAATATTGTATAGAATATTATTGATTGAGTTATCCTTTCAATATACCATCAATCCTTTCAATAAATCAGGGTCACGGCGTATAAATGCCGGCAAAAAAAGAATAAGCTTAAGGAAAACTTTTGAATGATCACTGTGAGCTATATTGACAAGCAAATAAGTCGTTCGTATTTTTTTGTGGCAATTGACTTTATTGAAAAAAAAAAAACTAACAATACTACAGCTACTACAGTAAAGAACACTTTTATTAACCACAGATCAGCTACAAGCTGATCTACAGAAAATCCAAGTGCTCCCGTCATATGATTGATTTACATGTAGTAAATTTACACGCGAGCGTTTATATTTTTAAACGCGAATGACGAGAGATATACCTACATATTATATTTAAGGCAAGTGTGAATAGTCAAGCCGTAATTGGTCGACCTAGGGGTACTTGCCTTGACCAAATAAATGTCGTTCTAAGGAAAGGCCAGGGCAAGAGTACCAAGAAACGGCGAGCCTGCATGAAGAATATTATGAAAGTTGAGGAAGCGAAAGAGGTGTGTCAGGATCGTACCAAGTGGACGAAAATAGTCTCTGCCTTTTTTACCCCAACGGGAACCAGGCGTGATTATATTATGAGATACATGTGGCAAAACCGAAACAAAAATCATCCTGCCTACAAGGTATAGAAAGTGTCTGGTCAAAAGGAGGAAAGGTGTATAATTCTTCGGAATCTTTTAATTTTTAGTACATTCATCGATTTCTTGAAGACACCTGAAACGATTGGAAAAGTTCTGTATTCGTTGGATTTTTTTTTGAAAAGATACTAGGTATAGCTAGGTTTTGCTTGATACCGAAAAGTGCCACCACCGTTACTGTTGACCATGTTAACCTTTATACTCGTACTTTTTCATGTAACTGAGCTAATCTTTTGCCGGTATTTATAAATCATCGATACAAAGAACATAGTTTTCAACGTCAGTTCCTGAATGTACTAAGTGCACTTTATTTTGTCCTCAGTTCTCAATAGGCGGTCAATGGAACTGCTATTTTTATTGGTCACAGTTTCTATAGAAGAACAAATTTAACTTTTTAATTGAAGTCTTAACTTTGAAATGCTGTCGTTTAAAATTGGAATTGAATAGAAATAAATTGTGTTTTTCATGCTTAATATAAACTTAAAGTGAAACTTGAAATTTAAATTCGAATGAATCGAAGTTTTCTTGAGATGACATGTCTATTACTATAAATAATCTTCAAACGCAAATATCTTTAATAATTTATAGCATTAAATATTATATAAGCTCATACTCACGGTTTTGCCTGCATTGTACAAAAAATAGATATGTGTATTTTTGTTACATTTTTATTTATAACTTGCCCCTACATAGAAAACCAGTGACCTACAGTTTTACATGCCTTCGCAAATACAGTAGTGTAGTTTGTAACATTTATGCTACACATTGAGATTTGAATCCATAGCCTATAATCACTCCTCAACCACTTATGGTGCCGCTCATCTATCCGCATCGACCGCGCTGAAAGAATATTTGTATAGTAAATCTTCTTCCGATTCGGATGATTTGACACCGGCAAGTGTGCGAGGTTTCATGACATTTCATATAAAGAATTCAAAATTCGATTCTTTCGGCGCGGTCGATATACATATTATATGCGAGCACCTTTATCGAAAAGAGTAGAATTAACAAATGACGGTGCTTGAAAGTGTTTGACATCTCCATCCCAGCTCTGTGATTGGTCAATTCTAGATCGCTCCGGATGAGTAAAAAAAATACCCTACGTAGGTATTCTGAACAATTTCTACACTGTGTCAGATATATTTAAGCGTGCCTTTTTCCAACAGAATTAGATTACAGAGCGCTCTTGTAACACTGAAATGCTACATTTATTGGTTACAAAAATGTTTCTTTTTTAGCTTCCTATCTTTTTTTCAGTTAAAAACAGGTAAAATAGTAATTATAATCATACGATCATTTAAATTTCACAAGCTTAATAATTTAAATACCTACCTACGCGTGAAGAAGTATCATAATAGAATAAAATAGATTAGAAAACTCCTTATTGCACACCAAAAATGCAATAAAATAACTAAAAATACACAAAAAAAGTGTTACAATTGGCGGTCGTTTCGCTAATAGCAATAAGAAATAGTAATGTATTATAATATTATGAAGAACACACTTTATGAGTCTTTTATGAATTACTTTTCAATTGAATGATGATACAGTATTTTATTGAATGTTTTTGTTGTATAATAATATTAATGGTAACGTAATCATCATCATCATCTCAGCCATTGGACGTCCACTGCTGAACATAGGCCTCCCCTTTGGACTTCCATTCGTCATTTGTAAGGGGGTTTTGCCATACGCGCCACGCTTGGCAGGCGGGTTGGCGCGCGCAGTTTTTTTCTTTACTTGTTAAGAAGCCGGGATATGATGCTGCCCATCTCCCGGTATATTCCCTTAGCAGGCTCCTACTGCAACCACGGGACGATATGGTGGGGGACTATTCTAAGGCCGGTCACCCCACGGCGCGTAAAACTAAGACTAAATGAATAACAGCTAACAATAATAGCTAATAATAATATCTTAACGTTATTTTAAGGTAAAACATTACTTTCATAAAGTTTAAACAAAGCTAAGTTAAATTCAAATTATTCTTGTAACAACATTTCCCTCTCTAAGCATTAGGTTCGTTTAACTCTGCACCGACAATGGGACGAGTAATTTTTCCTTATTAGTAAATCTTTTCACTCATTTTCTTGGGTCGATCTTTTGTCTCCCGTCGGGGGAAATTACCCGATTTTTTACCACGAATTTGCGTTGCGGCAACACTAATTTTGTCGGTGATGGAATGTTTTGTTTCTCTTATTTTCACAGTGTTTTTATAACTAAACTAGCTGTGCCGTGCGGTTTTACCCGCTGTTCTATATATATATATAATATTGCCTATGTATTATTCCAGGGTCTAAGCTACCTCCACACCAAATTTCAGCTCAATCGGTCCACCTGTTTAGGCGTGAAAGAGTAACAAACATCCAGACATCCTGACATCCATGTTTACAAACTTTCACGTTTATAATATTAGTAAGATGAAATCGAAAGTATACTGTTGTTCTTCAATACCAAGGAATAGCAAGAAATATCAGGAGGATAAGGGTGTCTGAAAATCAATGATAGTTTTTTAAATTTGTTTTAGGCTAACTAAGCCTTTGACCACAATCTCGCGTTGTAAACGGCGATGCGGCTGAAGATGGAAGCAGACTAAACATAGAAGGCGGGATAAATCCCTCCTTGGCTTCACTGAACGTCGTGCCGGAAAACATTAGTAATGCCCTCTTGCTAGCAGTTCCACAAATATCAGTTCCATAGTAACAATGTATGTAGGTATTCTCATAATAAAAATTAAGCATAAAATTTTTATGAGCAAAACTACATTTTTAAGTAAACTAAACAACATTTTGCCTAGATACTCAAATAAAAAATATTTGAATTTTAACTATAAGATGAGGATTGATCAAATTCTAGAACTGTAATTGGGAAATTTGTTCTAATGATTTCAAAACTAAAGCCCAGCCTAACTTTCAATTCGGATCTAGACTTTCTTAAAGTTAGTGCATCTTTCGTGTCAGTGCACGAAAGTACGTGCAAGCGAACTCTCTCTAGTTGGATACAAACTCCCGTTTCAACAATTATTTCAACTTTATAAAACTTCAATACTTTGAACTTTGCCACGTCTGCACGATAATTGTATTTATAACTTCAATTAAGATATTTTAATTAAAAACAAAATTGTTAAAAGCAAAACGTTTTGATTTTTTTATAATAAAACAAAAGATGGTATTGTTTATTTTTGAGATAAATCCAACTGGTTGCGCCATTTAACTCTTTTTTCTTCTTTATTCATATAGGTTAGCCTTTGACCACAATCTCACTGACGCTCGTGACGTTAAGCGGCGATGTAGCCACCGTAGATGGCAGCATTCTACCTAGAAATCCCTCCACTCAGAAAGTCAAACTATTGTCAGAAAGGTATGTGCTTTCTTTTCTTTACAGCTAGAGTTTTCCATTAATTCTTTTCTGTACAATTCTAGCTGTTGCTAGACGTTTAGCTGCCACATGGAGATTTTAACGTTTTCATAAAATTAAATTTACCGACCGTTGAAATTTTCATTATAGAATAGAAAACTCTTTATTGCAACACCACAAATATACAGAAAACTTAAAACACATGAAGAGAAATATTAATATTTACATGAGTGGTGAGGTTGTAGTATGCCAAAGTGTTATTTAACGTGATTTTTGTGTCAACAATAGTATTAAATTGCGCAAAAACCAACCATTCTACATCTTAGTAGACAATCTACAAGTATATAACAACATACTATACAGTTAGCCACTCTAGCGTCAAGAGGTTGGGTGTACCTCAGTGACAGCGGAGTCAAGTTATTATGCCAAGATAACCGCGGCCAGACAAAAACAGGCCGGTTTCTATCTGGACTTAGTTTAAGGAGGGTATCGGGAAAATCTTGCACGATATTGTGGATTTAGGCTATGTCTCCATGACAGACGTTTAACGCGCGTTTGTTTATGATATTAAAAGATAAAATTGGACGAGGAGGAAAACATGTTGCGTAGACCTCATTTAGTATTGATTAAGGGCTAAGATATGAAACGAAAATACTGTTATATGACTCGAAAGCTATTTTCGAATTTTGAGAAATTAGCTTTTCTGCCAAGCAAAGAAATGATCCTTCTATCTACGTATATCTTGAATTAGTACCAGAATTGCTTTGTTCTCCTTAAATTTGTTCCAGTTGATCAATTTTCTCTCTGATCTGTACGAACCTAAAATTCTGCTACTCGTATATTAACATTTAAAAAATTTCAGAGGTCAGACAGGCGATCGATCAATGTGTGGTTTTTCCTCACATTTCACGCTTTTGATACCCATTCGAATATCGGTGATTGACCAAGCGTTCGATGACTGTTATGTGAATTGAGCCTAAATAGCACTGTGAGGTTAAACCTCGTGTGTAAATTACCTTAATTATACGAGGGCTAAATGGTTTTAGATCGGCAAAAAGCAGGGGACGAAATGATCAAGAAATAAACATGTCCAGAGATCTTTATCGCTTAGTTTAAGCTGTTGGTTCACCGAGCGCGTCTTAAGTAACGTATCTTTTAGGTTGGTAGAAACTATTGCGTATTCCGTACCAAGGGTTACCATGTATGTAAGCTGATTAACCTGAGAAAAAAAAACCAACCGCATTTTTCTCATAAAAATGCGAGTTGAGAGTCGCTTTTATACACATTTTTTTAGACGAGTTCGTATAGCTTACCTTCTTTTAAACATAATAATATTATGTTAAGTGATACACCTAGAAAACTTTTACTGCTAAAATTCGTAGCTACGAGTATATTACTAGGTTGCATTGAAAAATGTCATGTATTTTGCGTGGCTTTGATATTTATTTAAAAAAATAACCATACCGCAATTATCACCACATTCTCTAATAGCAACTAAAGTCTTAATTCTGAGTTGTCTTCCTCATATTCCTCAATCTTACCCATACAGCTGTGATTAGCTCCGATTGGAAGGTTGAGTTGGCCAAGAAAATTACGGTTGTTTGGCAAACAAAATAATGAAGCTTCATGCTAAATTTTAGCTCTATCAATTTCGTAGTTCAGACGAAATTTATACCAAAAAGATTACTTTAAAATCATACCTAGATATAGCTTTACGATATTCAAATGCGGTTCATACACAGTAAGTAGGGTGTCCGTGCTTACCACAGCATAAATTATGTTTTATCGCGAGCGGTCCGCGAAACTACCCGATTTATGGGCACAGTGCGGAATTGGACAAGCGATATACACCCTCATTTAATATTGGGGACGTTGAATGTTAACTAGCTGTTGATACGGGGTTTGCTTGGGTTTTAACTATGTAGAGTTTGAACAAATTTGATAAAAATGTAGGGCTTCGTCATTTTCATCATTAGCCTACGTTTATTGTATACTAGCTGCGCACAGCGGTTTTACCAGCATTGTAGCATATGTGTTATTCCACGGTCTAACCTATCTCTATACCAAAATTTCAGCCAATCGTTCCACCCATTTAGGCATGAAGAAGTAACATACATACACACTCACACATCAACGAACTTTCGTCATTATAATAATAGTGTGAGGTGAAGTTTGATTGCACATATCTGGACATGGGCTTCACAATACAGGCCTCGGTTTCGCCCAAGCAGTCCTTAAGCTTTTCCACTTTGGTTGCCTGGAAAAGAGCGATATTAGCCATAAAACTGCTAATTATTACACTTTTTATAATAAATATTATATTAAGATCTATAAAATTGTAGCGCTCAATAATAAGTCTAAGCTAATCTAAGCGGCTTACTCTAAAACAAATCATAAAATTCTCACAGTAGAATACTTTGTATACGATCCGAGTATGCGCTACTCTCGAAAAGATCTTCTACAATAATTAATTGTGCATCAAATTTCCTAATAAAGCATCAGCTATTTTGCTACTCAAAGATTTTACATTAATTAGGTCACCTTAACAAAGGCATGTTACTCCCATAGACAAAAACAAAAGCAGATGATCCTCCATAACAAGGCCGAGTACCTTCGATTATACATTCAACTGGATAAGTAATAAAAAGACCACCGAGCATTAAACAAGCGGCACCAAGAAGTTTATACTCAATGGAGATTGCGCGCTGAACACCAAACTGAAGTAAGAAAAACGTCACCGTGGTTGGCTATCTCACTTACTCATACTGCACACGTACGTTGTTGTATGAGGTAAGTGAGATGGCAAACTAACCTGACGTCATTTTTCTTGCTTCAGTTTGGTGTTCACCGCACAAGCTCCATTGGTCCCTATATCGATAGCGGTACAATTTGTCGGGTGCGTGGGTAGTGACGTTATCGAAATTCATCAGTGTGGTATCATTTTACTGGTGTGCGTTGCCAACGCTCAACTTGGACTTTTTAGAATCGAAACAGATTCCATTCCCGAGGATAAATGTTCCAAGCCGAGTCGAGTACAAATAGACATCTCTCAAGTGTCACATCTAACATTATTACACGACAAAACTCCCAATTTACATACCTTTTACATTATTCTATTACCAGCCTTATTGCCAGGAATGTAGAGTTTAAATTACCTTTAATTTAAGGCATTATACAGCGGCCGTGTAAGGTAATATCGCAATTAAAGGCCTACTTATGAATGTGACTCAGTAAATTAAGCACTTTGCTGTACGAGTTTGAAATAGAGAATGGAATGAAAATGTAGGGGGGTTAACTAGATGGGCAAATCTAACTTTGGTTTTTAAAAAAATGTACGAGTAAAATTAAGTACTTAATAAGATTAAAGGCTTAATAATATACCCTAGAGAACTGTCACATACAGACGATATGACGAACTCTAATCTCGTAAGAGCATTTATTCTTTTTAAAACTTATTTCTTAAATTGAATTTAATTGTAGAATTTTTATTATTATTGTAATAGACTAAACCTAAAAGGCGGGATAAATTCCACTCATGATATATTTTCGTTTAACCGTTTCAAATGTGTGCATGTCACCAAAGTTTAGATGTCTCATAATATGCTGTATATTACTAGACTTCTAAGTAACTTCTAGTAAAACCTAGTTCTCAATGCCAAAACATTCGTTTATATCAAATTCAAACAGAATACTAAGTTGCAGACTCCTCACTCCCTGAATACCTAATTTTATTTTCGATCTCCACCAATAGCCATTGATTGAAGCCGGTCTCTGAGTTTCCTCCAAACGCCTCCATAACTTAATTCCATAGACGATGTAATGAAAACAGACACCACAGAAGTAAAGCCAACTTTAATTTTTCTTAGATTTGTGAATATTTTTTTTATATAAGCCGCGGATGAGTGCTACAGCGAACCCGATGCCCCGGCATTATGGCGTCCCACAGGAGCACCCCCTAACCTAATTTTCCTCGGTAAATAAACAAGTGAAATTATAAAAACTTTTTAAAAACAACCTTTTATTATTATTACCACCTAGCACCATAAAGTATTCGTCAAGACGAATCAAATGAGCTCAAACTCGATGGCGTTGCATCGTTTAATAACAGAGTTCCTATGGCCACCTTCCAGGTCCATCATCAGATCAGCTCGATGTCATAAAAATATTGTATTGTCATCCGATTTATGCATGCATGCAAATTTTCAACTCAATCGGACACCGGGAAGTGGGTCAAATTTAACTTGCAAGATTTGATTACACACAGACAGACAGACAACAGACAAGTGAAAGTAAATAAAAGCTTGTAAAAAAAGAAGCTTGACGAGTTAAGCAGGCCTAGGCTACTTTCGTACTGCTTTAAAGCTAATTAAAGACCAGTACGTGCATTTTTCTATCGGATGAGCTAGCGCTCATCATAGAGATAGAGAGAGAGAGAGATAGAGTAAGTACATAACAGAAGAAAAAAGTGACCGAAAGTATTTAAAAATAAATAGGCCAAGCGCGAGTCGGGCCACGCACAATGTAGGGTTCCGTAGTTCTAGTAGATTGAATACACTGCACAACAGCATTTTGGATGATTTTTGACGACGATTTCAAATTTGTGACTGATATTTCTGTACCAGCTCTAGTTAAAAAGATATGACACATATTATGTTGTTTTCGTAATAAAACGCTATAAATGTAGAGATCATCATCATCATCATCTCAGCCGTAAGACGTACACTGCTGAACATAGGCCTCCCCTTTGGACTTCCATATGTACCGGTTGGAAGCGACCTGCATCCAGCGTCTTCCGGCGACCTTTATAAGGTCGTCTGTCCACCTTGTGGGTGGTCAATGTAGAGATGATCCTAATTAATTTAAGTTTAAGTTGAAAAACTCTTTATGTTATTTGATTTTCTTGCTGAAACTGAAGGCAGAGCTATTCTAAATGCTATTCTTATTCTAAGGGCTATTCTAAATGCTCTAACAATATTCAGCCATCATATGTGCGTTCCAGAAGCCTTGATAGCGTTACTTCATCGAACAAAAGTTCGGGTGGAATTGCTTGCCCAATTCTTCACTTAGTACCCCAAGATTGTCATGAATATAGTCTAGGTGGTCGTGGAGAGAGTGTAACTTGATGGTTATGTCACATTCGAGCCTTTGAAAGTGACGCATTAGTTTTTGGACGTGTTGAGAAAAGTCCAAATAATTCTTACTTTACAAAAAAAAATATAACCACCATTGGCCTAAAACAAAGTAAACCATTTTTAAATGAACACATTATGAGCCAGTTATGTTCCGCGTACTTAATTTTTAATAAAATCAAAACAATAGTTTTATGTTTACACTAAGCAAAAATAAGTCATCGTGATGGTTCTCGAGTCCTTTCCACATTATAGCGGTTTCGTACCAAAATCTATTTATTTTCTAATTTGTCCACAAACGTAGATAACACACGTTTTGCATAACTTTTGGGGAATCCAAGGCTTGTCGTTAATTTCCAGGGAGTATCCAAAGTAATTTTTGTAAGCCTAAATTATGAACGTTGTCACATTCAAACGGAATTCTTTGAGCATAATATTCTCCGCAAATTAAAAAAAATATATCCGTTTCATTCACACAAGTAGCCTTGACCATGCTATATCAAATTATAATAAAAACAAAGTGTAACATTGTTAGCTTCCAGTCGTTAGCTCTCTGCCACCAACCATGAACAATTCGCTTGCGCGATCTAATTTTACTACTAGCGCCATCTAGTTATGCATTAATAAACTATAGGCTAGGTTAGCTTTAGGCATTCTTATTTTGCTGATTTTACCGAAACTAATAATTTTATCTTAACCGCTATAGTTTTCCTGGAAAGTTCATGGTTGAAAGCATACCTCTGATTTTTTTCAGAATTTTAAAGCTAGTAGTTCAGATTTTAGAGGGGGGGGGGACGCTCAATTTTTTTTTTAAAACTTGAATATCTTTCAAACAGAACATGAAATCGAAAAAGTTTCTTAGCAAACCGTCCTTCATTTTAAAATACCTATTCAACGATACCCCACACGATGGTATCAGCCAGAAAAAAAAAATCATCCCCATCTTACGTGTACGGGAGGTAGCCTAAATTAATTAATTAAAAATTATTTTTTGTCACCGTTCTCTTACCCTTATTATTACTTACATGTATACAAAATTACACTTTTCTAGGACTTATAGTTTCTCCGCAATGCCGCGGACAGACGGACGGACGGACGGACGGACGGACAAAGCGAAACTATAAGGGTTCCTTGTTGACTACGGAACCCTAAAAAAAGTAAATTTTATTCAATTTTTTTTAAGCCAGTACTATACGACAAAGTGCGACGCTTACCTACCCGTTGGTCATCGATACCACTTGCTCTCAACAGTCTCAATATTATAATTTAAATAAAATTAAGTTAAGTACATTGTTTTTGCTACATAACATGATGTCCAATTTAACAAAGGACAATGTGACTACAAGGAACGTACTACCGTCTCGATTATTTAATTTGTGCTCATCGGAAAAATATATAATAATATATATAAACATAACTTCAGTTTTATCTTGGAAGCACGGTCTCTTCGTTTATTAAAATAGTGTATGCTTGCCAGCTTACTTTCATACCATCGGATCCCTAGAGATAGCTTCCCAAAGAATTTTCGTTTCTCGTTTAGATACAAATCGACCAAGAATTATAAGGTTTACTAAGCGAGACTTAAACGGGTAGCCATTTTTATATGCCCTTTAAAGGCCGTAGGTATATGTCTCATGAGAAGGATGACCTTAGTATCATCTCAGCCGTAACACGTCCACTGCTGAACATAGGCCTCCCCTTTAGACTTCCATATGTACCGGTTGGAAGCGTCCAGCGTCTTCCGGCGACCTTTATAAGGTCGTCTGTCCACCTTGTGGGTGGACGTCCTACGCTGCGTTTGCTAGTCCGTGGTCTCCACTCGAGCACTTTTCGACCCCATCGGCCATCCGCTCTCCGCGCTATGTGGCCTGCCCATTGCCACTTCAGCTTGCTAATCCGCTGGGCTATGTCGGTGACTTTAGTTCGCCTACGGATCTCTTCATTTCTGATTCGATCACGTAGAGATACCCCGAGCATAGCCCTTTCCATAGCTCGCTGTGCGACTTTGAGTTTCGAGATGAGGCCAATAGTGAAGGACCACGTTTCGGTGCCGTAAGTCATACCTTACGGACCTTAGTATAATATTTAAGTATTATCATTCTCCACCCACCGTAACACAAGCATTGGGTTTCTTATCATGAGTAGCGCTATGTACTCGTAAAAATGTTGATTATATATAATATACTCGTAAAAAGGTAGGGTGGTGGGGGTAGAGTGGTTATATGTATATATTTTTTCATTATGTTATTCCCTAGTACCCCTCCCTCCTTTTTCTCCTTTCCCTGCGCGGTTGTCTGGAAGAATTCGTTATTAGCGATAAGACCGTCAATTGTAAACACTTAGTTTTTATATTGTTTTAGTGTTTAAGTTCTTATAGTGTACATATTTTGTGTTTCAATAAATTGTTACTCGATAAGCGATCACATTCGCTGCTTGTTTTGTTGCCAAAATAATTTAAGAGCGTATATATCAAGAGAGGCTCTCTCGCTCGCACAATTTGACAAATTCGTCTTGCCATTTTTTAGTATATCAAACTGAAAACACTTTAAAAATGTATGCAATAAATGTGTGTAATATAATACAGGGCTGGTCTTAAGGAACTTTTAATAAATTAATTCTATGAATTTATAATTTCAAAATTTGTCAAATTGTGCGAGCGAGAGAGTGCCACTCGTTATATACCCTCTTGAAACCAATATCTAAATGCGAATAATACTCAGAGTGTACATTCTTCAATCAAATCGATATTTTTGTTCTAATCGTAACGAACCCGAAACCCGGCTTAATATGAGTTGTGGTTTCTTTAATTTCATCTGGATATATTGGCGCATACTTCAAAAGAGATTTTTTTCAAGTTATGGGTTTTCTCTTTCAACTTTTCCGATTTTAATTAATCCGGTTCCTCTCAACTCGATTTTTATTGGAGGTTTGAATTTAGGTGGTTTTTCGCATCGTTTCTGGTACGTTTCTACTTTTTAACTTTTTTCATTTTCTTTAGTATATTTACGTTTTTTTTTCTGGTACTGTAATCGAGCTTCCGCATTACAAACGATCAGAGTAAGAACTATCCTAATTAGTCAAATTATGTAAAAAGAGTTTTCAGGAATATGGCTTTTTTTAAAATAATAATAATATTATATCCTACAATCCGTGACCACAAACCCAAAAGTACTAGTTAATTCCATGTTTAAAACATTCCTAAGGTAGGTATTATCCGTGGAATCATTAAACATCAATAAGCACGCTAAGAACTAGTTCAAACTGGTACAAACAAACTGGATCCTTTGTCAAATTCCTAACTATTTGCTTGTCTCCCCTCTTCGGTCGGTAAACTAGTCCTAACAAACTTCACAACTCGCTAGTGTCTTCCAGTAACACCGTTTTAGGGAATGTTTCGCTTGAAAAGGTCTTATGAAATTTCTTCAGTTCTAAAAATATTCTCAAGAAAATTCATTTAATTTATTTTTTTCCTCTAAAGACAGAACCAGAAAAAGAGCTTTATTCAACTTAACCACGTAACACAACGTGCACATTACACGACAAATTTAAGTTTCTTTAACAACGCAGCAGATTCTAAGAAGATTTTATTTTTGTCGGTTGAACGAGAAGAGAGGCACGTAATATATTAGCATATTACACGACAAATTTAAGAAGTTTCTTTATCTGCACCGTTGTTAACTCTTAGAACATTTTATTTTTGTCAGTTGCTTTTCTCTCCTCTTCGGTTGGTCTAACAAACTTGACAACTCGCTGGTGTCCACCAGTGACACCATTTGAGGAATATTTCGCTTGAAAATGTCTTATGAAATTTCTTCAGTTCTAAAAATTTTCTTACGATCATTTATTTTTCTCGTTAATTTCAATTTTTCATTTTTTTTGTCGCTAAAGGCAGAACCAGAAAAGGAGCTTCGTTCAACTTTCTCGCATAACACAAGGCGCATATTAAACGACAAATTAAAGATTTTTTAAATACATTAATTAAAGGTTAGCGATGTCGCGTGATGTAAAGCGTCGATGTGGCTGTAGTTGGTAGCAGACTAAACCTAGAAGGCGGGATAAATCCATCGTTGGCTTCACTAAACATAATGCCGGGACATGGTCATAATGACCGCTTAGCGACACGGTTTTGTCCAGTCCAGAGGGCCTATTGGCTAATTCTCAGCCACTGCGATTAATGACAACTTCAATGTACATTGCTGCGTTTGTAATTTTACTCATATTAATGAGGAGGTTTTAGCAAGTAATGTACGAAATTTTGTCAACGGATTCTTGTGTTTTATATGTCGTTTGACGATAGCCAATAGGCCCTCTGGTTAAAATTACTGGGCTAAAGAGTCTTAACATCTTATGACTCTTGAGTAAGAAGCGTTGGTGCAGTGCTCCTAAAATTTCACATAATTGTGAAATCCTAGGTAGCACTGTACTGATTATGGGCAGCCGTTATCTCTTAACATCAGGAGAGCGTCTTGCTCGTCTTCTACTTAATCACATAAAAAAAAAAGGTTTCTAGGCTCGGCCGGAACCTACCACCAGTATCCAATGGGTGGTAACTAGCCTCAGAATATTTCAAGTTTCCAACAGGTCGTGTTTAAGTTCAATAGTTCTCAGATTCTCAGTTCCCGTTTCTCTCTCATATCAAATAACAAGGGTGGATTACTAAACACCCACAGTATCACGTAATTCGAGTAATCCATAGTTATACGACCCGTTTGTGGTGTCGCTAGTGTATATTATGTGTAACTGAGAATAGTATTACTTTTACTTTTGAAAGGTACACCCCCTCTAGCATGGACAATGCGTAGACTTGTCTTGCTGTAAAATCAACTGTCATCCTATACATTCACAATTCACAAAAGTACAATATATGGGTTGATTCTACTCTTGTTGGTTGAAGTTTCCTCGGGATCCCATACATCATGCTACGGCCACAGGGAAAAGAAGTGGCTCATCGACAAGGCATTGACATATAGAGATATGTACAATACTCTTTATTGAGACCAAAAAAAGTTTACAAAATAGAGTTAAAGCTAAATTAAACTACATTTAGATCCAGAATGGGCTGCTTATACTAACTTATTACGTACAAATAATTTATTATTAGAGATAACGGCTAGTTAAATTATGTAAGGCCCGTTTGAAAGAAATCGAATGTTAGTTTAAAAAATATATCAATGAGCTTCTTTTCTTGATCTTCAGTTGTTAATTTGTAGTTCCATTTTTAGCCACCGGTCGAGATAAGATGGTTGGTAATGATAGTATAGTTTGTGCCCTTAGTGATGAATTGAGAGTAGTTGTGAATAGTTCAGCGGTTCGAAGGAGACAAGGCCGTTAGGTGTTAACGTCGGGTTAGTTACGTGTATGACAATCTTGCTTTATGGGTTTATTACTAGGAAGATAGAATCTGTGAATATACGACTTATTACTTAGGCATACTTGGGTACATATTTTATAAGCGCTCGTGATGCGTACGTCTTTCATTAAGAATTTTTATTGTACTTTTTTGTATTTATGTGTAAGTTGTGCATAGCGGTTTTACTCTGCCTGTACCCGTAGCTTGTAATATATCAATTTCTTGCTTGTTCTTCTCATTGAGGTGGTTTGATGATGAGTGATAAAGTCTTTAAATAGATAAAAATTGTAAAATAGACTTGCAAAAGTGCGCCATTGTAGGCTTTTTTTGAATGAATAAATTTCGAGTTAAATTTTGAAACAAGTGATATTTTAAAGGCGAATCAAATGAGTCCAAACTTGATGGGGGTTCGTCGTTTCGGAGTTCCTATGGCCACTTTCCAGGTCCATCATCAAATCAGCTCGATGTCATAATCATATTGCATTTTCGTCCGATTTACTATACATGCAAAATTTAGCTCAATCGAAAACAGTAAAGTGGATAAAATTGAACTCGCAATATTTGATTACAGACAGACAGACAACGGACAGGTAAGAAAGTAAATAAAAGCTTGTAAAAATATCAGCTATATTGCTACAAACAATTACTCTAAACTAAAATCTTAATTCTCTTAGTGTTGTGATGAAAACAGAAGTTGTGTTGGCCCCGCCACCATCGTGCTCGAAATTATAACAGGCTTTAGCATCGCTGTTTGCGGGTGAAAACCCTGACCGTCAATATTTACCTATACAAAACACTTTGTTAAACAGTAAGGGCAGAATTGATTCTACCCACATACTGGGTCACTGGGTTGGGGTCACTGTAACTTGGGTTACAGTGATTGTCATGTAGCGTCCGTGGCCCAGTACTCGTTGATCCGGGTTGTCCGGGTTGTCCTGGGTTCAAATATCAGTGTGGTAAAGATTTTCACCTGGACGCTACCATGTTTCGGAAGGCACGTAAAACTGTGGGTCCCGGCTGTTTCCTATAAGATATGTAGTAGCCAGTCGTTAGGTCATGTTGCAGACCCTGTAGTGATCTCGGCGACCTGAAACTGCAACATATAGATTAGCCACACGACCTATAAATCGTGATTTGACTCTGACAGTGTAAGTAGGGTAACCTGTTCTGTTGGATTATAAACCCTAATTATTATTTTATCATCTGATGTCTACGGCTGAAGTAGTTCCTTCTAGGTATACCAGCCACTCATCTTTGTCCTACGTATTTCTCTTCCAACCTCTTCTATTTTCAAAAAAATACTTAAAACCTGCAACCGTTGGGTACGGGTGCGGGTGAGTTCTCGAGTGGAGACCACGTCTCGGTAAACGTAGTGTAGGGCGCCCATGAGCGAGATGGGGCGATGATATCCGGAGGGTTGCTGGGGATGTGTGGAAAAGAAAGACGGAGGACCGAGTTGAGTGGCGTGCCATGGGGAGAGGACCTATGTCCAGCAGTGGACGAACATAAGCTGATGATGATGACTTAAAACCTACCCCTATAATACTTTGTACAATAAAGGGCTATCTTTCTATCTATCTACTCTACTATTAACAGCCAGCGATACCAAACTACACTGATTTTCAAAAAATATGTTTACAGCTGAACATTAGCATCTCCATGTAAGCCCTTTAATCTTTGTCTTTCTTTTCCCTCTTCTAACTATTTTATTCAAACAGAGTTAAATAACGTTCGCTCTAAAGTTAACTTTATTTGAACAGATTAAAGATCTTCCTCTAACAAAACCCTTGGCAGGGAAAAGAGACCTATAACGCTGGCGTTGCTTTCCGCAAGAGCGGCTGCCTGAAGTCTGGTTGGTAATATGCTGAGCTAACAAAATTAAGGATGGAGTAGATGTGTTATTATACGAATAAGAATTTGTTTTATTTCAGGTTAGATTTCAGGTACATAATATCAGATCTTAATGTAATGCATTGTTCTGCCGAAACCTGTCTTTTCCAGACGTATGAATAACACATAAATACAACAATGACTTATAGCTAAGAATAATGCCTTTGTTACATTGTATGGAGTATGCATGACTATTTATATTTTGTATTCAAAAAAATCATTTATGCTATAAAAACATTTCTCCGCCAACCATTGCCTCAATTTATATTTAAACACATTTAGTGTTAAATTCGATTCCCTAAAATGATTTGGAATTTTGTTATATACTTTTATATATATTTATTTAAGATTTGTTTTCCAAATAGGTAGATAGCTAATAATATATTCGTAAAGGTGCCAAGTCGAGGTAGGCTAAATACCGCGTTTATAAAGAAGTGGAGACTCAGAAAATGCGGTAAACTTATTATTAACCATTTTTTTAAAAAGTCCATACTGTCAGTTTTTCTACTTCGAACAGCAAGTCTGGATTAATTCATTAACGGACTAGTAGTTATATAGCGTCTTGGGTTGCTTGCTTTGATTTTGATGTAAAGTTTCAATTTGCATTGTGACAATATCACAACGAACCGACACTAATTCAATTACATCGGGAATTTGACTTTGTTATTAAATTTAGTTGAGTTATATCAGTTGATTTTCCCCTTTCCTCTTAATGTCGGAACATTTTGATTTTGCACGTGCAAATTAAAATTGGTCGGGCAACAAACCTACCATTTGACTTGAAATAATACGAACCTTTATAATATGTAGACCGGGGGTAGACTACCTTTGCAGGAGATCGACTAGGTGGGTACCCCAGTGCCAGTTATTCTACCGCCTGAGCAGTGATGTGCAAACGTTGCTGTGTTTCGGTAGGAGGGCACTGTAGCTAGTGAAATTACTGGGCTTAAGAGTCTTTAGATCTTATGACTTTCAAGTAAGAAGCGTTGGTGCAGTGCACCCAGAATTTTACGTTTGTAAAATACTGTACTAATTATGGACAGCGTCATCTCTTACCATCAGGAGAACGCCTTGCTCGTCTTCTTACTTCGTAGTATAAAAAAATGTATTGCTATTATAATAGGTACACAGAATAGCAGTTACATGCTATGTTCTATTGACTTGACATCATGTTAGCTTTAACACGCGGATTATAGCATAATGACTTAATCTAATTACGTAGCTGTATTTTTTTCTTAACAAAATCCGAATAAAGGATATATTTACACATCTATGATGATATAATATTTTGGGAAGGATTTGGAGTAGGTTTTTGCCCAGCAGTGGAACAGCATAGATTATTTTTTTTTAAATGTTATTATAACGTACTAAGCGTACCTTTGTTTCCACAATGTGAAACGCTCGAAATTTAAGGACAGACTTCTTATCAAGAGAGCTCAAAAACACTTATAACTTTGTCAAATTTAAAGTTAAGGTTTAGATTATCAAAATTTAAATTAAAAAACACCACTCCAAACATAGCATATCCACTATCCATACTTCACTTCGTGCACATAATATTAATGATTTGTAGCGCTATTACTCCAGTAAAAGAAGAAATGTGGATCGAAAAGTCGAAAGCAGAAAAACTAACTTAGTAACTTTGTTTGGACTAGTTAGCAGATAAACATACTAAAAGTCCCCACCCCTCCGAGGTGAGCCCGAGGGTGGGGAGGCCGAAGAAGGTCCCATTTTTAGGTTTTTTGCTTATATGTCAAAAAATGTGCGTTATACGATATTTTGTTGTACTACATTATTAAACCTCATAAAATTTTCTACAACTTCGGCCTTGACACTTTTTATCTATCTCCAATCGTTGTCCAGCTATGAGCTTCCAAACATGGTCTATTTTGAAGACGCTTAAATTAGTTTTCCATACAAAGTCGGTATAAAAATCTTACAAATTAAATTTGACAAACTTCTGGTTGTCTTATCATAATGAAACTTTGCAAATGTCTAGAAATCTGATGACAGTTTAATAATCTGGTACCACTGAGCTGATCTGATGATGGAGCCAGGAGGTGTCTACTGAAACTCTTCAATGGCTATTAGTAAAAGCGGCGACTTTAGGCTCATTACATTCGGATTGATGAGACGTAGGCACCTCCTAGTCCCTTATCAGACCCTCGACAGCAAGTGTAATGAAAAAGTCTCATCGATTCGAATGTAATGTGCCCAAACTCAACGGGTTTACTTATAGCCATTGAAGAATTTCATTAGACACCTCCTGGCTCCATCATCAGATCAGCTCAGTGGTACCAGATTATTAAACTGTCATCAGATTTCTAGACATTTGCAAAGTTTCATTATGATACGACAACCAGAAGTTGGTCAAATTTTATTTGTAAGATTTTTATACCGACTTTGTATGGAAAACTAATTTAAGCGTCTTCAAAATAGACCATTTTTGGAAGCTCATAGCTGGACAAAGATTGGAGATAGATAAAAAGTGTCACAGCCGAAGTTGTAGAAAATTTTATGAGGTTTAATAATGTAGTACAACAAAATATCGTATAACGCACAGTTTTTGACATATAAGCAAAAAACCTAAAAATGGGACCTTCTTCGCCCTCCCCCCCCCTCGGGCTCACCTCGGAGGGGTGGGGACTTTTAGTATGTTTATCTCCTAACTAGTCCAAACAAAGTTCTCAAGTTGGTTTTTCTGCTTTCGACTTTTCGATCCACATACCCTTTTTGAGCACTCATTGACTGGGCTATATGTCAAATTCTTATTTAAATGCTTTTAAACTTTTTTTCTTCAGAAAGTGATACTGCAACACAGTGTCACTAATAGGGTTGGCCCTTAAAATGCTTTGAACGCGTTTAATAGGCATAACTACTATACGTATCTGGTTTAGACACTCTTACTTTTCAGATGTACCTAAATGACAGACAAAGCAGTACACTGAATAACCAATTACGTAGCTAACGCTTCAAATGCGAAGGCTATAATATGCTCTTTGAAAGATACTAATCGTACTTGATACTAAAAACACCGAGTTTTTTAATCAAAATCCTTTTTTCCAAGTATCCATTAAAAATGTAAGTACCTTTTCTGTTCTAAGCCTACCAAAACATTTTTCTTTAAAAATCCGCTAAAAATCCCCTAATCAAAAGAAAACACCCCAAATGTAGGGAAATACACCCCGAGGGACACCGTTCAGAACACATTTAAAGGAATCTTTTTAAGCATTAAACCCATGGTTAAATGCACAGACTGTGTTTATTAAAACCAGAGACCGTGCACATTTAACGAGACTAAAGTCAACAATCACAGTTGAATAAGGGTAAGACCTTCATTTTTAGTGGGTATACCCTGCCGCGCCCATTTTCGACGGGTGAGCCCCACGTACCATCTTGCGCCCCCCGGCGTGGAGTGATGATGCGTAATGCATTTTTTCCAGTGTAAAAAAAACCTTCAGAGCGACTCTCGAGCTCGCACGACATGACTTTTTTTTAATATAATATATTCGAAGGAATGTTTCATAATGTCTCTTGGTTAAACTGTTGAGAATATTTTTTTAAATATTTTAAAAAGTGTTTCCGGTATGCTATTATAATTAACAACAAAGTTTGCATAGGACTAAAGTTATGTTTGTCACAAACCGGCCTCAACTCAAATTGGTAGTGAACAGCGCTGACCTTTTGGTCTGATTTTGTTGAAGACGATATTTTTTATACTAAATAGGTTTGACCACATTATCCCACTTGATGGAAAGTGAAAATGCGGTCGACGATGGATCACGTAAGATGCCTAGAAAGGTACCTATTTTCTCGTGCCTTAAAGATACCCAAGTTGAATATGAAGTTTCAAGTTATATTATGCAATATTATAAACAGTATCAACATACGCTTTAGTTAATCATCAAAAACTTGCACATTTATGTAATGTAAGATTCAGAGATTGGGATTCACACTGATCCGAAAAACATAAAAATATTATCATTATATAGGTTTAGAAAATATTTTAGTATTAACTGCACGGCATCAATTTTGTTTAGGGACTACAAAAACAAAATGTGGTGTCTGGCTTTACTACGAAAGTCATTGGTTAAATTGGGAGTATTTTTCGCCACCGTACGCGCGCATGTAACCTTCAAAAATCTTTTCATGTTTTTGGCTTTTTTTTAATGTCTAGTCCATTTTACATGCCTTTCTACTTTTTCCTGAATGCAAATTTATGTGTGGACAAAATACTTTATTACTGTTGTTCTTATTTTTTTATCAACTCAATCATAAACTTGGAATGCATTGATTTAGATTATAATATAATACCTAACTGTTTTTTTTTTCATGTTATTTTTTTACATACCAAATAATGATTTATTTTTAGATTGTACCACCCATTTGGAACATTTGGAACTGAATGGGCAAAAATTGCTTAAGCAACTACAAAAAGCAGAGGTTCTTTATGTGCTATTTTTTCTGTTTGTTACAGGTACCTACTCTTATTAGTCGTATATATACTTCGGTCGTATAGAATGCCATAAATCCGTCGTGTTAAAATAATTTAAAAAAATATATATTTAATACTACTGCTACTACTTTCTTCTTTATACTGCACAATATTTTTTTTCCTTTTACAAATAAAAACAACTTTATTTAACGCAATTAATACCCTAATAGGCTCTCAAACTGTTAACATAAACAAGTTTAAACTAAACAAAAACTTATAATTCTTTCGTAAAATTTCATATTTTTCTACAATTTTCAAGGTATTTTATACAACAAAAGCATCTAAGTGCTCCGCTACGAGTGAAAAGAGAGAGAGCCGTCTAATAAAAACTTCATACCGCTGCATATGCTCATAAAATATACATCGTACTTTGCGCTAATGGAAAAATAATGATTGCTTAAGCAGAACACACCACAGAAACAATATGAGAAGCAGTTAAACAATATTTTATTCATAATAAATAGGGATAAAGAGGTCCTAAATTATTAACAGTGCCAGTTATTCTACCGCCTGAGCAGTGATGTGCAAACATCACTGTGCTCCGGTAGGAGGGCACTGTAGCTAGTGAAATTACTGGGCTAAAGAGTCTTAACATCTCATGACTCTTGAGTAAGAAGCGTTGGTGCAGTGCTCCTAGAATTTCACATAATTGTGAAATCCTAGGTAACACTGTACTGATTATGGGCAGCCGTTATCTCTTAACATCAGGAGAGCGTCTTGCTCGTCTTCTACTTCATCACATAAAAAAAAAAATTAAATGTTTATTAGTTTTACGCTTCATACGGATTGGGGTTTATAGGTACTTTTAAAAAAACTGGTTACTCAACTTACATTGTCAGAGTCAAATCATAATCGCTATTATAGGCTTTGTGGTTAACCTACATGTTACGTGCCTACCAAAACGCGGTACATGATGTCTCTTCTCCTTAGTCGTTTCAATCTTGACTTTGTAATCGTGGCTGATGATGCTGCATTCTCATTATTGGCTAAAACAGATCCCTCGCGATGCGCCTCCACATGTCACGGTCTCCAGCGTCTCGGGAACTTTGCACTACAGAGGTTTGTGTCATCTTTTATGAGGTCTGTCCAATGCGTAGGTGATCGACCGCGTGACCGCTTGCCCTCCACATTTCCTTGGACAACGAGTCTCTCCATGGAGTGTTCGTTTATAACAACGTGGCCGAAATATTTAAGAATTCGTGTATGTACAGTACAGTCGAAAACACACTCTGTTTGACATAATAATATACAGACGTAAAACTTGTGTCACACCGAGATTTGAACCCAATTTCGGATTATTAGGGAGACGTACGACTACTCGGCCTTGTACTTATGTGGTACTCTCACCCTCTATAACCCCATCAAAGTTCCACAGTAAAGAGTAACGGAAACGTTACACGAGAATGAAAGATATAATTTTTAAATTATTATTTTGCCTTCTATATTACTTTTTACACTGTGACTCCCCAACGCGAAACGGAAAAGAAAACAATATAACCACTTGAAATAATTAAGTACCTATATAAGAAAAACCTATGCAAAGAGCTCCATGTTAATGAGGTGATGGTTCCGTAGAAAATCATTTAATTTTTACAATTCCTTCCAAACACATTCTCTGCAAGAGATTGTTGACCGCTCTTTTTTCTCTATTTTTTTTTTTGAGAAAAAAGGGCGGAAAAACAATAGAATGACCCTTTATTGCATACCAAAATACGAGACATAGTTATGAACATAATATTAACGACAAAGATAAAACTGAAGGTAAAAGGTAAACTGAATAGGCGGTCTTATCGCATATATTTCCTGTAACTTATTTCGGAATAAAGTGTTATGCTATTCTATTCTGTAGTAGAAAAGACTCACCAGAAAAATTTTACACACCGTATTAGAAAGACTTATTTGAATTCTATTTTCAAGATAAAGACGATAATTAAATTCGGTTGAACCCACCCAATCAGTTTAATACAACGGGTGAAGGCTTAGAAACCCTCGTAATTATAACAGAAGATGAAACGATTCATTATCATTCCAGCTGATGAAGGCGTGTTTGGTCACACTCGCAAAATGTCACACAAAAAATTGTCACATTCGCAAATTGTGACATTCGCATACATGATATTGTCATATTAATTCGCAAATAGTTATTATAGCAATACGTAATAACAGCAAAAGTCATTAGAAACGCGAATTTTCAGGCTTTGTTTTTTGTCATTCGCATACATGATATTGTCATATTAATTCGCAAATTGTTATTGTAGCAATACGTAATAATAGCAAAAGTCATTAGAAACGGTAATTTTCAGGCTTTGTTTTTTGTTAAACGTACCCAATAAGTTTAATACAACGGGTGAGGTAAGCCCTCGTAATTATAACAGAAGATGAAACAATTCATTACCATTCCAGCTGCTAAAGGCGTGTTTGGTCACACTCGCTATGATATTAAGACGCAAAATGTCATGTTGTATGTCGTCACAGTAGCAAAATGTCACATTCGCATAATATTATGTCGCAGTAGCAAATTGTCATTGTAGCATTTTTTTATACAAAGAAGGTTGAAGACGAGCAAGACGCTCGCTCTCCTGATGGTAAGAGATAACGCTGACCATTATCAGTACCTACAGTGTTACCTAGGATTTTGCAAGGATATCAAATTCTAGGTTCACGGCGCCACACGCTTTTTACTTAAGAAACATAAGATGTTAAGACTCTTCAGCCCAGTAACATTTTCAGCAAAATTTCATCATTAGAAACGCCAATTTTCATACTTTATTTTGCTAATATGACGATTTCCTAAAAAGACAATTTGCTATTGTGACAATTTGCAAATGTGACAATTTACTACAGTGACATTATGCTACTATGACAATAAATAATAATAATGTAAATTTGAGAATGTGACCAAACACGCCTGATCCCAGCTGATAAAGGCTTTGATAGATTGAATTGAGCATCAGGAAGCTGTCAGCTATGTCAAATATAATTATAATAACAATAGCTGCGGCCTTGATAACGTATTGTGGGTTTAAGTTACTTAATAAATAGGTTTCAGGGACTTTATAATATATTACTGGAACTAAGGAGTAATCATTACAAGGGACTAGCATTGTGATTAAGATATAGGAAAAGATGTACATAATATGTATACGGAATGTAGAGCAGTGTATGTTAAATTTAAATAAACATTGAGCCAGCTATATTAAGCGTGAATGATCAACTTTCGCAAGGTCAACTAAGATCAACTTTCCGTAAAAGTCTCATTAAAATAGTTTCCAAGATATGTAATTTTTGAATTCATTTATCAGTTAGTCTTTGACAACGATCCGCGTGATATTAAGTGATATTCAGACTACCGCTGATGGTGGCAGACTAAACCTAGAAAGCGGGAATAAATCTCTTCCTGGCTTCACTGAACATCATGCCGGGACACGGTCATAATGACCACTTGGCGCCACGGTTTTGTCCAGTGGGTGTTAACTATTCTACTAACCTAAGACTGAAAATCAGTGCTGCGCAGTGGTTTCTCCCTGTGCCGCACGAAGCTGAGTCTATCGTATTTGACAATAGAATTGTTCAAATTGTTTACTTTTTTTTTTCATGTGTATATTTTCTGTTTTTCTACTGTCAATAAATTCCTTTTTTTTAGTCACGGTCGAAGCCTGTAAGATATAACACGTGGGAAAACACACAGCTAATTATAGTCATTGGTGCGGGGCCGGGATGCAAACCCAGTGATCCAAAATTACATCTGCACCACATAACTCTTTAGCCACCACCGCTTACCATCGATTCAAAATAGTTTGTAATATTTAAGGTTCGAAGGAACCTTAAATACTAGTGCATGGAAACCTAACACCTGTGCGTTATTTAAAACTGTTCAACGTCGAGAACGCAGGTTTATGCAAGATTGCTCTAATATGCTCTAGAGATGAGACTTTATCGACTACACTCGATAAAAATTAAGTTGAGTTTTAGTAAAAAAAAACATGGTTTGGAAGTTGTTTGTAAAATATTTTCGTTGATTTATTAATAGACTAATATAACATTACAACACTACAACGACTATAACATTTATATGGTTTAAGTAGATTTTTAAATATTGATTCGATAAACTCTACCATGAAATAAATAAAAAAAATGTTTCAACAAGACTACAGATATTATTAACCCTAGATAGCTAATGTTATTGGACTACCTTGGTAAGCTTTTTACGTAGCTTTCTAGGTTCTTCTTGGTAAATTGTACAGTTCAAGACTGAATTATAAAAGAAAAAGACAGTTAAAAACAGTCGTTAAAATATACAAAAACGACAAAGATTTTATTAATAACCATAACAACAAACCACCATGAACAGCAACATTTATCAAAAAAGCAAAAAAAATCTCTCGAATAAGCAATTTATTTAAACCTTATTATAATTTCTTCCTCTCATACATTTTACAAGTTGCAAGAATCTTTTAATTATCCAAATACGGAATATTCTAGCGTCTCGGAAACAATTGTGCGCCGTCAATATTTGTATAAGGTCCTGAACAAACGGAAAAATGCGCGCCGGGTGAAATTAGGCCGTTCGCAGATTCGCAGCTCACTGATTCACGACAATGGGGAATGGCGGTAACTCATTGCTGGATGTTCTGGCAAATCTAGTCGCTGAGATATGCCTAATGTTATAGGTTAGATTTATTGGTTGAACTGTGGTATCACGGTTTTAGGCGCTTGAAATCTTAGTTCCAGTTTTTTTGTTGAGTAACTTAGTGTATAGGATGACGAACTTTTTTTGTCCTATCTCCGTTATTGTGGACGGAGGCCTGTTCTTCTCTATGTACTTAAATATTTTAATTCATCAGAACTTCCAGAAAGCAGCGGATCAATTTGGTCCCGCCATCCTGAGGTTAAGATAGCGGGACTACGGTTTTTGCTGTGCCGCAGCTTGTTTGTTGAGGTACCTAATTTTGATCGGAGGTACTAAATATGTACCTAATATTGGTATATGTTTCATGCAAATCCCAGACTTGGTCCCGCCATCTTGACGGTCGCTTTCATGCTAGTTCTCGCTTATGCTTACTTCTCGTACTTTTGTTCAGGATACAAATTCTTTCTGTCGACATAATGGTGGATCCTGCTAAATTCCGTACGCCATACCACTGATGGATATGATGTAAAGAGACGATGACGCTGTAGATGTAAATAAACTAAACATATAAGGTGGGATAAATACCTTCTTAGCTTCAATAAATTTCAAATTTAGCCTAAATAGGTTAAGCAGTTTTTATTTAATTTAATTATTAAGTTACATAAAAAAGTATAATAGGTACATCATAGTACACCTAACAGATATTATTTCAAAATTAAACTAGTATTTCCATGTAACTTTTGCAATTTATATCCTGAGTTTCGTAATTAGAGTTAAAACAACGCAACGTGAGCGAAAACTATCTGGAAAAACAAACAGCGCTATTTTTGCTGATTTGCAAATGGTGCCGAAACCCGGAACCCCAGGAAAAGGGAGCTCGCAATTCGCAGTTCAGCGGTCGCCAACAATGGACCCGGATTTCACTTTGAACATTTAACCACGGGAATAGTTAATTTATGTTCCCAATTGAGAATGATCTAATTAAACCTCCCACAAGATTAGCATTGACCTCCAATAATTGTTTTATTATGTGTATTAAAATTTATAACAAAATACCTGACAAATTTAGGGAACCTAACTTAACACTAAATGTATTTAAGTCCAAAATAACACAGTGGTTGGCTGAAAAATGTTTTTACTGTATAAAAGAATTTTTTGAATATAAATATAATAAATTGCTATGCTTGCTCTCTAGGTTAATGAAAAAGATTATTTCTAGTAATAACTGATAATTTTTATTTTTATGTTACAATAATTATAAGAATGTATTCATATTTCATATGTCTGCAAAAGACAGGTTTCGGTTAGACAATGCTTAAATTAAGACCTCTTTGTACCTGAAATCGATGAATAAACGACTTGTATTTGTATAGAACATTACTATTTTATACGAAAAAATCTGCCAGTTTCTGCGGGGAAAGACAACGTACACCAATAATAATAATACACTAATGAATTTTTCTATAACTTCACTACGCACCTAACGAAATTGTTAAACATGGGCATGAAATATACTTATACAAAAGACATCCACACACTGAAATAACCGGTATTTTATGACAACTAGTTCTATGCCCGGCGGTTTAGACGTAGCGTATCCAGTGGATGTCTAAGCGAAGAAATTCCAAAACTACTATGCTTATTTTCAAACTACACTGAACGTATGATATTTTTAACGACAGCCTGTCAGTTTACAATGTTGGTTTTGCTACGAACCTGTTAGTATATAGGTATATAGATATGGACTATTGGGTTTATTCAGTGTGATAGATGTAAATCCGTTTCTATTTTTAACAATGTGTAGAATTTATATTTTGTGAATTCTTGGGAGCTTTTTTCGTATCTATTAAATTCCTATGTAGGCGACTGTAATTTGCAAGCGTTATTGCTTAAAATCTATCCATGCATATACCAAGTCATGGTACAGGCCTTGTAGTAATCTCAGTGACTTGAAACTGTAACATATCGTATAGCTTTGCCACGTAATCTATATTTTTTTTTACATATATCAAGTTGCTGCGAGACTGCGTGCACCTTTTGTCATTACAATTTTATATTATTCTAGCTTAGTATCTCTAATTGTCCATAGCGTGTTTTTTATTTTTTAACAGTGTTAGTTTTCTATAAGCAGAGAGCATCTGGCAAAGACCAGCCCCCGCTCGCAGCACCCGTTCACGAGTTGACGTACGTGCCAGCGTCGTCCTCCTCAACCATTTCTGAGGGAAGTGGGTGACCCTCCACGTCCCACCACCACGAGCTTGAGTATTTAAATGAGCATGACTGCACCAAGTGCTCTCTGGTTACCTAAATCTAACCTATACTATCTTATTTACTAATTAATTTATTGTCCAAGTCAAAGTCAAGACCGGAGGTCGTCACTGTTCTGTCGAGCATTTTCCTCAAGACGATCATATCGCGATGCAATATGGCCATCGCGAGGTTGTGCCTCCAAATAGTGTCTAGGCTCCACACAACCTATTAATTGTGATTTGACTCTGACAGTGTAGGTAGGGTAACCAGTTCTGTTTGGAGAATAAACTCCAATTATTATTATGGTAAGTTCCAAATGATAACCTTATAGGAAATATTAGCTCCATAATATTTCCGAACGTCATTGTAGGTAATAAAATATGCGAGACCATAAAAACCGCAAGAATTATTATGGAACGAGATATTTACGCAAAATAAAATTTATTGGATACCTGATCAAGGTTAGCTGACTTAACAGTAACTGCCTGTGCAGAGACTGATGCAACCAATGAGGCCTCTGAACTGGACGTGACGCAACCGGAAGAGAACGATACAGAGCCAGATAATGCTCAAGTAGAGGCTGAAGTTGACCAAACAGACAATGAACAGATAGATACAGAAGCTGAACCAAATACACAGCCAGAAACGGCTCAGTCCACTCAATCAACCTCTCAGTCAACGTCTCAATCAACGTCTCAGTTAACGGCTCAGCCAGAATCAACAGAAATTGAGTCAGAGCCTGATCCAGTGTCTCAGCCAGAAGAAGCGACAGAGTTGACCGAGTCAACGGAAATGTCGGACGCGTTGACTTTCGATGAGAATCACTTCAGTACGCCGACAGGGGGCGCTTCACCGATGACGTCATCCATACCGGTTGGCCACACAACCTATAATTATAATTACGTGAGAGCGGTTTGACTCTAATAGTGTTAATTAGGGCAACCTGTTCTGCTAAAAGTTCTATCACAATTTAGTGTCGTTTGAGATTTTGACTCTTTTTTGATGCAGAGTGAAGCAGGTGTGGCCTGCCCATTTTAGGTTCCACACGCAGTGATTACCCTGGTAATTACAAAAAATATATATTAAAACGTCAAGTCATCACAATATCTAATTACATTATTCTACGTGCGAGTAATTGTTACCTCTTCACACTTAAAGGCTGAATCGATAAAGCTATGATTTGGCAAGACTTTTGAATAACACATTGGCTTTTCATTAGGAAAAACTGCTACCATTTTGCATAGAAATAAGAACATTTGGTAAGTTATAAACTAGTTGTACCTTTAAAGTTGTTTTTTTATACGACGAAGTAAGAAGACGAGCAAGATGCTCTCCTGATGGTAAGAAATAACGCTGCCCATAATTAGTACAGTGCTACCCAGTACACTGCGCAAACGCTTCTTACTTGAGAGTCAAAAGATGTTAAGACTCTTCAGCCCAGTAATTTCACTAGCTACAGTGCCCTCCTACCGAAGCACAGTAATTTTTGCACATCACTGCTCAGGCGGTAGAATAACTGGCACTGTTGGGGTACCCACCTAGTCGACCTCCTGCAAAGGAAGTCTACCCCCGGTAGACAATAGGAGTAATTACTCGTATGTAGTAGTACATATATATTAACGGGCTGTTAGTAACAAACACACGCACACGTATTGCCTTTGATTAAAATTTCATGAAAATTGTGATAAAAATCAAAATCATAGTTTTTTTCCTATTCATAGTTTAATTTTCAAAAGTAAACGGCGAAGATGATTTTCACAATGGCACAGGAAATTGGTTCGCAACACATTTCGCAATGTATTACGTGATATGACGTGGCATGACGTCGCGACATCACTACGTGGGCCCGCGTTGTATTCTGTCTGATTTGTTACGTTCACTAATGGTACGGTAATCTTTGGAAAAACAATCGTAGATTTTTTGAGTGATGTAGTGAGATGGCAATATTATTTTTATTATTGTGTAGGATCCTATATTGCCGCCTTGTGTTTTCTCCATCTGTCATCTCTTCCTTGGTCTGCCACGCCATCTGGTAAATTTATTTTACAAATATTATGATATTTGACCCGCTGGTTTTAAGTAACATAAGAAATATTATTTATAACACTAGCTGAAATTCATTATACTCTGTAATATAAGCTCGTTATCCACTCAAACGTCCCGACCGCTATAGCGGTCTGAAAAAAAGTTGAGTTAAACGTTACAGCCGCTATAGCGGTCCTAGCGACTTGCTACTTTAAAAACATGTTTTTATCTATGAAAACGGTGAAAAGTTGCGTAAATATGGTTGTATATGGCTTTGTAATAAACATTTTAAGTCTGTAGTCATTAAATCTGAAGCTAAGCTCTTGGCAACATTTAAAATTTATTTTTTGAAATTATAGTTTCGAAGTTTTCATGCGTGCCAGTGAAATCTGCGTATAAAATGTTTATAATTCACCTTATTTTATTAAAATTATATATTATTATAATCCTCATGATACTATCTTTCGGAATTGGTACAGATATTAAGGAAATAAACACAATCGGGACAATTTTACATGTCTTAAAGTCGACATGTAAAATTTTTATCGCGCTTGCCGCGTTTCTGTAATATTTTTCCATGATTAATTTTAATCAACTATTATTTTATTAAAATACAACTTAAATTTAGAAAAACAGTTCAACATGATTATTTACGTATACCTAAAATTAAAAAATATAAAGAAAAATAGTTTGAATTCATTGATTTAATATTCCCATTCTCAGGATTTTATTCTAGGCGTTGAAGATTTATACACGAATGGGTGGTTTGTTTTGATTTATTGTGCTACACTGTACTCTGTAAGTCATTATATTTTGGTATCAAATCAAAGCTTATATAATCTAGTTAAATAATATGCAGGTAAAAATAAGAAATATTCAGAGATGTTTCGTAAAACAGTGTTTAAACCAAAAAAATACCTAAAATTTACACATATTGCCAAGTTAGATTTTTTTTTACATACTTTGTGGTTAATATTTGAATCAAAATTTTCAGATATTTTATATCTTTATAGTTTTAATTACATAATGCTATTTTTTCATAGAAAATGGTTCAATAGTTTGCTAGAAAATAGACGTTTAGTAAGTATCAGTAGTAAGCGCACGACGCGATTCTATTTGGATCGCGGACGCGGACGTTCGACGCTTTTTGAGCTGTCAAGGGCGGACGTGTGAGTGGTTAGTTAAAATTTGATAGTTTTTCTATTATTACAAAAACATCGTCCATTTGCGATGAAAGTGTAACATTTCCGTTTTATAGAGGTAAAACCCCGAAATTTGGCAGTGATCTTTCACGCCGTGTCACCCCACTTTAAAATTCCTAGTACACACTACTCTTGGCAAAGTTTGTCTGACTATAAATGCTAATATCTATGCCCATGGTAAGTCAGATTACCGAAAAATAAAAAGATCTTCTGTCATCTTGGTGCATTTTACTACTTCCGGCCTTTTCTATTCTAAAAGTAATAAACAATTTGTTTCCAAAAAATATCGCTTCCTTAAAAACGGTGTTAAATAAACGAAAAAAACCACGTAAATTCTCACATATTTGCGAGGCACGAAGTTTCTCAAAGTTTTATCAGAGGCAGATTGTTCATTGGAAGTGGAAGGCTCGGGGCCAATTTCAAATTGACATTATCTGTTTTATAGCTTCCCAACTTGAGCGGGCTATTAGGAAATGTCGAAGTTAGCCTCTTGCGCATTATCTCTTTTTAGACGATGTATTTTTAAACGAAAATTAAAAATAAAATTAGTGATAATGATGCCGTCCATTTATGAGTTAAGTAGGGTGTAGAACTAACATAATTTGTGCTTACCTAGCATGGATTGTGCGGCTTCTCATCTGTCGGTTAATACTACTTTTGCATACGGCAGTTTATATACGGCTTTTTTAACATCAAAACTTGACAGAAAAACAAGACTTGGACACTCCAACTAGGCTCATTAATTTGAGCAGGTTCCATTATAATATATATTTCTAGACTTGATCTAGTAGAGTTCATTTCTCTTCTAAACACTTTTTTTTCCACCGAACTTATCTAAACTATACTCGTTAGATACATAGAGGTAATATCAAAATAGTGTAATTTTACCCGTTTATTAAAATTTTCAAAGTTTTTAAATAATGTACCTACAAATTATACTCAAATAGGACCTTGAATGTGTATCCTATTATTTTTTTATTATGAAACTGCCAGTTTACCTTACATTTTCACCAATTCTTATGAAAAAGATCACCGATTTTTATTAGTGCCAAATTTGCTGAAAATGTCGCTGTATTTTCTGAAAAAACTCGAGTCGCCAAAGTTTAACAAGAACATTTTTGTTCAGTTTTCAAGTACAGAATATATGTTTTTTCCAAGTTCCTAAGTCGGTTTTCCTTTAAACTGCAAGAATGGTTACTGTTGCCCAGGGTCATTACCTGCTACTTAACTACTAGTGCTCTAAGAATGTGCTGCGCTGTCTAATTTATGGTTAGGAATAGGAAGGGATGTAGTGATGTGTCTTACTTAGTCTTTTTTTTTTGTTTTATTTTAAAATATACTTTTTTTATTTTACCTGTTAATTTTTACGAGTAAATAATAATAAAAAAAAACTAAATTTTTGAGACTTGAAACAGGTTTGTTATATATTTGGTTGGGCAAAATGGTTCAAAAGTTATCTAAAATTAATAAAAATGACTAAATATTTTGTTAAGGTTTTAACCCACATCTTACCAAAAAATCTAGAAAGAACTAATTTATTCTTATACATATTCACTTTTTTAATTGTGCCTAAATAGATATATAATAAAGCGAATAAAAAATGGTTTAAATTTTACCAGTAGTTTGAAATTTACGAAGAAACATTGACTAGCAAATATACATTTTTAAAATGTTGAATGCTTCTCAATCTTAAAAAAATGTCTCACAGAATTTTGCAATTCTATATTACACTAGCTGCACCCAGCGGTTTTACCCGCTATATCCGCCCGTCCGCCTACGTATTATTTCAGGGTCTATACTATCTCTTTACCAAATTTCAGCTCAATCGGTCCACCTGTTTAGGCGTGAAGAAGTAACAAACATACACACTCACATACTTTCGCATTTATAATATTAGTGTATGTAATCACACAAGGTATCGATTTGATATAATTTTCTTTTTGAAGTAGCTTCAAAGTTTGCCTAAAGCCTAACCTACTCTATTTATATTGCAAATTGGGAAGCTAAGTTTATATAAAATTTTAAATTAAATTTTAAAAGATGTAAAGAGAGCCAAGACCCTGCCAAGGAAAGTTAGTGAAGTTTTCCCATCACTCGTGTATTGCAAGCTAATGTATAGAATTCCTCCGCTCGGGCACTGTTACAGCGCGAGTGCTGGAGCATTTTTGTTGAGAATTATTGGTTCCAGGTTTTAAAGAATGTTTATAGCAATTTTTAAACATTATATGTGAATAATTTTTAAATTATTATACTTCAAATTCTGGTCATTTTTTTTGAAAAAAGATTTTCCTGTGAATACCGAGTTTAAGTCACTAGCACGCGAAGTAGCCTTAAATTAAATCATACTCCTCAGCACAGTGAGTGACTTAAAATTACGAAACGGCAAGAAATAATAATAACGCATCTCTCTGATATTGTTTATAAATATAGGTAATATTATTATGTAAACGTGTAAACCTAGAAAAAATTATAATTCAGTCCCTACACTAACAATTTTCATCGAGTCCACCGCAGGGCAAACGTCACTTCAAACCAAATCCCCACCAAGCGTCGGCTGCAAGTGAAATATTCCACAAGTTTATATAAAATATCGTACAATGTGTATCTAAAACGGGATGACAGGCTGTCCGGTATAGTCACTTTGTAACAGGAAAGGAGGGAAATCTCGTGTCTACGTCACGGGTTACTTTAATGTCATGGGTGTCACTAGAGATGGGAATTGTCTTGTTTTTAGAGCTTCAGTTTACATGATAGGGATGCTGACAAAAAATTTGCACGTATTTTTTACAAATTTTCATTTACTTTCACCTGTCTGTTCTGTGTGTGTGTGTGTAATCAAATCTTGGAGTTTTGGAATTTTAATTTGATCCACTTCCCTATTTCTGATTGAGCTGAAATTTGGCATGCATGTATAAATCGGATGACAATGCAATATTATTATGACATGGATCTGATCTGTTGATGGAGCTGGAAGGTGGCCATAAGAACTTCATAATTAAACGACGCAACCCCATCGAGTTTGGGCTCATTTGATTCGTCTTGACGAGTACTTTGGAGCTAGATGGTAATAATAATAAAAAATCACTTATTTCTTTGTGAGTTTGATAAGCAAATGTTAAAAAAAATAATACAATGCACTAAAGATTCCTGGTCGGAGTTTGTGACGTGAGTTGCTCCAAATCAAATTGGTACATTTTGTGCGGTAACGTAGCGCGCCCCCACTCAGAAACTCAAATAATATTCTCAAGTTTAATATTCTCAGCCATTTTTTATTTTATTAACAAAGAAAAAAACGTAACTATAGGATAGGATTCAGATTTGTCGTCCCTACCTCGAAAAAGTTTGTTTGTTCTTTATTAACTACAAAAAAATTATACAACCTATAAATTGTAATATGACTCTGACAGTATAGGTAACCTGTTCTGTTATTGGAGTATAAACCCCAATTATTATTATTATCAAATAATATAAATTATAATTCGCAATAAATTACCAATACTAATAAACCGAAAACACTTTCATTTGTTGAAATTGTGATATTAAAAATAAAGTTATTTAATAATTTTATCATTTTCAATATTATTTATTAGCTTTATTTTAGAAATACTAACAAAAGTCTAGTCTCAATTAATGTAGTTCGTGATTAAATCAATTTATGTTTGTCTTTTGTTTATTGTTCAGTCAAAACTAAAAACTGTTTCTCAGCAATATTTGTTCATTTGATTAAATATTAGAAACAAAATAAATATTATAATATAACGCAAAAAATCAATAAGAATTCATAAGTGGAGTATGCAGTATACACATAATCACACTTTACATTATACTAATATTATAAAGACGAAAGTTTGTGAGTGTGTATGGTTGTTACTTGTTCACCCCTAAACGGGTGGAACGATTGAGATGAAATTTGGTACAGAGATAGCTTAAATCCTGAAATAGCACACGGCTACGGCACAGCGGATAAATACGCTAGAGGCAGCTAGTTTTTCATAAAAATAATTCGTTTGATGCTCGTACATTGCAATAACAAGACATAAAGAAGACATAGAGAAGGTTGCGGGTTCGATTCCCGCATGGGACAAATGTTTGTGTGTTCCACAGGTATTTGTTTCTGGTCTGGGTGGTTTTCAATATCTATTATAATTATGTATTTACAAAAGAAAAGTATATAAGTATTATATCCGTTATCCTAACCACCATAATACAAGCATTAAGTTGCTTAGTTTGGGGTTAGGTGGCGCTGTGTGAAAAGTCCTGAAATATTTATTATTTATTATTATGTCGCTCTTTAACACGGGCTAAGCCCGGGCCTTTTTATAGGCGTACACGGAGACAAGAAGTCCAACGCGCAGAGGCCCTTTTGAGCTTTTAATATAAATGTAATGGGTGACACTTATTGGAGTCTGTCTGTGAGTCCATCCATAGAAAATGGGCTCAAAGACAGTCTCCGCCAAGTGACAGGACTATTGCTGATTAATGGAAACTAATTGAACTAGGCTATGGATGTGCATTCTAAATGGATGGTTAATGAGACTATTGCTAGGACTACGGCACCTGCCACTTCCGTCCCATTAGGAAATATGTAGGCAGGTGATGACTCGCCACTCACTAAACGGGCCCCCATAAAGGCCGACATTACATAGCCGACGAGAAGGGCAACGTTGGTGCAAGTGGCTGGAGGGGGAGAGGTGTCCCTGGACTTTAAACACGTAGGCCAACTCGCCACTTATGCTTCACATCCTCCCTCCGAGCGTGCAGCTCTCGCGACTCCACTCTGGCCGGCCAATGAAGGCAAGCACAGAGGTGGGGGACTGTTCCTCGTCAGTGTTCACTCCGGCCGGCCGGTGAAGGCAAGCCGGAGATAAGGAACAGAATCCTCCCCCGGGAGCACTCGGGTCCGTGGGGTCGCTATTCCCCAACAGCTCGCCATAAGCTGCCCTGCGGTGGCTCGGGTCCGTGGGGTCGCTACTCCCCAACAGCTCGCCATAAGCTGCCCTGCGGTGTTATTATTATTATTATTATTTCGCAATCGACATTGTTAAATAATATTTTTTTTCTTTTTTTTTTATAGCAGACTAAACAAGCGTTTGACCGCAATCTCACCTGTTGGTAAGTGACGATGCAGTCGAAGTTGTAGCACGCTTGTTCAGTAAGAACCTATTCACTCTTGATTTGAAAAAACCCACGTTATAGCATTCGGGAAACACTGATATTATGTAGCTTAATTTTATACCTTCGATTTAATAATAATTATTATAATACAAAATAAAACTTATTTTATGTTATTTGCATGTCTACTTTGACCACTTTTCAATTATACCTGAATTAATTTGTAACAACATTTAATGCAAATAATATTAATTTTATTTCATTTCATTCTAAAAGTCACCATATTCAGCTATGGTACACACATTTATTTATGTTAATGTACTCGTATTAAGAAGAATTTAAATTCTTACCATAGTTTAAAATATGAATAACAATCCCGGAAGACCAGTAAATACCACGGCTCTACATTTTACAGTTGCAAACGCAAAAAAATAACATAAATTCATTCACAAAATGTTTTGATATTACGAAGTCGGGAATGTCGAGTGCAGACTAAATTCAAAACATTACGAAATTTCAACACAAACGGGACTCAACATAACTGAATTTACATGCTCTATGTTTGTGCAGCGAATGCCGAATATTTGCGTGCAAACTTCTTCAGCAAACCGTCTGATTTTCACCGATATAACATAAAATATATAAAGAAAACTTTGTGAAATTGTTAATTTTGGTTTGGATTTTCGGACAGTTTCAAAATAAAACAAAATACATCGTTTAATCAAACCACCATAGGAATATCCAATATGTCAAAAAATATTATTATAGTATACATCTAATTACTCAATAACCAAAAAAAATTATAAAAATATTTGATATCTACGTTTTTTTTGGTATGTAAATGAAATAAAACCGACGCGACGCCCAAGACCCAAACACAACTACCGAGACGACCCAAATTTTAACGTGCCTTCCAAAACACGGCGGCGTACCTATTATAGTTGCCACATTTTTGCTTCCCTCTAATAACGCCACAATGCGCGGTAGTTTGACGTTTGAATCCATTGGAAACCCATCGTTCCATTGGAAACCCATCGTTCCATTTTGGGAACCCATGGTATTTGTTTTTTGCCTGAATCCATCGGAAACCTTGCCTATTATTAGCTATCGCACACTTGTGACTGACACTATTAGCCTAATATAGCCTAAATATTCCCAACACCAAAGAGCGCTAAAGCTAAAAGGTTTTTCTAAAATTTGTCGTCTAATGTTTATTGGATATGCAACAAAGTTGAAAAACTAACTTCTTATCTTTACCGCCTAAAATTGTTAAGTAACGTTAGTCACCAGTGCGCTATAGTTAATAATAGGCCCTCGGTTGTCTGTGATTTTACCAGCGCAGTGGCCCAAGCACAGATGCCGCATAGATTTGTCTTGCTGTCAAGTCAACTGTCATCACTCATTCACAAAAGTTTTTTTTGTTTTAATCTTAATTTCCGTCTAAATTTTCAACGTTTATTTCAAAATTTCATTTTTATTACTATGTACTGTTTCCAATTTTCTCCAAATATAAATTTAATTACGTATCAATAATAACTTTAAACCCAAATTTTATGTAATGTATAAAATTCGATAAGGTGTATTATTTTCAATGTATGCTGTGTCCGCCTCGAAGAAGGGCATACGCTTGTATTCCCTAACATAGATATACTACTTTACGATACACGAGTAGTATATCTATGTTCCCTAAGCTTAGACTATTGTGAATTAAACATGTTTTAGTGTATTGTCCGGTTTAGTAGACCTAATAAAAAAGTACAATGTATGGGATGACAGTTCTACTCTTGACATTTCTGCGGGATCCTATGTGTCATGCTACGGCCACAGTGCTCCTTAGTGTCATTTGAAAATTTATTTTTCCCAAAGCATGTCGGTGAATTTCACTAAAGCACAGGAATATAGTTAACGCTACCCGCATTATTATACCGTCAGCAATTCATTATAAACCCGGACGTTCATAGCTTACAGTATACGTGCGAGCAGATATATGTACGGAGATAACAAGTAACGAGCACTATGCTGGTTTAATTGCTGCGCCATTGATAGTGCCGGGAAAGATAGCAACACGGATTAGGGGTTGTAACACTTTTTAAAGGAATTTTAAGCTTTATGAGCGTATATATCGAGTGACGCTCTCTCACTCGCACCTTTTGACAAATTTTGAAATACAAATTCATAGAATTAATTTATTGAAAATTCCTTAAGAACAGCCCTCCATAATATTTTTTCACACATTTAAAAGTATTTCAAGTTTGATATATTTAAAAATGGCATGAAAAGAATTTTTGAAAGAAATATTATTAAATTAACCTATAAAAATAATTCAATAAAAAATATTACCATAAAAACACTTATTACATGGCTTGTGACATAAACATGATTTTATTAAAGAACTGAAATTAAATAATAAAAACACGAGTGTTCCACCGCAAGGTAATAAAATATTCATGATATGATAAAATTATTACGATATTAAGTCGTTTCGTTTTCCAACAGTACTCGAGCATTGATAAAATATTGCAATGTAATAAAAATAATGAGAGCTGTATCCTCCGACTCAATGACGGAACCACTTGATCGAGAGCCTCGTTACGGTTTCATTAATTTCATGTCGGGAAAATATTCAAAATTATGGAGAAAATATTGACACATAGAGTTAAGCTCCGCGGTTGTCCGCAATAAAAAAAGATTTTTCACGGAGGATAGAATAGAATACTCTTTATTGTAACACCACAAATATACAGAGAATCTTAATACTTAAACACAATTTCGTAACTTAAGTGTAACAATTGGCGGTCTTATCGCTAAAAACGACACGTTGTCTTCCAGACAACGTTGCATGGAGAGAAATAGTTACAATCATATGCGTTATTAGTGGTGAAGCTGGTAAGATAAACAGCAATAATTCTTTTAAAATAAGTAAATTAAATAAAAAAATTTAAAAACCCCCAACGCAATACGTAATTCACTCAATATTTTGTGGTGGCGGCCATCTTGGATTTTAAATTTTATATAGTGGGTTGTATTCTACTAGTTAAGCCCTTTCGTTTGATACCCATATTGAGGGGATCGTGGAAGAAAAAAGTAATCCGACATTTTGAAGCGGCGGCCATCTTGGACTGATTTCCACCAAACATGGCTAAGAACACTCTCGACTAACTCTACTTTCAAACAAAAAAAAACTAAATCAAAATCCGTTCATCCGGTCGGGAGCTACGATGCCACAGACAGACACACACACAGACAGACAGACTCATCAACCTTATAACACCCCGTCGTTTTTGCGTCGGGGTTAAAAATGGGATAAATAGGATTAAACTATTCTATGTCCTTTCCTGAAACTAGAATAGTGCTGTTGATTAATATTATTTTCTTGACCATAATGTAAGCTAAATATTAAAAAAATAGACACGTATATTTTTTTTTGGAATTCTAGTATACAACACAATAGAGTTGCTTGGTGAAAGTTAGTGATTTCACTTATTCCTACTCAGGTTAGTAGGTGTGTACATTTTATAAGCGTCAAAATCTTATCCAATTTTTTGACATTTTTTATTATTATTGTTTAATTATTTATTATTATGGATCATATGGATAATTATTATGACCTAATTTTATTTTAAGTTTTTTGATCTTGTCAAAAAATTAAAATAAAATTAGTCAAAAAGTAGCGATAGGAAATTACAAAATTTCATCAAAATCGGTTCTAGGTTTAGGCGTGAAGAGGTAACATACAGACACACACACTTCCATTTATTATATAATTAGGTACCTATCAAATGTGTGGATGTGTAAACATCATCAACGGAACGAAATCCAGATCTTCACTCGCTCAATGATGTGAAAAGATTGCCGTGATTGCTGCAAATATTGGGATTTATGTTTAATTTACGTGTTAACCAAACAACACGAATTTAATTAAAACAAATAACGGTATACCCTAGGATTTCGGCAATTAAGAGAGAGATAAATTCATAGAATTAATTTATTGAAAATTCCTTAAGAACAGCCCTCCATAATAATATTGCACACATTTTAAAAGTATTTTAAGCTATTGCATAGCTTCTATAGCGGGCCTTGAGCGTGGGGACCGAATCCAGAAATTCCGTAACGAAAAAAACCTAACACCCCCCACTCCGACCGGCACAGCGGTGATACTTTTTAGTTTTTCCATCTATAGATAAAAATGCTATGCAATAGCTTTACCGCGGCAGTCTCCGAGTGCCACACGTCTTTTTTTAGTTTGATATATTTTAAAAAAGGCAAGAAGAGCAATATTTAAAAAAAAAATATTTTTAATAAATTCTCATCATGCCATTTTGTAATATGTATATCAAACTGAAAACACTTTTAAAATGTGTGCAATAATATTATGGAGGGCTGGTCTTAAGGAATTTTCAATAAATTAATTCTATAAATTTATATTTAAAAATTTGTAAAATAGTGCGAGCGAGAGAGCGTCACTCGATACACACGCTCTTAACGTGGGCGTTATACATAACTACTAGTGGACCCGCGCGCACTTTGTCGCGCTTAATAAAAAATCTATTATATATTATGCATGTATTACACACAAAAACCTTCCTCTTGAATAACTTTATTTATTAATGAAAACCGCATCAAAATCCGTTAAGTAATTTTAAAGATATAAGAGCAGACAGGCAGACGCGGAAAACAACTTTATTTTATACTATGTAATGATATTTACCTATGTATATTTTTCATAGATCATAACAAATTAGTCAATGGATATAGTACAGTAGCACTGTACTAATTATGGGCAGCGTTATCTCTTACCATCAGGAGAGCGTCTTGCTCGTCTCCTTACTTCGTTGTATAAAAAAAAACCAAAATTTAAATCTTGCTAACGAAAATACTCAGGTACTATATCCATTGACTAATTTGTTATGATCTATGTAAAATACTGCGAAGGCAGTATTTTACATAGTAAAATATACATATTTTACATAGGTAAAATTCTGGGTGCACTGCACCAACGCTTCTTACTTGACAGTCATAAGATGTTAAGACTCTTCAGCCCAGTAATTTCATTAGCTACAGTGCCCTCTTACCGAAGCACAGCAATGTTTGCACATCACTGCTCAGGCGGTAGAATATCTGGCACTGTTGGGGTACCCACCTAGTCGACCTCCTGCAAAGGAAGTCTACCCCCGGTCGTTAGGTTCAATAAGTGTATAATATGAAATTTTATTTCACGACTATGAAGAGATTATTTTCTACTCAGTTAATCATTATGTTTAACTATATAGGAAGGTATAGGTTTTCTAGCCTTAGCCTAAAAAAAACAACATACGAGTATAAAACAAATATACATTCACCCATTCTATTATTATAAATGCTAATGTCTGTTACCTCTTGACGCTTAGAACACGGAACCGATTGAGATGAAATTTGGTTAGAAAACTAGTAGTTCGAATCTTGGGGAAGGACTTAGGATAGTTTTATCCCATTTTATATTCCTCAGGATAAAAACTTTATACGGGTAAAACCGCGGGGTGTTACGAGTACATAATATATTAATGTCACTAAAAGGGGATGTAGAATAGGTTACTACATATTCACGTATATTTTTTTTATTTGCGTAGTGCTCTGCAGTACGCAACGTAAAAGTTTTTATTGCGCCCCACAAACGTAATATCCACTCCAACTCGGTGCAAAGGTTAAAAAAACATGAGAAATGTTAGCGACAAGGCCTTTTTACAAGCTTTATATTACTTTCACCTGTCTGTTGTCTGTCTGTCTGTCTGTAATCAAATCTTGCAAGTTTAATTTGACCCACTTCCCGGTTTCCAATTGAGCTGAAAATTTGCATGCGTGTGTAAATCGGATGACAATGCAATATTTTTATGACATCGAGCCGATCTGATGATGGAGCTAGAAGGTGGCCAAAGGAACTCTGTCATAAAACAACGCAACCCCATCGAGTTTGGGCTCATTTGATTCGTCTTGACGAGTACTTTATGATGTAAGATGATAATAATAATTAAAGCTTGTTTTTAAAAAGTATTTTTAAAATTTCACTTGTTATGTCAGGATCATGTACACCATCGGTTTTATTCACTAAATTTATAATAAGGCGAACCCGTGATTGCCGAGTTTTGCGGTCGACACTTATGATAAGAAAAAATGCAAGCTGTTATGACTATTCAGATAAAAAATATCAAGAAATAAGTACAAATTTAGATTAAATTTTATCTAATGTAATACATCATAAGATAATACAAATACGTAAATACTTACCACGAAAAAAACAGGAAAACTCAATGTTATTGTTTTGAGACTCGCCCACCACAATTATCTTTATATTAATCTGAATATATATGTATTATAAAGATACCAGCTGCATATTATAAAATAATAATAATAAATAAATAAATATTTCAGGACAATTCACACAGCGCCACCTAACCCCATACTAAGCAACTTAATGCTTGTATTATGGTGATTAGGACAACGGATATAATACTTATATACTTTTCTTTTGTAAATACATACTTATAATAGATATTTAAACCACCCAGACCAGAAACAAATACCTGTGGATCACACAAATATTTGCCTCATGCGGTAATCGAACCCGCAACCTTCTGCGTTGCAGGCGGGTATTAGCCCACCGCGCCACAGAGGTCGTCAAAATAATGATATAATATAAGAAATTATGATATAATGTAAGAATTTTCAAAAAACTAAAGTCAATATTATGATATAATGTAAGAATTTTCAAAAAACTAAATTCAGAGTCCGCTACTAACTTTTTCTTTACGCGGACAATGACGCTAGTACAAAAGCTGGTTTACTATTCGAAAACTAATAACATTGATTAATACAGTATTTGACCTTTTTATAAATATTTCAAGGGCCTCAGAGGTGTTGCTTGAAAAAATCCAATAAAACGTGAAATTAAAAATAGTTTTTACGGAGGATTTCGTTCAGGACTGATATCGAAACGTCGCCTTCCTTTAGGGTTTGGTCTAAAATATTTTTATACCAATTTTTTAGAAAAACCTACTCAGAAATTAATTGTGAAGAAAACTGAAATTAAGAAATTTCAAGAACCTTTTTTGGGAATGAAAATTAATAACAAACACTTTTCTCAAAACACGGACACCAAGTTTGATTAAGTTTTTGTTAAGGTTGTGTACATTGTTCACTTTTAAAACAATATTTTTTCATTCAATAGTTGGATTGATCTTTTCTGATGGATGTGTATTTTCATACTAGCCCAGTAATTTTGAAAACTAATGTAGTTCCAGGGGTTATGCTATCTTCAAAATTTCAGCTCAATCGGTTTAGTAAAAACACACTATCCACTCCATCCACTTATGTAGGTCTATCCTTACTTCCGCATTTATAACACTCGTATTAGAAGAAAGTGGATTTATTTATGTATTTTTTTTAATTATTGGATTTTGATTTTTCTTAAGCTTATGTATCTGCTACTTTTAAATTGTAGGAAAACCTCTACAGTTTTTGTATAAATCTAAGTCATTAATATCATTATTACTTACTCCTTCTTTCGCAGTATTTATCATTCTTTAGGTGAAATGTGCACACTGCTCTACAGTTGCTTCTTTTTGAATTTTGAAAATGGTTTTTTTTGATAATTGATCACAACCCTTGGCCCAATCATCTGCCGTCATCAATTTTGACTTATTACGTTTAATCCAAAGCCAAGGATGGCATCATTGATTGGAAGGTCGCTGTGCCATGAACGTTTTGACTAATGGATTTGCTAGCAAAGCAGATTTTCCGCTTGTTCTCATGGCTTGAATGTCATCGCAGGATCCGAGATGAAGTTGATAAATGACGCGCAGGTAATCCCGTAATCTCGGCTTCCTTCGCCGCAATATTTCACCTTTCTCGCCTTAATCCGGCCCTGCGAGATGGCTATTAATGAACCGCTGTACGGCACTCTTAATCGGGCCCATGACATCTGCCTTGTGACCCTGAATATTATAATTTAATCCTTTTTCTTTTTTTACACTTTTTATTATGGTATGTGGAATTTAGCTAGCGGCTTATTTAGTTTTCCGTGCGTTAGATGGAATTGAGAATTGAGCATGAGAATATTAGTACTTAGCTCACATATTATTATGCATGCGACTTCTTAGCGGAAGTCTACATCATAAAACGTATCTATGTCTAGGCGTACCAATTCCAGCTGTTAAGGCTGTGCGTTGATATATCAGTCATTCAATCAATCATACTTTCCTATATACTTTAAGACTAGCTTCGCACGGTTGGACGTTTTTTTAGAGAGTCCGTCTGCTACAATGATCACTAATCGAGCGAGCGCGACATGCTTAAGCACACAAGCCTTGACCTGACCATCACTTTCTCTCTTAAGTCCTCATGGCTGAGGATTGTGGTCATAAATAAATAAAAATAAATAGTTCAGGACATTTCACACAGCGCCACCTAACCCCAAGCTAAACTACTTAATGCTTGTGTTATGGTGATTAGGATAACGGATATAATACTTATAATATACTTTTCTTTTGTAAATACATACCTACTTATAATAGATATTAAACCACCCAGACCTGAAACAAATACCTGTGGATCACACAAACATAATCTGTTCCATGCGGAAATCGAACCCGCAACCGTCTGCGTTGCAGGTGGGTATTAGCCCACCGTGCCACAGAGGTCGTCAGAGTTCTTCATTGGTTGAGGATGTTGTGCTGTGACACGTCCGACAATCTGTCTCCATCGGTGCATGTCCATTGCATCTCTGACGATCGATCAAAACTTAGTCTTAGAGGGGCCTTTTACTTGATCGCTCCATCTGGTAGCCTGACACAAAAAAGAAAAAGAAAGAATTATATAATTTGGTGCAGTCGATCGGAAGTACACAGGTACATTTCGGCGATTTATTTCAATTACATAGATAACACTTGAAAATAAGCGTACTTTCCGCATTATAATCATTTTTAATCAGGTGTGGTGTGCAATCAAAGAATGTGTACTTGCTGGGTGTAATCAATAGATATCTTCATACCTTTCAGGTCGTGGCGACCGCGTGACAAACGACTGCGATGAACCTTATTACCACGTGGTCATACGACGCAGTTGAAAAAAAAAAGCATTATAATTATTAGTCAGTTGCAACTGCAACCCACTTCTTTATATAATATGAACTACGAACTACCTTTTTTCAGCGATTTTACACTATGAAAAGTAGCCTAGACGCAAATCCATAATTTCCCTTCAATATAATAAGTTCAGTCGTTTTTTAAATATACCATGGATTTTCACCATTTTTGCGCTAACATTGCAAACGCTGGCTGAACCCTACGAAATAGATCAAAATAATGTACTACATACAGTACAAGGAAATTTTGCACAAAAAAGAGACAACGTAAGCAAAAAAATAACCTATAAAACACATTTTTATTTTAAAAAATGCCACTTTGAGGAGACCAAAAGATGCTAAATTAAAAAAAATTGAAGTTGCATTTGTCTCAAATAGGTCTACAAAAAAGTCCGTGATGCTATATGTCTATGTCCTAGGGATAATGGAGGGGTTAATTTAGAGGGGCGGGGGACGCTCGCTCAAAAAGGCTTAAAACTTGAAAAGGCTTTTTAAACTTGAAAATCTTTCAAACGGAACGCTAAAATTGGAAAAAGTTTATATGCAACCCGTCTCTCATTTTAAAATACCTATTCAACGATACCCAACACGATGGGAACAGCTTTCTAATCTCTCTTATAATTTCTTCGTAAAACCGCGGACAGACGGACGGACAGACAAAGCGAAAATATAAATAAGGCTTCCTTGTTGACTACGGAAGTCTAAAAAGATTAAGACAATTCAGCATGACAAGAAGAAAGATATAATGCCTTATTCATATTTACATCATAGAGATTAGCTGATACAATAATGTATGGAATTTTTAATACAACTAGCTTATGCTCGCGGCTTTGCCCGCGTGGCCAAGTCCTTTTTTAGCAGAGGTCTACGTCATAAGACCTATCTGTATGCCAAATTTTAACTCAATCCGTCCAGCGGTTTGATTTGTGCGTTGATAGATCAGTCAGTCAGTCACTCTTTCCTTTTATGTATTTAGATGAGGAAAATTGTTTATTAAAATTGTCTTAACAGTTTATTTAAATAATATTAACAGTTTATTTAAATATTACATACGATTAGATAACATTTTATTGAAACTATTCATTATATAACAATTACAAAGATAGTACACACATAGGTGGTATTTTAAGTATACCACAACAGTACAGTGTGGCAGTAACAGTGCCAGTTATTCTACCGCCTGAGCAGTGATGTGCAAACATCACTGTGCTCCGGTAGGAGGGCACTGTAGCTAGTGAAATTACTGGGCTAAAGAGTCTTAACATCTTATGACTCTTGAGTAAGAAGCGTTGGTGCAGTGCTCCTAGAATTTCACATAATTGTGAAATCCTAGGTAACACTGTACTGATTATGGGCAGCCGTTATCTCTTAACATCAGGAGAGCGTCTTGCTCGTCTTCTACTTCATCACATAAAAAAAAAAAAAAAAAACAAAGATGTGACAATAAGCGGTCATTTTGCTAAATGAGATCTCTTCCATACTACACATTTATTTATTTATCTAATACCAACTGCGCCCAGCGGTCACATTTATTAATTTATCTAATACTAGCTGCGCCGGTTTTACCTTCTGTACTGTAGTAGCCTATGTGTTATTCCAGGGTCTAAGCTATAATTAGCTAGCTGAAATTACTGGGCTAAAGAGTCTTAACATCTCATGACTCTTGAGTAAGAAGCGTTGGTGCAGTGCTCCTAGAGTTTCACATAATTGTGAAATCCTAGGTAACACTGTACTGATTATGGGCAGCCGTTATCTCTTAACATCAGGAAAGCGTCTTGCTCGTCTTCTACTTCATAACATAAAAAAAGAAAAACCAAATTTCAGCTCAATCTGTCCACCCGTTTAGGCGTGAAGGAGTAACAAACATACACACTCACTCATATAATATTAGTATGAAGTGAAGATTTTAAACTAATAAATAGCTATTTTTAGAAAAAAATATTTAATCAATTTTTAAAATACAAAAGAAACTAATTATTTAACAAGATAAATTTGAAAAGTTGGATCTTAGAGCACCTGACATACTTGAAACTTCCTGATCCCAGGTAGGGAATCATCATTTCTACGCTGCACCGCTAGGCTTTTAAACCAGCATAAGATGGCACAACCAAGTTATTTACAAATCTTAATGGTCTTGTTATATCTTTTTAGGGTTAGCCAAATGGCAAAAAACTGAACCCTTATGGATTCGTCATGTCTGTCCGTCCGTCCGTATGTCACAGCCACTTTTTTCCGTAACTATAAGAACTATACTGTTGAAATTTGGTAAGTAGATGTATTCGGTAAATCGCATTAAGATTTTCACACAAAAATAGAAAAAAAATCAAAAAAATTTTGGGACTACCCATACTTAGAACTGAAACTCAAAAAAAAAATACCATCAAACCACATACGTGTGGGGTATTTATGGATAGGTCTTCAAAAATGATATTAAGGTTCCTAATATTTTTTTTTTCTAAACTGAATAGTTTCCGCGAGAGACGTTTCCAAAGTGGAAAAATGTGCCCACCCCCCTGTAACTTCTAAAATAAGGGAATGATAAATGTAAAAATAATATATGATGTACATTACCATACAAACTTCCTTCGAAAATTAGTTTGAACGAGATCTAATGATTAGTTTTTTTAGTGCGTTATAAATTGTAAACCGTATTTTACCTTTCATTCAATTAACTCAAATATTAGAACTTTTAAATTATGTAACTTGCTTCTACGGAACCCTTCATGGGCGAGTCCGACTCGCACTTGGCCGCTTTTTTCTTGTTATTTTTATTGAACTCAGATCTTTTTAGGCATCTTACGTAATTCATCATCGACAATCAGTGCATCTGCACTTTCGACTTATTAGAAGCTTGTTTGATGTCAGTTTTAAAATTATAGTTATACTGTTATAGATAATATATTTTTGGGGGATTAAAAAACTCAATGTTCACGTGCAACTCAACCAATCAAAAACCTGGCGTTATCAGATATTGGGCGATAAGGAAAATAAATATAAATAAAACCATAAACATTTCCAAATATACAACATATCTACATTTAGACGTTGTGGAAACATGTTCATTTATTTAGCATGGTGTTGTGGGATAGTGGTTGCAATAGCGGTTTATTTACGAGAGGTGTATTCTAGATACTCCAGGTATGGAGTAGCCCATAAAAAGCCGGTTCCTTTGCTGGGTAATGCGGCGGGAATCGCTTTCAAGAAATACCATGTAGCCGAGGACTATCAGATGCTTTACCACCAATTCCCGAATGACAAGTAAGTGATTGAATTATTCGCACACTCAGTACAATACTGTTTTATTTCGAAAAATCTCAAATTCCACATTTCTATAAATTTGAATTGCCAAAAATTACCCGCATATGCCACGAATACAGGCGTATTTTAAGGTAAAAAATGAATGGAGTTACATTATGTTTACAGATAAACTCCAACAGAACACCTTTCTTACACTGTCAGAGTCAAATCACAATAATTATATACGATGCAGCTAAATGCAGCTTCTTGAAGGGGTACTATGAAAAGATGTTAGATACTTGTATTATAATTGTTGATGTTGAATTCATAACAGAAATTGATTGTAACCATTCTAATTAAATAAAGAATTAAAAAAACGGCTATATTTTTCTATAGGGGGATGGGTTATAAATTTATATGGCAAAAAAGGGACACAAATATTTTAGATTTCAAGAAGTTACAGTGATTAGCAATGCATGCATTACCGTGACTTTTGATTTGAATAACAAAAAATTAAACACATTTCTAATCTTTTCAGATTTATCGGAAGATACGAGATGTTGAAGCCTATACTCGTAATAAGAGATTTGGATCTTATCAAACAAGTGACCACCAAGGACTTTGAATATTTCATCGATCATAGATCGCTGGTCGATCACGATGTAGACAAACTGTTTGGCAGAAATTTGTTTCAATTAAGAGGTACGTGACCTGGACTTGATCTGACTTTGAAAAAGTCAATTTCAATTCCTTGATTTAGATTTTTTTTATTACATGTCCAGCTATTTAATATTTTGTAGACATTATCATCAGGCAGGAGACATTAACCGAATATGAAAGATGCTTTTTTGGATATTCGGGGGAGGTCGACTGCGTCAGTATATTATACCAACAAAAAAAAACTTCAAAAACTTTAGTAACGCGCAAAAAAAAACATGATTTTTGCCGAAAACTGACACAATAATTATATAATGTATCGAATTGGACATATGCCGCACTGGATTTTTTTAAATTTCAAGGAAGATTTTTAATTAAAAGTATTTATTATGAATTGTTTTTAATAATATAATGACTTTCAGGTCAGGAATGGAAGGACATGCGATCAACTCTCAGTCCAGCGTTCACCAGCTCTAAGATAAAATCAATGGTGCCCTTCATGAAAGAGGTCAACGATCAGATGCTTCGAGTACTAATGAAGAGCATCGATGACTCTAAATGTAAGATTATCTCGCTTACGTTTATTGGCTGATACAACGCGAAACACAGAGAAAAACATTATTGAAAAAAAAAACTTTAATTTGACTCACGAGATTAACTCCACTCGAGAAATCGTCTACCCGAACGTTTATCGGTTTTACTGCAAATGTGCCACTTCAGCTTGCTAATCCTTTCAGCTATATCGGTAACTCTGGTTCTCTGTCGGATCACCTCATTTCTGATGCGATCCTACGACGACGACGACGTAGGACGTGTCGAAGTGTAGGGCGCCCATGTGCAAGATGGGGCGAGGATATCCAGGGGTGGCTGGGGGTGGGTGGAGAAGAAAGACGGAGGACCGAGTTGAGTGGCGTGCCATGGGGGAGGCATATTTCCAGCAGTGGACGAATATAGGATGATGATGATGACGAGAGTTCTTTTTTGTAAATTGAATTTTTACTATGATGCTACGGCCGATATATAAATAATTAGCGAAGCCAAGCCTTTAAATTGCACACCTGGCAGCTGATTTGCTTGTCTTGTAACATATTCTCATAAAAAAATGTTATTCAACAGCGGGATCCATTGACATCGATTGTAAAGACATCATGACTCGCTACGCCAATGACGTTATCGCCACCTGCGCCTTCGGAGTAAAAGTGAACTCCCATACCGACATCAACAATGATTTCTACATCTATGGAAAGACTACCACCCAGTTCACTTTCAAAAAAATATTGGTCTACTTTGGATATACCTCTTTCCCTGGCTTGATGAAGGTTAGTAGAGTGCGACCATTATTAAATTTCAGACATCAGGAATATTTTGTTCGACTGCTGAGTTCAAATTAAAAATGGTTAAGCCCTTACTGCTGCATTTATGAGTCGTAGCGTGTTTGCAGATGGTGTTTGTTGTTTCTTATTATTTAACTTGTATTAGATAATATAAGGGCTTTTAATCAAAGGACAACTGATTTTATCAGCAAATTCATTTAAAATATCAAGATATAGAGGTATCTATCGAATAAATACCTGTTGAATGTTTTTGAAGATTCTGAATATTTCGTAAACACGAGTTAAGGTGTAAATTATTTAGAGTTATCATGATGATTCGAATTTTGTTGGTAATCAATAATAAAGATATATACATAATGATATTATAATAAAAACGTAGACGACATATTTTTGACACGGATTAACTGGAGGAGGAAGATAAAAGGCATTGTTTAGTGGCGTGCAATGGGGAGGCCTATGATTAGCAGTGGACGAGTGTGGGCTGATGATGATAATTGATTAACTAAAAATTAAGAGGTAAATATTGCTATAAATAAAACCATAAAGTGTGATGAAATAACTGCCGCGCTGGAGCGCAGGGGAAATTGGACTACAGCGCAGCTTTATACATGGTTAGTTTTGAGACACCTACAACCATGCAGGACCAGGTAACCGACATAAACAATAACATAATGTGTTATGTGTCTTTTGATAATTTGTTACATTTTACTTTCATACAAAAATCAATAATATAAATTTAATATTCCATCTGAATGAGGTCGCGCAGGATAGTTACACGTGGAGGGACTTGAGGGAGGTCTTTGCCCATTGGGACATCCATAGACTAAATAAAAATAAAATAAAAAGTTATAAATTCCATCTGAATGCTCTGAAGAATTATTTTTGTACGAAAGTAATATGGAACAAATTATCAAAAGACACATATCACATGTTGTTCTCTATGATGTCCTGCGAGGTTGCAGGTATTTAAAAAATAACCTTGAATATTCAACACTGTTTATATATACTACGTGCACGAAGTAGAGCCGGCCTCATACACGTACCAAAGCGGGAGAATGACTGTATTGAAAGAATCTATATAAATATTGAAAAATATACTCGAGCACGAAAAGAGAGCACAAGACCAAGAGGTAAATCGTCTTAGAGGTGGGTGGACTAAATAAAATCTGCGGTGGGTGGCCCCCAGCATGAATGCTTAAAATTTACAACTAATAAAATGAAATAATGATTTGTTTATAATGGAGGCACGCGATATCTGCCCATACCTCAAACTATTACACATCATAACGACTCTGACCATTTTGAAAAAACGATACGATAAAACACCAAACATAGAAGTGCATAATAAAATATAACATGTATATTTTGTCTTTTTTCAGTACCTAAAAGTAAAATTATATGACGGTGAATCTGAAGAATTTTTCAAGAAATTATTTTTAGACACTTTAACAGAGAGAGAAGCAAAGAATATTGTGAGACATGACATGATTCATCTTTTAATGCAGGCTAAGAAAGGTATTAATTCCAACATTTCCATTTAATTTTTTTTTTTGGCTTTTTATTATTATATGTATAACAGTAGTCCTTAGGTGTTGACAACTATTTTATTCTACTACGCGAACCTAGCAATTTCACCTTACGTGAATCTAACTTTAACCCGTTACTCCTATCCCATTTTAGGTTTTGATCGCTAAGCACGTTCCTTACCAAAAATTCTTTTCACTACTTTGTATGCATGATCTTGTATAAAAACGAAATCACAATAATAGAAAAATAACTAGTAGTCATGATGAACAAACTACATAATATATACTGACATGATCACAGAGGGCATATTGGCTAATTCTCACACACTAAAATTGATGACAACTTCAATGTACATTGCTGCGTTTGTTATTTTACTCATGTTAATGAGGCGGTTTAAGCAAGTAATGTACGCAATTTTGTCTATGGATTCTAGTATTTTACATGTCGTTTGCCAATAGGCCCTCAGGTCATCAATATCAATGTTTATAAATATTGTACTAGTAGTAAAATTACATAATCTTAAAGATGTAGTGAGTAAAATTGATAAAATTCTTTCAGGAAAGTTAACTCATGAAGAACAATCACAAAACGATGATGTAGGTTTCGCTACAGTTCAAGAATCCGACGTGGGCAAAAGAAGTATAGACAGGTGTAAGTTTTTATCACAATTTTTTGATAATTTTATAAAGCTAATTGTCCTCGTTTTACTGTAATCTAAATTTGGCCTTAGTCGACTTTCGACTTTGGATATGGTATCGGTATATCTTTAATCATTCGATATACCTGTATTTACATACCATGTTTTATCTTTGTGTGTATACGTCCCTTATTGGTTTCAATTATTTTTCGGTCTTCAACAATTTGTCATTGAAAAGAACCTCTCTCTTAGAATCTCTCCGTAAGTTTCTTAGAGTTGAGAACCGCAGTATTTTATGTGTATATATAACTGGCTTACGCTCGCGGCTTTGCCCGCGTGGCAAAATCCTTTCTTAGCGGAAGTCTACGTAATAAAACCTATCTGTGTTCCAAATTTCAACTCAATCCGTCTAGTGGTTTAAGCTGTGCGTTGATAGATCAGTCAGTCACTCATTCCTCCTATATATTTAGAAGAAGATATACGAGTATTATCAACTCCAGCTGAATTGAGAACAGTAAAATTACAGTAGTACTTAGTACCTTTTTCTGTTTCTAGCCTGGTCTGACGATGATTTGGTGGCCCAAGCTTTCCTCTTCTTCCTGGCTGGTTTTGAGACGGTATCTTCCGCCATGTCTTTCCTCTTGTACGAGCTGGCTCTGAACCCTGACGTTCAAGATCGTCTGGTTGAAGAGATCAGAGAATACGATGCTAAGAACGGCGGGAATCTCGATTACAACACCGTACAGAGTATGAAATACATGGATATGGTGGTGTCAGGTAAATATCATTGGGATTTATTAATATAACTTAATAACAAGCTTTGATAGAACTTTTTACTTAATAACGTGAGTGCTTTCAAGTTGATAGAACACCATTTTTATATACCAGAGTAAGACATCTTTTTGCCTTTATTTTGCATCTGAGAAAAATAAAATATATGCAGCGTCTGAGGCCCAGTGGGCATACGTCTGGCTTGTAAACGGAGGCCCTGGGTTAAATCTCAGTATGTGGCAGAAAGTTTGCCTGGACGCTACCTTGTTTCGGAAGGCACGTAAAACTGTGGGTCCCGGTTGTTTCCTATATTATGTAGGCAGTCTTCAGGTTATATATCAGGCCCTGTAGTGATCTCGGCGACCTGAAACTGGCAATATGTAGGTTGGCCACACAGCCTATAATTGTGACTCTAACAGTGTAAGCAGGGTAACCTGTTCTGTAGGAGTATAAATCCCTAATTATTTATTATAAGAGGAAAGAAAACTGTGATCAACATGGTCTTCTCAATTATTTATTTAATGATTTCAGAGGTGCTGCGACTATGGCCACCTGCTGTTGGAATGGACAGACTCACCATCAAAGATTACAATTTAGGGAAGCCCAACGCTAAGGCCAAGCAAGATTTCGTTGTAAGTATTATTTTAAAGTAGATAAAATACTAAAGGCGTTAGTGCGTTCAATTTGAAGACTTATATCACAATCTTTGGGCCACAGAACTCATCAGCAACTGCTGAACAGAGTTTAAAACACTATCACCTGAGATCTCATTAGAATATTAGGCTCGCATCGGATCCAAAACGAATATAGGTACTTATCTTTCGATAGCTTATTAGAAATACAAGAATTGTATAACATATGTAGGTATCTTGTAAGATTTTATTTTTTGCAACGATGTAAGATGAATAAGACGCTCTACTGATGGTAAATGACTACGCTGCCCATAATACTGATATTACAGTACAATGCCACGCAAGATTTCACAATGATATAAAATGATTCTTAATCAGGAGTTTGAGATGTTAAAACTGACACGACGACACGTAGACTGAGTTACAGTGCCCTCCTACCGAAGCACAGTAAAGTTTGCATATTGCTTCTCTGGTGGTAGAATAACTAGCACTGTCGTGCTACCTAATCGATCTTCTGCAAAAGAGGTCTACCCCCGGTATATAACTTACACCTAAAACTTTAAATTATAAGGAGAATAATATTATTAAAATTATACATAATATGTATATCATTATGTATCTGTTTCAGATTCGCAAGGGTGAAATAATATCAATTCCAGTGTGGGCTATTCATCGTGATCCAGCTTTCTTTGAAAATCCCGATAAATTCGATCCGGAGCGATTCTCAGATGAAAATAAACATAAAATCAAACCTTTCTCATATTTACCTTTCGTGCTGGTCCTAGGAATTGCATTGGTAAGTCAAACAATTTACTTTATAATATCTTACTAGCTCACCCAGCGAACTTCGTTCCGCCTTAAAGTAATAAAATTACCCAAATTTTGTTTTTATTTCAATTAATTTAATTATGTGGGGTAGTGGGTGATACAAACTGCTAGGCGATGCCTTATACATATGTATATTAATTGTATCAATACATTACATCTACAATGCTTAGAGACTATAGTACCCACGCTAGATATAACAATACTAAAGCCAAAGAGTGGGCTGTGTGACTACCTCACTCAATAGCCAATTGCTTTCCGAACTATGATAGTTATACTCTTCATTCAATGGATTTTTCATTTTGATATTGAAATAATATCCATCTTCTCCTTTCCAAAACATCAGCGGGTATTGCAACGTGTCATATGAACGATGTGTTTCTGATATTTTTTGCAGTTGCCCATTATCGCGACGTGACAGCACAATATCTCTTCTTTCCAAGTTTTCACCAACAATCAGGATAGCAACTTCATCTATTGATGGAGCGTTAAAAGTGCGTTCGTGCGTTCCATATGGTCGTTTATCAGCTCTTATCACAATTTAGTAGTCATCATTTGGCATGCGCTCCAAAGCGCTCTTGAACAGTCGTATCAACGCATGATGTTCATGAAGTAGTTGCTGCAGATCGTTAAGAATTGCTCTTTTCATTGCTGCATTGATCTCCTGACTTCGATCAAATTGTTCCCCCATGTTGCCCATGAAGTATATTTGTAAAAATCTATGCTGTCTTCGACAGGTTGCAATGATCCAATTCTATGGTGAATCTGTCCTTGTATCTAAAAAAAATAAAAATCCTTAATTTGCGCCTAAGTACTATCTTTTCTCAATAAACAATTTCTTTCTTTCTTAATTTTTTTAAAAGTATGTACTCATATATTATATACGTAACAATAAATACCTTGAATGTCGGATTAAACCCTCGTTCTTCTATAATGTCTGCCCCAAATGATCTGGTGTGGAGTCAATAATGGCAATTTTACTTTCCCACTAAGGCAGCATAATCCTTGCGTTTCTCCGGAAAACTTCAATGCGTCACAATACTCGCAAACAATGTCCATTGGCCCAATTTGAACGCTAGTATGCAGGCAGTAATCAGTGGTGTAATCGTATTGAAACGCTGCTCGATTTAAATCAGGACTTGATACATTTCTTCTTGTGCGTCTTACATTATCTAACCGTTCAACTCTGAGATTTGCTCGATGATTTCGCATTGCCAAGCGTGCCGTTTCACGGGCTGCCTCTCTTTGCTCTTGTGATTGATAAGTTCGCAGCCGAGACATAATACTAACGCGGCTCTCTTCACGTGCAATTTCTTGTTCTTCATCTGTCCTTTCATTCGCAATGTTCCGCATCCTAGTCGCATTTCGGCTTTGTCGGTAAAGATTCGATTCTCTTGGTCGCGGCATTGTTAATAAAACTTTCTTTACTATCTGCAAATATTATATTTTCCAACCAAAACAAATCAAACGTTAAACTTCAAAATTTATAATTGTCATTGTTTTTATGACGTTTTGTTTTACTTCCAGCGGCCCGAGCACATAAAAATATTGACATAAGAATAAGACTCCCATTCCACTGTCACCGCTATTCTAAGAGTAGCGTTGACGTATCACAAGAGTAGCAAGCTGCTTGTCTATGACTCGTCACTACTCCCACTGTCATTACAACACTGACAGTCAACGCCAAATGTCATTTATATTATTAATCACATTGATTTCCATAGTATATATATTATCTAGTTGGTTTCCGCCAAGAAGTTAAGTTACCCTCTATGAAGAGGCTTATGGTTCATCCATACTATGCGAGGAATGACTCGCCGAGTCGTTAGTCGGAGGAGCATAGATTATTTTTATATGCATTCATGAAACTATTTTTTCCGTTGACTCGGGTAGAAAAGCCGACAAGTATTATTCTATTCATTTTTTTTTTAAATAAAGCATCTTTTATTATGATAAATTAGATTTAATTAGATTAATAATTATTAATTATAACAATTCAAATACTATTCTGATATTTTGTCCGAGTACAAAGATACTAAAAAATAAATTATCCCCTCGATTAAAAAAAAAAAATTATAGATAAAAACCGTGTCGCCAAGCCGTAATTGTGACCGTGTTCCGGTATGATGTTCAGTGAAGCCAGGGCAGATTTATCCCGCCTACTAGATTTAGACTGCTACCATCTACGGCCGCATCGTCGCTTAATATCAAGCGAGATCGTGGTCAAAAGCTAACCTATAATGAATTTCACGGAACATATTATATTGCGCTCAAAACATGGCCAATGGCCTCTCCAATAAGGCCCTATACACCATAGCTATGTACTGTCTATGACACTATATAGCATGTACTGAAATAACCCTGTAAATAATCTGTGTGCGTCAGCCAACTCCGACGAACAACTCGGCGTACCTACCTATTGCTCGACAAGTCATTCGTCACACATTGTGGATGAACCATAATCAAATGTTTCGTTTGTTTACAAATTGATAGTATTTGAATCGTTACTGACATATTTTCAGTGAAAAAAATAGTTATTTAATGGAAATCGTGCCCTTTATATGCATCTCTTTACCATGCTTTGACTAATAATGAAAAAAATATTGCACACAGTATAAAACAACGCAGAGCTAAATAATCCGTAAGTACCCAATCATTGACTTTTCATAGGTTAGTAAGCATCGCTTTTCTGTTAGTAGATTGATTTTGTGTATGTAGTTCATGTTAAATAATCCTTATTCAGCATAATATTATAATCGTACGGCTTTCATTTCTAGATAATCGGTATTTTTCTTAGTTTAATTCAGTAGTTGTAGTCTGTAGTGTTTATAATATGCTCAGTGGTGTTTGTTTACATATTGAATAGTGATGTGACATATTGAGAGTCCGTGATTATTCGATAATCATGTTTTATCAAATACTATTTACGACCTTTACTTTTCACAGATTTCCAGCTGACATATCGCTGAAAAGGAAATGGTTAACATTGCCGGGGAGGAAAGTATAAAAGAAAATTTAAAACGACCACTACTATGTTATGAGTTCCATGCACTTTGCTGACTTCTCATTTAGGCCTTAGTATTGTATAGTTACGTAAAAACGAAGTGCCATTGTCTTCCTTTACGGTAACTATGGTTTTAATTATTAATTGATTTAAAAAGATATCTTAGCTTGCATGATAACGTTGCCATTATTGAAGTATGTTACTTGACTTTGGGCCCCTTTCTTGCACGTTGAGTTGAATTTTTAAAAATCTTTCTTAGCGGATGTCTACGCCTTATTACCTATATGCCAAATTTCAACTCAATCCGTCCAGCGGTTAGAGCTGTGCGTTGATAGATCAGTCAGTCAGTCACTCAGTCTATCCTTTTATATATTTAGATAATAAGTATCATGTTGTTAATAAATTATGTGTTTGTGCTGCGAATTTTGTGACGCTATCACAATTTATGGGTGATGAAATTAAAAGTCATATGTATAAATTTGTCCGTGACTATTGGCATTCAATCAAAAAGATGCATGCAAATCCAAAAAAATTGCATCTAACTTAAGGACAACTTTTGGTCAAACAGATGCGTGCTTTTTGACAGCAAGCTCCTAGAGCTTGAACAACAGGTGAGGGAATAAGGTAAACTTGCGCACTAGCGCCACCAATAAAATATTCAAGGAACACTTCTGCTCAGCCCTAATTGGCTGACTCAACTACAAAACTTTCTATAAATGTATTAAATATTATATTTGTTTCATTTCGTGTTTTATTATTGTTTACCTTATTAACATTGCACTTCCATATAAGTAAAACAGCATTGGTACACATTACACATACTTAGTCATTATAAAACATGACATAAACCCTTTCTCAGCGGAGGTCTACGTCAAAAAACCTACCTGTTTTCCAAATTTCAACCCAATCCGTCCAGCGATTTAGGCTGTAGGGCGTTGATAGATCAGTCAGTCACTCAGTCCTTTTAGTTATTTAGACAATGTTATTATAATAATATTAACTATCGTAATTATATCTCTCTGATATAGTATCATCACAATGGCATAATAAATCACAGAATGTATTTTAATTTTTGCTTTTTATTCAAACACTTCTCTGTAATATTTTTGTTCGATTTTATCGATAATTTTCATTTTGGTTCGATATTGTAACCTGCACATCACTGACTTTGGATCGCTGCTGACAAAGTTGCGCGCGCATTGAACACTCTTTTGTTTATGGTTCCTCCTAAAAAAATTTGATAAAGCACTGGCTATGGTTCTAGGGTTCCGTAGTCAAATAAAAAAAAAACGGAATCCTTAGTATAAAACAAAGTCACATTCCGCGTCTCTCTGTCCCTATGACTTCTCTTCTTCTTTTGTCTGTCCTTAAGAATAATCCACAATAACCATTTTTTATCCTTTATTTTTTTACGAGAAATGAGCACGCTATTAACGAAGCGATTTTAAGCTATATAGCATTAATTCTTATCCATTTAGAGTGCTTTTCACGAAAGAGGTCCCGCGGAATATAGCGGAACTAAATTATTTAATTTAATCGATAATTATTACTGTACTTCATATCGTTAATATTTTTTTATTTCATAAAGTAAAAATTAATTAAATTAAGAAATTAAATATGAGAAATCAGAATGTTATAATTTTTTTATGCGCGATGGTGGTGCCCCGCTAAAGGGACTCTTTTCGTGAAAAGGGCTCTAAGTAAATAAATTGTGCATTAAATATAGAACAATATGGCCCTTTACAGCGTGTAATTTGAATAAATTATACTTTTAAAGATTTCACAGATTTAAAATGCGGCCAAATTACCAACGAGTGCGGAATTAAGTTTTACAAACAAATTAAGTAAAAGACTAAATGTATATGGTATAGGCACAGATAAAAGAATACTAGTAGGTATTATTTGTTCACTGTTTGTTTGTGTATGCGCGGGTCTACTAGTAAATCGTAAACCGCAATTTAAGTTACCTGCAACCTAAACTATAAGAACTTTTATATAATGTTATTTGCTGCTACGGAACTCTTCATGGGCGAGTCGGAGTCGCACTTGGCTGCTTTTATTATTGTTAAGCTAGTTTCACACTTGGTGCTTTTGAAGAGCCTTGTGTCGTAGCGCGGTTTGACGTCATCTGCCGTGTATGGTATAGACCGTTCACAGTTATTTTACCTCTAGCCTGAGAATTATAGGACTGGATGCAAGGCTCTGCCTATTCCCAGACCTCCGTCACAAAGCCGTTGCGGGAGTGCCGCCGGGTTGTTATAGTGGGTATACCCGTGAAGTCGCTCTGCACGGGACACATAACCCTCCCGTACCCTCGATGGGAGAGCAGGGGTAACGCATTTTATTTTAGTATCAGATAATTTATTCCTGAAAACTTTAAAAATCTCCAGAAGGTCGGAACAGGGCAGTGTTGCCAGTGCCTTATCTACAAAAGTAACCTTATCAGATATACAAAGAGTAACGTTTTAACAAGAAAAGTAACGCATTTTTGACATTTTCATATTTTTATACAATATACACAGTTGAATTGAAATACGCTTAAATATTCTAACATTTCGGTGATTATTTCCTAATTTTTCAGTTTGTTTAAATAAGAAATAACTAAACAACAAAAAAAAATCCTTTAACGCGCGTATTGTAGGTAAATGCTGCTGTGCGGGATGAAAAAAAAATCAAACATCTACCCTACAGTCCGGGCCTAGTCCCTAGTGATTACTTTCGAATAGGCGTAGAACCTATTGAGATGCTAGAGATTTAAAGATACATTTTATTCAGAATTTTGCGCTTATTTTTTCATCGCGCTTCTTCTTCTTCCTAGCGTATATCCCGGCTAATAGTCAGGGTCGCCCCTTGTAAACACAGCATCGCGCGTTTTATGGGCGTAAAGCGTACGCTTCAAACTGTATGCCTTTTTATTATCATAAAAAGACTAAAGCGGCATACGTTATACACTAAGGCACATTCCACGCGCGTTTGTTACAAACCGATATGAACGGGCTTTATTGAATGCAAAAGACAACCATCGTAATTATGTGCGTCTTTGCACAATCAATATCGTCATTTCTGTCAGTCGCACCGTGTATAGCAAGTAAAGACATTAAAAAAAAAATAACCATAGACTCCTACCATAAATAAGAGAATTTAGCTATTCCCAATGTCATTGTACTCTTACAAAACGTCAAATACTCTTGACAGTGGAATGGGAGTCTTATTCGTATGTCAATTTGCTTGTATGCTAGAGCCGCTGCGGCTCTAGCATACAAGCAAATTGACATACGAATAAGACTCCCATTCCACTGTCAAGAGTATTTGACGTTTTGTAAGAGTACAATGACATTGGGAATAGCTAAATTCTCTTATTTATGGTAGGAGTCTATGGTTATTTTTTTTTTAATGTCTTTACTTGCTATACACGGTGCGACTGACAGAAATGACGATATTGATTGTGCAAAGACGCACATAATTACGATGGTTGTCTTTTGCATTCAATAAAGCCCGTTCATATCGGTTTGTAACAAACGCGCGTGGAATGTGCCTTAGTGTATAACGTATGCCGCTTTAGTCTTTTTATGATAATAAAAAGGCATACAGTTTGAAGCGTACGCTTTACGCCCATAAAACGCGCGATGCTGTGTTTACAAGGGGCGACCCTGACTATTAGCCGGGATATACGCTAGGAAGAAGAAGAAGCGCGATGAAAAAATAAGCGCAAAATTCTGAATAAAATGTATCTTTAAATCTCTAGCATCTCAATAGGTTCTACGCCTATTCGAAAGTAATCACTAGGGACTAGGCCCGGACTGTAGGGTAGATGTTTGATTTTTTTTTCATCCCGCACAGCAGCATTTACCTACAATACGCGCGTTAAAGGATTTTTTTTTGTTGATTAGTTATTTCTTATTTAAACAAACTGAAAAATTAGGAAATAATCACCGAAATGTTAGAATATTTAAGCGTATTTCAATTCAACTGTGTATATTGTATAAAAATATGAAAATGTCAAAAATGCGTTACTTTTCTTGTTAAAACGTTACTCTTTGTATATTTGATAAGGTTACTTTTGTAGATAAGGCACTGGCAACACTGCCCTGTTCCGACCTCCTGGAGATTTTTAAAGTTTTCAGGAATAAATTATCTGATACTAAAATAAAATGCGTTACGCCTGCTCTCCCATCGAGGGTACGGGAGGGTTATGTGGGACTCCCGTGCAGAGCGACTTCACGGGTATACCCACTAAAACAACCCGGCGGCACTCCCGCAACGGCTTTGTGACGGAGGTCTGGGAATAGGCAGAGCCTTGCATCCAGTCCTATAATTCTCAGGCTAGAGGTAAAATAACTGTGAACGGTCTATACCATACACGGCAGATGACGTCAAACCGCGCTACGACACAAGGCTCTTCAAAAGCACCAAGTGTGAAACTAGCTTAACAATAATAAAAGCAGCCAAGTGCGACTCCGACTCGCCCATGAAGAGTTCCGTAGCAGCAAATAACATTATATAAAAGTTCTTATAGTTTAGGTTGCAGGTAACTTAAATTGCGGTTTACGATTTACTAGTAGACCCGCGCATACACAAACAAACAGTGAACAAATAATACCTACTAGTATTCTTTTATCTGTGCCTATACATTTAGTCTTTTACTTAATTTGTTTGTAAAACTTAATTCCGCACTCGTTGGTAATTTGGCCGCATTTTAAATCTGTGAAATCTTTAAAAGTATAATTTATTCAAATTACACGCTGTAAAGGGCCATATTGTTCTATATTTAATGCACAATTTATTTACTTAGAGCCCTTTTCACGAAAAGAGTCCCTTTAGCGGGGCGCCACCATCGCGCATAAAAAAATTATAACATTCTGATTTCTCATATTTAATTTCTTAATTTAATTAATTTTTACTTTATGAAATAAAAAAATATTAACGATATGAAGTACAGTAATAATTATCGATTAAATTAAATAATTTAGTTCCGCTATATTCCGCGGGACCTCTTTCGTGAAAAGCACTCTAAATGGATAAGAATTAATGCTATATAGCTTAAAATCGCTTCGTTAATAGCGTGCTCATTTCTTGTAAAAAAATAAAGGATAAAAAATGGTTATTGTGGATTATTCTTAAGGACAGACAAAAGAAGAAGAGAAGTCATAGGGACAGAGAGACGCGGAATGTGACTTTGTTTTATACTAAGGATTCCGTTTTTTTTTCATTTGACTACGGAACCCTAGAACCATAGCCAGTGCTTTATCAAATTTTTTTAGCAGGAACCATAAACAAAAGAGTGTTCAATGCGCGCGCAACTTCGTCAGCAGCGATCCAAAGTCAGTGATGTGCAGGTTACAATATCGAACCAAAATGAAAATTATCGATAAAATCGAACAAAAATATTACAGAGAAGTGTTTGAATAAAAAGCAAAAATTAAAATACATTCTGTGATTTATTATGCCATTGTGATGATACTATATCAGAGAGATATAATTACGATAGTTAATATTATTATAATAACATTGTCTAAATAACTAAAAGGACTGAGTGACTGACTGATCTATCAACGCCCTACAGCCTAAATCGCTGGACGGATTGGGTTGAAATTTGGAAAACAGGTAGGTTTTTTGACGTAGACCTCCGCTGAGAAAGGGTTTATGTCATGTTTTATAATGACTAAGTATGTGTAATGTGTACCAATGCTGTTTTACTTATATGGAAGTGCAATGTTAATAAGGTAAACAATAATAAAACACGAAATGAAACAAATATAATATTTAATACATTTATAGAAAGTTTTGTGGTTGAGTCAGCCAATTAGGGCTGAGCAGAAGTGTTCCTTGAATATTTTATTGGTGGCGCTAGTGCGCAAGTTTACCTTATTCCCTCACCTGTTGTTCAAGCTCTAGGAGCTTGCTGTCAAAAAGCACGCATCTGTTTGACCAAAAGTTGTCCTTAAGTTAGATGCAATTTTTTTGGATTTGCATGCATCTTTTTGATTGAATGCCAATAGTCACGGACAAATTTATACATATGACTTTTAATTTCATCACCCATAAATTGAGATAGCGTCACAAAATTCGCAGCACAAACACATAATTTATTAACAACATGATACTTATTATCTAAATATATAAAAGGATAGACTGAGTGACTGACTGACTGATCTATCAACGCACAGCTCTAACCGCTGGACGGATTGAGTTGAAATTTGGCATATAGGTAATAAGGCGTAGACATCCGCTAAGAAAGATTTTTAAAAATTCAACTCAACGTGCAAGAAAGGGGCCCAAAGTCAAGTAACATACTTCAATAATGGCAACGTTATCATGCAAGCTAAGATATCTTTTTAAATCAATTAATAATTAAAACCATAGTTACCGTAAAGGAAGACAATGGCACTTCGTTTTTACGTAACTATACAATACTAAGGCCTAAATGAGAAGTCAGCAAAGTGCATGGAACTCATAACATAGTAGTGGTCGTTTTAAATTTTCTTTTATACTTTCCTCCCCGGCAATGTTAACCATTTCCTTTTCAGCGATATGTCAGCTGGAAATCTGTGAAAAGTAAAGGTCGTAAATAGTATTTGATAAAACATGATTATCGAATAATCACGGACTCTCAATATGTCACATCACTATTCAATTTGTAAACAAACACCACTGAGCATATAAACACTACAGACTACAACTACTGAATTAAACTAAGAAAAATACCGATTATCTAGAAATGAAAGCCGTACGATTATAATATTATGCTGAATAAGGATTATTTAACATGAACTACATACACAAAATCAATCTACTAACAGAAAAGCGATGCTTACTAACCTATGAAAAGTCAATGATTGGGTACTTACGGATTATTTAGCTCTGCGTTGTTTTATACTGTGTGCAATATTTTTTTCATTATCAGTCAAAGCATGGTAAAGAGATGCATATTATATAGGTCACGATTTCCATTATATAACTATTTTTTGTCACTGAAAATATGTCACTAACGATTCAAATACTATCAATTTGTAAACAAACGAAACATTTGATTATGGTTCATCCACAATGTGTGACGAATGACTTGTCGAGCAATAGGTAGGTACGCCGAGTTGTTCGTCGGAGTTGGCTGACGCACACAGATTATTTACAGGGTTATTTCAGTACATTATGCTATATAGTGTCATAGACAGTACATAGCTATGGTGTATAGGGCCTTATTGGAGAGGCCATTGGCCATGTTTTGAGCGCAATATAATATGTTCCGTGAAATTTTACGTTTTCAAGATTTTTTAAAAATTCATTATAGGTTAGCTTTTGACCACGATCTCGCTTGATATTAAGCGACGATGCGGCCGTAGATGGTAGCAGTCTAAATCTAGTAGGCGGGATAAATCTGCCCTGGCTTCACTGAACATCATACCGGAACACGGTCACAATTACGGCTTGGCGACACGGTTTTTATCTATAATTTTTTTTTTTAAATCGAGGGGATAATTTATTTTTTAGTATCTTTGTACTCGGACAAAATATCAGAATAGTATTTGAATTATTATAATTAATAATTATTAATCAAATTAAATCTAATTTATCAAAATAAAAGATGCTTTATTTAAAAAAAAATGAATAGAATAGAATAATACTTGTCGGCTTTTCTACCCGAGTCAACGGAAAAAATAGTTTCATGAATGCATATAAAAATAATCTATGCTCCTCCGACTAACGACTCGGCGAGTCATTCCTCGCATAGTATGGATGAACCATAAGCCTCTTCATAGAGGGTAACTTAACTTCTTGGCGGAAACCAACTAGATAATATATATTCTATGGAAATCAATGTGATTAATAATATAAATGACATTTGGCGTTGACTGTCAGTGTTGTAATGACAGTGGGAGTAGTGACGAGTCATAGACAAGCAGCTTGCTACTCTTGTGAAACGTCAACGCTACTCTTAGAATAGCGGTGACAGTGGAATGGGAGTCTTATTCTTATGTCAATATTTTTATGTGCTCGGGCCGCAGCAAGTAGTTTATAATACAAATAAATTCAAAAAATGAGCCGAACATCTTCTACATGTTTCTGGTGACCTGGTACTTCGTAAAAATTTCAATACTCATAACTCAAGAACGCCTGGACCGATTTTGATGATCTATGGTTTCTTAGTAAAATTTCTACCATTTTTCAACTCTTAAATTTCTACCATTTAAATTTCCATCAAATTCTACCATTCAAATTTAATTCACATTCAAAAAGTTACAAACCAAGTCACCGACCTCCTTATGTCAATAACGTCAAATTTTGAAAATAGAATACACGTCAAAATGACAATCAGCTGTCAAATTTCGGCAACAGTCATTTGTTTTTCATTCATAACTTTTTTTACTTATAATTTTCTTCAAATCATACCAATCGGGATAAAAATTATCCTATAGCACGCCCCCGGTCCTAAGCTACCTCCCCACCAATTTTCAGCCAAATCTGTTCTGCCGTTCTTGAGTTATAAGTGGTGTAACTAACACGACTTTCTTTTATATATATAGAAGATTAAATTTCGTGGTAAAATCTTGTCATACAAAACCGAACTAAAGCTTATGGTTATAAGTAGTTAAATGAAGAATAAAATTATATTATCACCAAATAAGAAAACCCGCCAAAAAAATTAAGGAAAAAATATTGTAATAAACGGTTCAAATAAATGAAATGAGGGATCGTTCTGGAAATTAAGATCATTTAAAATTTGGTAAAATCATATTCTATGGACAATGGACAAAGGAATGAAAACGGAATTGGATTTCCTACATTTCCTTTTTGCCCATGATGTCTGATGATTCATTTTGTTTTCACACCTAGTTCACTCTAAAGACAATTCATAAATAAACAATAATTATAAGCCTACCGATGAAGTGCGATGAATTCAAGTAAAAAATGCTAGCTTATTACAATCCACTTTGTTTTCAGGTTCCCGTTTCGCTCTATGTGAAGTGAAAGTGATGACATACCATTTCCTGAAGCAACTGGAAGTATCCCCTTGTGCGAAGACAATTATCCCCCCCAAGCTTTGTCCGAAGTATTTCACACTGTCTTTCCCTGGAGGACACTGGGTTAAATTGTCACCTAGAAAATTGACTGAATAGGGATTGAAATCCATTGTCATTTTTGTATTATGCATTGTATAGTATGTGTAGAGATATATAAACTAGTCTGGGTATTGTATTTGTCTTTTCAGTTTTTGTAAAAATTTAAGTATTTTATTGAAATCAAAACAAATTTAGTAAATATGTATGCAAAATAATATTGTACATACTACCTTTATACGTTTTTATATAAATAAAAACACTGTTTAAAAAACTAATACAACCAATGCTTTTATTCGATTACCTAAGCTGTAAGAAAAAAATAAACTGCTTTTGCCATGAAAGTAGCCAAACTCACGAGCAATTATGAAAAAAAAGGTCTTTATTCTGCAGTGGGGGTGATAATAGCTTTAATATTAATCATTAAAGCTTAACAAATACCCTATAATAAATATAATTTAAACGCCTAAAATATTATTGAATTAATAATTTCTTACAAAACAATTATAATTTAGTAGTAACAATGTTTTAAAGGCGTTTGACTGTGTGATACAAATCTTAAGTCAGAGATTATTTTATTATTATTAAAAAGTTTATATAAGATAAATAATTCAACAAATACATACCTTACCTTACCTATTTAGAGGTAGATAAATAAATACATGTAATAAAATAAAAAAATGCTAGTTTTCATTTTAAAAGTTTTCAGAGTATAAGTAGTACCTCAGGGATTTGTACATGGACCTGGACATTGTATATAATGTATTTTTATAGAAATATCACTTGGCTAAAAGCCATACGACCACCAATGGTACCGCTGTTCTTATTGTATTTTAATTAAGTCTAATTGAACAATTGTGAGGTTTAAATACAACTCCTTTATGAATATAACTGCTGTTAGATTTGAAAATGTCAATGCATAGGAAGAAGAATAACATTGAGGAAGATAGTAAAAGAACCCAATATTAAAGTGCAACCAATCAAAAACACTAGACGTTATCAGAAATGTGGACGATAAGGATGAATAAAAATATCAACATACATAATCGCTTGCAAATTTGCAACGTAGCTACATGTAATTTAGATTTTGTGAAAAATGTTGATTTATTTACTGTGGTGTTGTACCATATTGCTTACGATAGCAGCTTATTTGCGAGAGGTTTATTCGAGGTTTTCCAAGTATGGGGTAGCACATAAAAACCGGTTCCTTTCCTAGGTAATGTTGCTAGTCTTGCGTTACAAAAGTACCATGTGGTCACTGACTTTCAGATGCTTTACCATCAATTTCCGAATGACAGGTAAGTTTTGTGGCAGACATATTTGCACAGACAGTTAAATATGTGTGTATTTAAAGCCCAATTGATACAAAAACAGAGAAAATTAAAAGGTAGAGTGGGATGAGCTTGCTTTCTCCGCCACCTCAGACGCAGTGGAAGGACTTAAAATGTTAGAATTCTGCATATATACGAGTATGTGGAGCGGAAATGAGAACAGAAAATTGAAGAGAAAAAGAGACAAGAAAATTGATCAATAACGAACGAAGATTTTGATCGGGTCCACTCCACTTCAGTGACAGTGGAAATGTAGGGTGCCTCCAATTTTATGTCAATCTAGAAATTTAAAAAGCTTTTAAATAGGTTACGTTTGAGTAGTTATTGTGTTCACAATTTTTTTTTCAGGTTTGTAGGAAGATTCGAGCTGATGAGGTCTAAGATAAGTCAAAGACCTAGACCTCATCAAACAAGTTTACTACAAAGGACTTTGAATATTTCATCGACCATAGAATAATGGTAGATCACGAAGTAGACAAAAATTTATTCCAGCTGCAAGGTAATTTTAATCCTTACTTGGTAAGTAACTACATAGGGGTGAACGCCAAATTTATTTTCGCATCTGGCAACCTCCACCTGCTTTGGTCCCGTGTTACTTTCCAGCTATACCTATGGGACCGCTAATCAGTTATCAGCTTCCTTTAGCTTCGGCTTCGGTTGTCCTTTTTATACTACAATAGTAGCACAGTGATCAGAAATAAATATACATTTTAGCTACAATTTCGAAAATTCTATCTTTTCACGAATTTATTTTTTTATTGGATTTGAACTTCCCATTTTCCCATCATGATAATAGCACAGTGATCAGAAATAAATATACTTTTTAGCTACAATTTCGAAAATTCTATCTTTTGACGAATTTATGTTTTGATTGGATTTGAACTTCCCATTTTCCCATCATGATAATCGTCAGCCGGAAGAATGTCTGTCACAAATTTATATTAGTGTATTTATTCTCTTGTACTCTACAAATTACGAGTACATGTATTAGCCCCAATGAGTAAGAACCTCACTGCAATAGCAAGCATTGACTCAAATTCAAGATTTTTTATTCTTGTATGTAGTAAGGCCCGCCACTGTTAGCTTGTAGCATCCTTCTATTTTAACTAGGATTGATAAAAATAAAGTTCATTCATTTAAGTTCAGCTACTTTGTGTTACGCCAGAACTCCAATAAAAAAAATGTTTGATAGGGTCCACTTTTCTTTTGATCAAATCAACTTCCTTATTTTTAACAGCTGGAGCCATCGATATTGATTGTAAAGACATTATAATGACCCGCTACGCCAATGACGTCATCGCCACCTGCGCCTTCGGAGTAAAAGTTGACTCTCACACCAACACTAATAATGATTTTTATGTCCATGGAAGAGCCACCGCCCATTCGGCTTCAAAAGAATGCTGATCTACCTAGGTTATGCCTCTTTCCCTGACATAATGAAGGTTAGTAAAGTGTGACCACCATTAAATTGCAGGTCAGTCCCACAGAGATCAGGGACATTTTGTTGGGATTTCAGGTGCTATTATAAAATGGTTGAACTCTGTATTATTCATAAGTCGTGGCGTTATTTAAATTACAGTTGACATTGTTTTTAACTCCCGACGCAAAAACGACGGGATGTTTAATTTGACGTGTCTGTCTGTGGCATCGTAGAGCTCCCAAACGGATGAACCGATTTTGATTTTTTTGTTTGAAAGGAAAATTAGTCGGCAGTGTTCTTAGCTATGTTTGGTTGAAATCGGTCCAAGATGGCCGCCGCCACAAAATGGCGGATTGACATATTTTTCCATAATTTCCCCAATATGGGTATCAAATGATTGACTAGTAGAATACAACACACTGTGATAAATTTCAAATCCAAGATGGCTGCCACCACAAAATGGCGAATGACATATTTTCATTGCGTTGGGGTTTTTTTAAAATTTAATTTACTCGTTCCTTGTCTTCATTATGTTTATAAATAATTAAAATTAGGAACTTTAATAAAGGAAAACTTTTTAAGCTATTGCATAGCTTCTGTCGCGGGCCTTGGGCGTGGGGACCGAATCCAGAAATTCCGTAACGAAAAAAACCTAACACCCCCCACTCCGAACGGCACAGCGGTGATACTTTTTAGTTTTTCCATCTATAGATAAATACTGCATTAATAAAATAAATAAATAATTATAATTACATAAGTTGATAAAAAATGCTATGCAATAGCTTTACCGCGGCAGTCTCCGAGTGCCACACGTCTTTTTTTATCATCAAAATCAATAACGTAATAGATAGGTATTAAACAGAACACCTGTTACAATTACATTATAATCTTTCAAGATTATGCAAATAAAGGTTGAAATTATTACTCATGATGATTAACAAAATATTTATTAGTATATAAAGATAATTATATTTGCTTGCTTTTGTTAATACCTATATAAGTAATCTTACTAATATTATAAACGTGAAAGCTTATAAAAATGTATGGATGTCTGGATGTATGTTTGTTACTCTTTCACGCCTAAAAGGGTGAACCGATTGATCTGAAATTTAGTATAGAGATAGCTTAGACCCTGGTATAATACATAAATTATAGAACAGCGGGTAAAATTGCTGGGCGCAGCTAGTAATATATAATTATTAATCTCAACTATTATAATATTTTATTTGAGGTGGGACTTGGAGTACCAATATTATAATATTAAGACCTATATTATTTTCTAATGTAAGCAAATAAATAATTTGTATGACATTTTATATTAATATTTATAAGGTCCCATCTTTTGTCTCTTTCCAGAAATTCAACGTAAAATTATTTGGCGGTTAATCACAAAATTTCTTCAAAAGACTATTTTAAGACACGATGTCGGAACGAGAGGCAAAGAACGTCATCAGGCCTGACATGATTCATCTCCTAATGCAGGCTAATAAAGGTGAACTGTCTTGATCATAAAATATTATTTTACTACCTCGTGAACGACACAACTTTCATCCATTACCTTTGGTACCTAAATCTTTGATGCCGTACAAATTTATTTATGACTCATAATAAAATATGCCCAAAAATTTATCTGAATAGAAACCTATGGCGGCACATATATATTAAACTTGACCAATACAGGTGTCTTGCATTGAGAAATTCCCCCACATGATATCGATCCGTTTTTTGAAGAAGGTAGTTATGCCCTGCAAGGACCAGATTATGGCTGAAAATGAAATAAAAAAATATGTGGGTACATGTTATTTAATAGTTGCAATAAATACGTTATAATTCTTTCAGGAAAGTTAACTCATGATGAACGCAAAATGATGACGTTGGATACGCTAGAGTAGAGGAATCCGATGTAGGCAAAAGAAACATAGACAGATGTAAGTTTTTATCGTTGTTCTTTGATAATTGTAATATGTAAAAAGATATATGATAAAGTAATAATTTTTAATCTTTTTCTGAATAGTATTTTTTGTGTTCCAATTGGACGTTTACCTTTAGACACTATACACATTAATATGAAGCCATTTGCGATATTGTTGTGCCCATGTTGTACCATACGCCTAGAGTTTTATAACATCACTACAAAACTTCAACCAGTATAAAATACAGATGAATAACAAACACAAGATTAATAAATTAAAGTACACAAACTCTGCAACGGATTAAATCTTTTTATAGCCTGGTCCGACGATGATTTAGTGGCCCAAGCTTTCTTCTTCTTCCTGGCTGGTTTTGAGACGGTATCTTCAGCCATGTCTTTCCTCCTGTACGAACTGGCTCTGAACCCTGACGTGCAAGACCGTCTGTTAGCAGAGATCAGGGAACACGATGCTAAGAATAACGGAAACTTTGATTACAGCACCATACAGAGTATGAAATACATGGATATGGTGGTATCAGGTAAAATGCTCGATTATCATGATATATTCCGTGAATGTATTCACGCCTACTTCTTAATTGACTTAACATAATATTTTTAATGGAAGAAGATGAACTAGGTGAGATCCACGTTCACGTGATGTTAAGAAAAAGGCCGTCGTAGCTTTACCAAGATATTTGAGGGAAAACACACAATTCTTCAATCGATGCACTCGTTATCCTGAAACTTTAAATGAACCATTATTCTTGCATTTTACAAGTGCCTATATTTTTTATCGTTATTCAATGATTCCAGAATTGCTCCAACTTTGGCCACCTGCTGTAGGATTAGACAGAATTACAAAAAAAGATTACAATTTAGGGAAACCTAACGCTGGGGCCAAGCAAGATTTTGTTGTAAGTATCATCTAATTTTAATGTAGACAGTAAATAAACGCACTAAGTGAGTAGCGTACTACGGTATTTTACATAATTATTGTGACACTCTTCTGATTCTGGCAAGAATTTCTCTGAAAAGAATTTGATCGTGCGTTTGGTAGACCAACGATCTGATAAACTGAACTGGATCTTGACTCTGCAGGTCATTATCCAAATAGATTTTATGTCAAACACTGCTTGTACCTTGTATCAATTTTATCTTCAACTTTGTTAATGCAATGCTTGATGGTATTTATGTCTGTTTTAGATTCGCAAAGGTGAGCCAATAACAGTTCCAGTGTGGGCTATTCATCGCGATCCAGCTTTCTTTGATAACCCTGAGAAATTCGATCCGGAGCGGTTCTCAGATGAAAACAAACATAAAATCAAGCCTTTCTCGTATAATACCTTTTGGTCCTAGGAATTGTATTGGTAACTAAAATTATAATTATTATCAACTTCTAATAGGTACTGATATTACAATTCATGAAATATTACCTCCCATAAAAATTTTTGAGACCTACATATGTTGCTACTCGCATAATTCGCTAAAGTCGTCAAAATAAAAAAAAAAATACGTGGAATATTTCTTTTTCTAATTATTACACAAAAAAAGTTTTATTAATAGTTTCAGTTAAGAAACTGGGGAAAACTACAGACTATATTTCATTTTAAACTATTCAAAATCAATTTCCAATAAAAGTAGGTAACAAGCTTCAATTTTGAATTCATCTCAATTGTGTTACAACTTCGAACTTCTTGATATATTAAAAAAAAATATTCAGGAACCATACAATTATACTACAAAATGTTAAAATATGTAAGAAGAAGGAACTATTACGCTGTGTCAATCTACCCAAATAAGAATAAGAAGCTATAGATGATGAATTACAATAAGCATTGTTTTCAGGTTCCCGTTTCGCTCTATGTGAGGTGAAAGTGATGATTTACCAGTTAGTTTCTAAAGCAACTGGAGGTGTCTCCCTGTGAGTAAACGTTGATTCCCGCAGAGCTTTGTCCAGCGTACTTTACACTTTCATTCCCCGGAGGCCACTGGGTCAAACTGAGACTCAGAAAATAGAAATAAACCCGTGGCTAGATATTGCTAATTGAAATCCGATTTATATAGACTATATAGTACCAATTTGTACCTATATAACGAGTTTAATTATTGTATAGTATTATTATATATTTGTTATATACATTGAACAGAAGTCATAGAATGAAACAGCTAAAATTTACTTATGTGCTTTACTAACATAAATAATTTATAGACCCAACTAGAACTGAAAAACTACTATGTTTTATTTATCTTATAAGATAATACGTAAACTCATTCCTAATCATTTTAGGGAATCGAATAAATCTAAATGTGTTTAAATATAAATTTACGCAATGGTTGGCGGAGAAATGTTTTTATAGCATAAATGAATTTTTTGAATACAAAATATAAATAGTCATGCATACTCCATACAATGTAACTAAAGGCATTATTCTTAGCTATAAGTCATTATTGTAATTATGTATTATTCATATGTCTGGAAAAGACAGGTTTCGGCAGAACAATGCATTACATTAAGATCTGATATTATGTACCTGAAATCTATGAATAAACAAATTCTTATTCTTGTCCTTATTCTCACCTTCGCCTCTTAAGTAAATCACTATTTAGACAAAAAATTCAATGTCTAAATAATGTTTTCAAAAGACGCAGTCTTATTTAGACATTGAATTTTTTTTTCCTACTGATACTGAACCAAATAGAACACGAATAGCTACAATTAAAATAAATAGGTCCGGTTTCATCAAATAAAGAAATGCTTACATTTGATTTGGGACCATCATTATCATTACTTACAGGATTTAAAGTATTAGTAAGTCGAATTGTACAACAAGACGAGAAAAGTAATGTACTTGTAGGATTAATATAATAATAATATTTATAATACAAATACCCTACAAATATTTTTTTATAAGATGAGTAAAATTCCCAATAATTTCCCGTTTATATAGGTAATTTGAGAGAAAAAAATCCCAATAATTAACATATAAGCGCCTACAAAAAAAAAAGGTAGCACTCCGGGAGTGCCGGCAGAAGTGAAAACTTCAATATTAACGTTGTGTTTAATTATAAGTATAAAAGTACTATCATTTATGAGGTAGAATACAATGTTTATTTATTGCGCTATCGTACAAATATGACAATTTATATGTTGTTATTTATAATATTATATCGTTATTTATATATTACATTAAATTTTATCTCTCAGAAAAATCAACTTCCATCCATAATTTCGACGACTTTTACACCATCAACAGAGCAGCACACTCAGGCACGGTAGAAAGAGTGGGAGATACTAGTTCCTCTCCCTTCCCCTCGATCTTACGCTTTTTCGATCAGCATCACGTGACCCTGACGCGAGTTTTAAAGTTTTTACCCATACAAAAAAGTGCTCAGCGCCGCTAAAGAAGTTTTCACTTCAAAAACATTTATTATAATTTCCTTCAAATTGATTTTCATTACCGATTAAAATTTAAAGGCGTATATCAGAGTGACGTAAATATTAAGCCCTGATAATACTAATTTCATACGCATTTAATAAATTAATTAATCATTTATCAATCTATTTGGATAATTGCATACAGATACGGATAGATATCACATGATATTACTATTATAAAAATATTATATGTCGCAGATTTAGATGGATTGCCATCGACATGGTGATTTTATTAGATCAGTCAGTGCGCTCGTACGGCGTTGGCGATGTCCCGAGCATAGAAATAAGACAAAGTCCCGAGCAAGCAAGAGTTACTTCACAATTGACAATCGGTCAAATTTTTATCATTGCTACTGACAGATGACATTGACTTTGACCACTGATAACTCAAAAACATCAATCACGTTGTCTTTCAAATAAAACTAGTAGTTCGCCTCGAACTGTGACCTCGCAGCCCAATTTCCGTGGTAAACCTTAGACTTTAGATCTCGACTAAATATATCCTAATACAAGAACTTTAACATTAATATTAAAACTCAAAATATAAAAATTCTGAGGAATTAAAACTCAATAAACCTACGTACCGAGATTTTTTGAATATAATCCTTTTTAGAGTTTCGTTCCTCTGAAGGAAAAAACGAAACCCTAATAGGATCACTTGGTCATCCGTATGTCTGTCAAGACCCATTTATACTCTACATCCCGTAGAATTGTATATTTTTACTATAATACACAGGTCTATGGCCGCTTGGTACCCGTAAAATTAAACTTCTAAGTTAACGTAGAAAAAAATACACCCGTTTATCCTTCAAAAACGTACCTACATTTTTTTGACCCTCTGAATAAATCAACATTCATAGGGAACTTGCCGTTACCATATATTTATGAAATTTGGCAGACTATAAGTACACGGCCCGCGATGCATTATGGTGTGCTCGTGCACCTTTATTGTTGAATGTGCCGGCACAAACAATTACTTTAGGTTTTAAAAAGTTATGCAGACTACTCAAATAACCTTACTGCCACCGAGAGATCTCTCAACTCTAAGAGTTCGCTTTGCTCGGTCGATGATATTTGTAAGTATTCATATAAATTATGTATTTAAATTATATTTTATCATAAAACGATTCAGCGAGTTTTTTTATTCTATCACCACTTCCACAGACATTGTTACCTGCTTATTATTGTTTATGGTCTCCACTTTCGTGTTTTGCCAGTGGCCGTAGCATGCCACACAGAATCCCGACCAAACTTCAAGAGTAAAACTGTCATCCCATACATTCACAAAACTACAATGTATGGTATGACAGTTCTACGCTTGACATTTCAGCGGGATCTCGTTTGGCATGCTACGACCACTATAAAATATTATTTTACTTGACAGCGAGTTATAGTCCGGTACATTATGTTCGGGATAATTTATACAAAATTTTAGGCAATGTGACGTAGTTATGTCGTCATAATTATATTATATAATATTATATTATAATTATGCCTATACTACTAAGTCCAACTTTGGTTGCTTGCCATTAGCGTTGGGCGTAAAATAACGCTATTAATAAGGTTTTTTTTTTTAAATACCTAACTATTTTACTTTATTTTCATACTACTTAAATTAAATATAACATTATATTTTATCGATCGAGCGAAATGAGGTTTATAAAAAGATTAAAAAAACAGCACAAAACGTGTACTTACCTACATGTATGTGACGCCTATTTCAATAGCAAACTTTAGGCGGCCAGCAGGGGGCCTAGACAACGGCGCCATCGATAAAGTCGATAGCGATTGGCCGCTCCTGCGATTTCGCTAAAAAAATGGTAGCCAACGACTTTTGGAATCGATATCGCACTCTCGACAAAGGGCTGTCGATCAATCGCTAGATTTTGTCGTATTATCTGTGGTATAATGTGTATCAACAATCATCAATCAACTGTCAAATTAAATGTCAAAATATTGTCGAGTTTGTTTTTCGTTGGTTTTTTTTTGTAAATTACACTTAATTAGCTTTTTTGTAATAAATAAGCTTCTGCGAATCCCGCCGATATGTAATGTGAGTTAGAGTTTCTTCAAATATTATAAATATTACTTGTATCCGAGATGTGACTGGCCAAAAGCTGGTCCAAAGTGAATGGTGTTGAAAAGTTTGATTTTTCATGAAAAACTCTTTAAAAACATTAAGGAAATCTGTAAAACAATGTAACATTTCATTGGAGCACTTGCAAAAGTAAGCTAAATACATATTAAGGCTAAAAACTTAGTCATAATGACATAACCTATGTGACATTTGTTTTAGTTAAAAAGATAAATTGTGAATGTTTTAATTTCTCAACTTTTATCGTATTTATTCTATTATGGTGTAGTAGTATTTTAATGTTTTTGTGCTCTATAAAATTCCATTTTAAATTTTTAATCTATCGTTTTGTGGTTTATCTTTCCACGAGTCATTGGCAAAGTTGTGGTGCTATAGCACGTTCTCTAGCCATAAAATAAGAATAGAATAGAATAAATTGTGAAGCCCTTGCAGCTCCAATCTCCGAAAACTAAACATTATTGGTATGTGTTATTAACTGTTTGCGCGCTTTAATATTTATTCTACTGTATCACAGCAAGAGGTAACAGGCGCCATCTAGTGGTGGGCGCGCCTTTGCATTGCCCAAGCGACCAATGAGCGAGGCCGGTCGCGACGCTTGAGTCGACAATTTGAATTCCCGCTCCCTTCTGTCTCTTGTGAAAAAATGGCGTTGACGCATTAATTTTGCTCTGCATTTTTAATAATTAAATAACCGCGACACCGCATATTGTGTTAGTGAATCTACTCAATCTACCCAGACATTGTGTTTGTGCATAATATACTTTATTAATTACATAAGACTATTGAATAAACATCGAGCAAGAAAAAGAACAGGATCCATCGTCCATGTGCCCAGCGGGAGCTGCCAGCTTGCAATAGGTTAGTGCCTGCTCTCTTGGTTCTGTTCCTCAATGTGATACAGTATTTCTCTATTCATTATCATATGTCCATCCGCAATAATTTACCCGCTCACTCGCAACCGCGTCACCACAAAATTTGGTCACTTCGGCCTGGATTGAACCAGAACTTTCTAAAGCTATCGTTGGATAAATCTCATATTTATAACCCATATTATTGCTGTTCCATATTAAAACCGCAAATTTATAACCTTATTCGGTTATTTATTTCATTCTTATACCCGCAAAACAGCAATAATACCTACTAAAATAGTTTCATACATTCCCGAATCTCGATTATAATATCTCTTATATTCACCGCATACCTAAATATTTACATTAAAATACATTGTCACTCGCATTCAGTACATAATTCCTACAAATACACTAACAATAATTAATATTTTAGTGTCAATTTATAACCTAAATACCTATGTCAGACAATTTACCTATTTATTTATTTTATTAACATTATTACTTACATATTCTTAAATTACAACAACTTAACTCTATTTAACTAACTAAATTTATAACTATATTTAACATAACGAACGCACTACGCATAATATTCAATATTTACCATTTTTTCACAACTTCCATTGGAATTTCTCAATATTGCCTACATAATATAAACAATTTCGAGAAATTTAATAACATTTACCTAATATATTGTTGTGTCATTACTGTACATAAGTTATAATTAGTAATTTACCTGTCAAATACCTAAATACATTCACCGGCTTCGATTTGTTATTGTGAACCGCTCGACTGTCCACGGCTTATTCTGGCAAACGGTCGTATTCTGGAAATTACACTCTAAACAGACTTATTCTGAAATATTTATTAATTTATTCATTGAGTGTACTTATTCTGGAAATAACTATTATTTTATTCCATAAACATACTTATTCTGGAATATCTATTACTTTATTCATTGAGTGTACTTATTCTGGAAACAACAAATATTTATTTTCTAAGCATACTTATTCTGAAAATAAATAATATTAATTTATTTAAACAGACTTATTCTCAAATAACTATTAGTTTACATTCCAAGTGGACTTATTCTGGAAGTAAATTCATTAAATTTATTTGAACTTATAAAATAATTTAGTGTTGTTTATTCCGACTAAATATTCAATTCTCATATTGTTGTGATTTAATACTTGGTCGAATAAACTGTAATATAATACAGGTACATACCTTTTCCTCGCTTATTTCCTATAATTTGCTACACTTGGTTTTGGTCTATTTGCTACAACATTAAATAGTACTTGCCAAAATGGATTTAGAATCTAAAATTAAACTTGTTATTGCCAAAAAAGAGGCTATATTTGCTCATATCACATCGCTTTATGAATCATCAAAGAAATTAAATAAGTCTGATATAGAATTAAGAAGTAAACAAGAATTTATTGCCGCTACTGCTAATATTGAAAAATTATATACAACTTTTAATGACTTATGCGATCAACACAATACATTAATGTTAGAAGAAGATCCAGATTGTAAGCTCAACTTTAGTAACTGGTCTGCTTTTGAAACGCTATACTCGAGCATACAACATACTCGGGCAACCTTATTGTCCAAAGGTGGTGATGTTGCTACCACCTCAACCAAAGGTCAAAGTGCTGATGATTTTGAATACAAATGCCGCTTACCTCCTTTAGAATTAAAGAGCTTCTCGGGTGACATTGCTACATGGCCAATATTTTACCAAAGCTTCAAAACAAATGTTCATGATAATGACAAATTAAATGATAATATGCGCATTCAATATTTAATGTCAAAGCTTAGTGGTGCTGCTCTTAATACTTTCGCTGGTATAACACCAGAAGCTTGTAATTATAAGGTTATATGGGAATCGCTGGTGGCTCGTTATCAGGATAAAAGATTACTAGGCTCGACATATTTGAACGAAATTCTCGATGCCAAACCCGCAACTGATTCTGCTGCTTCACTAAATAACTTTATTGAGCGAGTACATGCTGCTTGGGCCGCGTTGAAGCTATTGAATATAGATAATCTGGCTGATTTCATATTCACCCACATAGCATTAAAGAAGGTAGATACGAAGGTGGTGCAGAGCTTCGAATTATCTATCCGAAATAAAGATATACCTTCCAGTACGGACTTAGTCGACTTCATTCGGCACCGTATTAAGGTCTTGGACAGGACAAGCTTAAATAGTGGGAAGCAAGTCTCTCTTGCACGCACCAACAACAGCAACAGCTCACATTCTCGTTCACAAGGCGCTGCTCACACTAAAGTGGCACATACTTTCGCAACAGTAGAAGAGGGCGTTTCAAATAAACGTTCCTGCCTTTGCTGTAAATCTTCAAATCACATGCACCTGTATGAGTGCTCCGCATTTAAGAAATTGTCTGTAAGCAACCGTTTCAATTTCGCAAAGGAAAACCGCTTATGTATTAACTGCTTCAGCGCGTCTCACACTACGTCGAACTGCGCTTCACGAAACGTTTGCAAAACTTGCACTAAGCGACATCATTCCTTATTATGTCGTAATAGTGATCAAGGCGCTTTAGCCGCTAACACTACCGCACCAGCTGCTGGCAGTAGTTCTGCCACTGCTACCAATCCTAATCATACCGCAACTTCGAAGACTTCGAACTCTGTGTGCTTACACACCGCTTTACCGCACCCGCTCGAGGAGCCTCTGCTGACCGCGGCATCTGGGTCAGGCCAGCCAGTAGACTCACTCGTTTTACATTCGCATAAAGATACAACTACCCGCAATCAATTAAACAAGGTAATCGTCTTACCTACCGCTGAGGTTCACGTACCTATTCAAGGGAAACGCTTTACACTTCGGTGCTTAATAGACAGCGCTTCACAGAATAATATAATAACAAGACAGCGTTGCAAAGCACTAAAATTAAAAATCAACCCGCTTAACAACTCCACTCTTAGGTCTGTGGGGTCGTCGTCTACGCCCATTAAGGGTTACGTCACACTGACAATACAATCGAGGCTGTCAGACACTCGCTACACCGCTACGCTATTAGTAGTAGATAACATAACAGACAAACTACCTACTAAAGTGGTCTCCACGTCAATGTTAGATCATCTCAAGGGTCTTCCCTTGGCAGATGAAAACTGGAAGTCACCAGGAGAAATTGATGCCATTCTAGGCACGCAAATATTTGCCATGATTTTACTCGACGACAAAATACCGCCGCCCATCAAACAGGATTCATCTGATCTTTCGGACGGTTCACAATCGGGTCTATATGCCCTACAAACATCGCTTGGATATATAATCGCCGGGGAGATAGCAAACCCCAATGATATATCCTGGTCCTTCGGTCCTTTAGTAAATGAACTACACCATAATGTTGAGAAATTCTGGGAGCTCGAGGAAGTTCCTTCCGCAAATTGTACCAGTCCGGAAAATCATGAATGCGAACAACTATATAAGGAAACAGTTACTAGAAATACTAGCGGCAGATACGTCGTGTCTTTGCCATTCCAGGGTGAACTTGCAAGATTAGGCAGTTCATTCACAACCGCTCAACGCCGACTAGCCTCGCTTGAACGAAAGTTTACCGCCCTTCCGGCCCTACGCCAAGCATACAATGAGGTTATAGGAGATTATATCAACAAAGGCTATCTATCAGAGATTCCACATACGCCTTCAACATTAGCAGAAGGATATTTCATTCCGCATCACGCTGTGTTGCGCCCGGACAAATCGACAACTAAGACTCGTGTTGTCTTGGATGCCAGCGCGAAAACGGATAGTGGCGTATCTTTAAATGATTTATTGCATACTGGCCCTAACTTACAATCAGACTTATTCTCCTTGCTCCTGAACTTTCGCTGCTTTAAAATTGCTATAACCGCCGATATACAACAGATGTACTTAAGAATTCTGCTCAATGAGAGCGACCGCAAATACCAGAAAATTCTATACCGCTTCGACATCACTGAGCCGCTGCGCATCTGGCAGTTCAATTCTGTAGCCTTTGGTCTCCGCTGCAGCCCATTTTTAGCCATGAGAACGGTTCGTCAGTTGGCAAATGACGAACGTGAACGATTTCCTCTCGCTGCTGAAGTGGCGAGTAAAGAGCTATATATGGATGACCTGACCACGTCCGTGCACACGGTTGAGGAAGGCGAACAATTAGCAGACGAACTGCTAGCTCTTTTCGATGCTGGTGGATTCAAGCTCGTAAAATGGGCATCTAACTCACCAGAGCTTCTTGCTCACCTACCAGAGTCACATCGTGCACCCATTGAATTCACAGACGATAATGACACTCTAAAGATTCTTGGATTGAAATGGATACCAACGGCTGACGTTTTTTCGTTCACCACATCCGCAGCAACTGAAACGAACACAAAACGCGCAATTTTATCTACTATTGCCCGCTTATTCGACGTTTTGGGGTTTGTTGCGCCAGTTATCCTCTATGCAAAAATTCTCATGCAAGAACTCTGGACCGCTAAAATTGGATGGGACGATGACGCTCCCGCCGATATTACCAACCGCTTCCTTAAATTCAAAGAAGAATTGCCGCTTCTCGGTAACCTAGACATACCGCGCCATCTTGGGATCTCTAAAGGCTGTAAGGTTAACATAGTGGCGTTTGGAGACGCAAGCATTAAGGCATACGGGTGTGTCATATACATGCACGTAGAACATCCGAACAGAGACATATCTGTTCACCTAGTTTGCTCGAAATCTAAAGTAGCCCCGCTTCAAACAGTCTCGCTGGCAAGATTGGAGCTATGCGCCTCCTATCTTCTCGCTAGACTCGTCAATCAAGTACACACCGCATTCCAGGATCGCTACCAGATTAAAGATACATACGCATTTTCGGATTCCACGGTCGCACTGTCGTGGATCCACTCATCACCGCATAGATGGCAAACTTTCGTCGCAAATCGAGTAGCCAAAATTCACCAGCTGCTAGCTCCTGAGCGTTTTTTCCATATAGAAGGCGTATTGAACCCTAGCGATGCCGTATCCAGAGGGTTGCTGCCCTCCCAGATAATAGACCATCCTTTATGGTGGAACGGGCCGCCGTGGCTTAACAGCCCCATTTGCGAATGGCCTATTACGCCGTTTGACCCCTCTTTCGCGAAAGACGCCATACCTGAAATGAAACCATCGATTACGCTAACTGCAATCACTGAGTCTGAAGATCCACCGCTTCTCGAGCTTTCTCTGCGAGTGTCTTCTTGGAAGAAGTTGCTCCGCATTGTGGTGTATGTCTTACGCTTTGCTCGTAAGCTGCCACGTTCATCATCAATTGAAGCTTCAGATTTAGAAGTCGCTGAAACCATAATACTGCAGAACTTGCAAGAGAAATTTTTCGCAGAAGAAATTCGTAATATTAAAAAGGGTAAACTACCCTCGCCCGCATTAAGAAAACTTGACCCATTCGTGGATGAAACTGGACTGCTTCGAGTCGGTGGTCGACTGAAGAACGCGAATATACCTTATGTGAACCGCCATCCAATATTACTGCCTCGTCGTGATCACATAATTGATTTGATCATTGACGATTGTCATCGCTCTAATTGTCATACTGGCTCTCATCTTGTCATGTCGTTATTGCGACAACGTTACTGGATAATTTCCGCCAGGAACATAATACGCCAGCGCATACGCAAATGTAATTTCTGCTTTAAAGTTACACCTTCGCATCCAACGCCTATGATGGCTGACCTCCCAGCCGCTCGGTTGGAAGAAGCCAAGGCCTTTACACATACTGGCGTAGATTATGCTGGACCTTTACCCATAACGCTTACCCGTAAACGCGGGGTACGTAGTCAGAAAGCCTACATTGTACTTTTCACGTGCTTGACTACCAGAGCCATACATCTTGAAATTGCATCAGATCTCTCAACAGAAACGTTTCTAGATGCCTTCAAACGTTTTTTGTCAAGACGAGGTCCCGTAGCATGCATGTACTCGGACAACGGTACCAATTTCATAGGCGCAAAAAGACAATTGGATGAAATACATTCGTTCCTATCAGCACAAGCTACCACAACGGCCTTCCGCAATGAGCTAACCAACCGCAGAATCGCTTGGAAAACCATTCCAGCCAAGGCACCTCACTGGGGTGGAGCTTGGGAAGCCAATATTAAATGTGTGAAAACGCACTTATACCGCACTATTGGTCAGCAGCTCTTGTGCTACGAAGAACTACTGACAATTCTTACTCAAATTGAGTGTATTTTAAACTCGCGACCTCTCTGTTTATTAAGTGATCAGCCGCACTCAATATTGACCCCCGCTCATTTCTTGAATACGACGCCGTTGCAATCTTTGCCGGCTCTTGAAGTCGATACTTCTCGAACGATAACCAATCGAAAACAACTCCTGGACAGCTTAGTTCAGAGTTACTGGAAACGGTGGCATGTAGATTACTTGCATACGCTTCAGGCGCGGCAAAAATGGAACACGCCGGACGTACAAGTTCAAACGGGTACCCTTGTTCTCATACATCAGGATGACACGCCTCCATTGAGGTGGCCAACAGGCATTATCGAGCAAGTCTACCCTGGAAGTGACGGAACTATCCGTGCCGCGTTAGTGCGTTCTACTGCTGGATGTTTCAGACGCCCTGTAGTAAAATTGTGCCCCCTTCCATCTCAATAGTATAAATCGCTTACCAACTATACCTACCTATTTATTTTAGTAATTATCATATACACATATTGCTCATATTATTTATTATATAAACTTCACCCCACACATACTATATTATTCTACCGCATCACTCTTTCATGCGATACAGTGCATACTTAGATAGCACTCCTCCTTTTTCCCACCTATCTTTGAAAACCCTGCGGTTTTTCAAGCCGGGGAGTGTGTTTGCGCGCTTTAATATTTATTCTACTGTATCACAGCAAGAGGTAACAGGCGCCATCTAGTGGTGGGCGCGCCTTTGCATTGCCCAAGCGACCAATGAGCGAGGCCGGTCGCGACGCTTGAGTCGACAATTTGAATTCCCGCTCCCTTCTGTCTCTTGTGAAAAAATGGCGTTGACGCATTAATTTTGCTCTGCATTTTTAATAATTAAATAACCGCGACACCGCATATTGTGTTAGTGAATCTACTCAATCTACCCAGACATTGTGTTTGTGCATAATATACTTTATTAATTACATAAGACTATTGAATAAACATCGAGCAAGAAAAAGAACAGGATCCATCGTCCATGTGCCCAGCGGGAGCTGCCAGCTTGCAATAGGTTAGTGCCTGCTCTCTTGGTTCTGTTCCTCAATGTGATACAGTATTTCTCTATTCATTATCATATGTCCATCCGCAATAATTTACCCGCTCACTCGCAACCGCGTCACCATTAACCATCAACTTAATATATTTTAGCTCAATTGGTTCTATATAATATTATGTCATCTAACATGAAATATCAAAGACTATATATAATATTACTAGCTGTGCCCAGCGGTTTTACCCGCAGTACTTATGTGTATGTGTTTTTCCAGGGTCTAAGCAATCTCTATACCAAATTTCAGCTCAATCGGTCCACCTGTATAGGTGTGAAAGAGTAACAAACATACATCCATTCTTACAAACTCAGGTTTATAATATTAGTAAGATATATAAGGTTTCTATAATGTATTTTCTATTTTTAGAGATGGGAAGATCTTTTGCGACAGTACCAAATTAAGTCCTTATGGAGGTAGAAACAAAGGACACTCAATTTTAGGTGTTTGAACATTCACGCTGCTATGTACTGGTAGAAAGGTAATTAAAAATTTATATTTAATTAAATTAAAGAAAACAATAAGCACAAGTGCAGTGCACATGCACACATTAGGTCACAGAGCTGCTTGTGCATTATTAAATAATAATAATTATGTTGGACTTTTTGTCTCTGTGTACGCCTATAAAAAGGCCTGGGCTTAGCCCGTGTTAAAGAGCAAGAATAATAATAATAAAAAATTAATTAACTTATAGCATACACACACATACCTAGCTATAACTATTAAAGCTATAAATGTTATAGTATGTAGAAGTATTGATGGGTGTGCGAGCAGTGTGTGTTTATTTAAATGTTAAATTTACAACAATGAGAAATTTAAGGAAAAAGAATCTAAGGGTTGGACACATACCACAATTATTATCTAGAAAACTACTGAACTGATTTTGATGAAACTTGCACTTGTTCAAGGACTTAAAAGTATGAAATAAAATAATTACTAATGTACATTATTTAATGCATAATATTTATTTTGATTTATAGGTATGGACTATGAAGAAATCCTGTGACATGCATTTATTGGTCCCGATGACAAGGCAGAGAAGAGAAATTGTTGGAGAATATGACAAACACCCATAACTCTGATTGAAGAACTTCCAATTCAAGCCGCTGGCTGCTAGCTGTTGGTCAAATCCAATTGGCTGATCATTAAAGTATTTAGCATACCTCCAACATCCAATTTGTTCCTGAAAATATAATATAGCTTACTATCACATACATAGGTGACCTTACAAGAAAGTACTTAATCAATATTATCTCTATCTTGCCTACCTCTGTTTGAAATAAACTTGTTAAATTGATTTGTAAAATTTACAATTGTGTTTTATTTATCCTACTACTTAATCAGTTTTTATAATTACATTTTGTTACACCAACTGCTGAGCCGAATGAGTATAAATTAAGCATTAGGTAGCTTAGGACATAATATAATCTTACTAATATTATAAATGTGAAAGTTTGTAAGAAAGGATGTGTGTTTGTTACTCTTTCACGCCTAAATGAGTGCACCGATTGAGCTGAAATATGGTATAGTGATAGCTTAGACCCTGCAATAACACAAAGGCTATAGTACAGCGGGTAAAACCGCTGGGCGCAGCTAGTAAACAATATGATACAAGAGAATACATCTAGTCAGTATAAAAGTATCCTGCCGCCAAGGAATTCCCTACATGGACATGAATTGAGGATTCCTACTTATTAGACTAATTTTCAATGGCAAAAATTTGGGTCTTGATTGCTAATAAGTGTGTATTGTGTATAGGTTCTTACACATTTGCACCTAGAGAGAAGCAATGTTTGGTATTTGTCTATATTGATCTAGCGGGCGCGATATAGGTATGCTAGGAACACCTTTTACCTTCCTACTAGTTATCATCTCAAGTATTCATGGTTTACCTACATTCTACGACCGCGAGCTCGATGTGCAGAAACAATAAAGTGTATAAAATTATTATAAAAAGAATAGGTTAGGTACACCAAAAATTTGTTCTTCACTTTCACAATTTTCAAGGTGAATCCATCGATATTTAGCTCAATATAATGTTTTTTGCTGTGAAGCTGAGCCATAAAAGTAGCAAAATTTACCGTATTTAATGATAAACTTTAATAAATATACAAGCACCATTGAAACTTCTTCACGATTTAGCGATAGCGGCATAGATTAGGTAGAGAAAGATAGCGGCGAGGTGAAGGCGCACGCTAAAGTTTCGATTTGTCGAATGGAAAAAGTTGCGTTTTCGGTTGTCAAATGCGGCTTTTGGCTACCGATTTGTATGGAAAAACGTAAAGGGTTCATCGCTAATCGAAAAGTTAGCGGTTGTTCGTTCTCGTTCAGTGTCGTTGTCTACGAAATTTTAGCGAAAATCGCTAAGGTCACGTGACAAGCGACGAGAGCTGTCATCTCCATACATTTTTTTAGCGATTGCGAATGGTCGATACGGGCGGGCGCGCGCTTGTCTAAGCCCCCTCTGACTATAATTGACGCAATTATTGGTATTACGCAATGTACTAAAAAATTATATGAAAATAATTAAATATATTATGATATATTGAAAATATGATAAATTGCTTGAAATTCTCGAATTATTGGACTTAATCGCTATTAATTCTTTAACTTTATCAACTTGCTTGCTCTTTTTTGCCTGTAGGGTCTTTCTCAAACTTAATGTACCTAACAAATTGTGCAAAACATTATAATTTAATCATCTTCATAACTCTACAACCCTTGGATCGATTTGGCTCATTTTCGAACATGAGAATTCTTTTAGCTTATACTACCTGATCGCAAAGTTTCATTAAGATTGGAACTTTGGTAACGTTGAAATTAAGCATTTTCTAAAACTCTAGAACCCTTCGACCGATTTGGCTCATGTTCGAACTTAAAAATTCTATGGATTTATATTACGCGTTTGCAAAGTTTCATGCAGATCGGACCATTGGTTTTCCAGTTATCGCGTAACAAACATACATACAAACATACACTTTGGCTAATATATTTGTGTCGCTTATAAAAAATGTGTATATGTTAGAAAAAAAATTATCAGCGCTCCAGTTTTGAAATAATCGTCAGACCTATCGTAAAGACTGTAAGTCACCTATATCTCTGCAACCCTGTAACCTATTTAGCAAATTTTTTCACTACAATTATCCAATTAACCTTCTTAACTTGTGTGTAAAATTTCATTTAATTTGGATTAACCGTTCTCAAGTAAACGTCAACCAAACTTAACCCTTTGACGACCACGGGTACACCCGTGTCCCAAGCACAAAAGTGTAAAAATCTAAATAAATACTAGGCCAATTTTAAATATTTTTTTCTTTTCTAATATTTAAATGTCCACTTTAACCATTCATAGCTAGCAGCCCCATAAAAGTAGAACTATATTGTGTCTATAATCTATAAAAGATGACATATCATCTGGTGCCAAAATGAAAAAGTTTACACAAGATTCACAAGATGTTAAAGTGAGAATCATAAATTAATTTCATGAAAAAACTATAGCCTGGTTAATGTTATATTTATATAAATTACTACACTATATGATAATCTGATCCTAATAAAGCTATAAAGTCATAAATAAAATGGGACAGTAATGTCCCTATGGTCGCGAAGGGATACTTTTTTCAGACGACGATATGAACAAAATATTATGATTGTTATTCAAAAACCGAATAGTTACCAAGCAATATCAATAAAAGAAAAATAACTGATTTCAATAAAGTCATAAACCTTTAAAAATATCGTGTAATGAATAGAAACAGCCAACTGTAAAACGATATAGATTCTTAGGATAGCCTTAAGATAATAGTAGTCGTCATAAAATGCATTCTTGTATCATATAAAAAATCCGTGTGAATTCGGGTAAACTTTCTACCTGGGTAATTAACGGTACCTACACCGTTAGAGCCGTATTATGCAAAGCTTCTCTTACTGTCCCGTTAGGATAGGACGCATGGGTTACTGTTTAGCCAGACTAGAGGGTAAGATTGGTTGCATAAAAGTGCACCAAGTGATGGTCAATCATGTCATTCCAATAATTGAAGCTGGCTACCAGTCAAGCTTCCAGCTGATTACCATGGTAAAGTCGTAACGCTCGATTAGGTACGATTTTTTACTAAATATGTTTCGTATCACACTACAATCAAAATATGGGTGGCATTGGTCTAACGGATCAACGAAATAATAACACACGAGCTTAATCGCAGGTCAAAGTTAAAATAAGAATAAGAAGATAAGATATATTATCTAAGACTATTCTTTGACCTTTTTGATACAACACTGAACAACGCATATACCATGTACACAGAGAAGCACGGTCAGAATAGATTGATTGGTTGTTTATAGATCAAGCAAGTCTCTGTGGCTTTCTGAAAAAATGAGTAAGTACCTACCATATTATGCAAAGCTATAAAACGATCAACCCTATTACAACCCATCGAAAAAAAGATAAACAGAAAACGATGCGCGTATTGTGCACGTTCCAAAAGATAATCTCACTAACAACACCTGTATATGCAAAGTTCACCTGTAATATACGACCGATTATATTGTTTTATTATGTACCTTGACTCATTTCTTATAAATTAATAATTATAGGTAGTAAATTTGCGTTTTTAATAAGTGTTTAGATCCTAGATATTCCTCTAGCCTTGAAACAAAACCGAAAATAATTTCGAATAAAATTTACCGTTAACGACCATAGGGACATCCATGTACCATTAAATTCCAAAAAAACTAAAAAAGGTTTTTACTTTTTGACTTTAAAATATGTTTTATAGACATCAAAAAGATCATATTATACAGAAATAACCATAACATTACCTCTCCTAGTCTTATGGTCCTGAAAGGGTTAAACACCAGAGGTCAACCGTTAAACTGGTCCAAACGCAGGCATTTCGCGGCTTTCGACTCTAAGAACTCGCTTCGCTCGGTCGATTATATTATAATTATGCCTATACTACTAAATCCAACTTTGGTTGCTTGCCATTAGCGATGGGCATAAAATAACGCTATTAATAAGGTTTTTATTTTAAACTAGCTGACCCGCGCGCACTTCGTTGCGCGTGACAGTCTATTATTCAAGCGAAAATTTGGTGCTGCCTTTTCGACTATGATTGTAACTCAATCCCCGCGACTTTGTGAGCGTAAAATAAGTATCCCACCAAAAACATTCTGTAAAAAACTAGCCAAGTCTCGATGGAGCTGCTTGTTTATCTCTAAAAAATAATGAAATCTAGACAAAGTCGTGCCAAGTCTAAGATTTCTTACTGCGATTTCTTTATTATTATAGTTAATTTTGTGTGACTTGGCCGTTGAAGGGTAGACAAGGGTATTATACCAGGTGCTCCATGACACCATTGCACCAATCTGTCCGCTAACCATTCATGATAGAAAATTGCCTCTTGGAAAACGTTGATTGAATAACCAGTCAATTGTAGGCTTGATAAAGCTACGTATTTCAATAATACTTATGTTTAGGCGATCCAAGTGTCATGGAGCATCTGGTTTTGTCCCCTTGTGTACCCTTCAACGGCCAAGTCACATAACATTAACTATAATAATAAAGAAATCGCAGTAAGAAATCTTAGACTTGGCACGACTTTGTCTAGATTTCATTATTTTTTAGAGATAAACAAGCAGCTCCATCGAGACTTGGCTAGTTTTTTACAGAATGTTTTTGGTGGGATTTCACTTCTTTTTGTAGAAACGCTATATTATAAGGTTACTATAAGGCCGACAGACATACAGGTGAAAGTAAATAAAAGCTTTACACAATTTTAACCATTGACTACAAATGTAACTTTGTAATCCTATACATTTATATGAGATTACAAAGTTATTTATGCAGATGAATTATCTCGAAAACGAGACCGAAATTGCATGTTGTTTTAGTTTTCCTATGGCTTATACAATTAATTCTAAGTATGTACCAAATTTCAGCTCTCTGAGTTTATGGGAAGTACTAGTTCTATTTTGATGATCATGAGTGAGTGAGTGTCGAAAATGCGAAACTTTGCTTTCGCTTAACTTCGGAACTTAATGACCTACAGACTTGAAATTTTGGATTTTAAGTATGTAATTATAGCTTACTGGATGACGAAAATTTCTGTGTTCTGGTCTTATCCAGAGGTTCTCAAATAGGGGCCTGAAAATGCGGCGAAATGATTCCTGTAAAGGATGGTACGGCAGTGCTTGCTTCGCGCTCGACTTGGCGGGGGCACTACCGTGCCCCCAGATAGGCCTGTTTAAACAATGGCTATAACATTTGCTCCCGCTGTGGGCAGTAAAGAATATCGGACTGGGTATTTCTACGCAGTTTTGTTTCGCTACCGTAAGAAAGTAGGTACCAATCCTGTCCTTTCCCAGAGGTCAAACTATCTCGGTTCAGCGGTTGTTTGATTGCCTTCACAAATTTTCACGCCACTTTGCAGGAATTAAAAGTATTTGCGTTCCTTTCCCGATAACTCTTGAACTTATCTCTACCGTAATGTATCTAAGCTAAATTATTATTGGTTACTAATTTCTCACACTATCCTTCCCTCGACTCAAATCAATCCCTTGGTTCCTGAATTCCCATTATAACTCTTACCATAGTTATTTTGGAAATAATTCCCGTTCTCGGAAGAATTTTACATAATCCCTCCTTATCGGCTGCTTACGGTACCTAAATAATACGCTGTCAAAATTTCAGCTAAAACAAAGAAGCGGTTAACGATTTCTAACAAAAACTTGCACCCCCCCCGAGATAAAAAGTATCCTATATCATTTTTTAGGACTCCATCTACCTCTGTACTAAATTTTAGGTCAATAGAGCCAGCGGTTCAAAATTTTCCATACAAACTTGGACCCCCTTTACCCCCTTAAAGTAAATTTCTGTCATATAAAACCAAATAACATTTTTCAACACATCCCCACCAATCGTTTTACAAAATTTCAACTCAATCGGTTTTGTGGTAACGGATTTGCATACAAACGTTTTTTGGGAATTATTCCCGTTCCCGTGGGAATTTCGCTAACGTTACCTATACAACACACTGTCCAAATTTTAGATAAAACTAAAGGAGCGTTAACGATTTCTTACACAAACCTGCACCCCCCCTTTCTCCCCTTCAAAGGTTGATTTCTTTCTTTTTCGACTTATTTTACCTCTGTACCGATTTTCTGCTCAATAGGGTCAGCGGTTCTAAATTTCGCATACAAATTTCGACCCACCTTTACTCCCCCTTTAAATTAAATTTCGGAAATAAAAACTATGCAATGTTCCTAAAAACGATTCAAACAGTGGTTTTACAAAATTCAAGCTTAATCGGTTCAGCGGTTACGGATTGGCATACAAACTTTTACTTTTAGCATGCAAAATGACTTTTTATCGGTCGCTTACGTTACCTAAAGAATACGCTGTCCAAATTCCAGCTAAAACAAAGAAACGGTTAACGATTTCTTACACAAACTTGCACCCCCCTTTCCCCCTCTTAAAGGTTGATTTCTGGGATAAAAAGTGTCCCATATCATGTTTTAGAATTCAATCTACCTCTGCACCAAATTTTAGCTCTATAGGGTTAGCGGTTCTAAATTTCCCATACAAACTTTGACCCCCCTTTACCCCTCCTTAAATGTTAATTTCTGACAAAAAACTATTTAATGTTCCTCAACCTAACCTCAACAATCGTATTACAAAATTTCAGCTCAATCGGTTCAGCGGTTACGGATTTTCATACAAAGGTTTTTCGGGGATAATTCCCGTTCCCGGGGGAATTTTGCAAAAATCCCTTTTTATAAGTCGCCTACGTTACCTAAAGAACACGCTGTTCAAATTTCAGCGAAAACAAAGAAGCGGTTAACGATTTCTTACACAAACTTGCACCCCCTTTCTCCCCTCTTAAAGGTTGTTTTCTGGAATAAAAAGTATACCAATCATTTTAGGACTCAATCTACCTCTGTACCAAATTTTAGCTCAATAGGATCAGCGGTTCTAAATTTCCCATACAAACTTTGACCCCCCCTTTACCCCCCTTCAAAGTAAATTTCTGACATAAAACTATTCAATGTTTCTAATCACAATCCCAAAAATCGTTTTACAAAATTTCAGCTCAATCGGTTACAGATTTGCATACAAAGGTTTTTCGAGAATAATTCCCGTTCCCGGGGGAATTTTGCAAAAATCCCTTTTTATAAGTCGTCTAAGTTACCTAAAAAACACGCTGGTTTAAATATCAGCTTAAACAAAGAAGCGGTTACCGATTTCCCATTCAAACTTTGACCACCTTTATCCCGCCTTTGAGGTTAATTTTTGGGATAAAAAGTATACCATACAATTTTTTAGGACTCAATCTACCTATGTACCAAATTTCAGCTCAATAGGGTCAGCGGTTCTAAATTTTCCTTACAAACTTCGACCCCCCTTTACCCCCCCTTAAAAGTAAATTCCTGGCATAAAAACTATTCAATGTTCCTAAACACACTCCAGACAATCGTTTTACAAAGTTTCAGCTCAATCGGTTCAGCGGTTACGGATTTGCATACAAACGTTTTTCGGGAATAATTCCTGTTTCCGGGGAAATTTTGCAAAAATTCCTTTTTATAGGTCGCCTACGTTACCTAAAGAACACGCTGGTTTAAATTTCAGCTTAAACAAAGAAGCGGTTACCGATTTCCCATTCAAACTTTGACCACCTTTATCCCGCCTTAGAGGTTGATTATTGGGATAAAAAGTATACCATACAATTTTTTAGAACTCAATCTACCTCTGTACAAAATTTCAGCTCAATAGAGTCAGCAGTTCTAAATTTTCCATACAAACTTCGACCCCCCTTTACCCCCCCTTAAAAGTAAATTTTTGACAAAAAAACTATTCGATGTTTCTAATCACAATCCCAACAATCGTTTTACAAAATTTCAGCTCAATCGGTTCAGCGGTTACAGATTTGCATACATTCGTTTTTCGGGAATAATTCCTGTTCCTGAGGGAATTTCAAAAAATCGCTTCTTATTGCACGATGAAATCTTCTTAAGAATACGCTGTCCAAATTTCAACTCAATCCGTCCAGCCGTTTGGGCTGTGCGTTGATAGAACAAAAGTGTACGAACGATTTTATATAATAGATTTCCTAAGACATTAGTTCCGTGGCGTTACTTTGTATGAAAAATAATGAACTTTAAATTAATTTCTATTTATCTTCAGATGATTTTACATGTTTTAGAAATTAAAAATAAGCAGCAAAAAGATACTTATTACTGATATATACACGCGTCATGCGCACATTAGATTAGTTCCATTATTTTCCGCTGGCGCTGGAAATAAGTTACATTTACTAATTTAAATGAATTCTAATTTGTTTACTGATGATTTTACATTGTTTAGAAATTAAAAATAAGGTGCAAAATGATACCTATTACTATATTTACGTTCGTCGTGCATCATCAGACCTTGTTTACTATATAGCATCAAAGTACTCGTCAAGACGAATCAAATGAGCCCAAACTCGATGGGGTTTTGTCTTTTATTCACGGAGTTCCTATGGTCACCTTCCAGCTCCAATATCAGATCCTGGTTACTATATAGTATCAAAGTACTCGTCAAGACGAATCAAATGAGCCCAAACTCGATGAGGTTTTGTCTTTTGATTACGCGGTTCCTCTGACTTGCATTCTTGTTTATTAGCATTTTATATGCGAATCTTTAGATTGATATAACTCTTTTATTTATGAACCGATTTGACTAAAACCAACACTAAGTTTCAAGTAGAGAAAACTGCAACGTATTAGTGAAAATTTTATTCAAATCAGTGGTGTTGTTTAACCACACAAGTGACACAAACTATTTACAATTTTAGCCAAAATTAAACTAAAGGTCACGTTTCGTTTACAGCCACATCGATAGATGGCGTATTTTTAGTTTGTCGCACTTTTTGCTTTTTGATTTTTTTGAATTGAATTTACTTTATATTCTATTACTTTTATTTCGAATTTTTGATGTAAATTAGGGGCTATGTGTCCGATATAAATGATTATTATTTATTTTATTATTTTATTTTACGTTTCCCTAGGAAAAATTGACAAAATGTTTTACGAATTAGATCGCGCAAGCGACTTTTTCGCGTCGTTTTGTTCATATGCGTATTTTCACAGTTCATCTTAGTAAAGGATCACAATGAATGGGGAGAAATTTCCATTCTTATTATATGTATGGATATGGATAACTATTTTACTTTATTTTTATTTTACTTAAATTAAATAACATTATATTTTATCGATCGAGCGAAATGAGGTTTATAAAAAGATTAAAAAAACAGCACAAAACGTGTACTTACCTACATGTATGTGACACCTATCTCAATAGCAAACTTTAGGCGGCCGGACTATAATTGACGCAATCATTGGTAGGTATTACGCAATGTACTAAAAAGTAATATTATTGAAAATAAGATGAATTGCTTGAAATTCTCGAATTATTGGACTTTATCGCTATTAATTCTTTAGCTTTATCTACTTGCCTGCTCTTTCTTGCCTGTAGGATCTTTCTCAAACTTAATGTACCTAACAAATTGTGCAAAACATTATAGTTTAGTCATTTTTATAACCCTACAACCCTTGGATCGATTTGGCTCATTTTCGAACATGAGAATTCTTTTAGCTTATACTACCTGATCGCAAAGTTCCATTAAGATTGGAACTTTGGTAACGTTGTAATTAAGCATTTTCTATTACTCTAGAACCCTTCGACCGATTTGGCTGATGTTCGAACTTAAAAATTCTATTGACTTCAAGCCCTACTCATCACCCATCCCTACTGAGCTTTTTAAATACAGGTATACAAACCCGTGTTAAATTAGTCGCTTACCTGCTTTTGAGCGCGTCAGTAGCTAGCTCTGCTCACATTTGATACAAAAAAAAACCCATAAAAACACAAATAATATGCCGGGGTATGTGTTGAGGTATTGCACCAACTGTTCACGCAACACGCCGAGTGCAAAGTAATAAGTTTTCATCGGTAAGTAACTAGATAAACATTTTACAATTTTATTCAAACAAAGTGGCTGATACTTTGTGACATTGTCTCGTTTTGTCAAAGAATAAATATAAAGATGTGACATTGTGTGTTTACTTGCCTAGTTTAAGTTTATCTATTGATGGCTTAAGAGAAAGTAAAATCGTTAGTAAAACCTTATGTAAAAAAATCATATATTTTAATATTATTATTTCCATTGAATCGATTTTAATATAATTTGATTATTTTTTCATTCACTCACATTATTTTATTTTATAATAGTATTTTTTAAATCTATCTCGGTGTTTTTTGTTAAAATTTATGCAAAAAACATTTTTTTGAAGTGAAAACTTCTTTAGCGGCGCTGAGCACTTTTTTGTATGGGTAAAAACTTTAAAACTCGCGTCAGGGTCACGTGATGCTGATCGAAAAAGCGTAAGATCGAGGGGAAGGGAGAGGAACTAGTATCTCCCACCCTTTCTACCGTGCCTGAGTGTGCTGCTTTGTTTAGGCGGCACAGGGGGCTTAGACAAGCGCGCGCCCGATATTTTTTTTTAATATTTTATATTTATATTTTTTTTTTTATTAGACATTTAAATAGGTTCGAATCAAAACTGTTTGTTTCTTACTTCAGTTATCATAAACCAATTATTGTATCAGTTGTAAAAATTTGCGATGATGATTCTGATAATAACGATGGTGTAAAAGTCGTCGAAATTATGGATGGAAGTTGATTTTTCTGAGAGATAAAATTTAATGTTATATATAAATAACGATATAATATTATAAATAACAACATATAAATTGTCATATTTGTGTACGATAGCGCAATAAATAAACATTGTATTCTACCTCATAAATGATAGTATTTTTATACTTATAATTAAACACAACGTTAATCGACCGAGCGAAGCGAGGTCTTAGAGTCGAGAGCCGCGAAACGCCTGCGTTTCGACCAGTTTAGCGGTTGACCTCTGGCGCTTAGGTTTGATCGACATTTACTCGAAAATGGTTAATCCAAATTAAATGAAACTTTACACACAAGTTAGATAGGTTAATAGAATAATTTTAGTGAAAAAAATAGCGAAATAAACCTTAGGGTTGCAGAGATATAGGTGACTTAAAGTCTTTACGATAGGTCTGACGATAATTTCAAAACTGGTGCTCTGATATTTTTTTTTCTAATATACACACATTTTTTATAACCTACATAAATATATTATCAAAAGTGTATGTTTGTATGTATGTTTGTTACGCGATAACTTGAAAACCGATGGTCCAATTTTTATGAAACTTTGCAAATACGTAGTTTAAGTCAATAGAATTTTTAAGTTCGAACATCAGCCAAATCGGTCGAAGGGTTCTAGAGTTATAGAAAATGCTTAATTACAACGTTACCAAAGTTCCAATCTTAATGGAACTTTGCGATCAGGTAGTATAAGCTAAAAGAATTCTCATGTTCGAAAATGAGCCAAATCGATCCAATGGTTGTAGAGTTATAGAGATGACTAAATTATAATGTTTTGCACAATTTGTTAGGTACATTAAGTTTAAGAAAGATCCTACAGGCAAGAAAGAGCAGGCAAGTAGATCAAGCTAAAGAATTAATAAGTCCAATAATTCGAGAATTTCAAGCAATTTATCTTTCAATAACATTATTTTTTAGTACATTGCGTAATACCCAGTCTCCCGTAACTTCCGTACATTGAAAAAATGTATGAGATTCCTTGGAGTCACGTTACCAACGCAAGGACGCAAGTACCAACATAAAAACATAAAAAATAGTTTATTTATATTCTTATACACCTCCTTTGAACATTGACAATAAAAAAAACAAAATCAAAATTGACAATTCAATGTTTGACGTTGTTATTTGTTGATATTTTGTAACGTGAGTTAAAGTTTAAAAAAGATTGTTTTTTCTGCTTTAAACATTCGAGTTTCTGGGCTGGACAGTCGTGTTTTTAGTTTATATTCTATAGATTTTAGTTCGTTATAGTTTTTGGTTAGATAAAGATATTGTACAGATAAAGTTCGTAATTCTTAGTGCCTGTTTCACGAAGAGACTGAAGAGTTATCGGCTCATCATGAGTTGGAACTCGCGCTCCGTAAATCTTATATAGTATGGAATCAGCTACAGTATTCTTCGCATCGTTTCCTTTGGATGAAAACAGGTAAGTTATAAGCAACAAAATATAATCAATACTCACAAACAGCCACCAATTGCTTTGGAGTAGGCATTTTTTTCCTACAAACTGTCCACCAACATTTATGAGGAACAGACTACCTTGGTCGACTAGGCAGGTGCCCCAACACCAGTTATTCTACCGCCTGAGCAGTGATATGCAAACATTACTGTGCTTCGGTAGGAGAGCACTGTAACTAATGAAATTACTGGGCTGAAGAGTCTAAACATCTTATGACTCTCAAGTGAGAAGTTCTTAGTACGTTGTTTTAAAAAAAACCTTGTATGTTTTACAGGTGCAGTGGCTAAGCGTTGTAGAGGATCCTGAGCTTGTTTTTCGGCCCATTGAAAAACTTAGTCGGATTATGTTTAGTTAAGTTTTTTAACGATATAAGATTCGATAAGACCTTCGATAATTCTTGAAAAAATTATTATTTATTCCTGATTCCTATATTATCACTGCTTGCGATGTACAGTAATATAAAATACACGTTTTTAATTTTATTGTACACAATATTTGTATATATTTTTATTAGCACATTAGTTGTAAAAATAGCATTAATAAATTAAATTAAAATATTATGAAATAACATGGCTTTTCTTTATTTATAAAACATATAATAAAATCATCAACTATCCCGTCCAACGGGTCGCGCCGACTATCGATATATTTTTATCGACCTGGCCATCACTAACAATCGACACTACCCATCACTAAGCAATGTCATACAGCAGTGCAGGCAATATCATAAATCAAATATACTTTTTACTTTTGGGTTGGTAAGGTGACTCCAAGGAATTCAGTACATTAGGCGATTTCATTTTTTTTCTTCGGAGTTGACACTCTTCTTTATATGCTCAGTGGTAATACCTATAATTGCGTCAATTATAGTCCGGCCGCCTAAAGTTTGCTATTGAGCTAGGTGTCACATACATGTAGGTAAGTACACGTTTTGTGCTGTTTTTTAAATCTTTTTATAAACCTCATTTTGCTCGATCGATAAAATATAATGTTATTTAATTTAAGTAAAATAAAAATAAAGTAAAATAGTTATTTAAATAAAAACCTTATTAATAGCGTTATTTTATACCCATCGCTAATGGCAAGCAACCAAAGTTGGATATAATAGTATAGGCATAATTATAATATAATATTATTATGACGACATAACTACGTCACATTGCCTAAAATTTTGTATAAATTATCCCGAACACAATGTACCGGATTATAACTCGCTGTCAAGTAAAATAATATTTTACAGTGGCCGCAGCATGCCAAACGAGATCCCGCTGAAATGTCAAGCGTAGAACTGTCATGCCATACATTGTAGTTTTGTGAATGTATGGGATGACAGTTCTACTCTTGAAGTTTGGTCGGGATTCTGTGTGGCATGCTACGGCCACTGGCAAAACACGAAAGTGGAGACCATAAACAATAATAAGCAGGCAACAATGTCTGTGGAAGTGGTGATAGAATTAAAAAAACTCGCTGAATCGTTTTGTTATAAAATATAATTTAAATACATAATTTATATGAATACATACATATATCATCGACCGAGCAAAGCGAACTCATAGAGTTGAGAGCCTCTGCTTTGTCGCTGGCAGTAAGGTTATTTGAGTAGTCTGTCTGCATAACTTTTTAAAACTTAGAGTAATTGTTTGTGCCGGCACATTCAACAATAAAGGTGCACGAGCACACCATAATGCATCACGGGCCGCTGGTGGCTCTCTCCAAAAAAGTCAGCAAAATGTTGAGATCACTACGTACGCGCCCATCCAAATACGTACGCACATAATATTGCTTAACTTTGATGTTTACGTACTTTAAATAGAGCCATTTTTAAATGAATTAATTCAAATGTATAGTTTTCTGAAATTTTCCCGAATTTAAAATATATGTACTTATAGTCTGCCAAATTTCATAAATATATGGTAAAAAATGTAGGTACGTTTTTGAAGGATAAACGGGTGTATTTTTTTCTACGTTAACTTAGAAGTTTAATTTTACGGGTACCAAGCGGCCATAGACCTGTGTATTATAGTAAAAATATACAATTCTACGGGATGTAGAGTATAAATGGGTCTTGACAGACATACGGATGACCAAGTGATCCTATTAGGGTTTCGTTTTTTCCTTCAGAGGAACGAAACTCTAAAAAGGATTATATTCTAAAAATCTCGGTACGTAGGTTTATTGAGTTTTAATTTCTCTGAATTTTTGTATTTTGAGTTTTAATATTAATGTTAAAGTTCTTGTATTAGGATATATTTTGTCGAGGCCTAAAGTCTAAGGTTTACCACGGAAATTGGGCTGCGAGGTCCCAGTTCGAGGCGAACTACTAGTATTGAAGTTTTCACTTCTGCCGGCACTCCCTGAGTGCTACCTTTTTTTTTTTTTAATTAAACTTCCACAGATCAGACATTTACATTAAAACTGTAATTGATTGCCACCTTGTTTAAACATAATAAACCTGCTTTAGTACCCATATATCATATTAGGTTCGTTTGCGTGATTTTCAAAAAGGAGTCCTTTTTGCGGGGCGCTACTATCGCAAATTTTTAAAGTTAAACTATCTTTAACATTTTTACCCTTCATAGTTTCTCATAATAAGTTACTAAATTAAATAGGGTATTTATTTTATCTAACAACTAGCGGCCCGTCCTCGCTTCGCTTCGGGTGCCATTATGAATAAAAAATAAAATGAAATAATAAGACCTACGCAATAAATATTTCAATGACAAATCTACAGATTTAGTAAAATATTGCTAGAAATAGACAATGATCACAAACATTAAATTCGGATTTTAACATGAATTTAGTCTCATTTTTTTAACACTTGTGATCCTATTTATGATATTTCTATCTTAAAATATTAAAGTAGCTTCTGGCGCTTCATCGGCCACTGCCGCGGCCTTTACAATGTTTGAAGATACTAAAAAGATTTCAGAGATAAAAACTATCCTATGCTCTGTCCCAGGACTCAAACTGTGTTAAAACCAAATAAAACTACGTCAGTTCGACGGATACTGATTTCTTATACAAACTCTTGAATGCCTGGTTTCCTCTCTGAAGGCGGTTTCTCGAATAAAAGCTATTCTGTGTCCTTCCTGGTACTTAAACTAACCTTTGTAGAAGTAAAAAAAGCTTAATTGGCCTAACGAATATAGATAACACATACAAACTTCATCACTGTTCCCCTTCTAAAAAGGGTATTTCTAACATATAAAAACTATCCTATGTGCTATTTTGGTATACAAACTACCTTTATACTCGTACCTACCTACTAAATTTCAGGCCCAGCGGTATTAGAAATTTCAATACAACATTTACCCCCACTTTTATAGGAGAAAAATGGCCCCCTTTTCCCCCTCTAAGAGGGGAATATCTGAGATAAACACTATTTTACATCCTCTCCTGGTACATAAATACCTTTATACCAAATTTCAACTCTATCAGTTCAGCAAAAAGATAATAAAAACATCCTGGTTCTCGCAAAATCCTTTCTCATTCAATTTTTAGGTATTAAAAAGAAACTATAGGATAGGTATTCTAAATTTTATCATTCTAGGTTCAGGAATTTTGTCTCTACTATGATAATGATGAGTCAGTCAGATTACCCTACAGAGTTTAGTGTAGTCCCACATATTATGTTAGTTAGGTTGGTAAGTATCCACAATGCGCAAATCGAGCGTACGATGCGAGAATGAGGCCATGAGCTTGAGCTTGGGAATCAAACAACTTTTATACCAAATTTACATAAGAATATTGGGATGAATAAATAATCCATATCGTTCCTTGGTAGTCAAACTACTACTATACCAAATTTCAAACTATTCAGGTTAGCGGTTACATTTTTCATATTATTCCCGTTCCCGTGGGAATTTTGGGTTGAAAACTATCTTGTATTCTTTCTTGGTAGCCTTGCATTAAATACCAGCTTAATTTGCCACGTGGTTAAAATTTTCCATATTATTCACATTCCCGTGGGAAAAAATATTGGAATGAAAACTATTTGAACCCTTTCCTAATAGTCAAACTACCTTTTTACTAAATTTCAGCGTGATAGGCGTAGCGGTCACAGATTTCCATTTTGTTCCCGTTCCCATAGATATTTTGGAATGAAAATGATCTCGAATCCATTCATGGTAATGAAACTACCTTTAAACCAAATTTCAGATTGATAGACTGAACGGTTATAGATTTTCATTTTATTCCTGTTCCCGTGGGAATTTCACAAAATCCCATCTTATCGGTCGCCTACGTTACCTAAAAAAACACGCTGTACAAATTTTAGGTCAATCGGTCCAGTGGTTTTATCCCTGCGATGTCAGTTAGATTTTCACTTTTAAATATTGGCATAGACACAGATTGTTCCCGTTTCCGTGAGAATTTTGGGTTGAAAACTATCTTGTACTTTCTTGTTAGCCAAACTTCCTTTGCATTAAGTTTCAGCTTAATTAGCCAAGCGGTTAAAGATTTTCATATTATTCCCGTTCCCGAGAAGAATATTGGAATGAGAACTATTGTAAACCCTTTCCTGACAGTCAAACTTCCAAATGTCAGCGTAATAGGCCTTTTTTTTTACCCGGGGAAATGCATTACGCATACCACCTACACACGGGGGGATGTGAGGTGGTTATGTAGGACTCCCCGCCAAAAACAACTGGCGGGATACCCACTAAAACCCCGGGGGTGTTTCTGCTCTACACCTTTGTTGGGGTTACGGGTACGCCGAAGCACTCGTCCGCGGCAGCGTAATAGGCCTAGCGGTTACAAATTTCCATTTTGTTCCCGTTCCCGTAAGAATTTTGAAATGAAAACTATCTTGAATTTTTCCATGGTAGTAAAACTACCTTTACACCAAATTTCAGCTTGATAGACTCAACGGTTACAGATTTCCATTTTATTCCCGTTCCTGTGGGAATTTCGCAAAATCCCTTCTTATTGCTCGCCTACGTTACCTAAAAACACGCTGTTTAAATTTCAGCTCAATCGGTCCAGCGGTTTTATCCCATGCGATGATGAGTCAGTTGGATATATTGGTATAGAGTATATACATAGATTATTCCCGTTCCGTGACATTTTGGGTTGAAAACTACCTTGATTACATTCATGGTAGTCAAACTACCTTTCAACTAAATTTAAACATGACTTAATTGAATCAAAATATTCAACGTCGGTAGCGTCCGCTGCGTATGGAGTCCGCTGCGTATGGAACATTGATATTTTTGAAATCGTGATTTCTTTTGAACGCAATGGTCAATTTTGATAATTCAAAAAGCAATCTACAGATACTGAAACCACCTTAATTATCAAATAATTTATTTAGATAAGGATTCATACCAAGACATGAATAACGTGATCTTTTCGCTATTGTCTGGTTTGTGATAACATTTCTTTAAAATAAGTAGTTATTGTGAAGTAACTACAATAGTTAGATATATGGTACCGCGGACTTTTTTTAGATAATAATGTGTACTTTAATATTGTAGAACATATTTTGGTTCTACCGTCCATAGTTTCCGCAGCGCATTCGATGAAAGACAATTTACGACTTGAATTTTCATACCTTGGTTAACATTATCGAAGTTTTAATAAGGATCCCTAATTATTTTTAGTCAAAAACATAGCCTATGTTACTCAGGGATAATGTATGATTCTAATGGTGAAAGAATTATTTAAATCCGTCCAGTAGTTTTTGAGTTTATTCGTTGCAAACATACAAAAATATAAAAATACAAAAATACAAATCTTTCCTCTTTATAATATTAGTGTAGACTAGCTGACCCGCGCGCACTTCGTAGCGCGTGACAGTAAATTATTCATATATTAATGAATTTTATACAGACCATTTAATTCGATTTCCAATTCCACGGAAAAGAGGGATTCAATTCACGGGTTTTCTGCGACTTAATGGGCGTAGAATTAGTAAAGGCTGGCAAACCTTGCCAATATGTAACTACGATCGAATCACCTACTATTCAAAATGTCTATTGGACGTTTCGCCTACGTTCATAATAACTATTGGTTGAAATCAATATTGGACGATTCGCCTACGGTTAACTCAGCTACGGTCGATTGAGCTATGGTTGATTAAACTATTGGACGATTTGCCTATTTTTGACCGAACTAACGGACGGTTCACGTATTTTTAGACCACGTTTCCGGCTGCTAGTCAGGTATGACAGCTAAAAAATACTTGTTTATAGTACAGAATTCAGAAACGTGTTGTTTTTGATACCTGAATGATTTCTATCTGTAGGTGCGCAGACAGCTTATTATGCCACTTTGCCATGATGAGGTAGATGAAAGAAGATGCCAAAATGCCTGAAGATGCCATGACACAGGATAAATAATTCAGTAATAAGAAAAATATCTGGCGCTTCGCCGGCCGCTGCCGCGGCACGCTCGCTCGGCTCGCGCATTGTGGTCACTGTTCAAACCTAACCTAACCAACAGATTTCGGTTTGCCCTGAATACTGTACTAAAAACACGCGTAGCAAAGAATTTATAAACCGTAGGTGAGTCGTCCATAGTTGAATTAACCAATATATCAAATGAACATTGGCCGAATCGCCCATTAGTTCACATGCCCATAGTTTAATCAACCGCAGGCGAGTTGCACTGTAAGCGAGTCGTCCAATATGTGAAATGAACTTATGCGAATCGACCGTAGTTATATCGACCGTAGTTGAAACGACCGTAGGTATTATGAAACGTAACCCGTCCATGCGGGCAAAGCCATGAGAATAAGCTAGTGACTGATGTATCTGTATAACGTACAGCCTCAACCGCTAGATGGATTGGGTTGAAATTTGGAACATAGAAAGGTTTCATGACGTAGACCACTGCTAAGAAAGGATTTTGCCGTGCGGGCAAAGCCGCGAGCATAAGCTAGTAAATAATATTATGAAACATTTTTTGTGAATAATACTTAGATTTCAGAGACGTCCTGGGATAAGTCCCAGAACTATCGTTATACCTATACCACAGTACAAATTAGAACGGCAATAAATTACCACTTACACATATAGTACATCAAGATTAAATACAGTAAACAAAAATATATCAAATTATCATTAAAATCAGAAAAACTAATAAAAATACGGAATAATAACAGCTTGATTCCGTACACTTACTCTTGACTCTTTTCCGCGTCATTTAATGGTGATTTCTTTACCGTGGGTAGACTTCCTCTGCAGGTCGGCTAGTACCCCAACAGTGTCAGTTATTCTGCCGCCTGAACAGTGATGTGCAGACATTACTGTGCTTCGGTAGGAGGGCACTGTGGCTAGTGAAATTACTGGGCTGAAGAATCTTAACATTTTATGACTCAGCAGTGCACCCAGAATTTAACCTTCGTTAAATCCCAGCGTTATCTCTTACCATCAGGAGAGCATCTTGCTCATCTTCTTACATCGTTGTATAAAAAAAACTAAAATGAAATTTTCTGAAATGAAACTATCATATACCTACGTACTCAAACTATTTATTATAATATATCTATCAAATTTCACCTTTCAGCTCCATCATCAGACTTCAGATCACTTCCATGACAGAAAATTATTGCATTGTCATCCGATTCCCAGTATGCAAAATTTCTGCTCAATCGGGAACTGTGACTGATAGGTAGAGTGCTTTTCACGAAAGGAGTTCTTTTTGCGGGGCGCCACTATCGCAAATTTTAAAAGTTAGCATATTAAATAACTTTAGAATCTTCGATGTATCCTTCTGCAATCTTGTTACACTTCTAGCCACCATGGCGTTTAAGAACTGTAATATCAGCGCCTGAGTCAGCTAAGAGTGTTGCTGACGTCCGCCTCAGGCAATGCCCAGTGTAAAGATGGGAGTCCGGAAGCTGAAGAAATTTAACAATCGTTTTTGGCATATCACCAATTTTATTGATGCCTATGGGCTGTTTTTTACTTTTTCCATTATCATAATGTAAGAAAAATCTTGAAGTTTTTGTATTAGCGGGTCGTAATGCCATATACTTGTCCACCACATTCACATATTCTTCACTAATGACGAATGATCTGTCGATTTTAGTCTTTGTATTCAATAATTTTACTAATATTAATTTGTCCGAATGCTTTTCAACGTCGTTTACCTTAAGATTCAACAATTCATTTGAGCGGCACGCACCATTTATGCCAATAATTAATACAACCTGTAAAAAATAACAATAATTTAGTTTACTTATTTTTAGATAGGTACAGTTAGATAGGTTTTCTTTGAAATAAATTAGCTTTTGTATCAATTTACTTACTTTTAAAGCGAGGTATTTACTGTCTGGTGCTTCATTCAGAAATTTTTCTATTTCAAGGTCACGTTTCGTTTTCAAGACAGCTTTTATCATAGAAAAAATGCTCCATAATGTACTGGATTTTCTTGTTTTAGATAGTTCCATGAAATATGATAGTATCACGGTCTCGGAATATGTTTTTGCATTTTTTGAGAGGCGCCAATTATTGAAGGATTCGTACGCCTTTACATATTTCACTTTAGATTTTTCAGGCAAATAGCTGAACTCGGCATTCGAAACTTGTTCTTTCAACTTTTTTGGCGTAAGACAACTACCTTCATCACTGGGGTCACTCATTTCTTTGTAATTAAACAGACTATTAGATCACAAATAGAAATTTGCAAAAGTTTACAACTTAAGTTGAAAATATTTAGTTGAATCTTTACCAAGAGGTTTAGAACCAAATGGAAAATGTGTTGTGAACACCACTGTCGCAAGAAAAATGACAACTATAAGTGCCATCTCACTTACCTCATACAAAAGAGAGAGACAAAGATGGCATTTATCGATGACGTCAAAACGCATTCTCCATTTGACTGTAAACTCTAAACTTCTACATCCCGCCATTTTGTATTTTTTTATTTTTATTAAAAGAGTTGCGTTCGAAATTTGTGTGTGTGACATATTTATGAAAAACAAATTGTAATAATATTTAAAAAAAAAAAAACTCACTTACGACTTTTAAAATTCAATAAATAACATTAAAAATTATGTGCATCTCAGTTAAATAAAAATTGTACACAAATAAGTTTCAGAACACACCAACTTCTTCTTATCCAATAAAATTGTGTTCGAAATTCAAATCACTTTGCCTCTCTAGAGAGCAAAAACGGCTTTTGCTCACTGAAATCGATGACCAAAGACACTATTTTCGTGCGAGAGTGGTGAAAAATTATTTATGGCATGAAGTCCAGAATTTATCGAAAAAAATTTATTTAGTTCCGCAAAATTCCGCGGGACCTCATTCGTGAGAAGGACTCTACCACTGAGGTGTATACCTAAAATCATAGGTGGATCCAGGATTTGGTTTTGGGGGGGGGGCTTCTGGGGGTACCTTGGCCCCCTGCCCCAAAGCTTAAACATCCTTTATAATATGTGCGCGAGCAGCTTGCTTAATGACTCGGGGGGGGGGCGGCTTGGCCCCTTGCCCCCCCTCCCTAAATCCGCCTATGATTATCTATAACACAGATAAAAGGTTCTATAATAATCATTGCAAAATTTTACTAACATTATAAACGTGAAAGTTTGTGTCTGGATGTATGCCTAAATGGGTGTGAACAGATTTTATGTCTGTGTGTCTCCGGATAACCAGTGATTTTTACAAAAGATCCCCCTAGATGGAGCGCCACAATCGCGTGATTTTAAGTTAAAATATCTACAGATTTTTAATAATTCATAATTTCTCATATTTAATTTCTCAATTAAATAGGTACATAATATTTAATTAATCTAACAAATAAAAAATATATAATAAATGAAGTATTCACAGTAATTATAAATCTATTATTTAGTTCCGCTAGGTTACGCGGGACTTCTTTTCTAAAACTGTTTGCAGAATAAACGATATTTCTTTTTCTTAGGACATTAGTTCCATTATTTTCCGTGGCGCTAGCTTGTATGAAAAATAATTTACTTTTACAATGAACTGTAAATGAATTTTTCTATTTATCTTCAGATGATTTTACATGTTTTAGAAATTAAAAATAAGCAGCAAAAAGATATTTATTACTGATATTTACACGCATCATGCGCACATTAGATTAGTTCCATTATTTTCCGCTGGCGCTGATTCATTTGAGAAATAAGTTACATTTACTAATTTAAATGAATTCTAATTTGTTTGGCTACTATATAGCATCAAAGTACTCGTCAAGACGAATCAAATGAGCCCAAACTCGATGGGGTTTTTTCTTTTAATCACGGAGTTCCTATGGCCACCTTCCAGCTCCGTTTCGGACCCTGGTTACTATACAGTATCAAAGTACTCGTCAAGACGAATCAAATGAGCCCAAACTCGATGAGGTTTTGTCTTTTGATTACGCGGTTCCTATGACTACCTTTCTTGTTTATTAGCATTTTATATGCGAATCTTTAGATTGATATAACTCTTTTATTTATGAACCGATTTGACTAAAACCAAGACTAAGGTTCAAGTAGAGAAAACTGCAACGTATTAGTGAAAATTTTATTCAAATCGGTGGTGTTGTTTAACCACACCAGTGACACAAACTATTTACAAATTTAGCCCAAATTAAAGGTTTCGTTTACAGCTACATCGATAGATGGCGTATTTTTAGTTTGTCGCAGTTTGTCGCACCATATTTTTTTGAATTGAGTTTACTTTATATTCTATTACTTTTATTTAGAATTTTTGATGTAAATTAGGGGCAATGTGTCCGATATAAATGATTATTATTTATTTTATCATTTTATTTTACGTTTCCCTTGGAAAAATTGACAAAATGTTTTACGAATTAGATCGCGCAAGCGACTTTTTCGCGTCGTTTTGTTCATATGCGTATTTTCACGATTCATCTTAGTGAAGGATCACAATGAATGGGGAGAAATTTCCATTCTTATTATATGTATGGATGTAGATGTAGATTAATAAATATTTCGATATGAAATCCAATAGTAATCGATTATATTAAATTTATTTCATACTTATACGTTTTACGATACGACGACATGTCAAGGTGTATCAACATAATACGTCATTTCATACATATTTGACAAATTGATTTTCGGTTTGGTTCTTTCACGGATAAGTGAATAACACTGCTGTCCTCCCCTTTTATTTAGTAGGCAAAAAATTGGCATAAGTACGTTCTGTTTGTTTTTTCTCATCTATGATAACTTTATCTGTCAAATGGGACAATACTTCAGTTTGGCGTGTGACCTCTATTTATATATCTCGATGATTGACTTAAACTACGTATTTGCAAAGTTTCATAAAGATTGGACCATCGGTTTTCAAATTATCGCGTAACAAACATACATACAAACATACACTTTTGATAATATATTTATGTCGGTTATAAAAAATATGTGTATATTAGAAAAAAAAATATCAGAGCACCAGTTTTGAAATTATCGTCAGACATATCGTAAAGACTTTAAGTCACCTATATCTCTGCAACCCTAAGGTCTATTACGCTATTTTTTTCACTAAAATTATTCTATTCACCCATCTAACTTGTGTGTAAAGTTTCATTTAATTTTAATTAACCGTTTTCGAGTAAATGTCGATCAAACCTAAGCGCCAGAGGTCAACCGCTAAACTGGTCGAAACGCAGGCTTTTCGCGGCTCTCGACTCTAAGACCTCGCTTCGCTCGGTCGATAAGTGACGTCGCACATCTCGCACGTTATTTGCCTTTCTCCGACATATATAATATTCCCGCGTTATATAATATAGGTTTACCGGGGGTAGACTTCCTTTGCATACCGGGGGTAGACTTCCTTTGCAGGAGGTCGTCTAGGTGGGTACCCCAACAGTGCCAGTTATTCTACCGCCTGAGCAGTGATGTGCAAATATCACTGTGCTCCGGTAGGAGGGCACTGTAGCTAGTGAAATTACTGGGCTAAAGAGTCTTAACATCTCATGACTCTTGAGTAAGAAGCGTTGGTGCAGTGCTCCTAGAATTTCACATAATTGTGAAATCCTAGGTTACACTGTACTGATTATGGGCAGCCGTTATCTCTTAACATCAGGAGAGCGTCTTGCTCGTCTTCTACTTCATCAAATAAAAAAAAAAAAAAAAAATGCGTGGAATTGTATATTATAAAAATGGTTAAGTCGTACCTACATAATTAGGCTGTAGTTTGTAGTAATCGAGCATTTTGACTATGAGTCTAATGAAACACCTACATAACGTATCGTCCGACGTGATAATAATAATACAGAAAGACTAACAGATAAGGATGCTTCGAACTTGTAAACAAACTTTCCCGCTCAAATACCTATTTATTTGTGTAACAATAATAATTAATAAGATATTAACGAAAATTAAATACTGTTATGTGAAATTAAAAATAATGATAATTCTGTTCAATTATTTGAATGAAATAATAAACCATCATCCAACAACCATCCACCATTAAATGTAATAATTGTAAGTTATATTTACTTATATTGCTAGTGTAATCTAATTTCTCAATACTTTATTTGCTCCCTTAGAATTAGGTACATAATAAGGTCTTAGTTTAGTTTGTACATAAGTATTTCTAAGGACCCTGATGGGCACATGCAATTTAGAAGGTACAATAATTGTTATTAAAATTAAGAAATGAAATAAGTCTACCTACCTAATTTATTTTAATAGGACGTGTTAGAGAGGATGATATATTATGTACATATTTTTATAATTTATTTATTTTAGTGTAAAATCTTGCAGATATTCTTTTATGCTGTAATATGATTTGTTTATTAGTATCGATTTTAGGTTTTTTATAAATTTGTTGTAGTTAGGTTCGTTTTTAGGGTTCCGTAGTCAACAAGGAACCCTTATAGTTTCGCTTTGTCCGTCCGTCCGTCCGTCTGTCTGTCCGCGGCATTGCGGAGAAACTATAAGTCCTAGAAAAGTGTAATTTTGTATACAGGTAAGTAATAACAAGGGTAAGAGAACGGTGACAAAAAATAATTTTTAATTAATTAATTTAGGCTACCTCCCGTACACGTAAGATGGGGATGATTTTTTTTTTCTGGCTGATACCATCGTGTGGGGTATCGTTGAATAGGTATTTTAAAATGAAGGACGGTTTGCTAAGAAACTTTTTCGATTTCATGTTCTGTTTGAAAGATATTCAAGTTTTAAAAAAAAATTGAGCGTCCCCCCCCCTCTAAAATCTGAACTACTAGCTTTAAAATTCTGAAAAAAATCAGAGGTATGCTTTAAACCATGAACTTTCCAGGAAAACTATAGCGGTTAAGATAAAATTATTAGTTTCGGTAAAATCAGCAAAATAAGAATACCTAAAGCTAACCTAGCCTATAGTTTATTAATGCATAACTAGATGGCGCTAGTAGTAAAATTAGATCGCGTATAGCTATCACAAATAAATCACCATATTACAGTGTTACTTAGCTCATAATTTCTAACTTAAGTTTTTTTATTATAATTTGATATATCATGGTCAAGGCTACTTGTGTGAATGATCCGGATATATTTTTTTTAATTTGCGGAGAATATTATGCTCAAAGAATTCCGTTTGAATGTGACAACGTTCATAATTTAGGCTTACAAAAATTACTTTGGATACTCCCTGGAAATTAACGACAAGCCTTGGATTCCCCAAAAGTTATGCAAAACGTGTGTTGAGTATCTACGTTTGTGGACAAATTAGAAAATAAATAGATTTTGGTACGAAACCGCTATAATGTGGAAAGGACTCGAGAACCATCACGATGACTTATTTTTGCTTAGTGTAAACATAAAACTATTGTTTTGATTTTATTAAAAATTAAGTATGCGGAACATAACTGGCTCATAATGTGTTCATTTAAAAATGGTTTACTTTGTTTTAGGCCAATGGTGGTTATATTTTTTTTTTTTTGTAAAGTAAGAATTATTTGGACTTTTCTCAACACGTCCAAAAACTAATGCGTAACTTTCAAAGGCTCGAATGTGACATAACCATCAAGTTACACTCTCTCCACGACCACCTAGACTATATTCATGACAATCTTGGGGTACTAAGTGAAGAATTGGGCAAGCAATTCCACCCGAACTTTTGTTCGATGAAGTAACGCTATCAAGGCTTCTGGAACGCACATATGATGGCTGAATATTGTTAGAGCATTTAGAATAGCCCTTAGAATAAGAATAGCATTTAGAATAGCTCTGCCTTCAGTTTCAGCAAGAAAATCAAATAACATAAAGAGTTTTTCAACTTAAACTTAAATTAATTAGGATCATCTCTACATTGACCACCCACAAGGTGGACAGACGACCTTATAAAGGTCGCCGGAAGACGCTGGATGCAGGTCGCTTCCAACCGGTACATATGGAAGTCCAAAGGGGAGGCCTATGTTCAGCAGTGGACGTCTTACGGCTGAGATGATGATGATGATGATCTCTACATTTATAGCGTTTTATTACGAAAACAACATAATATGTGTCATATCTTTTTAACTAGAGCTGGTACAGAAATTTCAGTCACAAATTTGAAATCGTCGTCAAAAATCATCCAAAATGCTGTTGTGCAGTGTATTCAATCTACTAGAATTACGGAACCCTACATTGTGCGTGGCCCGACTCGCGCTTGGCCTATTTATTTAAGTTATAAGGTAGTTTGTTGTAAATTTTTATGGTCATTACGTATGGACTATTGTTGTGGATGGACAGTGAGGAGTTTGGAAGCGCAAGTTTATTTCTAAGTCTTAAATTGTACTGGTTTTGGTTATCGTCGCGGTTTGTGTATGAATGGGGGTGATCGCGGACGAATTTACAAAGTTCTGAAATGTATATGCAGGGCAAGGTAAGGAGTTTATATTTCTTGAAATATGGTCTGCAACTATCGGTCTGTTCTATGTTGGCTAGGATTCGAATGAGTTTCTTTTGTAATATGAAAAGAGAAGGTGCGTCAGTACTGTTTCCCCAGAGGGTTATCCCGTAACTGAGCCAAGAGTGTACGTAGGCATAATAAGTGGCTAAAGCTGTTTCAAAATTTGTTGTAGATTTTATCTCTCGAAACGCGTATGTAAAACTTGAGATTTTTGTTCGTAGATGTTGTATGTGCTGTTTCCAAGTTACATTTTTATCTATATTCAATCCTAGTAAATTAAAGGTGTTTACTGTCTCTAATTTGATGTTGTTAAATGAGAAGTCGATGTGAAGGGGTGTTTTTTGATGTGGGTGAAAGGTGATGATTTTAGTTTTATTGTAGTTAATTTCTAATTTATGTGAGTTTATCTTGATGTTTTTGTTAATATATTGTTTTTATTAGTTAGTACTTAGTTTCTATGGTTGAATTGTTATGGCAATATGTTAGTATAGATATATCGTCTGCAAAGCAAATACAGGGTTCTACTATTATTTTAGGTAAATCATTGATGTAAATGAGAAAGAGTAAACAACCTAATACGCTGCCCTGCGGAATTAATGAATTTGTTATTTTGATATCGGATTTTACATGTAATATAGTTTTAGAGTTATTATTAAAGTATTCAATTTCTACAACTTGTGTCTAACGATGTATTTTTTATTGTTTTCTCTATTATGGCATATTCGTGATGTGTGTTACGTACTTCCATTTTATTTTATTATTATATTCATTTACTAGATTGTTATCCTCGTATATTGCATGCTCACAGTATGGTCTCGCAGGGTGTGTAGTAGTGTATAAATTTTACGCAATAAGATCTGTGCAATATAATTTTAACTTACATTTGTGTTCGAAATAAATAAATAAAAATAAAAAAACCAGTAAAGATAAAAAATGTTCCAATAAAATGAGGTGTACCTCAGGGATCCGTACCGGGACCTATATTGTTTATTGTATATGTTAAATATTTAAATTAAGAGATAAGATGATAGGAACTCTGTAATAAAACGAATATTCTTAGGTTATAATTTAAATTTAAGCCACCCTCGACACATTTTCATTCGCTAAACCTCGTCGCGTCTTGACCTTTACATAATTTTTATAACAGAGGTATAGATTTATTAGAAATTCACTTTCTGTGGCCCCTTTAGCCCAGTCAATGAGTGCCCAAAAAGGGTATGTGGATCGAAAAGTCGAAAGCAGAAAAACTAACTTAGTAACTTTGTTTGTACTAGTTAGGAGATAAACATACTAAAAGTCCCCACCCCTCCGAGGTAAGCCCAAGGGGGGGGAGGTCGAAGAAGGTCCCATTTTTAGGTTTTTTGCTTATATATCAAAAACTGTGCGTTGTGCGATATTTTGTTGTACTACATAATTAAACCTCATAAAATTTTCTACAACTTCGGCTTTGACACTTTACATCTATCTCCAATCGTTGTCCAGCTATGAGCTTCCAAACATGGTCTATTTAGAAGACGCTTAAATTAGTTTTCCATACAAAGTTGATAAAAAAATCTTACAAATAAAATTTGACCAACTTCTGGTTGTCGTATCATAATGAAACTTTGCAAATGTCTAGAAATCTGATGACAGTTTAATAATCTGGTACCACTGAGCTGATCTGATAATAGAGCCAGGAGGTGTCTAATGAAACTCTTCAATGGCTATTAGTAAACCCGTCGAGTTTGGGCACATTACATGCGAATCGATGAGACTTTTTCATAACACTTGCTGTCGAGGGTCTGATAATGGACCAGGAGGTGCCTACGTCTCATCAATCCGAATGTAATGAGCCTAAACTCGCCGGTTTTACTAATAGCCAATGAAGAGTTTCAATAGACACCTCCTGGCTCCATCATCAGATCAGCTCAGTGATACCAGATTATTAAACTGTCATCAGATTTCTAGACATGTGCAAAGTTTCATTATGATACGACAACCAGAAGTTGGTCAAATTTTATTTGTAAGATTTTTTTACCGACTTTGTATGGAAAACTAATTTAAGCGTCTTCAAAATAGACCATGTTTGGAAGCTCATAGCTGGATAACGATTGGAGATAGATGAAAAGTATTAAAGCCGAAGTTGTAGAAAATTTTATGAGGTTTAATAATGTTGTACAACAAAATATCGTACAACGCACAGTTTTTGACATATAAGCAAAAAACCAAAAAATAGGACCTTGTTCAGCCTCCCCCCCCTCGGGCTCACCTCGGAGGGGTGGGGACTTTTAGTATGTTTATCTCCTAACTAGTACAAACAAAGTTACTAAGTTAGTTTTTCTGCTTTCGACTTTTCGATCCACATTTCTTCTTTTACTGGACTACTTGTAGCACCCTGTTATAACACTAGTAAACAAGTATTTATTGGGCATTCTAATTAAATTTGCGCAAACTGTAGTAATTTGTTTTTCAATTTTAAAAATTATTGACATCGCGAAAAGCAAATTTTGACGGATCGTAGTGTGCGCAGCGAATGAAGTAAATGACGACAAAAATTTCGTCCCACGTGATTATGCTGTATGGCATTAACTTCAAATTATGTATGTGACCACCACCTATGAAGTATATTTAAAACCTTTTAAAACTGCTGGAATTTTTCAAATCAGTTTAAGCGTCTTCGCGTTACTGATGAACATAGATAACAAGATGTAAAATAAATAAAAACAGTATTGATTATAATAAACCTTCGCTGGAAACTACCTCAATGTGCCAGTCCACAACATTTTACGTGCCATCTATTTGATAGCAAACATTTTATGTGCAAATAGATGTCTAACACAAAGCTTCACTTCGTGCACATAATATTATATCACGTGCGCATTCCCAAATTCTCACTAGAGAAATCCTTTTGCCCTTTTTTATCTTTTGAGAATTTGACATTACACGTACATGTGCACCAAGTGGAACTGACCTTTGAGTACATTAAGTGCACGCAAACCATCGCACAGAATCGGTCTTAAAGTGCACGCCGTTTTCTTAAACATCAGAACATTTAATATGACGAAGAAGCGCCATTAAGTTTTGGACTTTTGCGTAGCTCGTGCACTCACATATTTTAATTGCTGCAGTGCATTCAGTACAAGCGAACTATCGGTCATATCACAATTAATAATTATCATTTTGCCACAGTAACACAGCTAATCTTGCTTATTTTATGTGACAAAATAACAATAATAATAATATATACCTACTCCTCCTTATCAAAGAGATTATCGATTACTTAGCGTACAACGGGATCATTTAAAAGTTGTTTGTCTATCTGCATACTGCATACATATTATTATTGTTTTTTATAGAAATTTGGATTGCAAATAATCAAAAATGACAACTTAAACTATTATTAAAACAAATATATTTATAAATCTGGTATACTTTTAACTTATTATAACGTTAAACATGTATCAAATAATATGATCTGGTAATAAATGTCATGCAAGCAAAACCACAGAAAAAAATAGTTTATTATTTACTAAATGCTCCAACCACTAATAATAATCAAAATTAATTATCCCACGTTATCTAAGATTCTACCAATCGTGATGTAAAAACTTTTAAAGCCACATCATAAAAAGACATGCAAATGAAAATAAAATCATTGTTGTTCCTACCAGTCAGTTCATACCAGCTTTCATATAAAAATGATATATTATATTGTGTGGGTCAGTGCCATAGTACTCGCAGTGGTACTTTACTTGAAGGAAGTCTATTCAAGATTTAGCAAACATGGGGTAGCGTATGAGAAACCATTGCCATTTTTGGGCAATATGGGAAATCTGGTGTTTCGAAAACACCATCTTACTGAAGAGTTTCAGATCACTTATAATGAGTTTCCAAATGAAAGGTACGGATTAAAGCTTTTAACTCCAAAATTGATAAATAATCCATTTCATAAAAAAATAAAGCATAATATTTTATGTATCATCATCGTCAGTTTATGTTCGCTGCTGCATCTTCTATAACGTGTCTCTCAATTAGATCTGCCAATTTTTTTTCAACCTTGCGACTTTTTGCTTCTTTATGTCCTTTCTTACATCGCATCGTAGCTCCATTTCTTTCAGTGACTTCTCAAACTCTATCAAAAGATTAAAACGATTTAATTTTGTTCTTTCTAGATATGTGGGAAGATTTGAAATGACGAAACCAGTAGTTATGATCAAAGACTTGGATCTCATCAGACAGGTCACCGTTAAGAACTTTGAACATTTTGTGGACCACAGAACTTTAATAGATGAGACTGTAGATCCTTTATTTGGCAGGAACCTGATCTGTTTAAGAGGTAAAAAACGCTACGCGCTGCGTGCGTTTATTACGCACTAATTTTGAATGGCTAAGAGCCACATGGCTCTAAGCCATTCAAAATTAGTGAAACTGGGTATATAACGTTACTAATTAAGCTTTACTAAGTACTCAAGAACAATGTTGAAAATGAAAATACTTTAAAAAGTCAGTAGATACCAAAATATATGGTTTGCACCTAACATCCGAATGTACTAATAACGCGAACGACGCTAACCTCAACTCATTTCAGGACACGAATGGAAAGACATGCGTTCCACCTTAAGCCCTGCATTCACCAGCTCCAAAATACGCGCAATGGTACCTTTTATGATAGATGTAAATGATCAAATGATCAAGGCACTCAAGAATAAGATAGCGAATTCGAAATGTAAGTTGGGACTCAACGAATCATTTATTATATCGATAGAACAAAATCTTACCGTACTAAAACCTTTTCAACTTGATGAACTTCTGTCTTATGTCATCATTATAAACAGCTGGAATACATCTACTACTACTACAGGCTATTGGTATTTAATGGTCGATCTACTTCGAGGGGATCGCCTTACACTATATTTTTCAATTCGACATTCTATACAATGATACAATAAGTTATTGACAAAGGTGTAAATGGAAAATCGTAAACTAAAAATTTCTATTTTTCATTCGCACAGTTGGTCATATTGACATCGACTGCAAAGACCTCACCACTCGCTACGCCACTGACGTTATCGCCACTTGTGCCTTCGGAGTCAAGGTTGATTCCCACACTGAGACTAACAATGAATTTTACATCCGTAGCAAGTCAGTAGTCAACTCTATCTTAAGGAGAATCCTTTTGTACATCACATACAGTTATCTTCCTCGCATAATGAAGGTATTAAATATTTTCTTACAAAAAAAAAGATAATTATACGTACATATAATAATATAGTGGTAGATGGTTGATAAAAAATATAATCTTTTTACCAATTTTCCCATAGTCACCGGAAAATAATGAAATTCTTTTATTATCTTTAATCGATTCGTTAATTTTCCTCTATTTATCATATGATCAAGATGGTGATATATGTAGCTATATAATATATTTTTAATAAAATTTGTCATAATATTATTTGTTCTTTTAGACGCTTAACCTGGATATATTTAATGACGGAGAAGGTCCTGATTTTTTCAAGCATTTAGTTTTAACTACAATGGTAGACCGCGAGTCCAAGAATATCATCAGGCCTGACATGATACATCTTCTTATGCAGACGAAGAAAGGTAAATATTTGGTACAATTATTATTAAACTTTAAACTATTTCAGCTAATTCAATTCAAAAGCATTAAAAGATTTATGAAAATCATCCGTGACTGGTGTACAAATAAATGATTTTTCTTAAATTTTAGGAAAACTGATACATGATGAAAAATATGAGAACGAGGATGTTGGTTTTGCTACAGCAGAAGATTCTGACATTGATAAAAGAACTGTGAACAAATGTAAGTTTTGAACCCAATTCTACATTACATTCATACTAAATTTGTATTAATAATTAATATTATAAGGATTTTTACTTATCACTTTTATAAGCCAACAATGACTCCAGTGGTATCAGTGAACAGTACTTTTTAGTTAGGTACTCTCTTTTGCTAAATTAGAACACAACTGTTTGATTTTACCTCACTAAAATTATCTGCATATAATATAATCGGATACATCTGCTTTATTCCTTATGTCTAAAGAAAAACTTTAAAGGCGACAGAATCAAGAGGCACCCTTGTCTAGCAGTGACCAATTTTATTATTTTATTTCATTCAACTGCACAGCAATGATGTCTTCCATTTCTTTATTTCTCTCTAATTGTGCATTAATTGCATATATTAAAGTAACTGATTATGTTTACTAAACAGCGTGGTCCGATAACGATCTGGTCGCCCAAGCAGTTTTGTTCTTCGCGGCTGGCTTTGAAACAGTATCCACAACCATGTCCTTCCTTCTGCATGAACTGGCTCTGAACCCTGACGTGCAAGACCGTCTAGTAGAAGAGATTAAAGAATACGATGCTAAGAACAACGGGAAATTTGACTACACCACTATTCAGAGTATGAAGTACATGGATATGGTTGTTTCAGGTAAAAAATCAAATTTATATTTAAAAAAAATCATATATGAATTCCGAATCAGATTTATCAGATTCCAAAAATCCGAATGAGAAGCAAATATCCAGTGCAATATAAATTAATAAGATTTTATGTGCTTTTAGAGGTGCTGAGACTTTGGCCTCCAGTGGTCAACATGGACCGAGTTTGCGTGAAAGACTACAATTTAGGACCACCCAATGCCAATGCTAAAACTACTTATACGGTACGTAACTGTCAAATTATTTTGTTTAACCCGTAGAGGTCTAAAATATTTTGTTTAACTAAACTACTTTAAACATGATTATGAATACTCTCTAGGTACTAGGTACTAAACTCTATTTTATTCGAATATTCATAAACTTTCTCACCTTTTTAGATTCGTAAAGGGGAACCACTAACAGTTCCTGTTTGGTGCTTACACAGAAATCCAGAGTATTTTGAAAATCCTGATAAATTCAACCCGGAGCGTTTCTCAGACGAAAACAAACATAAAATCAACCCTTACACATATATACCTTTTGGTTATGGGCCTAGGAATTGTCTCGGTAAGTTTTTAAAACCATTTTTTACTAACCTTCTTACTACTGAGAAAACCCTATATTGTAGTTCTCCTATAACGATGTAACGTATCTTACTTGCGCCCCCTCCTTTAAACTATAAAAAAAAATCTCTTATTTTGCAAGTACGGCCGAAGCCTAACATCAGTAGATTTTGAAAATCGGAGATAAGTTATAATAACGTTACTCGTACTGAACCATGTCTTTGCGCTGCTTAATAAGAAATTTGTTATTTACATTATATTAATAAGTGTTACCTACCTACTTTTCCGTTTTGGTCCCTTCCATATATTCTTTTTCCTTTACCATATTATCATGACTCTTGCCAGTGTTTTTTTTCTTCTACTTTCCTTGTATCTTAAGGATTTAATGAATTCTAACGACAACGATTGAATTTTCCCAGGTTCCCGCTTTGCCCTGTGCGAGGTGAAAGTGATGATATACCAATTCCTTCTTCACCTGGAAGTATCTCCTTGTGAGAAGACTATGACTCACGCCAAGCTTTCTCCAGATGTCTTTACGCTTTCCTTGAAAGAAGGTCACTGGGCTAGACTGACTCCAAGAAAGTAGATAAGAGACTGTAAATTGAGACTGATATAATATACATTCTGTATCAGGTTTATAAAAGAGTAGGACTGACTGATTCCAAAACAGCTAAAGTTGTGGAATTGAGATGGAAAGATAACTCAATGATTTAAGCATAAGAAATATACAATATTAAACTTAAAATTAAACCAAAATCGGTATCTATTTCCTCTATAATAACGATCTCTGTCAGACAACCATGCAAGGAGAGAAAAATCCTTAAACTCACATGGGTGCATTAGTAGGAAAGGATTTGTTTTTAGTAAGGTTTGTAGTTAGGAATAAGTGTATAATTAATTTATTTTATTTTAAAAGTATGAATAAACTATAAATACTACCTAATAAATGTTTTTTTTATTGTCTATTATTTTCTTTTTTTATCAACAGCATCTCTGGAGGAATTTTAAAAAATACTGAAATTTTACAACATGCACCAGCTAATTAAGAGTATCATGTAGGTATTTAATTAATTTTTGGATATCAAGTCAACACTCCAACCTCCTTTTCCCTCTATCTCTATCTGTCGTAGAAATGTTGTATTAGAATTATATTTTACTAGCTGACCCGCGCGAACTGCGTAGCGCGTGACAGTCAATTCATAAAGAGATAAATTTGCTTCTGATCTGTGGGTGCACCCATTTAGACCTGTGGTTGGATTTCCATTTCTACGGAAAAAGAGAATTCACGGGGTTTCTGCGACTTTATGGGCATAGAATTAGTAAAAGCTCGCAAACCTGACCGACATGAATCGCTCCCACTCTGGGTAGCGAAGAATATCGCGCTGGGTATTTATTTCAATGCAGTTTTGTTTCGCTACCGCAACAATCCTATTGAACAGTCCTATTTTCTTTCCCGGAATTTAAACTATATCCACACTAAGTTAAATCGGTTTCGCGGTTATTAATTTCCTCACAAACTTTCAGGGATTAAAATGTTTATTGTTCTTCCCAGAAACCATAGAGAAAATCAAACCATCTCTCTCAAAACCCATACAAATCGACATCAAATTTCAGCAATATAGGAGCAGCGGTTACTGATTTCCCATATAAACTTTGACCCAAAAGTCAACCTTAAAGATGGGGCAGGGGCTTTCCACTCACTTAAAGACAGATTTTTGGGATAAAACCTATTTAATGTCCTTTTCCGATACTTAAAATACGTCTTTAATAAAATTTGAGATCAAAAGGGTTAGCGGTTACTGATTTCCCACACAAATTCTAGCTCCCCTTTCCCCCTAAAAGCCGATTTCTGGGATAAAATCTTTCTCATATCCTTTCTCATTACTCAAGCTATATCTATACCAAATTTCAGCAAAATAGGAGCAATGGTTACTGATTCTCTTACAAACTCTGCCCCCGCCCTTTTCCCCTAAAGGGCTGATTTTTGGGATAAAAACTATTTTAGGTATGTTCTTTCTTGGCATTCAAGCTACCTATATACTAAATTTAGCCAGCGGTTACTGATTTCCCATAAAAATTTTGACCCCCCCTTAAATTTTGATTTCTGGGATAAAAACATTACATATCATTTTTAGGATTCAAACCATATACCAAATTTAGCTCGATAGGGACAGTGGTTCCAAATTTCCTATACAAACTTTGACCCCCCCTTTTTCCCACTTAAAAGTAAATTTCAACATATTAAAACTATTCAATGTTCCTAAACATAATCCAAACAATCGTTTTACAAAATTTTTGCTCAATCGGTTCAAAGGTTACGGATTTCCATAGAAAACTTTTTTGGGAATAGTTCGTTTCCGTTGGAATTTGGCGAAATCCCTTACTATCGGTCGCCACTGGTTTAGGCTATGAGTTGATTTTCCTTACTTGACTTTGGGCCCCTTTTTCCATACTAAGGAGTTGAATTTTCAAAAATCCTTAGTATGGAAAAAGGGGGCCCAAAGTCAAGTAAGGAAAATCAACTCATAACCTAAACCAATAGAAGAATTAAGTTGAAATTTGGTTTGAGTTTTTTTTTTTAAAGATACGTAGATAGACATCCTACTAAAAAAGGATTTTCCAATGCGGGCAAAGCTTCAAGCATTAGCGAGTCTTGATAGAAATAATAAGCTTTTGAAATGAACGAGTAATTAAGAAATAAGTACAACATTTCGTACTAAAATATACTTGAGGTGGATATAATGTAAACTACTGAAATGAACTAACATTGGAAACATGAGTAATTTAGGTCAGTCTACACAGAACTGTTTACAAATGGCTGTTGTGACTATCTAGTGTATTGTATTTATATTATAAAATAAAATTCGTATATATAATAAATATATGCAATCATTATTTTTACTAATAGTTGTAAAAAAACTTTGGTCATGGCCAATTGCCACCTTGACAAAACCCGTATATCCAGGCAGCCACAATGGCAGTATTCCACGGTGTTCGCGATATTAGGCATAATATATTAGGCTTAAAAACATACAGCAATATTGAATGTAACGTAGAAGCGCAATAAAGTTTTGAACTTTTGCGTTGCTTGAGCACTGATTTGCTTTAATTTGCCGTAGTGCATTCAGTACAAATAAACTATCGGTCATATCACAATAAATTGTTCATTATCATTTTGCCACAGAAACTCTAATAATCTTATCATTACGCATATTGTGTACATTTGACAAAACAACAATAATAACTACCGATGTTATCGAAGAGATTATTACTTAGCGAACAACTGGAAAACTGGTGCTATAGTATTATTTAAAAGATGTTGGTCTGTCTGTGTACATATAATTGTGTTTAACATTATTATTTTATCAATTATTTATTTTATATATAGGATGAAGGGGTTTGAAGATTTTTATATGGAGCATGGCATACCGCTAAGTCCGCCAATTTGATTTTGACAAATCTGTTGATATAAATCGATAGCTGATATCAATACAACAAAATGTATTCAATCCCACTCTCGTAAAGTGTTAGGCTTCGGAGTTATAAAGCATCAAACTAATGATCACGTGACTCTCATTTTTTTATAGTGGTATTACGAGTACAATGGGATTTTAAGATCACTGGTATCAAGGTTGACGCACTACCCCTAATAAAAATATATAATCTTTTTTGCATAAGTGTACTCCCGTCATTTTGAGAATGTCTTTTTGAGAACAAAGGACTGTATAGACCATGGCACTCGACTGTTATTAAACATACTCTATTGTCTTTATCAAAAACTATGACCAAAATAAAATTTCTAAAAGTTCATTCTACCAATTTATATACCTACGTATTATTAAGGTTCGTCATATTGTTCACACGAGAGGATCATGCGCCAAGAGAGGAGTCTTAAAGCAAATGTATGAAGGAGTCTCTACTCGGAGACTCCTTCATGAATAATTTTGCTGTCATCCACACAGCGTGTTGCTTCTAGCTTGTAGATCCAGTTTAGCGACATATCTCGGTAAATATAATGCAGCACAAATCCTTTATCTTTATATGGATAGCGGTTCATCGAAGACATGGTTCGCAGGCGAGATCACGTTCAAACTAGTCGAACAAGAATGACCGCCCCGTCACAATTGACACGATGCTCCACCAGGGTGACAGCTTTGAGAGCCACACTCTGTGTTAGTGGCCAACAACAACATTATTCACGAAGGCGTCTCTACAAATACTTTTACTGCACGTCAGAAAGGTAATATTATCAAGTAATAAATTTAAGCAAGCGAAACTACGAAAATACGTAGTTGATTATTTACTTAATGCGCCTACCACCAATATAATTAATCAAATTAATTATCCCACGTTATCTAAGATTCTACCGATAGTGATGGAAAACCTTTAAAAGCCACATCATAAAAAGACATGCAAAGAAAAATAAAAGCATTGTTGTTCCTACCAGTCAGTCCATACCAGCTTTCATAGAAAAATGATATATTATATTGTGTGGGTTGGTGCCATAGTACTCGCTGTGGTACTTTACTTGAAGGAAGTTTATTCAAGATTTAGAAAACATGGGGTAGCGCATAAAAAACCATTGCCATTTTTGGGTAACATGGCAAGTATGGTATTTCGACAACACCACGTGTCTGAAGAGCTTCAAATGACTTATAACGAGTTTCCAAATGAAAGGTACGCGTTAAAGTTTTACATTCAATCGGATATTGAAACTCCATTAAATATAAAATATTGCTAAATATTTTTTACATCATCATCATGGTCAACTTATGTTCATTCGCTACAGCATCTCCAATAACGGGTTTCTCTATTTATTCTTTAATTTTTCTCTTCCAATTATTTTCTTGCACTGCCTCCTTTTTTATGTCCTTACCTATATCATAGCTCCGATTCCTCAAATCCTATCGTAAAATATTATATATTGGTAAAATTTCTAGGTATGTGGGTCAATTTGAAATGATGAGACCAATAGTCTTGATCAGAGACTTGGACCTCATCAGACAGATCACAGTTAAGGACTTTGAACACTTTGTGGACCACAGAACCATGATGGATGAGACAGTAGACCCTTTGTTTGGCAGGAACCTGTTCTGTTTAAGAGGTACAGAAACGCTACTATATTTTGCCGCGGTGTAGGTGTAGTCATGTTTATAATATTTGATATTCTTCTGAAAAACTTTCAATTACTTTACAAGAGTCGTCATTATAAAAAAAATTGGGAAATTAAAAAAATGTTAGACCGTTATAAAGTCAGATCCTAAATATTTGTCCTATAAATACTGCGATATCTACTAATCTCAACTTGTTTCAGGACACGAATGGAAAGACATGCGTTCCACCTTGAGCCCCGCGTTCACCAGCTCCAAAATGCGCGCAATGGTACCTTTTATGATAGATGTAAATAATCAGATGATCAAGGCACTCAAGAATAAGATTGCAGATTCAAAATGTAAGTTGAGATATAACGAATAATTTTGATCGCGTTTATTCTTTAATTCTTGCATTAATTAATTTCTGTAATATGATTAACTAGCTGTGCCCAGCGGTTTTACCCGCTGTCCTATACCCTATGTGTTATTCCAGAGTCTAAGCTATCTCTATACCAAATTTCAGCTCAATCGGTCCACCCGTTTAGGCGTGAAAGAGTAACAAACACACATCCTGACATCCAAACATCCATTCTTACAAACTTTTACGTTTATAATATTAGTAAGATTTGCGTCTAATTATTATTGTTTATAAAAAAAATCTTCAAGTTTAATATTAATATACTTTCAACTTAATGAACTTCTGCCTTAACTCATCATTATGAACAGCTGGAAGTAATCTTCTACTGAATTTAACTTTATTCAATCCTCTCACTCATAAAAAAAAAACCGCAAAGAAAACTGTTTACTGTGGTCGCTTGCTTTCGGTATTCAATGTTGATGCGTCGATCTACTTCAAAATGAACAATCTACACTATATCGTCTGGTTCAAGAACCTATACAATTTTTTTATTTCCACAGCTGGTCACATCGACATCGACTGCAAAGACCTCACCACTCGCTACGCCACGGACGTTATCGCCACTTGTGCCTTCGGAGTCAAGGTCGATTCCCACACTGAGACTGACAATGAATTTTACATCCGTAGCAAGTCTGTTGTTACCTCTATCTTCAGGAGGATCCTTTTGTACTTCACTTACAGTTATCTTCCTCGCATAATGAAGGTATTACACATTTTTTAGTTCAAAGTACAAAAAAGAATTGAACGTACATCTGGTACCAACTGGTTGATTAAATATGTAATCTACCAATTTTTCCATAGTCACCGGATAGTAATTGAATGCTTTCATTATCTTTTATCATTTTAAATCGATTCGTTAATTTTCCTTTATTTATCTTACGTTATGATCGATATGGGGATACTACTATACCATCTAGGGTATCTACTACTATATCATTTGGAGCTGGTGGTGTATAGTGGTGTGCTGGTGGTGGTGTATCAAGATACTACTTACATTTTTTTATTATAATTTGCGATAACATTTTTTGTTTTTTTTAGACGCTAAACCTGGATGTATTTAATGATGGAGAAGGTCCGGATTTTTTCAAGCATTTAGTTTTAACTACTATGGTAGACCGCGAGTCCAAGAATATCATCAGGCCTGATATGATACATCTTCTAATGCAGACGAAAAAAGGTAAATATTTGGCATATTTAAACTCAACGCTATTTTAGATACTTCAAACTTGGACGATTATTAAAAGCAAGCTAGCTTTTAATAATCGTCCAAAACTCCAGTAAAAAATTAAAGATTTTACTTAAATTTTAGGAAAACTGACACATGACGAGAAATCTGAAAACGATGATGCTGGTTTTGCTACTGCAGAAGAGTCTGACATTGACAAAAGAACTGTGAACAAATGTAAGTTAAAATCTGTATTTAGTAACCAATAAGGATTGATGATTCCAATCTTGGCAAGCCAATATTCCACTTTTTAATTTCTCTGTCACTGGTACAACTTTCGGACATCCCCTCCCATACTCATTTCTGATTTTGTATGTTCTTGTCACCCCACACATCCACCCCAACATTCATAAATCATCATTTCTCACTAATTGCAAATTTACAATTAATATATAAAAGTTACTTATTTTGTTTACTAAACAGTGTGGTCCGATGATGATCTGGTCGCCCAAGCAGTTTTGTTCTTCGCGGCCGGCTTTGAAACAGTATCCTCAACCATGTCCTTCCTTCTGCATGAACTGGCTCTGAACCCTGACGTGCAAGACCGTCTGGTAGCAGAGATCAGAGAATACGATGCTAAGAACAACGGGAAATTTGACTACACCACTATACAGAGTATGAAGTACATGGATATGGTTGTTTCAGGTAAAAAAAAACTTTTAAAATTAAATGGCTAGTTAGTATTATTTTGACAAGTATTGCGCACGTATGTAAGTTAGAAGTACCTTTTAAATATATGATACTAGCTAGTGCTCGCGGCTTTGCCCACGTGGCAAAATCCTTTCTTAGCGAAGGTCTACATCATAAAACCTACCTGTATTCCAAATTTCACCCCAATCCATTCAGCGGTTTGAACTGTGCATTGATAGATCATTCAGTCAGTCAATCAGTCAGTCAATCAGTCACTCTTTCTTTTTATACATAGGTATTACCTATATTTAGATGATATTTACTGTATGATATTTTTAAGATTAAAATATCATGAAGAAAAGATAAATATTATCAGACACTAAATTAAGTAGTACCTTATCCGTAAAAGCAATCAGATTCCGAAAATCCGAATAAGCCGCAATATACCCAGTGCAACATTAATTAAACGAGATTTTGTGTGCTTTTAGAGGTGCTGCGGCTATGGCCTCCAGTGATCGGAATGGATAGAATTTGCGTAAAAGACTACAATTTAGGACCACCCAATGCTAACGCTAAAACTACTTATACTGTAAGTATTTTAATCATAGAGATATTCTTATTAAAATACAGGTCAAAACATTTTGTTTAGATGACAGCAGATGCAACTAAACTCTTATTACAGACTTTGACTTTCTTACATAGGTATTAATTTTATTTATCCAAGTGTACATTAACATTTTTTTTTTCTTTTTAGATCCGTAAAGGGGAACCACTAGGGATTCCCGTATGGTGCTTACACCGAGATCCGGAGTATTATGAAAATCCTGAGAAATTTGACCCAGAACGATTCTCAGACAAAAACAAACATAAAATCAAACCTTTCACATATTTACCTTTTGGTTATGGGCCTCGGAATTGCATCGGTAAGTTTTTAAAACTATTATTGTTGTCTGGACTTCCTACAACTGAAAAAAGAATGCTACATCATTATGCGCCTTTCTTGCGCCAACCTATTTTTTTAAAGTTATTGCTTATTCATATGCAAGTGTTAGAAAAGCGAAGTCCTATATAAGTTGCATAGATGCTCTTTTTCTTTTAAAATATTTAAAATAAGCCCACATTATAATTATGATTCTCGCCAGGGACTTCTTTTCTTCTATTTTCCTCGACTTCTTCTTACGGATTAATAAATTGTAACGACTACAATTGAATTTTCCCAGGTTCCCGCTTTGCCCTGTGCGAGGTGAAAGTGATGATATACCAGCTCCTTCTTCACCTGGAAGTATCTCCTTGTGAGAAGACTATGACTCACGCCAAGCTTTCTCCAGATGTCTTTACGCTTTCCTTGAAAGAAGGTCACTGGGCTAGACTGACTCCAAGAAAGTAGATAAGAGACTGTAAATTGAGACTGATATAATATACATTCTATATCAGGTTTATAAAAGAGTAGGACTGACTGATTCCAAAAAAGCTGAAGTTGTGGAATTGAGATGGAAAGATAACTCAATGATTTAAGCATAACAAATATACAACATTAAACTTAAAATTAAACCAAAATGGCTATCTATCTCCTCTATAATAACGATCTCTGTCAGACAACCATGCAAGGAGAGAAAAATCCTTAAACTCACATGGGTGCATTAGTAGGAAAGGATTATTCTGTACGGGAGTGAAAATATTAGCTTAAAAATTAGTAAAACATAAATTAAATAGGTAACCAATAGTAATCATGAATGATGTTTGATGTAACCAATGATCTTATACATGGACTTGTTTTTAGTTAGGTTTGTTGTTAGGAATAAGTGTATAATTAATTTATTTTATTTTTAAAAGTATGAATAAACAATAAATACTACCTAATAAATGTTTTTTATTGTATATTTAGTATAAAAACTTCGGTCGTGGCCAATTGCCACCTTGACAAAACCCGTATATCCTGGCGGCCACAATGGATGTATTCTACGGTCTTCGGGTTTTTTTTTGTTTTCGCCGGGAAAAAATGCATTACGCATACCCTCCCATAGAGGGAATGGGTTATGTGGGACTCCCGTGCAGGACAGCTGCACGGTTTACCCACTAAAACGACCCGGCGGCACTCCCGCATGGTCTTAGTGACGGAGGACTGGGAATCGGCAGAGCTTTGGCATCCAGTCCACGGTGTTCGGGATATGCCTACATAAACCTCAGCAATACTGAATGTAACGTAGAAGCGTAATAAAGTTTTGGACTTTTGCGTTGCTCGAGAAATGACTTGCTTTAATTTTCTGTAGTGCAATCAGTACAAATAAACTATCGGTCATATCACAATTCATTATCATTTTGCCACAGAAACTCTAATAATCTTATAATTGCGCCTATTTATATACTCGTATATCATGTGATTAATCAACAAAAATGACTACTGATGTTATCGAAAAAAATATTACTTAGCGAACAACTGGAAAACTGGTGCTATAGTATTATGTAAAAGATGTTGGTCTGCCTGAATTCAGACTGCTGCTTATAACCTTACAACTACGACTTATTCTAGGGCCTATGCATGGTACGCTACAATGATAAGAGGTTTGAAGATTTTATATGGAGTTTGGCATACCTACTGCTAGTCAGCCAATTTGATTTTTAAAATCTATTGGCATAAATCTGTAGCTGAAATTTATACAAACAAAATGTATTCTGACAGTGTTAGGTTTTGGAGTTATTAAGCATCAAAACTATGATTCTTTTGACTTCCATTTTTATAGTGGTATTATTGGGATTTCAAGATCATTGTTTAGAATGTGGCACTTGACTGTTATTTCAAACATAGGTACTTTATTCTCTTTATCAAAAAACAATGACCAAAATAATATTTCCAAAAGTTTATTCTACTAATTTATATGACACGGGTTAAAACCAGGTCTTTTTAAGGGCATACACGGAGACAAAAAGTCCATGCAAAGACCCTTTTGAGCTTTTAATAAAATGTAATGGGTAACACTTATCGGAGTCTACATGAGTCGATCTTTAGAAAATGGACTAAAACACACCACAGGACAGTCTTGCTAAGTGACAAGTCTATTGCTACATCATGGAAACTATTTAAACTAAGCTATGGATGTGCATTCTTAATGCTATGGTAAATGAGCAACGTCGATGCAAGTGGCTAGATAGGGAGAAGTGTCCCTGGACTTTAAGCACGTAAAATACCAACTCACCACTTATGCCACACTTCCCTAAGCTATAGCTTTTTGATAGGAATCAAAAAGCTTTCGCGACTGATCCACTTTGGCCGGCCAATCAAGCCAAGCACAGAGGTGGGGGGCTGTTCCTCGTTAGTGTTCACTCCGGTCGGCCGGTGAAAGCAAGACGTAGATGAGGAACAGGATCCTCCCCGGGACCACTCGGGCCCGTGGGGTCGCTACTCCCCAACAGCTTGCCATTAGCTACCCTGCGGCAATTAATCTTATTATTAAAGTTCGTCATATTGTACGTCGAGATAAGACCAAGCAAATGTTTGAGAAGCCTCAATAAATACTTTTACTGCACGCCGAATAGGTAATAATTTTATCATGTAATAAATTTCAAGCAAGCGAAACTACAAAAATAAGTAGTTGATATTATTATTATTATAATTTACTTAGTGCGCCACGCACCAATATAATTAATCAAATTAAATTAACCCACGTAATCGATGATTCTACTGATAGTATGGAACAAAATTTAAAATCACATCATAAAATGACACGCAAATGAAAATTAAAAATCATTATTGTTCCTGCCACTCAGTTCATACCAGGTTTCATACAAAAATGATATATATTATTATGTGGGTTGGTGCCATAGTGCTCGCTGTGGTACTTTACTTGAAGGAAGTGTATTCAAAGTTTAGCAGACATGGGGTAGCGTATAAGAAACCATTGCCATTTTTGGGGAATATGGGAAATCTGGTGTTTCGACAACACCATCTATCTGAAGAGTTACAGATCACTTATAATGAGTTCCCAAATGAAAGGTACGCGTTCATGCTTTGCATTTATATCGGATATTGGTGCTGAATTTTATAAAAAAATAAAGCATAATTTTAATATTATCATCATCATCGTCAGTTTATGTTCACTGCTGCATCTGCCATAACATGTCCCTCAATTTCGCTCCGCATCAGAATGTCTATCAAGGAAAATTACGTAGTTGGAAGAACGTCGGCATATTAAAACGTTTTAAGTATGTGTTAAATACTTTCATTTAATAATAATTGGGTACAATAAAACAAAATTGTTATGAAAACACAAAACTATTTATATGTAAACCGTAAGCTAGGTACGCGGACCGTGTAGGCGATAAGCGACGTATGCGCTCAGGCGTGAGCTATCGACATCGAGGACATATCCAAGCTATCGAAGACTGAAGCGCGGTGGCGCGGGAGCGCAAGGCGCGAATATCTGGGTGGCCAGAGCTCCTCCCCCCTCGTCACGAGATAGTACTCGCATGACCATGTTTGGTCATGTTACGCGGTGATGGCAAGCAAGAATGAATTAGGGGCATGTAATTAACATATTTGACGATATTATATTTGACGGTTATCCGCGGCGCGCGGGATTTGCGGAGGGAATGCTTGCTACAACGTCTATTATGGTGGCAAAGTATAGTAGTGTGGTGGTAAGTAGTGGTGGTAGTGTAGTGCGGTGGTAGTATGTAGCAGTGTATTGATACACCCTTAGTTTTAATTTTGTTGTTTGTAAAATTTACTTTAAGTATATGTGGATCAATAAAGAGTTTCTTATCTTATCTTCAAAGTCTTGAATGGCAAAACAACTTACTAGTATAACGTCCAAAATGTAAAATTGTCAACGACATAAAACATAAGGGCTCTACTGTATTATTTATTTTTCTACCATGCGACTTCTTACTTATATAATATGTCCTTTCTTACCTCGTAGCTCCATTTCTTCCAGTGACTTCTCAAACTCTATCAAAAGATAATTAAATTTTGTTCTTTCTAGATATGTGGGGAGATATGAAATGATGCAACCAGTAGTTATGATCAAAGACTTGGAACTCATTAGACAGGTCACCGTTAAGGACTTTGAACATTTTGTGGACCACAGAACCTTATTAGATGAGACTGTAGATCCTTTGTTTGGCAGGAACTTGATCTGCTTAAGAGGTAAAGAAACGCTTCTATATTTTTAATACAAATTAAGATTTTTCATTTACTTGTTGCTGTTGTCAATTATTAACTGAAATAAAAAGGTTGAAAATTCCTTAAAAATTCAGTAGATTCAAAATTACAGCTATTATTTGGTTTGCACCTAGCATCTTCTTATAACTTGTACAAGACTAACCTCAACTCGTTTCAGGACAAGAATGGAAAGATATGCGTTCCACCCTAAGCCCTGTATTCACCAGCTCCAAAATTCGCGCAATGGTACCGTTCATGATAGATGTAAATGATCAAATGATCAAGGCTCTCAAGAATAAGATTGCAAATTCGAAATGTAAGTTGGGACTCAACGAATCATTTATTATTGATAAAACAAAATCTTCAAGTGTACTTGAAGATTTTTCTTTTTGATTTCTTTTCTATCCTAACTTTTCCAACTTGATGAACTTCTACCTTAAGTCATCATTATAAACAGCTGAAACACGTCTTCTACTAAAAAAACCGGTCAAGTACGAGTAAGACTCGAGCACCGAGGGTTCCGTACAAACCTACGGGTTTCTACGGAACCCTAAGGAAAAGTGGGTATAATATTATATACTGTAGGTTTTGAATCCCTTGTGAGTACTTGCGAGTTTGAAAATATGCGGCTAAAATTGCTGTTTCTTTTGATTGCATTGACATAGATGTTTGATTTTTTTACAGCTTAAAGTTATTATAAAGCTGAGTATTTGATAAGAAATTCAATTTAATACCTGTGCGCGTTCTTGAGGAAAGGGGTAGTAAATATAAAATTATTAAAAATATTTTTTTATATGATGTAACAAAAAATTTACAGTTTTCGCAATTTTTCCTGTGCCTTTGATTTAAGACGTTGCTGCGTATTAAATTTCAAGATTCTGAGTTAACGGCAAGTATCCTGTAGGTTTTAATTCCCTTGAGAGTAGTCGCGAGTATAAAAATGCGGCTAAAATTGCTGTTTCTTTTGAATGCGTTGAGACAGAGGTTTGATTTTATTACAGTTTAAAGGTATTATAGACCTTAGTATTTGATATGAATTTCAGTTTAATACCTGCACGCGTTCATGAGAAATAAGGTAGTAAGTATGAAATTATTAAAAATATTTTTTTATATGATGTAACAAAAAATTTACAGTTTTCGCAATTTTTCCTTTATCTGTGCTCTAAGGAGTTGCTTTGTGCCAAATTTCAAGATTCTAAGTTCACGGGAAGTACCCTGTAGGTTTTGATTTTTTGAGAGTAGTTGCGAGTTTAAAATTGCCACTAAAATAGCTGTTTCTTTTGAATGCGTTGACATAGAGGTTTTATTTTATTACAGTTTAAAGGTATTATAGATTGTAGTATTGAGTATTTGGTATGAATTTCAATTTAATACGTTAACGCGTTCATGAGAAAAGGGGTAGTAGGTGTAAAATTATTCAAAATATTTTTTTCATATGATGCAAATAAAAATGTATAGTTTTCGCAATTTTTCCTTTATCTGTGATCTAAGGAGTTGCTTCGTGCCAAATTTCATGATTCTGAGTTCACGGGAAGTGCCCCGTAGGTTTTGATTTATTTGGTAATGTCGAAAATTTGCTGAAATTTGCGACATATTCGACTATATCTTTTGATTGCGTTGGCCTAGAAGTTTGAAATTTTCACAGCTCTAAGAGGCAATGGACCTTAGTATTTTCTATAAATTTCAGCTTGTTACCTCCACGCGTTCCTGAGAAAAAGGGTCTTGACAGACAGACAGACAGACAGACGGACGGACGGACGGACGGACGGACAACAAAGTGATCCTATAAGGGTTCCGTTTTTTCCTTTTGAGGTACGGAACCCTAAAAACCATCCTTCGGTCCCCTTCCTCACAGAAAACAATTTGCTGCAGTTGCTTGCCATTGGTATACAATGGTCGATCTACTTCGAGGGGGTCGACCTACACCATAATAATCCAATGCGACAACCTATATACAATGAGTAATTGACAAAGGTGTTAAAAATGTTTTATAAAAGTCCCTTTAGGGTATTTACACAATGGTACAGATATTTTTGGAAAATTTTAAACTAAAATTTCATTTTTAATTCGCACAGCGGGTCACATTGACATCGATTGTAAAGACCTGACCACTCGCTACGCCACTGACGTTATCGCCTCCTGCGCCTTCGGAGTGAAGGTCAATTCCCACACTCACACTGACAATGAATTTTACATCCGAAGCAACTCAATTGTCAACTCTATCTTAAGGAGAATCCTTTTGTACATGACATACAGTTATCTTCCTCGCATAATGAAGGTATTAAATCATTTCATAGTTCAATGCACAAAAACAGACAATTTTTCGTACATTACGGTACAAGGTAGCTGATAAAAAATGTAATCAATTTACAAATTTTCCCATAGTCACCGGAAAATAATAAAATTCTTTTATTATCTTTAATCGATTATTTATTTTTCCTCTATTTATTTTTCCTTATGATCAAGATGGGGATACAACTGAATAATAAAAATAGTGCCATGATACTTTTTCTTCTTTTAGATGCTTAAGCTGGATATATTTAATGACGGAGAAGGTCCTGATTTTTTTAAGCATTTATTTTTAACTACTATGGTAGACCGCGAGTCCAAGAATATCATCAGGCCTGACATGATACATCTTCTTATGCAGACTAAAAAAGGTAAATGTTTGGAAAAATTAAACTCAAAACTATTTCAGAAAAACAAGACATGAGCATGAATGATTTATGAAAATCGTCCGTGAGTGGTGTAAAAAATAATAATATTCCTTAAATTTTAGGAAAACTGACACATGATGAGAAATCTGAAAACGATGATGCTGGTTTTGCTACTGCAGGAGATTCTGACATAGACAAAAGAATTGTGAACAAATGTAAGTTTTGAACCCAATTCTACATGCATTTACTATTACTCCAATAAGCCAACAATGACTCCTGTGGTACTTCCAGTATCAGTGATCTGGGCTTTTTCTCTCTTTTGCTTAATATGAAGACTTATAAACACAACGATTGTTCTACAATCGTTGTCTTTATCTCACTAAATAACTACGTAATATAATATAATTTCTCACTAATTGCATATTGATAATATTAAAATAACTTATCATGTTTACTAAACAGTGTGGTCCGATGATGATCTGGTCGCCCAAGCAGTTTTGTTCTTCGTGGCTGGCTTTGAAACAGTATCCTCAACCATGTCCTTTCTTCTGCATGAACTGGCTCTGAACCCTGACGTGCAAGACCGTCTGGTAGAAGAGATCAGAGAATACGATGCTAAGAATAACGGGAAATTGGACTACACCACTATAAAGAGTATGAAGTACATGGATATGGTTGTTTCAGGTAAAAAAATAAATTTTATGAAGTACATACTTTTCCGAATTAGATCAATCAGATTATAAAAATCCGAATGAGCGGCAAGTATCCAGTGCAACATAAATTAAACGATATTTTGTGTGCTTCTGTGTTTCAGAGGTGCTGAGGCTTTGGCCTCCAGTGGTCAATATGGACAGAGTTTGCGTAAAAGACTACAATTTAGGACCACCCAATGCCAATGCTAAAACTACTTATACAGTAAGTAATTACAAGTCTTTTGCATAGAGGTCAGAAACATTTTGTTTAGCTGACAAAAGCCCCTAAATATAATTCTAAAAAACTTTCTAAGTAGCTCTGTTTTACCCGAATGTTCATTAACTTTCTCTCCTTTTTAGATTCGTAAAGGGGAACCACTAACAATTCCCGTATGGTGCTTACATAGAAATCCAGAGTATTTTGAAAATCCTGATAAATTCAACCCGGATCGTTTCTCAGACAAAAACAAACATAAAATAAACCCTTACACATATTTACCTTTTGGTTATGGGCCTAGAAATTGTGTCGGTAAGTTTTTTAAAACCATTTTGGTCTAAACTTCCAACTGCTGTAAAAACCTTATAGCGTAGTTCTCCTACATCGCTATAACGTATCTTTCTTGCGCCCTTCTTTATACTATTTAAAAAAAACCTCTTATTCTGCAAGCACGGCCGAAGCCTAACATCAGTAGATTTTGAAAAACGGAGTCCTATAAGTTGTAAAGACGTTACTCGTACTGAACCATGTCTTTGCGCTGCAAGCAATAACAGATTTGTTATTTACATTATATTGATTAAGAGTTACCTACTTTTCTCTTATGCCCTCCCATATCCTCTTTTTTCTTCACAGTATTATTACGACTCTTGCTTTTCTTCTATTTTCCTTGTCTTTATCTTAAGGATTTAATGAATTCTAAGAACAACGATTGGCTTTTTCCAGGTTCCCGTTTTGCCCTGTGCGAGGTGAAAGTGATGATATATCAGGTCCTTCTGCACCTGGAAGTATCTCCTTGTGAAAAGACCATGACTCACGCCAAGCTTTCTACAGATTTCTTTACGCTTTCCTTGAAAGAAGGCCACTGGGCTAGACTGTCTCCGAGGAAGTAGATCACAAAGAGCATAATATTAAAACTGACAAATATTCTTTATCAGGTATATAAAATAGCAGGACTGATTGAATTACTTAGATAACTTAAACGCAACAAAATATACAAAATGAAACTTAAAACTAAATCTAAATAACAATCAGTTTCATTGCATAAAGCGTCGCGCGTCGCTTCAAGACAACTATGCAAAGAGAATTTTTTAATTCACATGGGTGCTTATAATGAAGGAATATATAATATTATTATTATTTTGCATGATACAGTCACTTCTGTGTGTTGCGTAGTATGAAAAAGGATTTCTCTGAACGGGAGTGAAGATACAAGCAGCTTAAAAAATATTATTTAAAAAAATAAATAACCAATGGTGATAATGAATGATGTTTGATGAAACTAATAATCTTGGCTTTTAAATGGTCTTGTTATTAATTAAGAAATAAGTTTTATAATTTATTTTAAAAAGTATGAATAAGACTAGGTAGTCTTATTCATACTTTTAAAAAGTCTAATAGAAATTTTTTTTATTAGGTAATGATAAATGTTTCTTTTCCTATTAGATTTTTTATTTATAACAACAACTTCACTAAAGAAATTTTAAAAAATCCTTAGATTTTATAACAAGCACCAGCTTATTCACACAGATATAACAGATTGTATTCAATTTATTTTTGGATATTAAAATTCTTTTTCATCTGCAACATGCATCAATTCGAAAGACACCTACTTCCCTATGTTTTCCTCTACATACCTCTATTTGCGAAAACGTTAGAGACATCATTCTGCAAGAAGTGTAATCAAAAAGCAACGTTAACCCTTTCAGGACCATAAGACTAGGAGAGGTAATGTTATGGTTATTTCTGTATAATATGATCTTTTTGATGTCTATAAAACATATTTTAAAGTCAAAAAGTAAAAACCTATTTTAGTTTTTTTGGAATTTTATGGTACATGGGTGTCCCTATGGTCGTCAACGGTAAATTTTATTCGAAATTATTTACAGTTTTGTTTCAAGGCTAGAGGAATATCTAGGATCTAAACACTTATTAAAAACGCAAATTTACTACCTATAATCATTAATTTATAAGAAATGAGTCAAGGTACAGAATAAAACAATTCAATCGGTCGTATATTACAGGTGAACTTTGCATATTATACAGGTGTTGTTAGTGCGATTATCTTTTGGAACGTGCACAATATGCGCATCATTTTCTGTTTATCGTTTTTTCGATGGATTGTAATAGGGTAGATCGATTTATAGCATTGCATAATATGGTAGGTAATTACTCATTTTTTCAGGAAGCCACAGAGACTTGCCTGATCTACAAACAACCAATCAATCTATTCTGACCGCGCTTCTCTGTGTAAATGGTATATGCGTTGTTCACTGTTATATCAAAAAGGTCAAAGAATAGTCTTAGATAATCTATCTTCTTATTCTTATTTTAACTTTGACCTGCGATCAAGCTCGTGTGTTATATTTCGTTGATCCGTTAGACCAATGCCACCCATATTTTTATTGTAGTTTGATACGAAACATATTTAGTAAAAAATCGTACCTAATCGTACCATGGTAATCAACTGGAAGCTTGGCTGGTAGCCAGCTTCAATTATTGGTATGAAATGATTGACCATCACTTGGTGCATTTTATGCAACCAATCTTACCCTCCAGTCTGGCTAAACAGCGACCCATGCACCCTGTCCTAACGGGTCAGGAAGAGAAGCTTTGCACATGGGTACAATATACGGCTCTAACGGTGTAGGTACCGTTAATCACTCAGGTAGAAAGTTCACCCGAATTCACACGGATTTTTTATATGATACAAGAATGCATTTTATGACTAATACTATTATCTTAAGGCTATCCTAAGAATCTATATCGTTTTACAGTTGGCTGTTTCTATTCATTACACGATATTTTTAAAGGTTTATGACTTTATTGAAATCAGTTATTTTTCTTTTATTGATATTGCTTGGTAACTATTCGGTTTTTGAATAACTTCATAATATTTTGTTAATATCGTCGTCCAAAAAAAGTATCCCTTCACGACCATAGGGACAGTACTGTCCCTTTTCATTTATGACTTTATAGCTTTATTAGGATCAAATTATCTAATAGTGTAGTAATTTATATAAATATAACATTAACCAGGCTATAGTTTTTTCATGAAATTTATTTATGATTCTCACTTTAACATCTTGTGAATCTTGAAAAAACTTTTTCATTTTCGCACCAAAAGATATGTCATCTTTTATAGATTATAGACACAATATAGTTCTACTTTTATGAAGCTGCTAGCTATCAATGGTTAAAATAGACATTTAAATTTTAGAAAACAAAAAAATATTTGAAATTGACCAAGAATTTATTTAGATTTTTAATTTTTTGTGTTGGGTACACGGATGTCCCCATGGTCGTCAAAGGGTTAAAAATTCTTGTCTGTTTCTCCAGTTAATCCTAAAAAGGATACGAATAACAAAACAAATCTTACATCGGAATAAGGAGAGAATTTGCCAGGGAATAAATAATTCGCGACCATCCATCGAAATAAGAGTCGTTAATACCGCTGAGAAATTCGTACAATACCGATACAAATTCGGCGCCGAGATTGATCGATTGAGAAATATTAGGCTTATTTTCGCACATTTTTTAACCCCCGACGCAAAAACGACGGGGTGTTATAAGTTTGACGTGTCTGTCTGTCTGTCTGTCTGTCTGTCTGTCTGTCTGTCTGTCTGTCTGTCTGTCTGTGTGTGTGTGTGTGTGTATGTGTCTGTCTGTGGCATCGTAGCGCCCAAACGGATGAACGGATTTTGATTTAGTTTTTTTTGTTTGAAAGTAGAGTTAGTCGAGAGTGTTCTTAGCTATGTTTGGTGAAAATCGGTCCAAGATGGCCGCCGCTACAAAATGGCGGATTACTTTTTTCTTCCACGACCCCCTCAATATGGGTATCAAATGAAAGGGCTTAACGAGTAGAATACAGCCCACTATATAAAATTTAAAATCCAAGATGGCCGCCATCAAAAAATGGTGAATTACGTATTGCGTTGGGGGTTTTTTTAAATTTTTAATTTAATTCACTTGTATTATTTGGGAATTAGATATTGAATGATCTGACATATTAGCTCTTAAATATTTATCTCCGCTAATATTCGTATGAATACATACTAGACTGGATTTCATCATCATCATTTCAGCCATAGGACGTCTTCTGCTGAAATAAATATAGGCCTCCCCATTGGACTCCCACATATATTTTTTTGAAGAAGTAAGAAGACGAGCAAGATTCTCTCCTGATGTTAAGAGATAACACTGCCCATTATCGGTACAATGCCACCTGGGATTTCACAATGATGTGAAATCCTAGGTGTACTGCACCAACACTTCTTACTCAAGAGGCATAAGATGTTAAGACTCTTTACCTCAGTAATTTCACTAGCTACAGTGCCCTCCTACTGAAGCACAATAAAACCATACATACCGATTGGAAGTGACCTGCATCCAGCGTCGTAGGTTGAATGTGAACAGATTAAACTAAAATTGAAACATGAGTAATTTGGGTCATGAGACATTACACAGAACACTTTACAATTTGCTAGTAAATTTAGTCTTATAGAAAATAAAAACATCATGAATTTAAACGGTGAGAATTGACCTAACTATGGTACACAGATCAAACTCAAACTCAAAATTCATTTATTCGAATAGGCTACATTGGAGTACTTTTGCTAGTCAATTTTACATTTAATAATATAATTCACAATCATTTTACATTTAATAATTCTATTAAACTTGCCATTCTGTACTATTGCACAGGTAGTAGGTAGGTACATATTATTATCTCTACATTATGTAGACCGATTTGTTGATTTTAAATTTTATTATGAAAATCTAAGAACTAAATATTACTTAAAATAATCGTTCTAAATCCGAACTTTGTTAAATAACGTTATACTGTTTATTATACGATGGGTGGTGCCAAGTGGCGATCATAAAATCAGTTGTTGATTTTTTATTACTTTTCAACGGATAGACCAATTATTATGATGTAAATTGATATTATAATTTAAAAATGTGTTTGATGTCACGAGAAACTACTTACAGAACAAGTCTTTAAAGCGGCACATTACGACATACTCGTAACTCTAGTTCCAATTTAGGCCACATTTAATCTAAGACAAGGATGTAACATCGTACACCAATTTGCGGTTAGGAACAAGCGCAGCACCGAATGAAACGAGTCGGGATTGTGGTGACAATATCCTTGTAGCTATACACGAATGTGGGGAACAGGAACGATTTGTGGCACCAATAACGATTAGGCACTTGACTCGTGTTCGTGTTGTATTTTATATGATTTTTTTTATGTGATCAAGTAGAAGACGAGCAAGACGCTCTCCTGATGTTAAGAGATAACGGCTGCCCATAGTCAGTACAGTGTTACCTAGGATTTCACAATGACGTGAAATTCAAGGAGCACTGCACCAACGCTTCTTACTCAAGAGTCATAAGATGTTAAGACTCTTTAGCCCAGTAATTTCACTAGCTACAGTGCCCTCCTACCGGAGCACAGTAATGTTTGCACATCACTGCTCAGGCGGTAGAATAACTGGCACTGTTGTACAATGTATCACGTATTTTATGGTTACGTGATTGCTTTACAGGGTCTTACATCGTCATTCAACGTAATTGTAGTCGATTCCTCGCTCTCTGCTCTGCTCTACTCAAACTTCTTCCAGGGGAATTTTTCAAAAAAATCCTGAACAGAACAACCTATCTTTGAAATCTGCTTAATTTCTGTTTAAGAACAAATAAGTATTACACGCACATACAAACTACATCAGCATCAGCCCACGGTTGTTGAAGCTGGACATAGGCCTTCTCCATGGCACCTTTTTGAACACGATCCTCCTTTAACCACGCAAGGAGTCCGGAGGGTTGCTTGACGCTTGGGTCACGGTTACCGAACAGCGTCACCACATCTTGGCCAAGTAAGTAGCCCTACACTACTTCTAAGAATACATCTACGTACTTCAGCGGTTGTCGGCTCGGCGGCTGACGAGACCAGCCCATAGCCACTTAATCAACCTTTTGGCTATGTCGGTAACTCTGGTTCTTTGCTAAAACCCTCAAAAACTTCACCATTGTGTGATTTTCAGCGATTTTAAAACGAAACCTAATAAGGTACAGATAAACGCCCTATTTCTAAGTAGGTATTATGTTTTTCGAATCATGGTAATGTTCGGAGGGTCTCGCGTAGGTGGTCCGGGACAAGATAACGGATGACTTTTGGAAATGTGCTCTCGAATCACGGAGCTTGGAATTTTTCCCGATCAGACCACAGTGAAAACAGAGTAGAAGAAAAATCACACATTGCTCTGAATCAGTATTATTTCATTATTTAACTTTTCATTTTAAACATACCTACAAGTATTTGAAAATGGTATCCAGAGAACCGCACAGTATGTATTTAATTTCATAACGCACTATTAAAATTATGTAAGCTTTAAAGATATACCTCCTCTAGATACTTTGCATATGAATGTTTAACAAAATTTGGGTAGTTTTGGTAGCCAAACCAAAATTGTGCTATGGTGCCTAGAGATATAAAACTGAACCTAAATCTATATAAAATGCCTCAAAGTATCGAACGGAGAACAATGTTTATCAGTTTTTCTTCTCAATTCATCGTAAGCATGAATACCCTTAACCTAATAGCTACGATAACAAATAAGTAAGCTTGGTGCTTGAAACCGATTTTACAAAAAAATAAAAAGGCTAACAATTCGTCACAATTTTTTGTTTCAAATGATGTATACTTCACATTAAAATGTTGTTGAAATTAGTCATCAGTCAGTGTCTTACCCGTTTAAAACGTGCTTGGAGCCATTTTAATTTTTTGAAGTGAAAACTTCTTTAGCGGCGCTGAGCACTTTTTTTTGTATGGGTAAAATCTTTCAAACTCGCGTCAGGGTCACGTGATGCTGATCGAAAAAGCGGAAGATCGAGGGGAAGGGAGAGGAACTAGTATCTCCCACTCTTTCTACCGTGCCTGAGTGTGCTGCTCTGTTTAGGCGGCAGAGGGGGCTTAGACAAGCGCGCGCCCGCCCGTAGTGACCATTCGCAATCGCTAAAAAAATGTACTGATAGTATTTTTATACTTATAATTAAACACAACGTTAATATTGAAGTTTTCACTTCTGCCGGCACTCCCGGAGTGCTACCTTTTTTTTTATTCACTTATCATAAACTTCGAGTTTACCTTCTAAAGTATTTGTACTACGTATGGGGTCCAATCTCGCGAATTCGCGCCGCATGTCTCCGATACCATTATTTCTACGTTACCAACATTTGATAAAGGTTCCGGAAGACGCCCCCGACATTTTTGGAATTCTTCGTTTCGTGTTTACGAGCTAAGTTTGTCGCGTGTTTCTGCGACGAGAGTGGAGCCATCTCGTGGTGAACTGCAGTTAATAATAAGGTCGCGTTTCGCTTGTCTTGTGTTTTATGATATGACTGTCGATTTTTGTCAGAACCCAGAAAAATACAACCTATGGCTTTAAATGCTTGTTTTGTACAGCTAGGAGCTTCACTGTGCAGCACCTTGCCTTATTTTTTATCGCGTGAAATGCCCACCCGCCCTGGGATGAGGACGGGTTATCTCGGGCTCGGTGCTGAAAAGAAGCTGATTACAGTAGGTATGGATGACTAAACCTACCATGATGCTCAACTGGCAACAGTCAGTAGTTGAGTCAAGGGTCCGCTGAGAGCAACAGAATTACCTAGAGAGAAAGGTGTAAAGAGGCTCTCCCCGTTTAAAACGCTGAAATATTAAGCGCATCGTTGAACTCGTCTATAAGACTTTTAGATATTCGTTGGTTAGCCCCACCATCTAGAATGGTACACCATAGTACCCTGTTACACGGCCTAACTCTGGTCAAAATAGCCTTTAGGGAAGGGCTGAGACTGATTCCAGTCTGAAATAGCCTTCTAAAGGATCGCATTCTTGAAATATTTTGCCATTTCTTCATTCTACTGAAATATTTATTCCCTTTTGCAATAATAAGTACGTATTTTCTAAACGCTTTGTCCTCGAATTCTCAAGAACTTGAAAACAGAGACCTTATTCAAACTACGAACCAGCACAAACCCTTTCTAACCTAGATATAACTCTGACAGCGCATCAAATCGGAAACTTCTGCTCAAAAAGTATATTCAGTGCCACAACACGTCAAACAAAACCTATATCTTGATTAAACGTCCGTCAATTCCTCCCAAAATTCTCGGAGGAATATTTTTTCATGACGCCTGAGACGGTAGGGATCGAAATATTCAAAGATAAGATTGATGTGGGCCCGTGACAGATGAGACGATCCTTAAGGGCGTGACTACACGGAAACTGAGGTAAATAGCTATAACAGCTTTAATGGAAGTATTTATTTATAGGATCCTTTTGTAGATGGATCGTTGGATGTTCTTTGTCATCGGAGGCTGAGACGTTTGTTTTTGACAATTTCAATTAAATTTCTACTTTGTCTACTTCTATTTACTCTTAGTTAGTGCGTATTTCAATTTGTAAAATTTATTTACTTTAAAGTAAATTAAATACTTTAAAGTATCGAGATGTGCTCAGAGTACCTACCTACTGAAGAAGATTATGTCCATCTATTTTTATCAAAACACCGGCAAACAATTACCGAAATTTCTGCAATAAACATAAGAATAATAAATATGAATTCAGGTACAAAATAACTGATCTTAATGTAAAGCATTGTTCTGCTGTGCGGACGCGAAGAAGGAGCAATCGATTCGTCGAATTTAAGAACTTCCCACCTCTATTAAAACCACTCAATAAATATAAATTTACCAATTTTTAAATACAACAGGTGAAAATATTTGCTGAAAGTCAGTCCACGCCTTAACCGAAAGGCATTTAACTGATAGGAACATGCTCATCTTTGACATACCTGTGGTATATCTACCTACAAATATTGAACTTTCAAATGTGTTCTAGTAGTTTGAGAATCTCGTTATATTACCAGCTTTTTCAGACCGTTTCAACCATCGGAAATAGTGTTGCGTTTGATGACTGTTCACGCGTCGAGCATAAGCGTCCGAAATAAGTTTTGGATGAACTACTATCTGAGAAGGAGGATATGCGTGATAGGGGAGAGAACGAAGATATGACGAACGATAGAATAGAATGGTGGAGGATGACGTGTTGTGCCGACCCTACATAATGTGGGATAAGGGCAGGAAGATGATGATGACACCTCGGGCATAAGCTATATCAAGTCAAACTGAAATTCAAGTAAAAAATAAGTTTGTAAAAATATTAGTCAATTCGGCTAAAGTTTCCTCGTAAATATGTCACAAACAATAACCCCAAAGGGAGCAAAGGCCTTGAGAAACTTTACTTTACAAATGAGTACAGGTTCCCGCTAAACGGTTAGCGTACCTAAGATAAATAATGTAGGCCTAGTTATTCAGGGGCGCTCGAGACAATTTCAATAAAGGTATAATGAAATTGTCTCGGAAATGATAAAAGATCCAGACGTCTTTATTTGATAGGTCCAAATTGAATTTGGATAATACTGTTATTCTTTAATCGAATAGAAATATTGAAAAATAGGGAGAAACATTTTGTTAAAAGGCCTTGTACGAATATAGTAAAACAAAAAATGTGTTGATTGTTTAAACGCGCATTGGGTTTGAAGTTTGAATATAACGATGCTGTCTTTAATTGAGACCATTTTTAATGTGATAGTGAATATAGGTAAAACTTCGGGAAGGGGGCGTCAGAAAAAGTTTTGGATGAACTGTGTGAAACAGGAAGAGGATATATACACACACAACATACATTAAGCCATATATGTATATACATTAAGTTGCTTTGCCCCAAGCAAAGCAACTTAATGTTAGGTGGCGCTGTGTGAAATGTTTTGAAATATTTATTTATTTATTTTATTTATCTCTCTATGCGTGCTAGGGGAGTTAAATAATGATAATGTGTATATAAGGTCGTATAATAAAACGCATTTCCTATAGTAGTTCGAAAATAACTTTCACCCAATAAATCACTTGAAAATTGCATGAATCTCAATTGATTTCAAGTCGCCTAGACTTTGCAACAAAGTGTTTGAACGATTTACCACCACCAAGTTCCAATATAAGTATTTACTTCAATATTGTCGACTAACACGAATCTATTCTTATCTGTATACCTACTATCATTTGATTTTTCACAAGAGCGCTAGTTTCTACGTGCTAAAACTTTTAAATAGTGGTCGAGTATAGTTAAATTTTAGTTCAAATTTTCACCACTTACGGTATTTTGATAAATTAAATAAATATTTTAGGATATTTCGCACAGCGCCACTTAACCCCAAGCTAAGCAACTTAATGCTTGTGTTATGGTGGGTAGGATAACGGATAGAATACTTTTATATTTTTCTTTTGTAAATGCATACTTATAGAGAAAAGTCACCAAATATGGAATACCATTTAGTTTTTGGGATATAAAAAAAAACTTCATATAATTTTTTTTTTTTTTTTTAGTCTATGCTGTCCCACTGCTATAAATTAAATCAGTTTAATGTTTTTACTAATCAGTCATACATTTATATGTAGTAATTAACAGCCTTTAATCAAATATGTTGTTACCAAATATGGAATAGGTATCCATATATGGAATATAAGCTTAAATCAACATAACAATAACCAAAATGGACATTAATATCTTTGAGATCAATTAAATAAATATAATATATTGTGATAAATGAAAGAAGTTACATAATTGCTTGCAAAAGTCACAGATCCAAGTATCAAACTCTGGACTAGCACAATCATAATGTGTCCAGAGCCCACACATCAAGCATTTAATCCAGTTTTCTCCACTTTTATCCATGGAAAAAAGTCTTGAACAGAACATATGTACATTCTGCATCAGCAGAGTCAGGAGGTAATTAGACACCGACGACTGTCCATATTTGGATTTTTATACTAGTTCAAACTCTTCTAAATATTTTTTGAAGTCACAATATTTTAATGACAAAAGATCACAAAATGGTGAAAATAACTTGATCCCGATATACTAAATAGTATAACACTTATGCAAACAAACATAACAGCTGGAAATACTCGTTTATTACTTTACCATTAAAATTTTCTGCACGACAACAAAACAAAAAACTCCTGCCAAACGTGAAGCATTAGCGCAACTTACTCGATGGTGTGGGTGCTATAGTTAGTAGACCAAATGAAACAGAAGATGGTCGAGTGTTGCGTTTCATACTTATAGTCTTAGAGAAATGAAGGGATTCCATATTAGGATACTATTCCATGTTTGGTGACTTTCCTCTAATAAATACAGAAAGCCGCCACCCAGACCAGAAACAAATATCTGTGGATCACACAAACATTTGTTCCATGCGGGAATCGAACCCACAATCTTCTGCGTTGCAAGCGGGTATTAGCCCACCGAATTGAAGCCTTACAGTGGTTATTCAGATGTAAGGCAAGAACAAAAGGAATTCGTATCAATTTATCTTTTGTAGTAGTAGTCACAGAAATCCTAGTAAACGAATGATAGAAACCTTACTGCCTTTTTCAACTAAATCACGGAAAAGAGAACAGAAAAATGTCAATAAAACGCGACGTTTTATTCCGTTATTAATTTCAGGGGAAAATGTCAAGATTGACAATTCTACCGCTTTATTAATCGTAATTCGTAATATGGAAAGATAAAACTAAATAAAAAAATTATAATACCACCAGCACTCAACCATCGTTAACAGATTTCCAATGAAAATTTCAAAGGACTACACTTTGTTGGAATAATATTATGTATTCTATAAAATTATTGTTATAGTTTCTATGAAAATATTGTATGACCTTCGACAGAGATTTCGTAACGAGATTAAATGGAAATTACTTGAAAATCTATTTTAGAACTTGTTTACATGATGGAAGTTAGGAACTTATATTAAAATGTTTGCTTACAATCTAACCTAGGTGTTCAATAGTTGTCAAACTCAAACTCAAAATTCATTTATTCAAATAAGCTACATTGGAGCACTTTTGCAAGTCAATTTTACATTTTTCTATTTTAACACTCTACCGCTCGCACATTATACACATACATTATATTGTACACATTATGTGGTATAGACATGACAAAGAAAGAAAGAGAGATAATTTATAACATAATTTTTTACTAAATAAATGAAATTAAAAGAAAAAGAAAACATTATTTATGGTTCCGTTTTTTTGCCATTTGGCTACGGAACCCTAAATAGGGCCAAGTGCAAGATGGACTTGCCCACCGAAGGTTTGGTACAAAAAAATCTGCAAAAAGTTAAGGGACCACCGACGGGTCATCTATCCAAATACGTACGCGTATAACGTTGCTTATCTTCCATGATTGATTACTGATTACGTTGTTAATATGAAAACTGTTAAATGATTACAAATTAGATTTCTTCCTGGACTTAAAATATATTATTTACTTAGGTCTGCAAAATTTCATAAACATAGGGCAACGACAAGAGCCAATCGTGTCGCCAAGCGGTCATTGAGACCGTGTTCCGGCATGTTGTTCAGTGAAGCCAGGGAGGGATTTATCCCGCCTTCTAGGTATAGCCTGCTGCCATCTACGGCCACATCGTCGTTTAAAATCACGCGAGATAGTGGTCAAAGGCTAAACTATAATGAATTTTAAAAAAGAGCCGTGAAAAATGAGACAATACATTATCATTGTCAAACAACTTGAAAACGTCCAATATCTGCTATCATTTACTATGTATATAATAAAATGCATTGTACGTCTGAACAAAAGGATGTCTACGTCATTGTGATGTCTCTCTACGAATTCAAAAGGCTTACCTAAATAATGTGAAAGATTTTTCTTTTGATCTTTTAAGGCGTAGACAAGTACAAAGTATTCAAATAACTGACAAAGGCTCAATGTAACTTTACAGAGCTGACATTTAATGAATACTACAGGACAATAGTTAGAAAATATTTGTCTAGCATAAGTCCTAATCTTCTAATCTAATAAAATTTCTAATCTTTAAAAAAGGAAAGGGTGACTGACTGACTAATCTATCAACGCACAGCCCAAATCGCTGGATGGATTGAGCTGAAATTTGGCATACAAGTAGGTTTTAAGGCGTAGAGATCCGCTTAGAAAAGATTTTGCCACGCGGGAAAAACCGCGAGCATACACAGGCAGGTTAGTACAGGATAAGTTGTGCTTTAAAGATGTATAAGGTATAATAGATGTGGGTTATTTTAATGAGCATAATTTAAATTTAATGTAAGTAATTCTTAAAACTAAAATAACCTGGGCCAGTTTAACCCATACAATGGCAGCGCCAACATTATTAGCACCAATGTTTTTTTTCTTTTCAATTACAATAAAGTTCTTGAGTTTAAAGTTGTCCAAAACATTTCATAAATGTCAGGAGCTATTACAATAATAATAAATATATTACACAATAAATAATGATAAATACAAGCTATTTTAGAGAGTTGCCTACTTTTTTAAATAGCTTAAAGCAAAGGCAAACGTAAGGTAAAGGTAAGTAGTACCTCCAAAAATACTCGAGTACGTAAATAGCAAGTATAACAGCACACACTTAACAGCACATTTGTCTCATCTGTTTTTAAGTATTAGATCTTCGAGTAATTAAATAAATTGTGTAACATTTTACAAGTGGATTTAATTAATTCATTAAGCATTGTAATTTTACTCAACTGCTTTTAACCCTAAGTAGCTACAAGTAAGAAGTAAAATACGAGTATTAAATGTTTGAAATCAAAAGAAAAAAAAGGTAAAAACTTAAAATATAATAAAAGCTACAGTGTAAATTCATATTGAATTTTGGTCCTTTTATTGTTTGGTTTTGGGAATAGGTTTAGCAGTTACAAAATTCAAACTTGTTTTTAAAATAAATCCCGTTCCCGTGGGAATGTTGCAAAATCCGTTCTTAGTGAGCACCTACGTCTTAAAAGGAACCCTCGTGACAATTTTCAGACATGCCAAGTTACTATGACATGGAGCTGATATGATGATGGAACCGAAGGGAGCCCTTTCTGGCCATGGGAACTCGGTCGTTAAAACCACAAAACCCCATCGAATTTGTTTTCTTCTTAAATTAGGTACATCAAAAATGAAATATAAAAAGGATCGTTTTAAAAATACGAGAGAACGTAAATATTTATTTATGTTAGTCACGTAAGAAAGCAACACTGGTGACCACACAACGCAATAATTTTGTATTGGAAAAATCTAATTCTGATTCAGCTGGATAAATATTTTATACGAAGAAATTCACAAATACTGGCTGTTTAGAAAAATAAAAATAGAATAAAATTCTATTTTCGAACTAAAGAACTCGTATCTAACTTATGTTCATTTTACGTACCTATATTTTTAATTCTATGAACTATGGTTTGCCTAAATTAAAGGCTGGTGGGACAAACCATACCGCAACGCATCGTTGAACAAAAATCTAAACTAATAAAATTGGATGCTCGTTCTTCTTGTATAGGCGCTTTTCGAACGAGCGGTAGTCTTAAAATGGAAATAAATTAAAATTATTGCGAACTCACTAGCAAAAAGCGATGGTAGCCTATTTGAATAAATATTTTTTTTTTATTTTGAGTTTAAACAAATAGAAACTGAATACGGAAACATCCAACATAAGCGACTAAAGAAAAACAAGTGAAATTTAATACAAAAAACTTTTTAAAAACAAGCTTTTATTATTATTACCATCTAGCACCAAAGTACTCGTCAAGACGAATCAAACTCGATGGGGTTGCGTCGTTTAATTACGAAGTTCTTATGGCCGCCGTCTTGCTTCATCATCAGATCAGCTCCATGTCATATTAATATTTCATTGTCTTCCGATTTATACATGCATGCCAATCACAAATCAGGCTTCAAATTAAACTTCCAAGATTTGATTACAGACAGACAACAGACAGATGAAAGTAAATAAAAGCTTGTAATATAATGTTCTGTTCATACAAAATAAACCTAAACTCGGAAGCGAGTGAAGTACCCAGTCATGAAGTGGTATCCTGCCTTAGTAGTGGCCAGGCCACCACTAGGACCATCGTCTCCCTTTGTGCCGGTTTCAAGGGCCACTCCAATCCGCCGACGGATTCAATGGGATGATTTGTAAATCTTTTAACGTCATACTTTGCAAATTTGTTTACATTTTTCGGCGAAAATTAGGTTGCTTTTGGTGGAAGAGGACTTCGTAACATTTGGTATGTATACGATCGATGCAATTGGACAAAGTACAGGCGTTATTTCTTAGCACTTAATGCCAAAAAAAATGCTCCATATATATAACTCATAACATCACATATAATATAACTCGTTGTAATCATTCTTTCATATCATCATTTTCTCATTATAATAATATTGTCGCATATTTGGCGGATCACTAAATTTGGCTTTCCAGCATCAATATACGATTTCGTTTGTTATTATTTTCGAAGGCATTCGAATTTTTTAAGACCAGTACCTTCCGTTTTAAAAATCCCAACAATAATAGGGTGTGTATTTTCATTAGATGTACCCATACGAAAACAAACAAAAATTTTCATATTCTATGAGTATGCAATGGTAGAGCAAAGCAAGCGATTGCCACGAAAAAGCTTCCGAGGCAAAATTTTTAAAGCCACCTCGCTCGGTCATTGCCCAGCCAATCACATTAAAAAAATTTTGCACTTCACACCAACTGAGCTCCCCAAAAACATAATTACCAAACAAGAAGGGCTATCAGATAACAACGCGCGTATGTCCCAGCATTATCCCTAAATGTAAAACCACAATATTCTGCAGAGAAAAAACGGCCGCTCCTGAAAGGGTATTTTATTTTTGTTTAGGTTATTCTCAGAAACGTAATCCCGAAGCGCCTTTATCCGATATTATTCGAATGAAAATTTGTTTGCTGCCGCGATACGGAATTGAGATCGGATTTTGGAAGCCTAAGCGAGTGTTATTGAGAATCTTAAAATACTGCTCAACTTTGCTTATTATTTACTTTAAACAGACACTGCGAACCGCGTGTCTTTCAAAACTAAAATAAAGGGCAGAACGTACCTCAGATGGGATGTTATGGACGTCTCACTTCTATGTAGATAATGTTAAGCACTCACCACTACGAGAGCTGTCTTTTATTTTTATCCTAGATACTTTTAAAAACAGTTTTTTTGCCTGGCAAGCAGTTTTAGTTTACCCTTTGACTTGAAAAGAAGAATTGTTCACAATTTCAGTCTTTGAGTCTGCTCGTTATTTTAAATCAAACTTCATTATAAAAATAGGATAGAAAAAGAACTCCCTTCTGAAGTTATGAGTTATTTAAAATTAATAAAACTTGATTAACTTTTGTTTTAAATTAGTTTGTAAACAAACTTCAACAAATACAATATCGTTTCATTTGTTTTCAAGTATACGATTAATGAAGAATATGGACACATTATTTTGACATCAATCCATACTACTTATTATTATACCTCTAATTATGCGAATGTGTCTGTCTGTATGTCACCACGCCTAAACCATTGAACCGATTTAGATGCAATTTAGAATAGAGATGGAGTCGCAAGAAGTGGCAACTGGGTGTGGGTGGGTGTTGGAGTGGCAAGTCTCAGGAAAGGACATTAAATAGTTTTATCTCATTAAAAACTCTTCTATCGGTAACACCGCGGAAATTTACTAGTGTAATATTTTTTTGTGATCATGCCTATTATTGTCTTTGTACTCATGTACTCGTATTAGTCCAAGTAAATGTAGGTATCGGAGTAATCGCACGCACCAGAATAACATTGAGTCGAGTTTGCGAAGCGCTAACAGGGTAAACTCGACTGATTGCTTCTCAAGAGCCGAAGTGCTAGGGATGTGGTAAAATCTAACTTGTATTTCAAAGTGCACGTTTAGATGCAGGACGTAGTGGGCGTGTGTATTTGGATACTACTACACGCTACTACGTCAATATCTAGGTTTCGAACTGGTAGCACAATAAATTTCCTTGGCGTGTCTTGGCCCGTCTGCTTCATTACGTCCATAACAAAGTACATATATCGCACACCTAATACAATACAGGGTCAACTCAAAAAGCATTTTTACAGCAATTGCAATTTTATTTATACTGGTTTAAGTTTGAAATTATAAAAAAATATTTTTTTGAGTTGGTGCTGTATTGATATGGGAGTGCGATATTATAATAATAATAATATAAATATATGTTTTTATGTTTTGTATATATTATTTTTTTAAATATTGTAAAAAAAATAATTTAAGATCCATATCCATATATATATATATATATATATATATATATATATATATATATACATATAATAAGAATGGAAATTTCTCCCCATTCATTGTGATCCTTTACTAAGGTGAACTGTGAAAATACGCATATGAACAAAACGACGCGAAAAAGTCGCTTGCGCGATCTAGATCGTAAAACATTTTGTCAATTTTTCCTAGGGAAACGTTAAATAAAATAATAAAATAAATAATAATCATTTATATCGGACACATCGACCCTAATTTACATCAAAATTTCGAAGTAAAAGTAATAGAATATAAAGTAAATTCAATTCAAAAAAATCAAAAAGCAAAAAGTGCGACAAACTAAAAATACGCCATCTATCGATGTGGCCATAAACGAAAATTTACCAGAGTAGTTTTATTAGGCTTAATTTGTAAAAAGGTTATTACTTATGTGTGATAAAACGGCACAACCGAATTGTATGCAGTTTTCGCTAAAACGTTGCAAATTTCTCTAATTTGTAAATAGTATTGGTTTTATTTAAATCGGTTTTTAAATAAAAGAGTTATATCTATCTAAAGATTTACTTATCTATTATATAAAATCGTTCGTACACTTTTGTTCTATCAACGCACAGCCCAAACGGCTGGACGGATTGAGCTGAAATTTGGACAGCGTATTCGTAAGAAGATTTCATCGTGCAATAAGAAGCGATTTTTTAAAATTCCCTCAGGAACAGGAATTATTCCCGAAAAACGAATGTATGCAAATCCGTAACCGCTGAACCGATTAAGCCGAAATTTTGTAAAACGATAGTTGGGATTGTGATTAGAAACATCAAATAGTTTTTTTGTCAGAAATTTACTTTTAAGGGGGGTAAAGGGGGGTCGAAGTTTGTATGGAAAATTTAGAACCGCTGACCCTATTGAGCTGAAATTTGGTACAGAGATAGATTGAGTCCTAAAAAATTGAATGGTATACTTTTTATTCCAAAAATCAACCTCTAAGGCGGGATAAAGGAGGTCAAAGTTAGAATAGGAAATCGGTAACCGCTTCTTTGTTTAAGCTGAAATTTAAACCAGCGTGTTCTTTAGGTAACGAAGGCGACGTATAAAAAGGGATTTTTGCAAAATTCTTCCGGGAACGGGAATTATTCCCGAAAAACGTTTGTATGCAAATCCGTAACCGCTGAACCGATTAAGCTGAAATTTTGTAAAACGATTGTTTAGATTGTGTTTAGGAACATTAATTTTTTTTTTTGACGAAAATTAACATTTAAGGGGGGGTAAAGGGGGGTCGAAATTTGTATGGAAAATTTAAAACCGCTGACCCTATTGAGCTGAAATTTGGTACAGAGGTAGATTAAGTCCTAAAAAATTGTATGGTATACTTTTTATTCCAAAAATCAACCTCTAAGGCGGGATAAAGGAGGTCAAAGTTAGAATAGGAAATCGGTAACCGCTTCTTTGTTTAAGCTGAAATTTAAACCAGCGTGTTCTTTAGGTAACAAAGGCGACCTATAAAAAGGGATTTTTGCAAAATTCCTCCGGGAACGGGAATTATTCCCGAAAAATGTTTGTATGCAAATCCGTAACCGCTGAACCGATTGAGCTGAAATTTTGTAAAACGTTTGTTTAGATCGTGTTTAGGAACATTAATTTTTTTTTGACGAAAATTAACTTTTAAGGGGGGTAAAGGGGGGTCGAAATTTGTATGGAAAATTTAAAACCGCTGACCCCATTGAGCTGAAATTTGGTACAGTGGGAGATTGAGTCCTAAAAAATGATATGGGATACTTTTTATCCCAGAAATCAACCTTGAAGGGGGAAGAGGGGGGGGGGGGGGGTAGAAGTTTGAGTAGAAAATCAGTAACCGGCCATCTTTTAAAGCTCAAATTTGAACAGCGTATTTTTTATGTAACGTAGATGACCGATAAAAAGGGATTTTGCAAAATTTCCACGGGAACGGGAATTAATTCTAAAAAACGTTTGTATCCAAATCTGTAACCGCTGAACTGATTGAGCTGATATTTTGTAAAACGATTGTCTGAAGTGTGTTTAGGAACATTGAATAGTTTTTATGTCAGAAATTAACTTTTAAGGGGGTAAAGGGGGGGGTCAAAGTTTGTATGGGAAATTTAGAACCGCTGACCCTATTGAGCTTAAATTTGGTACAGCGGTAGATCTAATCCTAAAAAATGATATGCAATACTTTTTTCCCAGAAATCAACTTTAAAGGGAAAAAAGGGGGGTGCAAGTTTGTGTAAAAAATCGTTAGCCGCTTCTTTGTTTTTGCTGAAATTTGGACAGCGTGTTCTTAGTTACATAAACTAAGACGACCGATAAAAAGGGATTTTGTGAAATTCTTACAGGAACGGGAATTATTCCCAAAAAACTTTTGTGTGCAAATCCGTAACCGCTAAACCAATTAAGCTGAAATTTTGTAAAATGATGGTTTGAGTTTTGTTAAGGAAATTTTTAATAGTTTTTATATCAGAAATTAACTTATAAGGGGGGGTCAAAGTTTGTATGGGAAATTTAGAACCGCTGCGCTGACCCTATTCAGCTTAAATTAATTTAGTGCAGAGGTTGATTGAGTCCTAAAAAATGGGATACTTTTTATCCCAGAAATCTACATTAAAGAGGAGGAAAGGGGGGGGGGGGGGTGCAAGTTTGCGTAAGAAATCGTTAACCGCTTCTTTATTTGAGCTGAAATTTGGATAGCGTGTTTTTAGGTGGTTTTGGCGACTCACGAGAAGGGCTTTTGCTAAATTCCCACTGGAACGGGATTTATTTACAAAAAACAATTGTATGCAAATCCGTAACAACTAAACCGATTGAATCGAAATTTTGTAAAATCATGGTTTGAGTTGTGTTTAGGAACATTAAATATTTATTTTGACAGAAATTAATGGGAAATTTAGAACCGCTGACCCTATTGCGCTTAAATTTGATACAAAGGTAGATTAAGTCTTAAAAAAAGATATGGGATACTTTTTATCCCAGAAATCAACCTTTGAGGGGAGGAAAGAGGGATCCAGTTTGTGTAGGAAAGGTAACCGCTTCTTCGTTTTAGCTAAAATTTGGACAACGTATTCTTTATGTAACGTAGGCGACCGATAAGAAGGGATTTTGTGAAATTCTCACCAGAACAGGAATTTTTTCACAAAAACGTTTGCATGGAAATTAGTAACCGCTGAACCGAAAATGAGCTGATATTTTGTTAAGTTCTGTTAATGAATAGTTTTTTTATGTCAGAAATTAACTTTAAGGAGACTAAGTATTAAAGGAGGGGGAAGGAGGATCAGAGATTTAATGGGAATTCAGGAACCATGGAATTGATTTGAGTCGCGGGAAGGATGGTGTGAGATATTAGTAACGAATAATAATTTAGCTGAGGTACATTACAGTAGAGATAAGTTAAAGAGTTACCGGGAAAGGACCACAAATAGTTTTAATTCCTGAAAAGAGGCGTGAAAATTTATGAAGGCGATAAACTACCGCTCAACTGAGATAATTTGACCTCTGGGAAAGGACATAGGATTGGTTTCTACGGTAGCGAACAAAACTGCATAGAAATACCCAACCCGATATTCTTCGCTACCCACAGCGGGAGCAAATAATATATAGCCATGCCTTATTTTACGCTTACAAAGTCACGGGGATGGAAATACTATCATAGTGAACATAGCAGCACCAAATTCGCTTTATTAATTGACTCTCACGCGCAACGAAGTGCGCGCGGGTCAGCTAGTTATAAATAAATATAGATGATAATATAAACATAATTTAAAGGTACCTAAGGTCTTTTCAATATTTTATTTCTTCATTTTGAGAATAAAATATTTCAAGAGAAAGATTCCTTTGACCATCTCTAAAAAGTCTTTAAGTCCGTGTCCGTTTTATCTGGCTAAAACAAGTTCAAAATTAAAAGATGATTAAATCATTCATACGTGTGTTTTTATGATATTACGAGTACGTATCTACTCTATCTATAACTAGACTATGCTCGCGGCTTTGCCCGCGTAGCAAAATCCTTTCTTAGCGGACGTCTACGGCATAAAACCTATCTGTATTCCAAATTTCAACGCGATCTGTTCAGCGGTTTGGGCTGTGCGTTGATAGATCAGTCAATCAGTCACTCTTTTATTTTATATATTTAGATAATTCACAACTTATGAATCTCTGCAATTAACAATAACGAGTAAAAATACCCCGTCAAATGCTAAGAACTCTTTACAAGTCATCCCTAAAAAGTTCCAAAGTTACGCCCGAGGCGTACCGCGGACCGATTAGGACGGTACGCGTAATAGAATAAAAAGGGTATTCCCCTTTACGAAGTACTTTCCGACTTTACCATCACGGCCATAAATGTCTTGGGAGGTAGAGTTAACTTTATTAATGCTCGAACCTTTTTATCGGGAAAAAATTAAATACTCTTTCGGGGAACATCTAAAACCAGGCTTGAATACTGAAGATCATGGTGATTCGGGGAAGTGACTTATATTACTAAAAATTAGGTGTGTAATTATACTGCTAAAATGTGAATAAATTAACTTGTTGTTTATAATTAAAACTATATTTATGAAAAATGACAGGAAGATGATGATAATGACTAATTAATACAAAGTTATGCGTAATTTAAGGCGCTAAATGTAATAAAATTCAAACTCAAAAGTACCTACTATAAAAATAGTTTCAAATGTCTTAAGAATCATTTAACTAAGACTTCATATTATAATTTCACTTAAAATGAAAACGAAAAGAAAAAAAGAGAAAATAAAGAAAGGAATTAAGATGGAGGAGAGAAGATTTTGTTGAAATTTAATACGCTCCACGAGTTATCTGGTTATAATTCTAAAGTAAGAATAGTAGAAAATATCAGTAAAACTAACTCCCTGTTTTTAACACTGCTGTACTACATTGTTAGACAAATTTCGGCTCATAGACATAAGTTCTCCCACTGAATACCACTAAGCTCAATGTTCCTCTCCCAAAGTGAAGTATCAAATGAAAATTATAGTGTTAATAAGGAAAACCCTCGAGTATGTTTGACCACGAACTGTGTTGATGGGCAGGCGGCAGGTCAATAAGTGCTGTGTACGAGTGGAAACTATATGTTGCCACAGGAACTACGCCCTAAATATTTTCTTAGCTTTATGGGTTGGTCTAAGGTTAAAGAAACAGGGCCGCGGATGAGTGCTTCGGCGTACCCGCTGCACCGGCATTATGGCGTCCCGCAGGAACACCCCCAGGTTTTTTAGTGGGTATCCCCGACGCTCCCATCTCTGGCGGGGGAGTCCCACATACCGCCCCGCGCCCCCCGGTGCGGGGTGATGATGCGTAACGCATTTTTCCTGGGATAAAAAAAGGTTAAAGAAACATGACGTCTATAACAACCATTTTTTTTTGGTCTAAGGTTAAAGAAATTTTACGTCTTTAGGCTGTTGCTGATGGATAATCACAGCTCATTTACACCGATCCCAACTAGTTAAGGTTTTTTTATGGTAATGAGTTACAAGAGAAATAAATCACCTTAGTGCACCAAAAGAATAGATTACCCTAATTACACTGTTAGAGTCAAGTCACAATTTATAGGAAGTGTGGGGCAACCTATATTATGTTGCAGTTTCAGGTCGCCGAGATTACTGCAACCTCTTCAACAGGACCAGACCTACCGATGTATAATCACACTTCAAATAGACTTTTTTTTTAAATATTCGTAATAATAATAATTCGTTTCTAGAAAGACTAGTGTGTTCAATCTAATCTTTCTAGAAGATTTTGGGGTTACTTTTTCAATTGTTATTCGCGATAGCGTTCCCCTATGTCTTGTACCACATCTTTCTCCCGTATCCGGTTCTCGCCCTTCCGGCCTTCAGAATAAACAAGTGCCTCCATTGGAATGCTCTGTATTACAATCCGACCACGATATAAAAGCACTTAAGTGAGGGCGCTAGTATCTATGCCTCAGAGTAGTACAACAATAAGTCGATAATGAGAAGTGTTTAGTTAAAATTTTGGTCACGTCTAAGAAGATGGAGATTAGTCAGTACTTTTGTATCGCACATTTAATATAATACTATTAGCGTAAGAATACGTGACTTGTTTTAGTTTTCTTTTATAGTTAGTATAAAAGATAACAAGAGAAAGTCCTACTCCGAGAGTCGATGCATATTTAGTAAGAAAATGAACCATAAGCGATATAAAAAATGTTTTAGATTTTACGAGGACGAGGAGGAAGCATGCTGCAAGCCTCGTTAGTTAGTTCTTCAGGAGCTAGTAAAAATATGTATTATTGTAAATTCAGAAAATTTTCGACTAAAATTATGAAGTCACTTTCTGTCGACAAAATAAAATATAGAGGTACAGTCGATCACATGCCAATATTGTGGTAAAGTCGAATAGCGTAAATTTTATAACCTTACCAAGCCTTATCTAATATTTTGATGTTACTTCTTCTGGTTGAAAGGGCATGATGATGAACATGACTGAACTAAAAAGAATTAACACCTAATATTCTCTATTCTTCCCAACGTAGTAGATGCCTACAAAACCATAAATAAAATTCGCATTAACTATGTATTGATGCAAATGTTCACAGGCCATGGAGCATTTTCACAGTATTTACACAGATTTAAAATAAAATCAACACCGGAATGTATATGCGACCCAGAAAAGGAAGAAAGTCCAATACATCTTGTAACAGAATGTCCTAAATATCTTAAGCAGAGAACCGAATTAGAAATCAAACACGATAAAATAATAAAAACAGAGAATTTAAAAGAATGGATAAGTGATAAAGAGACTAGAACCGAATTTATAACATTTCTAGAGAAGATATCAAAAGAATGTATACATATAAATAAGTAACTAAAACAAAAAAAAAAAAAAAAAAAAAAAAAAAAAAAAAATTAAATATATATTATTGTACACAAAATAAACAGAGCCATACAAAAAATATAGATACACAACGAAAAACAATGACTAAATATATCTGTATATCAAATATATTTGAATATATATTGAAATATACAGAGAACATACAGAAAACAATAATAATAATAGAAATGAAGCTCTGTGGGTATATGTGGAAGTGCAATAATTGTTATTGCGCAAACATCTACTTATAAAGCTTCACCTAAACAATAACAAGAATAATAATTAATTAATAAATAGGCAGTAAAATACAATATACCCTAACATACCAACTATAAAATATGTATACCCACTGTAAAACACAAATGACAAATTACAACTGTGAACTGTGTGACTTTTATACATACCTACCTAAAATATTTGTATTAAATATGAATATTGATTGTAACAAAATTATTATTGTATAAAATATTACAAACTTCTAGATACTTATAACTAAAGACAAATACATTCATTTCCTAGCTACTTACGAGTACATGTCCAGACAGACAAATAGCCCATACTATGTACTATAGCTATGAAAACAAATACCTATATTAAATTATATAAGTTGTAACTTAGATTATACTTGAAGCATGCTTGCATTACTGTAGTAGTATTTATGTATTGAGTAGATAAATGTATAGAATTATTTAAATTAAGTTTAGAAATATAGAATCACTCGGGCGACTGTAGCCTGAGGTGAACTGAGGAAACTAAATAAAAAAAAAAAAAAAAAAAAAAAAAAAAAAAACACCTAATATTCTAACATGTCGCTGGTCGCTGGAAGTCGAGCGCAGCGCAGTGTTGCGTAGAATTCGTATCTCTCGAATACCCGGTAAATGTAATAGTCAGGCGTTATCGTTTAATTTCTGACGAGCATGAGGCTCGTGTAGTTAGTCTGCTTGCATCAGAAAATGCTGATTGGTTATTTTGTATGAGATCGAATAATATTTCTGCTCAAACTCAAAATTTATTTGTTCAAATTTCAAATAGGCTACAGTAGAGCACTTTTGGAAGTCCATTTTACATTTTTTCTGTTATTATACTCTACTGCTGTCTACGCTAATTAAACAAGGCTTCTTTAAGACACAAGTGAACAGGTAACTTAAAAATATTAATATTATGTTGGTTCATCGTCAACCACATCTGCACCCACCATCAGGTGGAATGTGGTCAAACGTTGGCCTATTCAGTATAAAAACGAATAAAAAAAGTATAGGTATCTCTTTCACAAGTAGCAACTTATTGCTCTTAAAAGGTAAAAAAAAACACTTTTAACCCTTTCAGGACCATAAGACTAGGAGAGGTAATGTTATGGTTATTTCTGTATAATATGATCTTTTTTATGTCTATAAAACATATTTTAAAGTCAAAAAGTAAAAACCTATTTTAGTTTTTTTGGAATTTCATGGTACATGGATGTCCCTATGGTCGTTAACGGTAAATTTTATTAGAAATTATTTACAGTTTTTTTTCAAGGCTAGAAGATTATCTAGGATCTAAACACTTATTAATAACGAAAATTTGCTACCTAATAATTATTAATTTATTAGAAATGAGTCAAGGTACAATAAAAAAATTCAATCGGTCATATAGTACAGGTGAACTTTGCATATTATACAGGTGTTGTTAGTGCGATTATCTTTTGGAACGTGCACAATACGCGCATCGTTTTCTGTTTATCGTTTTTTCGATGGGTTGTAATAGGGTAGATAGTTTTATAGCTTTGCATAATATGGTCGGTATGGGAGGTACTCATTTTTTCAGGACGCCACACAGACTTGCCTGATTTACAAACAAATAATCAATCTATTCTGACCGTGCTACTTTGTGTACATTGTATATGCTTTGTTCACTGTTATATAAAAAAGGTCGAAGAATAGTCTTAGGATAATCTTCTTATTCTTATTTTATCTTTGACCTGCGATTAAGCTCATGTGTTACATTTCGTTGATCCATTAGACCAATGCCACCCATGTTTTTATTGTATGATACGAAATATATAGTAAAAAATCGTACCTAATCGGACGTTACAAACTTACTATGAAATCAGCTGGAAGCTTAGCTGGTAGCCAGCTTCAATTATTGGAATAACATGGTTGACCATCACTTGGTGCACTTTTATGCAATCAATCTTACCCTCCAGTCTGGCTAAACAGTGACCCATGCGCCATGTCCTAACGGGACAGTAAGAGAAGCTTTGCACATGGGTAGACTATACGGCTCAACAGTTTAGGTACCGTTAATTACCCAGGTAGAAAGTTCAACCGAATTCACACGGATTTTTTATATGATACAAGAATGCATTTTATGACGACTACTATATATATCTACTACTACTATATCTTAAGGCTATCCTAAGAATCTATATCGTTTTACAGTTGGGTGGTTCTATTCATTTCACGATATTTTTAAAGGTTTATGGCTATATTGAAATCAGTTATTTTTGTTTTATTGATATTGCTTGGTAACTATTCGTTTTTTGAATAACTATCATAATATTTTGCTCATATCGTCGTCCAGTAAAAGTATCCCTGTACGACCATAGGGACAGTACTGTCCCTTTTAATTTATGACTTTATAGCTTAATTAGGATCAAATTATCTAATAGTGTAGTAATTTATATAAATATAACATAAACCAGGCTATAGTTTTTTCATGAAATTAATTTATGATTCTCACTTAAACATCTTGTGAATCTTGCGAAAACTTTTACATTTTCGCACCAGACGATATGTCATCTTTTATAGATTATAGACACCATATAGTTCTACTTTTATGGGGCTGCTAGATATGAATGGTTAAAATGGATTTTTAAATATTAGAAAACAAAGAAATATTTGAAATTGGCCTAGTATTTATTTAGATATTTACACTTTTGTGCTTGGGACACGGGTGTACCCGTGGTCGTCAAAGGGTTAAAGTAATACAAAAACCACAATAATACGTATTATACCGTTTATATTCTAATTCAAAATCGATATATAGTAGTAGTTCACAATGTTCAATGTCCTATTACCTATCACATAAAACACATTCTTCGTACAGGAATTCAATTGAACCTGCGTCTAGTTCGATACAGTGCACTGATATTTGACTGCCGGTCCTAGATTCTAACTGTTGAAGGTATTTTGCTGTGATTAAAATAGTAGGACATCATGTGAAGCTTACATTTTATTAAACGCCTATGTTTAGATTTTCGTTGCAGTATCTGTCTATATCTACCTATTTACAAATACTTAGTAATACGGTCTTCTTCTTCGTTTCGAGTCATATACACATTCCTTATTCATAGTATGGCAATAAACAATGACTCTTAGATTTTATGTTTCCGTTCGCTTATGGTAATAATTTGGTAGTAAGAACGACTTCAGCTATGGGTTGAGACCCCTCGATAACCCATGCAGAACCACTTGAAGCTCGCTCATAAATGTCAACAGCTGCCTTACCAACCACGTCTACCTTCTGCCACGCCTGCTGGTCCATGAACTCCTTTATATCAGCAGCTGCAGAGTCATCCCACGGCGCCGCCGGCTGAGCGGTCATCTTTGTCTCCGTATACCCAGCACAAATAACCACCACTCTCACTCCAGTTTTCTTAAAGTTATACTCGTGGCCTAAAGACTTCGTGAACCCCATCACGGCGAACTTCGAAGCATAATATACCGGGAAAAACTGGTCTGGCCTGTAGCTTTTAATCGAACCCATGTTAATTATGGTTCCTCCATTTCCTCCTTTATCTTTCCTCATTTCATCCCAGAACTTGAAGCCCCATTCGATGACCGCTGTGACATTAATATCAATGGCCTTTTTTGGCTCCTTGTCGTTTAGAATTCCCGCGTTGTTTACCAGAACGTCCACTTTGTACGAGCCGAAGATTTTCTTCGTGACCTCTTCCAAATCTGTAGTGACGTCACATTTGTAGAACACTGCTTTGTCGTTGCCGTATTTAGCTGTTAAAGTCTTCACTGCCTCGGCGCCTTGCCTTTCATTGATGTCTAGAAGAATAACTACTTTGGCTTGTTTTTCGAGGTATTTATCGGCGACTTCATAACCAAAGCCTTCAGCGCCGCCTGTGATCACAATAGTCTTATTTTTGAGATCAAAAGCCATTTTAACTTGTGTATTCCAATAATATTGCACATCGACTGACAATATTTGTTTGTCCATTGACTTTATATAAACTTGTTCTTGTGGAATGAGGATGAATATCCTTAACATGGTGAGGATGACATGACTATGCAAACAAGAACCAACCCACAATTCGAGCGGAATTGAGTTATACATTAAGTACGCATGTTTAAACTCCTCAGTAAAAAAATGGCCAAATAGGTACTAAGATACTACATAGTTCACCCACATACATAGTTCACATTAAACTTCAATAATATACAAATATTGATTGTTTTATTTTACCAAAGGGAATCATGATTTTTGCTTCTATTTTGTAAATTAAATAACTTATAGCCTATAAACAAGAAGTTCAGTTCCATTAAGGTAAATACATTTAGCATAATCGATCATAAAACGAGTAGGTACTATCTAAATCTGAAAATATTGTTTTTTAAGAAGTCACAGTTTTAAAAGTTGCTCCAGAAAAGTTGAGTTTTACGAGTACATAAGTGCAAGTATCGCACCTCACCCATGCGATGGCGCCATATTATGCATATTATTATATCGTCATTAATTCTATACAATTATTCTGCTCGGTTAAAACACAAATGCGTGGTTCTAGTTTGCATAACTATGTCCAAACGATCTATGTTTAGGCTGCAATAGGAAAACACACATTATAAGATTGAATATGTGGTGAGTATCGTTTTTCCTGTTTATGAATAATACGTTACCTAACCCTACGGCCTACGTATACCTAATATTATATAATATTAGTTAAATAAAAATAAGAGGACAAGTGGAAATCAGACTTGACATCGAGGGTTTGTCACTTGGTCTCATCCCTAAATCAACAGTAGCATATTATTGTCATAGTAACAAATCGTCATAGAAACAAGACACCATAGTGTCAAAATGTCATTCCTAATGTCATTATTAGGAACCCTAATTTTATGGACGAACTGACGGACAAAGCGAAACTACTGCTATATGCTTCCTTGTTGACTACGGAAGCCTAAAAAGTGGGTTAGTACGCATTACAATGCAAACTATTATTAGGTGCTGTAGATAAGGCAAAAAGAGGGAAAATATATTAGTTTAAGGGATTTTCCAACTAAATAATATAATGTATTTAATTTTATTCCTTATACAAAAAAAAAAACAGGAAAAGTTGGGGACCACGTCACCCCTCCGAATAGGTACTTTGGTTACTGATAACGTACTTTAATTAAAGACAATTTCTATATTATACAATCAAACGGACCTTCTGCTTTTGTATCTGTCACGGCTAAAGTCCGAAGTGCGGCTACACCTAGGTTTAGCCGGTTAAAACCTAGGTGTAGCGGCCACAGGTACACCTAGGTTTAACTGGCTAAACCTAAGTGTAGCTTCACTTCGGACTTAAGCCGTAACATATTATCTATCTCTAACATACAAAGTAAATATTATTATGTTGTACGAGTAATAGCTTAGATCTCTATTTTCAATATCCTATTTCCTTAACACATAAAGCTCATTCTTTATGCAGGAATTTAATTGGACCAGCGCTGCGTCTGGTTCGATACAGTGCACTGATATTTGACTACCGGTCCTAGATATACCGGGCGTAGACTTCCTTTGCAGGAGGGGGTACCCCATCAGTGCCAGTAATTCTAACGCCTGAGCAGTCATGTGCAAATATTACTTTGCTTCGGTTGCAGGTCACTGTTGCTAGTGAAATTACTGGGCTAAAGAGTCTTAACGTCTTATGACTCTTGATTAAGAAGCATTGGTGCAGTGCACCTAGAATTTTACATCATTGTGAATTCTTAGGTAGCACTGTACTTACTGCTTATAGGCAGCGTTATCTCTTAACATCAGGAGAGCGTCTTGTATTTACACTTCTTCACATAAAAAAAAGATTTCAACTGTCGAAGGTTTTTGCTGTGAATAAAGTAGTAGGATATATTATTATGTTCACTTTTATGCTTTTGTTTAGTTTTTTGGTCCAGTATTTGCCTATATCTACCTATTAATAGATAGTAGTAGATGGGTATACCTATTTATATGCTCAGTGGGTATTACCTACTCGTACATATATGTAACTGACATCCAAAATGATGAAAGGTTCTCAATTCGTTTAAATCGTTTTTGTGTATGTTCACCGACTATTTGAAGACGCCTGAACCGATTTGAATTTTTTTACAATGGGTTTTTTAAAGTTATATTATGAAATTTCGCAAATGGTCTCAGTAAAAGTTTATTGAATCTAAAATATGTGGAGATTTCAACTTATGACTTTAACTAGATATCTCACGCACTTACTAGTTTTCGGTAGATAGTGCCTCTGCGGCGCTATTACTTTTGCCGTTTATAATATCGGCATAGATTTTTTTAGACTCGAGTTCTCATGGCTTCAATAGTACTTGCGTTCGTACAAAATCGTAACACCTCACATACAGGATTCTAAAACAATTCGATTCCGAAATCGACTCCGTAGCGATTTGGTCTGAAACTAGAAAATGGAAAGTCACAATGCTCTAGCGAGTATGCTTATTCTTTTTGTTGCGTGCAGTCATCGTGTTACGTGTTGTGGCCACTACACGTTTTAGTGAGTTCCGCTCTAATTTGGGTTTCAGTACACAATACAGAAGAGAAGAAGATTCTTTTTTGTAGAATGCCACATCGCATCGCATGGTAATTCCTTTGAATATCAAATTGGATGCCTAATCTAAGGGTTATTCGAGGACTGCCGTCAACGCAAGGACTTCTTTTTGATTGCACTCGTTGGTACATCTTGAGAGCTATGCATCGAGTTTTCTTAAAAACAAGAGAAAATTCGATAAGTACTACTTCAAGAAGTCTTCAAAACTTCGTGGAAAACCTAGACTACGGATGTAATGGACAGGTCATTACATGATCTTCAAGCAAATAACAGACATTAGTAAATGCCTGCCAAATACCAGCTTCAGACACTGGAGTCGATTGAGAGACGTGCCAAAAAGCTCGTAGATGACCAAAAGCTCACGGAATCTCGGTTGCAGAGCCTTGAACACCGTAGAATGGTCGCCTCGTTATCGGTCTTCTATAGGATTCATTTTGGAGAGTGTGCGCAGGAATTACACGAACTAATTCCTCCAAGCCCATTCTACCGACGGACGTCGCGGCAGACGGCAAAGCGGCATCCTTACTTAGTGGCGTTACCTACTGCCCGCACCAAACGTTTTGCTTCGTCGTTCTTAATGAGAACTGGTCGCGTTTGGAACACTTTGCCGTCATCCGTGTTTCCCGAGCGGTACAACTTGGGTATCTTCAAGGCACGAGTGAATAGGTACCTTTCTAGGCATCTTACGTGATCCATCGTCGACCGCATTTTCACTTTCCATCAGGTGGGATGTGGTCAAACGTAGGCCTATCTCGTATAAAAAAAAAAAAAAAAAAATGTTAAGTTTGATAAATTTTTTTCATCTATTCTGCTATAAATAGTTCTATACGAGGGAATTCCCCTTAGTAATAATAAACAGTGATAAAAACAGACCTCCCAAAACTTGTTAGGATATTTTATAGTACCTACAACAAAGAGAGCCAAGCCGCGCACAATAATAGTATATAAAATCTGCCGACGCCTGCGACGCCACCGAGTGTACTTAAGAACCAACACTTGGTGTAGTGGATTATTCAATTGACTGATTCATTCAAGAAGTGCCGTATCGCACAGCACTCCATTACTATAAGAGAACCCTTTGTTAGTTTTAATTTCATTTTAATAAATAATAAGTGAGAACAATAGAGTGTGTTCGTCATTTACGCCCTACTTTGCACCATAACATAACTGGCGCAGTCGATAGTAGGATGCTCGCGGACGTGTAAAAGTGCCGAAAAAGACTCGTCCGTGCGGTTGTCTATCCGCGAAAAGAGCACAAAGAACTTTTAGTGTTGCAAAGAGGGATCCAGACATCGATCGCCGTAAGTGACCGAAGATGCTCATGTAAGTACACTAGACTTTTAGTGATTGCTTATCCTAGAATATAGTTCCTTTAGTCCATACTAATTTGCCAAGATTTTTAATTGATAAAAATTTTGTAGGTTTTAGAATTTAATATATTCAAATAGAACATAGATTTGTATATAAAAAGTAAAAAAAAAAAAAAAATTCGTTCATGAAAATTGATTTTAGTATTAAAGAGTTTTAGGTATATAGGTAAATAAAATTATATTATATTTATCAATTTTCTTTCCTAGAAAATTGTCGCTAGTAGTAAAGAAATATTTTAGATCATATTATAAGGAAATATAGATTTAAATAACTCAGAATAGGATTTAGAATTAACAATGAGTACCGCCGAGCTTGACACAATATTTAAAGCACTTAAACTTGTCCCGGATTTTGATGGGAACGTCAATGTTTTAAATAGATTCATACATCACACAATCTACACTCGGGGTGCAGACAAACTCTCCACAGTACAGCGGTCCCTCAGTAAGTCCGACAAATTGATGCACGTGATGGGCCCAGCCGTTTATAACAAGTTACCGGAGCACATTATCAACGCATCTAGTGAACAATGTTTCAAAATAAAATTAAAAAATTGGTTGCTTGAGCAAACATTCTACAGCTTTAAAGAATTTGTGGAATTTAAATTATAAATTACTTAATTTTGTTTTTTTTTTTTTTTTATCATTATTTTATTATATATTGAATAATTAATTTATTATTTAATTTTTTTCTGTATTGACATGTAATTTTTATTATGAATAAATTATGATTATGATTATGATTATGATCATCTTTGTGATCAACTAGCAATTCAATTCTGCTCTCCAACCAATTCAGAGTTAAGCAAAAGTGGATTTATAAATGGTGTTCTTAATAAAATTGTGGGACCCGCTGCTCGTTTAATTAATATAAACGGAATACCAAATGATTGGAATGGCATTCGCAATGCTTTAGTTAACAACTTTTCAGACCAAAGAGATGAGACTGCTCTGTATAATGATTTAGCTCTTCTAACGCAAGGTTCTTCTTCTGCTCAGGAGTTCTATGAGCGTTGCCAAAATTTATTCGGTACAATAATGACGTATGTGAGTTTACATGAAACGGTTCAGTCCACTATTGATGCGAAACGCGATTTATATAAAAAGCTTACACTTCAGGCTTATTTACGTGGTTTAACCGATCCACTTGGATCGCGTATACGTTGCATGCGACCGGAAACAATTGAGAAGGCCTTGGAATTTGTTCACGAAGAAATGAATACCATGTATCTGCAGAATCGAAATTTTCGTCTTCCAGATAAAAAGATGATATCTCCCATGCCTTTTCCAAATTATGGGATTGCTAAAAGTTCACCGCAGTCTTTTTGCACCCAAGGTTTTTCTATGGCTGCTCCCCGACCATTTAATTATGGAATGTCGAGTGCATCGCGACAACCATCATATATGTCACAAAATTATTCACCACAAACATCTACTTTTCGACAAAATTTGTTCCAACCTCGTCAGACTTTTCCGACAAAAACTCAACAAATTTTTAGAGCTGTACCACCTAATTATAACAGCCACAATAATAGGTTCCAATTCACCCCGAGACCTGACCTGCCTACACCGACGCCTATGAGTGGTGTTAGTCATTTTGTCACACGACCACTGCCACCAACAAATAACACGCAACTCAATCAGGTGCACGATTGGAAAAAATATGGAAATCCTCCACCTACCAATTATTTGAATAGCAGAGAGATGAATTTTAATAACATTCAAAGCGATTATTACCCAGAATCTTATACCGATTATTATTACGAAAATTTTGAACAGATAGATGTAGAGTACCCAGATGGATCTATAAAAATTGAGGAATATTTTGAATGTCCTCAACCTGAAACTGAAAAGATAAATTCATCAAATGACAATCAAAATTTTCAGAAGACTCCGAAGTCAGACGAATTAACGTAGAAATAAATCTACACACTCAACGTCAACTACCATATATTAAAATTTCATCTCCACCTTTGAAATTATTAATAGACACCGGAGCTAATCAGTCATTTTTGAGTCCTGATGCCGTAAATCAATATTTCGGTGATATTCAATTGAATTACGATCCGTTTGAAGTGTGTAATATTCATGCTAAAACAAGAAGTGATTATTCGATTACATTGCCTTGTTTCAACGAATTTAACGACCCACGCGAGTCGACCTTCTATGTCTATAAGTTTCATGACTTCTTTGACGGACTAATAGGCACCGACCTCTTGGAAAAGTGGAAAGCAGTGATAGACTATAGTAATAAAGTACTTATCACAGAAACGGCGTCTAACCCTATCATGCTTTATGACTCACGTAATGTGAATTTATATGAAGAAATTATACCAGCCGGTACCTCAAAACTAGTGCGAATTCCAATCAATATGCACCATGGCGATGTCCTTGTAGAAGAGCAGAAAATTTCGAATTGCATTATAAATGAATGCTTAACAACGGTAAAGAAGAATAGGGCTATAGTTCAAGTGACGAATCCCGGACCGCATGACGTCATATTCTCAATGGATCGTGCAGTAAATGCTACCACTGAGATATATATACTACTGAGTGCACGAACACCAAACACGATTCACAGCGTACTCAAGAAGTACTCGCACGCCTCCGTACAGAACATCTGAACGTTGAAGAGCGTAAAAATTTAGAGCTTCTTTGTTCCAAATATTCAGACGTATTTCACTTAGAGGGTGAACCGTTGACTTTTACAAATAAAATTAAACATTCTATTAAAACCAAAGACGAAGTTCCAATTTACACAAAAACTTACAGATACCCATACATTCATAGACAGGAAGTACAAGAGCAGATGAGTAAAATGTTGAATCAAAGAATAATTAGACCATCAAATTCTCCATGGAGTTCCCCAATTTGGATTGTCCCTAAAAAAACTGATGCCTCTGGAAAGACTAAATGGCGTATTGTTGTAGATTTTCGAAAATTAAATGAAAAAACTTTAGACGATAAATACCCGATTCCGAACATAGCTGATATATTAGATAAATTGGGTAATTGTCAATATTTTACAACATTGGATCTTGCAAGTGGTTATTACCAGGTTGAAATGAATCCTGAAGACATACCCAAAACTGCATTCAATGTGGAACACGGCCATTTCGAATTTACCAGGATGCCTATGGGTCTCAAAAACAGTCCAGCCACTTTTCAAAGAGTTATGGATAATGTACTCAGAGAATTACAGAATACTATTTGCTTGGTATATCTAGATGATATAATAGTGTTCAGCACATCCCTTCAGGAACACATCGTTAACTTGGAAAAAGTATTTAAAAAATTGCAGGAAGCAAATCTTAAAATTCAAATGGACAAATCAGAATTCTTAAAACTTGAAACACCGTATCTCGGGCACATTATCAGCAAAGACGGTATAAAACCAAATCCTGATAAAATATCGGCAATTAAAAATTACCCTTTACCTAAGACGCAAACAGAAATTAGACGATTCATAGGATTGCTTGGTTATTATAGAAAGTTCATCCCAGATTTTGCTAAAGTAACTAAACCAATGACTCAACGTTTAAAGAAAGGCTCAAAAATTACTTTTGATCGCGAATATGTTGAATGCTTTGAAAAGTGTAAAACATTGTTGGTTAATGATCCAATACTTCAATACCCGGATTTTTCTAAAGATTTTGTCCTGACCACCGATGCTTCAAAATTTGCCATTGGAGCCATTCTTTCGCAAGGGCCTATCGGATCTGACAAACCTATAGCATACGCGTCTAGAACGCTTAATGAGAGTGAAATCAAGTATAGCACTATAGAAAAGGAGTTATTGGCTATCGTCTGGGCCACTAAACATTTCCGCCCTTATATCTTTGGCAGAAAAATTAAAATAGTGACAGATCACCGTCCTCTTCAATGGGTGATGAACATCAAAGAACCGAATGACCGGTTAACTCGCTGGAGACTTCGTCTTAGTGAATATGACTACAGCGATGTATATAAACCTGGAAAAATAAATTCTAACGCTGATGCTCTATCTCGTATTGAAATAAATAACGAGCATTCAAGTTCCATTGTTGTTAACACCTCACAGGATGGAGCTTCGGACTCAAGAACTGAGAGCATACCAGGTTCAGACTCAAGGACTGAAAGCATACACAGTGACGCAGAAAATCCTATTCTAGATGTGCCCATTACAGATGAACCTCTGAATAAATTCAACAGACAGATTATTTTTGACGTAGTTGGTGATGTTAAAAATAAACCTCATGTAACTAAACCTTTTGAAACCCATATAAGGACAAGTATTCAAATTTCAAAAACAAATCTAGAACATGACATTATAGATGCAATTAAAGAACATGTGAATCCGAATGTAAAAACAGGTATAAAAATCAATCCACCATTGGAGATGTATAATATCATACCAGTAATTCAAAGGTCTTTCAAGAACTCTGCAATGAACTTGGTTTTGACTAAAACTGAAATCGAAAACGTAAATGATTATCTAAAACAGCAACAAATCATAAGAAATTATCATGAAGGCAAAACCAATCATAGAGGAATAAACGAATCCTTCCTGGCCTTATCACGCAAGTATTTTTGGCCAAAGATGAAAGAACAAGTAACTAAATACATAAATGAATGTCAAATTTGTGGTCAAGCCAAATACGACCGACATCCAATACGACCAAAGTTACAAATCGTTCCACCGCCTGTTAAACCTTTTGAAGTGGTTCATTTAGATTTGTTCACAGTGGACACTCATAAGTATCTCACAATTATCGATGCGTTCTCAAAGTACGCTCAAGCATACCAACTGAGAGACGCCACTGCCATTAGTGTGGTTCAAGCGGTATTAAAGTTTTCATCACATCACGGTATTCCCCTAAGAATTATAACTGATAATGGTCCAGAATTTACAAATCAGATTTTTCTAGAATTTTGTCGATTACATAAAATCGACCATCATAGAACATGCCCCAATACACCAAACGAGAATGGAATGATAGAGCGTCTACATTCCACTCTATTAGAACATCTCCGTCTATTTAAATTGCAACAACGAAACACACCAGTCACAGATCTCATGACCTATGCCATAATCGCATATAATAGTTCTATACATGCATTCACAAATTGTAGACCAATAGATTTAATAACAGGTCATTTGGATCCGCGTGATCCCTTAGACATGAACGTAACTGAGCATCTGCTTCAAGAATATGTTACGGATCATCGTAGGCGAATGTTAAAAGTCTACGATATTATAAACGAAACTGCACTTCATCGTCGTACTATGATTACAGAAAACATTAACAAAGGTCGTGAACCAGAACAAGAGTATGTCCCCGAACAGCGTATTTATACTCGAAATCCATTGGCAAGCAGGCAAAAATTAGCGCCTCGCTATATACCTGATACTGTAACTTCAAACTTACCAATACACATCTATACTAGTAGGAAGAGGGGTCTTGTCCCTAAGTCAAGATTAAAACGGGTACCTAACAGTGCTCGTTTGTTGCCGGAAACAGAAAATCCTGGTCGCTCTGATGCTGGCCCAAGCACTGAAGTTAGTCCGAACAAATAAAATATTACTTCATTATTGAATTAGATAAAATTTGCGATGTATTACCACAGTTAAATAACCTTTATTTGTCACTTTATATACTGCATGTAAACTATATATTTAGAAAACAATTTAGTATGCAAATGCCATAGTAATTTATAAAATAATGAAAATAATTTAACAACCCAAACCAATCATCAGATGACATTGAACAAGCAGTGGATTTCACGTTTGATTCGGTATTTCATTGAAAAAGTTAGGTACATAAAATAAAATTGTATTAGAGTTAATTACATTAGGTTAGAAGCATTAGGTATATGATGATAAGAATTAAAATTTAGATATTGACATTCGATATTTTTAGATTAGGATATTTCTTATACTAGGTATAAAGGCAATTAAAATAATCTTGGTTACCTAGCAAATTTCCCATTGTGTACTTTACTAACTATAACCTTTTCCGGTTGTCCCGTCCAAATCCTGATAGTAAAATTCTTAACCCGACCTATCCCTATGTAGCAATTCACGAAGAAGTTCTTTTGTACATAGAGACAGAATGTCCGAAGTATAGTCACGGTCACCTTTGTGAGGAAAACCCTGAGCCATCACCACGGGCAATAAATATACTACATTCGAGAGCTCATATTCTATTAGCGAGTCCACGAGTCCTGCCGCTTCACTTCAGTCATCCTGTAAACTAAAGCCATGGAACTGTTAGATGACCAACACTACTACACTACGTCCTGAGTCATCATTTAAGCTGCTCTCAAGACCGCTACAAGATGTTCCAGAGAAGCTATTTCACAATACATAAAAGATGTCTACTTCCAAGTTAAAATGCAGATAACGAACATATTGAATACAAGCAGAAGTTGGAGATGGACAACCTGTCGCCGTAGCCCCGTCTTTGTCAGCATTATTTTCGACTAATGTCTCCAAATAAATGCTGGTCTTATGGAGGGAGATGTTAGGATATTTTATAGTACCTACAACAAAGAGAGCCAAGCCGCGCACAATAATAGTATATAAAATCTGCCGACGCCTGCGACGCCACCGAGTGTACTTAAGAACCAACACTTGGTGTAGTGGATTATTCAATTGACTGATTCATTCAAGAAGTGCCGTATCGCACAGCACTCCATTACTATAAGAGAACCCTTTGTTAGTTTTAATTTCATTTTAATAAATAATAAGTGAGAACAATAGAGTGTGTTCGTCATTTACGCCCTACTTTGCACCATAACATAACTAACTTATAAATATTTTGATATCATGATACAAAATAGAAGTTTTATCAGCTCTTCGGTGCACGACCTCTCATCATCATCATCATCAGCCTGTGTTCGTCCACTGCTGGACATAGGCCTCCCCCATGGCACGCCACTCAACTCGTTCCCCCGTCTTCCTCCTCCACCCGCTCCCCGCGACCTTCCGGATATCGTCACCCCATCTCGCCCAAGGACGACCTACACTACGTTTGCCGAGACGCGGTCTCCACTCTAGAACCCGTGTACCCCATCGGTTATCGGTTCTGCGGCAAATGTGACCAGCCCATTGCCACTTCAACTTACTAATCCTTTCGGCTATGTCGGTAACTCTGGTTCTCTGCCGAATCACCTCATTTCTGATGCGATCCTTTAGAGAGACGCCGAGCATAGCCCGCTCCATAGCTCGCTGAGCAACTTTAAACTTGTGAACCAATCTAACCGTAAGTGTCCACGTTTCGGCTCCGTATGTCATTACAGGTAAGACGCATTGGTTGAAGACTTTAGTCTTCAGACACTGTGGTATACGTGACGAAAAGACTCGACGAAGTTTTCCAAATGCAGCCCATCCCAGCTGAATCCTTCGAATAGCCTCCCTCTCGAAGTTGTTTTTACCTAACTGCACTGTTTGCCCAAGGTATACATACTCCTGAACAACTCCGCACAGGTCCGCACAGGTCGCTCCGGAACCGGTTATCGTTAATGGACTGCCTATTGAAGTTGTTCAGGAGTATGCACGACCTCTACTATCATAATATTATATCATTACCTTTTGAAAAGTTTTTCTCTCATTTCTTTTTATCTAATGAAAGATTACCACATATTTTTCAATCTTATAATGTTTGTTTTAATATTGCAGTCTAAAGATAGATCATTTCAATAACATGCTGAGGAAAATTGTTAACTGGTGCATTTATCTGTTTTCATACATAATGACCTAAGATAAACTCGGTTACATAATAGCAAGAACCAGTTATTATAAAATCAACTGACAAACAAATAGTGTCAGTCGATCTGTGACATTGGAACACACAAGTTAAAATGGCTTTTGATCTTAAAAACAAGACTGTTGTGATCACAGGCGGCGCTGAAGGCATCGGTTATGAAGTCGCTGACAACTACCTCAAGAAACAAGCTAAAGTAGTTATTCTTCTCGATATCAATGAAAGGCAGGGTGCTGAAGCAGTAAAGACCTTAACTGCTAAATATGGCATCGGCAAAGCTGTGTTCCACAAATGTGACGTCAGTTCAGATTTGGAAGCGGTCACGAAGAAAATCTTCAGCTCGTACAAAGTTGACGTTCTGTTAAACAACGCGGGAATTCTAAACGACAAACTGCCGAAAAAGACCATTGATATTAATGTCACAGCGGTCGTTGAATGGGGCTTAAAATTCTGGGATGAAATGAGGAAAGATAAAGGCGGGAATGGTGGAACCATTATTAACTTGGCTTCGATTTACGGTTACAGGATCGACCAGTTTCTTCCAATATATCAAGCTTCGAAGTTCGCCGTGATGGGATTCACGAAGTCCTTAGGCCACGAGTATAACTTTAAGAAAACTGGAGTGAGGGTGGTGGCTATTTGTCCTGGGTTTACGGAGACGAAGCTGACAGCTCAGCCAGCGGCATGGGATGACTCTGCAGCTGCTGATTTAAAAGTGTTCCTGGACAAGCAGGCGTGGCAGAAGGTGGACATGGTTGGTAAGGCAGCTGTGGACATTTATGAGCGTGCTCCAAGTGGCTCGGCTTGGCTTATCGAGGGATCTCGACCCATAGTTGAAGTCGTACTCACTACCAAATGCCCTTAAACTTAAGGAAATATAATAAAATTTAAGACTCATTGTGGATTTCATTTGTTAAATACATTAAAGAAAATACTTGTAATATTCGTACATAAACCCTTATTTTATTGATTTATTATTATGTTCTCATAGGGTGTGAAACAACAATTGAAACCGGTTGATGCTGCTGTTAGTATGACAACAATAAATGCTTTTCAAGGGACCCCTCAAATTATTTGAATTAAACGAACGTTTAAACGACTATACTTATAATAAGCTTATCAGTTAGCTTGACCTTTAATCTCCGGATTAGGATTTTGCTAAGACTTTAAGAATAATATAGTGTATAATAAAAAAATTCTAAGTGTTATAACATTTTAGACTTCCGCGATTTAAACTCATATTAATTATATAACTCGGGACTTATCGCGTTTGTATTTAATGCTAGTTTTACAAAAACATTATAAAACTAACCTCGACGTTTCGATACAGTTGCATGTATCGTGGTCACGAGAATACTGCAGGGACGATCATCCTACGGCGCTCGAGAGAGATTTACATCTACCCTCACTTGATCAAAATTGTTCTCAGGGTTGTCACGACACACAACACTAATAGTATCCTCCGGTAGGCCGCGTCGCGATATCGCGTTCTCCGGAGAAATTGTACATAGCGCGAGTGTCCGCTTATTACGGCAGTTAATTCGGAATAAGTACAGTGATCTAGACAGGGTGAATCGCGAATTGTACACGATACATGTGGATTGCAGTGCAGGGTTGTGATTTCGAATTGTGTGATCGGATTACTTATCAGCAAGCGAGCCGCACTTATGATCTATGTGCCCAGGGTCATCAACATAAGTTTAGTAAGTTGGTACAACAGCAAGAAAACCGTAAGTCGTGTTTTTCTTTATCTGATCGACACTCTCAAGCGAATACAGTGATCTTATCCACCGCTACGATTGACGAACCTACACAAAAAAATCTTGGCAAAAGGGTTGAATTTCGCTTTAACACCTAGGTGAATCCCGTACGAGATTGTTTTATTTTATTTATTTATTAGATGCACATAACAAATTACAATCAGTTTTAACAATAGTGATATCTTAAACAAAACTTAGTTCTAGATTGTAATTCAAGAGACTGTACATTCAGAAAAACTAATTTATATAATATCGAGCGGACATTAGAACTTATATCTAACAAAATACATACATGTAATTATATAAAATAAACATATACATACACACACTATAATACATAACAATTAAGGGAAAATATACTATAACATGTTTAATATTTGTATAATATCTAATCTATAAAGTATAAAAGCATAATATAGAGTAAAAACGGCATTACAAGTTATGATCTGAAACTCTAGTGGTGGAATGGAGGGCATCCTTTAAGGTAAGTTTGAAATTATATAAACTGGAATTGAAAATATGTAATTTTGTGTTTGCGTTGTTACAAGCCAAGTCGTTGTATTGTCTAGCCATTCTAACTAAAGCTTACGTCACACTGAGCGGACAAAGCGGACGCGAACCGGGACGGAATTTTTGTAATGTTCTAGTTTGTACGTGAGGCGTCACACATAAAGCGGACGCGAACAGGCGCGGTCCGGTCTGCCGCGCCGGGCAGATCGCGTTGATGACAACTGACAACTTGTCAATTGGACCGCTTTCCGCGGCGGAATGCGTTCGCGGACGCTGTATTGTAGGGAAGTCAATACAAGCCGTCACACAGAGCGAACCGGGCGCCGTCCGTGCCGCGACGGCACGCGGTGCGGTAGAACGAGTTGTATTTTATTACAACTTCGGTGCGATTTTAATCATGAATCTAATGGAAATTTCCAATGAAAAATTATGATAATTAAAGCTAAGCTTGTACTCTCCCGCTGCTGGGCTTAAAAATCAAAGGTGTAAAGTTATTTGTATTTGTTGTAATGGTAATATATAATAAATCTGGTTTTTTTTGTGTTATCGAGCTGCACTGATGATGGAGCCGTGACACACCGACTGAGAACCCTATGCACTGAGCATATAAATAACCCTATGGTGACTGAACGGTTGTTCATTGTTCATTCCACATGATGTAGAGAGGGTCTGATGAGCCGTAATATAGTTATCGAAACTACCTTACGAAAATTGAAGAGCTGGCAAATGAATATCTAGCGACATTTCATCAGTTAAAAAAGTACACTACTCAAACGACCTGTTTGTCACATTTTTAGTAATGTCAAATTCACATTGTTTTTCTTTTGTTCTCTTTGAAAAATTAAACCAACAGGAAACGAAGCCAGATCTAATTTTTATGTGAAAAAATTGCTAGTTTTCGCAGGGGGAAAGGAAACGCACACTAATACTTATAATGATATCACTAATGATTACGCACTACGCACACGAGTACACATAAATATAAACGACACACAAAAAGACAACCTGAATTGTGCCAACTAGTTTTATGTTCATCTTTGGAAATAAACGGCATACACTAACTTGAATTTACTTCGGCTTCGTGCCTGTACGAGGAGCGGGGCGCGGACGCCGGCGCGTAACCGCAGCTACTCCCTGAAGAAGATCCTCGTACAGGATCGAAACGGTCGACAAAAAGCTCAAAAACTCACAAGCAACAACTCACGAATCGTTTAGTGTTAAACTAGTTTTATGCCCAGCGCTTCTTGTTTTGGTGGCGGGAGACGCCTAACTGTTACGTATCTGGCTGGTATAATGATCTAAGAAAAATCTAGAAGCGCGAACTTTTGAAGTTTCAATGTCATAATAATAATTTATTCAGTGTCAAACCGCTGTAAACTGTCAACCGCTTTTTCTGTTGGATCAGGTGAACTTGGTCACATTCACAAAATGCCATTTTGACGAAAAATTTAATTTTCGCACATTGTCATACGAGGCAAATACATTCGCCAAGAGCGGATTATTAAGAGTATTCTTTCTATTATCGCCCCTTTTTACAAGCTTTTCTTTACTTTAACCTATCTGTTGTCTGTCTGTCCGTCTGTCTTAATCAAATCTTGCAAGTTAAATTTGACCCACTTCCCGATATCCGATTGAGCTGCAATATTGCGTGCCTGTATAAATCGTATGACAATGCAATATTATTATAACATGGAGCTGATTTGATGATGGAGCTCGAAGGTGGCCATAGGAACTATGTTATTAAACGGCACAAACCCATCGGATTTGAGCTCATTTTATTCATCTTGACAAGTACTTTTATATTAGATGGTAATAATAATAAAAGCTTGTTTTAAAAAAAAAACACTTGTTAACTACTCTGTTTGATCGCAATACTTATATGCCAGCCCAGCGAACTGCTTTGACGATCGGCGGGTTCGAAGCGACGGTCGTTCCAGCCTCAGGAATGGGCCGGGACTCAGGAGCTCGCCGTCTCGACCTGCGTACTGCGGCCGTGGTGGCCGTTGATTGTTGATTAAGTGATGATCGATGACCTAGGGGTGGGTAATCTGACCTCCGGTGCGCTCGCGCCTCTCCGTGAAAATGAAAATTCGTCCGGTGGTTGACCTTATTTATTCTCCAAACTCCAATTCACAGACGTTTATCCACCAACCCACCGTCCTGGACCGTTGACACCTTCCGTGATTGATCTTGATGAGTAATTTCCAATTAAATTGACCACCGTAATTATTTTTGCACCCGGAGCCATGACAGCCGAAGCAGAAGGGAAAAGAGTGATCGAATGAATGATTGACCATAGATAATGCGATATGAAATTTTTATGTTGCGTCCAAACTAATTAAGGTGATTCTAGACGATGCGAGTGACTGTGGGTTGGTTTAACATTGATTGAATTAGAGTAAAATTAAAAATAAAATGAAAACATGTTAATTTCAATTAACACTGTTTATGCACAATGATATTGAGAAAAGCTACAAATCTCTTAGCAATGACAGCGGTAGTACTCTTGACGCAACGTAAGAGTTGATAAGTCTTGACATGTGTGTGTGTGTGTGTTTTTTTTTATGTTTAAAAGTAAGAAGACGAGCTAGACGCTCTCCTGATGTTAAGAGATAACGCTGCCCATAATCAGTACAATGCTACCCATAATTTCACAATGATGTGCAATTCTAGGTGCACTGCACCAACGCTTCTTACTCAAGAGTCATAAGATGTTAAGACTCTTTAGCCCAGTAATTTCACTAGCTACAGTGCCCTCCTACCGAAGCACAGTAATGTTTGCACATCACTGCTCAGGCGGTAGAATAACTGGCACTGTTGGGGTACCCACCTAGACGACCTCCTGCAAAGGAAGTCTACCCCCGGTTTTCTTGCGCTACCAATAGTAATTACCATTATTGACGACCTCTGTGGTGCGGTGGGCTAATTCCCGCCTGCAACGCAGAAGGTTGCGGGTTCGATTCCCGCATGGGACAAATGTTTGTGTGATCCACAGGTATTTGTTTCTGGTCTGGGTGGTTTTTCAATATCTATTATAAGCAGGCGCGGATCCAGGGGGGGGTCAAGGGGGTCATGACCCCCCCCAAAATCCTAGTCGGAAAAAAAAATCCGATCATATCAACTGGTTTTACGCTTCTTTCATAGTTAGAATTAGGACATTTTCTCTTAGCTGCAAGCTTTACATACAAGTTCATAAAATTGTTTCGCTGTTTTAATTATTTTTTTACCAAACTACTTTTTTTCGGTCCTCGCCTACGAATTATCCGTAGGTTCTCGTAGCAAACTGCACAGTATCTTTCATATTTAGGATTAATTGGATTATAATATAAACTGCTGCAAGCTGTTCACACTTTATGTCGTCTTTGCAGCTAAGTCTTTGCGCTTGCAGGAAGCTACTCGCATGTATAATAGTTTTTTTTTGGCTCGCAGCGAGCTGCTCCCGTTCTATAAATAAGAATATTTAATTTTCATACTGCTCAGAGCGAGTAAAACTCAGATCATTCGTCCCGTAAGATTCAAAATTTTCTTGAGCTGCTCGTGCATCATTCGTGCTGAAAAATTCAAAATTTTCTCGGCGCTCGCAGCGAGCTGCTCGCGCTTTAATATAAATATTTAGTTTCCTTGCCACTCGGAGCAAGCTCAACGCACATCATTCGTGCTGAAAAATTCAATATAATCTCGGCGCTCGCAGCGAGCTGCTCGCGCTTAAATACAAATATGAATATTTAGTTTCCTTGCCATTCGGAGCAAGCTCAACGCACATCATTCGTCCTGAAAAATTCAAAATTTTCTCGGCGCTCGCAGCGAGCTGCTCGCGCTTTTATAAGTAAGAATATTTACTTTTCTTGCTACTCGGAGCAAGCAAAACGCGCATCGTTCGTACTGAAAAATTTAAGATTTTCAAGACTACGCTGAAACGTGTCTCCAAAAAAATTCTTAGTTTGAAAAAAATTCTCTTCGACGACCCCCCCCAAAATTATGGTCTGGATCCGCGCCTGATTATAAGTATGTATTTACAAAAGAAAAGTATATAAGTATTATATCCGTTATCCTAACCACCATATTACAAGCATTAAGTTGCTTAGTTTGGGGTTAGGTGGCGCTGTGTGAAACGTCCTGAAATATTTATTATTATTATTAAGTATTTTTATTACCAAAATGATAATATTTGCTACAATATCTTAATGCTATTTTGATGATATGCTGCTATGACAATAATATTATAATGCTACTGCGACATTCTGCTAATATGACAATCCGCGTTTTTTTATGTTCATTTGAGAATGTGACCAAACACGCCTGACCCATTGCCCGCCTGCCGCCGCGAACTGCGGACCGGTCCTGTGTGACGTGGTTCGGTTCGCGACCGTTCGCGTTCGGATCGCGGCCAGTTCGCTTTGCCGCCGTGCCGCCTCAGTGTGACGTATCCTTAAGGGATTAAAATATGATATATTGTTTTTATAAATTTGCAGGGAAAAAAGATGAGTTGAGTTTGATCTTCTAGCACTATATTTAGTATTTATTGTAATTTGAGAAAGTAAATCCGGAGAGTTAATCATCGCGTGAACTATTTTATAAAGATAGATGAAGTCAGAGTATTTACGACGGACTTCTAGGGACTCTACTTTAAATTTTAACAATCTATCCTCATAATTCAGTTTCGGACGCCCCAACTGCTGTCGATAGCATAAAATCCTCAAAAACTTTTTTTGTATCCTCTCAATATTATTAATATGAATCTTGTAATTAGGGGACCAGATTGGGCTTCCGTATTCTAATAAACTTCTTACTAAAGTGTTAAAGAGGTATAAAACACTACGAACCTGTTTAAAACTTTTTGTTGATATTAAAACGAAACCTAGGAGTTGATTAGCTTTAGAAATTATATGATTGTAATGAAAACGGAATGAAAGTTTGTAGTCAAAAATAATTCCTAGGTCTTTGGCAATGCATGAGCGGTTCAGAACCTCTCCTTCGATTTCGTAGTCATATGTGTATTTTAACCGCTTGTTTGTAAAAGATATTATAAAACATTTGCTAATATTGAGTGACATGTAATTAACTTTACACCAGTCAGACACAGTATTTAAATCATTTTGTAGAGCTTGACAGTCGGATGAGTTTGTGACTATATTGAATATTTTGAGATCGTCTGCATATAATAGGCAGTGACAAGAAAGACACTCTATGAGATCGTTTATAAAAATAATGAAAAGAAGAGGACCCAAGTGGGATCCTTGAGGCACTCCAGATGATACAACTACTGGTGAAGATACATAACCCTTTAGTGATACCAATTGAGTTCTATTCTCGAGATACGAACAAATCCAACGAAAAAGACTACCGTGAACGCCATACGAAGCAAGTTTATTACATAGAAGTCTGTGGTTAACTTTATCGAATGCTTTCGAAAAGTCGGTATATAAAGAGTCTACCTGGCCTCCCACTGCAAAGCTTTTACACAGATAGTTCTTGTATTCTAAGAGATTAGTGACCGTAGATTTGTTTTTTACAAAGCCATGTTGCTTATCAGATAGAATCGGCTTCACATGATTGTATAAGTAGGTGTATATTAGCGATTCAAATAGTTTGGCAAAACATGACAGGATACTTATTGGTCTATAATTCTCGCATTTAGATTTATCGCCATTTTTAAAGATAGGTATAATGTGTGCTATCTTCCAACGCTTAGGGAAAATTCCAGTAGAAAGTGATTTATTGAATAAAATACACAATGGAACAACCAATTCACTTCCGCAAGCCTTGACAAAAGATGAAGGATTCAAGTCAGGGCCAGGACCTTTGTTCAAAGAAAGTTGTTTGATTTTATGTAGAATGTCCTGTTCAGTAAGTGTTACCGTTGACAGTGAACCTGTAATGTTGTTATCAATTAAGTCACGATATGTCGTGTTACGTTCGATCAAAAGGGATGAACTTGTTGGGCTATCAGATACATAAACAGAACTAAAGTATAACGAGAACAGTTCGCAGATTCCATGCCCACTAGACGAGGAGACATCTCCAAATTTCATAACTTGAGGCGTTGAAACGCGGCCCTTTCTGTTATTTACAAAACTCCAGAAAAGTTTTATGTTCTGATCGACAGAATCTTCGATTGTGGCGAGATATTTTCTATAGCATTGGTCAGCTAATACCTGAAATCTGCTACGGAGTAATGAAAATGTGTCATAATCCCTCGGGTTACCATATTTTTTATAAAGTTTGTGGAATTTGTTTTTCTCCTCATTACACTTAATTAATGATTTTGTATACCAAGTAGGATAATTTTGAGATTGGACATGTGTTTTTGGCGTATTTCTGGTAATTATATTGAATAATCTTTCATAGAAAATATCAATACACTCGTCAATATTCGTAGAAGACAGATCTTTGTGCCAATCGATCTCCCTAATTTCACATTTAATATTGTGATAATTACACTTAAAGAAGTTTAATCTCTTATTGTTACATTTACTGAGGCCTTTGGATTGAATACTAATTATTGATAATTCAACGAGAAGAGCAGGATGGTGCAAGTCCAAGGCACTAAGTGGAAGCGTTTCGCAAACTGATATATTTTCAATATTAGACAATACCAAATCCAGCAGGCGATCATTTGTATTTTAAATATTATTAAACTGCTTCAGTGCACATAACGACATAAGTTCGTTCAAGAGTAACAATTTCCTATTATGGGACGGTTCTAGAGATATATTACTAAAGTTAGGAGTATTAAAATCACCTATGATCATAAAATTATCGTCAGGACATTCATTGAGTATGATTCTTGTTGTGTTCTTGTTATTAGTAGTGTAGAAGAGGCATTGATTCGGAACAAGGTACCGTCTGTGGATGCTGAGGCTCTCAGACAGGATGTTTCCGCAATCCTTAGAAAAGCTAAACTACCCGAAAGTAACGTCACTAAAGAGGAGCGAATGGCATTAAATAATATCAGAAACAATGATGCGGTTTTAGTATTAAAAGCCGATAAAGGTAACGCCACTGTAGTGATAGACTCGGATGAGTACGATAGCAAAATTAATAATTTATTAAGCGACACACTAGTTTACAAGCCGGTGTCGTACAACCCTACAGCCAGAGTTACGCGACGCATACGTGCCGTAATCAGGGATTTTAAGGACCTTTTTACTGAGGAAGATTTTGAGCGGTTACACAAACCGAAAATAACGCAACCACCAAAACTATATGGTCTGCCTAAAGTAAATAAATCCAGCGTGCCTCTGCGCCCTATTATAAGTCAAATTGGGTCACCAACGTATGACTTGGCGAAACACGTTGCGTCGGTTCTGCAGCCATTAGTAGGCAACACATCTTCGTTTGTTAAAAACTCGCGTCATTTCATCGAGATTATTAAGGACATTAAGTTGGAACCCGGTGACATTATGGTGAGTTTTGACGTGGAGTCACTATTCACGAATGTTCCAGTTAAAGAATGCCTCGATGTTGTCAAGGAAAGGTTAAGAGAAAATAACTTGCCGGAAAACTATATCGTTTTGCTGCGAAACTGTTTGGAAGGGAACTTCTTTTTATACCGTGGGCAATACTACCTTCAGATAGACGGTGTTGCTATGGGTAGCCCCGTCGCTCCTGTGCTTGCAAACATCTGGATGGAACATTTTGAATCCCTGCTAGATCTCGGGTCCTTTGCGGTTAAATTGTGGAAGCGTTATGTAGATGATGTTTTCTGCATAATGACAGGAAGTGAACAGGAAGTGGAGGCATTACGACTTAAGATGGAGTCCCTACATCCGAAGATGAGATTTTCTTTTGAGGTCGAAGTAGACCGGTCCTTGGCTTTCCTTGATGTAAAAGTGACGGTTAAATCTAATGGTTCCCTGGCACATTGTGTATACAGAAAACCTACACACACTGATAGGTACTTAGATGCTGCCTCTCACCACCATCCGCGCCATTTGCAGTCGGTCGGTTCTTCTTTAATTAACCGAGCTTATGATTTGTGTGACCCTGAACACCTGCAAGCTGAGTTGGCCCATGTTCAGGAGGTACTGAGACGAAATGGCTATAAAGAACATAAACGGCAGCCAAGACGCAAAGTAAGAATTAAAGCTGACTACAAAGTCGAGAGACAGCCAGTGTTTCTGCCATATATAAAAGGGATAACGGATAAGATTGGAACAGTTTTAAGGAACTTTTCTATCAAGACCGTATATACTCCACTGTCCAAGATATCGCAACGTGTGAGAACGGCAAAGGATGTTATTCCCTTTCAAACAACGGGTGTTTACAAGGTGGATTGCAGTTGTGGTAGCTCGTACATAGGACAAACTAAGCGCACCATCGCAGAAAGAGTCAAAGAGCATATTGCAGCGGTAAAGAACCGACAGACTAACAAGTCAGCGATCGCTGAGCACCTTATTGAGTCTGGACCAAACCACTGGATCGAGCTCCACGAACCGAAAATTCTTTCCACTGTAGGATATTATTATCAAAGAATGGTACGTGAAGCAATTGAAATTAAAAAGCACCGTAATTTCAATCGTGAAGATGGTTTCAAATTGTCATCTGCGTGGAATCCGGTAATAAGAAGAAAAGGTGTTTGCGTCCTAACATAATTCAGAAACCGGAGGATACTATTAGTGTTGTGTGTCGTGACAACCCTGAGAACAATTTTGGTCAAGTGAGGGTAGATGTAAATCTATCGTCTCGAGCGCCGTAGGATGATCGTCCCTGCAGTATTCTCGTGGCCACGATACATGCAACTGTATCGAAACGTCGAGGTTAGTTTTATAATGTTTTTGTAAAACTAGCATTAAATACCAACGCGATAAGTCCCGAGTTATATAATTAATATGAATTCTAAGTGTTATCACTAACTTATTATAGGTAATAACCTTCTGCTTATCTTTTGATAAATACGACTTTAAGTATCAATGGATCATTGCAACTACGAGTACATTAATTAAACATTGATCGTTACCGACCCTAGTCGCTCTAACGCTCTAAATAACACTCGCTATAGAAAAAGAAACAAAAAATAAAATCGTAGTGGTGACTGGCGGAGCAGAAGGTATTGGATTCCAAATAGCCAAACACTTTTTGAAAACAGAAGGAAAGATGATCCTCATAGTGGACATAAATGAAGATTTAGGTAAGAAAGCAGTTGAAGAACTTAACTCGACATTTGGAAAAAATAAAGCTGAGTTTATCAAATGTGACGTCACGCAAAACGTACAAAATGTTTTGGAGAAAATATACAAAGATTATGGCATCGATATACTAGTGAACAGTGCCGGTATAAGCATGGAGGATGAACCACAACTGACCATTGATATTAATCTAACCGCTACAGTGATAAGCTCAATAAAGTTTCTGGAACTTAAAGCAGAAAGCGGTGAAAGAGGAACAATCATAAACATAGCTTCTATATTTGGATATCTTATGTCACCCGTCTGTCCAGTACCACGCTACGAAGTCTGGTGTGATTGCCTTTACTAGATCTTTTGGCCACGACGTCCGATATAAGAGCAGTGGAGTACGGGTTATGGCAATATGTCCAGGTTTCACAAGAACAAACTTTATAAATAAATATTTGGATCCAAAGTTCGAAGCAGTTATTAATAAGATAACTGAGACTCATACTTGGCAAACACCTGAGACAGTCGGAGAAGAAACTCTCAAAATATTCAAACATGCTGGAAGTGGCTCAGTTTGGGTTATCGAAGGTGGTGTTACGACGGGGCAGGTCCCCAAGTGCGCTCGGATACTTCCTCGTAGTCTGCCCTGGACCCCGTCTGACCACCGTAACGGAGTGGCAGACGGGTGACCAAACTTCGAGCGCTATACTTGCGGACAACAACTCTAAAGTGTGCGATTCGCTGTCTTTTCCTGGTGTGGATGGTGAATTTGGTGTAAGGCAATGCCTAAGAAAATTGAGCGTGACGCCTCTGGGCGTTTCGTAAAGGGCCCTTCTAAGGGCCAAACCAAAGGCCCTTCTCAGGGCCACCCCATCGTCGACCCATCGGCGTCAACTAGCCGCGCGGGTAGTGTGGAAGGTAGGATGTCGGTGCGGATGTCAGACGCCCCGTCTGACTCCGAGGCCGACATTGGTACGGGAAGGACAATTCCGTCTCCCGAGGTGTTGGAGGCACTCGCGGAGCCACTTGTTGGTGCCCTGTGGGTGCCTGCAAACCGACGCAGGTCGCGTGCTGACCTATCACCGTCACCCTCGGTATCATCCGCCGAGGCAGAGTTGATGGGACCTCCGCCCCCCAAGGTCTTCATTGACCGTAGGGCGGAGTTTCGCAAGACCGAGGCGAAAAAAGCGGGTGTCGAGCGGACCGTCGAGCAGATGGTCCGTGAGCTCGACGACTCCCTGAGGTCAGTAGGTGCGGTGAGCGACCAGCCCGCTGACATTCTGCTGGTGCAGGCCAAAAAATGCCTGCACATTAACAAAGAGGTGGCCGCTAGATCCGGCAGTCTGAAGGGAGGTTTCGTCAAAGGCCTCAATCTGACGACCCGGGTCTTCGGCGAAATTGTGGAGGCCCTCGCGAGCAGAAGCTCCACCTCGGAGGTGGCTGTGCTGAGGGCTGAGAATGCTCGCCTCCGCACAGAGGTGACTGGACTTCGGAGCGCAGTGGAAATGCTCCGGGTTGAGGTGGCGCGGTCCAGGGAGCCCCCTGCCCCCTCGCCGCCCTCGTCCGCGCCTCCTCCACGTAGGACATCATTGACGGTTGAGCCTCCTCCTGCCCTATCGCAGGAGGAGTTTGCGAGGGGCATCATGGTCCAGGTGGGGACCATGGTGAATGCCCGGCTTGAGGAGGTGGAGAGTCGCCTTCTCCCAGAGAAGAGGCTGGCACCGCCGCTCGCGGCTCGGCAGAGGGCTGCGGCTGCTGCCGTTGTTCCCAAGCCGGTGCCAGGTCCATCCACCTCCGCTTCTCCGCCGGTGGCTGCGCTTAAGGAGCAGAAAGGAAAAGGGAAGGGGAAGGGAAAAGGTAAGGGGAAGGCACCTGCCGCTGTTCCCAACCCGACGCCGCGTCCTCCGCCGCCGGCCCCGCGTGCCTTGACCGTGTCGTCGGCGGCTGGACGGGGAGCTCGCAAGGCTGACCCGCAGCCTGCGCAGACGCCCGCTGCGGCCAACGGGTGGACGGTCGTTGGCAGGCGAGGCAACAAACGTACTGCTGCGCCGGTGCCGATCAAGCAGCGCCAGGTGAAGCTGCAAGCTCCGCGGTCTTCGGCTGTAGTTATCTCGCTGCAGCCGGCGGCCGTGGAGAGTGGCGTAACATACGCTGATGTGCTGGGCCAAGCGAGGAGAGCAGTCGACCTCGCCAGCATCGGCATTGACCAGGGGCTCCGAAGCCGCAAAGCGGTCACCGGGGCCCGTATACTGGAAGTGGCGGGCACCACCAGCGGTGAGAAGGCGGACTCCCTGGCTGCGAAACTGAGGGAAGCCCTGGATCCGGAGCTAGTAAAGATCTCCAGACCCGTAAAGACCGCAGAGATGCGGATATCGGGTCTGGATGATTCCGTCACCTCAGCGGACGTGGCGGCGGCAGTGGCGAAGCGCACCGGCTGCTCTGAGCAGTCGGTGCAAGTCGGTGAGGTGCGGCGCGGCATCCGGGGCACGGGCTCGGCCTTTGTGCGGTGCCCGGTAGTCGCGGCCAAACAGTTGGCCTCAGGAGGGAGGCTCCTTGTCGGCTGGGTCTCGGCACAGGTCACTGTGCTCGAGTCCCGGCCGATGAGGTGCTACAGGTGCCTGCACACGGGTCACGTCCGTGTGCAGTGCACCTGTACAGCGGACCGCAGCGACGAGTGTTACCGCTGCGGCCAGAAGGGCCACATCGCGGCCAAGTGTCCTGCCCCCGCGCCCAAGTGCTCCCTGTGCGCGGCGGCGGGAAAACCATCGGCGCATCGGATGGGTGGCAAGCAATGCCACCCACCCAAACCAAAGAAGAGCACCGGAGCGGCCGCTCACATCCCGGCCGCCCGGTCTCCCCCGCGGGTAGTGGAGGATATGGAGACCGCGGGGGATTAATATGGCCCACCAAGTCTTACAGGCGAATATCAACCACTGTGCAGCAGCGCAGGATTTACTCCTGCAGAGCATGGCACAGTGGTCGATAGAGGTCGCGGTGGTCTCCGAACCATACTTCATCCCTCCCCGGGATAACTGGGTAGGAGATGTTGGTGGTTCGGTGGCCATCGTCGCCTCGACGGCGTCCGGCGCCCCACCCCCTTCGGTTGTTGCGAGGGGGAGTGGGTACGCTGCGGTCCTCTGGCGAGAGTACCTCCTCATCGGAGTGTACTTCTCGCCCAACAGGAGTCTCGCCGAGTTTGAGTCGCTCCTGGACGGGGTAGGGACCCTCATTGGGCAGACCCTGCCTCGTCCCGCGCTCGTTCTGGGGGATTTCAACGCCAAATCCTTGGCGTGGGGATCCCCCAGGACTGACGCGCGCGGCGAGACTCTGGAGGAGTGGGCGACGATAGCCGGCCTGTCGATACTCAATCGCGGGTCGGTGAACACGTGCGTGCGGCGGAACGGGGGGTCCATCGTGGACCTCTCATTTGCCGCCCCAGCCATCGCACGCCGTGTTCGGGACTGGAAGGTGGTGGAGGATGTGGAGACACTGTCGGATCATCTCTATATCCGATTCAGTGTCTCCACAAATTCCAGTCCCCGTCGCCCGAGGACGACGCCGTCGTCGCCGAGGTGGGCCATAAGGAGCCTGGACAGGGAGGCTATCATAGAGGCCTCCATTGTCCAGGCGTGGCTGGCCCCCCCAGAGGGGCCAGTGGATGTGGAGGATGAGGCCGAGTGGTTCCGGGAAGCGATGTCGCAAATATGCGACGCTGGCATGTCCCGGGCCAGACCTCATCCTCAGAAAACGTGTGTGTACTGGTGGTCTCAGGAGATCGCAGCCGAGCGCTCCCGCTGCGTGGAAGCGAGACGCCAGGCCACACGACGTTTTCGGGGGAGGCGCAGACTCGCCAGTCAGCAGCTGCACGACGCGTATACGGAGCGCAAGAAGGCTCTGCAGCGGCTGATTGGCGACTCCAAAGAGCGGGCTAAGGCGGAGCTCCTGGAGTCTCTGAACCGCGATCCGTGGGGGCGGCCCTACAAAATGGTCAGGGGGAAACTCCGACCATGGGCCCCCCCACTGACGGAGACTCTGGAGCCCCGCCTTCTGGAGGAGGTGGTTAGCTCGCTCTTTCCCTCCGGGGTGGAGTACGAGCCCCCGGAGATGGCGCCTCCCGAGAGGGCGCGCCAGGAGGACACTGCGGTGCCACCAGTGTCGGCGGGCGAGCTGGGATATGCCGTGTCCCGGATGCGCGGTAAGCGCAAGGCTCCGGGGCCGGATGGCATTCCCGGCGTCGCCTGGGTCCTGGCGTTGGACGCCCTCGGGGACCGCTTCCGAAGGCTCATGGATGCCTGTCTGGAGTCGGGGCGGTTCCCCTCGCGGTGGAAGGCGGGCAGCCTAGTGCTCCTCCGAAAGGAGGGGCGCGCAGCAGACTCTCCCGCAGCGTACCGTCCCATCGTCTTGCTTGACGAGGCGGACAAGTTGTTTGAACGGGTGGTGGCTTGCCGCCTCGTCAAGCATCTCGCCGAGGTAGGCCCGGATTTGTCCGATCGACAATTCGGCTTCCGGGTGGGCCGGTCGACGATTGACGCGATCAAGCGCGTCAAGGCCCACTCGGACATGGTGGTCGCCCGCGGCGGTGTTCTGTTGGCGGTGTCCCTGGACATCGCCAACGCGTTCAACTCCATGCCGTGGGCCGTCATCAGGGAGGCACTGAAGTACCATGATGTGCCTCCCTACCTGGGCCGGATTGTCGGGGCCTACCTCTCGGATAGGTGCATCATCTATCCGGGCGACGATGGACGGACGCTGCGGAGAGAGATGTCGTGCGGTGTTCCACAGGGCTCGGTCTTAGGACCGCTCCTGTGGAACATCGGATACGACTGGGTGCTGCGCGGGGATCTTCCCCCGGGGGCCAGCGTGACGTGTTACGCGGACGACACGCTCGTCATGGCCCCGGGGGGGACATTCCAGGAGGCTGCCCGCCTTGCCACCGCGGCGGTGGGGGAGGTGGTGGCACGGATAGGGAGGTTGGGACTCCGGGTGGCCCTCAACAAAACCGAGGCCCTGTGTTTTCACGGGCCTCGGAGGGCCCCGAGTAGGGGTTCCACTATCCCTATCGGGGAGGTCTGCATCGGGGTCGAGCCCTCGATGAGATATCTTGGACTCGTCCTCGACGGGCGGTGGAACTTCCGGGAGCACTTTGCCCGGTTGGCTCCCCGCCTGATGGGTGCGGCGGCCGCTCTCAAGCGGCTGCTGCCGAACCTAGGCGGACCTCGGACCAGCTGCCGTCGCCTGTATGCAGGAGTCGTGCGGTCCATGGCTCTGTATGGAGCCCCCGTATGGGTGGATGCCCTGACGGAGCAAACCATCGCCCATCTGAGACGTCCTCAGAGGGTGATGGCCGTCGGGGTAATACGGGGTTACCGCACGGTCTCCTACGAGGCGGCGTGCCTCTTGGCAGGATCTCCCCCCTGGGACCTGGAGGCGGAGCTGTATGCGGCGCGCTACGAGTGGCGCGCCGCGCTCCGCCTTCGCGGGCTCACCGCGTCTCCCAGGGAGGTAGAGAGGTGGAAGGAGGAAGCCAAGGAGGCACTGCTCGAGAGGTGGAGTACGCGTCTGGCCCACCCTCGAGCAGGCAGCTGGACAGTGGTGGCAGTCCGTCCACTACTCCAGCAGTGGACGGACAGAGAGCACGGGTCCTTGACCTTCCGGCTCGTGCAGGTGCTTTCCGGGCACGGATGCTTCGGAAAGTACTTGCACCACGTAGCCGGCAGGGAACCGACCCCTGCTTGCCACCACTGTGGTAGCGACGTGGATACGGCGCAGCACACACTGGAGGAGTGCCCAGCTTGGGTCAGTGAGCGTCGTACCCTCGTCGCTGTTATGGGGGGCGAACTTTCGCTGGCAACCATGGTTAGAGCCATGGTTGAGAGCGAGGAGTCGTGGCAGGCCGCGGTTTCGTTCTGCGAGAGTGTCATCTCGCAGAAGGAGATCGCGGAACGCGTACGGGAGGTCACCACCGACCTCCCGATGCGTGCCCGGAGAAGGGGGCGTCGGAGGCGTATCTTCCACGCCCTTCTCCAGCCCCCATAACCTGGGTCTAGGCGGCGAGTACGGGGGTACTCTTCGCCGCAAGCACAGACCCACGAGGTGGCGCGCGCGGTGTTTCCGCGCGCCCCTTGAGAGGGTGGGGTGAAACTCCTCTTCACCCCACCGCGGAGGGGTCCTCCTGTCAGTGAGGACCAAACGCCGTCGGGGCCGCGGATGAATGCTTCGGCGTACCCGTTGCCCCGGCATTATGGCGTCCCGCAGGACACCCCCAGGTTTTTTTAGTGGGTATCCCCGCCGCTCCCATCTTTGGCGGGGGAGTCCCACATACCGCCCCGCGCCCCCCGGCGTGGGGTGATGATGCGTAACGCATTTTTCCTGGGTAAAAAAAAAAAAAAAAAAAAAAAAAAAAAAAAAAAAAAAGGTGGTGTTACGACGGAACTTGTTAGTCAAGACATAATACCTTAACTTGAAATATTTTTACTTATTTAGTGTTTTAGTCATAACCTTACAAATATAATCTCTAAATGGTTTCTATAATAAAGTAAATGAGAAAAGGTTTTCTTTTCGCTGATTTGATGAGTCGCAGCTATATTGTAGCTAAATAAAGTAAAATAGAACTTATGCAAACACGAAAATACAAAACTTGATCTTTCTTATTCTAATATCTTAACTTGTACAGGCAAGCGTGGCAATAATAAGCGTCTGTGGACTAGTGGTCGCACGTCAGGATACCTTTGGGTACCGTGTTTCAGCATGCACCCAGCTGTCGCCTATAAGATATTATGTAGCTGGCAGTCTGGTAGTCGTTAAAAAAAAATTCTTATATCTATATTATCAATTTTATTGCATAAGGCTTCATAAGACAAGAACACAAGAACGACTAATTATATATAATAATATTATAGTTTATATTTTTTTTTAATTATTTTATTTATCTAAGTATCTAATTGAAATAAAAAATGCTGGCCTTATACTGAATTTATTACGCTGATAATAAAATAAATAAAGGCTTATGACTTATCATTTATATCAATTTCTTATTATTATTATGCACTATACCATAGTTTTTTTCCTATGGTTCTGCTTTCATTTTTTTTGTTTTTATATAAGACACACAAGCTGACGGTACGCCTGATGAAAAGTCGTTACCGTCGCTAATAGACGTCTACAACACCAGTCCAGATGCCAATGTTGTGTCGGCCACCATAGGTTTAAATTCAATTTAATTACAGAAAATACCTAAGTCCCCTTTAGAAATGTATGGATTCTCTAAAATTTTGATTAAAAGGTTTGCTTAAGTTACGTTGGTGCAGTGCACCTAGAATTTTACATCATTGTGAAATCCTAGGTGACACTACTTACTCTGTACTGATTATGGGCAGAGTTATCTCTTTCCATCAGTAGAGCGTCTTGCTCGTCTTCTTTCTTCTTTCTTCTTCTTCGTCTTCTTTGCTACATGCATAAAATTCAGATAATTTTATAATGCAGATAACTTTATAACTGTAGAGAAGGTGGAAAGATTTTTCAAAACGAGATCTCTTTGGGATTAATTAATAAGTTACCTCTCAGGTTTCAGATTCTGTCCAGTTGGAAAATTAAGATGACCAGGGAAATTACCGGGCTCAGGAGACTATCTTTCTTTCCTTCCATCTTATGTGTTTGGATGAGCGAAGGGCAGTGCTGCATAAGCCTTCGGACCTAATTAATACCAAAGGTAACACTACCAAAAGTAAAACTGTGGCTGTAATGGGCAGGCGTTATCGCTTAAAATCAGGCAAGCGTTGCTACATCCAAAATCTAAAAAAATAAAACTCACATAGAACATAATACAGACAACATTTCCTCTTTAACATGTAATGTGAGTATTATGAATAATATTATCTTCAAAATAACTTTAATTGCTGCTATTTGAAAATGATATAAAACCAGTTACTGGTGTCGTGTTAAGAGCACTTGTTATCGTAATATTATATAACTAGCTGACCCGCGCGCACTTCGTTGCGCGTGAGAGTCAATTAATAAAGCGAATTTGGTGCTGCTATGTTCACTATGATAGTATTTCCATCCCCGTGACTTTGTAAGCGTAAAATAAGGCATGGCTATATATTATTTGCTCCCGCTGTGGGTAGCGAAGAATATCGGGTTGGGTATTTCTATGCAGTTTTGTTCGCTACCGTAGAAACCAATCCTATGTCCTTTCCCAGAGGTCAAATTATCTCAGTTGAGCGGTAGTTTATCGCCTTCATAAATTTTCACGCCTCTTTTCAGGAATTAAAACTATTTGTGGTCCTTTCCCGGTAACTCTTTAACTTATCTCTACTGTAATGTACCTCAGCTAAATTATTATTCGTTACTAATTTCTCACACCATCCTTCCCGCGACTCAAATCAATTCCATGGTTCCTGAATTCCCATTAAATCTCTGATCCTCCTTCCCCCTCCTTTAATACTTAGTCTCCTTAAAGTTAATTTCTGACATAAAAAAACTATTCATTAACAGAACTTAACAAAATATCAGCTCATTTTCGGTTCAGCGGTTACTAATTTCCATGCAAACGTTTTTGTGAAAAAATTCCTGTTCTGGTGAGAATTTCACAAAATCCCTTCTTATCGGTCGCCTACGTTACATAAAGAATACGTTGTCCAAATTTTAGCTAAAACGAAGAAGCGGTTACCTTTCCTAAACAAACTGGATCCCTCTTTCCTCCCCTCAAAGGTTGATTTCTGGGATAAAAAGTATCCCATATCTTTTTTTAAGACTTAATCTACCTTTGTATCAAATTTAAGCGCAATAGGGTCAGCGGTTCTAAATTTCCCATTAATTTCTGTCAAAATAAATATTTAATGTTCCTAAACACAACCCAAACCATGATTTTACAAAATTTCGATTCAATCGGTTTAGTTGTTACGGATTTGCATACAATTGTTTTTTGTAAATAAATCCCGTTCCAGTGGGAATTTAGCAAAAGCCCTTCTCGTGAGTCGCCAAAACCACCTAAAAACACGCTATCCAAATTTCAGCTCAAATAAAGAAGCGGTTAACGATTTCTTACGCAAACTTGCACCCCCCCCCCCCCTTTCCTCCTCTTTAATGTAGATTTCTGGGATAAAAAGTATCCCATTTTTTAGGACTCAATCAACCTCTGCACTAAATTAATTTAAGCTGAATAGGGTCAGCGCAGCGGTTCTAAATTTCCCATACAAACTTTGACCCCCCCTTATAAGTTAATTTCTGATATAAAAACTATTAAAAATTTCCTTAACAAAACTCAAACCATCATTTTACAAAATTTCACCTTAATTGGTTTAGCGGTTACGGATTTGCACACAAAAGTTTTTTGGGAATAATTCCCGTTCCTGTAAGAATTTCACAAAATCCCTTTTTATCGGTCGTCTTAGTTTATGTAACTAAGAACACGCTGTCCAAATTTCAGCAAAAACAAAGAAGCGGCTAACGATTTTTTACACAAACTTGCACCCCCCTTTTTTCCCTTAAAAGTTGATTTCTGGGAAAAAAGTATTGCATATCATTTTTTAGGATTAGATCTACCGCTGTACCAAATTTAAGCTCAATAGGGTCAGCGGTTCTAAATTTCCTATACAAACTTTGACCCCCCCTTTACCCCCCTTAAAAGTTAATTTCTGACATAAAAACTATTCAATGTTCCTAAACACACTTCAGACAATCGTTTTACAAAATATCAGCTCAATCAGTTCAGCGGTTACAGATTTGGATACAAACGTTTTTTAGAATTAATTCCCGTTCCCGTGGAAATTTTGCAAAATCCCTTTTTATCGGTCATCTACGTTACACGCTGTTCAAATTTGAGCTTTAAAAGATGGCCGGTTGATTTTCTACTCAAACTTCTACCCCCCCCCTCTTCCCCCTTCAAGGTTGATTTTTGGAATAAAAAGTATACCATACAATTTTTTAGGACTCAATCTACCTCTGTACCAAATTTCAGCTCAATAGGGTCAGCGGTTTTAAATTTTCCATACAAATTTCGACCCCCCTTTACCCCCCCTTAAATGTTAATTTTCGTCAAAAAAAAAATTAATGTTCCTAAACACGATCTAAACAAACGTTTTACAAAATTTCAGCTCAATCGGTTCAGCGGTTACGGATTTGCATACAAACATTTTTCGGGAATAATTCCCGTTCCCGGAGGAATTTTGCAAAAATCCCTTTTTATAGGTCGCCTTCGTTACCTAAAGAACACGCTGGTTTAAATTTCAGCTTAAACAAAGAAGCGGTTACCGATTTCCTATTCTAACTTTGACCTCCTTTATCCCGCCTTAGAGGTTGATTTTTGGAATAAAAAGTATACCATTCAATTTTTTAGGACTCAATCTATCTCTGTACCAAATTTCAGCTCAATAGGGTCAGCGGTTCTAAATTTTCCATACAAACTTCGACCCCCCTTTACCCCCCTTAAAAGTAAATTTCTGACAAAAAAACTATTTGATGTTTCTTATCACAATCCCAACTATCGTTTTACAAAATTTCGGCTTAATCGGTTCAGCGGTTACGGATTTGCATACATTCGTTTTTCGGGAATAATTCCTGTTCCTGAGGGAATTTTAAAAAATCGCTTCTTATTGCACGATGAAATCTTCTTACGAATACGCTGTCCAAATTTCAGCTCAATCCGTCCAGCCGTTTGGGCTGTGCGTTGATAGAACAAAAGTGTACGAACGATTTTATATAATAGATAAGTAAATCTTTAGATAGATATAACTCTTTTATTTAAAAACCGATTTAAATAAAACCAATACTATTTACAAATTAGAGAAATTTGCAACGTTTTAGCGAAAACTGCATACAATTCGGTTGTGCCGTTTTATCACACATAAGTAATAACCTTTTTACAAATTAAGCCTAATAAAACTACTCTGGTAAATTTTCGTTTATGGCCACATCGATAGATGGCGTATTTTTAGTTTGTCGCACTTTTTGCTTTTTGATTTTTTTGAATTGAATTTACTTTATATTCTATTACTTTTACTTCGAAATTTTGATGTAAATTAGGGGCGATGTGTTCGATATAAATGATTATTATTTATTTTATTATTTTATTTTATTATTTTATTTTACGTTTCCCTAGGAAAAATTGACAAAATGTTTTACGATCTAGATCGCGCAAGCGACTTTTTCGCGTCCTTTTGTTCATATGCGTATTTTCACAGTTCACCTTAGTAAAGGATCACAATGAATGGGGAGAAATTTCCATTCTTATTATATGTATGGATTCCACGCTTGTCTTAGAGCTGCATTATTAGAGTTTTCATAGTAAGAACCACTCGACTTAGAGGTAGATACTTCAAGCTATGGATATTCAAGTTAAAGATAAAATTATCGTAGTGACAGGCGGAGCTGATGGTATCGGATTCCAAATAGCGAAACACTTCTTGAAAGAAGAAGCAAAGTTTGTCGTCATATTGGACATCAACGAAGATTTAGGCAGGAAAGCGGCTGAAGAACTGAACTTAGAATTTGGGACAAATAAAGCTACATTCATAAAATGTGACGTAACGAAAAACCTGGACGACGTTTTAGAGAAAATAGATAAAGATTATAGTATGGATGTATTGGTGAACAGCGCTGGTATAAGCATCGAAGTTAATCCAAAAATGACCATTGACATTAATCTAACAGCTACAGTGTTGGGTTCGATAAAGTTCCTAGAACTGAAAGCTAAAAGTAGTAAAGGTAATAGAGGAACTATTATAAATATAGCATCCATATTTGGATACCGCATAAGTTCCTACTGCCCAGTATACCACGCCACCAAATTTGGTGTCATTGGCTTTACCAGATCTTTAGGGCATGATGCAAGATATAAAAGCAGTGGTGTACGTGTTATAGCAGTATGTCCAGGATTTACGAGCACTAATTTTATGAATAAAAATGAGGGTCTGCAGTCAATTGAAGTGATTAAAAGGATTGGTGAGAACCATACTTGGCAAACACCTGAAACAGTTGCAGAAGAAACTTTGAAAATCTTTGAATATGCTAATAGTGGAACAGTTTGGGTTATCGAAGGTGGTGTCGTTACAGAACTGGTATGTGAGGACATTATACCCTAATTTGAATTATTTGTAATGTTCATGTAGAAACATTGTAATGAATTGAAAGATAATATTGAGGAACGGTTTTATCAATGTCAATTTCAAAATAAGTCATTGCACTGTGTAGATGAAGTAAAATAGTTCGATTTAAGGGCCAGCTCCACTTCGTGCACATGATTCGGGTGAATTCACTCATGCATAAATAGTTTGAAGCACCAATATTATTGCGTCCACAAGCATTGCGCGATCTCGATGCAACGACCGAGTGATGTGGGTACGATGATAACGAAATGAAATAACAATTAAATTAATAAAAAATATCTTCTCAGATCAGTTCTTTATGTTACTAATTAAAATTTAAAAATTAATTCATTGTATTATTTATGCTCGAGTTCAAAACCTATACATTATACATAAATAGGTACTCGTATTTTGAATAAAACAGATCTTCACACAAGGATAAACGAACAATGAAATTATCTCACAAGGTGTTTTTATGAGCTGTATAAAAAAAAGGATGGAAAAATAAATCCATCACAATAAATTCCCACTCCTCACTCCACCAGTTTAATGCACAAACTGCACAACGTGGGACGTGTAACATCGCCTCCAAACAAGACTAGGGACGAGACACTTGCCGTGATCCGGTTTATTTTCATATAAATTTTGAGGGTTTCATAATGTTTGATGAAATATCGTCCTCTGACGATCACAGTGTGACATCTCGAAAGCGTGAATTCATAAAACGATGCGTTTTAGGGTTCCGTAGCCAAATGGCAAAAACCGGAACCCTAATGGATTCGTCATGTCTGTCCGTCCGTCCGTCCGTATGTCACAGCCACTTTTTAATAAAATAACACTTTTTGAGATACATATCACATTGTCATCAGAAGTGAACATTATTCCCCTTTTTTTGTCTCATAACAAATTGCGTTACGCACCCTGCCCTAGGAGGCGTAGCGCGGTATTTGTCCAAGATGTGCGTGGCGAGGAAACCCACTAAAAACCTGAGGGTGTTCCTACGGGGGTTCATCATCATCAGCCTATGTTAGTCCACTGCTGGACATAGGGGGGTGCTGCGGGGAGTTCCTGTTGCCATAGTGTAAAAGCTGCGGGTACACCGAACACTCGTTCGGGACCACATAGTTCTAGCCGTTCAATATCGTATAAGCTTCTTTATCATCATCAGCGGGAGAACGCCACGGGCAAAAGCTAGTCTACATTTCTAATTTCATAAATTTCACTCTGAAAATTACGTAGTGTGCATTTGCGGTGCTCAAATTAAAACTAGTTTCACACGAGATGACATGAAGTATGTCAAACATGCCGGAAATACGCCGGAGACCCACATCACCTCACAGTCACACGAAGTTAATTTAATGCAAAAGAAAAAGCTCCTCCTCCAAAGCTTTGACTATTCAGCCTGCAGCGAAGGACAGTCGCGCACAAAAGCCTTTTGTGAGTCTTGACGTTTGTAGGTAAACGCTTTGTCTGAGAAAAGATCAGGATGTGATTTGTTAACTAAACAGGGTTTGTATTTATTTCAAACGCTCTTTGTTTATTTAGTTGTTTTCATGAAAGCTCTGCTTGAGATTACTAGAATACTGAATTACAATTTTGTGAAAACATTTTGCTTTTGATATAAACGTCTGTCCCTACATTTTAACTCCAAGTGAGATTTAAGGTTTTTGGAAAAGGTTGCTTAAGGCGTTAAGGTTACCATTTGTAAGCTTAACATAATTTTTTTATGTCTGATTTTTAATTAGGTCCTTATTTTATTATTTTTTTTGTTGTTATGAAGTAGAAGACGAGCAAGACGCTCTCCTGATGTCAAGAGATAACGACTGCCCATAATCAGTACAATGTAACCTAGGATTTCACAATTATGTGAAATTCGAGGAGCACTGCACCAACGCTTCTTACTCAAGAGTCATAAGATGTTAAGACTCTTTAGCCCAGTAATTTTACTAGCTACAGTGCCCTCCTACCGGAGCACAGTAATGTTTGCACATCACTGCTCAGGCGGTAGAATAACTGGCACTGTTGGGGTACCCACCTAGACGACCTCCTGCAAAGGAAGTCTACCCCCGGTAAAATTTATATTTGTTATTTATATTGTGTTAGTATTATGTTAGATATCGTAAATTTTAGTACTGTAAATGTTGACCACAATCCTTCTAATATCATTAATGTCCAGTTTGAGTGTAGCTACTTTGGTGTGTTTGTTACACTTCACGCCTTAAATGTTATTTGAGGCTAAAGCTGATATCAAATAGAGTAGTAATATATAACTTAAGATTGTTCTGGCTAAACATCTTTACAGTTATTGTAAGTAAAATAAAAAATATAAATACGTGTTACAACTTTATCAATCTTTTTTCTACCAGAGAGGTCCAAGGATGGGTAGCGAGGGATGTGTTCGTAAATAAACTAATAGAACCAGTATAACTAGCCATGCTCAGCACATTTCTAGTCGAAAAATTGTTTTTTGCACACAGAATAAGGTAAATATTATGTGCTAGAGGTGTGTTGCGAGGGATGTGTGGTCCTACCGCCTGATCCTGCTTGCATCTGAAACAATCCCGCTACACATCCTACAGTTTTTCAACGTCGCAACGTATCTTTACAAGCGTCAGCAGCCGCGGCAAAGAAAACCATCTCAAGGTGCTTCCACATTGCGTTACTCGTAACTGCCATATAAAATGTTCTACAGCTTTTCCGGATCAGAGTATTTTATAGTAGAATTATTGTAGTACGGAAACGTTCGTTAAGTAATATTGACAAAGCCACGAAACATTATTTTAAAATGCAAGACAAATATATAATGAATAACATTTATTCTAAATCATTTTCGACCGAGCGAAGCGAGGTCTTAGAGTCGAAAGCCGCGAAATGCCTGCGTTTGGACCAGTTTAACGCTTGACCTCTGGTGCTAAAGTTTGGTCGACGTTTACTTGAAAACGGTTAATCCAAATTAAATGAAATTTTACACACAAGTTAAGAAGGTTAATTGGATAATTTAAGTGAAAAAATTAGCTAAATAGGTTCCAGGGTTGCAAAGATATAGGTGACTTAAAGTCTTTACGATAGGTCTGACGATTATTTCAAAACTGGAGCGCTGATAATTTTTTTTCTAACATATACACATTTTTTATAAGCGACACAAATATATTAGCCAAAGTGTATGTTTGTATGTATGTTTGTTACGCGATAACTGGAAAACCAATGGTCCAATCTGCATGAAACTTTGCAAACGCGTAATATAAATCCATAGAATTTTTAAGTTCGAACATGAGCCAAATCGGTCGAAGGGTTCAAGAGTTAAAGAAATTGCTTTATTTCAATGAAACCGATGATCCAGTCTTGATAAAACTTTTTAAACAGGTAGTACAAACTAAAAGAATTCTCAGGTCCAAAAATGAGCCAAATCGGTGCAAGGGTTGTAGAGTTATAGAGAATACAAAATTACAATGTTTATCGATTGTAATATTATGAGAACTGCAGGGATATTCAGTTATCCGTCAGGGAACCGAACCAAAGACCGAATTGTCAAAAATCGATACGACGTAATACGTCATTTCATACATTTTTGATAATTCGGTCCTAGGTTCGGTTCCCTAACGGATAAGTGAATAGCCATGTTGACTTACTCAAAATATTATGAATTTAAATGATCGTGCGGGTGAAACTTAAACCCATTTTTTTATTCAAATAGTAGTTCAGTCAATGAGTGCCCAAAAGAGGCATGTGGATCGAAAAGTCGAAAGCAGAAAAACTAACTTAGGAACTTTGTTTGGACTATTCAGGAGATTAACATACTAAAAGTCCCCAAAATATCGTACTACGCCCAGTTTTTGACATATAGGCAAAAAACCTAAAAATGGAAACTTCTTCGGCCTCCCCCCCCCCCCCCCTCGGGCTCACTACGGAGGGGTGGGGACTTTTAGTATGTTTATGTTCTGAATAGTCCAAACAAAGTTCCTAAGTTAGTTTTTCTGCTTTCGACTTTTCGATCCACATTTCTTCTTTTACTGGACTATAGGCTACAGTGCTTCACTTTTGAAAGTAAATTTTACAATTATTTAGATCTAAGTATTTTAAGACTCTCTATCTATGAGAAGAACGAGCAAGAAACTTATTGGGATTGTTATTTATGTATTTATCACATATCATTATGCCATTAAAACCATCATTCACTCTAACATCTGCAAACATCCCTGACGCTCTGTAGTATCGAGACAGCGCCAAAAGCATCCTGAAAGCATTGTTGTACTGGATCCGTTTTTTGTAAAGTTGTAGTTTGTAAAGTTCATCCACAAGTCTTTTGTTTAAAAAAAATAATTAATAATTAGGCCTACGTTTGATCACATCCCACCTGATGGAAAGTGCAAATGTGATCGACGAGCTGCACGTTTAAAAAATCTGATAATGCCTTGAACAAGGACACTTTGTCTTGCTCAGTAGCTGTAGATACATCTTGAAAACCTTCGAGCCTAGATGTTACGCGTGACTGTCATAGCTCTGCGTTCTCGCTCCAAGTCTAAGTCATCATCGGCTGCTACGACAAAAATGGTATAGAATTAGCTACAATATCAATATAATAACTGTTGTAAATTTGCTATATAACACAAGTAAAGCTAGAAATTTTTTTCCAATTTATATTCTTCTAATGTCCACTGCATCGGCAACTTCTTCGTAAACAAGTGCTACAAACTATGAAGATTTTTTGAGAATTTTTTTAAAAACTATAGTAATATTTATTATTTTATTCTATTATTTTCTGCAAGTGAATACACACATAACCTTTCATATTTTATTATTATTGAAATTTTGATCACAACAATAAAATAGTCACAGAGATAAAGATTTTTTTAATGTATATCCGTTACGTATTTTGAGTTTTAACATTACTTTCAATTTTGGCATTTTCCTTTCCTTTTACGAATATTATAGGTTAAAGTTTCCATATATTTATATTTCGTAGATACTTCTAACTTTTACCCATGTATACCTATTTTGAGGGAAATTGGGTCTGCGAGGTCCCAGTTCGCGGCGAACTACTAGTGTAGTCGACTGTACTCGCATCTCCAGTACATATTTCCAATGCTCGGAGGGTAGGCAAATAATTGCCGTGACATTTCCGCCGTGCGCCTTCTGTACTCGACTGTACCTACCGCTTGACGCGAGGAATATTGAATTTTGAGTGGCTCTCGGATCCTTCAATATGGGGATGTACATTTTGTAATGTACTCGAATTTCAATCTCGTTTTTGTTGACAGGTAAAGTGTAGTTCTATGGAAGTGGAATTTCTTTTCGTTTCATGTTCTTTACATTATTATGTTTTGACACTATAACATTATTTACTATTTACTATTATTTACTTATTTATTATTTACTAGCTGCCCCCAGCGGGTTTATCCAATCTACAGTAGCCTATGAGTTATTTCAGGGTCTAAGCTATAAATTGTATACCTGTTTAGGCGTTAAAGAATAACAAACATACATCCAGACTTCCATATATCCATACATTCTTACACGTTTATAATATAAGTAAAATGACAACTGTAACAGTCAGATGTATTATATACATAGAGGTGCTTACAGGTTGTACTCGTATGTTGACGTCAAACTGAAGCGCAAGAAAAAATATAAAATTCCTAAAATATTGCTTTAATAGTTTCACCTCTAGCCATTAGAAGCTTGTAATGTATCTAAAATAACATAGTCGTCATCCGTGTTTCCCTAGCAATACAACTTGGGAATCAAGCCACTAGAAAATAATTACCTTTCTAGACTTTTTTCTTGCTGAAGGTAGTCAAACGCATTATTTAGTATTTAATTAATATGATTCTTATGTCTTATAATAATTTATTCGAAAATGTCTAGAGTCCAGTAATATCACACACAGATGATACGATAAACCAATTTAAATATAAACAATTTGTCAAAGCGTTTATTCACCCCGAGCACTATCAATGCCTAACAGAATATTAATATTATATAAGTAAAGATTAATTCAAAACATCGTTTTATTTTCATTATATGTTCATTATATAATAAATGCTTATTATGTTAACTAAAAATATTAATATTTTAAAATTGTTAGCAATCTTAGTTCATGTAGTACGTTTAAGTTCATCTTTAAAATATGAGAACATTTCCGCTGATGAGGAGCAAAGAAAAACGGGCTAGTAATTGACCACTTACAGGGCCTGAAAACTTTTTGACAAGTATTCGATGCACTAAGGGCACTAAGGTCTATGCTAATCCACATTTTCTCTCCACATCAATGGAAACCCAACCTTATCATCACAGACAATTTTATTGTCCTCAAGATAGAAAACTAGAAAGTTTTTTGTTAGATTACCCCCCTAGTATTTTAGTCGTGTCTTCCCCTCTACTCAACATTGAAATCGAATAAAATGGCGTCTCTCATCGCCAATAATGTTTTTAAGTTTACCGCGCAAAAAGTTGAGTGAAGGGCGAGGACTCAACAAAAATACGCGGAATAGTCTTACTCAAACTTATGAGCAATTGCTTGTGAGTTGCACTTCAATAATGGGTCCAGACTTCTCGACAAGCCAGGCCGAGCCACTTGCAGCTCGTTCAAAGATCTCCACAGCCGCCTTACCAACCATGTCCGCCTTCTGCCACTCCTGCTGATCGACGAGAATCCTCAGATCTTCAACTGCAGAGTCATCCCACGCCACAATCTTAGAGGACATCTTGGTCACCGTATATCCAGGACATATAGCCACCACCCTCACTCCAGTTCGCTTAAAGTTATACTCATGGCCTAATGACTTCGTAAACCCCATCACAGCAAACTTCGAAGCTTGATATACCGGAGCAAACTGATGGATTCTAAACCCATAAATCGATGCAACGTTAATAATAGTTCCGCCATTCCCGCCTTTATCCTTTCTCATTTCTTCCCAGAACTTCAAGCCCCATTCAATGACCGCTGTGATGTTGGTATCGATGGTCTCTTTCAGCAATTTGTCATTGAAAATCCCCGCGTTGTTTAACAGAACGTCAACTTTGTACGAGCTGAAGATTTTCTTCGTGACCGCTTCCAAATCTGTAGTGACGTCACATTTGTAGAACACAGCTTTGCCGTTGCCGTATTTAGCTGTTAAGGTCTTCACTGCTTCTACTCCTTGCTTTTCATTGATGTCGAGTATTATAACTAGTTTAGCTTCATTTTTGAGGTAGTTGTCAGCGATTCCGTAACCGATGCCGTTAGCTCCACCTGTGATCACAATAGTTTTGTTCTTAAGATCCTGATCCATTTTACTTGTGTGTTCCGGTAATGTTATTGAACGACTGAAAGTGATGGTTCATCAATCCATTTTATAATATCATTTTAGTATTTAAGTTTATCTGAGGTCGCGATCTCGTAACAAGAAGACATTGAAAAATTGTTGATGCCTCTGTTTGCAATGTGAATGTGTGTGTTTATAATTATTGAATGAATATCTTTCAATCTTGTTTATGCACCAATCGTAAACTCGTAATTCGTAATACAAATATTTAGTTCAGACATTTATAATCTGATTAAAAATATAGGCGGGACCTCTTCATGCAATAGGTATACTTGTGTTGTGTACACAAAAATGTTATCATTAAGTTCATGATAATTATCTGAACTGATGACATTCTTGTAGAGTACGATAATATTTCATACCTGTAGCTACCATAAGAGCTGTGACACATTGGGCGCTTTCAAACGATTGCTTTTCTAACAGGTTTACTGTCCAAGCTTTAGAGAGGAAACAACCCTTACACGACCAATACATTTTTTAATAAAAGCAGAAAAATGTACGGCTATTCTAATTCCACAGCACTTTTTGTGTGTTATCTAGGTTATTGTCCTGTCAATTCCATGTCAATTAACCGCTGTTCTTGCTTCGTCCATAGCTCTAAAAAGCCTTAAAATCGTATGGAAGCACAGATCACATAGGCTTTGTGGATTAGTAGTACTTTCCATCTACAGACCGCGTGTCTATGTGGTCTATGGACAGTAAAACTGCTAACCTGCGTCTTGAGAAAGAGTTCTATTGAAGTGTTCACATGCAAACGAACACTTCTGATCAAGTTAGCGCGCACTTGTATGTATGTACACTTCAATATAACTCCTGGTTTTTAAGAAGCACTTTAGCAAACCGCGCGTTTGAGAGCGCTCGATGTGTACCAGCTCTTTTTCATACTCTATGCTCGTAGTCAGTCACGATCTTCTTGCGTGTTTGTCACATACATACAAATATTATAAAACATTATGTTTAGCTAAAGTGCAATATAAAAATGGACAAACCAAATGGAAAAAATCTTGATGACTAAAAAGAAAGCGACATCAGAATCTCGTTAGGTAGTGAAAATGAATAAAGATATATTTTTTTACAAAAACCTAGAAGATTAACTGTAGTGGTTTTAGCGATTTGCTTAATTTGCAATTAATTCTGAGTCTTTCAATTTCCATAATTACGGTTTTATTTTCTTTAATTTATAAATGAATATTAAACATAGCCTTTTTTAAATGACTGCGCATTTTTAGTGTTTTTTATTTAGAGCAGGAAAAATGATTTGTAAGCAGAATATTTGTTTTTATATTCTGAGCGAACAAGTAAAATTATAACAAATCTTTTTAAAAAGCAACGAGCTTTTATTATGCCATCTAAAAACCAAAATTCATCGTCAAGACATTCTGATCAAATCAAAACGAATCAAATGAGCCCAAATTCGATGGGGTTGCGTCGTTTAATTACATAGATTCTATGGCCACCTTCCAGCTCCATCATCAGATCAGCTCGATGTCGTAATAATATTGCATTGTCATCCAATTTATACCTACATGCATGAAAAATTTCAGCTCAATCGGAAACTGTGAAGTTGATCAAATTAAAACTCGCAAGATTTGATTACACAGTTAGACAATGGACAGGTGAAAGTATATAAAAGCTTGTAACTTTTAAAAAGGAAAAGTTTACCCCATCTACTACCCGGTTTCCAATAGAGCTGAATTTTAGATGATGAAGATTTTGCAAGGATGTATAAATCGGATGACAATCCAATATTATTATGGCATGGAAATGATCATCAGATCAGCCATCATCAGATGGAGCTGGAAGGTGGCTATAGGAAATCCGTCATTGAACGACACAACCCCATCGAGTATGAGCCCGTTTAATTCGTCTTAATGAGTTCTTTGTTGCTAGACGGTAATAATAAAACCATGTTTTAAAAAGTTTTTATTTCACTTGTTAACTGTAACTATCCCGCAATTTTATATACCTAGTTTTAAAATTAATAAAAAGTGACATACTCGGATATAGGTATTATAGGTGTACATATATTATGTAGCTGAGTTATAATAATACCATGACCTTGGTGTTAATGGTATTTATTTTGATTTCAACGTTGTTTGTATAACATATTTGATTTTTATTTAATAGTTAGATAAACATACTCGTATTATCACTGTTCCTAATGAACCTAATATTATCAGAAGGTAACATTATACAGGCTGTGTATTTTGTTATAGAAAATAATCAGATGTTTATTGATATAAGAGAATGATATTATAATTGATTATTTCATCATTTTCTTAAATAGGGCAAGTCGTTAAGTCGTTCCTACGCGACTCCCCCCCCCCCGTATAACTAAGTACTGTATTTTTTTGGAAATCGTCAAAAAATGGTTATTTTCTTATTGTTGCCCATATTACAAGTGCCACCCAATTGAAATTCTGAGGGTATGTCACCCTAAAATATTATAAACAACTTTATGCTCAGAAATCTCGCTGGTGCCCTTCAGTGCACCAGCTTCTGCTTGGGGGAAAAGAACTGGCAAATGTGTGGTACTAATAATTGAAGCGGCAAAGCGGCTGTGCCTAGTTATAGCACCGGACCAAACCGTGTCGCCAAGTGGTTTCAACCAAGCCAAGTAGCCAAGTGGCCAAGTGGCCAAGTGACCGCATTCCGGCTTATGCTCAGTGAAGCAAGAAACCTATATATACCGATACGATTAGCAAATAAATAAAAGTTAATATTATTATTATCTCTATATTTATTTACATTCTTAAATTAAATTTTTTACAATATTTCTATAAAAATAAAAATATATACAAAACATAAAAACATTGTAAAAAACCTAACCTAGAAAACCCGCCGTCAGCGGGGCCAGAGCCCAAGCTGCCGGTGGTCAGGGCCGCAGGGTGAGGAACCTCCGGACAATGCGTGCCGTGTCAAGGATTCCCGCCTTCTGTATCAGGCCCTTGATCCAACCGTCTAGCGCGAGCCTCTCGAGATGTTGGTCGAGGCTCTATTATTATTATTATTCATAAACCATTCAATTTTATCATTAAAAAATCTCAAACCCAACCACATAAATTATTATGAGACAATAATGAATTTAATTGATTTTATAAGCGTATAAATGCCACAATGTTATAAAAGTATAATTTATATCGAGGTTTATTCTATCTTTACACTGAGTATAATCTTCTAGCTCATGAAATATCTTCAAATCGCCAATGTCGGTCGAAATCGAACTATTCAGGAAGTGGATTGGTATATTTTATAAAAAAACGGAGATTAAAACACTATAATCATACCATAATTATTGATAATCAAAATGTATCAAGATAAAACGAAAAATAATAATTATATTTTTTTATAAATTATCGCGTCATCCTGTAGGCGTCGATAATTTAATAAAAGATAGTGTCGGTTTTGCTGACCTTTAGTCAGCGTTAGATACTGAATACAGCTAGTAGATATTATGGATAGAGACGTAAATAATAAAGTGATCGTAGTGACAGGAGGAGCCGACGGATTAGGTTATGCTATCGCTGAAGCTTTCTTAAGAGAAAACGCTAAAGCCGTAATAATCGTAGACGTTACCGAAACTAAAGGAAACGAAGCTGCCAGCAAACTAAACACCAAATATGGACAAGGAAAAGTAGAATTCATCAAAGGCGACGTCAGTAAAGACCTGAACAAAGTATCAACGATGATTTTTGATAAATTCGAGACAGTGGATTGCCTAGTCAACAATGCCGGTATACTAGACGAGCATTCTCCAAGGAAAGTCCTTGAAGTCAACGCAATATCACTGATTGAGTGGACGATGAAATTCTTAGAGCATATGAGGAAAGATAAAGGAGGAAAGGGGGGAACTATTATAAACATGGGATCGATTTATTCGTTTGCTGTGGACCCTTACCTAGCTGTGTACAAAGCTACAAAATATGCTGTGATGGGATTTTCAAGAACAATTGGTCACGAGCAGAATTATGAAATATATGGTGTGAGAGTGATAGTTATGTGCCCAGGAGCTACTTACTCTAATATGACGACTTACTGGAAGTGTTTAGAAGAACAGACGAAGGAGTTTAACGAGTTTATCAAGTCGCTACCGTGGCAGTCAGCTGAAGGTGTAGGTAATGCTGCTGTGAAGATCTTCAGAACTGCTGACAGTGGAACAGCGTGGAGTGTTGAAAATGATCAGATTGAACCAGTGCCTTGAAGTTTTATTATCAGAATTAAAATGTATTATTTTAAACCGTTTGTAGGAAATCTTTTTAACATTCCGTTATGTTTTGAAGTGTTATGTTTTAACGATATTGATTGCACATAAACCTGTGAAGGTCAAATCAGTAAAACAAAATAATATGTTACATCTTTTTTTTAACAAACGCTTCCACATTACATCTTATTTGAATCCTTCAAATGTCCAACCGATGATGAACCAAAGCCTTCCAATACTAATATGGAAGCGATGACGGAAAGAAATAGGATGGCTGCTGTAGTAAGTACATGACACTTGTTTCACGTGGGTACTCTGTCATTTTACGGATTCGAATCGGACATAACGTGTTACTTTTAGGTACACTTCTTGGTAGTAACAGTAGCTATAATGATTTATTTTTAACAAATATTTCATAAAGTTGAGTATATTCTGCTTCTTCTAAATATATACCTAAAAATAAAGGGTGACTGACTAATTTATTAAAGCACAGCTCAAACCTCTGAAAAAAAAACACATACATACACGTTCATACTTTTAAATTCATAATAATATAAGAAGCAGTAGGATAGTAGCCTGCATACCGCGGATGAATGCTTCGGCGTACCCCGGTCCCGGCATTATGGTGTCCCGCAGGAACACCCCCAGGTTTTTAGTGGGTTTGTCCGCTGCGCCCATCTTAGGCGGGGGAGACCCAAATACCGAGGTGATAATGCATAACGCATTTTTCCTGGGTCAAACAAAAAGATTTAGCATGTAGGCTTTACTTCTATTAGGTACGGTCACTAAGCGACATAAATGGGTCGAACCTGTTCTTCATGCTTCTGCATGAAACTTGGCAGAACGGTATGTCAATACATATAAGCTGATTAAGATCTGTAGCACATAGTAGCGGACAGGACAGACTAGCGCGGGCTACCGATCTAAATCTAACAAAAGGAACCATTAACCGACATAAGACCAGAACCATTATGCCAAATTTCACACTTCTGCGTGAAAAAATATTTGATCTAAACTCCCCTATAATTATTAATAGGCTTTGCTTTAGGTAATTACTAAATGAAATACAGTGTACCAAATAACAAAGTAATTGGGAACGAAGTAGTGAGTAGGTAACAGGACAACAGTAGGACAATATATTACTTTTTGTACTTTTTGTCTACGTTAATTATTATTATTAGGTATAGACAACGAAATGTGCCGGTATTTTTTAAAATTAAGTGAATATAATAGATAAACCCCAACAATAAAATTAACAAAAACATTGTAGAATCCAGTTATTGCGTCATTCCTCGAATAAATGCATCTTAATCAGTAAACACAGTTAAAGACTTAGGTATAAAAAAATACATAGTTTATTATAAACAGTAGGATGATTTAAAAGTAATCAATGTTTTATGAATAGTATTTATTGTGTAATATAACGTTAAAGCTATATAAACAAAACTATGAGATTACTAGCTGCGCCCAGCGGTTTTACCCGCTGTACTTTTACGTAGCCTTTGTGTTATTCCAGGGTCCAAGCTATCTCTATACCAAATTTCAACTCAATCGGTCCACCCTTTTAGGCGTGAAAGAGTACCAAACATACATGCATGCTCACTACTCACAACTTTCACGTTTATAATATTAGTAGAAAGTAGGATGCGGGATTATAAATTGCTTTTAGCGTGAATAACGAATCCATTAGGTAAGAAATATTATCCACTTGTATGCAGCCTACTACTATTTTTTTTCGTATTGTTTAACCTAATAAATTGGATTAGATCTTAGTCTCTCTTGCCAGACATCGTCCGTATGTTTGCAAATAATATAAATTAAGCCAATAATTAAAAAGATTACCACAGAATGGACACCAAAGGAAAGTCGGCGCCGCCGAGGCCGGCCCAGAAAAAGATGGAGAGACGACCTGGACTCATACCAGACCGGCTGGGCTGAGGTGGCGCAAGAAAGAGATACATGGAAGAATTTGGGGGAGGTCTTTGCCCAGCAGTGGGACAGCATAGACTAAAAAAAAAAAAAAAAAAAGCCAATAATAGTGCAAGTAATAATGTTAAACATCCTGTACACTGTACACGTCGAAATATTTATATAAAATAGCGTTGCACTGGTAGTCACCTTTAGTAACCAGATGTCAAGGAATCAAGTACAATGAAAAGAGATGTAAATAATAAAGTGATTGTTGTAACTGGTGGGGCCAATGGCATAGGATTCGCTATTGTAGAGGAACTTTTGAAAGAAAACGCCAAAAATGTTGTGTTCATAGATATCAATGAAGCACAAGGAAACGAAGCTGCCAGTAAACTAAACGACAAATATGGACAAGGAAAAGCAGAATTTATAAAAGGCGACGTCAGCAAAGACCTAAATGAAGTATCGGCAAAGATTTTTGAAAAATACAAGACAGTGGATTGCCTAGTCAACAATGCCGGTATACTCGACGAGTACTCTCCAAGGAAAGTTCTCGAAGTTAACGCAATATCACAGATTGAGTGGACGATGAAATTCTTAGAGCATATGAGGAAAGATAAAAGTGGCAATGGTGGGCTCATTATAAACATTGGATCGATCTATTCATACGTCGTGGATCAATTCACACCTGTGTACAAAGCTTCTAAATACGCAGTTCTGGGATTTTCAAAAACACTTGGCCATGAACGAAATTATCAGATATACGGCGTAAGAGTGGTAGTTTTATGCCCTGGAGCTACTGTATCTACTTTATCAAAGACTGCGGTCGTTAGGGAAGAAGAATCTAAGGAGTTTTACGAGTGCGTAGAAACTTATACCACTCAACCAGCAGAAGAACTTGGTAAAGCAGCTGTAAAAGTCTTTGAAACTGCTGAGAGTGGGACGGCATGGTCTGTGATCGATGGTGTTATGGAGCTAGTGCCTTAAATTATAATATTACCAACTTATTAGTATTTAAAAAAATTATTAAGCGGCAAAGTAATCGATTTTAAAACTGTAGAACATTAGAAGTTTAATTAAATTATTTTTATCAAATCCGCAAGACTCATTTATCCCAATGTACCTAATTTGAATGACTTATTTTTATAATACATAATAAGCGCTGCTTTTGAGTTATAAGCTCTTATGTGCTCTTATGTGTTTATTTGTTACGGCTAAAGTCCGAAGTGAGGCTACACCTAGGTTTAGCCGGTTAAACCTAGGTGTAGCCGAACTCAGTTGGTTAAAGTTAGGTGTAGAAGATTTATTTTCGGTCTCACGCGTTTGTAACGTGAGACAAGTTGTTATCAACATGTTTAATTGTTATTGTATAGTGTTCGTCATAAAATTAGCATTAAATATTACTTAATGATGAATTGAGAACTCTGGAATAAGGACAAAACGGATCTGGTGCTTCGCCGGCTGCTACCGCACCACGCTCGCTTCGCTCGCTCGGCTCGCACGTTGTAACCTAACCAACTGAAGTCGGCCTGTCCTAAACTTCATAATAAAAACAAGTTTTCTTTTACAAACACTTTGTTCACACCAAACTTTAATCGACTGCGGTCGGCTACACCTAGGTTTGACCGGCTTAACCTAGATGTAGCCACACTTCGGACATTAGCCGTGACATATGCACAGAAAGTATTTTAAGAAAATGTTTAATAAGTTTCAGTACAATTAATATGAAGTTTTATTATTATCGCGTAGAAATAGTAATATAAATACGCAATTAAATTATTTTTACATTGAGGTACTACATTAATATTACGTCCCTTAGCGTATTTTATGTGTTACGAAGTAATTTTTTGTACTTGTTATCTGTGAAAATACCAATTTGATTTTAACGAGCTGATATCAACGGGATGAGATTATATATTATCAAAAAGAAAAAAAAAATTATACTAAATTTTAATTGTAAACCTCTGACTGTTTTTAATCTATTGCTCAGATATATACCTAATAAATTATAATGGAAAATAGTGATATCACAAGCACACTCCTGACTCCTATCAAAAAATAAATACAGGTTGGTGGACTGAGATCTTGAAAGCAGGTATACCTAATTAAAAGTATTTGGTAACCTATATTTTAGTGTTACGACGTAGGCGGTATTGAAGCTAGGGTTTCTCAATCTAATACCGCCGCACAAAGATCTTTCCTGCACAGCAGTAGGAACCTATCTTTCGTAAACGTCGCGGGTATCATAACTGCAGTAATAGAGCGTGCTGCACGGCTGTCATCGTCTCTTCTTAGGCTAAGTGCTGCTCGTGTATTAAGTATTAATTGCTTTAGAGCAACATGCTGTATGTATCGATTATAATTATTAATTATAATTATTAATTATTATTATAAGATAGCGTCTCAGACTTGCATGCCGTCACATTTATTTAATTATTCAGCACAACGCTAGAAACAACTTAATGTTAGAGGTATAAGTAGATATTGACGTTAGATTTACCGGGGTAGACTTTCTTGGCAGGAGGTTGAACCCCAACAGTGCCAGTTATTCTACCGCCTGAGCAGTGATGTGCAAACATTACTGTGCTCCGGTAGGAGGGCACTGTAGCTAGTGAAATTACTGGGCTTAAGAGTCTTATGACTCTTGAGTAAGAAGCGTTGGTGCAGTGCTCCTAGAATTTCACATCATTGTGAAATCCTAAGTAGCATTGTACTGATTATGGGCAGCGTTATCTCTTCACATCAGGAGAGCGTCTTGCTCATGTTCTTACTTCTTCTATTAAAAAGAAAGATATCGTCGACCAAAAAGATGGAAAAAGTTGCAATTAATAAACTTATTGACTGATTGTTGTGACTAGAGGAAGTGACGGTATAGGATTCGCTATTGCGGAGGCACTCTTAAAGAGAATTGCAAAATGCTGTTATCGTTGAAAGGAAATGCAGCAACCATGTAGCCAAGAAGAGACAGAGAAAAAGTTTTATAGGCTCTGTAATGAGGGTCTAAATCGCCAAGATGACCATGTTCATTGATAATAATTGATAATAAAATTAATAATCAAAAAGATGACTGTCACTAGATTATATAGATAATAGAAAAAAATAGACAAAGCATTTATTATACTCCACATTTTTACAATGTTAAACAAAAAACAATGCACAATACTCGTATTATAGTTATGTCCTATGATATAACGAGACTTGATATTGTATGAATTATCTATATTAATAGATTACATATTATCTTGATATTTTGGGCACATGCATTGATATCTTTTTAAAGTCCTTCGAATAATAAATGAGCAAGATATTTTCAAGGAAGATATGCAAACTCAACATTATATTTTTGTATTTAAAAAATAAATAAGTACCTACCTACATTTTAATCAGTTTATTACTTTCATTTTAAACACTTCTATCGATAAACTGGTGCTGCTATTATACAAGGTGATGGTCCTATTAAACGTGAGAAGGATCTTAATTGAAACCTAAATCTTATGGAAAAGAATCCATAATATTCTTCGATGGACTTTGCTGTAGTTATCTCTTTCTGTACAACAACAATTATCTATCACAATTATTAATACAATATTTAAAATAAATTAATATTATTATAATATATTGCGAAATAAAATTTATTCCTTGAAGATTCACTCCAAGTACAAGGACGTTTGATTTTGTACCTAAAGTTTTGTTCAAGTTTGTTCAACCGAGATCTTAATATTATTATCACACATTTAAATAAAATATTTACTTTATATTTTTGTAAAATATTGTAATTATATGCATTTTATTACCTGTATAGGTCCAAATGAACATCCTGTTCATGCCAAAAATTATATAAGATAGCGAGTAAAGCTTGATTGCCCTTATTTTGAAGTAGATATTGTATCAAGAATTATGGATAGAGATACCAAAAATAAAGTAATCGTGGTGACTGGAGGTGCAGACGGTATTGGTTTCGCTGTTGCCGAGGCATTTTTGAAAGAAAGCGTCAAAAATGTTATATTAGTAGATATTAACGAAGCAAAGGGAATCGAAGCTGCCAGCAAACTAAATACAAAATATGGACAAGATAAAGCAGAATTTATCAAAGGTGACATCAATAAAGATCTGGACAAAGTTTCAGCAAAGATTTTTGAGAAATACAAGACAGTGGATTGCCTAGTGAACAACGCTGGTATATACGACGAACATTCTCCAAGGAAAGTGCTTGAAATCAACATTATATCTATGATTGAGTGGACGATGAAATTCTTGGAGCATATGAGAAAAGACAAAGGTGGAAAAGGAGGGACTATTATAAACATAGCATCAATTTTCGCTTTGGATATGAATCAGTATTCAGCCGTGTACAGAGCTTCTAAGTGTGCAGTGATGGGATTTTCAAGGACTCTTGGACACGAGGAGAATTATAAAATGTATGGAGTCAATGTGTTGACCATATGCCCTGGAGGTACTGACACCAATTTGCCGACATCCGCGGTATTTTGGAAGGATCATGCGAACGAGTTCAAAGATTACCTTGCAACATTAATTTTTCAACCAACTGAAAATATTGGTAACGCTGCAGTAAAACTCTTCAAAACTGCTGATAGTGGGACAGCGTGGACTGTGATTGATAATGTAATTGAACGTGTACCTTGAAATCTTTAGTTATTATTAATTAATTAGTAAAATTGAGCATAACTTCCAACCGAATGCACCAAATTGTATAATTCTCTTTTTTTTTGTATATTGGTTAAAGTCGGGATAAGGTTTGTATATAAAATTACCTAAAAGTATACAAGATCTTTTTGTATTTTCACCCGTGCGATTTGAATTATAATTTCAAATAAAATTATGTGTAAAATTAAAAAATCTCCGTTTTGAAATTCCTTTCAAGATATTCAAAAGCCAATAATATAGTTACCAGGAGCACAGTTTGGTGGTAGGTGGAAGTAAATCGTACAGGAGCGGCTTGAGTGTAATGAGCGAGGTTACGAGGACAGGTGCTGGGCCAAGGCGCGGCTAAAAGCTTTGCTACATTAGTCCCCATCAACAGTGTTACTGAAACTACACGAAAAGATAATGCAACGAGCTCTACTTTGTAAAGGCACCTTAAATTTTCTTACATTTTATATTCAAGTTAAACATGCAATTGCACTTCGCCACACGACATGCATTTATCCCAGCTTGTAGGACCTTCTTTGCATTTCTTCTGGATGCCTGGTCCATCATTTAGATTTTAATATCAAGAATTACCTATCTTCTTCATTGATATGAAACAAATTACAATCGCACTATAATTATTCTTGTTTGCAATGCTGTGCAGGTTTTTATTTTAGAACAAATTCGGCGTCACACAAATGCTGCATAGGGACGCGTGGGAAAGCAATAGCGATCGGATGCCAGAGTGCGTACTTATAAAAAAAATCTGTCCCGAATCACAACCGCTTTCTCGCGCATCCAAACATCTGTGCAACGTCGCGTCGTCTCCAAACGTAACTTTTTGTTAGTAAAACCACTGGGTTCAGCTAGTCCAGTATATATTTGTAGTAACAAGATTCCGTATGTCCCCTCTACGTCATAATCCACCTTGCGACAAAGTGTTTCTTAGGATTTTATTATTCTGTTTATGTGTGTTTGTTGTACTCCAACGTACTTAATATCAAAGTTTGTCGAGTTTTAAGCCAGAGCATTGTAACGGCGGAGTGGTTTCCCAAATTTTCATTAGAGTTTACCGTTTCAGAGTCACAACAACATGTCGCACGTACATGTTTTAAAGCATTTTAGAGGTCGCATGGGGGGAATTAGTAACGTAATGCCCGATTATACTTGTTGAGGTTGGTTAAATACAAAGGGAATCTTAGAGTTGAATGCCCCTCACATTTATTCTCCAGTCAGTAAATGTTGGACTCGACAGAAACTTCCCATGGCCATGGGAGTAATTTCTGTCATCTAAGCCAAAGTTCCCGGAGCCAAAGTTCAATTCTATGGTCAAGTCAAACATTTCAAAGTTTGTATATTAATATCTCCCATAATAATAATACGTTGAGCAGTGAACACAATACAGGCTTTAATTAAGTCTAGTTTCTGAATTTGTTTACACAGAATTTGTACACAATAGACTTCTCTGATCAATAAAATTATAATAAGCGATTTCTTAAAGCCCCCACAGTATTATTCCTTCCGTGAGGTATCATAAAGAAATCGGATTGAGCATTTATATAAACGTTCAATATGGCGATAAGCTGGCTATAATTGTGGCCGAGCTACTTACTGGCTCAATAAATATAAATCATATTAATTATGCCGTTGGGCTATGAAAACAGAGGACACCGGACTCAGATGCGAATGAAAACATTATACGAATCTTGACTTACTTTATTTTGACTTGACTGATATTCCAGAGTCCTCTCTAGATTGCACGGCATGTCCACAAATCATCATCATTCTGACCGCGTTAAGTGGATTTTCAAGTTTTGATCTTGCCTGAATCCGACTTGACTGAATACTCTGGCTACTTCGACCCGTTTTCAATCACGGTATTAACCGACGTTCAAATAAGATTTTCTTATAAAATTTACAACTATTTTCTTTGTTTGTTAATTTTAAGCGAAATGTAATGATTCTCTAATATATCATATCCTTAAAGTTTCTTAGTGATTTATCAGTCACCCTTTATAGTAACTTCAACTAAAATAAAATCTGAACAGTAGTTGACTGACTCTACCGCTCTACATATAAGAAGATCTTCAATTATTGTCTCGCATTTAGTGGCCCCATAAGCCAAGGATTGCCAGAATAAGAACATAAACCTTCGTTACGAGAACCCTAATAATAATTGCCATGTTGTAGATGAACATTATTTCATTGTACTTTGATTACCTCCTGTTGGATTTTATATAGACGTAGTATAATTATTTAATATACACTTATTGTATATATAATACTAGCAGCGCCCAACGGTTTTATCCGCTGTACTGTAGCCTTTGTGTTATTCTAGAGTCTAAGCTATCATTATACCCAATTTCAGCTCAATCGGTCCACCCGTTTAGGCGTGAAAGAGTAACAAACATAATAATAATAAAATAATTGGCGTTTATACTCCAACGGAACAAGTTTCCCTAATTGCACTGTCAGAGTCAAATCACAAATTATAGGTTGTGTGGCTAACCTATATGTTGCAGTTTCAGTTCGCCGAGATTACTACAGGGCCTGCAACATGACCTAACGACTGCCTCCTACATATCTTATAGGAAACAGCCGGGACTCACAGTTTTACGTGCCTTCCAAACACGGTAGCGTCCAGGCGAAAATCTTTGCCACACTGAGATTTGAACCCAGGACCTCCAGCTTACAAGCCGGACGTATGAACACTGGGCCACGGACGCTACTAAAAACATACATCCATATACATCCATAGAATAGAATAGAATAATACTTTATTGCGTACCAAATAATTACAAATAAACTTACTGAGCTAAATATCTAAATGCTAGGTAAACAATCGGCGGTCTTATCGCACTAGGCAATTTCTTACAGACAACCTAGGAATGGAACAGGACTTATATTACAATACTAGACGGTGGTGCGCAGTATCTGTATACATAGACTAGTTACAAAAAAAAAAATATATACCTATAAGATGGTTTACATATTACATACCTACTTACATATTATTATAAATATAATATACTACTACAATATATATGTAAAAATGTATATTTAAAATGAATTGATATGAATATATATATTAACAATATTTAACTAAATGATGACCCGCAGAGCTACTGTCAGAGACATGGAGCAGCAGCTCAGGGCTGCATTACTGGAACTCAAAACCTGCAAGGACCTCAATGAGCAACTACTCAGAGAGAGAGAAGATAGTGAGATTGAGGTTCAGCGGATTGTTTCAAAAAATGCTGACCTAAAGGATGAGTTGGCCGAGCTGGACATTAAATACACAGAATCATTAAACAAATGTGACCAACTACAGACCATTGTGCTTTCCTTTGATGAGTGTGGACTTACCTATGTGAAGACTCTAAGCCGTGTAAAAGACCTTGAACGCGAACTAGACACTGCTCAGTTGACAATATTAGAACTACAGTCAAAAATTGATGTTCAACAGGTTGCCCACACACAATGCATGTACAATGAGATAGTAGGTGGTGAAACTCAGTGCCCTCAATCTTTAGACATTATCGACCTCACTAGTGAAACATCTTGTGTTTGCTCAGCTCCTATATTTAAAAGTCATAAGAAAATTAAAAGATATATAAGAGTTAAGAAACTGGTCCGGAGGTATACACAAAAATTAAAATGTAAAAAATATTTTACAAAAAATGTAAGACTAATTAAAAATAAATTTAACTTAGAAGAACAACTCCAAAATTGTATAGAGGAGTTAGAAATATTAAAACAAATATATGATAAGGACATACTGGCACTACGCTCCGAGCTGTTGCAAAGGGAACACTCACTCCAAGATATCTTCAAAAGCTACGCTACCACTCAGACTCAGCTAGCAGAACACTACAATACTGTCATAGACCTAGTGCAGTTGGCAACAACTAATACAGAGTGTATGTCATCTATATGTGACACCCACATCCAGTCACAACCGCATATGTCACCAATGCCTGACTCACAGTCACCGCCATGTACTACTCCTGCGGCGGCTCAGAGGGTAGATGATTGTACAAATAATAGTAGTAAACATAAGGTATTTGTGTATTCTGATGAAATCGGTGTAGGTTTAGGTCCATTATTAGGTAATGAGTCTAGTTATGATGTCACCAATTTATGCTTCCCTGGTGCGTCATATTCACAAATATGTAGTAAAATAAAAATAAATTCCTGTATAAACAAAAACACAATTGTAATAATAATGATAGGACATAGTTTAAGTATTGACAAAAGGGAGATTATTAATAACATAACCTCTCTTCTTGAAATTGATTGTTCTAGGATCATTTTGTGTGCTCTCCCATATTCTTCATCATTAACGTCAGATCAAAATAAGCACATACATGTCCTTAACAATCTGTTTCATAATTTGACATGTCGTCATAGTGACAAACTTTTATATTTTGATAGTAATAAGTTTATTACTAATTTTTATTTGACTTCGAATAATATGTATTGTTCGAAAAAATCTATGTTAACTATTGCCAAATTGTTGGCATATAATATACACATAGTTATAAGTAGTATAACTAAGTTTTATAATGACTCCACAGTGGTTAGTATATGTACTAATGAATTCACTGTGGAACAAAATTTAAACTAAGTCATGAGACAACAGAGGGCGGCAATAATACATTAAATCTATTTTATCAAAATATAAATCGCTTCTCTGGCAAAATAAATGATATTGAGCTGTTATTAGATAAATTTAATTATGACATATTATGTTTTTGTGAAACTTGGTTGAAAAGCGACAAAATGGCATTTAATGTAAATAATTTTCAAGTAGCTAGTACGTTCAACAGAGCATCCGCCGAGGGAGGTGGTTCCATTATACTGTTAAAAAAATGTATTAAATATAAAGAACGAACTGACATTGTCGGCTGTTCTGTCGAACGCACTTGCGAGGTGGCTTGTGTTGAGGTTGGAAGGCACATACTACTATGTGTGTACAGGCCGCCAAGCTCAAATTTCTCGGCATTTTTATCTGCAATGGAAACTATACTTAATAAAATATCAAGGAGCAATAAATCGATAATTGTCTGCGGTGACTTTAACACTGATATATTGGTAGAATCCTCAGATAAAATGAATTTAATTAGCCTCTTCAATTCCTTTGGCATGAAATACTTATTCTGTGAGCCTACAAGAGTAGCCGGCAATTCCTCGACCTGTATCGATAATATTTTTACTAACTGTGAATGTAATAACTTAACGTTAACATCAGGTATTAGGTCCGATCATAGAGCACTCTCATTAGGATTTGAAACCAATCATACTAAAAGTAAGACTGTTATTGAGCATAGGCCGCTCACTAAGTATAGATTAGAAAAACTAAATACCAGCGTAGAGGTAAACCTAGCAAATACTAACCTCACCGCGGAGGACCCTAATATTAATTACGAAACCATGTTCTCAGTAATAAGTAAAGAATTCAAGGAGATATGTCCTAAGAGGAAATTACAGGGTAATGGTAAACTAGAGTTTGCCGACTGGGCCACAAAGGGAATAAGAATAAGCCGAGATAATATGTACCAATTGTACAGCGATAAAGCCCATAATAATTCAGAGTCCTTTGTAGAATATGTTAGATGTTACTCAAAGACTTTCAAAGCCGTCTGCATCCAAGCTAAAGCCTTGATGATTAGAGATAGAATAAGCAAATCAACCAATAAAGTTAAGGCCGTTTGGAATACTATTAATAGAGAGACGGGTAAAAGTAAAACTAAGGATACAGAATATAAATTATTACAAAATAATCAATTAATATCAAGTTCTGAAGAAATTGCAAATATCTTTGCGGACTTCTTTTCTAACATCGCGTTAAATTCAACTAAGTCACTTGACTCTTCTCCCGACTTAGCAGTAACTTATCTAAAGGAAAATTTTAAACATGATATACCTGACTTTTCCTTTACACATGTATCGGCAAATTATGTTAGAAAAACGTATAAAAGCCTAAATGTAAAAGCCACTGAAGACCTCTGGGGCCTATCGGTTAAATTGGTAGAGTCGCTTATAGACACCCTTGCTCCTTACTTATCGGAATTGTTTAATTTGTGTATAGATAAAGGCACATTTCCGGACCTGATGAAAGTTAGCAAAGTCACCCCAATCTTTAAATCGGGATGCAAAACTGATCCCTCTAACTATAGGCCGATCTCGGTCCTTCCTGTCCTGAGCAAAGTCTTTGAAAAGATGATGCTGCACCAACTGCTGTCTCACTTCAATCAACACAAAATATTACATCAAAGTCAGTATGGTTTCACCAAGAGTAGATCTACGACTGATGCAGGTAGTCACCTTATGACTCTGATCCTTCAGGCTTGGGAGAGTTCAAAGGATGCTATTGGCGTATTCTGTGATCTTTCCAAAGCTTTTGATTGTGTGGATCATAGCACACTGCTGAGGAAGTTGGAGGTATACGGAATTCATGGAAATGCCTCGAACTTGGTGGAATCTTACTTGTCGGACAGACAGCAGAAAGTGGATATTGGCGGTGTCATTTCATCAAGCCATCCTGTTAGAATGGGAGTGCCACAGGGGTCAATACTTGGTCCATTTTTGTTTCTGGCATATATAAATGATCTCCCTTACATGGTTAAAGACCTAGCAGACATCGTTTTATTTGCCGATGATACCTCGCTAATATTCAAAGTGGATAGGAAAGATAGTGAGCTTGTACATGTAAATAACGCTTTAGTAGTAATATCTAAATGGTTTGCAGCTAACAATCTGTTATTGAATGCGAAAAAGACTAAATGCCTGAAATTTTCATTACCTAACGTTAGGTACATAGAATCGAATGTAGTTCTTGATGGTGAAATACTAAAGCTTGACAATGCAACTTTATTCCTTGGCATGAATATAGATTCTAAGTTACAATGGGGTAATCATATTAACGTATTGTCAGGGAAATTAAGCTCTGCAGCATATGCGGTGTATAAAATCAGGCAACTATCAGATGTAGCTACAGCTAGATTAGTTTACTTTGCATATTTCCATAGTCTAATGTCATACGGTATTTTACTGTGGGGGTCGGCAGCAGATATTGAGACTATTTTCATACTGCAAAAACGTGCAATTCGTGCCATTTATGAGATGCGCCCAAGAGACTCTTTAAAAGAGGTCTTTAAAGAGATAAATATACTGACCCTACCATCTTTGTACATTTACGAAAATATTATGTATGTCAGAAAAAATTTAGATAAATTCAAGTTAAATAGTGACACTCATAGCTTTAATACTAGAAATAAGAATAAGTTAGCTGTACCTCGATTCAGATTGTCCAAAACGAGCCATAAATCATTTTTAGGGAATTGTGTACGTTTTTTATAATAAAATCCCTGATGAAATAACGGGGCTCACAGAAGGTAAATTCAAAAGCCGTGTTAAAGACATATTACAAAAGAAAGCCTATTATAAAATTAGCCAATACATAGAAGACAAAGATGCCTGGAAACCTCTGCAACCACCTGTAAATAAATTATGTAACCAAGATAATAATTGTAAACACATATTTAAAAAAAGCAATCCCTATGAGTTTCTTGCTCATTCTTCTCATAGAGGTGCCTTGCGAATGAGCGGTAGAATATTAAAATAAAATGTAAAATTGACTTGCAAAAGTGCTCCATTGTAGCCTATTTGAATAAATGAATTTTGAGTTTGAGTTTGAGTTTGAGTTTAACAGATAAAATAATAAATATAAATAAATATAATAAATAAATATTTCATTACATAAATAAACTGAGCTGCAAGTAATATTATAGTAGGGAGGAGAGATAATGTATTCCATATTGTATTCTTACAAACTTTCACGTTTATAATATTAGTAGTATTGAAATAATCATCATAATTCACAGGTTAACATTAATTATGAAACTAGCGACATCTATTTTAAAGCAGTTGTAATGCTTGTAGAGTTTCATGAATTAAAACAGAACCAAGAAAACTCCCTTATGTGTTAGTTAACTCGAGTTTCAGCCTCTATATTGCTCTACAAGAGTATGATGTTAACATGAAAATCTACTAGATGGCGCTCTTAGCTCTGAAATAATAAATATACTGTGCTCGTTTTTATGGAACATAATATTAAGACAATAATAAAATATTTTAAAAATATTTTTGAATAAAGTGAATTACGATATGCAACTACATGAATTCCGCAAAGCTGTAAAATAACTTTGCACACGGCACCGACCACGCGGAGCCGAGTCAGCAGTTGCCGCGCATCCGACACCGCCATGCATTCACGGAAGCCCCGACATTCTTGGTCCTACTTCGACCACTTAGATACATAACTTTAGCATTAATAATTAATGTAATTTTTATTTTAATAAATTAGTATAAATAATTTTGGTTTTTTTTAAGTTCCTCGACTGCAGCTAACGTAATTGGCGCAGTCGGTAGGATACCTAGAGTCAGTGGCGTCGCGATTATTGCCAAAAATTCGGTAAATCTCTGTCCGACGCCGAAAATCGCTGATTTGGCTATCGAGTCTTCACCGGGTATCCGAACCACGTGGCAGCAGTATCGAGGACGAGTATCCAGCAATCGATACGCAGAGGACCAAATGATTCTGTAAGTGCGCAAAACTTTCTTTTTTGTGTTGCTTTCCTTTATCCTATAAGTCTATCCTAAGTGTCCAAAATTTTCCACCCTAATCGTAAGGGGCCCAGCGAGGCTGCTTCGCGTCAGTCTCGCCGAAACATAGGTATAGATAGTCTTAGGGCGATAGGAGAAGAATTAGATTTTGATTTAGATTATAATATATTAAGCCCAAAAATGACGCACCAACCAGATGCCATTTATAAAGCATTGCGCGCCGTGCCGGATTTCGACGGAAATCCTAACATACTAACACGGTTTATAAGAATATGTGACCAGCTGGTAGCAAGCTACATGAGCGCCGAGCCCGGAAGTGAATTAGGAAACCTTTGTCTTTTAAACGGCATCTTAAACAAGATAACAGGGCAGGCAGCTACCATAATCAATTCTAATGGCATCCCAGACAACTGGCTAGGCATTCGCGAATCTCTCATTAATAACTTCGCAGACCAGAGAGACGAAACGGCGCTATATAATGACCTCTCTTTAGCCACGCAAGGACAAAAAAGTCCTCAAGAGTTTTATGATCATTGCCAGACTCTTTTTAGCACTATAATGACGTATATTTCGCTTCACGAAACCGTCACTACCACTATAGAATCAAAGCGAACACTGTATAAGAAATTAGCTATGCAAGCTTTTGTGCGTGGGCTACATGAGCCCTTAGGGTCTAGAATAAGATGCATGCGTCCACCTACAATAGAGCAGGCATTAAAATTCGTACAAGAGGAATTAAATACATTATATTTGCAACAGCGTAATAATGAAGTTAACCCCAGAGGTTCGCATCAGGCTCAAAGAGCACAAACGCAAATTTCAATGCCTCCTCCATTTAAACAATCTTTTAATTCACCACATATGACGTTAGCACCAGCTACTCAGAGACCAATGTTGATGCCACCCCAGCCTCAGCCATTTAAATTTACACCACCTCAAAATCAATTTAAATTTAATGCTGGCCCTCAACATCAGTCTCAGTATCGAATGCCAACGCGCACCCAACAGATGTTCAGTGCACCTCCACCGAATTATAATGCGCGTAGCAATTTATTTCGTACACAGCCTCGGTTCCAACAGTCTCAGAACCAGAACACTACCCCTAAACCTATGAGTGGTGTACAACATTTCACCCCTAAAGTGTTACCCCCTACACCGCGATTTACAGGTCATGATTGGAGCAAACACGGTAATCCACCACCCACGAATTATTTTAAGAGCCGCGAAATGAATTTCAATGATACTTATGACGCTTACGATTACTATGAACCCGAGAGCTATTATTACGATTACTACGAATGTCCTTCTTACGAGTGCGATTATTACGGAGATAACGTAGAGAGCTACGACCCTGAAATCACTCCCGCGATCTGTTCGAGTGACGTCACCAATGTAGAAGTAGAGCCTCAGCCCTCTACTAGCGCACAGGAAAATTTTCAGAAGGGCCGTCCTTCAGACAAGCCAAGATAGAGGTCAACCTGCAAACGCAGCGTCAGTTACCATATGTTCAAATCTTAGATCCCCCGCTTAAACTACTGATCGATACTGGTGCAAACCAATCGTTCTTAAGTCCAAACGCAGTTGAAAATTTTTACCCTCACTATCAACTCGATTATGATCCTTTCGAGGTCACTAACGTACATGCCGTCAGTCGAAATAACTATTCTGTTACGGTACCATGTTTTTCAGAGATCAACGATAACGAACCGATAAAATTCTTCATCTATAAATTTCACAATCATTTTGATGGGCTTATTGGTCTAGATTTGCTAACTAAATGGGAAGCTAAGATAGATTTAAAATTGTTGAACCTAACTACGAAATCGGCCGTGAACCCGATATTGCTATACAACTCGCGTAACGTGAACCTTTACGAGGATATTATCCCCGCGCGCAGTTCAAAGTTAGTTAGGATTCCGATTGATAGTAAAGACGGAGATGTGCACATTCCAGAGCAAGTGTTATGCAATTGTACCATCCACGAATGTGTTACTAAGGTATATAAGAATAGAGGTATAATCGAGGTCGAGAATCCGAGCGATAACGATATCGTGTTCTCCCTCGACCGACCGGCGCACGCGGAGCTCTTTAATATCGAGTGCATGCGCCCTGAATCAGTCACGGGCCGCGCTAAGCATGTCCTATCGCGCTTGCGCACCGATCACTTAAACGAGGAAGAAAAGGCTAATTTGATGACTCTTTGTGCGAAATATCATGACGTGTTTTACTTGGAAGGCGAAAATTTAACTTTCACAAATCAAATAAAACATCGTATCCGTACTACCGACGAAATCCCGGTATACACAAAGAGCTATCGTTACCCTTTTGTTCATCGACAAGAGGTACACGATCAAATTAATAAGATGTTAACCCAAGGCATTATACGTCCATCCGAGTCCGCATGGTCCTCACCAATTTGGATCGTTTCCAAAAAGGCGGACGCCTCAGGCAAACAGAAGTGGCGTCTAGTAGTAGATTTTCGTAAGATCAACGAAAAAACTATAGACGACAAGTACCCCATCCCTAACATCTCGGATGTTCTGGATAAGCTAGGGAAATGCCAATACTTTACTACTCTGGACCTCGCAAGCGGTTTCTATCAGGTAGAGATGGACCCCGCCGACGTTCCGAAGACAGCATTCAATGTGGAACATGGCCACTTTGAATTTCTTCGAATGCCGATGGGACTGAAGAACTCACCCTCGACATTCCAGAGAGTAATGGATAACATCCTCCGAGGTCTCCAAAACCAGATCTGTTTGGTATACCTCGACGACATTATTGTCTTCAGCACCTCGCTGCAGGAGCATATGACCAACCTTGAAAAGGTGTTCCAGAGATTAAGAGACTCTAATTTCAAAGTCCAGATGGACAAATCAGAGTTCCTTAAACTAGAAACAGCCTATTTAGGTCATGTCATTACCAGCGAAGGCGTGAAGCCTAACCCCGACAAGATAGCGGCGATCGAAAAATACCCCATTCCAAAAACTACTAAAGAGATCAAGCAGTTTTTAGGTTTGCTAGGGTACTACCGGAAATTTATCCCGGATTTTGCACGCTTAACAAAACCATTAACACAATGTTTAAAAAAGGGTAAAAAGATCACCTATGACCCTGAATATGTTAATAGTTTTGAAAAATGCAAAAAGGTATTAATGAACGACCCCATACTTATGTACCCCGACTTCAGTAAGGAATTCGTCCTTACCACTGACGCGTCGAATGTCGCTGTAGGTGCGGTTCTATCGCAAGGGCCGATAGGTTCTGATAAACCTGTCTCTTATGCGTCACGCACACTTAATGACAGTGAGCTAAACTACAGCACCATTGAGAAAGAGCTTCTTGCAATTGTATGGGCCACTAAGTATTTTAGACCCTACCTATTCGGCAGGAAATTTAAAATACTCACTGACCACAAGCCACTACAGTGGATCATGAACATAAAAGAGCCTAACTCTCGCTTAACTCGATGGCGCTTGAAGCTTAGTGAGTACGACTACACTGTAGTGTACAAGAAGGGGAAGTCTAATACGAACGCCGACGCTCTTAGTCGCATTGAAATCCACAACGAAGAGGCAAGTTCTCTCGTAGCGAACCCGACGGAAAATCCAGAAGGTAGTCACGGCTCGACAACCGCCACCGTTCACACGAGCCATGAAAACCCCATACTAGAGGTCCCAATAACTGACGATCCTTTAAATAAATTCCATCGTCAGCTCGTTTTCACCATCGTTATCGACGTTAAAAAACGACCCGCAGTATCTAAGCCTTTTGACACACATACTCGCGTTTCTGTACAAGTTACCGAATCGAACTTAGAGACCGACGTGATAAACGCTATAAAAGAATTCGTAAACCCGAAAGTAAAGACCGGAATTTTAATTGACCCTCCTTTAGGACTTTATTCAATTATCCCTATCATACAAAATAATTTCAAAAATTCCGCGATGAACCTTGTCCTTGCCAAAAGTGAACTCGAGAATGTGAAACCATATCTCAGGCAACAAGAGATCATTAAGCACTATCACGACGGAAAAACGAATCACAGAGGCATTAACGAATGCTATCTGTCTCTCTCTAGGAAGTACTATTGGCCTAAGATGAAAGAGCAAATAACAAAGTTCATTAACGAATGCACTGTGTGTGGCCAAGGGAAATACGATCGTAATCCCGTGCAGCCTAGGTTCAATATCGTTCCGCCGCCGAGCAAGCCTTTAGAGACCGTTCATATAGATCTTTTTACGGTAGACAGCGAAAAATACGTAACATTCGTTGACGCATTCTCTAAATACGGACAAGCCTACCATCTACGAGACGGTACCGCCATCAGCGTCCTTCAGGCTTTACTGAGATATTGCACACACCACGGTATGCCATTAACTATAGTCACCGACAACGGCACTGAATTCACCAATCAGCTGTTCTCTGAATTTTTAAGAACACACAGTATTATCCATCATAAGATCTTACCTCATTCCCCGAACTCTAACGGAAACGTAGAACGATTTCACTTGACTTTACTCGAACATCTTAGACTTTTGAAGCTTCAGCGTAAAGACGAACCAGCTGTAAACTTGGTACCCTATGCGATCATCGCGTACAACAGCTCGATCCACAGTTTTACGAAATGCAGACCTTTCGATATTATAACGGGTCACTTTGACCCTCGGGACCCAGTAGGAATTGATCTTACCCAGCAGTTACTCCAACAGTATACTATAGATCATAAAGACAGGATGAATTTAGTCTATGAAATAATTAACCAATCCACATTGCACGATAGGACAACATTAATAGAGAACAGGAACAAGGATAGGGAACCGGAACCCCAATTCGAGCCAGAACAGCAGGTTTTCATAAAAAACCCTCTAGCTAGTCGACAAAAATTGGCACCACGCTATACAAAGGACACCGTTTTGGCTAACATTCCTATACACATTTATACGTCACGAAAGCGTGGCCCCGTGGCCAAAACTCGCATCAAGCGAGTCCCTAACAGCGCTAATAAATTGTTTCAGAATTCTGCTGACGGTGATGGCGCATCTTGCTCAAACGCAGGAGATAAAACTTGAAAGCCTTAACGATGGACCCGGTATACTCCCATATAAATTAGGTCGAACTCGCCTAGTGTCACATTACCATAGTTTCTTGCAGTATGTTCGCATTGACTATATTGAAGATAAGACTCTCGCGGTTAGACAACAGCTAACTGAATTTGAGTCGAAATTAAATAATGACACGTTTGCACTCTATTCATTGCAAATTAACTACTTGTCGCATAAAATTGATAGAGTCCTTAATCATTTAAAAGGATTAGAGCCTAGCAGAGCGAAGAGAGGTTTAATCGATGGCCTTGGATCCGTTATTAAAAGTCTTACAGGAAATTTAGATTATCAGGATGCTATTAGATTTGATGACGCAATAAAAAATATTGAAAATAACCAGGTTAAAATTATATCTGAATTTAATTCGCACATTAGTCTCAGCAAAGAATGGATGTCGCAACATAACGAGGTCATAGATCAGTTAGTTAGAAATCAGCAATCTATTAATGCAACGTTAACACTAATTTTGAATAGCACGGCTTTCAGAGAAACCAGCCTAGTTAAATATGCTCACTTTGCTCAGCTATTGACTATTATTGCAGAAAATGTGGATGACCTACTTGGAGAATTAGTTAGAATAGAAAATATTCTTGCCCTTGTGCGAGCCTTAAGCACGCACCATTCTATGGTAGATATAGATACTTTAAGATTAATGATAGAAAAACTTAGATTAATATATGGGGACGATAGAGTGTTAAGTTTAGATTTACGCGATTATTATAGTATAATAAAGCCCGGCTCATATTACGCAGGGAAACAGATAGTTATAGTGTTTAAAATTCCAATAGTTAGCGCAGAAATATTTGATCTATATAGACTAACGATAGCCCCGAATAGGTACAATCAGATCCTTATTCCACCCTTCCCGTTCCTGGCAACCAATAGGGAAGCGTATGCGTACATGGAGGCTGAATGCCCGAAGGTAGACAAGCAGTACCTCTGCGTTGATGACACCATCAACCGAGTCAAGACACATCACGACTGTACCCGGGAACTCGTCACCAACCATGCCCTGGGAGACACCTGCAACCTGACCGCGCTGACACTGGATAGAGAAGCCATGGAGCAGCTGGACGCCGCGAACTACGTTGTTACATTCCCCCGCACCACCAAAATCCATCTACAATGCGGAAGAGAAGAGTACAAGCAACTTCAAGGCAGCTATCTTGTTACAATACCTATAAATTGTACCATTATGACGTCAGAATTTAAAATAGCGAACGAGAACAACGAAGTATCCGGACAACCACTAATAATCACCGATATCTCATACAACTTTAAAGATGAAGATGTGACTCAGCACAAACTCTCACTTCAATCCATTGACCTCAGAAAAATACACGAAGCCTATAATCAAGTCATGAAAGAGCCAACGATAGTACGAGACACCATAGCAACCAGTAGTCTGTACCACACAACTATACCTATCTACATTATTATAATAGGCACATTTATAACAGCTGCCATTGTAATACTATGCCGACGTTACAATCTATGGAGATGCAGCAAACCACAGCAGCAAGGAAATCAACCCCCAGCACCTGGAAAGCATACATATGAAGATCCCGAGGTCCCGAAGACCTATCCAGCAACATTTTCACTAAAAGTTGGAAAAAAGTCGCTGTTCTAAGGGGGGAGGAATTACGATATGCAACTACATGAATTCCGCAAAGCTGTAAAATAACTTTGCACACGGCACCGACCACGCGGAGCCGAGTCAGCAGTTGCCGCGCATCCGACACCGCCATGCATTCACGGAAGCCCCGACATTCTTGGTCCTACTTCGACCACTTAGATACATAACTTTAGCATTAATAATTAATGTAATTTTTATTTTAATAAATTAGTATAAATAATTTTGGTTTTTTTTAAGTTCCTCGACTGCAGCTAACGTAATTAGTGTATAAATAAATCTTTACAAAAAAAAATTGTACGAGTATTTTTTTATGGCTTTGTTTATATTATTTTATTATACATTATTTTGCAAATAGCTGTACAATTTTGTGTTCCTTTATACAATGAAACAAAAACATTTTTTCCAAAACATGTATTATATTATACTTTTTGTTTACAAATTATATCAATAAGCCGATATAAGTGTATTTTTTTGTTACAATAAGTTAGAATGAACTTCAAAAATCAGTTCAATTTAGTGTTTGTACAAATATTATTACCCCGCTACTGGCATAGTTTTTTGAACTCGCTGATCATCTAGTCGAGCTCGGGGTAGGCTGAAAATCAGCGCTGTGCAGGACCTCCCTGCCCAGCATTACGCTGAGCCTACTCCATTTATCAGTGTACCTATTGTTTTTATGTTGTTTTATTATCTTCTGTTTGTATCTAAATGTCACTATATTTATGTGTATAATTATTCATGTATGTACTTTTTGGAACTGATAATAAATATATTTTTATCTTTATCTTTTTTTTATCTTATAAAATAAGTCTAAGAATGACGACCCATTAAGAGCGTATACATCGAGTGACGACTCTCTCACTCGCATTTTAAAAGTGTTTTCAGTGAGATATATAAAAAAATGGGATGAGGAGCGATGTCGAAAAATATTTTTTTTTTTAATTCTCATTATTCCATATTTTAATATATCTCACTGAAAACACTTTTAAAATGTGTGCAATAATATTATGCTGGGCTTGTATAGAGGAATTTTCAATAAATTAATTCCGTGAATTTATATTTAAAAATTTGTCAAATTGTGCGAGCGAGAGAGTCGTCACTCGATATATTATACGCTTTTAACGCCAGATTTGGATTCAGTTCTGTAAAATGTTTATGTTCGTTTCCTCCACACGAATGGTCTCTATTATTCCTTCCGTACACTACATTTGACCCAATGTCCCCCTTTCAGTTGAAAATTGTATGAGTCTGTCGCGAGCTCTGAAGGTATGCAAGTCTTCGCACATGGAGATATCTCCATATGCTGCAGGAGCTGATATACCATCACCTTCATCTCGCAGAGAGCAAACCGAGAACCTGAAATCAAATAAATTTTAAAAACACTTCTTTTTTCTGCAAACCGCCAACAAGCGGTCAGTGGGGCTAACCAAATATTACTAAAAGGACTATATAAAGAGGATTCTGAGAACGCTGTATGCTAAATCTTGGCGGTGATACAGAAAAGGCAGAGTTGGAGACTTCTTGTGTAAGAAAGCAGCTTGGGGCTGCTGCACCAGATTTTAAACCATTCATAAATGGATACTTTATATAGGTATATCTCCACATTATTAACTGGTATTCCTACCTAAGCACGCAATAAGATTACACAAATTAATGTGTTTTTTTTTAGTTAGACACCGACACACTAGCAGTAGACCACCTGATAAATTGGGCGGTTACCGTCGTCTAAATACCAAATGCAATACCAGTGTTGATATTCATCATCATCAGCCCACGTTCATCTACTGCTGGACATAGGCCTCCCCCATGGCACGCCACTCCATTCGGTCCTCCGTCTTCCTCCTCCACCCGCTCCCCGCGACCTTCCGGTTATCGTCACCCCATCTCGCCCAAGGACGCGCTATACGAAGTCGGTCATTGGAGATCAAAGATTTCATCATCCACATCTACATAGAGTTTAACTTACCAATACAATTCCTTGGCCCTAAACCGAAGGGCATGTACGTGAAGGGCTTAATGTTACGTTTGTTCTCATCAGAGAACCTCTCAGGATCAAACTTCTCGGGTTCAGGGAAGAATTTAGGATCATGGTGAATCGACCATACTGGGATAAAAATGCCGACACCTTTGGGTAACTAGAAGAAATCAAAATAATTTGACAGAATCTACAATTATTAAGGTTCCATGAAAATATAGGAGTTTTCTTAATAATTGCCAAATGTGTGTATAAATAAAGATTTTAACTTACGATAAAATCTTTCGTAGATGTGCTATTGGGTTTTCCGCAGTTGTAGTCTTTCATGCAAATTCGGTCTAGAGCTAAGCCGGGGGGCCACACTCTCAATAGCTCTGTAAAAATATAAACCACAATAATTATTTTGATTACCTTTTATTTCTTGAAAAAGGAGGGGAAAATGAGACTAAAAAGCCAAAAGCTAAAAGGTATTGTTTTCTTATTCATATTATCATGAACATTTAAAAAATATGGACAGACCGTTAGCGCTTCATTTTATTATTATTTTAATTTATGTACAAATTAATGATACAAATTCTTACCAGATACAACCATATCTAAATAAGTCATATTCTGTATAGAGGTGTAGTCAAATTTTCCATTGTTCTTGCGATCATTCTCCTTGATCTCTTCTACCAGCTTATTCTGTACTTCAGGATGCAACGCCAACTCGTGGATAAGAAACGACATGGCAGAGGAAACCGTCTCAAACCCAGCGAAAAAGAACAGGAGAGCCTGTGCTACCAAGTCATCATTGCTCCATTCTGCGAAAGAAATAAAAGTGGGCACTGTAGCTAGTGAAATTACTGGCCTAAGGAGTCTTAACGTGTTATGACTCTTAAGTAAGAAGCGTTGGCGCAGCACCAAGAATTTTAAATCATTCTAAAATCCTAGGTAGCACTGTATTAATTATGGGCATCTTTATCTCTTACCATCAGGAGAGCGTCTTGCTCGTATATTTACTTCTTTGTATAAACTTGTTGGTTAGGTTTTTCGGTATTAGCTACCTATTTTAACGTACTATGATGTTAATACACAAAAACTCTACAAACCTCTGTTGATTTCCTTTTTCCCTTCATGAGACTCCTCAACTGTTGCAAAACCTGCGTCTATATCATTTGTGCTCTTGTCATCATGCGTTAGTTTTCCTAAAATATTAAATACACTTAATTTGTGTCATTATCATGATTTACACCTATTCGTCTCTTGGTTTTACTTTTTCATTAGGTTTTTTTCTCTTTTGTTCTTCCTTAATCATTTTATATAGAAGAGATGGAGATAACCTCGAAAAGCTTGTAATCACTGGAAAAGTGGAGGGGAAAAGACCCCGTGGCCGAAGCCCGATGCGTTGGTCGGACCAGATCCGCACCACTCTCGACTCTACCGTCTACGATGCTCTCCGGGTGGCCGAAGAGGACAAAATGGCATAACATCGTGATGAAGAAGGTCATGGATGGAGGAGGTCACGACCCTCAGACATGAGGACCATGACTGACGGAGAGAATCATTTCATATTATGATGCTTTGAGCCCTCCACTGACGTAACAGATTTTATAGTGGTTATGCATAGGTTTTTATTACCTATATAGGCCACTTGCTCGGTCAAAACCACGAGTAAATTAGGCATTCATTTACAAAGTCTTACGTGAAACTACTCGTTACAGACTTAATAATACGAGCATGTAAAGTTTTCCTAACCCAGTATTTTCTCTAGCCATCTTACTATTCCAACAGCAGGTAGCAAATAATCGCAGCAATTAGGTAATGTGGTGGTCAGTGATAGTGGTAGTAGTTCCAACTCTATTACAAAGTGCAGTTATTTACCTTTCTTAGCTTCCATAAGCAGATGTATCATGTCAGGTCTGATGATATTGTTGGCCTCCCGGTCATGCATGGTGCCCATCACTAGTTCACGGAAGAAATCCTGGGTTTCTGTATTGAAAAGGCTTATTTTGAACTTCTGAAAGATGAAAAATATGATGAACTGTGAATAGGTAGGTAGCCATATAAATAAACATTTGTAATTTATTTTTGCCTACAGGGACTGGAAATTGAACTTAAATCTATTAACTGCCATATTGTGAAAAGTGATTGTATCAATAATTATCTTTCTTATTCGTCAGTCAAGTTTGCCTTAATGCGGAAGATTTTCTATCCTCAATAATTTTATAATATAGAAAACACGTGGCTGTCCACGTGGCTAGATGTTTGCCAATAAGTCTTGCTACTGGCAACTACAAGCCCTTAGGATGATGCAAAATAAATAATAATTACAAGAGATTACAAAACAAAGACTTATCTCATGAGCGTTCAACGGCCCAGAAATTGCTCGTGCATTATGACTTGCACTTACACAGGGTGACTGGTAAATCACTTATAAACTTCAAGGATACGATATATTACAGAATAACTTCCGGTCCGCTCGCAAACAGTGAACAGTGCATAATATTAACTCCCGTGATTTAATTACTTTAAAGTGGTTAAAAGTGACAAATTCCAACAAAATTTTTGATAATATTACTAAAACAAATATGCTGAACATAGTGCAGTGATTATTTTTCGTGTTTATTTGCATTAAATAGACTTTTAAACCAATAAAGTTACAATAACAACGTAAACAAGGTGGCTTCCGAACTAAACGCGTAAGCGACGCGATATGCACGGCGCTTACGACGTTCTTCTCGCGACCTCGGCTCGCCGGTCCAAAGTTGCACAGTGACTTGCAATAACTTACTGCATCTGATTGTTAACGCTATTATAACATTGGTTATCGTTAATAACTGTTCGTTATATTATTTGAATACACCGAGATATCATCATGAAGCGAATGAAGGAGACAAAATCAAGCTCAAACCCCGACTTAACAAGGGGCCAAATCGAAAAATATCTTCCTTCAACGAGCAATACTACTGATCGAAAAAGAAGTCAGCCGGACCACGACTGCGAATGTGAAAATCACGTAATTGGGCTTCGTAGCGAGCTATCTCGGATCTCAAATCTTTTGGAGAAGTTCATCACTTCGCAAGAACATACTATGAATACAGTTCGTGACAGTCTATTGAAAATTAATGATGAAATTAAAGAGGTAAAATCATCAGTCAACAGCATTAAAAATGAGCAAACGGACATTCAATGTAACATCACGAGACTTGATAATAAGCTCGCCGCACACGACAGCAAAATTATTTCACTTGAGTCCACGGTCCAGACTATAACAATAATACCACCTAATAACGCTACACAGATAAGTACTCACGCCAATGAGCTTGCTATACAAGAACTACAAGAGCGCATGTCGCGAGAGAAAAATGTTGTTATTGCGGGGTTGCTTGAGCAAACGACCTCTGATTTATCAGATAGTCAATTGAGAGATACCGCCGAAATTCACACTATTTTCTCGGCCATAATAAAAGACTGCCCTAAACCAATTAAAACTTTCCGCCTAGGCAAGCAAACACCTGGAAAAAACCGCCTAATAAAAGCCTGTTTCACTGATAATGACATAACTAAGCGCCTATTGCGCAACAAAAGCAACCTACCTGAGAATATTAAGATCTACTCGGATCAAACTCCTTCGCAGAAGAAATATATGGCTGACCTTAAGGCTGAACTGCTTCAACGACAGCAAAACGGGGAAAAGAGCCTAATCATAAAATATGTCAAAGGAGTCCCCAAAATAATTGAAACTGACTCAAAAAACCACAACACTTACAACAAACATCACACCAACAACCAGTAACTGTCTGTGATAATGTCACACACCAGCTTATATCGGATTATCAACATCTATCAATCAGTAAATCACGCCTGAATTTCTTTTATACTAATATTAGGAGCATCAGAACAAAAGGCAAGTTTGATGAATTAAAATGCATTCTAAAATCTATGCCTGCCAAAATACACGCAATTCTTCTCACTGAAACCTGGATTAAATCAGAGGAACAAGCACAACAGATGACCATACCAAATTATACTCATTATTATAACTACAGAACAGACAAAATAGGTGGCGGCGTCTCAGCTTACATACACGATGATTTAAAACATTCTCAGATTGACTCAATTTATGACAGTGGGAACAATTACTTGTGGATCAATCTTGGCAGTTATGGATTAGATATAGGAGTTATTTACTACCCAGGGGATACTAACTACAACCAGTTCCTAGAAACATTAGACGAACAAATACAAAAAAGAAAACGAGCTATACTTTTCGGTGACTTTAATATAAACATACTTAATACAGACAGAAAGACTAAACAATACAAGACAGTTCTAGAGGCATCCGGATATAATATACTGAACAATATAGATATAAACTACTGCACAAGAGAAACCAACACGACTAAGACAATAATAGATCACATAAGCACAAATTTGATGAACGACCAATTTCAAATGGAAATAGTTGATTCACCCTTATCAGACCACAAACAAATAATACTACAATTAAAAAAGACTTTACAACCTACGAAACAGAGAACTACTTATGAGGCTATTAATTATGAACAACTACATGACACAATTAAAACAACTATACCATCACTAAACCTATCACAAAATAACTACATAATACTAGAAGACTTCATTAAAACCCATATATCTAATAGCAAGGTAACAAAAATAAAGATACTCAATCCGCCACGGCAAGACTGGATTAATAAAGATATCATCGATTCTATAAGCAAGAGGAACAAAGCTTGGAACAATTACAGACAAGACCCAGAAAATGAAGAATTTAAATTAGAATTTCAAAAAGACAAAGACACCACAGCAGAGAAAATAAAGAACACTAAAGATAAATATTATTATAAAGAATTTAAGAAATGCAGCAACGACTCAAAGAAAACATGGTCTCTAATAAACTCACTGGCTCATAATAAAGTTAAATCTAGCTGTGCCCCTTCAAAATTAATATACAACCAACAAACGATAACGAATCCCATTGAAATATCCGAAATTTTTAATACCTTCTTTTCCACAATTGGTTCAATTTTGGCTCAGCAAATTCCTGTAGAATATCATGACAATAATACTCACACATTACCTTGCCTAAATCAAACTGACAGAGTGATTGTTTCTGACCTAAAGCCATGCACTCCTAACGAAATAGGTAAAATAATAAATAACCTTGACTCAAATTCTAGCACCGGCGTAGACGGGGTTAGCACAAAGGCAATAAAATGCATAAAAGACCTTATAACTCTTCCACTGACATTATGTTTTAACGAACTATTATCTAAAGGCGAATTTCCACAATCTTTAAAAATTGCGAAGGTCACTCCCATTTACAAGTCAGGACCAAAAACTGAGGCTGGTAACTATCGTCCCATCTCCGTTCTACCAGTGATCTCAAAAATACTTGAAAAGATTTTATACACCAGACTAGACGACCATCTAACTTCCATAAATTACATATCTGATCGGCAGTACGGATTTAGGTCAAAATCGAACACCCTCTCAGCAACCATTGATTTGGTAACAAAAATCAGACATAACATTGACTCAAAAAATATAGCTTTAGGCATATTTATAGATTTAAAAAAAGCTTTCGACACCGTTAGCCACCCACTTCTAATAAAGAAACTTGAAAGCGTTGGGATAAGCGACAAAGCACTAAAAATGTACGATTCTTTTCTAAGTAATAGATATCAAACAGTTAAAATGAACGATGTGCAAAGTAGCCTATTGTCAATATCCTACGGTATCCCGCAAGGATCCATATTGGGTCCTTTACTGTTTCTGGTCTACATAAACAACATACATGAACTAGAATTACATGGAGAGATCACGTTATATGCAGATGACACGTGCCTTTTCTATTTTGGGTCATCAATCCATGATTTGATCACAAAAGCGCAACTTGATCTAGACAAACTTCTAAGATGGTTTCGAACAAATCTATTAACAGTAAACACATCTAAAACATGTTACATGTTATTCAAGGCCAAGAACAAACAAATCCCATCACATGAACCACTAACCTTAGATGGAACGGCACTTGACAGGAAAGACTCTGAAAAATATTTAGGACTAAGACTTGATCAAAATCTTAATTGGCACACACAAATAGATCACATTAAACATAAACTATCATCACTATCAGGTTTACTCCGCAACATAGCCAAATGCCTTCCAAAACAAGTCCGTTTAAATATATATAACTCAATGGTCAAGTCACACTTACTATACCTTATAGAAGTGTGGGGCAGCGCTGCAATAACTAAATTATCAGAACTGCAAACCCTACAAAATAGATTAGTTAAAATACTCTTTCATTACCCATTCTTAACACCTACAGATAAAGTATACAATGAAACAAAGATTATGAATATCCAACAATTATATAAATACACAACATGCATACTGGTAAGAAAAATTCTAGACAAATCCATTCACACAGACATTGAATTTAGAACAAAAAGTCAATCGGATTACCACATTGCCCGTAGGGCGAATCAAATTGCTTTGCCAACAACTAGAACAAATTATGGAAAAAGATCTATATACTACGAGGGAGCACAACTATATAATAATCTACCCACATCTATAATAAGTGAAATCAATTTCAAAAGTTTTAAGAGGAAGTTGTATGAGCATATCATTTGTCCAAAATGATATGGTCATATAATTTCTCCTTATTTCAACATTTTGTAAGTCTAGCTACTCCAATATAATTTCTTGTATAACTTATATATTACTTACTTTTAACTGTTTAGCATACTCTTATTTTATTGTCTCAATGTATACCTACTGGACGACGAAATTACTCTGTACTCTAATTATTAAGTTCTCATGTAAATGACAATGTCGAAATGAGAATAAATGTCTTTAAACTGAATAACTTAACGTTTAAAATTACCAAACAAAGAAATAAGTTATATATTAAAAAGAAAATCTCCAAATCCTCTAACGCTCCAGGTAAATAAAACTAGATAAAGTTTTTACCGTGCCGCTGGACTGCAAAGTCTGGTCGAGTGTGAGAGGTCATACGAATTCTACACATTTAAATAGCATATTGTTGTCAAAATAGAAGTACCTATTTCTATGTCTCATCTGTTTCATGGTTCTTAGTGATTTACCAGTAACCCTGTACAAACAAACCTATTATGGATACGCTTGTATTTAATTACTTGATAATATCTCCAAATCTTTTTATATTTTACAGATAACTGTTTTCCTTAAATAATGAAAATGCGTCCAGCCTCTTCGCCTGATGACAACTCTATGAATTCCGTGTAGAGGTGTAATGGTTTTTTTTTCATGTATGAACATGGTTCATCTGTGAACAAGGCGATCTAGTAATATATAGAGGTGGTAATATAACACCTGCTAATTACATTCGCAATTATCCAAGTAGAAGTGCATACAAGTCCTACTTAATACTGCGATTTGCCTCTCATCCAGAGATGACATGAGAAGTTTCTCCTTAGCCCAGTTATTATGGAGTAAAAACAGAATTTATTTTTGAGAAACTCTACCCCCGTTACTACGCTGCTTATAAGAACTTTGTTACAGAACTTAGCAGTAACAGAAGATATCAGAATATTCTTAAAGCAATGAAAAACCAAAGTACGGCACGAATGTCACCATATTATGCGACACGAAAATTTTAAGTACAATTAAATAAAGTTACCTTCATGAGCTTAGGGAATAGCGAGTATGCGAAGAACTTCAGAAACTGTTTAAATTTGAACGTGGTAGCGGCCTTGCCCATAGCATAGAACTGGTTGTTTTCATCCAAGTTTGAGTCTACCTTGAGACCGAAGGCGCAGGATGCAATCACGTCATTGGCGTATCTGGTTGTCAGGTCCTTTACTTCTACGTCTATAGAACCAGCTGAAAGGAAGAAAACCTTATATAATGTATGTATATGTTGAGAAATAGCAGATATAACTTTTTTCTCGAGAAAAGTCTTTCGTTTGTAGAAAAAGTTATGCTTACTTTTTGACGCCTGAATTTTCTTTTTAAGAGCCTTGATCATCTGGTCACCAACTTCTACCATAAACGGTACCATGACTCGGATCTTGGAACTAGTGAAGGCTGGACTTAGGGTAGACCGCATGTCTCGCCATTCTTGCCCTGAAAACGATTGGTGTGAATGGTAGTTTAAGTCCTACCAAAATTATATACTATGTTTGTCCTACAGTCTTTTTACTACATTTTTTTTGTGTTAATGAGTGTGACAGAACCTTTGTACTCGTAGTGCCTTGAGTCGCTAAACTGATATAAAACCTCATTTCACGTGCCTTCCAGTGCAGTTTTAAAATAATTATAGCGGTATATCTATAATACTTTCATCATCTTCCTGCCTTTATCCCATATTATGTAGAGTAATATTATTATATCTACTTTAACAAAGAAAAAAATCTCCCGCCGTTGCCGTGGAACGAGAAGGAGAAGAAGAACGTGGAAGGAGAACGGCATCTGCAGGGCCCAAAAGGCCATTGCACAGCGGATGGTGAGAGCATACCGGTCGGCAGATTACTCGGCAGCGAGCGTTCTGGCCAGCACTCATGAGACATCAAGGCGTCGGTGCATGCCAGGGAGTATGAGATGAGTGCTTTGAAGAACCAGTTGCCTCGGCACTTTGCCGTGAGTTGGAAACTTGGGTTTTTGGTGGGTACGCCTTTTTGGTGGCCTTTAAATGGTGTTGGTCGTGCCGAAAGGGAAATTCCACACGATCACTCATGTCGCCCAGGCCGTGGACGGTATGTAGTTAAAAAAAGAAAATATTATTATTTCAAGCAAATGCCTTAAATTTAATTTTATTATCATAAAAAAAATTGAGTTATTATTGGATGAGAAAATTATTCCTAACTATTGTTCGTACTCGTATTAGGTACTGCTTGTTAGTTTCTCTGGTCTCTCTCTGACAAGCTCTGGGGCTTTAAGATGTTTACCTTTCAAGGACACCAGGCTCCGGCCAAACATCGGGTCTGTATTCTCGTCGATAATAACCCGATGGTCGGTGAAGTAGTCGAAATCTTTCACTGCAATCTTCTTAATCAGTTCTATGTCTCGGATGAGCACTGTCGGGTTCGAGAATTCGAATCTTCCTATGAATCTGAGAAAAAAATATTTTGCTTTTATTGCTTAGGTACTAGATACTAGCTGCGCTCTGCGATTTCTGCAACGTAATACCTGTAAAATTATTATTTTAGTGCACCACCGTATTTATCTGTATGTAAATCCTCTTCATTCATGGGTTGTCTGGAATAAGTCTTTTTATAGCGATAATACCGCCTCTCCTATATCTATTTTAATTATCGCTTGTACATTTTTTGTTTATATCTCTCTTTTTGGATTGTTTTTTTTTGTGTGGTGCGTAATCTAATCTTAACTTATACTAGCTTAGCGGAAGTCTACCTCATAAAAACCTATATGTGTTCCAAATTTCAACTCAATTCGTTCACTGGTTTGGGCTGTACGTTGATAGATAAGTCAGTCACTCTTTCCTTTTATATATTTAAATATCGCCTCTTCTATATTTATTAACGCTTGTACATTTTTTGTCTATAACTCTCTTTTTGTAATGTATTTATTTTTTTGTGTGGTGCGTACAACTCCCTGTAACTCCTTTATGAAGTCCGCAAAAACGTGGTCCCAAACTCACACCACTAAATTATAATACTCACACGACACACGGATATACATAAGCAATCACCATGCTAAATTTATTTTCTGTACATGAACTCGCTCATTCATTCATTTGGGGTGTCATTTTACTTAGTCGGATAGTGTTGAGTGAAACAGAAATATTCGATCAACATGTACAAACGGGATGGACAAAACAAAGGAGTACAAATTTATTAAGAAAAAACTAAAATAAAAATGGCAACATTCTACCTATTTCTTTCAAACTGATTCTGTCAAATTTGACAAAAAAATTGTAAACAATAACAATGTTGTTCGTATTTTTAATTATTAATAAGTTATTTGAAGATTTTTCACAATAATGTTGGTGAAATGAGTAAAATAATCCGTGGCGGTGCTTGCCAAATGAATTACAAAATGTACGAGTATATATACGGCGTATGCAGCAGTTGCAAATAGAAAAGTGGTTGCTGCTATGACTAAGTGTTTCTAAGAGAACATCGTATATATCAGGTACGTTTATGTTAGATTACACAACAGTACCTACATCATCAAGCTCATTGAATCTCATCATTGAAAACGTACTATTATCGTTATTTTGTCCATAAATAACTATTTTGTGTTATCTATTTGTTTACAACTAAAATCATAAAATATATTATAGTATGACTGACAATTTTTGATACTTTTCATGTTGTCCAAGTTTAATGATGAAAAATTGTGTTTTAGGATTCCGTACCCATAGGGGGAAAACGAGACCATATAACTATGACTTTGCTGTCCGTTCGTCTGTCTGTCTGTCATCTCACGAACCGTGATAGTTAGAAGGTTGAAATTTTCACGGATGTATTTTTGTTGCAATACTAAAAATAAAATAAAATAAAAAAGGGGCTCCCAAACAACAAAGTGCTTTTTTCTGTTTTTTTTTTTGTATATATGAGATGTTTCAAGAAAGAGTTCAATTCAAAAGAGTCCGACTTGTACCTGGCATTTTTATTTTGTTTTAATGTATTAGATGTCCCTACGTACAAGTACAAATACAATTGTTTTATTTGGAAATTTCTTTTAACATTATATTCATGGCACCTATTTTACTGTTACCATACTGATACGCCTTTTTTACTTTTAAAAGATGATATTAATGTTATTTATTTTGTATTTTCTAGGCAAATCGGAATCATCAGTCAGAAAATTTGTTTTGGAAAGTATTAAAAATAAAGGAAAATGCCCGCCTACGTGACATCGAAAAGACCACCCCACCGCAAAAAATAAAGAATTGGATTACCTTAAATTAACCATTTATCATTTTATTTTATGTATTTTTGGTATTATATTTGTGTCATTTAATACATCGTCTTTTATTATCATTTTATTAAAAGTATCATTATTAGACGCATGTCTGTTTTATGTGAAGCATGTGTGTTACTTTTCACGCCAGAGCTACTTAACTGATTAAGCAGAGGTCAGTGACCAAGTACCGTAGCGAATTTAAAAAAAAAAATTAAAGTATCAAAATTGTTTATAGTTAAATTTGGTATTGCCATACGGGTAACTCAAGTATATTCTTTTATGTCAGACAAGGGTAACCTGGGTATGCTTGAAATAAAGCGAATATCTCATCAACCATGCGTGATGTCATGAGGAGTACAACAATAGAACGAAGCATTCGACAAGGTAATGGCAAATTTGGCAAATTTGCCAAATTTGGTACAGAGGTAGTTAGAATCCCCAAAAAGGATATGGAATAAGTTTTATCGGTTTGTACAAATGTCAAAAATCCAAAATGTCCAACTAGTATTAATGTCCAATACTAATTTGGTTAAACACTAATTTGGTCCAATAAGGCTTACGTCCAACTAGGAAAAATGTCCAACACGAATAATGTCCAACATGAATTTGGTCCAAAATGAAATTAAGAATAATGTCCAACACGAATTGGTTTATTTTTGATGGTGTCATGGAAGAAATGAAAGGTCTTGGGGAGATGACCTTTCAGATGACAGCTGTCAAACTTGAAATGACAAAATCTGGAAGATCTTCAAAGTTTTTTAATTTCTTCTATGACAGCGTCTGCTTAGGACGAGTATTTTTCGAGATATTAACGTTTCAAGTTTGACAGCTCTCATCTGAAATGACAATCTCTCCAAGACCTTTAATTTCTTCTATGACAGCATTTTTTTTATGTGATGAAGTAGAAGACGAGCAAGACGCTCTCCTGATGTTAAAAGATAACGACTGCCCATAATCAGTACAGTGTTACCTAGGATTTCACAATTATGTGAAACTCTAGGAGCACTGCACCAACGCTTCTTACTCAAGAGTCATGAGATGTTAAGACTCTTTAGCCCAGTAATTTCACTAGCTACAGTGCCCTTCTACCGGAGCACAGTGATGTTTGCACATCACTGCTCAGGCGGTAGAATAACTGGCACTGTTGGGGTACCCACCTAGACGACCAAAGGAACCGCGGAAGGAGGGAGGAAGGAAAGGTTCCTGCAAAGGAAGTCTACCCCCGGTAAAAGCCAGCATATTGATGTTTCAAGTTTGACAGCCGTCATCTGAAATGACAATCTCTCAAAGACCTTTAATTTCTTCTATGACAGCATCAGTCTAAGACGAATATTTTCTAAAATATTGACGTTTCAAGTTTGAAAGCTGTCATCTGAAATGAAGATCTCTCCAAGATCTTTAATTTCTTCTAAGACGAGTATTTTCCGAGATATTGACATTTCAAGTTTGACAGCTGTCATTGCATTGGAAATAAAGATTGTTCACTAGGTACGTGACACTTTTAATAGGACTACGGGATTAGCTATTGATAGAACCACGGATAAAATAAAACTTTATTGGACATTTTTACGAATGGACGTTTTAGAATGGACAATTTTCAAATTGGACCTTTTTACGATTTGACATTTTTATAAGTGAACTATTTTCCGAATTGGCATTTTTATGATTGGATGTCTATAATATTTGTCATTTTCCATAATTGGACATTAGTCGTATAAACCTGGGCTTTCGATCGGTGTCGGCTCGTACGGTGATAAAAGCGCGATGCCAGAATCAGGTCGAATCAGGCCGAGCCGGGGGGGGCCGTGTCAGGTGAATTCTTCACTTTAGAGGTTTTTTCTTCAGACTTTTATTCAAAGTCATTATTGATTTAATTCAAAAACAAATGCTTTTATTTATTGTACAAAAATAACAGCTTTGTAGCGGGGATGAAGCCGTGGGTTTAGCTAGTATACAAAATAAATATAACGTTACCTAATCAAATGCGAATGCAATAAACGACCAAAATAACATTGTTTCAGCCATGCCTAGTTTACCCTATATTTTTATGTATTTAATGTCAACTAAAATAGAAATTATATAATTTGGTTTAAAATAATATTTGTTAGCTGTGATAAGTTTTTCCTGCTTTTTACTGCCTTCTTTCCATTTTTACACCAATTTACCACACAAAAGGTCATTTTTGTCCGTTAACTATATTATTTTGGATATTTTTAAAAATCAAACGATGCGTGCATCTGTCGCTGAGCGCGTTGTGTGACTGAGCGGCGGGTGAGTTGTACTTTTTACGCCCCGCCCATATAGTTGTACTTTGCATTGAATCACTTTTTGAGCTGTGTTCGACTTCTATTATTTCCCTAATTCGTTGGGTGCGTAATCTAATCTTATTTTATAAGACAAATAATTAATAAGGAGTATGGTAATTTACCTTTCTTCAGGAAATTTATAATACAACTTATTGATATGATCGACGAAGTGCTCCATCTTGAAGATCACTCGCATCAAGTTCCCGAATGGAGGAATAGGCCGAACGTGTTTCACTCCTCGTTTGTTGAAGAATGAGAATCCCTTTTGAAAGTACAGGTACAACGCAGCCACTAGGGCCACGGTCCAGAGGAGGATCAGGATCATGGTCTGTTGGATAGAACAAGTCATAGTTTTAATCATAGTCTTGAATCATCATTAGACTAAGTTCCTCTACTGTCATATAGGTATCATCATCATCAGCCTATGTTCGTCCGCTGCTGGATATAGGCCTCCTTCATATATACATCACTTTTATCATTATAGGTCAGCCTTAGACCATCGCGTGATGTTAAGACGATGCGGCTGAAGATGGTAGGTGACTAAACCTAAAAGGCGGGATAAATCCTTTCCTAGCTTCTTTCCTACTAATGTTATAAATGCGAAAGTATGGACGTATAGATTTGTGTGTTTGTTACATGTTTACGCCTAAACGACTGAATCGATTGAGCTAAAATATGGTTCACAAGTAGCTCTGACCCTGGAATAATACATAAGCTACTTTTAAGCGTTTAAAATCACTCAGGCAGTTTATAGGCGACCTTGAAAAAGGGGGTCAAAATCATGAATTCAGTGTGACATATTTTATGAAAAGGAGGTCATAAGGAGGTCTGAGTTCCCTAGAGGACGTCTTTCGACTGATGATGACAAATAGACGACATTAAACTAACTGGCTTATCACGTTTAACTGTTAGTCCAACTTATTTTTAGCACAAAAATACCGGAAGATACCAATTTTTGATATAGCATCCGAACAAAATGGCTTATTTCATACGTTTCGTGCGTCATTGGTCGCACATCCAATTGCTTTATTACAAAATTACCGTTTGCTGGCGCCTAACTGTTCTAATTGCTAAATAGTATAATTTTTTGATGCGCCAGGAAACATTCTCCTTTATATCACGCAATGAACCGCTGATTATTGTTATCAGAGTGTATAACCAAAATACTAAATCAGCTTTTTTCCAGCAAGAAGAATTGTATGTATACTTAAGTACATACAATTCTTCGCTAAACTTTCTAGAATTTAATAAGTATATTCTGATGCGAAAAAGCCTTTGCCGAATCTTTCCTGAAAATCTTTCACGTTTTACTTTTGCCATATAAGATTTTTAAAATAATCTTTCTTTTCGAAAGCTAACTGCGATTATAATTGGAAGGAATCTTGTAATCTCTTTCTACATAAATTAAATTAAATTTTTCTTAGTATCTCATAATTATTGCTCATAATAAACTCACATAATATTTATCTCGTATCAACAGATAAAAAGTCGTTTAAACGTAAAACAAGTTAAAAATCGAGACGTGTGGTCATGCTAGCGGTATGGATCTGACTGAATGAATATTGAACATTGCGATAAGAATTTGGAATGAAAACAAATGACGTCGTAATTGTTCACTTTTGCTATCTACTGCGCTAGCGGATTAGCTTGTTGATTTTTGTGATAAAAGCGCCAAATTTAGCTCACGTGGAGACCTATGCTATGAAGAAATATTTAATCATAGGACATATGTCACGGATTTGACTCCATAGAAGCGGTCAAACTCAAGGTAACGCGAGGGCGCGTCGCGATCGACAGGGATTTGCAAGCAGCAGCAGATTAGCAGAGGTTAATTTTTTTATTTTTTATTTAAAATGTAAGAAGACGAGCAAGACGCTCTCCTTACGTTATGAGAGAAAACGCTGCCCATAATCACTACAGTGCCACAATAGAATTTTACAATAATGTAAAATTCTAGCTGCACTGCACCAACGCTTCTTACCTAGGAGTCATAAGATGTGACTCTTGAGTAAGAAGCGTTGGTGCAGTGCTCCTAGAATTTCACATAATTGTGAAATCCTAAGTAGCACTGTACTCATTATGGGCAGCCGTTATCTCTTAACTTCAAGAGAGCGTCTTGCTCGTCTTCTACTTCACCACATAAAAAAAAAATGTTCAGATTCTATAGCCCGGCCTAGTGGTAGTTGTAGAGGTGCTTAACCCATTAATTCCCAAGGGTAAAAAGAAACACATATTCATAGGTTTTCTTGCTAACTATGTTTTTAAATACGTCCACAAGTGAATTAAATTAAAAATTAAAAAAAACCCAACGCAATACGTAATTCACCATTTTTTGATGGCGGCTATGTTGGATTTTAAATTTTATATAGTGGCCTGTATTCTACTTGTTAAGCCCTTTCTTTTGATACCCATATTGAGGGGGTCGTGGAAGAAAAAAGTAATCTGCCATTTTGTAGCGGCCGCCATCTTGGACCGATTTCCACCAAACATGGCTGTGACTCATCAGACGTGTCCGCCTCGGACCAGTGGTGGTCTGTCAGCTTTCACGCCTGAGTAGTTAGGTGCCGGCCGACTCCTATTTAAAGGTTAGAGCATGAGAGGGTCGGGTTTCCGTGGGTTGAGTTACCGAGGCTTGGGGAGAGAAAGTGTCAAGAATTTATATAAAGAAGGGCGCCAGACACTCGCTCCGCCAACAAAGGTGTTCCGTGAATTCAAACAAAAGTTTTCTAATAAAATATATATTATCTGCCAAATATTAGCTTCTTAGTCCTTTAGGTTATAATCTAAGTTCGATTATCTCTAGTAATCACAAGAGTTAAAGTTATTAAAATCTTGGGCGGCTAGCGGCCCTTACAAAAACTAAATATCAATAGGGTAGTTACAACGTTACATAAGCATAGCCACAAAATAGACCAGAAACACTGGTCGTCACAATAGGTTATCTAAAAATAATAGTATAACTGGCAGTTTACAAACACTGGTGACTTACAACACCGTGCATACATATGTGTCTTGATAAGTTTCGTAATTAAGTAAAATAAGGGGCCTATGGCACCGCCGATATAAAGGGCATCTAAAGCGCCATAGTTAAACACTGTAGTTGAACGCCGTTACTAAACCAGCGTAGGTAGACACTGTAGATAAACCGGTGGCAAAAAAGCACCGTCCATAAAACCGGGCAAAAACACCGTCCAGAAAAACGCTGTAGTTAAACAGGTCCATAAAAAAAACCAGCGTAGTACAAACACCGTTCCCCGCGTAGAGCAAATAACCACGTTCACGCGTAGGGCGAACAATGCTTCACACGTAGGGTAAAAAAAACCACGTTTCCAGCGTAGGGTAAAAAAACGATGTTTCACGCGTAGGGTAAACACTATTTCCAGCGTAGGGTAAACACTATTTCCAGCGTAGGGTAAACACCCTGGAACAATACAATTCCAGTGTTAAAATAACTATAACCACAAAAAGAAAAGAACGCGGCCCTAGGTACACTTACCACGTTTCCAGCGTGGGTGTTATTTTCATAAATGGGAGGTGGAGCGATGCGACAAGACTGCTGCTCGACTCCCAGGCCGATGAAAAATTTCGGTATAAACTTGAAATCAGTCCAACACAAATGGAGGAGAGGCTCCCGGGCACGACTATCTGCAAGTGTGGCGCAAGGGCAAAGCCCGAAGGCCTGCCCTCACGCCGTTATCCCAATTTTCTCGAGGGACGCCTTCTAACAATCCTCACAAAAAAAAAAAACCCCGAATGGCCGCGGTCAGTGTGACCAGCATTACCATCGAATAAAAATTCTACCAAAAATATAAAAAAACGAGATGTTAGAATTCACCAAATATATGAAAAACTGAGTTTCCTAAAGCCAAATATTATTAAGTCCAACAATCAAAATACTCTGTATATCAAAACAGCAGAAACCCGAAGACACCCTGAGAGAAATTAACCTACAACGAATGACCCCACCTTCGAAGAGCTGATACGAAGTCAACGTTTATTTTGGAGGACATTTCCCTCCGAATATCAACGTGAAATTGAATCTAATTAGAAAATATACCAAAACAGTAATTATTTTCATTTTACTAATTATCTTCTAAAATGTCATAAAGTTTATTACCTGGTCACACCAAATAGTTAACTTTTTAAATAAGTTCCATTTACACACGTCGAATCCTCAAAATGATAAAAAACCGATAAAACCAATTATTTCTTTATGGTTTTTTGGTGACACTTGACCCCATGTTTTGCATATGTCAACTTCAAATGGCAACCATCAATGAACGTCAATGTCATATGATAAAATGTTTTTGAAATCAGATTTACTATTCTTATGAATTTACATAATATTATGTGAAAACCAACTAAATGGCAGATTATTATTATCTTCCATGGAAAGTACTAAGTGACATTATGATTCTAAATGAAAGGATTAAGTGCTAAAGGTAATTTTGTTACATGGCTATGAACACTCTCGACTAACTCTACTTTCAAACAAAAAAAACTAAACCAAAATCCGTTCATCCGTTTGGGAGCTACGATGCCACAGACAGACACATACACACACACACACACACACACACACACAGACAGACAGACACGTCAAACTTATAACACCCCGTCGTTTTTGCGTCGGGGGTTAAAAAAGAGAAAATTGTAGTAAAAAAATATTGATTAATTAGTATACATTCTACAACATGTTGCGTCGGGGTAACGTTGGGACTAGTGGTCTTCTATTTTACGAGCAAGTTGAACAACGCTTAAATACATGTTATTATTGTGAATTACTCAAATTATCAAAAAGGATTAAAATCTTTGAAATATTTTGAGTAGATACTTCACAATCATAACTCGGTAGCTTACTGCATAAAAAACCATTACATAATATACAAAGAAATATTTACTATTCACATTATTTTGGTACTATTGAAGCAACTGGGACTGCTAATTTTGTATCATAAATCTATGACCGTTCCTCGACCTTTTAGGTACAGCAGCGGCTCTAGCATACAAGCAAATTGACATACGAATAAGACTCCCATTCCACTGTCAAGAGTATTTGACGTTTTGTAAGAGTACAATGACATTGGGAATAGCTAAATTCTCTTATTTATGGTAGGAGTCTATGGTTATTTTTTTTTTAATGTCTTTACTTGCTATACACGGTGCGACTGACAGAAATGACGATATTGATTGTGCAAAGACGCACATAATTACGATGGTTGTCTTTTGCATTCAATAAAGCCCGTTCATATCGGTTTGTAACAAACGCGCGTGGAATGTGCCTTAGTGTATAACGTATGCCGCTTTAGTCTTTTTATGATAATAAAAAGGCATACAGTTTGAAGCGTACGCTTTACGCCCATAAAACGCGCGATGCTGTGTTTACAAGGGGCGACCCTGACTATTAGCCGGGATATACGCTAGGAAGAAGAAGAAGCGCGATGAAAAAATAAGCGCAAAATTCTGAATAAAATGTATCTTTAAATCTCTAGCATCTCAATAGGTTCTACGCCTATTCGAAAGTAATCACTAGGGACTAGGCCCGGACTGTAGGGTAGATGTTTGATTTTTTTTTCATCCCGCACAGCAGCATTTACCTACAATACGCGCGTTAAAGGATTTTTTTTTGTTGATTAGTTATTTCTTATTTAAACAAACTGAAAAATTAGGAAATAATCACCGAAATGTTAGAATATTTAAGCGTATTTCAATTCAACTGTGTATATTGTATAAAAATATGAAAATGTCAAAAATGCGTTACTTTTCTTGTTAAAACGTTACTCTTTGTATATTTGATAAGGTTACTTTTGTAGATAAGGCACTGGCAACACTGCCCTGTTCCGACCTCCTGGAGATTTTTAAAGTTTTCAGGAATAAATTATCTGATACTAAAATAAAATGCGTTACGCCTGCTCTCCCATCGAGGGTACGGGAGGGTTATGTGGGACTCCCGTGCAGAGCGACTTCACGGGTATACCCACTAAAACAACCCGGCGGCACTCCCGCAACGGCTTTGTGACGGAGGTCTGGGAATAGGCAGAGCCTTGCATCCAGTCCTATAATTCTCAGGCTAGAGGTAAAATAACTGTGAACGGTCTATACCATACACGGCAGATGACGTCAAACCGCGCTACGACACAAGGCTCTTCAAAAGCACCAAGTGTGAAACTAGCTTAACAATAATAAAAGCAGCCAAGTGCGACTCCGACTCGCCCATGAAGAGTTCCGTAGCAGCAAATAACATTATATAAAAGTTCTTATAGTTTAGGTTGCAGGTAACTTAAATTGCGGTTTACGATTTACTAGTAGACCCGCGCATACACAAACAAACAGTGAACAAATAATACCTACTAGTATTCTTTTATCTGTGCCTATACATTTAGTCTTTTACTTAATTTGTTTGTAAAACTTAATTCCGCACTCGTTGGTAATTTGGCCGCATTTTAAATCTGTGAAATCTTTAAAAGTATAATTTATTCAAATTACACGCTGTAAAGGGCCATATTGTTCTATATTTAATGCACAATTTATTTACTTAGAGCCCTTTTCACGAAAAGAGTCCCTTTAGCGGGGCGCCACCATCGCGCATAAAAAAATTATAACATTCTGATTTCTCATATTTAATTTCTTAATTTAATTAATTTTTACTTTATGAAATAAAAAAATATTAACGATATGAAGTACAGTAATAATTATCGATTAAATTAAATAATTTAGTTCCGCTATATTCCGCGGGACCTCTTTCGTGAAAAGCACTCTAAATGGATAAGAATTAATGCTATATAGCTTAAAATCGCTTCGTTAATAGCGTGCTCATTTCTTGTAAAAAAATAAAGGATAAAAAATGGTTATTGTGGATTATTCTTAAGGACAGACAAAAGAAGAAGAGAAGTCATAGGGACAGAGAGACGCGGAATGTGACTTTGTTTTATACTAAGGATTCCGTTTTTTTTTCATTTGACTACGGAACCCTAGAACCATAGCCAGTGCTTTATCAAATTTTTTTAGCAGGAACCATAAACAAAAGAGTGTTCAATGCGCGCGCAACTTCGTCAGCAGCGATCCAAAGTCAGTGATGTGCAGGTTACAATATCGAACCAAAATGAAAATTATCGATAAAATCGAACAAAAATATTACAGAGAAGTGTTTGAATAAAAAGCAAAAATTAAAATACATTCTGTGATTTATTATGCCATTGTGATGATACTATATCAGAGAGATATAATTACGATAGTTAATATTATTATAATAACATTGTCTAAATAACTAAAAGGACTGAGTGACTGACTGATCTATCAACGCCCTACAGCCTAAATCGCTGGACGGATTGGGTTGAAATTTGGAAAACAGGTAGGTTTTTTGACGTAGACCTCCGCTGAGAAAGGGTTTATGTCATGTTTTATAATGACTAAGTATGTGTAATGTGTACCAATGCTGTTTTACTTATATGGAAGTGCAATGTTAATAAGGTAAACAATAATAAAACACGAAATGAAACAAATATAATATTTAATACATTTATAGAAAGTTTTGTGGTTGAGTCAGCCAATTAGGGCTGAGCAGAAGTGTTCCTTGAATATTTTATTGGTGGCGCTAGTGCGCAAGTTTACCTTATTCCCTCACCTGTTGTTCAAGCTCTAGGAGCTTGCTGTCAAAAAGCACGCATCTGTTTGACCAAAAGTTGTCCTTAAGTTAGATGCAATTTTTTTGGATTTGCATGCATCTTTTTGATTGAATGCCAATAGTCACGGACAAATTTATACATATGACTTTTAATTTCATCACCCATAAATTGAGATAGCGTCACAAAATTCGCAGCACAAACACATAATTTATTAACAACATGATACTTATTATCTAAATATATAAAAGGATAGACTGAGTGACTGACTGACTGATCTATCAACGCACAGCTCTAACCGCTGGACGGATTGAGTTGAAATTTGGCATATAGGTAATAAGGCGTAGACATCCGCTAAGAAAGATTTTTAAAAATTCAACTCAACGTGCAAGAAAGGGGCCCAAAGTCAAGTAACATACTTCAATAATGGCAACGTTATCATGCAAGCTAAGATATCTTTTTAAATCAATTAATAATTAAAACCATAGTTACCGTAAAGGAAGACAATGGCACTTCGTTTTTACGTAACTATACAATACTAAGGCCTAAATGAGAAGTCAGCAAAGTGCATGGAACTCATAACATAGTAGTGGTCGTTTTAAATTTTCTTTTATACTTTCCTCCCCGGCAATGTTAACCATTTCCTTTTCAGCGATATGTCAGCTGGAAATCTGTGAAAAGTAAAGGTCGTAAATAGTATTTGATAAAACATGATTATCGAATAATCACGGACTCTCAATATGTCACATCACTATTCAATTTGTAAACAAACACCACTGAGCATATAAACACTACAGACTACAACTACTGAATTAAACTAAGAAAAATACCGATTATCTAGAAATGAAAGCCGTACGATTATAATATTATGCTGAATAAGGATTATTTAACATGAACTACATACACAAAATCAATCTACTAACAGAAAAGCGATGCTTACTAACCTATGAAAAGTCAATGATTGGGTACTTACGGATTATTTAGCTCTGCGTTGTTTTATACTGTGTGCAATATTTTTTTCATTATCAGTCAAAGCATGGTAAAGAGATGCATATTATATAGGTCACGATTTCCATTATATAACTATTTTTTGTCACTGAAAATATGTCACTAACGATTCAAATACTATCAATTTGTAAACAAACGAAACATTTGATTATGGTTCATCCACAATGTGTGACGAATGACTTGTCGAGCAATAGGTAGGTACGCCGAGTTGTTCGTCGGAGTTGGCTGACGCACACAGATTATTTACAGGGTTATTTCAGTACATTATGCTATATAGTGTCATAGACAGTACATAGCTATGGTGTATAGGGCCTTATTGGAGAGGCCATTGGCCATGTTTTGAGCGCAATATAATATGTTCCGTGAAATTTTACGTTTTCAAGATTTTTTAAAAATTCATTATAGGTTAGCTTTTGACCACGATCTCGCTTGATATTAAGCGACGATGCGGCCGTAGATGGTAGCAGTCTAAATCTAGTAGGCGGGATAAATCTGCCCTGGCTTCACTGAACATCATACCGGAACACGGTCACAATTACGGCTTGGCGACACGGTTTTTATCTATAATTTTTTTTTTTAAATCGAGGGGATAATTTATTTTTTAGTATCTTTGTACTCGGACAAAATATCAGAATAGTATTTGAATTATTATAATTAATAATTATTAATCAAATTAAATCTAATTTATCAAAATAAAAGATGCTTTATTTAAAAAAAAATGAATAGAATAGAATAATACTTGTCGGCTTTTCTACCCGAGTCAACGGAAAAAATAGTTTCATGAATGCATATAAAAATAATCTATGCTCCTCCGACTAACGACTCGGCGAGTCATTCCTCGCATAGTATGGATGAACCATAAGCCTCTTCATAGAGGGTAACTTAACTTCTTGGCGGAAACCAACTAGATAATATATATTCTATGGAAATCAATGTGATTAATAATATAAATGACATTTGGCGTTGACTGTCAGTGTTGTAATGACAGTGGGAGTAGTGACGAGTCATAGACAAGCAGCTTGCTACTCTTGTGAAACGTCAACGCTACTCTTAGAATAGCGGTGACAGTGGAATGGGAGTCTTATTCTTATGTCAATATTTTTATGTGCTCGGGCCGCAGTTAGAACAAATGAAATTAAAAAAAAAAAACTTTTTTAAAACAAGCTTTTATTAGCATCATAAAGTAGGTACTCCTCGTCAAGACAAATCAAATGAGCTCAAACTCGATGGGGTTGTGCCGTTTAATTACGGAGTTTTATGGCCACCTTCGAGCCCCATCATCAGATCAGCTCCATGTCATAATAATATTGCATTGTCATCTGATTTATACAGCCATGCAAAATTTCAGCTTAATCGGATACCGGGAAGTGGGTCAAATTAAACTTTCAAGATTTGATTACAGACAGACAGATAGACCGACAGACAGACAACAGACAGGTGAAGGTAAAAAGAAAAGCTAGTAAAATTGGCAGTGTTTTCTGCTGCATTAGTATTTTGCCATCATATTAGTGACGATCTCACTTTAATTTTACAAGCTTTATATTACTTTCACCTGTCTGTTGTCTGTCTGTCTGTCTGTCTGTCTGTAATCAAATCTTGCAAGTTTCATTTGACCCACTTCCCGGTTTCTAATTGAGCTAAAAATTTGCGTGCGTGTGTAAATCGGATGACAATGCAATATTATTTTGACATGGAGCTGATCTGATGATGGAGCTGGAAGGTGGCTATAGGAACTTTGTCATTAAACAACGCAACCCCATCGAGTTTGGGCTCATTTGATTCGTCTTGACGAGTACTTTATGATGCAAGATGGTAATGATAATTAAAGCTTGTTTTTAAAAAGTATTTTTAAAATTTCACTTGTTTAGGATTGTATTTAATAGGAAAATTAAGTGGATGGAAAAATAATGAAACAAATACCTTTAAAATTTACAACTTTATTTACCTCTCATATTTTTTATTTAGGTACCTTGATAAAAAAAATAACAACAGGTTATTTTTAAATATAGTTGAAACATAGTATTGGCACAATTTAATGTTTCTTTTAACATAAATATATTTAATAAAATATTTACAAAATAGGTATAAAAAATATTATTAATTATTATCAAATGTTTCAAAAAATATACTTTTTAATACTCTTCAATCTCCAAGTTTAGACTCAAAAAAATATTTGAGTAATTCCCACCTATCGTCTCCCACCAAGGGGCACCACTGGTGGGACAAGTGAAAATGTTTAGGTCGCTAAAAATATTGTAGTCAACAAAAGACGATAATTAATTACATAGGCGGATTTAGGGGGGGGGGGGCAGGGGGCCAAGGCCCCCCCCCAGAAGCATTGTGGAGTTACGTATTTTGAACATATTTCATGGTTAAGATGATTTTTTTTTTCTCAGCGCTCGCAGTAAGCTTCTAGCGCACTTATTATTAGGGGAATTTGAACTTTCTAACTGTTCACAGCGAGCTAAACACGCACTTTTTGGAGTAAAAATTATAATATTTTTGACCGTCTGCATCTTGCCCCCCCAGAACCAAATCCTGGATCCGCCAGTGATTATTTATTACAAAGCCATCATTACGAATAATTTATGTTTATAAATATTTACAAATCCAACGAAAATCCATCAGACTATAATCACATCTTATAACCCAAAACTTATTCTTCTCTGATGCTACATTTGAGCCAATGTCCTCCTTTGAGTCTTATATTGAACGAATCAACCGCGAGTTCAGCTGGAATGCAAGTCTTCGCACATGGAGATATCTCCATATGCTGCAGAAGCTGGTAGACCATGACTTTCATCTCGCAGAGGGCGAACCGTGAGCCTGAAAGACGTAAATATTCTTGTTTATTTTGGTTAAAGTTAAATTTCAAATCATTATTAAATAAATAAAAAAAAAAAAAAAAAATATTTCAGGACGTTTCACACAGCGCCACCTAACCCCAAACTAAGCAACTTAATGCTTGTATTATGGTGGTTAGGATAACGGATATAATACTTATATACTTTTCTTTTGTAAATACATACTTATAATAGATATTGAAAACCCACCCAGGCCAGAAACAAATACCTGTGGATCACACAAACATATGTCCCATGCGGGAATCGAACCCGCAACCTTCTGCGTTGCAGGCAGGTATTAGCCCACCGCGCCACAGAAGTCGTCATTATTAAGTGGGTCATAAGTAAGCCATTTATAGTGGAGCAGAGGGGATCAGAATTGACCAATAACAGTGCCAAAGAAAAAGCAAAAGCTTACCAATGCAGTTCCTAGGTCCAAGTCCAAAGGGCATGTAAGTGAAAGGTTTGATGTTATGCTTGTTCTCTTCAGAGAACCTTTCAGGGTCAAACTTCAGGGGATCAGGGAAGTAGTCAGAATCACGATGGATGGACCACACCGGGATATTGATGCCGACTCCTTTGGGCAGCTGGAAATTCACAGAGGTTTTTAATATGAATCATGAAGAAGAATTAATGAAAGAAAACAAAGATAGGTTTTTTAAAGCTAGATACAAAGACTGTTATGAGCAATTACCATCTGCAGCTCCATTGGCCAGGAGTAGCCATTGGCTGTAGTCAGGTCACTAAATATACAAAGTGCCTTATTAATAAAATTTAACTTACGATAAAGTCCTCCGTAGATTTGCTATTAGGTTTCCCGCAGTTATAATCTTTTAAACAGACTCTGTCTAGAGCTAAAGCTGGAGGCCATAATCTCAACACCTCTGTGAAACAAAATAAAAAAAATCAACATCCTTCTTAAATTTCTGAGTATAATGTGTGCAGGAGGACACTCACTTGTGAAGGTGACCAAGCAAAGATGGATTGGGACAAAAAATACTTGAATGACTACACATAATACAACTACATATATCTAATGTCAATACAACCTAAATACTCACTAGGATTGAACTCTAGGAAAGCAAAGGAGCTGATACTATTTAAGTAGGTATCTTTAATGGAGAAAGCGACGATTAAAAAAAATATCAAAATAAAATTAAGCGGAATGCTATACTGGTGAATATCATTATGTAAGAGATTCCTGGAAAAAATCTTACCAGACACAACCATATCCAAATAGGTCATATTTAATATGGAGTTGTAGTCGAATTTTCCATTGTTCTTTCGATGGTTCTCTTTGATCTCTTTCACCAGCTTGTCCTGGATTTCAGGATGCAACGCCAACTCGTGGAGGAGGAATGACATGACAGAGGAAACTGTCTCGAAACCAGCGATGAAGAAGAGGATGGCTTGTGCTACCAGGTCGTCATTGCTCCATTCTGCCAGCAAAATACATGTTTAGGTTTACTTATCCTGAGGTAAGAGAGAGAGAGATGAGATAAACATAAGATGAGATCTGAGATCTGATCTGAGATTCTCTGTACCTCTATATTTGTGGTGTTACAATAAAGAGTTTTCTACTCTATTCTATTCTATCCATTCAGTAATATTATTATTTTGATGTCTTTAAAGTTAAGTTAAACTAATTAAGAGGCTTTACGATTTTACCGTCCATAAGTGCTTATATCATCCTATAGTCTACTACGTCGTTATGTTTACTAACCGCAAATAATCTTTAACACCTTTATTATGTTTCCTCGATATCTAATTACGAATGACATGCAGGTACATGCTTCATCATTATGTACTTTGTATAAAAAATGCCTGTCTGCAACTATAATCATGTTGTTTTGATAAAATAATAAAAAATCACCCAAAGAAACTCATAATCATAATTTGTCATTATTGCATATCCTGTTAGTTGGTTTAGTATCATATTCAACAAGTAAAATTCGATTTTTATGCACAAGTGTTGAACGATATTATCATCTTCATTCTACATATTATTATCTAATAAATAAATTAACCAAAACTCTTCAAACCTCTATTAATTTCCTTTTTCCCTTCATGAGACTCCTCAACAGTTGCAAAACCTGCGTCTATATCCTTTGTGTGTTTCTCGTCATGTGTCAATTTTCCTGAAATAACAAAAATAAAATCCATGATTAGATTCTTTTTTTTTTCTTCTGCTTTTTATGATTTTGATTTCTTATTACTCATTGAATGTCTTAAATATCGTATCGTATTTCCCAATATCATGGATGCACGCAGACTGTATGAAAGTAAATAAATTTCATTTAAAAATGTTTTACATATTATTTTGTTATTATTACATCTGTAGGAACCAATTTTGCATAGTTAATTCCTAAAGAATCTGGTCTAAGAGTAAGCTCTCCCGCATCTCTGGAAGTCCGCAAGGTGATATCTATTTGTCCACATATAAACAGAAGTAGGCACAACATTTTTATTTTATAAATCATATTACAATAAATTCTAACCTTTTTTGGCTTCCATGAGCAAATGGATCATGTCTGGCCTGATGATGTTCTTAACCTCCCGGTCACGCATAGTTCCCATCACCAGCTCACGGAAGAAATCTTTACTTTCGGAGCTGAAGAGACTCACTTTGAACATCTGAAGAAATGAAATGATTATATAATGTAATAGTATGTTCTGATTAAATTTACGTTATGTAACTCTGTGCCTAGTATTTTGTAACCTAGTAAATAAGTTTGAAATTGCACAGAAAGCTTCAACATAATACTAATATTAATTGATGAAGCTGAAAGTTTTGTGCGTTTTGTAAGTTTTGTGGTTTTGTGCGTTACTTCTTCACGTCTACCCAGCTAAAGCAATTAAGCTTAGTTTGAAGTGCAGGAAGCTGAAATCCGGGAATAACATGGTACTTTTTAGTGAGCAAATCTGCTAGTTTTACCAAATAGAATCATAAAATTGAACTCATATTTTGAAGATTTGATAAGCTTCTATGAGTTTCCTAACTTAATGATAATGTGAATTGGATACAACAATAAACATCATAAAATGATAAAGATTTATTCTCTTTTGTAGGTGAGTGCCCAGATAATGCTAAGGAATCGTGACTTGCATTTATTAGTCAAATAAACAAACTTGTTATGGTTAAGTATATAATATAATAGACGTAAGACGTATTGTTAATAGATAACCTATTATTTATTTATATTTAAAAATATTTTATTACCTACACAAATATTTTCATTGTTGATAAATGATAAAGATATTTACTTTTAAATATCACTTTTTTTTATTGATAAGATGAGCTAATCAGGAGCCCGTTGGTAGGCATGATCATCCATATCAGACAAAGCGCCACTCAAAGTTTTGAAAGACAACATTTGACACAGGATTGCTTTGCGCCTGACATTCAAAGCTATTTTTTATTAGTTGTTAAATATCATTCTCAACAATTTAGCTGGTTACAATGCCCTTCAATTTGTACACAGTATAATGCCTGCACATTACTAGTTGGTGGATGAATAACTGGAAAAAATGAAGTGTTATTTCCACAGGCGACCTCTGTAATAAAGGCTTACCTACTACTACAACATTAACATTTTACAGCCTACTCATGAATCGGGAAGAAAACTAGCATACCCTTACCTTCATGAGCTTAGGGAATGCGGAGTACCCGAAGAACATGAGAATCTGTTTGAACTTAAAGGTGGATGTGGCTTTGCCCATGGCATAGAACTGGTTGTCTTCATCCATGTGAGAGTCTACCTTCAGACCAAAGGCGCAGGATGCTATCACATCGTTAGCATATCTGGTGGTCATGTCCTTGACTTCTACGTCTATGGAACCGGCTGAAAAGATATGACGAGTATAAACTATGAGGGTTTGGTAATATTGAAACTAGTTTTTTAAATGCATCAAGACTATATGACCTTGATTATTATGTTTGTGTAGTTGTCACCAAATTGTATTTTGCGATCAATGTTCTCATTATGATTAAATTATCTGGTGTGGATACAAGAATACAGTTTTACAAATTATTGGGTAGCCTTATACAAACAATTATAAACAGGTATAATATACTTTTCAGCAAAGAAAAAAGTGTATTTTTTATCAGATAATTTCCTTTATCTCCACAAAAATGCAATCAAAGTATTTGTCACTATTTATATAACAAAGAACAATTTGACTTGGTGCTTCGTTATCTCTCTGATTATTGCCGTCTCCGAACAACAAAACAATCACTAAGTCGCCATACCAATTGGTTTAACCTTCAGATAACATAATTACTTAATTCAGCTAAATTAGTACACTAGCATGAACTTGAGTTCAATCAATCAATGGTATGACGTGTGATGGACTACTATTTTTTGTATACATTTTGTGTTGATGGAGACGAGAGGACCAATGACCTGAGTGTGGAGTATAAACAAAGTATATAAAAAATTCATATTATGTTTTGGATGTTTCCAGCTCACCGATCGGATTTTCGACTGGTAAGGGAGATGGGAACACTTTTCAATATTATTTCTCACTGCTTCGATTGAGCATGACATGTACAGTATAGCTATAGCTAGCAGAAACACAATATTACAGTGTCTTGTGCCAGGACACCACACCACAATAGCGTAGCCCTAGACATCAATTTAAAGTCGACAAAAATAAAATGCTGTAAATATAAAGCATATAGTATGATACGTACAATTAAATAGCGTTTCTTGAATTTGTCATACATATACATATTTCATACATATTTGTCGTTATGCGATAAAGGTGACTAAGGAAAATTTTGTCTTAACAATTTATCAATTGATAACATTTTATAGTGATATTAACTTACGATTTTTAAAACTATCGCGAGTGTTCTCCATAACTAAAAACAAAAACGGCACAACTCACGTCTAATATTGTCGAGAATATCTCGACCACGGTTTCGGACAATTACGATGTCCTTCATCAGGAGATCACGCCTGCAGTAACCGGCGCTCACTCCGGTGAGCGCCGGTTACTGCAGGCGTGATCTCTATCTCTCTGATATTAACTTATCTCCCTAGCTAAAGGATTAGAAGAAAACCGCAGCCTAACGTGGAATAATAATAGAAAAAAGCTTACTTTCAGACGCCTTGATTTTTTGTTTAAGAGCCTTGATCATCTGGTCACCAACTTCGACCATAAACGGCACCATGACTCGGATCTTGGAGCTGGTGAAAGCTGGGCTTAAAGTAGACCTCATATCCCTCCATTCTTGTCCTGCAACAATTACCAATTATGTTAATGTATAGTTTTATGAGTCCTTATTTAAGTTACCATAAGTTATTATAGCATAAACTAAACTTAAAAACTTTTTGAGTTACTCTAAAAGTAATAAATGAAAAGTAGTATTACTGCTGCATATTAGGAACAAGGAGAGACAATAATAGTAAGTGTGCACATTATTAATATAACTCTGCCTTTCAGTTTAAGTAAAAATCAAATTGCTTATTAGTAAAAAAAATATGCTAGATCTGTAAACGGTATATTAACAAAAAAGGCATATTAATCATCCATAATACGGACTAGCAAACGTAGCGTAGGACGTCCACCCACAAGGTGGACAGACGACCTTATAAAGGTTGCCGGAAGACGCTGGATACAGGTCGCTTCCACCCAGTGCATAAGGAAGTCCAAAAGGGAGGCCTAAGTTCAGCAGTGGATGTCCTACGGCTGAGATGATGATGATCATCCATAACAAACATATTTAGGATTAAGCTCACGAAATCCTCCTACTCACGAAGTAGAGTTCAAAATACCTTTCAAAGAGAAGAGATTCCGACCGAACAGGGGATCTGAATTCTCGTCGATGATCAGCCGATGGTCGAGGAAATAGTCAAAGTCTTTTACTGCAATCTTCTTGATCAGTTCTATGTCTCGGATCAATAACGTCGGGTTTGTGAACTCGTATCTTCCTACTATCCTGTGAAGTAATTATATTGACAGTATAGAGGTACAGGGTTGTGAAAGAGGATATGCGTGCTAGGGGAGTGGATGCAGATATGACGGATGATAGATCAGAATGGAGGAGAAAAACGTGTTGTGCCGACCCTACCTAGTGTGGGATAAGGGCAGGAAGATGATGAGAGGTACAGGGTTCCTGCTAATTGACTTATAAGCTTCAAGTAGCGCTGGGTGAACATCCCTGTACACCCAGCATATATGAATGCCCCCCTTTTGTCCAAACTTTTCTTATTATGTATTTTGTAATGTGTACATTTATTATACTCTTTTTTATGCTGTAAATTAGGATTTCGTCCCATGTATGCAATTGCACAATAAATTATATTTTATTTTAAAAAATATTATTTTCAATCCATAACTTACCTTTCTTCAGGAAATTCAAAATACATTCTGTTGATCTGATCCACGAAGTGCTCCATTTTAAAGAAGACTCTAGTCATATTCCCCAATGGTGTAGAAGGCTGGATGCATTTCGCTCCGCGTTTGCTGAAGAATGAGTATTTCTGCCTGAAGTATAGATACAGAGTAGCCCCTAGGGCTACTGTCCAGAGGAGGAGCAGAATCATGGTCTGTGGAAGAAGACGAATATAATAATAAAAAAAGAAAGAAAATTAGGAGAATAGAATAAACTAAAGGTCACAGACGGCAGTTTTTTTAATACAACGAAGTAAGAAGACGAGCAAGACGCTCTCCTGATAGTAAGAGATAACGCTGCCCATAATTAGTACAGTGCTACCCAGTATTTTACTTGAGAGTCATAAGATGTTAAGATTCTTCAGCCCAGTAATTTCACTAGCTATAGATAGATAGAATACTCTTTATTGTAACACCACAAATGCTATAGTGCCCTCCTACCGAAGCACAGCAATGTTTGCACATCACTGCTCAGGCGGTAGAATAACTGGCACTGTTGGGGTACCTAGTCGACCTCCTGAAAAGGAAGTCTACCCCCGGTGAAACTACAAGTCCTCTATATCAAACTGGGATAAGGAATTGACCGCTGGACAAAAATCACCACAGAACGGACCCTGTTAAAGACGCCGCCGCCGAGACCAGTAAAGAAGACAATTATTGATAAATGAAGAAACATCCGCACTTGTCCGCACATTAGTGTTTTCGATTTTCCTCTACGGAGTAGAGACGTGGACATTGAGAGCAGCTGACCGTTCCCGCATTGACGCCTTCGAGATGTGGTGTTGGAGAAGAATGCTGCGTATACCTTGGACAGCGCACAGGACCAACGCATCTATTCTAAAACAACTAAAAGTCAAGACTAGGCTATCGACCAATTTGTCTCAAGAGGGTACTCGAGTACTTCGGCCATATAGCAAGGAAAGAAGATGCAAACCTAGAGAAGCTTATGGTTACAGGCAAAATTGAAGGAAGGAGACCTCGAGGTCGTAGCCCGATGCGTTGGTCTGACCAGATCCGCACCACTCTCGACACTCCAGTGCACGAAGCTATAAGAATCGCTTCCAACCGTTCCAGATGGCGCTCCATCATTTATGATCGCATCCTGAAAGATGTGGGTCACGACCCCCAGTAATGGGGAATACGACTCAAGGAGGGGAAGAAACATCCTTTTTTTTGGTTACGCCGGGAAAAAATGCGTTACGCATACCCTCCCATCGGGGATATGGGAGGGTTATGTGGGACTAAGAGTGACTGCACGGGTATACCCACTAAAACAACCCGGCGGCACTCCCGCCTCGTCTTTGTGACAGGGACTGGACTCTTACTAGATCGGCTGGTCTGAGTTGGCATAGAGATTTGGAGAGGTTTTTTCCCTACAGTGGGAAATTATTGACAGAATAAATTAAAGTGAAGAAAAAAGCCGAGTGAGAACCACAGACGGGGAGACGTTGCGTAGGTTGATTCCCCACGAGGTGACCTAAGATGACACGATGGCCCGGGTCTAATTGGCACAACTAGTCATGTTAACAAACGCTATCTACCTCTACGTACAAGTGCCTTTATTGATAAAAAATATCAGAAACAGTTTTAAAAGACGAAAACCTAGACCGAGGCTTGAACTGGAAAAAGACTATTGAGTAAGCCCAACCCACTAAAGTAACGCCAAAGTTTTTAATATCACAAATTATACATACAAATAGTTATATTTTTATCACTAAAACAATTACCCACATGCTATTATAACAATTTGTTTTCTTGTTATTAAATTAGTGAAAGATCATAAAAATATTATCGATTTTATCACCACATCCTGGTTATTATTATTGATAAAGCTACAATCTCACTCGAAAGAGACATCTCTATTTTTAATTAAATTTTATTGTTTTATACTGATAAGGTGTCATTTAATTATTTTTATATTATAACACGTGTTAATGTACGTATTTTTAATTATCACAGCTTTATGCTATAGATATAGCTGTTATGTAAAGTAAAAATTTAACAGACTGATTAACTAACTGACGGACAGACTTAGATACGAGTATATTCCACGATAATATAAGTAGGATTAAAATCCCATCAAAAACATAAATGTGAAAAGAGAGCCAAGTTCAATATTACGATGTATGTACTCATAGTTACCTATGATTTGGTAGTTGACTTCAACGACAAAAGAAGTGAGATCTAAATAGGTGCCAATGGTCAGTCTTAAAAAATATTTACAACATAAAATATTTTATTACAACTTAAAAGATTATTTCTTCTTATCACTTAGAATTAATATTATTTTGAAGCCTAAAGACTGACTTGGCCAGTTCTCATAATATACTAGGTAGGTACTCTCTTAACTTTAGCTTGATCACTATTAAACGCACTTAATGCTTATTAGTGCGCCACCGTCTTTTATCGTGTAAATTAGTCCCCTCCATCCATTGGTTGTCTGGAAGAAATCGCTCTTTAACGATAAGACCGCCACTTGTACATTGTAATTTTTAATTTTAATTATGTGCTTATGTATTTTCTGTAACATTATGTGGTGTACAATAAAGTATCTATTGTCTTATCTTAATGATACTTCGTCGTATGGTACCCATGAGAACTAGCCAAGTCAAACTTTGGGCTTCAAAATAATATTAATTCTAAGTGATAAGAAGAAATAATCTTTTAAGTTGTAATAAAATATTTTATGTTGTAAATATTTTTCAAGACTGACCATTGAACTTGGCACCCATTTAGATCTCACTTCTTTTGTCGTTGAAGTCAACTACCAAATCATAGGTAACTATGAGTACATACATCGTAATATTGAACTTGGCTCTCTTTTCACATTTATGTTTTTGATGGGATATCATTGCTTTTTGTACAGTACTTTTTAGTATGTAATAGGTTAAGGACACTCAGTCATAATAAGATTAATACCAAATGATCATTTTATTGCACCTCCCTCCACCCCACTGCTCCACGGCACGGCCGTCGCACCGCTCACCGCGGCCCGTGAGCCTCGCCGTGCTTCGATATACCTATACTTATAATTAATTTAGTACTTATTTATATATAGCATTCATGTGCACTATTGATTTGAATATTGTACCTAATCAATTGATTTTTAAACAATATTAGTTACTGATAAATTTATCTATATTCACCCAGCTATCTTATACCTGCCGCCTACCTGGATGGAAATTTAACTTTTTAGATCATCTGGAACTGGATTAGAATTTCGATCAAAAGAAACCTAAGCCGACAAGACTTGTAATGACGACGACTTGGTGGGGGCACTGCCGTGCCCCCAGATACCGCCACATACCTATAATATTATGACTATACGTTACAGGTACGTAGGTATCTAAAATGTTCACACCAACTAGCCTAAGGCGATATACATACCTACATAATTTTTATTGTAAACAATGTTAATATTATTACCTCTATGTTACTGAGCCGCCTTGTGCTGGTGAGTCGATATATTGATAGGTATTTAGTATTTACATAGGATATACAATTGTTACGTAGGTACCAGGAACCTATTTTTATTAGTGACTAGCTGTGCCTAGCTGTTTTACCCGCTATACAGTTTGGTACAGTAGTGTATTTTATGTTATTCCAGGGGTCTAAGCTATATTTATTATACCAAATTTAAAGTCAATCGGCCCACCCGTTTAGGCGTGAAAAAGTAAAAAACATATTTCCATACGTACAGTGTACAGTAGGTACAAAGTTTGTATTTATATTTATATTAGTAGGAATAGTGGACTCGCGCGCACCTCGTAGTATCTAACAGAAAATAGCCGCCTACACAAAAATTATAGCAACATGCAAATTGTATTGCTTTATGCATACCTAGGCGTCTCAAACTTTAATATCATACATTTTTTAAAAATTGATAATAATTTTATAATGATAAAAAAATACGAGTTTCTGATTTTTCCCTTTGTTACTACGACATTACCTATCGGGATGCCAAATTTCAGCTTTCTAGGTCATCTGGAACTGGGATATTACTTTTGATCTATCCCTCAGTATGTATTAACTTCACCGATTACTGGATGTTTATATCTAAATATCCGTTTGAGCTGTGTTATTGGAATTTGGAACACAGATGTAGTTCGTATATAAGAGTATATGTGCCAAATTTGACTTGTCTATATGTAATAGTTTTTGTATAACTAGGGTGTAAAAAGTCGTCAAAACGCGCTTTGGACGGTTCGTGTAATATAACACACGGCGCGGTCGCCAGTTCCTTTGCTTGAACTTGGCTTGACTCGCTGCCGCGTGTCTAGATGCCTGTGTATATTGTAAGCTATTTAACACTAAAAATGTAATGTCTTGGATTTTTCTGTAAGTTGCATGTGAAATTGAATAAATATTAATAAAAATCTTATATTAACGTGCAGCATTACCGCTGAACCGATTGAGTTGAAATTAGAAACACAGATTGGTTTTATGACCTAGACCTCCGCTAAGAAAGAGTTTCTCCACGTGAGCAAAGCCAAAAGCCGCAAGCATAATCACCACAATCAACGATCCACGACCGCATTATCTTAATCGCCCATCCACATGTAAAACACTAAAATCCACAAACATACATTACTTTCTTAAACCTCCTCATTAATAAGAGTAAAGTAACAAACGCAGTAATGTACATTGAAGTGGACATCAATCTTAGTGGGTGTGAATAGCAATAGCCTTGATGGTAATCACGCGAACTTTGTGGGACTTCACCTGATAGTTACTTTTCGAATAATACCTTTATGCCTACTAATTAAATTGAGATAGGTACATAAAAAGGTGCAGAGATGAGAAAATATAAAAGAAAATTAAAAGAAGCAAATATTTTTGATTACCTAACTAATTTCTTTGCGGAGAACAAAACATGAAATAAGTCCAAAAAATAACAAATTTGCTGCCGCCCCGATTTTTAAAGATTGAACCTAATAAAACTAATATTATACCATACATATGTATGCCAGTGTATTTTTTCAGTGTGGATATTTTCTCTATGGTATTTATGAACAATTAACTCGTAGATCTATACATATTGGATAACGCACTTGCTTGTCAAGTCAGAAGGTGCAATAATGGTGCAACCGTATTACGTTTACAAGATACTATACTGACTACTCCTATAAACTGGTGGTAAAGAAGTGAACCGGTGGCATGATTCACTGTAAAACGCCGTAACCGGTTTATGAATGCATGGGACTGTCCCTTTCAAATGATCGTGTTCTTACTTAGTCTTGTGCAATTTGAAACCTTTTACGTGAAACAGAAGATGTATCTTTGTAATTCATACTCTTAAATAAAAATTTTATGACGTACTCGAATGATAGCGAAAATATTCTAATCCTCATCGGCGTGGTAAGCAAACATGCACCTAAGGCGCCCTTGTGGATGGAAACATTTTTGTCGAACTCGCCCTTGTGGATTGGAACATTTTTGTCGAACTCGCCCTTGTGGATTGGAACATTTTTGTCGAACTCGCCCTTGTGGATTGGAACATTTTCGCTATCACACTAGTACGACCTGTAGTCGTTATTTGTATGGTTTTTTTTCAACTGATTAGGATCAGCTGTTTAAGTGTGAAGAGGTAATAAACACGTTCATGATACCTACATTCATAATATATATCCATACGAATAATTCACTTACGCGTAGGATAAAGAAAATATAAACAAAATTACCGAAACTTTAGTTTCCTTAGTGTTTTCCACTAGATGTGTTTAGTGATTTTCTTTATCATCTTCAAATATCGAAATGGGATAAAACTTGCCCCTGAGTTTTTTATTATTAATAATATGTTAATTTAATTTCTTTTTTCTTATTGTCACGACAACTGTTTTTATAAAAAAAACCGGATTATGGTAATTTAGATTAACGGATCATGTAAACAAGTTGATTGAAATGATAGCAACTGATTACACTGAAGAGTAATTTCGAGTTCCGGCTGCTTGAATACAATAAATAGATAATATTAATATTATAAAAAAAAGATTCAAAATTATTTATTTAAGCATTACAATTTTTTTCCACTTAAATATTGTTGGCGCCCTGACTCCTGGAGTAGCGTGAGCTGTGGCCCAAGAGTCAGTGCGGTTTTTTTTAATAGGTCCGGCAAACCAGCCGTATCGCATTATAACATAGTGTATAAAACAGAGGTATATAATAAATAAGTCCTAGGTGATCGGCCTATTATTCTATTACAATTTTTGTTGCTTAAATAATATTCAAATTATATTTAAAGTATTTTATTTTGTGCATGCTTATGAGAAAAATACTATATAGAATCAATAAGAATAATATAAGAACGGATTTTTTTTTTTTGAAATGAGTAAAGCGCCAGATTAAAATTAATTGAGTATTATATGATATTATCTATCACTGCAAATTTTTAACATTATTCAAACGCCAGGGACGAGATATTAAGGCTTTGAAGGTTGCCCGGTCCTCCATCTGCTCGAAAGCGGGAGTGTCGCAAAGATGTTTTAGCCGCACGAGGAGTCCCATAAAACCCTTCTGTACCGCTGACGGAAGAGAACGCGGAACGCGTCTTGTTCTCAGCAAAAAAACGCGGGTTTCCAATGGTTGACTTCCTTTATAGGAGGTCGACTAGATGGGTAGGTACCTCAACAGTTATTCTACAGCCTCAGCAGTGATGTGTAAGCAATAATGTGCTTCGGTAGGAGACTGAAACTCGTGAATTTACTGGGCTAAAGAGTCTTATGACTTTAGTAAGAAGCATTGGTGCAGTCCATTTGGAATTTTACACCATTGTGAAATCATGGGCGGCATTGTACTAATATGATGGGCAGCGTTATCTCTTACCATCAGAAGAGCGTCTTGTTCGTCTTCTTACTTCTTTCCATAAATAAACGAATGCCTGCTTTTCACTAAGAGCAAAGCGGACCTATTACGGACTCTACCGAACTCATTACTATGGTTTTCATACAACTGCTTCCACCGAAGCCTAAGGCGAGCTGAGCGAGGTGAGCGAATTAAAGGCACATACGAAGGTAAAGAGATGATCGAGATTTCCATACTTCAAGTCTCATTCTTAATGGAAAGGAAAATAAATAAATTACTTTGTTTTCTTCATTTTTAGGCCTAATTAGTAATTAGCTTTATCTTCGATAATTAGTTTCGGTTTTATCGAATTACATCAATCGAAATTGACAAAAAAACATTACAAAAAAATCTTTAAAAATATTTCAATAAATAAAATTAATTAATTGATTAGTACGAGTATTATAGACTGGAACTGTCACCGAGATAGATTTATAGTTCAGTGGGAACTGTCCTCTTAACTTGCATACAAAGCCAAGACGAGAAGCAATTTTGTAATTTACAACGATGACGATAACATTTATTAATCAAAATTGGTGCCATGACAATAGCAAAAACCCGCCAAGACCCGTCAGACTAGTAAAAAATGTATGCCTAATACCTACATAATCACTATAAAACTATCTGAACATAATAAACACAAAACTCACATGTATTTCTACGCACAGAAACAAATGTAAACACAAAACCGGTTTGGAGCAGTAGGTATCGTACAACTTGCTGTCTGAATCGACACTGAATGAATATTGCCTTGACACTTGAGACCACAAACTTTATACCAGGTTGCGTTAAGGCAGCATCTACACGGAGCTACTATTTACTATTTTATCGATACGCAATATCCTGCTTGTATTTATGAATGGGAAAGTTTCTATTGATGAATGTATCTTCTTCTTCTTTGGGTGCCATCTTCTAACGAAGGTTGGCGATCAGCATGGCAATTTGAAGCCTTGACACAGCAGCTCTAAATAAGGAACGCGTGCTCTTGCAGTACCATTGGCGCTGATTTTTAAGCCAAGATGTTCTTCTTCTTCCTGGACTTTTTTTTCCTGTATCTTAATACAGGGAATAGGTAATACAAAAAAAGGGAAAGGTACAGGGTATAGATAGGCAATTATTAGGTACAGGGATGTATGTATAGATGTTTGTAACTCTTTCATGCCTCAACAGCTGGACCGATTGAGATGATTTTTGCTATGGGTAGCTTAGACCCTAGAATAAGCTTTTATTCTTTCTTTACTTACATAGGCCACTTTTTTAAACAGAACATGATCATTATTAATGTATCTATTATTTTGTATGTAATTTTTAAACTGAACATAGAGAATGTTTTAACACTTGTACTTATACAAAGCCGAAAGCCAACAACTATAATATGACCTAACGATCTTATATCCCCGTTGGTCACTGCCCGATGCCTTGCCCGATGTTAAAAGAGGCACAATCTTACAAATAATGGCTATATTTAATATTATACACACGTGGACTCCAATGTTTAAAAAAATCTCCAATGTACATAAAAAATATTTATTGAATAAAACGTATAACAGTTTAAGGGACATTACAATCGTTTTGGCTTTACTTTAGTTTACTTATTTAAAATTAATATATAAAAAAATAACTAGTAATTTAAGCCAAAATAACAACTTAACGTATCGCTTCGTGTAAACCTAATTTTGATCAACACGCAATTGCCGCAACAATATCTTTAATCTTTAGGTGCTTAGTTTTCCTTTAAGCTAATAATAATACTACAATAACAAAAAAATGTTTGTCTTGCTGAGTTGCGTAGTGTATTATCTGATAAAGTGCTAAAAATATAATTTAATAAATATAATAATGATTTCAGCACTATATTTATTTACAATTTATTGATTAAGATGGTGTAAATAGGGAAATATTTACATCACTTTGTTAAGTATTACCACAAAATATGTAAGTGCGAACTAATTTAATAAACATATTTTTATTAGTCGGGTTACAAAGAGTCAAAAGTAGTTATTTGTTATACAAGAGTGCAAAGTTGCTTTTTGACCGCGTGCTCGGTTTGTATGACCGAGCGAGCGAAGGATTCTAAATTTAAATCACGAGCGCAGCGAGTGATTTAATCTTTAGAATCCTGAGCGTTAGCGAGGGAAACAAAAGAGCACAAGGTCGAAAATCTTTGCACTCGAGTGTAACACGTAACTTTTCATTCCCCCTCAGCGAGGAAATGACTAAATAAAAAAAAACCATTTACGATCACAAGATGCTTTTATTTCAGTTTAGATACATTATGATAGTACAGAATAATCTGTAAATTTAAGTTAGGTATAACTTAGGTAACTTAGGTTTAGGGTGGTTGGGCGTTTGGCTTGATATTTCTCAACAATTTTTACGTATTCCTTGCGAATGACGAAGTTGCGGTCACTTTTTGTCTTTGTATTAGGTAAATGAATTAATAATAAGTCATCTGAATGTTTCTCGATGTTTTTGACATTAAGTTGTGTTAGTTCCCTAGTTCGACATGCTCCGTTCATACCAATAATAAGAACAATCTGTAACGTAAAGGGTATTATAGTAGATACATTAATAAAAATGTATTAACGTGCAAAATATATTATGCCTATGAACATCAATAATTGACTTACTTTTGCCGCTAAATATACGGAATCAGGTGCTTCGTTAAGAAACTTTTCAATTTCAGATGCTGTGAAAACCTTAGATTTTTTTGGTTTATGACCAGATGAGGCTCTTTTTAAAAATGCAATTAATTTAGGATAGGTGCAACGAATTAGGGAGGATAGGTGTCGATATTTACGTCTTTACTCATCTTTATTGTGGCCTTTAGCATTGAATAAATACTCCATTGAGTGCTTGATTTCTTAGTCTTGGATAATTCAATAAAATATGCCAATAAAACGTTTTCTGAGAAAGTTTTGGCTCTTTTAGCTAGTCGCCACGCGTTAAATATATCGTAGTGCTTTAAATACTTCTCGCGTGATTGTTGAGGAAGAAAGCTCATTTGCGCATTATTGACAGTTTCCGTTAATTCTGTAGGAGTCAAATATAATTCTTCGTCACTAGAACTAGAGTCACTCATTTTACTTGTTTTTAGTTTCTTGTTTTAACCAACGAAGAAGGAATAATATTATAGGTATACTCGTATTTTATTTCTCGTTTCTAGTTTTCACAATTTGACGTGAAAAGAAAAAAGCGCGCGCACAGATAACAAAAAAAGTAAGAGCGCGCAAAGAAAATTAAAAAAAAAAAGAATACCAAGGAGTTTTAACAATTTTAAAAAAGTTGTACGCTTAATTCGGTACCATAGAGGTGGAAGTAAATAGGTTTAATGATGTTTTTGACTCACAAACTCGGTGCACACGATCTTCTAAATTCAAATTTACTTTACTCTCTAGAGGATAAAATGGACTTTTCCAGTCAGTTATCGAAGCGCAAAAATACACTTTCCGAGGTGGGGGGATGAAAATAACAATATCCAATGTTATACATCAATAATTATAAATACCACCGGGGGACCTAAGGTTGACTTCCTTTGCAGGTGGGTACCCCAACAGTGCCAGTTATTCTACCGCCTGAACAGTGATGTGTAAGCAATAATATGCTTTGGTCGGTGGGCATTGTAAAAGGGGAGAATCTAAAGGACGAAGACAGGTCATGTTGTACTAGAATATAATAAACTCTTTTGCAAAAAAAACGGGCACTTTGATGATTTCTCTGCTTCAATGAAGAAGAACAAGAAAGAGGTTTTATTAATTTGACGATGCATTGACTTATCATTTATAAACATCCTGGCATGATTATTAATGTTCCAAATTTAAAATTAAATTAAAAAAGAAAAATACTGATTATATAGTGAAATTGCTTTGCTTTTTGGCGCGAATTGATGCGAATTGCTGTAACAATTTTATTACAATTTTAAAACTTTTTGAGTATTTTCTGCAAATTAAACAATTTATTTTTTCTTTCCACAATAAATACCACTTTTTGATATGAGCGATAAAGCGATAAGGGCCGGTAAAATTATAGCCCTACTTGAAGAAGGTTGTTCGCAAACTTACGTGGCTCAACGGCTAAATGTGAGCCGTTCAACTGTCCAGAGGACATGGCAACGATATCAAGAGACCGGTTCGGTTAAAAGAAGACCCGGCTCGGGAAGAAAACGATGCACAGAACCAAGAGACGACCGTTTTTTGGTGAGTCAGGCGTTGCGGAATCGTAAGGCGTCAAGTGTGGACCTGAAAAAAAACCTTGAAGAAGTAAGAGGAGTAGAAGTAAGCTTGTGGACGGTTAGAAGGAGGCTTTTGGCTTCCAATATCAAAAGTTACGCCCGGCTCGAGGCCCTAAATTACTCCGTGAGCACCGTGTTGCTCGACTTCAGTTTGCTCGAAACTGTGCTTCATGGACTATGGAGGACTGGAATGAGGTATTGTTTTCTGATGAAGCTAGAATCTCTTTGTGTGGAGAGGACCGACGCCGGCGAGTGCTGCGAAGACCACGGGAACGCTATGCGGAAGTGTGTTTCGAACAAATCACTCCTTATGGCGGAGGCTCCGTTATGTTTTGGGCAGCAATTAATTCGACGGAGCGTACGGAGTTAGTTTTCTTAGAAAGAGGAACATTAAATGCACACCGGTACATAATGGAAGTCCTAATTCCACATGCACAACCCGCATTGACTGCACTTGGGGAAGATTCCATTTTTATGGACGACAATGCCCGCCCGCACCGTTCCGGTGACGTGGAAGCTTACATGCAAGAAGTTGGGATCCGTCGTTTAGATTGGCCAGCTCGCAGTCCTGACCTAAATCCAATTGAGCATGTCTGGGATGTTCTAAAAAGGCGGGTAAGATCAGTGCAACCTGCTCCAAAAAACATCAGGGAGCTAAAAAGAGTAATCCCATCAAAAACATAAATGTGAAAAGAGAGCCAAGTTCAATATTACGATGTATGTACTCATAGTTACCTATGATTTGGTAGTTGACTTCAACGACAAAAGAAGTGAGATCTAAATGGGTGCCAAGTTCAATGGTCAGTCCTGAAAAATATTTACAACAACATAAAATATTTTATTACAACTTAAAAGATTATTCTTCTTATCACTTAGAATAAATATTATTTTGAAGCCTAAAGACTGACTTGGCCAGTTCTCATAATATACTAGGTAGGTAATCTCTTAATTTTAGCTTGATCACTATTAAACGCACTTAATGCTAATTAGTGCACCACCGTCTTTTATCGTGTAAATTAGTCCCCTCCATCCATTGGTTGTCTGGAAGAAATAGCTCTTTAACAATAAGACCGCCACTTGTACATTGTAATTTTTAATTTTAATTATACACTTATGTATTTTCTGTAACATTATGTGGTGTACAATAAAGTATCTATTGTCTTATCTTAATGATACTTCGTCGTATGGTACCCATGAGAACTAATTCTAAGTGATAAGAAGAATAATCTTTTAAGTTGTAATAAAATATTTTATGTTGTTGTAAATATTTTTCAGGACTGACCATTGAACTTGGCACCCATTTAGATCTCACTTCTTTTGTCGTTGAAGTCAACTACCAAATCATAGGTAACTATGAGTACATACATCGTAATATTGAACTTGGCTCTCTTTTCACATTTATGTTTTTGATGGGATATCATTGCTTTTTGTACAGTACTTTTTAGTATGTAATAGGTTTAAGACACTCAGTCATAATAAGATTAATACCAAATGATTATTTTATTGCACCTCCCCCCCACCCCACTGCTCCATGGCACGGCCGTCGCACCGCTCACCGCGGCCCGTGAGCCTCGCCGTGCTTCGATATACCTATACCTATAATTAATTTAGTACTTATATATAGCATTCATGTGCACTATTGATTTGAATATTGTACCTAATCAATTGATTTTTAAACAATACTAGTTACTGATAAATTTATCTATATTCACCCAGCTATCTAATACCTACCGCCTACCTGGATGGAAATTTAACTTTTTAGATCATCTGGAACTGGATTAGAATTTCGATCAAAAGAAACCTAAGCCGACAAGACTTGTAATGACGACGACTTGGCGGGGGCACTGCCGTGCCCTCAGATACCGCCACATACCTATAATATTATGACTACACGTTACATGTACGTAGGTATCTAAAATGTTTACACCAACTAGCACCTAAGGCGATATACATACATGATTTTTATTGTAAACAATGTTAATATTATTATCTCTATGTTACTGAGCCGCCTTGATGCTGGTGAGTCGATATATTGATAGGTATTTACATAGGATATACAATTGTTACGTAGGTACCAGGAACCTATTTTTATTAGTGACTAGCTGTGCCTAGCTGTTTTACCCGCTATACAGTTTGGTACAGTTGTGTATATTATGTTATTCCAGGGGTCTAAGCTATATTTATTATTATACCAAATTTAAAGTCAATCGGTCCACCCGTTTAGGCGTGAAAAAGTTAAAAACATATATCCATACGTACAGTAGGTATAAAGTTTGTATTTATATTTATATTAGTAGGATTAGTGGACTCGCACGCACTTCGTAGTATCTAACAGAAAATAGCCGCCTACACAAAAATTATAGCAACATGCAACATGTATTGCTTTATGCGTACCTAGGCGACCCAAACTTTAAAATCATACAATTTTTAAAAATTAATAATAATTTAAAATGATAAAAAAATACTAGTTTCTGATTTTTCCCTTTGTTACTACGACATTACCTATCGGGATGCCAAATTTCAGCTTTCTAGGTCATCTGGAACTGGGATATTACTTTTGATCTATCCCTCAGTATGTATTAACTTCACCGATTACTGGATGTTTATGTCTAAATAACCGTTTGAGCTGTGTTATTGGAATTTGTAACAGAGATATAGTTCGTATATTTAAGTATATGTGCCAAATTTGACTTGTCTGTGTGTGGAGGTCGTCTAGGTGGGTACCCCAACAGTGCCAGTTATTCTACCGCCTGAGCAGTGATGTGCAAACATCACTGTGCTCCGGTAGGAGGGCACTGTAGCTAGTGAAATTACTGGGCTAAAGAGTCTTAACATCTTATGACTCTTGAGTAAGAAGCGTTGGTGCAGTGCTCTTAGAATTTCACATAATTGTGAAATCCTAGGTAACACTGTACTGATTATGGGCAGCCGTTATCTCTTAACATCAGGAGAGCGTCTTGCTCGTCTTCTACTTCATCACATAAAAAAAAAAAAAAAAAAAAAAAGTAATAGTTTTTGTATAACGAGGGTGTAAAAAGTCGTCAAAACGCGCTTTGGACGGTTCGTGTAATATAACACACGGCGCGGTCGCCAGTTCCTTTGCTTGAACTTGGCTTGACTCGCTGCCGCGTGTCTAGATTGCTGAAGAGTGGGAACGTATTCCTGAAAACGTAATTAAAAATATCGTAGAGAGTATGCCCAGAAGGATTCAAGCTGTGATTTTGGCAAGAGGAGGTCACACTCGTTATTAGGTTTTTATAGTTGTAAATTTATTTAAATAAAAAAGTAAAAAAATCTTCTTGTCTTTATTGCCGGCCACTTGTTATTGTGTGGTCGTGTACGTCGGTTTTGAAAAAAATCATCAATTTAAATACAAAATTGCCAATATTCACGCTTATTTCACATGATTATTACACGATTAGGTACGAGTATAAGTATACAAAGTGTGTCAAACAATTAAATATTTTTAAACTTACACAAATCTTCCTTAGAAAGTAAGTTTCCTTAGGTGCCCGTTTTTTTTGAGAATAGAGTACTCTTTATTGCAACCAAAGAAAATACCACCATTGCACCTAGATTCGGGTAGGTACTTGTACCTATTCTGAGGATTAATATCATAAATGCGAAGATATGAATGTGTCCTTGTGTTTGCTGCCTCTTCACGCATAAACAGCTGAAAATATTGAGTTGAAATTTTATAGCATAGACCCTGAAATAACACATAGGCTTGACAAGTAAAACTGCTGGCTACAGCTAGTAGATAGATATAAAATTCAGTACCTTCCTTTTTCTAATGCCATTTAAGTAGGTAGGTAGGTACCTACTTATTGATACCTTAATCACTAAACGATTGATATCAATATCAATACGAAGACACGTGTAAAATATTATAAACGACATTTTATGTAGATAGTAGATATCCTTCATAAACTATTACATTTTGGAAAAATCCTATGAAATTTCCAGCAGGTTAGATTCTGGTTATTGGAGCTCAGAATTTCAGGAAATTAGAAGAATTTAATAAAAATTCAACACGTGTTTAATCAAATATTGGAGGCTTTCAAATATTGCACTTTTGCTTGTCAATTTTACAATTATATTCACTTCTATTGTAAGAAATGGGTACCAACAAAACAACGACAATATTATGGTATTAAAATGTATTTAATAACAAATTTACAAACAAAAATATAAATAAACTTATATTAAACGCTCCGTAGACATTCATTGTAACATAAATAAAAATCTAGTATTTCTAATAGTTTCAGTGCTAATAAAAAGTCTCAATAGTTCGACAATCGTCTATGAATAAAAATTCCCACTAGTTTGACGATCGAATTGAAGTTTGCAGTTAAACCAGTGGGAATTAATGATAAATTGGGGCTTCATCACAAATGGGGAAGAGTGAGGTCATTAAAAAAACATTAAAATTGGAAGGAGAAATATAATACTCTCCCAGAAATGAATATAAATGCAGATTTGGAACCATGTCCTATTTAAGGCGGTTTCATAATCTAAATATACTGAAGAGCCTACTGTTTGAACTCTTTAATAATTGGCTTCAATAAAGTACTTAAATATGATCTTCGATTGCTGATGATATTGCACGTCCCCATAGGAGGCATAGGAGTCAATCAGGTGGACTGTCCTTGTTTACCACCTAAGACAAAGAAGGACATCTGAGGTGGCAAACAAGTCTATTATGTCCGCTATTATGTATTTTATGTCTGTATTATTATTTATTATGTCCTAACTTTACATTGGACCCAATGCCCCCCTTTCAGTTTAACATGGAAGGTGTCAGTAGCTAAGACGGGTGGCACGCAAGTCTTCTCACATGGAGATATCTCTATATGCTGCAGGAGCTGGTACACCATCACTTTCATCTCGCAGAGAGCAAACCGAGAACCTAGAGGAAGAAAGTATATTATAGCATGAGACTTATACACATTCTGAACTTGCGTTATGTACAGTCATCTACAAAGAGATGTATCCATGTTAGTCTTACAAAATGAAGGAACTTTAAGTATGCAAAAATTATTTACCCTTACTTCGTGACATTTTCAGTATCCACCAAATCTTGTACTATATTCGATTCATTTTAAATGCTATTATTATGTATCACCTAAGGAAAAGTAGTGGGATACATCATTGTTGCATATTAAACGAGTCGATGATAATATAAAGTTTGATTGCTACTAGAAATGTCACGAACCAATGGTAGTTCAGTGTGGCAAATGAAAATTTACTTCATTTTGTAAGCCTAACATGGATACATCTCTTTGTAGTTGACTGTACACCACCTGTACACGTATTGGAGTTAGCTCCGGGAGACATAGAGTTCTCCACACGTGTCCGACCAATGCACCCTAAAGAAGGCCTTCCATTTCCCATAATAGCCAAATTCAGGCAGCGCATAATCAAAGACAAAATATTATCAGGCCTTCGCAGTGCTCATGGTATCACTACTACTGACATTGGGATGCCCGGAGATAAAAGGCGCATCTATGTCTCTGAACACCTAACAGCGGACAATAAACAGCTCTACAAGAAGTGCCGTGAGCGTGCAGCTTCTAAATGTTATATTTACACATGGACAAGGAATGGACGCATCTATGTAAGGAGAGATGACAAATCGCCGGCAATAACCATACTCAGTGAGGAGGATCTTATAAAAATAATATGAACTGCTAAGTTATATATGTTAAGTGAAAGTTTAAATTACTATAAATCCTTATGTAAAGGTATGGTAACCAGATTAGACTTAAACACACACACATACACACATCAACACACTTATAATATTCTGCAACTTAGAGATGTTCATAACACACAAACACAGCATACCAATATTCACACATCACACACCATACTCATGTGCCTAAATTATAAACACTTACAAGTACATACTACTTATATACTTACACTACTGAATAATAACATATTTATGAATATTTCAAGCCAATCATTGGGAAATCTATTGTCTGCTTTTTCACTATTATTATTACATTGGATCGAGCCTTACAGTGACCGAAGTGCCCTTGGGGTAGGAATCTCCAGTTCTTATAAGGTAACGGTAGCATATTTAATTTTTTGTACAGTGATAATTTTAAATAGTTTATTTTTTACTTTGGAACTTGATTTCACACACATAAATCAAGTAAACAAACCTACTTATAACGCCATAGCACTACTAAATAGGATTTACATATACTTAACAAGCCTACTACTTATATATAACATAATATTATGGTATTTGTTTACACATGACAATGGATAATTACAAACTTAAAATATATTTCCAAAATGTTAGAGGACTAAGAACAAAGTGTTCCTTGTTGCATAGGAACACTGTTGACAAAAAGTATGACATCATAATTTTAGTAGAAACATGGTTAAATGATACTTTTTTTGATTCTGAATTAACTTGTACTACTTATTATGATATCTATAGATTTGACCGCAAGTTCAATGTATGCAACAAGAGCACAGGTGGGGGTGTACTGATAGCTGTTAGTAAAAATCTTGTGTCCACAAGTATAGATATAAAACTCTGTAGCTATATTGAAATGCTATGTTTAACTATACCCAAACAACATCTAAATCATACTCAGAATTTACATGTTATTGCAACATATATACCAGGCGGTATACCACACCAGCCACAATATATAGACACTTTTATCAATTTTTTGAGCCAATATCACATGTCACACCCACAAGACCACTTCTTAATCTGTGGAGATTTCAACTTACCTTGTATACAATGGAGCAAAGACTGTGAACCAATCTTTATTAAATCAGGACCAGTAGCCATTCAGAGCTCTGCATCTGAATTAACTGATAACTTAGGCTTATTAGGCATGAAACAATATAATAAACATAACAATATAAGTGGAAATGTACTTGATTTAATTTTTGCATCTTTTAATGTAGATATTGTGCAGTGTGGCTTTCCAGTTGTCCCGGAGGACAAGTTTCACCCGGCTTTAGAAATAAATGCCTCTGATATTTTATGTACTCCATTCAGCGAGCTACCTATTGTTAAAATAAAGTTTTTTAAAGGTGACTATACTGCTATTAATAACTTTTTAAAATCACAAAACTGGGAAATCCTACTTAGTAGTGACTCAATAGAGGTTGCCACTGAGAAATTCTATAACATAATTAATGAAAGCATTAATAATTTTATTCCAAAAGTTATAAATAAAAATAAATTAACTTATCCAATATGGTACACATCTGTCTTAAAAAAGATTATTAAAGAGAAATATAATTTACATTGCCGTTGGAAACTAACTAAAAACCCTAGAGATTATGATGAATTTTCATGTATTCGCAGACGCTATCACAGAATTAAAGAGAAATGCTATACAAGATATTTAGAAACAACTTGAAATTCAATGAAGAATAATCCTAAGCAATTTTGGAAATTTATCAAAAGTAAAAAAAACACCACCGGCTATCCTAAACACTTCACATATAGAAATAACACATATAACAATGGAGTAGATATATGTAATGGCTTTAGTGAGTTTTTTCAAAGTGTGTATGATAATCCCCATGATGATAATGATGACCACTTAACATCAACAGTTTCTCTAAACTCTCACAGTATATCAAAATTAATTATTAATGAAACTCAAGTTGCAAAGTATATAAAGAGCTGTAACCCTAACAAGGGTTCAGGAAGTGATTTAATTCACCCTATATATGTAATTAAATGTGCAGATTCTTTAGTGAAACCTCTATGCATTCTTTTCAATAGATCGTTAAAGGAACATTTATTTCCTAATATTTGGAAGGTAGCTCACATAATTCCCTTACACAAGAAAGGTTCCAAAATTAAAATTGAAAATTACAGGGGAATATCTATACTCAATGTGTTTAGTAAGTTATTCGAAAAAATCGTATATGATTCGATTTATCCGATTATACATCAGAATGTAACTCAGGAACAACACGGTTTTTTACGTGGACGCTCCACAATTTCTAATCTTACAGTGTTTACAACTGACGTCTTGAAGGGTATGGAATTAGATGGTCAAGTAGATGTTATATATACCGATTTCGAAAAGGCTTTTGATCGTGTGGATCACTGTAACCTTATTAAAAAACTTTATAAAATGGGAATTCATGGGGATCTTTTACGCTGGGTTAAATCTTATTTACAAAATCGTTCACAAGCTGTTATTATAGGAGGGTACAAATCAGATTATTTTACAGTAAATTCGGGAGTGCCTCAAGGTTCACATCTGGGACCACTATTCTATGTGGCAACTCTCAGTGACATTAACTCATGTATCATACACTCAAAATTTCTAATGTATGCAGATGACAAAAAAGTTTATTATAACATCAAATCTGTAGAAGACTGTCACAAGCTACAAGATGACCTTAATCGTCTAGCAGAGTATTACATAGTCAACAAAATCTCAGTTAACTTTAGAAAAAATAAACCAATTCAATTCATTTATAATTTTAATAGTATTCCAATCGAAAAAACAACACTAGTTCGAGATTTGGGTATAATGCTTGACAACAAACTTCTAATGTCCTATCACATTGATCATATAACTAGCAGGGCATACCGTATGCTAGGCTTCGCTATACGCACTTGTAATGATATTAAGGACATACACTGCGTAATCTCTGTATACCGCGCATATGTACGTAGTATATTGGAGTATGGTAGCCCTATCTGGTCACCTGCATACGCGACTTACAATGATCGTATAGAACGTATACAACGCATTTTCATAAGACATCTGAACTTCCGATCAAGACACACAAGAACTACATATGAGGAGGACTGTATATTCCACAATCTATTAACACTCAAAGAACGCAGATGTCTCCTAGATATGTCACTCTTACATGATATTACAAATAACCGTTTAGACTGTCCAGATCTTGTTAGGAACTTGTATTATAGCACTCCCATTCGTAGAACCCGGCACACCAAACTTTTTCATATCCCATTTCACCGCACAAACTATGCTAAAAACAATTTCTTTGTACGTACTGCGGCTACCTACAATAATATATTCTCAGAAGCAGACATGTTTGCACATTCCAAAACCGCCTTTAAAGCCAAAGTAAAAGATATAATACACAAGAATAGGGAATAAAATTCTGAGCAGTAGGTAAGTAATAAAAAAGATTTCTGTCTGTATTATTATAACTTAATAATATATTATAAAATAGAATATGTAATAACTTATAGTTAATTCTTCACCTAGTACCTATAACCATAGCAGGCACTGACACACACATACACACACTGACACACATACACACACACATACACACACTGACTCATCTACTCATATTTTAGTTATTAAATTGTTTATGGTTACCATGCTCGCAAGAATATCACATAAATTTTATTTTTGGAGTTTGCTAAGCGTTAATGGATCGGATAGTATAAATAATAATATTTCGAGACCTGTTATTGGCGGTATTACTAAACAATGTATACTTTCTGATATTTTTGTAAAGCTGTTGGTCTTTAAATAAATAAAAAAAAAAAAAAAAAAAATCACTTTCATCTCGCAGAGAGCAAACCGCGAACCTAGAGAAAGAAAGTATATTATACTCGTAGCATGATTTATACACATTCTGAACTTGCGTTAGGTATATAGCATATACTAGAGAGATATATACCGCGCTTAGGTCATTTTTTGTATGAAAACAAAGTCACCAAAACATGGCGGGGTGCGGGGGGTGGGTGGCTAGATTTGATTGGCTCGTTCAAGAACACGTCACAGTTTAGGTAATAGTTAGAGGCATAATATGACATTCTAGTGATGTGGTAAAGTCGCTTTATCGATATCGATAAGAAAATATAAGTTACTGTACTCGTAATTCTTAAGTTTAATGAGCAAGTTCGTTGTATTGTGGGGTAGTTCCCGTTCGTACACACCCCTATCGTTCACACTGTTACCGAACGGGAAGAGATCATAAAATATGTTCCGCTCGGTCACAGTGTGTACGGTCGCTACTTTCTTTCGAAACGTTCCCGATCAGTTATACCCGGTCGTAAACACTGTTGACGATCGGGAAAAGATCAAAAAAGATGTTTCGCTCGGTCACAGTGTTGACGAGTGCTTTTTTACACTAAACGATTCGTGAGTATTTAAATTCATCTTTGTAAATAAACGGCATTAACTCACTTGTATAAATTTTTGTATCTAGTCAAGATGCAAAAAAAATAAAGGTACCAATGAGAGATATTATTGATATTTTAACGGTAGTTTGTACCTAAGTGGGTACTTTGATATTCTGTTATAATAAACAGCTCCGTAATTAATCGACGCAACCCCATCGAGTTTGGGCTTATTTGATTTGTTTTGGCGAGTATTTTGATACTATATAGTAACCAGGGTCACTTTTATGTGCTCTCCTTTTATAATATTGGTGACCACCATGTAACAAAATTGTCCCGTGTTTTCTTTTTAACCCCCGACGCAAAAACGACTGGGTGTTATAAGTTTGACGTGTCAGTCTGTCTGTGTGTGTGTGTGTGTGTCTGTCTGTGGCATCGTAGCTCCCAAAAGGATGAACGGATTTTGATTTAGTTTTTTTTTAACGTAGAGTTAGTCGAAAGTGTTCTTAGCTATGTTTGGTGAAAATCGATCCAAGATGGCCGCCGCTACAAAATGGCGGATTACTTTTTTCTTCCATGACCCGATCGATATGGGTATTAAATGAAAGGGCTTAACGAGTAGAATACAGCCCACTATATAAAATTTAAAATCCAAGATGGTCGCCATCAAAAATTTTTAATTTAATTCACTTGTTATGTAAACTAATGTTACTTCTCCACTCAAACTACTCGCGCGCTGTTCCATCATGGCTATTGCGTAAATCGTGACGTACTGTCCTTTTTAAACAGGTTCCCACAGGTATGGTAACCGGCGCGGCGTCACACTTGCAATGCTCTCTGATTGGCTAATTCAAGGTCATTGTAGATAATGCACTAGGATATGCGGTTGAGGTGGTATGCGAAACTATGCCTTATTATTATTGGCGCGGTATCGCCGTACTTACTTGCCGTAAAAGCAACACAAGCAACCAATTTTAATTCAATAATCTGAATAACATTGTTTCTTAATACATAATATTATATATTATTATACTAGCTGACCCGCGCGCACTTCGTAACGCGTGACAGTAAATTCATAAAGTGATGAATTTGGTGCACCCTTTTCTTTCTTAAAGATTGATACGCTCGCTATAAACGAAGCGATTTTATATTATGTATGTAGTATAAATTCTTTTGATATAGAAAAATATGGCCCTTTTCTATATCAAAAGAAAGATTTGAAATAAAACAATACCTAGTCAGGTCATAAATTCTGTCACATGTTTAATATAAAATTATTGGAACAAGTTTATTTATTATGTAACCATTTATATACCAAAATGAACTTAACAAAACATAGATTCTTATGACAATAAAGTTTATTCAAAATGACCTCCGTGATTTTGAATACAGGCCTTCAATCTGCACGGCCAGTCGTCTATCGCAGCACGAACGAGGTCCATGTCAATATCGGCTGCTGCCTTAATCAAGGATGTCTTGAGTGACTCCAAATTGGGATGAGGCTTTGAGCACGCCTTTTCCTCCAAGTGTTGCCATATCTTGTAATCTAACGGACTCAAATCTGGACTGGAGGAGGGCCAGTCTTCGTGCCGGATGAAGTCGATTTCACGCGCCGCCAGCCAGTCTTGTGTGCTCTTCGCTCTATGAGCTGGCGCCGAATCTTGTTGGAATACCCAGTGCCTGTTATTGAACATGGTATGAGAAACAGGTTCCACAAGGTTCGTCAGGACTGTATTTTGATACACAACTGCATTCGTTTTTACACCTTTCTCACAAAAATGTACCTCTGTTAAGCCCCAATAAGAAACTCCCAACCATACCATGAGCGAGGATGGAAAATGACCTCGTTGGACACGCGGAATACGGTTGCTCGCTTCTTCACTACTGTGTGCGTACACCTTATCATTTTGTTTGTTGTAGCTCTCTTCTACGGTAAAAAATTTTTCATCCGAAAAAAGAATTTCTCGATATTTTTTTCTCGCGTACCGCTTCAACAAAGCGCGGCATCTCTTCAGTCTCAGGTCCATTAGACGAGCATTTAAACGATGTCCTGTTTTTCTTCGATATGCCCGAAGCTCTTAGTCGTCATTTAACACCCTTTTCACCGTGGTTCTGCTTAACCCAATCTGAAGGGCCAACAGTTTCTGCTTACGTTTGGGATTTCTTTGAATTCGCGCCTTCACAGCTTTTATCACTGCTGGAGTCCTAACTGACCGAGGGCGACCACTTCTTGACCTGTCATCTACACTAGAGTCTTCATTGTATCGTTTGATGGTACGATAAACGAATCTTTTGGTTATATTCAAATTTTTCAGTATGTCATAAATTTGAATTAGCGCGTAACCGCAACGATGCAACGCAATAACTGCAACACGGTCTTCTTTAAGCGTCCACTCCATATTTAAAAATGAGTAAAATTCTAAAATGTATACATTTTTATTTTCATGAACAATTCGAAATTCGAATTCAATAAACTTTTTTGTGGCCAGCATTCTAAAAGAAAAGTTTTTACTGTGTGACAATACTTATGACCTGACTTAAATGTAGGCATTATTTGACTGTTTTATACGCCACGAAGTGCGCGCGATTCCACTAGAAGAACTTTTTAAATAAAAGTTAGTTCAGGTGTGATTTAGGTACGAGTGGGAATAAATAGTAGCGTTCGTCCACACTGCGAACAATCGAAACTTTTTATTCCCGATCGTTAACACTGTTAACGACGGTGTGAACGGCTGGGAAAAAAAATAGCGATCGGACACACTGTGACCGAGCGAAAAATCTTTTTTGACCTTTTCCCGTTCGGTAACAGTGTGAACGATGCAGGTGTGTACGAACGGGAACTACCCGGTACGAGAGATATTTTAATATAACTTCAAATATTGTTTTATTAAATGTTTTCTCATCTCTATTAACTCCTAAAGTACCCGAATAAACATTTTATGTGGTTTCACTAAAATATGAAAAAAATTTAGTCCTAATTTAATGTAGCATAACATTTTTCAGCCTAAGCTTCAAAATCTCTAAAGGTTTTAGGCATAATTTTTTAGCCAAAATTTTTCTCCCATACTATTTTAATAATATGTACTCCTAAAATTATGTTTAAATATTATTATGCCAAATTATGATTGGGCTAAAAAATATGCGAGACATTTTGGGCCAAACAAAATTAGGAAAAAAAAAATGCTTTGTTTATATAATTATGTTTGTTGTTTTTAAATAATTGACAAATTTAACATTATGTAATTTAAAATACATAGTTTCAGCTACACTTCTCATATTATAAGCACCATAATAACCATTAATAACCATTTAACTCATTAAATAATGCTTGGAAATCGCTCACTCCAACTCATGCACACAAGCTCACACTCTGCGCCCACACACACACACACACACACACACACACACACACACACACACACACACACACACACACACACACACACACACACACACACACACACACACACACACACACACACACACACACACACACACACACACACACACACACACACACACACACACACACACACACACACAGACACACACACACACAGACACACAGACACACAGACACACAGACACACAGACACACAGACACACAGACACACAGACACACAGACACACAGACACACAGACACACAGACACACAGACACACAGACACACAGACACACAGACACACAGACACACAGACACACAGACACACAGACACACAGACACACAGACACACAGACACACAGACACACAGACACACAGACACACAGACACACACACACACACACACACACACACACACACACACACACACCAAATCTTGCAAGTTTAATTTGACCCACTTCCCGGTTTCCAATTGAGCTGAAAATTTGCATGCGTGTGTAAATCGGATGACAATGCAATATTATTATGACATCAAGCTGATCTGATGATGGAGCTAGAAGGTGGCCATAGGAACTCCGTCATAAAACAACGCAACCCCATCGAGTTTGGGCTCATTTGATTCGTCTTGACGAGTACTTTATGATACAAGACGATAATAATAATTAAAGCTTGTTTTTAAAAAGTATTTTTAAAATTTCACTTGTTTTAGCTTCCATCTCTGCTTTATGATCTGTGGGTATATAGATAAAGAATGCAAGCAAATGGCTACTGTGGGAGACATTTACTTTTAAATTCATAATTATAGGTTAGCCACGATCGCGCGTGATGCTAAACGACGATACAGCTGTAGATGGTAGCAGACTAAGCAGGGTGGGATACCTCCGACCTACCGACGACCTGCATGGCGCAGTCGGCTAATACCCGCTTGCAACGCAGTAGGTTCCGGATTCGATTCCCGCATGGGCAAATGTTTGTGTGAGAATTAAAAAAAAAAGAGAGAATTTGACCCTGCGTGTGAAATATTGGGGATGGGGGGGGAACCCACTCGTCCCCCAGAAGAAAGTTGTAAATATTTCACGAAGTGGAGCGCCTTCGTAATGATTTAAGACTTCCTGATAATTTGTTCTGCATTCCCATTTCATCTAAATGACTATAGAAACTAATAGTTACCAATACAGTTCCTAGGTCCGACACCAAAGGGCAAGTAAGTGTAGGGCTTGATGTTATGCTTGTTCTCTTCAGAGAACCTCTCAGGGTCGAACTTCAGAGGATTAGGAAAGTAGTCAGGGTCACGATGGATGGACCACACCGGGATATTCACATTCATACCTCTAGGAATCTGGAAGAAAATCATTCCTGATAATCTTACAATATTAAGAACGTGAAAGATTGTAAGAATGGATGTGTGTTTGTTACTCTTTCATGCCTAAACGGGAGATGAAATTTGTTATAGAAATAGCTTAGACCCAGGAATAACACATAGGCTACAGAACAGCCGGTAAAATCGTTGGGAACAGCTAGTAAATTATATCAAAGGCAGGATTATAATTAAATAGGACAGATAGCCCTAATAATACTTTTAAAACAATGCTGCGTGTATCCCAATTATGAATTAAGTGACTAGATGGAGTTTCCACCATCATTACCAAAGCTATGTCTTAATAACAATTTATATGTACTTGTACATCAATATAATATCATCAACAATATTTTAACACTTAGCGAAGATTCTCAAAAAAAACTAAAAAAATCTTGAACTAGACAGCTGGCCACAGTACACAGTAATCTTTCTCAAAACCTTGCACCCATCCCTAAAGTCCGTTATTCCTTTGGTTGCTTTTTAATAATCAGCAGCAACCTAACGAACAAACAAGAAAGAATAAACTAGAATAAACTTACGATAAAATCTACCGTTGATTTGCTATTAGGTTTCCCGCAGTTGTAGTCTTTCAAACAAACTCTGTCCAGAGCTAAAGCTGGAGGCCACAATCTCATTACCTCTGTGAAAACAAAAATATTAGTCTTATCAGTAACGGTGCGTTCACATTTTCTTGGACTATCTTATCATCATCGTCATCATCTCAGCCGTAGGACGTCCACAGCTGAACATAGGCCTCCCCTTTGGACTTCCATATGTACCGATTGGAAGCGACCTGCATCCAGCGTCTTCCGGCGACCTTTATAAGGTCGTCTGTCCACCTTGTGAGTGGACGTCCTACACTTCGTTTGCTAGACCGTGGTCTCCACTCGAGCACTTTTCGACCCCATCGGCCGCTCTGCGCGCTATGTAGCCTGCCCATTGCTGCCATAATCCGCTGAGCTATGTCGGTGACTTTAGTTCGTCAACGGATTTCTTCATTTCTGATCTTATACTAGGTACTAATATTATAAACGCGAAAGTTTGTAACAATGTATGTATGTGTTTGTTGAAATTTGTTAAAGAGATAGCCTAGACCCTGGGGGTATAACCGCATAATTGTGTGGGTAAAATTATTAAAAGATAGCACAATAGCAATATTACCAGATACAACCATATCCAAATACGTCATGTTCAGTATAGAGTTGTAATCAAATTTCCCATTGTTCTTGCGATGGTTTTCCCTGATTTCTTCCACCAGCTTATCTTGGACTTCAGGATGCAACGCTAGCTCGTAGATTAAAAAGGTCATAACGCTGGAAACTGTATCGAAACCGGCGAGAAAGAAGATCATAGCCTGCGCTACCAGGTCCTCATCACTCCATTCTAGAAGAAAAAACGTAAATTGCTCGTCAGGATTAATTAATGGTAAAACTGTTATATAATAGACAAAGAGTTACCACAATGTTAATCCAGATGAAATTTTCTTTGTGAAACACGACTCAAGCAAACCGCACCGTTACTTTTAAAATGGTACAAACCTCTCTTAATTTCTTTTTTCCCTTCCTGAGACTCCTCAACTGTTGCAAAACCAGCACCTATATCTTTCGTGTTCTTCTCTTCGTGGATTAATCTGCCTGAAATATTAAATATTTTACTTCATTCCTCAGATTTTATATTATATTCCTTTCTTGAATTCTTGTTTATATTAAAATTTGGGTATACAGGTTCTTAATTGGGTGGTTAACAGGATATCATTACGTTTTCAAATGATGCTTTTAGGTCAAAAGTCATTCGTAATGGTAAAACTACCCCCCTACCGCGTCTATTTTTTGGCATAGCTCTTTACAATACAAGCCACTTTCCAGCGAACAAACTGATAGAGCGTCTTTTTATACAGGCGCATAAGCTTACCACCTATCTGATGATGGGCGGTTACTGTCGCCCTTTTAGCCTGCAACGCGAGTGCTACTGTCGATTCAGTGTTGGATATTGCCGATGCGTTTTTAGTATTCTGAATTCAATTAAAAGCTTTTATAAAGTACTTTTTACCTTTCTTAGCTTCCATGAGCAAATGTATCATGTCATTCCTGACTATTTGTTTTTCCTCACGTTCCTGCATTGCTCCCATTACCAATCCTCGGAAGAAACTTTTGGCTTCCGAACTGAATATGCTGACTTTTAACCACTAAAATATGAAAGAAAGGTTATTACTGTATTTTTAAATTAATCTTTAAAAAACCCATATAAGTCTTGAAAACCCCAAATGAGATCATGCTTTGAGAAGCCCTCCCACCGCTTAAACCCTAGGAAACTTTCTGAGACGTACCAGTAACTAGGAATTTAAAAATTAAAATAAAAAACAAACATTATTATCAGCCACCGTTCGTCCACAGCTACACATAGGCATTCCCGCAGGAACGCCTCTCAACTCAGTCGTCCGTCAACCTCCTCCACAACACAATGCTAAGCGTAAGGGTTTTTTTCTTGTTAGAAGAAGGAAAAAATATATACTAGAACAGTATCATACTTTTCATTAATTTCTATAAAAGGCCAAGGAAAAGAGGAGGATGATTATTTATCAATGATACGAGTATATTACCTTCATGAGCTGAGGAAACATCGAATACCCGAAAAATAATAAAATCTGCTTGAACGTAAGAGTAGAACTGGCTCTGCCCATAGCATAGAACTCATTGTCCTCCTTTTCTAGAGAGTCTACTTTCAGGCCGAAGGCACAAGATGCTATCACATCGTTGGCGTATCTGGAAGTCAGGTCCTTTGCTTCTATTTCTATGGAGTCAGCTGAAAGGATAATTATGACGAGGAATATGCTAACTAACTACTGGTCTAAAAACATTGAATAAACAAATTACTTGACTTTATACATAGCGCCTATGTAAAACTTATAAATCATTATTCAACTTATTCAAGTTTAAAGAAGTAATTGATGATGTCGATTTACAATAGTAATATTAAATGTTCAAAAAGTCGCACGTAAAAACTAGAGACTGAAGCCATTGAATTTTTTTTAAACTGAAACTCACGAATAGGTATTAGGACGTTTAAGGATTTTGCTTATAAGGATTTCATGACCGGAGCAGAGCCAGCTAAATTCATTCATAATATAATGTACAATAAATGACAAATAGTTATGTCTCTAGTTAGCGAAGAAGAAGTGGGCTTGGGCAGGACATATTGCTCGAATGGATGTGAGCCGGTGGACGAGACGAGTCTTAGAATGGAGACCCAGAGCTGACTCTAGAGGACGGGGTCGGCCACCACAACGCTGGGTGGACGACATCAGGAGACACGCAGGACATGACTGGATGCAGAGGGCACAAGACCGCCGGAAATGGATAGAAGGAGAAGAGGCCTACATCCAACAATGGATCACGAACAGGCTCCTATGATGATGATGATGATGAGTTATGTCTCCAAAAATCTGCATTAAAAAAATTAAAAAAGCATAAGTTGTGTGATCTCTTACTTTCTGATGCCTCAATTTTCTTTTTAAGAGCCTTGACCATTTGATCTCCCACTTCTATCATGAATGGCACCATCAACCGAATCTTGGAACTGGTGAAGGCCGGGCTTAGAGTAGGCCGCATGTCTCGCCAATCTTTTGCTGAAAACCATTTACCAATGTATCAACAAAGAGAATATGAACATATTATAGACTGTGTAGATGACTGGGGCTATTTGCCAAATCCAAAAATTGAGAAATATACGTTAAGTACTTTTTAATAATCTACTTGACAGATTTGTAATTTTCCCCCAATTAATTTAAAGACTAATTAATTTAAATACGTAAATTGTTGAAGTACAGTCCCGATAATAGACTAGGAAGTACCAGGCCCGCAGAAATGTCAAGAGATTACAATACCTTTCATAGAGAAAAGATTCTTAGTGATAAGCGGGTCCGCCTCCGGGTCAATGATCTGCCGACGATCAACGAAGTAATCGAATTCTTTCACTGCAATCTTCTTAATCATTTCAAGGTCTCGGATGATAAGTATCGGGGTTGTGAATTCATATCGTCCTAAAATTCTGTAAAATAGGTAAAGATTTTTTTTTACCATCTACGATTTGTCTGAATGACAATGGCAGCGCAGTTACTGCGCAGGAGTTCGTTCCTTTTGAATAACTAGGTAACAATATAATGGACGAGCGTTCATCAGAGCTCACCTGCATTCACATTATCTACATTTTTTTATGATTTTGATGTTTAAAATAGACTATTTTTGAATTATTTCGTTATAAACATTTACTTATTTAGATATTATTACATTAAAAAAATATTTAAATGTTTTTGATATTATTACAATCTTCATAATACTAATTAAACGTTGAAAAACTAATTTGGCTTATTTATTTTCATCACTCAGGTGAACACATTTTGCTATGTGACATAAAAACTTAGGACCCCTTGTCCCCCTCTTGTCACACTCACACAGTTCTGCTAACCTCATCCGCCCTTCAAACAATTAAAAAGTTTATATTGTATACCAAAATAACTAACAAAAAACAAAACTAAATAAATTAATAACTAACTAACTCACTTTTCTTTAGGAAAATTAAAATATATTCTGTCCATATGGCTAATAAAGTGCTCTTTCTTGAAGGAAGCTTTCATCATGTGTCCAAATGGTGGAATAGCTGGATTGGTCTTAACTCCTCGTGAGCTGAAGAATGAGTATATTTTCTGGAAGTAGAGGTACAAAGCTGCCGCAACGGCTGCCGCCCAGAGGAAAAGCAGCATCATGGTGTTCTGAGGGGAAGATATGTTTTTTTTAATTCATGGCATAAAATCCTACTAATATCAGAATTATTGTAAACTAGCTGCACCCAGCGGTTTTACCCGCCTATGTGTTATTCCAGGGTCTAAGCTATCTTGCTGCGGATATGAGTGCTTCGGCGTACCCGCTGCCCCGGCATTATGGCGTCCCGCAGGAACACCCCCAGGTTTTTTAGTGGATATCCCGTCGTCGTGCCTATCTTCGGCGGGGGAGTCCCACATACCACCCTGCGCCCCCCAGCGTGGGGTGATGATGCGCATTTTTCCTGGGTCCAAAAAAAAGAAGGGTCGAAGCTATTTCTATCCAAATTTCACCTCAATCGGTCAACCCGTTTAGGCGTGAAGAAGAAACAAACATACACACTCACACAACAATTTTCGCCTTTATAATCGATGTGTATCGGTATGTGGACCTTTCTTATAGCTAAAACAACTCAATGGGATGTATCTAGATTTTTTCTTACATAATATGGTGTGGATACCCTATTATTTTTGTGTGTTTTCCCACGTGTTCTCGCACGTGGCTATTCACAATGTAAACACAATTAAATTAATAAAAAAACAAATAGGTACCTACTGTCAATTACTTAATATTTTCAAATACTTACACGTGTTTTCCGCACGCTTTATGTAAACACGAAATAAAATTTCAAGCAAGTTTCGTCCAGCGACAGATCTGCTCGAATTGGCACTAAATTAATGTTGCCTTGACACTGATGACTTTTACTAGATACAGTGGCGGATCCAGGAGGACTGGGGGGGAGGGGGCTTAGCCTGCGCGGCCGCACCGTCGCTTAACATCACGCGAGATCGAGGCTATAATGTATTTTTATTTATTTATTTTATTTTATTTATTTATTCCATTTTATTTTATTTATTTTCCATTATTTATTAAAACTATTAACCCCTATTATTAAATTATAATATAATTTATAACTTAGGTACCTACGTCAAGCATGCTCGCATTATTGTAGTTGTATTTATGTTTAGAAATATCGGGCGACTGTAGCCTGAGATAAACATGAGGAAATTTAAATAAAAAAAAAGCTATTAACCCCCTGCCCTATTCTATTCACATTGAGCGTTTCGTATATTATACCTTGGTAATTGGTAAGAACTGAATTCAAATATTTTCTCGATAGGATTGTATACCAAAAAATATGAACTATCACTACGTTCTCAATTTTCAAACCAAGGTGCTGGTGCAGCTTATCAAAGCGAAATTGATGTGACATAAACAATAAACACCTAAAGTTCAGATTAAGAAAATTATTAAAAAATACTAGACACCATATTTTTTAATTTAATTAAAAACAACTGTAAAAATATAGTGAATTTCACTGAACTTTAGATGGTGGGAGTTTTGGCCAGAATATTTTGTAATTAAGTGTGACATGGCGCGTTATTACCTAAAAAGTCACGAGAAAATTTCAGCATTTATTATAATACATATTGACAAACCTAAAAAATTGTTAATTATGTAGTAAGTAGGCTGGTACCTATTCATTTTTTTAATATACAAATTACATAACGGACTAAACAGTATTTTTTTAACATTGTTAATTGTTAGCAACCTTATACTAAAATGTTCCCCCATGGCTTCTAAGTCCTGCAACCGTACCTGTTACTAAGGTTAAGCCCCCAAACGAATTCGAATTCGTCACTGCTAGATTAAATTTTTTATGTATTGTTTTCTTACTGATAATAATAATGCTTATCTTAATATGAGCTATTACGTTAGCAAATCGTATTTAAATCTTAAAGTTGTTATTATTGTAATCATCCTAAGTAGGTACGACGCCCTCCATCCATTAGACAAAACAGTATTTATTTTTAATGCGAAGAAGTAAGAAGACGAGCAAGACGCTCTCCTGATGTTCAGAGATAACGCTGCCCATAATCAGTACAATGCCACCTAGGATTTCACAATGATATGAAATTCTTGGTGCACTGCACCAACGCTTCATACTCAAGACTCAAGAGTCACAAAATGTTAAGAATCTTTAGCCCAGTAATTTCACTAGCTACACCGGTTCCGACTCCTGCCTCCAAATTGAAAAAAAGGATGTAATTAACGCGATATTTTCTTTTAAAGCTGGATCTGCGGCAGGCCTTGACGGTATTTCGCCCCAACACCTCAAGGACCTTTCAGCTTTTAGTTGCGGCGATGCAGGTAAACGCCTAACTGACGCTCTTTCAAAATTAATAAATTTAATGCTTTCCGGAAACATACACGCAGATTTCTTACCAGTTTTATATGGAGCCAATCTGATTGCTCTAACAAAAAAAGACGGCGGAGTCAGGCCTATTGCTGTTGGGTCTACTTTTCGGCGTTTAGCTTCCAAAATTTCCGTTCGTTATATAATCTCTAAATTACAAAGTCTTTTTGAACCCGTTCAGTTGGGATTTGGTACGAAAGGAGGTTGTGAAGCCGCAGTTCATGCCCTCCGAACTTACTTAAAAAATGACGATTGTGAGGTGTTGCTCAAGATTGACGTAAAAAATGCCTTTAATTCGGTTAACCGGGACATCTTGCTGACAGAAATCAGAAACAATATTCCGGAAATCTACAATTACCTACTAAATTGCTATGCGGAACCTTCAAAATTATTGTACCGAAGCAACGAAATTTCTTCGGAAGTCGGCTGTCAGCAAGGTGATCCTCTCGGACCTGCTATCTTCAGTTTGGCTATAAACTCTATAATTCAAAATCTAAAATCGAAATTTAATGTATGGTACTTAGACGACGGAACCCTAGGAGGTGATGTATGCACAGTTCTATCAGACCTTATTCAAATTAAATCCAAATTTGCTTCTATTGGTTTAGAATTAAATTTCAATAAATGTGAACTATACCTCCATAATTTGGCTTACAACGTAAATGACGTCACTCAAAAATTTGAGGAAATTGCTCCTCAGATAAAAATAGTGACAAAACAAACATTAACACTCCTAGGAGCCCCCGTCTTCGATGATGCCTTACCGGATATTATTTCGAAAACCAGGTCAAAATTCCAAAACTGTTCTGATCGCTTATTAGAAATCAGCTCGCATTCAGCTATTACTATCCTAAAGTATTGCCTTTTTGTTCCAAAATCTACCTACCTCCTTCGCTGTTGCCCTTTTTGGAATTACAAAAACATTTTGATACCTATAGATTCTATTATCCAAAATTGTTTGGCATCGATTCTAAATCTTCAACTGAATGACGAATCTTGGCCACAGGCTTCTTTGCCTATTAGATACGGTGGCCTCGGGATTCGCAAAATTTCCAGTGTGGCACTCCCAGCGTTCCTATCTTCTGTTCACAGCTCTGCTACTCTCGTAGGTAATATTTTAAGGAATATTCCTTCAAACTACGAAGTAGCGGGTTTGAGCGATGCTAGGAACGCTTGGGCAGATGCTTGTCCGGGCCAAAATTTTCCTACAACTGTAAAATCCCAACGGAGCTGGGATGATCCGCTTTGTAAAATTGTTTTTGATAATATTTTAAATTCAAGTTTCGGCCCTAATCGCGCAAGAATACTAGCTGTCGCCAGGAGGGAGGCTGGGTTTTGGCTCAATGCCTATCCTTCTCCGGCAGCTGGTACATTCCTGGACCCAGAAACTCTCCGCATTGCGATCAGTCTCAGGTTAGGGGTGCCGGTCTGTGTGCCACATAAGTGTCCCTGCGGCTCGGTCGTCGACCAACTTGGACACCACGGACTTTCTTGCCAGTTGAGTGCCGGCCGTTTATCACGCCATGCCGCACTCAACAACATCATTCGCCGCTCTCTTGCCACCGCCAATGCTCCCGCAATTCTCGAGCCTAATGGGATTTCGAGAGACGATGGCAAGAGACCGGACGGAATGACGCTGGTACCGTGGAAGATGGGGCGGGTGCTTGTTTGGGATGCCACCTGTGTAGACACATTGGCCCCGTCACATCTTCCCGGTACCACAAAAAGAGCTTGCTCAGCTGCTGAGGCGGCTGAAGCAAGAAAAATTAATAAATACCTGGGTCTCGGCAACCAATACATTTTTGTCCCTTTTGGTGTCGAGACCCTGGGTCCGTGGGGTCCAAGCGCTCAGAAGTTATTTAAAGATTTATCTGAGCGTTTGGTTGAAGCGACCGGTGACCAAAGGGCTGGCAGCTACCTCGGACAGCGTATCAGTATTGCAATCCAGAGAGGTAATGCTGCCAGCGTTTTGGGCACGATGCCGCGGGGGCCCTTTTTAGATTTAGTTTAGATTTAGTTTAGTTTTTATAATTTAATTTAGTTTTAGATAATATGATTTCGGAGTATTTTTAAGTTTTAGACGATAGGTTAGTTTTTAAGGTATTTTAATTTATGTTTTTCTTCTAAATAATAAAAAAAAATCTTAATAAAATTATAACGCACAAAAAAAAAACAAAAAAAAAATTAAAACAACGCCATCTTGTAGAATAGTTTCGAACTACGAAGCCTACGACTCAAGTAGATAACAACTTATTACAAGTTGTTTAATGAAAATATTTATTGTAGAGATACGTATAAATATCCATAGATGTCGCCTCTAGTTCCAAACAACATCGATTTTAAATATTTATTAACTAGGTGACCGACGCAACTTCGTTTGCTTCTGTTAAAAAATACATTACAACCTTCAACCTATTCTCAAAACCTACTAAAAATACACATAAAAATAGGTCAAGCTGATAAAATTCACTAGGTTAATCAACCATGAAGTCGGAAATAAACGATTGAATCTATTGAGCTGAAATTTGGTAATAGCAGACCATAGATATACCTAATACATGTAAGCTACTTTTTGAACGGTTTTAATAGTGGGTAAGACACAATTATTATTTTTAAAACAATACGTTTTTTTTTATTATTTTTCAATTATTAACCTAATAAAATAAATTTTTAGTTTTTAATTTTTTTTTTTGATATTTTTTGTTGTGAAATACATTTAATAATAAATGTACTTCAGAACAAATACTAGGTCCTAATATTTGCCCTAAGATAAGCAATTCTGTATCTCGCACATCACCACCTTCAGACAGCCTCTAAAGCAGTTAAGTTCAAGCATTATGTATTCTTTTCGCAGACCCAGAAACCTCGAATTACGTCGGGGCCATAGGCTTCGAGACTTCGAGCCATATAATATTAGTTGGCATCTTCAGGATTTATTGTCTTGTTATTAGTAGATACTTATATCATTTGTTATATTTTAGATATATTAGTGTAGCTATAATGAACTTATTAATATTTTTTTATTAACTTAATATTTCAATGTCATTAAAGACTTTATTTAGTTTAGTTTATTTGGGACAATTAACAGCTACACACTACAGCTTACAAAAACAACATAATAATATAACTAATATAAATGCGTAGCCTACTTCATTATCCACATAATATATAACTTAAAATTTAAAAGATCGGCTGGTCTGAGTTGGCATAGAGATTTGGAGAGGTTTTTTCCCTACAGTGGGACATTATTGACAGAATAAATTAAAGTGAAGAAAAAAGCCGAGTGAGAACCACAGACGGGGAGACGTTGCGTAGGTTGATTCCCCACGAGGTGACCTAAGATGACACGATGGCCCGGGTCTAATTGGCACAACTAGTCATGTTAACAAACGCTATCTACCTCTACGTATGTCAAGTGCCTTTATTGATAAAAAATATCAAAAACAGTTTTAAAAGACGAAAACCTAGACCGAGGCTTGAACTGGAAAAAAACTAATAAGTGAGACCAATTCATTTAAAAAATGTCAAAGTTTTTAATATCACAAATAATTATACATTATACATACATACAAATAGTTATATTTTTATCACTAAAACAATTACCCACATGCTATTATAACAATTTGTTTTCTTGTTATTAAATTAGTGAAAGATCATAAAAATATTATCGATTTTATCACCACATCCTGGTTATTATTATTGATAAAGCTACAATCTCACTCGAAAGAGACATCTCTATTATTATTTAAATTTTATTGTTTTATACTGATAAGGTGTCATTAGATTATTTTATAACACGTGTTAATGCTGGGCCGAGGTGGCGCCGGAAAGAGATGCTTGGAGGGATTTGGGGGAGGTCTTTGCCCAGCAGTGGGACAGCATAGACTAATAAAAAAAAAGTGTTAATGTACGTATTTTTACTTATCACAGCTCTATATCACAGTAAATACAGAATTTACTGAGGCTATATGCTATAAATATAGCTGTTATGTAATGTAAACATTAAAAAATACTGATTGACTAACTGACTAATCTATCAACGTCAGCATTCGATCTATCAGCCCAAATCGCTGAACGGATTGAGTTGAAATTAGGAACACAGATAGGTTTTATGACTCCACTTAGATCTCCACTAAGAATTTTCTCCTCGTGGGAAAAGCCGTCAGCATAATCACCACAATCAATCCACGATCGCATTATCTACCTGCAGGTCTATTAGCTATCGCCCACCCACATGTAAACACTAGACTCCATAGACAAAATTGCGTACATTACTTGCTTAAACCTCCTCATTAATAAGAGTAAAGTAACAAACGCAGTAATGTACATTGAAGTGGACATCAATCTTAGTGGGTGTGAATCAGCCAATAGCCTTGATGGTAATCACGCGAACTTTGTGGGAATTCACCTGATAGTTACTTTTCAAATAATACCTTTATGCCTGCTAATTAAATTGAGATAGGTACATATAAAGGTGTAGAAACGAGAAAAATAATAGATAAAAGAAAATTAAAAGAAGAAAAATGTTTGATAAATTATTCTTTACGGAGAAACAAGAAATAAGCCCAAAAAAAAAAAGATGATCCCCTGGTTTTTAAAGATTGAACTTAATAAAACTAATTTATAAAGCCATACAGAATATTATTATGTACTAGTGACTAGTGGACCCGCACGCACTTCGTTGTTTCTAACAGAAAATTATCAGTGTTTCTCTACTATATTATGCCTTCCTCTATATACCTTCCTCTTGAATCACTCTATCGGTTTGAAAAAAAACCACATCAAAATCCGTTGCGTAGTTTTTAAGATTTAATCATACATAGGGACAGACAGACGCGGAAGGAGACTTTGTTTTATACTATGTAGTCATAATGCCGGTACGAATGCCAGCTTTTTTTTTTGCCATACCTCATATATTTTAAAAATTGAATTTATATAAACCAATACACACAATAAATACTTATTTAAATTGGACGTTTATTTTCCTATCGTATTTTTTAAACTATAGCTCATGCTCGCCGACTTGGCCTCTTGTGTAAAAATTCTTGCAAATTTTGAGCTAGGTATACGTTGACAGGACTGGATACAAGGCTCTGCCGATTCCCAGTTGCCCCATCGCAAAGACGAAGCGGGAGTGCCGCCGGGTTGTTTTAGTGGGTATTGGGTATACCGTACAGCTGTCCTGTCTGCTCTATACTCGTACCTACGAGTATAGAGCTAATGACACTATTATTATAGAAGCGAAAACTGCATTCAATTCGGTTGTGCCGTTTTATCACACATAAGTAATAGAGTTTTTACAAATTAAGCCTAATAAAACTACTCTGGTAAATTTTCGTTTATGGCCACATCGATAGATGGCGTTTTTTTAGTTTGTCGCACCATATTTTTTTGAATTGAATTTACTTTATATTCTATTACTTTTATTTCGAATTTTTGATGTAAATTAGGGGCGATGTGTCCGATATAAATGATTATTATTTATTTTATTATTTTATTTTACGTTTCCCTAGGAAAAATTTACAAAATGTTTTACGAATTATATCGCGCAAGCGACTTTTTCGCGTCGTTTTGTTCATAAGCGTATTTTCACAGTTCATCTTATAGTAAAGGATCACAATGAATGGGGAGAAATTTCCATTCTTATTATATGTATGGATATTGTAAAACGCACTTGCTTGTCAAGTCAGAAGGTGCAATAATGGTGCAACCGTATTACGTTTACAAGATACTATACTGACTACTCCTATAAACTGGTGGTAAAGAAGAGAACCGGTGGCATGATTCACTGTGAAAGGCCGTGACCGGTTTATAAATGCATGGGACTGTCCCTTTGAAATGGTCGTGTTCTTAGTCTTGTGCAATTTGAAACCTTTTACGTGAAACAGAAGCTGTATCTTTGTAATTCATACTCTTAAAAATTTAAGGACGTACTACAGGAAGTACTCGAATGATAGCGAAAATATTCCAATCCTCATCGGCGTGGTAAGCAAACATGCACCTAAGGCGCCCTTGTGGATGGAAACATTTTTGTCGAACTCGCCCTTGTGGATTGGAACATTTTCGCTATCATACGAGTACGACCTGTAGTCGTTATTTGTTTTTTTTTTTCAACTCATTAGGATCAGCTGTGTTGTTGTGTGTGTCTGTGTTGTGTGTTGTGTGTTGTTAGCTGTGTGAAGAGGTAATAAACACGTTCATGATACCTACATTCATAATATATATCCATACGAATAATTCACTTATGCGTAGGATAAAGAAAATCTATAGGATTCATTTTGGAGAGTGTGCGCAGGAATTACACGAACTAATTCCTCCAAGCCCATTCTACCGACGGACGTCGCGGCAGACGGCAAAGCGGCATCCTTACTTAGTGGCGTTACCTACTGCCCGCACCAAGCGTGAAGCAAACTTCGTCGTTCTTAATGAGAACTGGTCGCGTTTGGAACACTTTGCCGTCATCCGTGTTTCCCGAGCGGTACAACTTGGGTATCTTCAAGGCACGAGTGAATAGGTACCTTTCTAGGCATCTTACGTGATCCATCGTCGACCGCATTTTCACTTTCCATCAGGTGGGATGTGGTCAAACGTAGGCCTATCTCGTATAAAAAAAAAAAAAAAAAAAAAAAAAATTACCGAAACTTTAGTTTCCTTAGTGTTTTCCACTAGGTGTGTTTAGTGATTTTTTTTATCATCTTCAAATATCAAAATGGGATAAAACTTGCCCCTGAGTTTTTTATTATTAATAATATGTTAATTTAATTTTTATTTTAAAAATAGGTATCTATATAATATAATCATTTTAAATTTCTGTGTGGGTAGTCTAAAATAAACGAATTGAAATGATATCAAAATCTCAATGTACTTGCTTCAAAAATTTCTTTAATAATATCATTGGTTTTAAATTTTGCACCAAAAATTAATAGAGAGAAGATAATTTTGAATTGCATCCTAGTAGGTATATTTAACTGTCATTTTTATAAACATATTTTTTCTTATTGTCACGACAACTGTTTTATTTAAAAAAAACCGGATTATGGTAATTTAGATTAACGGATCATGTGAACAAGTTGATTGAAATGATAGCAACTGATTGCACTGAAGAGTAATTTCGAGTTCCGGCTGCTTGAATACAATAAATAGATAATAATAATATAAAAAAAAAACAAAATTATTTGTTTAAGCATTACAAAAAAAAACCCACTTAAATATAGTTGGCGCCCTGACTCCTGGAGTAGCGTGAGCTGTGGCCCAAGAGTCAGTGCTCCCCTGGTTTATTATTGTATTACAATGTTTGTTGCTTAATTAAAATTATATATGTAGTATTTTATTTTATGCATGCTTATGAGAAATACTACATATATAGAATCAATAAGAATAATATAAGAAGGGAATTATTATTTTTTGAAATGAGTGAAGCTCCAGATTAAAATTAACTGATAATATTAGCTATCACTGCAAATTTTTAACATTATTCAAATTTATTCTTTGACGGTTTCCCAGTCCCCATCTGCTCAAAAGCGGGAGGGTCGCAAAGATGTTTTAGCTGCAGTCCCACACGACCCTTCTGTACCGCTGACGGAAGAGAGCACGTAACGCGTCTTTTTCTCAGCAAAAATAAAACGCGGGTTTCCGAGGGTAGACTTCCTTTATAGGATGTCGACTAGATGGGTACCTACCCAACAGTTATTCTATCGCCTCAGCAGTGATGTGTAATAATGTGCTTCGGTAGGAGGGCACTGTAACTGGTGAAATTACTGGGCTGAAGAGTCTTATGACTATGAAGCATTGGTACAGTGTACGTAGAATTTTACACCATTGTGAAATCCTGGGTAGCACTGTATTAATATAATGGGCAATGGGCAGCGTTATCTCTTACCATCAGGAGAGCGTCTTGTTCGTCTTCTTACTTCTTTCCATAAATAAACGAATGTCTGCTTTACACTAAGATCAAAGCGGACCTGTTACGGACTCTACCGAACTCGTTACTATGGTTTTCATACAACTGCTTCCACCGAAGCCCAAGGCGAGCTGAGCGAGGTGAGCGAATTTAAGGCACATACGAAGGTAAAGAGATGATCGAGATTTCCATACTTCAAGTCTCATTCTTAATAGAAAGGAAAATAAATAAATCTTTTTTTTCCTCATTTTTAGGCTTAATTAGCTTAATCTTCGATAATTAGTTTCGGTTTTATCGAATTACATCAATCGAAATTGACAAAAAAACATTACAATAAAATCTTTAAAAATATTTCAATAAATAAAATAAATTAATTGGTTAGTACTAGTATTATAGTCTGGAACTGTCACCGAGATAGATTTAACTTGCATACAAAGCGAAGACGAGAAGCAATTTTGTAATTTACAACGATGACGATAACATTTATTAATCAAAATTGGTGCCATGACAATAGCAAAAACCCGCCAAGACCCGTCAGACTAGTAAAAAATGTATGCCTAATACCTACATAATCACTATAAAACTATCTGAACATAATAAACACAAAACTCACATGTATTTCTACGCACAGAAACAAATGTAAACACAAAACCGGTTTGGAGCAGTAGGTATCGTACAACTTGCTGTCTGAATCGACACTGAATGAATATTGCCTTGACACTTGAGACCACAAACTTTATACCAGGTTGCGTTAAGGCAGCATCTACACGTAGCAACTATTTACTATTAACTATTTTATTGATACGCAATATCAAAGTTTGTATTGATGTATGTATCTTCTTCTTCTTTGGGTGCCATCTTCTAACGAAGGTTGGCGATCATCATGGCAATTTGAACCCTCGACACAGCAGCTCTAAATAGGGAACGCGTGCTCTTGCAGTACCATTGGCGCAGATTTTTAAGCCAAGATGTTCTTCTTCTTCCTGAACTTCTTTTTTTCCTGTATCTTAATACAGGGAATAGGTACAGGGATGTATGTATAGATGTTTGTAACTCTTTCATGCCTCAACAGCTGGACCGATTGAGATGATTTTTGTTATGGGTAGCTTAAGCTAGAATAAGCTTTTATTCTTTCTTTAATTACATAGGCCACTTTTTTTTAAACAGAACATGAATATTATTAATGTATCTATTATTTTGTATGTAATTTTTAAACTGAACATAGATAATGTTTTAACACTTGTATTTATACAAAGCCAACAATTATAATATGACCTAACGATCCTACATGTCTAAGATAAAAAACTGTTGACGTTACGTCATTTTTTTCCGAGAGGTTTGAGGTTGTCGAACTCCTGCAGGGCGATTATTTGCCAGGGAACCGAACCGAAGACCGAATTGACAAAAATGTATGAAATGACGTATTAGGTCGTATCAACTTGACGAGGCATTTGACGTCATTTCATACATTTTTGACAATTCGGTCTTCGGTTCGATTCCCTGACGGATAAGTGAATAGTCCTGCTGGATGTGGACGGGGAGCCGTTGATCACTATCTTGTGCGTGCGTGCCCGATGCCTTGGCCGATGTTAAAAGAAGCACAATCTTACAAATAATGGCTATATTTAATATTATACACACGTGGACTCCAATGTTTAAAAAATGGAGATTTTTTTAAACATTGGAGTCCATCTACATAAAAAATATTTATTGAATAAAACGTATAACAGTTACGTTTAAACGTTAACAGTTTAAGGGACATTACAACCGTTTTGGCTTTACTTTAGTTTACTTATTTAAAATTAATATATAAAAAAATAACTAGTAATTTAAGCTAAAATAACAACTTAACGTATCGCTTCGTGTAAACCTAATTTTGATCAACACGCAATTGTCGCAACAATATCTTTAATCTTTAGGTGCTTAGTTTTCCTTTAAGCTAATAATAATACTACAATAACAAAAAAATGTTTGTCTTGCTGAGTTGCGTAGTGTATTATCTGATAAGGTGCTAAAAATATAATTTAATAAATATAATAATGATTTCAGCACTATACATATTTATTTACAATTTATTGATTAAGATGGTGTAAATAGGGAAATATTTACATCACTTTGTTAAGTATTACCACAAAATATGTAAGTGCGAACTAATTTAATAAACATATTTTTATTAGTCGGGTTACAAAGAGTCAAAAGTAGTTATTTGTTATACAAGAGTGCAAAGTTGCTTTTTGACCGCGTGCTCGGTTTGTATGACCGAGCGAGCGAAGGATTCTAAATTTAAATCACGAGCGCAGCGAGTGATTTAATCTTTAGAATCCTGAGCGTTAGCGAGGGAAACAAAAGAGCACAAGGTCGAAAATCTTTGCACTCGAGTGTAACACGTAACTTTTCATTCCCCCTCAGCAAGGAAATGACTAAATAAAAAAAATAATTACGATCACAAGATGCTTTTATTTCAGTTTAGATACATTATGATAGTACAGAATAATCTGTAAATTTAACTTAGGTATAATTTAGGTAACTTAGGTTTAGGGTGGTTGGGCGATTGGCTTGATATTTCTCAACAATTTTTACGTATTTTTGCGAATGACGAAGTTGCGGTCACTTTTCGTCTTTGTATTAGGTAAATGAATTAATAATAAGTCATCTGAATGTTTCTCGATGTTTTTGACATTAAGTTGTGTTAGTTCCCTAGTTCGACATGCTCCGTTCATACCAATAATAAGAACAATCTGTAACGTAAAGGGTATTATAGTAGATACATTAATAAAAATGTATTAACGTGCAAAATATATTATGCCTATGAACATCAATAATTGACTTACTTTTGCCGCTAAATATACGGAATCAGGTGCTTCGTTAAGAAACTTTTCAATTTCAGATGCTGTGAAAACCTTAGATTTTTTTGGTTTATGATCAGCTGAGGCTCTTTTTAAAAATGCAATTAATTTAGGATAGGTGCAACGAATTAGGGAGGATAGGTGTCGATATTTACAATACAATACAATACTCTTTATTGGGACAAAAAATTACAAAATAGACTTAAAACTAAATAAAAGTACTAATATTAATGTCCACAATGGGCGGCCTTATCGCTTAGAGCGATCTCTTCCAGGCAACCCACCAGGCAGGATATTTACGTCTTTACTCATCTTTATTGTGGCCTTTAGCATTGAATAAATACTCCATTGAGTGCTTGATTTCTTAGTCTTGGATAATTCAATAAAATATGCCAATAAAACGTTTTCTGAGAAAGTTTTGACTCTTTTAGCTAGTCGCTACGCGTTAAATATATCGTACTGCTTTAAATACTTCTCGCGTGATTGTTGAGGAAGAAAGCTCATTTGCGCATTATTGACAGTTTCCGTTAATTCTGTAGGAGTCAAATATAATTCTTCGTCGCTAGAACTAGAGTCACTCATTTTACTTGTTTTTAGTTTCTTGTTTTAACCAACGAGGAAGGAATAATATTATAGGTATACTCGTATTTTAGTTCTCGTTTCTAGTTTTCACAATTTGACGTGAAAAGAAAAAAGCGCGCGCACAGATAACAAAAAAAGTAAGAGCGCGCAAAGCAAATTAAAAAAAAAAGTATACCAAGGAGTTTTAACAATTTAAAAAAAGTTGTACGCTTAATTCGGTACCATAGAGGTGGAAGTAAATAGGTTTAATGATGTTTTTGACTCACAAACTCGGTGCACACGTTCTTCTAAATTCAAATTTACTTTACCCTCTAGAGGATAAAATGGACTTTTCCAGTCAGTTATCGAAGCGCAAAAATACACTTTCCGAGGTGGGGAGATGAAAATAACAATATCCAATGTTATACATCAATAATTATAAATACCACCGGGGGACCTAAGGTTGACTTCCTTTGCAGGTGGGTACCTCAACAGTGCCAGTTATTCTACCGCCTGAACAGTAATGTGTAAGCAATAATATGCTTCGGTCGGTGGGCATTGTAAAAGGGGAGAATCTAAAGGACGAAGACAGGTCATGTCGTACTAAAATATAATAGAATAGAGTACTCTTTATTGCAACCAAAGAAAATACCACCATTGCACCTAGATTCGGGTAGGTACTTGTACCTATTCTGAGGATTAATATCATAAATGCGAAGATATGAATGTGTCCTTGTATTTGCTGCCTCTTCACGCATAAACAGCTGAAAATATTGAGTTGAAATTTTATAGCATAGACCCTGAAATAACACATAGACTTGACGAGTAAAACTGCTGGCTACAGCTAGTAGATAGATATAAAATTCAGTACCTTCTTTTTTCTAATGCCATTTAATTAGGTAGATATCTGGTACCTACATATTGTTACCTTAATCACTAAACGATTGATATCGATCGATCGAAGACACGTGTAAAATATTATGTGGATAGTAGATATCTATCATAAACTATTACATTTTAGAAGAATTCTTAGAAATTTTCAGCAGGTTATGTTCTGCTTATTAAGCTCAGAATATCAGGGAAATAGAGGAATTTAAAAAAAATTTCAACACGTGTTTAATCAAATACGAGTATTGCAGGCTTACGTGTTTAATCAAATATTGCAGGCTTTCAAATATTGCACTTTTGCTTGTCAATTTAACAATTATATTCACTTCTATTTTAAGAAATGGGTACCAATAAAACAACGACAATATTATGGTTTTATAAACAAAAATGTTAATAAACTTATATTAAACGCTCCGTAGACATTCATTATCCCACCAAAAACATTCTGTAAAAAACTAGCCAAGTCTCGATGGAGCTGCTTGTTTATCTCTAAAAAGTAATGAAATCTAGACAAAGTCGTGCCAAGTATAAGGTTCCTTACTGCGATTTCTTTATTATTATAGTTAATGTTGTGTGACTTGGCCGTTGAAGGGTACACAAGGGTACAAAACCAGATGCTCCATGACACTTGGATCGCCTAAACATAAGTATAATTGAAATACGCAGCTTTATCAAGCCTACAATTGACTGGTTATCCAATCGACGTTTTCCAAGTGGAAATTTTCTATCGTGAATGGGTAGCGGACAGATTGGTGCAATAGTGTTATGGAGCACCTGGTATAATACCCTTGTGTACCCTTCAACGGCCAAGTCACACAACATTAACTATAATAATAAAGAAATCGCAGTAAGGAACCTTATACTTGGCACGACTTTGTCTAGATTTCATTACTTTTTAGAGATAAACAAGCAGCTCCATCGAGACTTGGCTAGTTTTTTACAGAATGTTTTTGGTGGGATTTCACTTATTTTTGTAGAAACGCTATATTATAAGGTTATCAGAAATACAAACCGTAAGCGCGTTTTAAAATACAGTCAGCGCCATCTAGATACGTGTGCGTTCACTCTTAGTCCAATGCATCATAATATTATATCGGGAAGTGGGCCTAATTAAACTTGCAAGATTTAATTACAGACAGACAGACCGACAGGTGAAAGTAAATAAAAGCTTGTAGTAAAGGCGGTATGTCGATCTCTTCTAATAGTTTGGTTGGGCTCTTATTTTAGTTGGCCACGCTAGATATCGCCTGATCATAACTAACGATTTACGACACATATACCCACTCACATATATAGGTACATATACTATGCCTTAAATATATTTTGAATTAATAAGTTGGATATTACACAATTTTAACCATTGACTGCAAATGTAACTTTGTAATCCTATACATTTATAAGAGATTACAAAGTTATTTATGCAGATGAATTATCTCGAAAACCAGACCGAAATTGCATGTTTTTTTAGTATTCCTATGGCTTATACAATAAATTCTAAGTATGTACCAAATTTCAGCTCTCTGAGTTTATGGGAAGTACTAGTTCTATTTTGATGATCATGAGTGAGTGAGTGTCGAAAATGCGAAACTTTGCTTTCGCTTAACTTCGGAACTTAATGACCTACAGACTTGAAATTTTGGATTTTAAGTATGTAATTATAGCTTACTGGATGACGAAAATTTCTGTGTTCTGGTCTTATCCAGAGGTTCTCAAATAGGGGCCTGAAAATGCGACGAAATGGTTCCTGTAAAGATGGTACGGCAGTGCTTGCTTCGCGCTCGACTTGGCGGGGGCACTACCGTGCCCCCAGATAACATAAATAAAAATCTAGTATTTCTAATAGTTTCAGTGTTAATAAAAAGTCTCAATGGCAGTTCGACAATCGACTGAGAATAAAAATTCCCACTAGTTTGACGATCGAATTGAAGTTTGCAGTTAAATCAGTGGGAATAAATGATAAATTGGGGCTTCATCAAAAATGGGGAAGAGTGAGGTCATTAAAAAAAACTCATTTTAATTGGAAGGAGAAATACTATAATACTCTCCCAGAAATAAATATAAATGCATCAGATTTGGATTATTTAAGGCGGTTTCATAATCTAAATCTACTGAAGAGCCTTCTGCTTGAACTCTTTAATAATTGGCTTCAATAAAGGCATTTGATTGAGCTTATATAAATAATGTACTTAAATATAATCTTCGATTGCTGATGATATTGCACGTCCCCATAGGAGGCATAGGAGTCAATCAGGTGTACTGTCCTTGTTTACCACAAAAAGACAAAAAAGGACATCTGAGGTGGACAAACAAGTCTATTATGTCCGCTATTATGTCTTTTATGTCTGTATTATTATTTATTATGTCCTAACTTTACATTGGACCCAATGCCCCCCTTTCAGTTTAACATGGAAGGTGTCAGTAGCTAACACGGGTGGCACGCAAGTCTTCTCACATGGAGATATCTCTATATGCTGCAGGAGCTGGTACACCATCACTTTCATCTCGCAGAGGGCAAACCGAGAACCTAGAGAATGAAAGTTTGTTATTATAACACGATTTATACAAATCCTGAACTTGGGTTATGTACATAGAGAATGCAAACAGCTACCTACTATGGTAGATATTTACTTTAGCCATATCTCGCGTGATGCTAGAAGGTGGGATACATCCCTGGCTGGCGGCCGAAGATGGTAGCAGACTAGGCCTAGAAGGTGGGATACATACCTAGGCCTCACTGAACATCAAATTTATTAATACTCTCTTTCTTTTGCTTCTTCTTAATACATATATTTTTAATTATTGTTTCACACATTTTCTTACATTCTTTCATATAATGTAATAGATTATAATTATTACTACTTTTATCTATTTTAAACGATATGACAGTTCACTCTCTCTCTAATGAGAATTTCACCCTGCGTGTGAAATATTGGGGATAGAACCCACTCGTACCCCAAAATTCGTCCTCCAGAAGAAAGTTGTAAATGTTGCACGAAGTGCCTTCGTAATGATTTATGACTCTCTGATAATTTGTTCTGCATTCCCATTTCATCTAAATAACTATAGAAACTAATAGTTACCAATACAGTTCCTAGGTCCGACTCCGAAGGGTAAGTAAGTGTAGGGCTTGATGTTATGCTTGTTCTCTTCAGAGAACCTCTCAGGATCGAACTTAAGAGGATTAGGAAAGTAGTCAGGGTCTCGATGGATGGACCACACAGGGATATTTACGTTCATACCTCTAGGAATCTGGAAAAAAATGTATTCATGATAGTAGGTGGGAATTGGGGTTGTTTTGATTATGTAATTTCTTTTATCTATTACTAAGGTTGTAGGTGTAATACCTAATAAAATAATTATAATGCATTTCAATATTATATTCGAAATGATTGATCACTACATACTTGCAATGATGAATTTATGTACCTAAATGAGAACTTGTAGATGAATAAATTAAGAATATGAATAATTGGAGGAAATTGGGGTTTCTGGATCAACGTTTTGAAATGATTTGAATGACCCGTCGAGTCCGGGCACATTACATTCGAATTGATGAGACCTTTTCATAACACTTGCTGACGAGGGTCTAATAATGGACCAGGAGTTGCCTACGTCTCATAAATTCAAATGTAATGAGCCTAAACTCGTCAGTTTTACTTATAGCCATTGAAGAGTTCCAGTAGACACCTCCCGGCTCCATCATCAGATCAGTTCAGTGATACTAGATTATTGAACCTTCATCAGATTTCTAAGCATTTGCTAAGTTTTATTATGGTACGACAACCAGAAGTTGGTTAAAATTTATTTTCAAGATTTTTCACCGACTTTTATGGAAAACTAATACTAGCGTCTTAAAAATAGATCATGTTTGGAAGCTCATTGCTGGACAACGATTGGGAAAATTTTAAGAGGTTTCATAATGTAGTACAACAAAATATCGTACAACGCACAGTTTTTGACATATAAGCAAGAACCCTAAAAATGGAACCTTCTTCGGCCTCGGAGGGGTATTATTGGTATGTTTATCTCCTAACTAGTCCAAACAAAGTTCCTAAGTTAGTTTTTCTGCTTTCGACTTTTCGATCCACATACCCTTTTGGGCACTCATTGAGGACTATTAGCGAAGATTCTCAAAAAAAAAAATCTTGACCTAGACAGCTGGCCACAGTACTCAGTAATCATCCTCAAAACCTTGCACCCATCCGTAGTCTATTATTCTTATAGTTGCTCTTTAATGTAACATAATCCACAGTAGCTTTAAGATTATAATACGAACAAACTTACGATAAAATCTACCGTTGATTTGCTATTAGGTTTCCCGCAGTTGTAGTCTTTTAAACAAACTCTGTCCAGAGCTAAAGCTGGAGGCCACAATCTCATCACCTCTGTAAAAACAAAAATATTAATCTAAAGTCTAAACAGTAATTATTCATGTGTGGTCAACTTTATGGGTGTAACAAATAACAAATACACCAAAAATCAAACACGTTTATCAAAATCATGTAGAAACAGTTAAAATACAAAAAATTAAGCATTTATCTATGAGATCTATCTATTTTTTTTTTCGTTCAAGCCATACACTATTAGATATGGCATTGTATTACAATCTAGCCTAACTTTCAATTATAGGCTAATGAGTAATTTAAATCTGACTTAAATTGCTACGTAAGAATATTATAAACTAAGAAAGTGTCCATTAACACTGATTCTTATAGTCTCTATTAAAATGAGGCACTTTGTTCTTGTGTACTCAATAAGTAACACTACACTTATAGTAACACTACATTATTTTACTGTCACTGTCACTGCACTAACTCAAAAGGTTTTGTTCTTTTAAGTCTTCTCACTGTGTCCATTTTCTGTAATCAGAAAATCTGCAGACTTTTCATAGATCTATCTATGAAAAGTGAAAAGTGCTCGAGTGCAGACCACAGACTAGCAAACGAAGCGTAGGACGTCCACCCACAAAGTAGACAGACGACCTTATATAGAATGCCGGAAGACGCTGGATGCAGGTCGCTTCCAACCGGTACATAATAAAATATGGAAGTCCAAAAGGAAAGCCTATGTTCAGCAGTGGACGTCCTACGGCTGAGATAATGATGATGATGATCTATGAAATCGAATAATAGGTGTAATCAGATCTTAAGCCTCACCACGTGTTCCCACGTGTCCACGTTTTATTGGACTATCCTTCCTTGGACTCGTAATATAATAAACGCGAAAGTTTGTAAGAATGTATATTACAGCGGGTAAAACCGTTGGGCGCAGATAGAATAATAATATATATCATCATAATTGTATGTGTAAAATTATTAAAGGATAGCTCAATAGCAATATTACCGGATACAACCATATCCAAATACGTCATGTTCAGTATAGAGTTGTAATCAAATTTCCCATTGTTCTTGCGATGATTTTCCCTGATCTCTTCCACCAGCTTATCTTGGACTTCAGGATGCAACGCTAGCTCGTAGATTAAAAAGGTCATAACGCTGGAAACTGTATCGAAACCGGCGAGAAAGAAGATCATAGCCTGCGCTACCAGGTCCTCATCACTCCATTCTAGAAGAAAAAACGTAAATTGCTCGTCAGGATATTAATCCACCATTAGGGATAGGATTTACCATTAGGTAAAACTGTTATATAATAGACAAAGAGTTACCACAATGTTAATCCAGATGAAACTTTCTTTGTGAAACCCTCCGACGCAAGCAAACCGCACCGTTACTTTTAAAATGGTACAAACCTCGCTTAATTTCTTTTTTCCCTTCCTGAGACTCCTCGACTGTTGCAAAACCAGCACCTATGTCTTTCGTGTTCTTCTCTTCGTGGATTAATCTGCCTGAAATATTAAATATTTTACTTCATTCCTCAGATTTTATATTATATTCCTTGCTTGAATTCTTTTTTATATTAAAATTTGGGTATACAGGTTCTTAATTGTGTGGTTAACAGGATATCATTATGTTCTCAAATGATGCTTTTAGGTCAAAAGTCATTCGTAATGGTAAAACTGCCCCCCCTACCGCGTCTATTTTTTGGCATAGCTCTTTACAATACAGGCCACTTTCCAGCGAACAAACGGATAGAGCGTCTTTTTATACAGGCGCATAAGCATACCACCTATCTGATAATGAGCGGGTACTGTCGCCCATTTAGCCTTCAACGCGAGTGGTGCTGTCGATTTAGTGTTGGATATTGCGTACGCGTTGTCAGTATGCTGAATTCAATTACAAGCTTTTATAAAGTACTTCTTACCTTTCTTAGCTTCCATGAGCAAATGTATCATGTCATTCCTGACTATTTGTTTTTCCTCACGTTCTTGCATTGCTCCCATCACCAAACCTCGAAAGAAACTTTTGGCTTCCGAACTGAATATGCTGACTTTTAACCACTAAAAATGTGTAATAAGGCATAACTGTCTGGTTAAATTACTGGGAATATAATTTTGCTACTTAACTTTCAAACTTTCAACAGGAGTCAATCGCTGCCAGTTGCGATCCAATTGGTAATGGTCGTGATAAAGTCATGAAAAACCCGAATGAGATCTTGCTTTGAGAAGCCCTCCCACCGCTAAAACCGTAGGAAATATTCTGGGACGTACTTGGAATTTCAAAATTAAAATAAAATAAATTACATCATTATCTGCCACCGTTCGTGTCGTTTGTTCTTCACATAGACCTTTCTGTAGGGACGCCACTCAACTCAGTCCTCCGTCTACCTCCTTCACAACACAATAAGCATTAATGCTCTAGCGTGAAAGATTTTTTTCTTGTTTAAACAAGGAAATAATATACTAGAACTAAATCATGCTTTTTCATTAATTTGTATAAAAGGCAAAGGAAACGAGGAGGATGCTTCTTTATCAATGATATCTTACCTTCATGAGCATAGGAAACATCGAATACCCGAAGAATAATATTATCTGCTTGAACGTAAGAGTGGAACTGGCTCTGCCCATAGCATAGAACTCATTGTCCTCCTTCTCGAGAGAGTCTACCTTCAGGCCGAAGGCACAAGATGCTATTACATCGTTGGCGTATCTGGAAGTTAGGTCCTTTGCTTCTATTTCTATGGAGTCAGCTGGAAGGATAATTATGACGAGGAATATTACTGGTCTAAAAACATTGAACAAACAAATTACTTGACTTGATACATAGTGCCTATATAAAACTTATAAATCATGTAATTTATTCAAGTTTAAAGAAGTAACTGATGATATCGATTTACAATAGTAATATTAAATGTTCAAAAATCGCACGTAAAACTAGAGACTGAAGCCATTGAATTTTTTTTAAACTGAAATTCACGAATAGGTATTAAGACGTTTAAGGATTTTGGTTATAAGGATTTCATGACCGGAGCAGAGCCAGCTAAATTCATTCATAATAATAATGTACAAATGACAAATAGTTATGTCTTCAAAAATCTCCATTAAAAAAATTGAAACAAGCATAAGTTGTGTGATCTCTTACTTTCTGATACCTCAATTTTCTTTTTAAGAGCCTTGACCATTTGATCTCCCACTTCTATCATGAATGGCACCATCAACCGAATCTTGGAACTGGTGAAGGCCGGGCTTAGAGTAGGCCGCATGTCTCGCCAATCTTTTGCTGAAAACCATTTACCAATATATCAACAAAGAGAATATGAACATATTATAGACTGTGTAGATGACTGGGGTTATTTGCTAAATCTAAAAATTGAGAAATATACGTTAAGTACTTTTTAATAATAATCTACTTGCCAGATTTGTAATTTTATTTAAACCCCTAATTAATTTAAAGACTAATTAATTTAAATACGTAAATTATTGTCGAAGTACAGTCCCGATAATAGACTAGGAAGTACCAGGCCCGCAGAAAGAGATCACAATACCTTTCATAGAGAAAAGATTCTTAGTGATAAGCGGGTCCGCCTCCGGGTCAACGATCTGCCGACGATCAACGAAGTAATCGAATTCTTTCACTGCAATCTTCTTTATCATTTCAAGGTCTCGGATGATAAGTATCGGGGTTGTGAATTCATACCGTCCTAAAATTCTGTAAAATAGGTAAAGATTTTTTTTTTTTTGCCTTCTACGAATTGTCTGAATGACAATGGCAGCGCAGTTACTGCGCAGGAGTTCGTTCCTTTTGAATGACTAGGTAACAATATAATGGCCGAGCGTTCATCAGTTTAGCGTATAGCTTATCTGCACATTATCTACATTTTTTTCATGATTTTAATGTTTAAAATAGACTATTTTTGAATTATTTCGTTATAAACATTTACTTATTTAGATATTATTACATTAAAAAAATATTTAAATGTTTTTGATATTATTACAATCTTCATATTCCTAATCAAACATTGAACAAGAGAAATTTAAAAAAAACTTTTTAAAAAACAAGGTTTTATTATTATTACCATAAAGTACTCGTCAAGACGAATCAAATGAGCCCAAACTCGATGGGGTTACGTCGTTTTATTACGGAGTTTCTATGACCACCTCTCCGCTCCATCATCAGATCAGCTCCATGTCATAATAATATTGCATTGTCATCCGATTTATGCATGCATGCAAAATTTCAGCTCAATCGGACACCGGGAAGTGGGTCAAATTTAAGTTGCAAGATTTGATTACAGACAGACAGACAGACAGACAGACAACAAACAAGTGAAAGTAAATAAAAGCTTGTAAAAAGACGTGTGGCACTCGGAGACTGCCGCGGTAAAGCTATTGCATAGCATTTTTTATCAACTTATGTAATTATAATTATTTATTTTTTTATTAATGCAGTATTTTTTTCGACAGCAAAAACAAAAGAGAGATGGATTAAATTTAAGTTACACTTTGAGCGTGGTAACCGATAAAAAAACAAAAGAGAGATGGAAAAACTAAAAAGTATCACCGCTGTGCCGGTCGGATTGATTGTTATTTTGAAGCTATGCAATAGCTTAAAACTAATTTGGCTTATTTATTTTCATCACTCAGGTGTACACATTTTTTGCTATGTGACATTACAAACTTAGGATCCCTTGTCCCCCTCTTGTCACACTCACACAGTTCTGCTAACCTCATCCGCCCTTCAAACAATTAAAAAGTTTATAGCGCATAATATTGTATACCAAAATAACTAACAAAAAACCAACCTAAATAAATAACTAACTCACTTTTCTTTAGGAAAATTAAAATATATTCTGTCCATATGGCTAATAAAGTGCTCTTTCTTGAAGGAAGCTTTCATCATGTGTCCAAATGGTGGAATAGCTGGATTGGTCTTAACTCCTCGTGAGCTGAAGAATGAGTATATTTTCTGGAAGTAGAGGTACAAAGCTGCCGCAACGGCTGCCGCCCAGAGGAAAAGCAGCATCATGGTGTTCTGTGGAGAAGATATTATGTTTTTTTTTAAATTCATGGCATAAAATCCTACTAATATCAGAATTATTGTAAACTAGCTGCACCCAGCGGTTTTACCCGCCTATGTGTTATTCCAAGGTCGAAGCTATCTTGCTGCGGATATGAGTGCTTCGCCGTACCCGCTGCCCCGGCATTATGGCGTCCCGCAGGAACACCCCCAGGTTTTTTAGTGGATATCCCATCGTCGTGCCCATCTTCGGCGGGGGAGTCCCACATAACGCCCTGCGCCCCCCAGCGTGGGGTGATGATGCGCATTTTTCCTGGGTCCAAAAAAAAGAAGGGTCGAAGCTATCTCTATCCAAATTTCACCTCAATCGGTCAACCCGTTTAGGCGTGAAGAAGAAACAAACATACACACTCACACAACAATTTTCGCCTTTATCGGTGTGTATCGGTATGTGGACCTTTCTTATAGCTAAACCAACTCAATGGGATGTACCTAGATTTTTTCTAACGTAATATGGTGTGGATACCCTATTATTTTTGTGTGTTTTCCCATGTGTTCTCGCACGTGGCTATTCACAATGTAAACACAATTAAATTAATAAAAAACAAATAGGTACCTACTGTCAATTACATAATCTTTTCAAATACTTACACGTAATTCTCGCACGCTTTATGTAAACACGAAATAAAATTTCAAGCAAGTTTCGTCCAGCGGCAGATCTGCTCGAATTGGCACTGAATTAATGTTGCCTTGACACTGATGACTTTTACTACATACAGTGGCGGATCCAGGAGGACTGGGGGGGGGGGGGGGGTTTAGCCTGCGCGGCCGCATTTTCTCTTAACATCACGCGAGATCGAGGCTAACCTACAATGTATTAACCCCTATAATTAAATTATAATATAATTTATAACTAAAATAGGTACCTACTTCAAGCATGCTCGCATTTATTGTAGTTGTATTTAAGTTTAGAAACATCGAGCGACTGTAGCCTAAGATAAACATGAGGAAATTTTATTTAAAAAAAAAGCTTCACGTTGAGCGTTTCGTATATTATACTTTGGTAATTGGTAAGAACTGAATTCAAATATTTTCTCGATAGGATTTTATACCAAAAAATATGAACTATCACTACGTTCTCAATTTTCAAACCAAGGTGCTGGTGCAGCTTATCAAAGCGAAATTGGTGTGACATAAACACCTAAAGTTCAGATTAAGAAAATTATTAAAAAATACTAGACACCATATTCTTTAATTTGATTAAAAACAACTGTAAAAATATAGTGAATTTCACTGAACTTTAGATGGTGGGAGTTTTGGCCAGAATATTTTTAACCCCCGACGCAAAAACGACGGGGTGTTATAAGTTTGACGTGTCTGTCTGTCTGTCTGTCTGTCCGTCTGTCTGTCTGTCTGTCTGTCTGTCTGTCTGTCTGTCTGTGTGTGTGTGTATGTGTCTGTCTGTGGCATCGTAGCTCCCAAACGGATGAACGGATTTTGATTTAGTTTTTTTTTTTGAAAGTAGAGTTAGTCGAGAGTGTTCTTAGCCATGTTTGGTGGAAATCGGTCCAAGATGGCCGCCGCTACAAAATGGCGGATTATTTTTTTCTTCCACGACTCCCTCAATATGGGTATCAAATAAAAGGGCTTAACGAGTAGAATACAGCCCACTATATAAAATTTAAAATCCAAGATGGCCGCCATCAAAAAAATGGTGAATTACGTATTGCGTTGGGGGTTTTTTAAATTTTTAATTTAATTCACTTGTGTAATTAAGTGTGACATGGCGCGTTATTACCTAAAAAGCCATGAGTAAATTTCAGCAATTATTATATTGACAAACCGAAAAAATAGTTAATTATGCAGTAAGTAGGCTGGTACCTACTCATTTTTTTAATATCTAGACACGCGGCAGCGAGTCAAGCCAAGTTCAAGCAAAGGAACTAGCGACCGCGCCGTGTGTTATATTACACGAACCATCCAAAGCGCGTTTTGACGACTTTTTACACCCTCGTTATACAAAAACTATTACACATAGACAAGTCAAATTTGGCACATATACTTAAATATACGAACTATATCTCTGTTCCAAATTCCAATAACACAGCTCAAACGGTTATATAGATATAAACATCCAGTAATCGGTGAAGTTAATACATACTGAGGGATAGATCAAAAGTAATATCCCAGTTCCAGATGACCTAGAAAGCTGAAATTTGGCATCCCGATAGGTAATGTCGTAGTAACAAAGGGAAAAATCAGAAACTAGTATTTTTTTATCATTTTAAATTATTCTTAATTTTTAAAAAATGTATGGTATTAAAGTTTGAGACGCCTAGGTACGCATAAAGCAATACATGTAGTATGTTGCTATAATTTTTGTGTAGGCGGCTATTTTCTGTTAGATACTACGAAGTGCGCGCGAGTCCACTATTCCTACTAATATAAATATAAATACAAACTTTATACCTACTGTACGTATGGATATATGTTTTTTACTTTTTCACGCCTAAACGGGTGGGCCGATTGACTTTAAATTTGGTATAATAAAAAATGTAGCTTAGACCCCTGGAATAACATAATTTAGACACGCGGCAGCGAGTCAAGCCAAGTTCAAGCAAAGGAACTGGCGACCGCGCCGTGTGTTATATTACACGAACCGTCCAAAGCGCGTTTTGACGACTTTTTACACCCTCGTTATACAAAAACTATTGCACATAGACAAGTCAAATTTGGCACATATACTACAATATACGAACTATATCTCTGTTCCAAATTCCAATAACACAGCTCAAACGGTTATTTAGATATAAACATCCAGTAATCGGTGAAGTTAATACATACTGAGGGATAGATCAAAAGTAATATCCCAGTTCCAGATGACCTAGACAGCTGAAATTTGGCATCCCGATAGGTAATGTCCTAGTAACAAAGGGAAAAATCAGAAACTAGTATTTTTCTATCATTTTAAATTATTATTATTTTTTTAAAAATGTATGATATTAAAGTTTGGAACGCCTAGGAACGCATAAAGCAATACATGGTGCATGTTGCTATAATTTTTGTGTAGGCGGCTATTTTCCGTTAGATACTACGATGTGCGCGCGAGTCCACTATTCCTACTAATATAATTATAAATATAAATAAAAATTTTATACCTTTATACCTACTGTACGTATGGATACATGTTTTTTTTTTACTTTTTCACGCCTAAACTGGTGGGCCGATTGACTTTAAATTTGGTATAATAAAAAATATAGCTTAGACCCCTGGAATAACATAATATACACTACTGTATAGCGGGTAAAACAGCTAGGCACAGCTAGTCACTAATAAAAATAGGTTCCTGGTACCTACGCTATGTAACAATTGTATATCCTATGTAAATACCTATCAATATATCGACTCACCAGCACAAGGCGGCTCAGTAACATAGAGGTAATAATATTAACATTGTTTACAATAAAAATAATGTAGGTATGTATATCGCCTTAGGTGCTAGTTGGTGTAAACATTTTAGATACCTACGTACCTGTAACGTATAGTCATAATATTATAGGTATGTGGCGGTATCTGGGGGCACGGCAGTGCCCCCGCCATGTCGTCGTCATTACAAGTCTTGTCGGCTTAGGTTAGGTTAGTCTTTTGTTCGAAATTCTAATCCAGTTCCAGATGATCTCAAAAAGTTAAATTGCCATCCAGGTAGGCGGTTGGTATAAGATAGCTGGGTGAATATAGATAAATTTATCAGTAACTAGTATTGTTTAAAAATCAATTGATAAGGTACAATATTCAAATCAATAGTGCACATAAATGCTACATATAAATAAGAACTAAATTAATTATAGGTATAGGTATATCGAAGCACGGCGAGGCTCACGGTGCGCGGTGCGACGGCCGTGCCGTGGAGAAGTGGGGTGGGGGGGAGGTACAATAAATAATCATTTGGTATTATAATCTTATAATGACTGAGTGTTTTAACCTATTACATACTAAAAAGTACTGTACAAAAAGCAATGATATCCCATCAAAAACATAAATGTGAAAAGAGAGCCAAGTTCAATATTACGATGTATGTACCTACTCATAGTTATCTATGATTTGGTAGTTGACTTCAACGACAAAAGAAATGAGATCTAAATGGGTGCCAAGTTCAATGGTCAGTCCTGAAAAATATTTACAACATAAAATATTTTATTACAACTTAAAAGATTATTTCTTCTTATCACTTAGAATTAATATTATTTTGAAGCCCAAAGTTTGACTTGGCTAGTTCTCATGGGTACCATACGACGAAGTATCATTGGGATAAGACAATAGATACTTTATTGTATACCACATAATGTTAGAAAATACATAAGTACATAATTAAAATTAAAAATTACAATGTACAAGTGGCGGTTTTCTCGTTAAAGAGCGATTTCTTCCAGACAACCAATGGATGGAGGGGACTAATTTACACGATAAAAGACGGTGGCGCACTAATTAGTATTAAGTGCGTTTAATAGTGATCAAGCTAAAGTTAAGAGAGAACCTACCTAGTATATTATGAGAACTGGCCAAGTCAGTCTTTAGGCTTCAAAAAATATTAATTCTAAGTGATAAGAAGAAATAATCTTTTAAGTTGTAATAAAATATTTTATGTTGTAAATATTTTTCAGGACTGACCATTGAACTTGGCACCCATTTAGATCTCATTTCTTTTGTCGTTGAAGTCAACTACCAAATCATAGATAACTATGAGTAGGTACATACATCGTAATATTGAACTTGGCTCTCTTTTCACATTTATGTTTTTGATGGGATACAAATTACATAAACAGGACTAAACAGTATTTTTTTAACATTGTTAGTAACCTTGTTCTAAAATGTTCCCCCTTGGCCTCTTCTAAGTCCTGCAACCGTACCTGTCACTAAGGTTAAGCCCCCAAACGAATTTGAATCCGTCACTGCTAGATTAGATTTTTTATGTATTGTTTTCTTACTGATAATAATAATGCTTATCTTAATATTATGAGCTATTACGTTAGGAAATCGTATTTAAATCTTAAAGTTGTTATTATTTTAATCATCCTAAGTAGGTACGACGCCCTCCATCCATTAGACAAAACAGTATATAATATTTTTAATGCGAAGAAGTAAGAAGACGAGCAAGACGCTCTCCTGATGTTAAGAGATAACACTGCCCATAATCAGTACAATGCCACCTAGGATTTCACAAAAATATGAAATTCTAGGTGCACTGCACCAACGCTTCTTACTCAAGACTCAAGAGTCATAAGATGTTAAGACTCTTAAGCCCAGTAATTTCACTAGCTACAGTGCCCTCCTACCGGAGCACAGTAATGTTTGCACATCACTGCTCAGGCGGTAGAATAACTGGTACTGTTTGGGTACCCATTACCCACCTAGTCGACCTATTATTTATTAAAAATGGTTTTTTTTTGTTTACTTAATCAAAAATATGTTTTAATCATGTAGGTATTTTAGTAACTAAGCAAGGATAATTATCACAGAGCTCACAATTCATCATTTAGGAATACCTATTTACTGCCAACTTTTATGACGATCACCATACAACAATTAAACAAGTGATAGGAATTTTCCTCACGTTTGTATAGTTTTAGCTGAAAATAAATGGGATAGTTAGGTACAACTACAACCAACAGTGACCGGCTACATAGGCGGATCCAGGATTTGGTGCAGGCGGGCAAAAATATTATAATATTTACTACGAAAAGTGTATGTTTAGCTCGCTCTGAGCAGTTAGAAAGTTTAAACATCCCTAATAATACGTGCGCGAGCAGCTTGCTGCGAGCGGCGAGAAAAAAATATTATCTTTACCAAGAAATATGTGCAAAATTCGTAACCCTACAATGCTTCTGGGGGGGGCCTTGGCCCCCTGCCCCCCCCCCCCTAAATCCGCCTATGACCGGCTACATCTAGGTTTAACCGGCTAAACCTAGGTGTAGCCGCACTTCGGGCTTTGGCCGCAACATATTTTACAAAATAATTATTAATATTGCCATGAAAAGTTGCTTGACCCAGCATACATTAAATTTTAAAAAAAAAATAACGGTTTAATACTATTGTTATTTATTATAATTTAAAACAACGCCATCTTGTAGAATAGTTTCGAACTACGAAGCCTACGACTCAAGTAGATAACTTACAAGTTGTTTAATCCAAAATGAAAATATTTGTTGTAGAAGTACGTATGAATTTCCATAGATGTCGCCTCTAGTTCCAAACAACATCGATTTTAATATTTATTAACTAGGTGACCGAAGCAACTTCGTTTGCTTCTGTTAAAAAATACATTACAACCTTCAACCTATTCTCAAAACCTACTAAAAAATACACATAAAAATAGGTCAAGCTGAGAAAATTCACTAGGTTAATCAACCACGGAATCGGAAATAAACGATTGAATCTATTGAGCTGAAATTTGGTAATAGCTTAGACCATGGCATAGGCGGATCCAGGATTTGGTTCTGGGGGGGGCCAAGGTGCGGACGGGCAAAAATATTACAATTTTTACTACGAAAAATGTGTGTTTAGCTCGCTCTGAGCTGTTAGAAAGCTTAAACATCCATAATAATAAGTGCGCGAGCAGCTTGCTGCGAGCGCCGAGAAAAAAATATAATCTTTACAATGAAATATGTGCAAAATTCGTAACTCTACAATGCTTCTGGGGGGGGCCTTGGCCCCCCCCCCCCCCCTAAATCCGCCTATGGACCATGGAATATGCCTAATACATGTAAGCTACTTTTTAAACGGTTTTATTAGTGGGTAAGACTGCAATAGACACTGGACAGGTAGTATTTAAAAAAAAAATCACATAAGGGAATTTTTAAGAACTTTACATAAATGAATTAAAAAAAAAAATACATAAAAATTACAATTATTATTTAAAAAACAATACGTTTTATTTAATATTTTTTCAATTATTAACCTAATAAAATTAATTTATAGTTTTAATTTTTGTTTTGTTGTGAAATACATACATTTAATAATAAATGTACTTCAGAACAAATACTAGGTCCTAATATTTGCCCTAAGATAAGCAATTCTCTATCTCGCACATCACCACCTTCAGACAGCCTCTAAAGCAGTTAAGTTCAAGCATTATGTATTCTTTTCGCAGCCCCAGAAACCTCGAATTACGTCGGGGCCATAGGCTTCGAGACTTCGAGCCATATAATATTAGTAGGCATCTTCAGGATTTATTGTCTTGTTATTAGTAGATACTTATATCATTTGTTATATTTTAGATTTATTAGTGTAGCAATAATGAACTTATTAATCGTTTTTTTAATCAACTTAATATTTCAATGTAATTAAAGACTTTAAAAATTAAAAGTTGGTATTAATATTATGAGCAGGTCATTCGCAATTTTTCAAGTTTACGTGCTTGGCATATTTTGATAAAATTTATTTACATGTGTATACCAGCAGCAGCCAATGATAAAGGAATAGTATGGATCGGTCTCTTTTCGTTTTTAGCATATAAAATGGTATCTCTAAAGCGTGGCAATTTTTCATTTGTTTTCTTGTTCATTGGTGCATCGGCTGTCAATCTTGACTTTTTCATACATTTGATTGACCGCCTTTGACCGGAAAACTTACACGCAAAAGTAGAACTTAGGGCCGCACTGTGCTAGCAGCTGATGACGCACTAGCTAGACACACCAGCCCCTCTAGCATGGACAATGCGTAGACTTGTCTTACTGTCAAGTCAAACTGTCATCCCATACATTCACAAAAGTACAATGTATGGGATGACAGTTTGACTTGACATCAAGACAAGTCTACGAAACGTCTGTGCTTCGCCCACAGTGCGAGATAGTCAATAGGCCTCTAGCGCTGCATTTTTAGACGGTTTACTTTTTTTTTGTATTTTTTGTGTAAATGGGACAAGACTAATTGGACATGCTTACTCTTAATTTCTAACTCTTACTCTATATTCCCCAATCAAATATATATTATGATTATCTGATATTATAACATCAATGAAAACAGCACAGTCATCTAGAACGTTCCCATCTGCAACCAAGTCATGCGCAGGAGCAGTGGTAATGGATTTAAGGCCTCAAGGAAAATATTACGTAAGGACGCCCCGGCGCTACGTGGAGGAAGTTACCTATATAGTACTTGTTTATAGGCCAATGTTACAGTTAAGGTTAAGGTCTGAACGGACATCGTAAATTAAGTAGTCTTCAAATTGAAACTCAACTCAAAATGTATTAATTGAAATGCTTTTGTAGACTTGTGCGAAATTCGTCTCGCGCGTCGAGCGTATACATCGAGTGACGCTCTCTCGCTCTATTTGACAAATTTTGAAATATAAATTCATAGAATTAATTAATTGAAAAATCCTTAAGACCAGCCCTGCATAATAGGTATAATGGCACACATAATAAAAGTGTTTTCAGTTTGTTAAAAAAAAGCAATTTTTTTTTATTAAAAAATTCTTTTCATATACGAAAACACTTTTAAAATGTGTGCAATAATATTATGGAGGGCTGGTCTTAAGGAATTTTCAAAAAAATTATTCTATGAATTTATATTTCAAAATTTGTCAAATAGAGCGAGTTACCTGTTTCTCTACTAAATTATGCACTAGCTGCGCCCAGTAGCCTATGTGTTATTCCAGGGCTTCTAAGCTATCTCTATACCAAATCTCTCTATAATCAATTTCAGCTCAATCGGTCCAGCCGTTTAGGCGTGAAAGAGTAACAAACGTACACCCAGAATCCAGACATACAGACATCCAGATGTCCAGACATCCATACATTCTTAAAAACTTTCGCGTTAATTAGTAAGATGATTAGTATTAGTAAGATGTACGTATTATAAGTACCTACATAGTATTAAATAAACCTTCCTCTTGAATTACTCTATCTATTACATAAAACCGCATCAAAATCCGTCGCGTAGTTTTAAAGATCTAAGCATTCGAGTATATGGAGACAGACATACAACTATAGGAGTCTTTGTTTTATAGATAGATAACTCTTTATTAGAACAGAAAATATACAGAAATAAACTTAAAAAATAAAACACAATATTACAATCTATGTGTTACAATTGGCGGTCTTATCGCTAAAAGCGATCTCTTCCAGACCACCGTGCAGGGACTACGGGGGGACGTGCGGGGGTACTATGTAGTGTAGTGAAATAAAAAAAATAAAAAATAAATAGAAATCGTTTATTGACCATTTAAAATCTGGGGGCACGGTAGTGCCCCCGCCAAGTCGAGCGCGAAGCAAGCACTGCCGTACCATCTTTACAGGAACCATTTCGTCGCATTTTCAGGCCCCTATTTGAGAACCTCTGGATAAGACCAGAACACAGAAATTTTCGTCATCCAGTAAGCTATAATTACATACTTAAAATCCAAAATTTCAAGTCTGTAGGTCATTAAGTTCCGAAGTTAAGCGAAAGCAAAGTTTCGCATTTTCGACACTCACTCACTCATGATCATCAAAATAGAACTAGTACTTCCCATAAACTCAGAGAGCTGAAATTTGGTACATACTTAGAATTTATTGTATAAGCCATAGGAAAACTAAAAAAACATGCAATTTCGGTCTCGTTTTCGAGATAATTCATCTGCATAAATAACTTTGTAATCTCATATAAATGTATAGGATTACAAAGTTACATTTGCAGTCAATGGTTAAAATTGTGTAATATCCAAGTTATTAATTCAAAATATATTTAAGGCATAGTATATGTATATGTGAGTGTGTATATGTGTCGTAAATCGTCAGTTATGATCAGGCGATATCTAGCGTGGCCAACTAAAATAAGAGCCCAACCAAACTATTAGAAGAGATCGACATACCGCCTTTACTACAAGCTTTTATTTACTTTCACCTGTCGATCTGTCTGTCTGTAATTAAATCTTGCAAGTTTAATTAGGCCCACTTCCCGGTATGATGCATTGGACTAAGAGTGAACGCACACGTATCTAGATGGCGCTGACTGTATTTTAAAACGCGCTTACGGTTTGTATTTCTGATAACCTTATAATATAGCGTTTCTACAAAAATAAGTGAAATCCCACCAAAAACATTCTGTAAAAAACTAGCCAAGTCTCGATGGAGCTGCTTGTTTATCTCTAAAAAGTAATGAAATCTAGATAAAGTCGTGCCAAGTATAAGGTTCCTTACTGCGATTTCTTTATTATTATTGTTAATGTTGTGTGACTTGGCCGTTGAAGGGTACACAAGGGTACAAAACCAGTTGCTCCATGACACTTGGATTGCCTAAACATAAGTATTATTGAAATACGCAGCTTTATCAAGCCTACAATTGACTGGTTATCCAATCAACGTTTTCCAAGTGGAAATTTTCTATCGTGAATGGGTAGCGAACAGATTGGTGCAATAGTGTCATGGAACACCTGGTATAATACCCTTGTGTACCCTTCAACGGCCAAGTCACACAACATTAACAATAATAATAAAGAAATCGCAGTAAGGAACCTTATACTTGGCACGACTTTATCTAGATTTCATTACTTTTTAGAGATAAACAAGCAGCTCCATCGAGACTTGGCTAGTTTTTTACAGAATGTTTTTGGTGGGATAGAATTTACATCTTTCAAACCACTTATAAAAACTAACGTGCAATTTTACTATAATGTTTACTTTTTCTATTTTAACTATTAAATTATTATAAAGTTTGGAGCAGCAAGATTATGGTAACAGCTTAATTATTTATTAAATGAATTTCGTACTATAGAAGACACTAAAGATGTAGGTAGGACTATTGGTGACCGTACTAGTATTAAAACTGTGTTACAGCTACCAAGAAATCACAAGTGAAATGGAATAATTAGACCAACATGTGATGCCGAAATGCGAGGGCGAGGGACGTATGTTTTAATTCATAACTTTTTTTATGTGATGGAGCAGAAGACGAGCAAGATCTCCTGATGTTAAGAGATAACGCTGCCCATAATCAGTACAGTGCTACTTAGGATTTCACAATGATGTGAAATTTAAAGAACTGTACCAACGCTTCTTACTCAAGAGTCATAAAATGTTAAGACTCTTTAGCCCAGTAATTTCACTAGCTACAGTGCCCTCCTACCGAAGCACAGTAATGTTTGCACATCACTGCTCAGGCGGTAGAATAACTAGCACTGTTGGGGTACGAGCTCCTGCAAAGGAAGTCTACCCCCGGACAAACCGGTAACTTGAAAACCGCTCGATCGATTTTGATGAAAAAATAAATGACACTCTCACAATGGTACTCATTGGTAAACTTTCAAAATAAAAAGGGCGATACTCACATTTGATATATTTATAGTATACAATACATAGTTTCATGCTGTTTGTGGTGTTTTCAGGCTTTTCCATTGCCCAAACATGGAAAGTCGATTGTGAATTATAATTTTATCATTATAAATTATATTGTTTGGTATTTCCATTTACACAATATTATAAATGGTATGTAGGTAACTACCTAAATGTAAATGTAATACGTGACTACACTCATTCGTTACCTACCGAAATACCTATTTAGGGTGATTCCTGAGAGACAAAATTTTACGTGTCTGGGGGAATAAACTACCCGTAACATAAAAATTCTACCCAAAGGTATTTTTTTCCTGTTAGTCTAAGGTTCAATCTACCTAATGCATGATAGACATCAGGTTATATTTAGCTGCAAGTATCTAAAAAAAAATGTTAAAGCCCTGAAATTTGATTACCGTGGGCTGTCCCTTACACATTTTCGGAACAAAATATATTTTTTACACTAATTTATAAAAGGAATTTAATTAATTCCTGTGATCTAAGCTGTAAAGGGTGAACTGTTATATGATCAAAAAAATACGCGAAGGCTGTACTCAGCGTAGTTTTAGAAAAAATAACAAATTTATGTTTGTCCCCAGACAAAAAGTGATTCCCATGGCGCGCGACATAACTACCCACATTTCACAAACCACAATACTTAGAAGCTTGTAAGCACGCTATTGGCTAACTTCGATTGCGCTCTAAACATAGTGAAGAGAGGCTCCTCCTCTCGTTGTTATAAACTGGATTTACGAAGGTGAGAAATTGATTACCGTGGTTTTGGTTCACTAGATCATTGATTACCTTTTCCATGTTTAAAAATATTTTTTTATCCATTACGGTTTTTTGACTAGGGTGTGCAGTTAGGAAAAGGGTATTGTCTATCATATATTTTATTATTTTTGGTCTATAATTATGGTATTTAAAAATATTGACAAAAAACTATACAATTTTGATTTCCATGGTATTGATTTTCATGGCATTTCACCACGGTGATCAATTTTCCTCTGAGTTTTCTTGCGCATTCTTTCACTTTTTACCCATATACAGCGAAGCCGCAGGTATGGAAGTGATTTTGATAGTTTATATTTGTATATTTCATTATTTCAGATATTTTTTTATATTGTATACATCAGATTTTTTATATTGTACTATAGTAGACAGCCGCTCTGGCTTATGCGGCACCATTATATCCCCACATTAAAAAGTCGCTCAGCGAGCTATGGAGAGGGCTATACTCGGGGTTTCTCTACGTGATCGAATCAGGAATGAGGAGATCCGAAGATGAAACAAAGTCACTGACATATCTCCGCGGATCAGGAAGCTGGAGTGGTAATGGGCAGGCCACATAGCACTGATGGGGTCGAAAAGTGTTCAAGTGGCTACCACAGGCAAGCAAACCCAGTCCACCCACAAGTGTGGCAGACGACCTTATTTAGGTCGCTGAAAGACGCTTGAAGCAGGTCGCTTCCAACACCGGTGTTATATATGGAGGTCTAAAGGGGAGGTTTATGTTCAGCAGTAGACGTCTTATGGCTGAGATGATATATGATGAAAAAATAAAACGAAACTATGGGCTGACTGCAACTTTCAGTCCAGATTAACCTAACTAATGATAAATGTACAATCTGATGACAGCTTCTGGAGTGAATCCTGTTATTAACTGTGACTTCATATTCTAGGATATATATTCTTCTATATATTCAATATTTTTACATTGTTTAAGACTGCAATACGTTGATTTTATTTAGTTTACATGATTATTATATAGAGAGCCAATATAGACCTTTTTTAATACTTTATGTTTGGTGTATATCTGTTTGGATCACCGTTTTAAATCATTTCTATTTTATATGATTAGTATGTAGATGTCAATATTTAAATAATAACATAGAATTCAAACAAAATACTTTTAATTTTGATTACCATGCCACACTTTATTGATTCCCGTGGCACCAAAAATTTAAATTTAAATATCTTCTGAACAAAACAAGTTATAATGATGCCTATTTGATTAATGTGCTTATAATTATGGGAAATTTGATGTTTTACATGTAAAATGCAATAATACTTTGATTTAAAATCTGCCACGGAAATCACTTAAATACGCCCGATCTCAGGATTTACCCTTTAAAGTCGTAAGCTAAACAAGTAAAATAAAAAAAAACACTTTTTAAAAACAAGCTTTCATTAACAACTGTTTAGTATTAAAAGTTTTATTTTCGGTATTAAGTTAAAAACAAAATCATGTTTAGATATAGTCAACTTAGCATATAATTCGTATATACCTAGTCAGGTCATAAATTCTGTCACATGTTTAATATAAAATTATTGGAACAAGTTTATTTATTATGTAACCATTTATATACCAAAATGAACTTAACAAAACATAGATTCTTATGACAATAAAGTTTATTCAAAATGACCTCCGTGATTTTGAATACAGGCCTTCAATCTGCGCGGCCAGTCGTCTATCGCAGCACGAACGAGGTCCATGTCAATATCGGCTGCTGCCTTAATCAAGGATGTCTTGAGTGACTCCAAATTGGGATGAGGCTTTGAGCACGCCTTTTCCTCCAAGTGTTGCCATATCTATCTTGTAATCTAACGGACTCAAATCTGGACTGGAGGAGGGCCAGTCTTCGTGCCGGATGAAGTCGATTTCACGCGACGCCAGCCAGTCTTGTGTGCTCTTCGCTCTATGAGCTGGCGCCGAATCTTGTTGGAATACCCAGTGCCTGTTATTGAACATGGTATGAGAAACAGGTTCCACAAGGTTCGTCAGGACTGTATTTTGATACACAACTGCATTCGTTTTTACACCTTTCTCACAAAAATGTACCTCTGTTAAGCCCCAATAAGAAACTCCCAACCATACCATGAGCGAGGATGGAAAATGACCTCGTTGGACACGCGGAATACGGTTGCTCGCTTCTTCACTACTGTGTGCGTACACCTTATCATTTTGTTTGTTGTAGCTCTCTTCTACGGTAAAAATTTTTTCATCCGAAAAAAGAATTTCTCGATATTTTTTTCTCGCGTACCGCTTCAACAAAGCGCGGCATCTCTTCAGTCTCAGGTCCATTAGACGAGCATTTAAACGATGTCCTGTTTTTCTTCGATATGCCCGAAGCCCTAAGTCTTCATTTAACACCCTTTTCACCGTGGTTCTGCTTAACCCCATCTGAAGGGCCAACAGTTTCTGCTTACGTTTGGGATTTCTTTGAATTCGCGCCTTCACAGCTTTTATCACTGCTGGAGTCCTAACAGACCGAGGGCGACCACTTCTTGACCTGTCATCTACACTAGAGTCTTCATTGTATCGTTTGATGGTACGATAAACGAATCTTTTGGTTATATTCAAATTTTTCAGTATGTCAAAAATTTGAATTGGCGCGTAACCGCAACGATGCAACGCAATAACTGCAACACGGTCTTCTTTAAGCGTCCACTCCATATTTAAAAATGAGTAAAATTCTAAAAAGTATACATTTTTATTTTCATGAACAATTCGAAATTCGAATTCAATAAACTTTTTTGTGGCCAGCATTCTAAAAGAAAAGTTTTTACTGTGTGACAATACTTATGACCTGACTAGGTAATTTGTAAATCATCATTTCGGTCCTCACGACACAGACTCACGTCTAGTGTGAGGACCACAAGTACTCACATTCATGTTATTGCTCAAATGTTCATTATTATTACCATCTAGCATTAAAGTACTCGTCAAGACGAATCAAATGAGCCCAAACTCGATGGGGTTGCGTCGTTTAATTACGGAGTTCCTTCCAGCTCCATCATCAGATCAGCTCGATGTCATAATAATATTGCATTGTCATCCGATTTATACATGCATGCAAGATTTCAACTAAACCGGGAAGTGGATGCAAATGAAACTTGCAACATTTGATTACAGACTACAGACAGACAGACAGACAACGGGCAGGTGAAAAAAAACCATTTTATTACAAGCTTTATATTACTTTCACCTGTCTGTTGTATGTCTGTCTGTCTGTCTGTCTGTCTGTCTGTCGGTCTGTCTGTAATCAAATCTTGCAAGTTTAATTTGACCCACTTCCCGGTTTCCAATTGAGCTGAAAATTTGCATGCGTGTGTAAATCGGATGACAATGCAATATTTTTATGACATCGAGCTGATCTGATGATGGAGCTAGAAGGTGGCTATAGGAACTCTGTCATTAAACAACGCAACCCCATCGAGTTTGGGCTCATTTGATTCGTCTTGACGAGTACTTTATGATGCAAGATGATAACAATAATTAAAGCTTGTTTTTAAAAAGTATTTTTTAAATTTCACTTGTTGTTATTATAAATATTGATATTCGCTAAGAAAGGATTTTAAGGATTTTTTTAAGACCGCCAATAGTAACACTTTTTTTTTCAAATTTATTATTTTAACGTTATAATAATATGTATATTTTGAAGTGAAAACTTCTTTAGCGGCGCTGAGCACTTTTTTGTATGGGTAAAAACTTTCAAACTCGCGTCAGGGTCACGTGATGCTGATCGAAAAAGCGTAAGATCGAGGGGAAGGGAGAGGAACTAGTATCTCCCACTCTTTCTACCGTGCCTGAGTGTGCTGCTCTGTTTAGGCGGCACAGGGGGCTTAGATTATATTTTATATTTATCTTATTAATATTATAAAAGCGAAAGTTTGTGTGAGTGTGTGAGTGTGTGTGTGTTTATTTTTTTTTTATTAGACACTTAAATAGGTTCGAATCAAAACTGTTTGTTTCTTACTTCAGTTATCATAAACCAATTGTATCAGTTGTAAAAATTTGCGATGATGATTCTGATAATAACGATGGTGTAAAAGTCGTCGAAATTATGGATGGAAGTTGATTTTTATGAGAGATAAAATTTAATGTTATATATAAATAACGATATAATATTATAAATAACAACATATAAATTGTATTATTTGTGTACGATAGCGCAATAAATAAACATTGTATTCTACCTCATAAATGATAGTATTTTTATACTTATAATTAAACACAACGTTAATATTGAAGTTTTCACTTCTGCCGGCACTCCCGGAGTGCTACCTTTTTTTGTTTTATAACTTTGGTATACAATAAAGGGTTATCCGTGGGGTAGCCGTGTTCTAGAGTGGAGACCGCGTCTCGGCAGACGTAGTGTAGGGCGTCCTTGGGCGAGATGGTGCGATGATATCCGGAGGGTCGCTGGGAACGGTGGACCGAGTTGAGTAGCGTGCCATGGGGGAGACATATGTATTATGTCTAGCAGTGGACGAACAACAACATGATGAAAGTGTTACCGTCGCTGGGAACGGTGGACCGAGTTGAGTGGCGTGCCATGGGGGAGACATATGTATTATGTCTAGCAGTAGACGAACAACAACATGATGAAAGTGTTACCGTCGCTGGGAACGGTGGACCGAGTTGAGTGGCGTGCCATGGGGGAGACATATGTATTATGTCTAGCAGTGGACGAACAACAACATGATGAAAGTGTTACCGTCGCTGGGAACGGTGGACCGAGTTGAGTGGCGTGCCATGGGGGAGACATATGTATTATGTCTAGCAGTGGACGAACAACAACATGATGAAAGTGTTACCGTCGCTGGGAACGGTGGACCGAGTTGAGTGGCGTGCCATGGGGGAGACATATGTATTATGTCTAGCAGTGGACGAACAACAACATGATGAAAGTGTTACCTATCTATCTAGTTTTCAATGCGGGTAAAGGAGTGAGCATAATAAGTAGGTATATAATATTACAAGCTTATGCTCGCGGCTTTGCCTGCGTGGCAAAATCCTTTCTTAGCGGAGGTCTACGTCATAAAACCTATCTGTATTCCAAATTTCAACCGAATCCATTCAGTAGTTTGGGCTGTACGTTGATAGATCAGTCAGTCAGTTAAACAGTCACTCTTTCCTTTAATATATTTAGATATACGAGTACGTCGTACATATTGTATTTAAAAAAAATATAATAACAATGGAACTGGATTTTCCATTATGTTGAAACTTATCAATTTATGGAATAATTACTAATGTTCAAGTATAGCTTTTGGCTCTAATGACGTCATTGATGATAAAAGCTGCCATGTACACGTATCGTTGTTTCCAGAACTTAATTAATATTTAATTTGTTAATAAAATGTTTGCACTAACTAAGGTTTATATTTTAATTGGGCATAGGTTTTGGATGTTTGAAATTTCGTAGTAATGCTTGTGGATTCTGTAGCTAGGTACTCGAATTGCTTCAGCGTTGCTATCGTGCTGCTATCGTGTTGTTGCTCATCAAATGCTCGTTTTTGGGCAAAATATAAGCTAGTAGTTGGTGAATTTTGAATAATTACGTATCAAATCAAATCATTTTCGTTTATTTGCTAGAATGCATTTTACAAAGGTTGTTTTACATTGCTTAAACTAAATCAGTGCATTCAGCCTGCAAGCAGACGTGCAAGTATTAAATTTATAGGCCTTACATATTATTATCATTATAATCTAAGAAAACTTTAACAGTATAAAAACATTTGCATATTAGCAAGTCACTTAAGTTTTAGTTGAATATAATATTACCTTTTATTAATTTAATTTTGTCAGGTAACTTATTATATTTTAATTAAAATACACATATTAACAACATTTTTCCTATAAATTACTTTGCGACAAGGCGGCTGATAATATAGTTGATTAGCGAACTGTGCTCTGTCTGGTGTAGACTTCACTACGATTTTTTAAGCCCCGATGCAAAAACGACGGGGTGTGTGTGTTTCTTTCAATATAGAGGTAATTGTGAGAAATTTTTAAAGCTTTCATTTTAAACTTGCAAAATGCTACACTTTGTATTGAGTTAGAAAACGTGGCACGTTGAAGTAAAACAACGTGAAAAGTTTTCCTGACAAAATTGAAACACTGTAAGCTTGATTTTTTCTTAGAAAAACATGATTATAATTATATTGTCTTAGAATTTAATTTTACTTTTTGTGGTAAAAATAAAATTTTGTAAAAAAACGTGAATTATTTGGTGAACCTTGGAAATTAGCTGACGGTTTAAAGGTTATCACAGATTAAATCAAGTTAACGTCGATTCTAAATTCTTTGCTTAGCTGCGAGTCGAGCCGGAGTTCCATTGTAGTTCAGTATGGTAGATTCTGGACGAAGACGAGATGTCTGCGCAGCAACTTTGTGAGGTAGGGTTGAAATAATTAGCATTAGCAATAATATTTACTTGCTAATGGCCAATTAGCAATTATTAACTTAATCGTAGTTGCTAAAATAAATTATTGCCAATTTAATAGCAATCGTCTGCGTTTGCGTCTGCTATCATGCGAAAAATACGCGACCGTGCTAACTGACTATCATGCTATGCTAATGCTAATTTCATTTGATGCGATATAATAATATGAACGCGCCAATGAAATTTAGCTAGTCACATTTCACAGCTATTGTACTAATCTAACACAGGTTATTGTAACTTAAAAGAAGAACGCCAAACCCTGTAAACAATGTATATTTTCGAAAAACAGTTTTTTTTTACAGCTATTCAAAATCCAATTAAAAATTATTTTAGCAAATAGCATAGCAAGAGCACGCAGCATGTTAACGAAATTAATGAAAAATAGCATTTATTTCCATTACTACTGTAAGCGTCCGTAAAGACAGCTCAAACCATGAATACGAACTCATCTACGCACGCGTTTCGCAGCTTTTGCGGGCGATCGCGGCCTCAGTATGGATAGCGCTCAAGAAATAACTTCTCGGTCAATTACTTACCTTAGAAGCAATATTGTTTTCCTCTTAAAACTGTGAAGTAATTACTTCGGTATGCATAAACCTCGTATTGCTTGAAAAATAGGCCTTTTTCTATGTCAATTTACGTTCTAACATCCTTATTATTTCCTGTTGAAGAAGGAAACTAATTAAATGTAGTGTAAACACACCTACCTTGTAGTAAAACTACGGATTTCGTAACAGAATTGAGGACAATTTAAAATTTTCTGAATGGCAACTTCCTAAAGTTTAGTTATCCTTTTAGTTAATCATTCATGAATCGGATATACCTAATATTATATGCCTCTAGGTACCTACTTGGATTGTATCCTTTAATAATTTTCCGCGATTTAAGGCGTCCGTAAATATTGCTTGATTGCTTGTAACATTGCTTGTAACCACTGCAACTATTCTCCTAAGATAAATGAATTGTTAAGCTAGAAGACTTTCAAATAAAATAGTACAAATGCCCTAGCATACTGAATAACTATTGCAGCAACGTGAACTATTATAGTCACATTTTCGCAACTTTCTCGCAACAATTTTCATAAATCTATGAGGGTTGTCCAACTTTAGTTAGTGCAGCTTGCCAATTTAGGCCTGTAAGAAGTAACTTTCGCATTAAAATATAATAAAAAACAAAGCCTACCACCAGTTCTTACTGGTGGTAGGCTGTACCGTGTTCTAGAGGTATTGTAGCGTTCTATAGTCTATGATTGTAGCCTATTTGAATATATGCATTTTAAATTTGAATCATCCTCTATAGAAAGTATTGCAAAATACCAACCTTAGCAGAAAGTGTACCAAAATATGTGGAATGGCCAACACAAGCGCAGCGGTTAGGTTATTCCCATACGAAAGCGTCCAAGTTATATTGCGCCATTCCACCTGACTTGAATACACAATCACTAAGCACGATGAATTGAGACCTACATTATAATAACACAATATTATGTTCTTACTTACTTACTCATTGAATTATCTTCTTTGTCAGGAGACGAGCCCATCGCTCGCTTGATCTTAAGCGATAACGCCTGTCCAATAATGGTTTCCTATCTCATTATCGAAATTTTGATAGTTTTCATGATGCAAAAAGGGTCGCAAAAAATGGGATAGAACCCACTCGACCCCCAAAATTCGTCCCCCGGAAGAATTGTAGATTCGACCCCTATTGGGGGTGGGAGCAAAAAAATGTAAGTTGAAATGAACAAGAACCTTTATTGGCATAATTAAAAAAATATAAAACTATTGAAACTGCAATTTGTAACAAAAATACAAATTATAATGTTAAAGGTATTTTCAGCTCCAAACACGTTAAAAAGGAAATAACTAAGTATATACGAGACTTATATTATCAAACGATTAATTACGATTAGATAAAAATTGCTACAATATTGTGTTTCCCCAATAGGTATCTTTATAACCACCGTCATTCTAAAATATATAATATTTTCTTTTCCTGCTTGGTTGTCTGGAAGCGATCATTATTAGCGATAGGACCGCCAATAGTAACAGTTTTTAATATGAATGTATTTCATGGTCAGTATTTTGTTTTGTTATTATGGTTTTCAAATTATTATCAAATCTTATCTAAACACTAAATATCTGTGATATTTTCAACCTAACCATCACGGTTCATGAGATAGAGCCCGGTGATAGACGGACTGACGGACGGACAGCGAAGTCTTAGTAATTGGGTCCCGTTTTTACCCTTTGGGTACGGAACCCTAAAAATGGTAAGTACTAAATAATAATTGGGGTTATACTCCAACAGAACAGGTTACCCTACTTACACAGGCAGACAAAGCACAATTTATAGGTTGTATGGCCAACCTATATGTTGCAGTTTCAGGTCGCCAAGATTCCTACAAGGGCTGCAACATTACCTAACGACTGCCTCCTACATATCTTATGGGAAACAGCTGGGACCCACAATTTTACGTGCCTTCCGAAACATGGTATTCTAAACTTCTAGCTTATTTTTTACGGGCACAAAATATTGCACAACAATACGTGAGAAACAAGATGCCTACAAATGTGTAGCGGTGCTTACCTGTTTGGGCTATCCCCGCGTCTTCAAAACCACACTTCGTCATCAGGACAATTGGTTTCTTGGAGCTGGTTACGTGCTAGAGGAAACCCCAATCGCACGTGCCATATAATTACCATATTATTATTTAACATGAGAAACGGTTTTTAACTAAGTTTTTAAAAGACGGATATGTATTTGATTTGTATGGAGATATTGTATGAAATTATTTTTCTATAGTTTCTGATACCTACGATTTACGATATAATAATAACGAATAAATAAAAATGATTTATTGCAGGCAAAAACGTACATTACAATTTAAATAAGTACATTTATTTAAATTGTAAAGTATATGTAATTTAAACAGTATAGCAAAAACAAACAAAAACAGTAAAATCACGCCTTAACGGGTGGTTTTACAAAATTTCCAAAACATATATTTTGACCATGTCAAGACCTTGCTCAGGCATGATATTCACTAAAGCCAGGGAGGGATTTATCCCGCCTTCTAGGTTAAGTCTGCTACCATCTACGGCCGCATCGTCGCTTTACATCACGCGAGATCGTGGTCAAGGCTAGCCTATAATGAATTTTAAATAAATAGACCAAGCGCTATTCGGGCAACGCGCAATATATGTAGTTAGTTTATTATTTCATGACTTTAACAGGATATAATAATAATAATGATGTAGGAGAGTAGGTACATTAATAATTGTAAGTTGAAAATAAGAGTTTATGATATTGAATATTGTACTTGTACATTTTCAAAGCTTTCAGCCATTAGACTTTACAATGGTTTCACATATGTTTGTGAGAGTATCTTTAGAATTTAATAACATATGTACCTATTTGTTAAATTATGTTACCGTTTTAGAATAATTAATTCTTTTAACTATAATGTCACAGTATAGGTACATAAATTATAGTTAAAATCTAATTAAGTTTAGAATAAAATTAAACAAAGAATAGTTAGTGTAAGATTGATATTGGCTTCCGTAGTACTGGCAAATCGAACATTAACTACGAGTACATTACTTTCATCAACGATATCTTTTAAACTAAAAAGTACGATTTTCTAGGTAGGTAACAAGTACAATAGATATTCTTAGCCTGCGGGGTTATTCCCGTGCCAAAATTGCTTCTCTTTTTGCTAACGTCCACTGTCAAATTTTAACAACATTTTGAAAACTCGAAAATTCTTACGATACCAGTACAAAATCAAATGCAACTTAATTTTTTTTAATTAAGCATCTTTTTAAAGTGGCGTTTTTGAAAATAAATATGTGTTTCATAGGTTTTGCTGCTTTGTCGTCTCAGAATCTACATGCTGTTATGTCATGCGGGTAGTTTTTGTAACACTATTTTGTAGATTCACTGCCATAATAGGCAAGCTAGACGCATAAAAAATATGTTGTGCAATATGAAACAAAGCGCTGATTACGTTCATACAATTAAGTCAAATCTATGTAGACTTCCTTTGCAAGCGATCGTCTAAATAGGTGGGCACCTCAACAGTGCCAGTTATTCTACTGCCTGAGCACTGCATGCAAACATTACTGTGCTGCAGTGGGAGCCCGGAGTCTCACATACCACCCGCGTCCTTCTTCGTGGGTGTTGATGCGTAACGTATTTTACCCAGGGTCAAAAAAAAGGAGGGCACTGTAGATAGTGTAGTGAAATTGCTAAGCTATATTATAAGCATCATAAAATCTTAAAGTAAGAAGCGTTGGTGTCGTACAGCTAGAATTTTACATCATTGTGAAATCCTAGGTGGTTCTGTAATCAGTTGATTATAATGGGCAGGGTGCGGCTTGCTGCTTGTAATAAATAAAAAAATAAGTATTACTTTTTAACCGAAGAAAAAAAGGAGTAGGTAAGTATATAAATTCAATCGTATAATATATTTTTAGCAGAAAAATATTGAAAGAGAAACACATCTTTTAATTGGCTTGAAAACATAATTCCCGAAATTGTATAAAAACAGAATAGAAAATTATTCAATAATATATCATAAGGCCATAATTATTCAACTATTAGGAGTAGGTATAGGTACCTATGTACGTACATTGGGCATGTGCGCGAAATAGGAGTGGGCTTTTATAAAACTATGGGCTCACCAATGGAAAGTAGATACAAAACATGGATATTTTATCATATTATAATTATTCATTATCCTAAAATATTACATTACTGTATCATTGATACGTGTACGACATATTTATCGTCACAAATGCGCAATAAGATTACGTTAGGTGTAGCAATCTTTATCGATATAAAGGCTTTGTCCTGTGACTGATCAGCTGTCCGGTGACTGACACATCGTATTGGACATTATTCTTTATTGGTCATATTTCATTTTGGACCAAATTCATGTTGGTTGTTATTCGTGTTGGACATTTTTCCTAGTTGGACGTAATCCATGTTGGACCAAATTAGTATTGGACATTAATACTAGTTGGACATTTTGGATTTTGGACATTTGTTGTACAAACCATATTTACGAGTATAATATGTAAAAAAAATAATTGCTGTTCGTTTGTCTCGCTTATATTTGAGAACCGCTGGGCGAATTTTGGTGATTTTGGTTTTGAAATATTCGTCGTAGACCAGGGAAGGTTTAGATGGTGAGGATATATGGAAAAATTGCGGAGGAAGAGGCGGTACGAAGTTCGCCGGGTCAACTTGTAGTGTAATACCAATTGATGTAGATTTTTTTGTGAGTATTACACACCTAGTAAGTACCTACCTAGTGATAATAAAACAATACAAATCCATCTGTTCGTTTTTAATTTTCGTGTTCATTTTTACTGTGTTATATTTGCTTTGTTCATTTTCATTTAGTTTTAATGTTTTAAATGTATTCATGCACAACACTTAACAGCAGGATATTCACTAATGCCAACGTCGCGACCGAGAGGCGTGAGCTCCTAAAGAAGGACATCGTATTTGTCCGAAACCCAGGGTCGAGCCTAGCATCAACCATTATATTCGTGAGTTTTAGTCGTTTGTTTACATATTAATATATTCACTTATCAGTCAGGGAACCGAACCAAAGACCGAATTGTCAAAAATGTATGAAATGACGTATGACGTATTATTAAATCGATACGACGTATTATGAAATTTCATACATTTTTAACAATTCGGTCTTCGGTTCGGTTCCCTAACGGATAAGTGAATAATAGCCCTGCAGGTACCGTGTGGTATAGTCTTATGATGATCCGGGAATACCCACTAAAAACCTGGGGGTATTACTTCGGGACGCGCGCTCGTCTGCGATGCTAACTTTAGCCTAAGCTTACCACTTATTAAACACAGATATAAACCTAAATCCAATTTTAAATCCCTTTCCTTTAGGCTGTATGCCAAGTTGGCTGCATTCCACCGACGCGCAATACCTGGCCAAATCACTGCCTTTTAAACAATAAAATACATGAACTCAGTACAATGATTTTATTAAAAGTATCCTCGTCTTAGAACAATTTTAGTATTATGAGTCAGTAAGCTCTAGACAAGCACAAATCACTTGTGGCTGACGTGACTCTAAAAAAATTACCGATTTGACAGACCATTACTTTTTCCACATTGACTATAATCACAAACGATTAGCGTTTGATATGCCTTATACAGAGTACTAGCTGCACCCATAGGTTTTACCCGCTGTACTTGTAGCCTCTGTGTTATTCCAGGGTCTCCAGCCTAAACCCGCGTCTCCAGCTACTTTTTTGGTCTACACTCTCAACAAAAACACGTCCACACACAGCAAAATTCCCCTACACAAAAAAAAATGTCTATGCTTCAAGCTTCAACAAATGTTTTTGCTTCGATTATTCATTTATTTATTTACTAGCTGAGCCCGGCGGTAAGCTTTAACAAATGTTTACGCTTGAAAGTTGACATTTGTTGACGCTTGAAGCATAGACATTTTTGTGTATGGGAATTTTGTTGTGTGTTGGCGTGTTTTTGTTTAGAGTGTAGACCAAAAAAGTAGCTGGAGACGCGGCTTAAGCTATCTCAATACAAAATTTCAGCTCAATCGTTCCACCCGTTTGGACGTAAGAGTAACAATCATTCATCCAGACATCCTTTCTTACAAACTTTCACGTTTATAATATTAGTAAGATAGATTTTAACAGGAAAACATGTTTTTAGTTTTTTCCTCTAATCACTTCGGCATCACCAACTAAAATATATTTTCCGTATTTCCAAACCCCTGGTACTACCTAAACTTGCTTTTGAAGACCCAAAAAACCAACAAAGAAGCTCCAACAAAAACTCAAAAATTCATGGTCATACTTTTTTGGCTTATACTGCCCAGCCAGTAATGTACCTACTGTTTTGCATCGACAATACTTCTAATAGACTCGGACAGTTAAAATAAGAGTTATTACCTATTTATTATTTATCAGTATTACACATTTTAAAACAAAGTCGTTTCCCGCTGGCTATCTGTCCCTAAAGTCCCTATGTATGCTTCGATCTTTAAAACTTCGCGACGGATTTTGATTCGTTTATTTTAATAGATAGAGTGATTCAAGATTAAGGTTTATGGAGGGGTTTATGGTGGGTTATATATATTATAATACATGCATAATATAGTAGAGAAACACTGATAATTTTAGAAGTTTTTTTAGATGTCGTAAATTAAATATATTTGCGCTTATACACTGCAAACGCTGGCTGAACCCTACGAAATAAATCAAAATAATATTGGTAATAGTATGGTACACCTTAAAAAAGTCTACAAAAAAGTCCGCAATGGTATACATATATGTCTATCTGTTAGGTATAGCCCACAATAACCATTTTTTATCCCTTACTTTTTACGAAAATTAATGGTTTATTTACGAAGCGATTTTAAGCAATACAGCATTAATCTTTATTCAATTAAGTACAATTTCCGGCAAAGATATCTTTTGCATTAACCATTAATTAATCGTATCTGTTTTTTATGTAACTTTTTTTTTAAAGGTGGTGCCCGTAAAAGGTTTGGATGTATTGTAAGAAAGAGGATATATGCATGCTAGGGGAGTGGGTGAAGATATTTATATTATGACGGATGATATAGACCAGAATGGAGGAGAAAAACGTGTTGTGCCGACCCTACCTAGTGTGGGATAAGGGCAGGGTGATGATGATTGCACCCGTGCGAAACCGGGGCGGGGCGCGAGTAGATGATAAAAATATATCAAAAAACGTTAAAATAGTTAGTAAAGCATTTTTCCTGGGATAAAAAAGGCAGGCAAAAAAAGGTTCCTGATGGTGAGCGGTTACCATCGCGGCGTCCAAAGAGACATAATAATAATAATAATAATTATTAATTTATGGAACTAGGCGTTACTTTGCGGAAATCCATCACAACAATTATTAGTTATTATTTAATATTTAGTGTTAATTCCGCTCTAAATTTCTGAGTCTAACTAAGTTTTTAAGAGATGGCGAGGAATTCAAACGTTACCAAAATAGTAATTAGTATTAATTCCACCACCGAGTGCACCACCTGCCCTCCCGCATATGCATGCATTAAGGGTTACAACTATTTGTTAGTGTTAGTTATGTGGTTTCGCGTAACCACATAACTGTTAATAATTATTATTATCATCATTTTCTTGTTAGAATATCTATTCTTTCAAATGAGTTAAAAAAATGGGGACTAAAACTACATGCAAAGTGCTTTATGTTATTGTTGCCTTTTCGTTTGTGTCCTTAAGAAAAATATAATTATATTATAATAGTAGGTTTTATATAGTAGTAAACACCTAGATACCGGATTTCTTTTAATTTGTCCTACGTCATTAGTAGCCTTCGGTTATGAACAAAAGGATTTTGCGTCACACGGAGAAAGTAAAGAAAATCCAGTAATACCTACCTCTAGACGTTTTAATTGGCATGATTTAACATTGTGTTTTTTTAAACGGTTCAATTTACTTTTTAAATTTGTTATTAGTATTTTATTACCTACATAATACTTATTGATCTGAAAATTAAGGAAGAAGACATCTAAATCTAATTTTTAAAAACTAAATGGAAAGTGGAGACAAGTGAATTACAAAATTAAACCAATTTAAACCTATTATGTATTATATCCAGGGTCTGAGTTACGTACAAAATTTCAGGTCAATCGAGTTACCTTTTAGTCGAAGAAACAAACATACACTGTCATACTTACCTATACTTTTTCATTAATAATAATAATAATAAGCCCGCAGGGCAGCTTGTGGCGAGCTGTTGGGGAGTAGCGACCCCACGGACCCGAGTGCTCCCGGGGGAGGATTCTGTTCCTCATCTCCGGCTTGCCTTCACCGGCCGGCCGGAGTGAACACTGACGAGGAACAGTCCCCCACCTCTGTGCTTGCCTTTATTGGCCGGCCAGAGTGGAGTCGCGAGAGCTTCGTGCTCGATGGCAGGATGTGAAGCGTAAGTGGCGAGTTGGCCACTGGATGCGGGCACCCACTGGGTGTTCGACATCCTCGTTTAAAGTCCAGTGACACCTCTCCTGCCTTCAGCCACTCTACCAAATGCTGCCCCCTTGTCGCTCCGAGCGTGCGACCGTTTGGGGGGCCCATTTAAATGAGTTGGCGAGTCACCGTCTGCCCATTTGTACGTGTTTTTTAACATAGTTACGGGCAGACGCCATAGTCCTCCATAGCACCAGATCACCAGTCCATTAACAACTCATCTCAATAGACCAGTCATTTTAGAAACCACATTAATCACAATAGTCCTACAATAGTTGGTGGTTATACTTCTCGGGTGCATTTTTATAGTGCACACAGGGGTTAATGATCAGCTATTGTCACATTACAATTTAGAGCAAATTGTCAAAGGGGCCTCTACGTGTTGGCTTCGGCCCCACGCACGCCTACCAAAGGACCGGGACACTATTGGCCCGAGATACCTAAAGGTTGACAAACAAATAATAATAATAACGTCCAGACCGATTTCGGCCTCGGCGACTGTTATATCTGGAGCTATAAGACTGATATTATTAGGGGCTTGATACTCTACCCCTTTGGTGTGCTCTTAGGTGGCTTGTATACCCAACCTTATTGCTGAAGGTACGCGCACACATTGGACAGGTTAAAGTCCCACCAACATAGTGGTAGGATATAGCCGCTCGTGGTCGGGCCTTGAGCTCATCACGCTTCCGGTCGAGCTCTTCACAACGCTCCTTTTCGAAGTCGTTGATCTTTTCATGAATTATTCGTCTCCACTCTGGACGCTGTGCTGCCTTCGCCTCCCACTGAGAGGGCTCTAATTTGCACCTTTTCATGTGCCTTTTCAGAACATCCTTGTATCTTAAGTACTGGCCACCGCATTTCCGCTTACCGTACTGGAGTTCCGAAAAGAACACACGCTTCGCTACTCTATTCTCTGACATACGAGATACATGGCCACACCAACGAAGCTGCCGCCTCATCAGATACATCTCAATGCCCCCAACATTAGCCCGCTTCAGGACGCTAGTATTCCTGACGTGGTCAGACCATCTGATATTCATGATGTCACGGAGGCATTTGAGATGAAATCTGTCGAGTGTGCGGATGTGCTTGCGGTATAAAACCCAAGTCTCAGAAGAGTAAAGGAGGTTTGGCAGCACAACCGCCATATAAACACTTACTTTCGTGGAGAGCTTAAGGTCATGTGATCGGAAAACATTAGATCGTAGTTTGCCAAATGCAGAGGCTGCAGCACCTATTCTGCAGTTGATTTCCGATTCTAAATCGCACTTTGGTGTTATAGCACTTCCAAGATATTTAAACTTCTCCACGTGCTTCAAAATAGACCCATCGATGTTGATACCGGGTGACACGTTGTAAGGAGCATTGGTGTTACTCATAATTTCTGTCTTTTTGACACTTATTTTAAGGCCAAATCGGGCACAGGCGTCATGGAGACTAGTTGTTAAACGTTGAAGACCCTCAGCGGAGTCCGCAACAAAACACAGATCATCGGCATACATGATCTCAGTCATTACGACGTGTGATACTTTACTGCGCGATTTAAACCTCAAAATGTTAAAAAGGCCTCCATCAGTACGAAAACGTATATGAATGCCGTCGGATAGGTCGTTTAGCGCTTCACGAACAACCACAGCAAAATATAGTGCAAACAAAGTTGGCGCTAACACACAACCTTGTTTAACCCCACAAGTTACAGCGAAAAAGTCGGATTGCTCTCTGTTCATGGAGACACAGCACTGCATATTATCATGTAAGAGTCGTAGTAGCCGCACAAACTTATCCGGGCATCCTAGTTTCTTCAAGACAGTCCATAAGGCTTGTCGAGGGACACTATCGAATGCTTTTTCAAGGTCAACAAAGCAGAGAAACATTGGTTGACCTTGTTCTCGACTTTTCTCAAGAAGCTGACGAACTGAGAATATAGCTTCACATGTCCCTCTGTCTGGCCGGAAGCCGAACTGGGTTTCGGGGAGTATTGTTTCCGATAAAGGAATTAGGCGATTTAGGAGAATTCGTGCAAATACTTTTCCGGGGGTTGATAAGAGTGATATACCTCGATACGAGTTACAATCTGACCGATCTCCTTTGTTTTTATACAGTGAGCAGATTCGGGAGACTTTGAAACTTTGTGGTACTTGTTCCTCATCCCACATCCGCACAAATAGTTTCCACAAGAAGTTATGGAGATTATCTCCCCCGTATTTCAGTATTTCTCCACTGATATTATCGACACCTACTGCTTTTTTGTTCTGTAGCTGTTTGATAGCAACTGTAACTTCTGCAGATGTTAGATGGTCTATAAGTTCTGTATGTAGTGGTAAGTCTAGTAGTGAACAAATGAATTGCAAATCAGCTGACCTGTCAACGTTAAGTAAGTGACTAAAATGTTGCATCCAGCGCTCCATTACCTCATCCCTATTAGTCAATGGGACACCATCTATTGATTTCAGTGGTACAGAATTGTGATTTGTTGGTTGTGTTAGCTTTTTGACTTCATCATAAAAAGCTCCCAGCTGGTTACTATCCGACAGTAGTTGCAGAAGTTGAGCTTTTCGATACCACCAGTTGTCTTTTGCATCCCTTGTAAGTCTCCTTAACTCTGAATTGCTCTGTTTTAAGCGGTCCGATATTCCATCTGTACGATTATTGTTACCCTGTTCTGCGAGCAGATCCCAGTGTTTCTTCAGTGCATCTGCTAGCATTGCATTATTCTCATCGAACCAGTCCTCATGCTTGTACTCTTTCAAGCCCAAAACCTCAGTACTAATTTCGATGAGATGTGATGTCAATGATTGCCAGATGTTCTCTAGGTCGTCATTCTCGGTATTAAGTGTTGATAGTGTATTATCTAGAGCTTGTACATATGCCTCCCTAGTAGGAGTGTGTTGCAGATTGTCTATGTTTGTACGAAGAGACTTTACAATATTTCGCCTGCGAGGACGACGGAGGCAAATCTTCATTTTTGTTAGTACAAGACGGTGATCAGTCCAGCAATTGGCTCCTCGCATGACCCGAGTAATATGGATTTGGCTGATATCTCTACGCCGCACAATAGCGTAATCGATGAGATGCCAATGTTTTGAGCGGGGATGCATCCATGTGGCTTTATATTTCATTGGAAGTCGGAAAAAGGTATTAGAGATGGCAAGGTCGAATTGAGCACAAAGCCCAAGTAGTAGTTGACCGTTGCTATTCATATTTCCGATTCCATGTCTTCCAAGAACATTTGGCCAAGCTGCAAAATCGCGACCTACTCTTGCATTGAAGTCGCCTAGTAGCAAAACCTGCTCTTGAGATCTTATTTTGGAAAGAGTTTGCGTAAGATCTTCGTAGAATTTATCTTTGATATCGTCAGATTTGTCAAGAGTAGGTGCGTATACACTAATGATATTCAAGAAATTGCCATGCTCTAGATGCAATCTTAATGTAATGATCCGATCGGAGGTGTATACGGGGCATTCTTCCAGGCGCATGACAATTTCATTTTTGATAGCAAACCCAACCCCCGAACGCCTGGGTTCATATGCGGGAGTGCCTTTCCAGAAGAAAGTATAGCCGGCGCCATGTTCAACCAGTTCTCCTTGATCAGCGAGATGTGTTTCGCTAATGGCAGCTATGTCAACGTTGTAGCGGCCTAGTTCTCTTGCCACTATAGCTGTCTTTCGTTCGGGACATGAGTTACCATCACGGTCAAGAAGGGTGCGCACATTCCATGCTCCAAATATGAAATTTCTAGTCGTAGGTTTTTTTGAAGATGATATTTGTTTCTTTTTTGTATTTCGACCACGCCGTATGGGTTGCAAAGGCAGCCGTGGTTACTACCCCCCTATTGAGATGGAACAAGCATTTTTTTGGAGCACCTTTTCTAGCTCCTTCCTCGGCTGAGCGAGGAGAGCAGTGCCTCCCTAAATAGGGCTGCTCTGTCACATGAGGTGCTGCCCAATCCGCGCCGTTGTTCCGGCGCAACGCGGAAACGACCATCATCCTCACGCCGCCTATGTGCAGACCTCAGACAAAGCCCGACTTGCAAAGCCGGACCTCTCTACCTCAGTCCATCGCCACAGGTCTTTAAGTCTCAGAAGCCAGTTTCCAGAAACAGTCCGTTGCGCAGGATATATTATGGTGCGTAAGTGTTCGCGCACACACAGACGCACCCTCTCCACCTTACTCCTCTTTACCGATGGAACGGGAAACCGCTACGACCGGAGAGAAATAAGGCCGCAGTATCTGAGCGACGGAAGCAAGACCCCTACCGTCACCCTTCAGGCCATCAACATTGCCTAGCTGTCTCGCCACCGAAGGTGGACTGCCATTATAGCCGAGACAGACTGCACCATGCGGGGGGTGACCGCATAAGGCTTTAGTGTCGAAACACCAAAGCCCCCCTCAACCAGGTTTAGCCCACGAGTCGACGTGGTTTACCAGGGTGTGACCGCTGTGTGCATACAGCTACTTGGAGTCACTGGTGAGAGTTTATAGGCATCAACGATTTTAAAACGAAATTCTCCGCCAAAAGGCCGACTGGAGGTTCCGACGCTGAAAACCCACTACACCCCATTTGCCATTAATAATATTAGAACACCAATGTAAGTGAGACTTGCTTGTTACCTTTTCACATCTATGCAGCTCAACCGATTGAGCTGAAATTAGATAGATGATAGCTAGGATGCAGAGAACTTGTACCCAGTTTTATTTTGACCCAGAAAAATATGCGAGACTTCCCCGCCGAAGATAGGTGTGCTGGGGATACCCACTTAAAAACCCTGGAAGTGTTCCTGCGGGACGCCATGATGCCGGGACTGTAGGAAGTGGGTATGTACCCTTCCACGGCAGATATATCTACTCTGGAACAAATTGCATCTACTCTGAAACACCAAATTGTTAGTATAATATATAAAATAAATAAATAGTTGCTCTTTTTATGGTATGTAGAAACGGAGCATTTATTAAAAATGTTAAATTGAATTTAAATATTATAGTTTAGTACCTACATACCTATATAATTATCATATTCATAATTTAACAATTAATATCATGTTATATTATATCCTTCTATTCTCTACCTATCGTCGTCAAAATTTTGTTAATTCTATGTATTTTAAATAATTTAATGTTGGCCTTACGTAAACCACAATACATGCTTCTGCTTAGTTAATGTGGGATCCATTAGTAAGTTAAAATAACAGTGTATTTTTTAGGCAAATTAACATTTTTTTATTACAATAGTTTTAATACATTGGCTACTGTTAAGCGGGTAAACTTAAAACCGCCGGGCGCAGCTATTTAGTTAGGTACGAGTATTTTGTATCAAAGTTCATGCTATAGGAATGCTTGTAGAGTATAATTCCCATATGTTTTATCATTTCTCGGAAACATAATAAATTAATATAATATTATTATTTATTACCTGTTAAATACCTAATGCCTTGCTACCGTATGTGGCTATATTTTTTTTAACATTATTGTCATATATATATTGATGTATGGCCTATAACTTTTTTTTATTTCACGTCGTTAGTTTAATAATTTAGGAGAAGCTCATCTGCTACGATTTTTGTACTTATTTTTTATTCATTATAGGCAAGCCTTTGACCACGATCTTGCGTGATGTAAAGCGACTATACCTAGAAGGCGGGATAAATCCCTCCCTGGCTATATTTTTGGCTATATTTTCTTTTCATCATCATCATCATCTCAGCCATTGGACGTCCACTGCTGAACATAGGCCTCCCCTTTGGACTTCCATATGTACCGGTTGGAAGCGACTTGCATCCAGCGTCTTCCGGCGACCTTTACAAGGTCGTCTGTCCACCTTGTGGGTGGACGTCCTACGCTTCGTTTGCTAGTCCGTGGTCTCCACTCGAGCACTTTTCGACCCCATCGGCCATATATTTTCTTTTACATGCTTATTATGCTCGTAACTATTCGCTCGTGGTGACAAAATCCTTTCTTAGTGTAGGTATATCTACGTCAAATAACCTGAATGTGTCATTTCAAATTTCAACCCCAATCCGTTTAGCGGTTTGAGAGTTTGAGCTCTGCATTGATAGATCAGTCGATCAGTAGTCAGTCACGCTTCATTTAATATCATATATGTTTGCACACAGTAGTTGTATAATGCATTTTTCTTTATTCTCCACTTGTCAATAACTTTTATTTCAGGAAGTTTGTTTTTACTATATACATATTTAATTTTTGTTTATAAAACTTTTTTTTAACTCATCGCAAAAATGACGTTGTGTTATAAGTTTGACGTGTCTGTCTGTGTGTGTGTCTATCTGTGGCATTGTAGCTCCCGAACGGGTGAACCGATTTTGATCTAGTTTTTTTGTTTGAAAGAAGATTTAGTCGAGAGTATTCTTAGCTATGTTTGGTGGAAATGGCGGATTATTTTTTTCTTCTACAACCCCCTCAATATGGGTATCAAATGAAAGGGGTTAACTAGTAGAATACAACGCAGTATATAAATTTAAAATCCAAGATGGCCGCCACCACAAAATGGCGAATTACACATTTTGAATGCGTTGCGCTAGGGTTATTTTTTAATTTTTAATTTAATTCACTTGTTATTAATTAATCTCGATTTTGAGGTTAAACGACGATACGGCCATACATTGCAAAAGGCATAACCTAGAAAGCGGGATAAATCCCTCCCTGATCATTTTATTTAAATTTGGCAATAAATATTTATATCTATTTCGAATAATATTGGATACTTAACCTTCATAAGGATATCGGGTCTTTTTGGACCCATTTTTGCCTTAAAATACGGATAACTTTTCATGTATTAATTTTTATGATTTGTCACTTCGTGACTTTTATTATATTTTGAAACTCTACGTAAAAAGCGAAAAAAAAGTTTAAAATGTTTATATTTGAGTGAGTTAAATATCATTTTACGTTAACGGCTTTCGGGTCCAAAAGGACCCGGCCTTATAAAATATCATTATATATAACAAATTTTTCATTATTATATATTTGTAATTATTATATAATTATATTGTTTTACTTTCAATACTAAAATAATTAGTTTTTAGATATTTGGGTACAAAAAACCAATTAATTCGTATAATTTTCTAATAATATCTAATATTTTCTTATATCAATATGTTCAAAGAATTGAGTAAAATATATATTATATTATGAAAAATAAAGATCGTGTTTTGTATATATTAAGTTCTAAATACTTGATTTGATCAAAAATTTAGAAATATACTTAGTATATTCCCTGAAATCATTTTATAAAGCTTTGCATATTTTTGATAAAAAAATATTTATCAAAATGTATAATATGAAAGAAATTTCAATCAAATTATATTTAAAATACAATTAAAAATAATTTAGTAATAAAAAAAAACAATTTGTAAAAGAAATTCACATCATAATATACATGGTTCTTTTTACACTCGTGTACTTTACATATACGCTCTATTTGAGCAAGAAAGGTATATTTTGCCATTATTATGATTATTTTCATTTTAAATACAAATAATATATTCATTTTTAATATAAAATATAATTTTTGGAATATTTTTTCATATATAAAACATTGAAAGTTCTTTTTTTTTTTTCAAATAAAAAAAAAATAATTATACATATATGAATATTATTTTTATTATTATGTTAGAAAATATTATATTAGTATAAAATCAATTCAAATAAACGGAATATTTAAAATTTATTTGCATTTTATTTGATTTTAAGAAATGAGTAAACTATACCGTTATATTTCCTCAAAATAACTCCAGATTCTCTAAAATAAAATAAAAAAGATTTTTTTATTTAAAAAACTTATTTCTTTCCATGTTATGAAATATTGACATGAAAAATTATAAAACAATCATGTTTTTAAATAAAATGAATAAAAATTGTTCACGGGTCCAAATGGACCCAAAGTCCCATAACGTCACTGGGTTTGAAAGTCTTATGAAGGTTAATAGCTTTTACAAGGGGATGAAATAGAAACAACAATATTTTCACATTCATAAATCGTATATTTCTTTTGACATAATTCACAATTATCAAATAATACGTAAATTGTGTTTCAAATTGCACGATTACACAACAACAGATCGATCTTAATTCTAAACATTTCACTTACTTTAACGAAACTCGTATAACCACAGAAAACAAATAAAAAATGGTCAAGAAAACTTTAAATTATACAATGGAATTCATATTATGCACCTTTAATTCAAGAAATTCATTATAAAAACATTATGTTCGCATAAATTATATATAATGAATTTTACATAAATATTATTATACCAATAAAGAAAAAATGTTACTTTTTACAGACTATTGTAGTAAAAAATTTGGTTCGCACTGTCAAGTAATTATATTATTAAAATATACCGGACTTTTTATTAACTTTGTAAATTAAAATACAAAGCATGATGACGTCACGGGGTGCAACATTTCATAGCATGTACTGACGTAGCGCCCCCTCTCAAAACTTAAAAGCGTTATATCTCAGGTATTTTTAATATTTTTTACGAATGGGTATTTATAGCTACAATTTTTAAAAATAATTCGATAGATTAAATAATATTATGTAGATTGTTAACATCACTATTGGAGTTTTTTTTGCGCGATAATTACTTTTATTACAACAGTCTGTTAAATATTCTTATAAATTTGGCTGTGGACTACACCTAATAATTTATTTATTTGTATGTATATTTATTAATATATAATTAACTAATGTATATTGAGGATTTATTTCTCGTTGTATTGAAGACACAATGTTTTGTACTTTGTGTTAAAATAATATATTAATATATCAGGACTATATTATGTGTTAAATATTATGCTATATAAAACATTGTATCCATAGAAGTTAATAATATTTTAAATACATATTGTCTAATAATTTGGAATACAAAAACAATTAAGTATTAAATAATTATTAATACTGCCGACATTTTTTAGCATTTCTCAAATAAAAAATAAAGTTTATTCGTAGTTATACGATAAATAAAATTATTTACTTTCAGACTTAACGTATGTAATGTCCTTAATTATTTGTGATAAGAATAATATTATGGAAGAGTAAAAGGTGTCATTCGGAGGCCAATTGCTTTAACAATAAAATCACGAAAGATTTTCAAGTGAATTTTAGCTGTAAACTACTGGCCACCGAATAACACCTTAAAAGGAACTATTTACAGAAAAAATATTCAATATCTTACATCACAGCAATCGCCTGAGAGTCGGTAACTTAATTCTAAATAATATTAATATTGTCAAAAATATTTTTTTTTTGTTTCATTACTTTTGTTCGATTTATAAATATTATTAAAAAAATGTCGAACGTTCAAACTAATCTTTGGCCTGCAGATCTTTTCTTTTGTCATTTAACACGATTGTGCCATAAACTGTTAAATCCTTAACATTATTATACAAACTAACACTGAGACTGGGAAAATGAACATTTAATGAATAACATCTAGAAACATTTATTGTTACATTCCTTGTGACGTCAAGAGATTTATCAAATTTAAGTACATTTATTTAATTAACAATTCATTTTAAGTATAATACGTATGGCAACTCGAAATGCTCTTAAACTTTACGCTTAAAACTAAACCCTTACATGTAACAAATAAAATTAATTATTTTATAAATAAAATCGGAATGTATCAAACTTTACACTACGCTCTCAATAATGGTAACAACAATTAAAAATACTTTATCAAAAATTCGTAAGTTCTAAACAACCATCAAAACCGACCGGATACTAGTCGGGTGTTAAATTTTTTAAAAATATTTATTTAAAGAATATCATGGACACGCCGTGTCGCGGTAATTGACGGAGCACTCCGACCTCTCCTGCGCCGGCGCCGCCGCTCCGCCGGCCGCACCCGCGCCGGCGCCTCCCGCGATACAACCTTACATTGAGCTATCCAGAACGTTTCGAACACCTAGCTACACCCGCCTCGACAAAAACCATTCAATAATATCCATCAATAAGTTTAACTAGCGTCTCAATCCTTACTCTATCCAAATACTAATCGAAGAAAATCGAAATTGACTTTTTGGTTAAGTTTTGGCTCCTATCCTATTAGTTATTTGTCATGAAACAACGGGTCGCACTCGGTTACGTATCAGAACATCATTCAAAAGACCGTCTTTCTTAAATTACAATGAGCATCAACAATAATTAGGCTAACTATTAGGACTACGAATATATGTCTCTGTCGAGTTCTGATTTGATTTGGAAGTTGGGGTTGTCAGTTTTGAAGTCTGGTCCTTTGTGTCCGAACTGGTAGACGAGACGGGCGGTGGGCACGGAGACCAGGACCGACTGTCTGTAGTGGTACCTCATGGCTCGACTGAACTTCTCGAAGGTCATGTTGTCGTTCTGCTTCATCTTGCCCCACAGTTTTGCTACCTCGTCTGGCTTTACGAATCTGGAAAGAGGAGAACTTCGGTTAGCTGTTTGAATGGAAAGAACATATTTAATGAACAACTTTTTTATAATAGGTAAAGACTAACAGCATACGCCCCTGATGATCAGCTGTTACCATATTGGATAAGAACGTCTACGACTTCTAAGTTTATTTTGAAGTCTTAAGTAGCTACGAAAGTGGACTAAATTTTGATGAAGAGATTTTTTTTAATTTCAAACGCCTTATATTTTATGTATCGTATTTCATGGACATAATATAGATATAGCAAGGTCTTTTATATGTTCAGGCGTGGCAGTGGCACTGGAGATGGCACGTGGTTGATAATAGGTACTATGAAGGTTGAAGCTGTAAATACTTCAAATACGACTAGTTTTTATTGTTCAGAAATTCCGAAACTAGGCACTCGACGTCGAATATTAAATTGCAGGTGTTTCTCTAAATATTAGAAACGTTTTGGTGACTGGCTGATGGATGACAAGTGCAGTTATAAAATGGTTGAAGTACGTACAAAAATACTAAGAAATAGTTTGTGTCATAAAAAATTTACAATGCACCGACGAAATCGAGTTCAATAAATAGGTAGTTTCCCATTAAAATATTCACCAATGATTTAAGAGGTAAAAAACATCGATACATGTTCACATTTATATGTATTTTCAATATTGAGATGTTCTTTACATATAATCTATTAATAACAATTATTATGTCCGATTAATATATTATTATAATTAATTATTTCTGCGCGATAATTATTACAGATATTAATAACACTGTCTGACTTTGTTATCTGTTAAATTGAGACAATTATTATACCATAACTTATTGTAAGTAAATTATTATTATTTCTACGTTTATTATTAATCACACATGTAATAATACGCATATACATTGGACGTACTTTATGATATTACATAAGTTTATAATGTTATAGGTATACAAAGTATTATAAAACTTGATCTTTTACTAAATGAGTTTAGTTTTAACTTGTAATTTTTCAAACAATTTTTATACTAGCAGATGAATAATTATATTAGACGAGCCGGACACTCGCCTAATGTTTATGTATATTTTTAAGTTTCTTACTTTAAACCACCACTCGAAATCTGATTTCGAAAATACTTGTTGAGATAGGAAAAAAATACTTAAAAATTCCTTTTAAGGTTAGAAATTACTAAAAATAAATAATTATTATTTAGTTAATAATTGCTGTCGTAAAATCCATTCTCAGTGGAAGTCTATTTATAAAAACAATCTATCTGCGAAAGTTCAATCCTATTCGTTCAGCGGTTTAATATATCAGTAATACTAATATAGTTCGTCACTTTTTCATTTTAATTAACGTATTTCGATAAATTCGTCCTTTTAACTATTACTGCTGCTTATTCAACTAGTATAATATAACTATATAATATCTAGATATAAATAATAACAAAGAAGTCAAGTTCAACAAGTAAAGTTAATAACAACTCTTGTCCAGTAATTTAATGCTCATTAAATAGATTCTCGATACCAAGTGTCGATATTTATGTAACTAGACAATATACAATGTATTTATACTTCGTACATATATAAATAAATAAAAAATATATTTAATCGATGGCGTTTACCAAGGACTGTTAAGACTCAGATTGTCCTATTAGATCTTTTGTATTTAGTTTTCTGTCTGTTTGTGGAGTTTCAATAAAGAGTTTTTTTTATTTTATTCTAGCTTTTTCTAGAGGTACTTCGACCCTCCATCTAAACCTACTTAGGATGCCTGATTATTGATTATTTCTTAAAATATCGTTAAACTTTTCGCATTGCATGAGTATAAAATGATAAAAGCATTTAATAATATTTCAAATAGTTTTTTTAGGAAAACCCACTCGCCATATTAGGAAGTATTATTTTCCGCTTTTATAAATATAGCTTGATAAAATAAATTTCCTTAATGGGTATTCAATTCGGTTAGCCTTATTTAGTCTATTAATCTGTCATATGTACATATATGATGTACCTCGCATTGGATATAAACTATAATTATTTAGGCTTAAACTTACCTTATTTATTGTTAACTTATATGTATGTATCACTAAAAATATATTAATGAATACATAAACAAAAATAATTGGGGTTCATACTCCAACAGATCAGGTTACCCTACTTACACTGGCAGAGTCAAATCACAAAATTACAATCCTAAGCAGTTCTGTGGCCAACCTATATGTTGCAATTTCAGCTCGCCGAGATTACTACAATGCCTGCTACATGACATTTTCATATCCTATAGGTAACTTTTATATATTTTTTCAAGTTAAACTTTAAATACATTAATTATATAATATACACCCAGTGCTTTATATACTACGAATGATAGATAAATCTTCTATTATGAATAAAAATTTATTACTTTTCTGTTAGTCTCGCTAAAACTCAAAAACGGCTAAACCGATTTGGTTAATTTTGGTTTTGAATGTTTGTCAAGGTCCAGGGAAGGTTTTAACAGAGAAAATATGAATAAATTGCGAGGAAGATAGATACGAAGTTCGCCGGATCAACTAGTAATAAATAAAATTATGTTATACAAATCAATGTATATACAAAATATATACATGTTATGTAGCGATGCTAAGCGTCCAGATAATTGTGATCAGAGTCAAGGATATCTTGTTTAGATCATTAGTAGAATAGGTAACAAACGTGACGGTCGGACGGACACGCCGATATAATGTGTTATATACATAATACTATATAATCTGTATGATTGTATGTTGTGTTCACACCTGCACACGTGGGAAAACGCGTGTAATAACATAATAATATATAGAATAATAAATATATAGGTATGCTTCTATAGGATAGATTTGTAATTGGTTAAGCAATAAGTGAGCTCTGATTTTACTAATTTCCCTACCAATTATGACGACAACAAATAAATAATTAAGCGTAGCTTTTAATGGCTGTGCTATATTTTAGATGTTAGGATTTGATATAAAGTTATGTAGATAATTATTTGTTCTACATACTGTCACAGTCAAATCACAATAATTATAGGTTGTGTGGACCATGTATATGTTGCAGTTCCAGGTCGCCGGGATTACTACAAGGGTTGCAACATGACCTAAGGACTACCTCCTACATATTATCTTATGGAAAACAGCCGATACCCACAATGTTACGTGCAATTTTCTACAATGAGATTTGAACCAGGGCCAAAGGATTACAAGCTGGACGCCGAGTGGGCTACGGACGCTACAAGACGCTACGCTCAAAGACGAAGCCTGATGTATAATAGGGTGAAACTAGCAACAAACAATAAAATCCAGCAACAACACCTATTGGTTTTTTTAATAATTCTTTTCAGTTTTTACAAGTCAACTGGTAGAATATGCTATTTTAGCATTAAGTTAGTCCTAGCGTTGTGCTGAATAATAAAATAAATAATAGCAAAGTAATTGGGGAAACCCGTTGCAATTTGAACAATACGATCCATAACTATTATTTACTGAGTTGGCTAACTTGCCACGCTCAGTCAACGCCAATTACAAAGGTGGCTATTTAGAGTTCAAGACTGAAGCCCAGTTAGTCACACTCATGTGAGCTACATAACTGGTGACAAATACGACGCGGCATGCCCTTGCTTATTGCTCACTCACTAACTACGTACCTACTTAACAGGTCTGCATTGTCAGTATACAGCCCCAGTAATTTAATTTTTTACTCTGCTAAACATCGATTATGAGTTACTTGCAATACGAAGTTAAAAAGCAAAGCGAATTGCATAACATGCATGTATTATACCTACATACTCTTATTCAAGAAAACTGCATCAAAATCCGTTGCGTAGTTTTAAAGATATAAGCGTGCACATAGGGACAGACAGCGTGAAGCGATTTTGTTTTATACTACCTATGTAGTTAAAGTAGGCTTTTTAAAAATAGGATAAAATTACAATATATTCAATTTTTCATACATGTTCACCAATTCCTCGATTTTTTTACAAAGGTTAGGGTAGTACAAATTTATATTTCAAAATTCGTCATATTATGCGAGCGCAACGCACTTGATTATACGAGAATATGCGAGGCCTTTAACGTTACTGTAACTATGTACATAATATAATAATACTACCTCTATATAGTATGCAAAACTCATGTTATGTTTGCGAAGTCGTCATTAAAAAACTTAAAAAAGCCTTAATACCAGAGTCCCATTCTGGTCACGTATAACGATCCTTGGCCCGGAGTGCACAAGGCTCGCACCCGGCCTCGCCCGTACGCACCGCGCATCCAAAACTAACTCCACTGATTCACTGGTTCATGAGAGTACGGCCCCAAGGTTGACCACTACTGAGGACATACCAAATGCGTGTGCGACCCTCATTGTGGCGCTCGTGAAACAATCGTAACAACTTCTATGGTAGCTATTGTCAGACATTATGTGACACATTGCAATCATTATTTTAATGGTGGTATTTATTATTTTTTGACCTACATTACAGTTTAAATATTTTTAAGTTGCACCTGTAGCAAAATGATAGTTTCGATGGGAATATGTGATTTTTAGAGAACTACAAATCGGTACCTATACCTACTAAAACATTTAGTAGAGACATAATTCTTCTTCCTTTTGATAGAAGGGAAGAAGAAATATCTCAGACTAATGATATCTGATATCTCAGACTAATGTGTGAATCACTACATAGTTTAAAACATGTCGTTTCCGCTGTCTGTCTGTCCATACGTATTTATGCTTCGATCGTTAAAAATACGCAAAGTTTTTTGATGCGGCATTTTTTTAACCCCCGACGCAAAAACGACGGGGTGTTATAAGTTTGACGTGTCTGTCTGTCTGTCTGTCTGTCTGTGTGTGTGTGTGTGTGTGTGTGTGTGTGTGTGTGTGTGTGTATGTGTCTGTCTGTGGCATCGTAGCGCCCAAACGGATGAACGGATTTTGATTTCGTTTTTTTTGTTTGAAAGTAGAGTTAGTCGAGAGTGTTCTTAGCCATGTTTGGTGAAAATCGGTCCAAGATGGCCGCCGCTACAAAATGGCGGATTACTTTTTTCTTCCACGACCCCCTCAATATGGGTATCAAATGAAAGGGCTTAACGAGTAGAATACAGCCCACTATATAAAATTTAAAATCCAAGATGGCCGCCATCAAAAAATGGTGAATTACGAATTGCGTTGGGGGTTTTTTTAAATTTTTAATTTAATTCACTTGTTATAGATAGATTGATTCAAGGGGAAGGTTTATTTGTACCTAAATATACATAATACATGCATAACATATTAAAGTAGAGAAACTTGCTCTCAAATTTTGCTTTCGATTTGGCCAGATCTTAAGCGATAATGCGGTCGAAGATAGAAGACAAAATCTAGAAGGAAGAATATTTCAATTTCTGTCTTCACTGAATATCGTGCCGTCACAAAAGTATCAAAATTCAACAGGTACATATTATATACTCGTAAAATAATGTCATGTATAAATTTCTTTCTTCATAGTCCCATTATAATTCTGTAGTCGTTTATTTTTTTAAGTAAACATTAGAAGTAAGGTCGTACCTAAATGGGCTTGACCGTGAGACCTAAATCTAAGCAAATGATTAGATTGATGATAACAGAAGGGTCTTCCGAAGTAATAGAAGAATGAGACAAATGACCTCGTTATTAAGGACAAGTTTTTATACACTTTCTTTGAGAATAAGTACATATTTCGAAATTGTTAAGTGCATAAATTTATATTAATTTATACAATAAATATTTTTAAATAACTAGCTGCGGGTTTTATCCGCTGTACTGTACCCTATTTGTTACTCCAGGATCTAAGCTACCTCTAAACGAAATTCAGCTCAATCGGTCCACCAAACATCCATACATTCTTACAAACTGTGGAATAATAACCGCTTGCAACGCAGAAGGTTGCGGGTTCGATTCCCGCATGGAACAAATGTTTGTGTGATCCACAGGTATTTGTTTCTGGTCTAGGTGGTTTTGAATATATATTATAAGTATGTATTTACAAAAGAAAATTATATAAGTCTTATATCCGTTATCCTAACCACCATAACACAAGCATTAAGTTGCTTAGCTTGGGGTTAGGTGGCGCTGTGTGAAATGTCCTGAAATATTTATATTTATTTATTTATTACTAAGATTTACTTAGGTCAATCACGACAAATTTAAGAAACTTTTTTAGGCTTCCGTAATGAACAAGGAATGAAGCGAGCAGATTATATAGAGCCGTTGGGTTTTCAAAGTAAACATACAAAAGCAAAGCAATTCTGCCATTATAGATATATTTGCATACGACCTAGGAACCAATGTTACCACATTTATGGAAGAAATTATTAGTAATTATGTTTTACGATTCATTATGAATAGGTTATTAAAATAATTATTGTGTATTGGAATATAATAGAGATTTAAAATTAATTTTGTATAACTTTTTTATCACATTTTTTGCTCATATATATGTATTTCACAAATATTATTATTTATTATTACAATTAATTTCACTAGCTATAATGCCTTCCTACCGAAGCACAGTGATGTTTGCACATCATTACTCAGGCGGTAGAATAACTGGCACTGTAGTACCCGCGTAGTCGACCTCCTGCAAAGGAAGTCTACTACCCTTGGAGCTTTTTCTTCGTGCTTATCGCACTCCTAGATGAATACTCCAGTGACACAAAAATGAATATTTTATACAACCTTAAATAAGTAGAGCTAATTTTTTGAAATTGCAAAATTTTACTTTTTGAGTTATACGCCAGTATATTTTTTGACTACGGTCATCGACATAGCCCAACGGATTAGCAAGTTGAAGTGGCATGGGCAGGCCACATAGCACGTAGAGGCTCTACTAGCTAGCTACTAGCTGCTCTACGGTAGAGCGGATGGCCAATGGGGTCGAAAAGTGCTAGAGTGGAGACCGCGGACTAGCAAACGCAGCGTAGGACGTCCACCCACAAGGTGGACAGCCGATCTTAATAAGGTGGCCGGAAAACGCTGGATGCATGTCCAACCTTCCAACCGGTATGTATGGGGGTCAAGGGGCCTATGTTCAGCAGTGGACGTCCTATGGCTGAGATAATGATGATGTTTTTTGAAGCACATACATACACTTGATATGACATTATAGCGCACTTTTATAACTTAAGCGACAGTCATGTGAATTGCGCCTAACCAACTTTATTAGGTACTTCATAATCAACTATATAACAACGATATATTTAAATGTATTACATAGTAGGTAAATACGAATCAGTTTTTGTGGTTAAAATACGTCAATGAATGAATACCAGTCAGTATTGAGTCAGAATGCACTTGTTGAGTAGTGGTTGATTGACCTATAGGCTATACTACAAAATGACTAGTATATAAACTTTAACAAATTAAATATAGCGAACAGGTTTATATGCTTAAAAGTATAAAATAATGTATGTATAGTTTTTTACATAATTAAAGAAAGTTTTTCTAAAAATATAAAATGTTATTTAATAATTATAAAATCATAAATAAATGATTATTATCATATGTATGAATCATAACTAAACTATCAATATGAATCTTCAAACTTGTTAATTTCACTTCCATCGATCTGCATCGAAAACAATAAATATTTATGCCATAATACTTCTTTAAATAAATAGGGATATCTGAAAAAAATAATTTTCTGTTAAGTAAACAGCACTTTATAGCTAGGCGTCTTACAGCGGGACATCATGTCATCCCATCATGTGTGTGACTTTAAGTAAAAAGTATTATTATATTATCTCAGTTAGTTTTATTTTGTTCGTTAATTAAAAAAATATACTCGTATTATTTAATTTTATATTATGAAATAGACAATCATGATGCTTACCATCGGGCACCAAATTCGCTAGTCTTACTTTCGCTTTCACTCATTGACATAAGAAAAACTGACAAATTAAGCCCATTTCACACGTCGCTATATAGCGCTATATAGCTTCACATAGCGCGGCATAGCTTCAGTTGTACAAATCGGCATCCGTCACACACGTGGCTATAAATGACATATAGCGCTATATCGCGCTATAATTTACAGTTGATGCGTAGAATCCGCCATTTTTCATTTTGACTAGGTGATAAAATGACTAAGCCGTTTTGTATTACGGAGACAAAAGAAAACAAACTCATATTACCTACGCGATATATTAAACTAAATAGTAGCAAATGCTTAACCGCTGTGTAACAAATTAGAAAAAAAAGTTTTTTATTTTTATTAAATATTTTGTTGTGTTTACAGTTCTTTGTGTTAGTATTTCGAAACAAATTAATTTAATTTGTATTTTAAATTTCACCTCCTATTTACTTGTAATAGATGCTCATATTATGCATATTGATTATTTGTCCGAATAACTGAAAGCTTTGAATACCTTGCAGTAGACTTTCGCTTAACCGGCTAAGTCATGCTACAAAATGGCTACGCATTTTTTTTTTATCTAGTTCAAATGGAATTTGCCAAATTGTATGGTTTTACAGCAACATGGCTGTTGACAATGTCAATTTTGAGTCTTATACAGGACGTGTGAAAAAATTCATGATTTTTTTTTCACATTTTTAAAAAGTACGTACCAGGAGTTTGCCATGGTTTTTTTTACAAAAGTGATTGTCAGTTAAAACTGTAATAATGCAAACACATTGTTTCAAGGGTTTTGTAGGTACCTCTAAAGAAAAAAAAAACAAATCATTATTTTTAGTTTTTTTTCGACATTTATGCTCGGAAATGGATCGTTTGGAGTTCTTCTCCTTGTCCTTGTCATATTCTCTATTACTGGGAGTCATGACCCCTCCTTTGTAGGATTCGATTTCTGATGATGGAGTGCTATCTGGGTTGGTTGGATGCGATTTTCATGGCCAGGAGCCACGAGACAACAGGACAACAGCAACAGCGTCATCTTAGTCGAGCACGGGGCAGGCTGAAAATCAGCGCTGTGCAGGACCTCCCTGCCCAGCATTATGCTGAGCCTATTCCATTTATCAGTGTACCTATTGTTTATGTTGTTTTATTATCTTCTGTTCGTATCGCATACTAACATGTCACTATATTTATGTGTATAATTTTTCATGTACCTATGTACTTTTTGGAACTGATAATAAATATATTTTTATCTTATCTTATCTTAACAGGAACTTCGAGGGTGGTGCGGATCTGATCTGACCAGCACATCGGACCGCCTTGGGACCGCTTTCCTTTGATTATGCCCGAAACAATGACCATCTCTAGATTTCCATCCATGCCATTTGGCCAAAGTACTCGAGAATTCTCTGATAAAGTCGGTCAAATCTAACTCAAATCGATCTTATTCGATGAACTCTCATACTTTTAGTAAATGATGATAATTTCGAATAAAGTTTTCTGGATTTCTTGACGTAGTTTGAATCGTCATTTTTTTTAAATTATACCAGGAGCAGACTGGAACGAAACCAAAATCAAGGAAAAAAGAAACATCCTTTATGTAGAAAAAATTGTCAAATTCATTTGTTTAAGTAGTGTTGGGGAATCATTGTGGAACTATATGCAATCAAGTGATTGAATCTCCGTTCCTACTTCTGGTACTCCTGGTACCTACTTCCTAAAAAATATTAACTAGCTTTTAACTGATGAAAAGTGGTCTGTTAAGCACAAACGTGCGTGCATATATGAAAGTGCATAAAATAGACCCCGCATAGGAAAAAAAAACTGTTGTGCCCTTTTTGAAGACTGAACCACGTTAATATTAAGAGAGAAGAGAGATAGAGAGGAGCAGCGGTTACAGATTTCCAATTTAAACGCCGTATTTTTCCCCTTAAGGGCAGATTTCTGGAATAATAATATTTTATACGTAATTTTATACGCAACATGTTGATAACATTTTTTCATACAAGTATGTGGCAAGTCCAACTTGCACTTGTTTGTTTTTATTTTGAAATAATATAAATTTTCTTTATTTTTGTATTATTAAACCTATTCTAAATGCACTCAAAGCATTCATTGACAAGTTATTCCAAATATTTGAGTGCGTTTGTAAAGAGGAAAAAAGTAGTCATTAATATCACTTGATTTGTGAAAAAAGGAATGTTAATGTCACTTGATTTTATTTCAAAGATCGACTCAAGATTCAATCACAAAGAATGAACTATTAAAAAATATAGTTCCGATCAGTAACCCGGCCATCACTTAAAATAATATAGCACGGCATAGCGAGGTATAGCAAGGCCTTGCGATACGATACTATATTATGGTACCAGGAGTCATATAGCAAGATATAGTATAGCGCCGTGTGTAATGGGCTTTAAAGAGATTTCCCAAATTTTAACCTTGTCAATGTCCCTAATAATTGTCATAGACCAATACAAAGTTCAATTTTTATTACAAATAGGTATACTATTATGTCTACTTCCGTCTACATATTATTATGTCTACTTCCATTGCACATGACCGTTCAATATAAATTTAATAAATTCAATACAAATTATCTCGCAAAAACTTCTGCGCCACACTTGTGAGTAATTTGACCCTCAAAATGACGTACATTTTGTATATTGACAGAGTCAATGTTGTTATTGTTATAGGTAATTAAATTAATTTTACATCTTTGTTCATTTCGATAGAATAATATTCATAATATTATTTAAGTTCAAAAACCCGTAATTAAAAATGTAGGAAAAAGTACAGTCTCATGCGAGTCAAGTTTAAAAGTACTTGAAAAGTAAAGAAAAGAAAATAGAACGGCTTCAGCTTATTATATTAAATTAGTATAAAATATAAGTTGAATTTAATTATAATTTTTTGAACATAAAAATATTTTTTTTATTTATTAATTATTACATAGGTACCTATGATTATTTCGGTTTTTAATAAAGATTTTGGGTTGTTACTCATTTACAACAGATCAGAGCCGAATAGAATTATCCAATCACAGTGCTGGCAATTTTTGACAGCTTTATCTCAGCACTGTGATTGGCCGTAGTTCTAGTACATTCTGTTTTACTCCGACTGAGTAAAATACGCACTTTTCGATCTTTTATCTAACTAGTTTATACGAGTAAGTTTGATTTAGTTATATTTTTTTTATTTAAGTATCAAGTGGACGTTAAGCATAAGAGCGTATATATCGAGTGACGCTCTCTCGCTCGCAATATTTGACAAATTTTGATATATAAATAAATAGATTTTTTTTTGAATTCCTTAAGACCAGCCCTCCATAATATTATTGCACACATTTTAAAAGTGTTTTCAGTTTGATATGTTAAAAAAAGGCAGAATGAGACTTTTGAAAAAAAAATTGCTCTCCTTGCCATTTTTTTATTATATCAAACTGAAAACACTTGAAAAATATGTGCAATCCTGTGCAATAATAATATTGTGCAGGGCTGATCTTAAGGAATTTTCAGTAAATTGATTCTATGAATTTATATTTCAAAATTTGTCAAATAGTGCGAGCGAGAGAGCGTCACTTGTTATATAACCTCATAAGTAGTTACTTAACGTCTTGTAGTCTTCTCTACGTGTATTGAGTATTGACTCATTTTTCACGTGGTTTTGTTATGATATCTCTTAATTAAGCGCTTTGTTTGACGAGTTTCATGACTCACAATAACATATTAAAACCTAGATTTTCCATGACATAGATTTTCCAGTCTTTTTATGATACCTATAAACACTTACTAGTAAAAAATTGTTTGTTATGTTTTATGAAACGATGTGCGATAATTAAATCGGGAAGCTAGACCCAAGTCTGGATTTCTCATGGGGTTGGCTTACATAGTTAGGTTTTTACATAGTTTATACTCCGTATATCTATATGTTTAGATAATTGTTGTTTATGTGGTAGATAATGGCTTTATGTTTAGAATTTCATAAATAAAATAATAGGCTACAGTGAAGCACTTTTGCAAGTAAATTTTTTCGAAGTTATTTTACTAATATTATGAACGTGAAAGTTTGTAAGAATGTCTGGATGTATGTTTGTTACTCTTTCACGCCTAAACTGGTGGACCGATTGAGCTGAAATTTGGTATAGAGATAACTTAGACGCTGGAATGACATATATCCACAACAAAGTTATAGGGGGTCGAAAATGGTCTGAACTGCTTCCAGAAAAGGATGGTACGGCCATGCCGCTTTTTTTGCTCGACTTGGCGGGGGCACTGCCGTGCCCCCAGATAGGCTACAGTAAATCGGATAAAACCGCTGGGCGCAGTTAGTTTACTATAAGGCTCTACCAACCATTCAGAAAGGAAGCTAAACATTTAAAAACTGTTCCAATCTTATATAATACCTCTATGTGCTATTCCAGGGTCGAAGCTATCTCTATAACAAGCTCAGCTTAATCGGTCCACCCGTTTAGGCGTGAAGAAATAACAAACACACACACTCACTCACAAACTTTCGCATTCATAATATAAGTGTGATGATATAATATATGTATATACGAGTTATATACATCTAAAACATAAACAAGCTGGACCCGGCGCGGCCTCAAACTTGTAAAACGTGACTTAGAAATTTGGTAAACATGTTGCTTTTTTATTGTTTTGCCCCAGAGGATACCTGCCAAAGGTAGGTAGGTACATTGTATGTTAGAGGTACATGAACCTCATACATAATGGACTTTTCACCATGTACACCATGTCTTCACCATGTCGTGTGTTATGTGTTTTATCATCGTCATTCCAGGATGTTTGAATTTGGTTGTCTGGAAAAGATCGCTATAAGCGTTAAGACCGCCAATTGTGACACGTTTTAATATCATATGAAAAAAAATTAAATCAAATAATGTTTAATATTTTGTTTGTTAATTTTGGTGTTTAATATAAAGCGTTATCCATCTATCTAATATAACAAGTGAATTATATTAAAAATTTGAACAAGTGACTTAAATTAAAAAATTAATTAAAAACCTCCAACGCAATATGTAAATCACCATTTTGTGGTGGCGGCCATCTTGGATTTTAAATTTATTATAGTGCGTTGTATTCTACTCGTTAAGCCCTTTCATTTGATTCCCATATTGCTGGGGTCGTGGAACAAATAAGTAATCCGCCATTTTGTAGCGGCGGCCATCTTGGTCCGATTTCCACCGAACATGGCTAAGAATACTCTCGACTAACTCTACTTTCAAAAAAAAAAAACAAAATCAAAATCTGTTCATCCGTTCGGGAGCTACGATGCCACAGACAGACTTTTTAGACAATTATTTCAGTGTTGAGTCTAGTGTAGAAATAAAATATGCAATAAAACAAAAATGCTCTACCTACCTGCTTAGTGTATTCCGTAAATATATATTAAATTAATACATAATATTATGATGAAATGTGTCGAAATAGTAGCTAAATAGATTCAAAACATAATTATAAGAAAATATAAAAAGTTAGGTAGGTAGATTATACTCGTGAAACTAAATGTTCTTAACTTAGGTATAACGGAATTTTTAGACTCTATATTTTTATTTCAATTGTCACTAGTAAGGCTAGAACTACATCGCGCAAGAGTGCCAAATAAAACGTCAAAAGCGCTTTTAGAATGAGAATTTGACACTTCGCTCGCACATTTGTGTGAAGTGGAGCTCAGGCTTTATTAAGCCTAGCTATTGTTCACAAAAAAATCAAGTCTACATGGTGTAAATATTGACAATTTAATGCGAACCATTTATGATAAGTCGAAATAAGGGGCAGTCCCGTTGCGGGGATGTACTGAATTAAGACAATTCACATAAAAACTAGTTAGCATAATATTGTATCTGATTCTCAGAAGGTCTATTCAAATTATAATTAACATATACCTATTAGCTATTTAGGTATACAACTTGTCGTTAATACCTATGTCAAGATTATAATAATAATTCATACTTTTTGTCTTGCATTGGTAATCGTGATTTTGAAAATACAATAATAAGGTGGGTGTGTACTAAGTACCTATGTAATGTACGTAAAATAATATTATCTATTATTATTTAATCATAAAAGAATGAATATATTAAGTAATACCTTGTTTAATAGTAATATGATGTAATCATATTTTATAGTAAATAATAGAATAGTTATTGTGAATTAAATAAAATGTAGTGTTTGTAAAGTTTTTGTTTTATTATTTTTAGTGGACATCGACTTTAAATTATAACTTGTTTTTACTCGTGTTGACCACTTATAGACATACTATAAACTGAACACCTATATATTAAATAGACAAGTTTTTTTTAAGTACAAATGGCACTTTTGTGTATAAATTATTTTTACGATTTTTTTTATTAATCTAGATTACATCATGTTTTCTGCACTCTATTTAAAATTCAATCTAGCCTTGACTTAGGCTAATAAGTTATTTAAAATATTAATATGAACGTATCAAACATTTTGAATTTGTGGTTATATTATTTCATATTATTATATTCAACAATATTATTTATATTAAATATATTTAATATTAAAGTATTTTATTGCAGTGAACCGAATCCCCTCGCGATAATGTTATCGTCTCCCTGCACTAACGATTTGTATAATTAGAGTTACTTATCGTCTCGTTAAGTATAAAACTTGCTATTGTATTAATTATTTAACCATTAGGTATAACTACGTTTTGGGCATACAAAGGCGTAAAATAATTATTTAATGCTGCGATAAGTGAAACTTATGTAATGTTTCATATGTAGGTATATTTTGCCTCTATATTGGTTTGATTAAAAAAAACAAGTAAAATTTAAAAAATACTTTTTAAAAACAAGCTTTAATTATTGTTATCATCTTGCATCATAAAGTACTCGTCAAGACAAATCAAATGAGCCCAAACTCGATGGGGTTGCGTTGTTTTATGACAGAGTACCTTTGGCACCTTCCAGCTCCATCATCAGATCAGCTCGATGTCATAAAAATATTGCATTGTCATCCGATTTATACACGCATGCAAATTTTCAGCTCAATTGGAAACCGGGAAGTGGGTCAAATTAAACTTGCAAGATTTGATTACAGACAGACAGACAGACAGACAACAGACAGGTGAAAGTAATATAAAGCTTGTAATGAATGCTATTGCAACAACATAATAATAAATTTAGTGATACAATTTGATTAATATGCCTATAAAAATTAAATATGTACAAAATAATATATTGCCCAACTGGAATAAAAAGATTTATTATCGACCGAGCGAAGCGAGGTCTTAGAGTCGAGAGCCGCGAAAAGCCTGCGTTTCGACCAGTTTAGCGGTTGACCTCTGGCGCTTAGGTTTGATCGACATTTACTCGAAAACGGTTAATCCAAATTAAATGAAACTTTACCCACAAGTTAGATAGGTTAATAGAATAATTTTAGTGAAAAAAATAGCGAAATAGACCTTAGGGTTGCAGAGATATAGGTGACTTAAAGTCTTTACGATAGGTCTGACGATAATTTTAAAACTGGTGCTCTGATATTTTTTTTTCTAATATACACACATTTTTTACAACCTACATAAATATATTATCAAAAGTGTATGTTTGTATGTATGTTTGTTACGCGATAACTTGAAAACCGATGGTCCAATCTTTATGAAACTTTGCAAATACGTAGTTTAAGTCAATAGAATTTTTAAGTTCGAACATCAGCCAAATCGGTCGAAGGGTTCTAGAGTTATTAAAAATGCTTAATTACAACGTTACCAAAGTTCCAATCTTAATGGAACTTTGCGATCAAGTAGTATAAGCTAAAAGAATTCTCATGTTCGAAAATGAGCCAAATCGATCCAAGGGTTGTAGAGTTATAAAGATGACTAAATTGTAATGTTTTGCACAATTTGTTAGGTACATTATGTTTGAGAAAGATCCTACAGGCAAGAAAGAGCAGGCAAGTAGATCAAACTAAAGAATTAATTGCGATAAAGTCCAATAATTCGAGAATTTCAAGCAATTTATCTTATTTTCAATAACATTATTTTTTAGTACATTGCGTAATACCAATAATTGCGTCAATTATAGTCCGGCCGCCTAAAGTTTGCTATTGAGATAGGTGTCACATACATGTAGGTAAGTACACGTTTTGTGCTGTTTTTTTAATCTTTTTATAAACCTCATTTCGCTCGATCGATAAAATATAATGTTATTTAATTTAAGTAAAATAAAAATAAAGTAAAATAGTTATTTAAAATAAAAACCTTATTAATAGCGTTATTTTATGCCCATCGCTAATGGCAAGCAACCAAAGTTGGATTTAGTAGTATAGGCATAATTATAATATAATATTATTATGACGACATAACTACGTCACATTGCCTAAAATTTTGTATAAATTATCCCGAACACAATGTACCAGACTATAACTCGCTGTCAAGTAAAATAATATTTTACAGTGGCCGTAGCATGCCAAACGAGATCCCGCTGAAATGTCAAGCGTAGAACTGTCATGCCATACATTGTAGTTTTGTGAATGTATGGGATGACAGTTCTACTCTTGAAGTTTGGTCGGGATTCTGTGTGGCATGCTACGGCCACTGGCAAAACACGAAAGTGGAGACCATAAACAATAATAAGCAGGTAACAATGTCTGTGGAAGTGGTGATAGAATTAAAAAAACTCACTGAATCGTTTTGTTAAAAAATATAATTTAAATACATAATTTATATGAATACATACATATATCATCGACCGAGCAAAGCGAACTCTTAAAGTTGAGAGCCTCTGCTTTTTCGCTGGCAGTAAGGTTATTTGAGTAGTCTGTCTGCATAACTTTTTAAAACTTAGAGTAATTGTTTGTACCGGCACATTCAACAATAAAGGTGCACGAGCACACCATAATGCATCGCGGGCCGCTGGTGGCTCTCTCCAAAAAAGTCAGCAAAATGTTGAGATCACTACGTACGCGCCCATCCAAATACGTACGCACATAATATTGCTTAACTTCGATGTTTACGTACTTTAAATAGAGCCATTTTTAAATGAATTAATTCAAATGTATAGCTTTCAGAAGTTTTCCCGAATTTAAAATATATGTACTTATAGTCTCCCAAATTTCATAAATATATGGTAACGGCAAGTTCCCTATGAATGTTGATTTATTCAGAGGGTCAAAAAATGTAGGTACGTTTTTGAAGGATAAACGGGTGTATTTTTTTCTACGTTAACTTAGAAGTTTAATTTTACGGGTACCAAGCGGCCATAGTCCTAGACCGCCTGTATATTGTGGTAAAAATATACAATTCTACGGGATGTAGAGTATAAATGGGTCTTGACAGACATACGGATGACCAAGTGATCCTATTAGGGTTTCGTTTTTTCCTTCAGAGGAACGAAACTCTAAAAAGGATTATATTCTAAAAATCTCGGTACGTAGGTTTATTGAGTTTTAATTTCTCAGAATTTTTGTATTTTGAGTTTTAATATTAATGTTAAAGTTCTTGTATTAAGATATATTTAGTCGAGGCCTAAAGTCTAAGGTTTACCACGGAAATTGGGCTGCGAGGTCCCAGTTCGAGGCGAACTACTAGTTATAATAGATTCTGATATTTTTGATAGACTTCCTACACAATAATATTTATTTCATGTGGCATTCTTTTAACATTTGACTTCTGACGCTCAGATTTTCTTCGAAACAAATTGGCAAGGCGCACCTTGCTGTTTATCGAGGTCATTTTTTGCCATACAAATCTGAACTCTATTCCCAAAAGGGCAAAATATAAATTAATGTAAAAGATTTCATGAACGCATCATTTAAAATTCACAGGTTGTCCAATATAATGGGTTCTTGGTATTGCGAGAAACTCGCAAATAAACAAACGGATTCACTTTTCGTTTTGTTGACATTAAAAAAAAAAGAAATTTCAGAGGCAAAAAAATACATTTTATAAAATGTACCAGTAGGTATATATTTGGAGTACCTAATTTTAAAAGTTCAAGAGATCTAAAATTATATAACTCGAAAAATTTAATAAATTTTAATTAATAATGTTATCCATTTGTCTCAATTCTTTCCAGGAACAGAATTAATAAAAAGCCAGTAGGTACGTATGCATAGATAAGTTCCAAGAAGTACTCATACGGGCTGTTTGTTATAGGATGTAGCATAAAATTTCGATTTAAAGTAATTATGTAAAATACCCTGATTGTGCTCCCACAAAAAAATAATACCTTTATTTAAATTAATTCAAATATTTGGTTTTCTTTATATAGTAGTAGCAATCACAGCACGGGTAGGTAAAATATTTTTTTAACGTAAATTTACCTATATATTTATGTATGTATTGTTCAGTTTGTGGCCATGACACGTCAAAAGTAAATAATGTAAAGCTGACAAACGGACAGCAGAGGCGTAATCTCTTAAAGTGTTACCAGCCTTGGCACTTTGTAATATGTATGAAATACATATACTACTATATTATTATTATTATTTATATACGACATAATATGCTATAATTTATTATATAAATCATTTTAATCCCTAATCTTTATAAAACGAAGACCATTTTTTTCCGCAATAAAATAAACGATGATTCATTTTCTAGAAAGCGATTGATCGAGCAACTTTTGCTCTAGGTATATATTATGTGTAACTTTGGATTCCTAAGAAGCTGTTTCAAAGTACAATTCTCTAAATGATAAAATATGTCTGTGGTAAATTAATCAAGTACTTACTTCAATTTTAGTCAAGCTTTACTTGAAGTGAAACTTTTAAAATGAAAATCAATTTTATCGCTATCATATCCACATATCGCCAAATATTATAACGACTTTAGGTATTCAGGTGTAAAAATATTATTATCATTTTCCTCATCAAATTTGCAATTATTACATGACCAAAGTTGAACTATGCTCCAATAATACACAACGCATAATCTTATCATCAACAACAATTATTATAACTAACTTCTAATTTGTCAATTGAGTATGATATAATGTCATAATATCTGATATATTATGTATGTTGTTATCCTTTAGTTGTCAGCTGTTTATCTATGAAATCGCGAAATTATCCAATTTGACTCACTGATAGTGACGATTCGAAATTCGCAATGTTTACTATTTGTTTCACGTTTTCCTCAGTCTATCTCGCTCACGTTGGAAGCGCTCGCGTCGAATATAATTATTGCTATACAGAAGTAGCGAACGGTATTTATATCTTGACCCGTATCAGTATAAGAATAGAGTCGTGATTTCTCCGTTCACTTTTTTGCGAGTTTACAGTTGAAAACATAGCAGTTTAGAGTTGGATGCGCTTTGAAAATTGGTGAAAGCAATTTATAGGTTAGTTCAAAATAAACATATTGAAACCTAACTGCATTTTAGCATGCATGTAATATGTATGTAAATATCAGACTAGGATTGTCCCGCTTCGTCGTTTTAAGATGAATCTATTGATAAATATCATATTTTGTGCTAGTAAGATGAAGATGTTAAAGCTTTATATTAAAATTACATGGCTTGAAAATGTATGTAATACCTATAGTTAATAAAATAGATAAGTATCAGCCAGTGATTCACTCGGTTGACACTAGCGAACCATCTATAAGATAACGTATCTATATTTTTGTAAGTACATATATATATTTATTAATTCCCTGAATCATACTGTTATTTGAAATATTGATTTGCAAAAAAGTTTTCAATCGTAAAACTTTATAATATTATGTTTTTCGTATGTTTATAAAATAAAGTAACCAACTTATATAAAACTAGCTTATGCTCGCGACTTCACCCGCGGCAAAATCCTTTCTTAGTCCTTTCTTAATCCTTTCTTAGGCCTAAATCATAAAACCTATCTGAATTCCAAATTTCAACCCAAACCGTTCAGGGATTTGAGCTGTGCGTTGATAGATCAGTCAGTCAGTCACTCTTTCCTTTTATATATTTAGATAGCTTATTATTTTTTCACCTAATCACTGATTAATTCCAGAACTATCGCCAATATCTTATAAATATTGGAAGCAATATTAATTTAATTTGCTGTTACGATGGATATTTGCAATTAAAATAGATGTAACTAGCATTTAGCTACCATTATTATCTCCGTAACTAGATGATATTGACCTAGAGCATTAATGAAGGTTGTACTTCTGACGCCAGCCACCAAAGGCCTTAGAAAAAGAAACAATGAGATCATTTAGATGTTTTTTTCGCGTGACAAGCTTGGTATTGCAATAGGCATCTTCTTATAATGTCACAGAATTGTTAGTTCAATTAATTTCTAAATTAAGAGCAATCTTATATAATTATGATAGAATCAGGTGATATTACTCATCGGATAGACCACAAAAAATCAAGATAACGTGGAAAAATACCTCAAAATCACGACTCATCGTTAACAAAGATATTCATGCTATTATTAGAATTCAAATTCTTTTTTAAGAACTTTTTGTGTGCTCATCAAACTGTTTAGTGTGAAAGTAAACATGACGATCTATGCCTGAGCAAACTACGCGTATGTAATGTGCTTTTAAGTCAACACTGTAGTTAAGTATACCTACATATACAAGGACGCTGTATTTAAAGTAAATTAGCATTTAGGTATTTAAACGTAGGTACCTTTTGTCTATGATAAATTGAGTACCAATCGATTATAAATGCATAATATTATATTATTTAGGTTGCTAGGTGGAATATTGGCGATGTCATAATTATATAATTTATACAAGCATTGTTTATTATATTAGGTAATAATTCAAAAGCTAATGAGTAAATAATATATTTCTCAAGAACAGCATTTTCCTGTATAAGACAACGACCTATGATACAATTTAAAAAATGTACTGGTTAATACAGTCAAGGTCGTATTTTCTCTTGCATCTGTCGTTTTCCTCTAAATGTGGTGACGTCATCGAACCGTTAGTAAAACTAGACATTCCTAATTATACCCGATTAGCATACTTGCCCGCGACACGCGTCACTGAGCGAGTGTGTGTGTGTGTGTGTGTGTGTGATGCATACGCGGGTTTTTATCTGTATGCGTGCGGCGAGCGGCCACGGGGAATCCCAACGTGCAAATAATATTTTTTTAATTCGATTTTAAGAACAGTGAGAGTTATTCGGCCAGTTGTTTTTGTTGCCAATTGCCAGTGCGTTTTACGCGAACATAAAAACTTTATATGACTAAGTGGAATAGTTCGTAGCGAGCTTGAAATGTCAAATGTGGTATAGGTACATACCTAGACTGATCATTTTGATGTAATCTTTAAACTAGTTTGACAGGTATTAAATACCATGTCTGATAGGTTTTGGAATTAAGATTGATTTGAATTATTATTCCTTGTTTAGTAATAGTATAATGTGACATAATAAAAATTGGGAATGCCATATTATTGATAATGACTGCAACATCGTTTTGGTTGGTTTTTACGCGCCTCTCTCTTAACTAGTTAATAGTTAATGATATTATTAACTAATAGGGTTTTACAAGCTTGTACGTGCGTTTTTGCTCGTATAACAAGCCTGACTTGATTTTGTTTTCTTTAAATTTTATAATTTATTTTTCGCTCCTTAACACTGACTAAGCCCGGGCCTTTTTATAGGCTTACATGGAGACAAAATAGCCCTTTTGAGTTTTTAATTTAAAGGTGACTCTTTCTATAGAAAATAGGCTTAAAGACAGTCTCCATCAAGTGACTGGACTATTGATAATAATAATTAGCATTGATGTGTTACTTCCTAAAAAACTATATTCTACTCATGCCTTTTATAGTTGTAGGTACGCAATCCTTCTTCTATTATATATGCGAAAGAATGTGTTTATGTGTGGATGTATGTTTGTTACCTCTTTATGGTTAAACAGTTGGACAGATAGTGCTGAAATTTGACATAACTACAATTAATTTAATCCTGTACTCTGTGTACTAAGACAACAGTTTTAGTTTTAGAAATCTAACTATGATTATAAATATAATGGTATATACGTTTTATGTTATATATTATACTAGCTTACGTTCGCGGCTTTGCCCGTATGGCAAAATCTTTTCTTAGCAGAAGTCTACGTCATTAAACCTATCTGTGTTCAAAATTTCAACCCAATCCGTCGAGTGGTTTAGGCTGTGCGTTGATAGATCAGTCAGTCACTCTTTCCTTTTATATATTTAGATTCTTATTATGTTCTTAGTTTTATATTATATTCCTTGTACAGAAAGTAGAGAGGAGCATTTGTTACGTAATTTCCTAGCTTATATATAAAAGGTAGGTGTATTTTATTTTGGCTAAAAGCCTACGAGGTCGAATATCGAGTCAAAGTCTCTGGCACTTGCCTTCAAGTGGCCCTTTCCTAATTACGACCAACTAGCCCGAGTACTGCGCAAAACAAAGAGAAAAAATAAGAAAAATCCTCACAAAGACAGGCACCCGGAAGGCTCCCTCCTTACTAATCAATATAATAGAGCTACTACGAGAAAAAAATATACGTATATACACACTCCGAGGGAAATTCGACCTTAAGTAAGAAAGAATAGAGTGAAATGTCGAAGGGAACGGAAACAAGGCTGCCCTAGTTATAAATAGATTTTCACGAAAAAGAAATGTTACAGGGAATTTGGTGCAAGGCCTCTCGCAGTCTAATGACTGTGCCAGAGAATACACGAGCTGAATTTTTTATGTTGCTTCTTTATTTTGGATTGGAGCGATATAAAAAATGTATTTTTAAAAATGTTTTACTTTTATTTTGAACAGGCTGTTTTACTCGATGAAAGCCTATGTTTATTCCATAGCTAAATATATTCAAAATTTCAGCTCTATCGGTTCACCAATAAAAGCGTGAAGAGTTAAGAACCGATACAGCTGACATTTAGTATTTATAGTTAGCTAAGACCCTTATATTATAATACATAGCATTTCAGCGGCTGAAACTACTGGGGCAGCTCATAGTACAAAATGAAAAAAACTACACGGCATTTATTGCTTCAGGGATAAACAATAAAGAAACATTACAAATATAATCGACCGAGCGAAGCGAGGTCTTAGAGTCGAGAGCCGCGAAAAGCCTGCGTTTCGACCAGTTTAGCGGTTGACCTCTGGCGCTTAGGTTTGATCGACATTTACTCGAAAACGGTTAATCCAAATTAAATGAAACTTTACCCACAAGTTAGATAGGTTAATAGAATAATTTTAGTGAAAAAAATAGCGAAATAGACCTTAGGGTTGCAGAGATATAGGTGACTTAAAGTCTTTACGATAGGTCTGACGATAATTTTAAAACTGGTGCTCTGATATTTTTTTTTCTAATATACACACATTTTTTACAACCTACATAAATATATTATCAAAAGTGTATGTTTGTATGTATGTTTGTTACGCGATAACTTGAAAACCGATGGTCCAATCTTTATGAAACTTTGCAAATACGTAGTTTAAGTCAATAGAATTTTTAAGTTCGAACATCAGCCAAATCGGTCGAAGGGTTCTAGAGTTATTAAAAATGCTTAATTACAACGTTACCAAAGTTCCAATCTTAATGGAACTTTGCGATCAAGTAGTATAAGCTAAAAGAATTCTCATGTTCGAAAATGAGCCAAATCGATCCAAGGGTTGTAGAGTTATAAAGATGACTAAATTGTAATGTTTTGCACAATTTGTTAGGTACATTATGTTTGAGAAAGATCCTACAGGCAAGAAAGAGCAGGCAAGTAGATCAAACTAAAGAATTAATTGCGATAAAGTCCAATAATTCGAGAATTTCAAGCAATTTATCTTATTTTCAATAACATTATTTTTTAGTACATTGCGTAATACCAATAATTGCGTCAATTATAGTCCGGCCGCCTAAAGTTTGCTATTGAGATAGGTGTCACATACATGTAGGTAAGTACACGTTTTGTGCTGTTTTTTTAATCTTTTTATAAACCTCATTTCGCTCGATCGATAAAATATAATGTTATTTAATTTAAGTAAAATAAAAATAAAGTAAAATAGTTATTTAAAATAAAAACCTTATTAATAGCGTTATTTTATGCCCATCGCTAATGGCAAGCAACCAAAGTTGGATTTAGTAGTATAGGCATAATTATAATATAATATTATTATGACGACATAACTACGTCACATTGCCTAAAATTTTGTATAAATTATCCCGAACACAATGTACCAGACTATAACTCGCTGTCAAGTAAAATAATATTTTACAGTGGCCGTAGCATGCCAAACGAGATCCCGCTGAAATGTCAAGCGTAGAACTGTCATGCCATACATTGTAGTTTTGTGAATGTATGGGATGACAGTTCTACTCTTGAAGTTTGGTCGGGATTCTGTGTGGCATGCTACGGCCACTGGCAAAACACGAAAGTGGAGACCATAAACAATAATAAGCAGGTAACAATGTCTGTGGAAGTGGTGATAGAATTAAAAAAACTCACTGAATCGTTTTGTTAAAAAATATAATTTAAATACATAATTTATATGAATACATACATATATCATCGACCGAGCAAAGCGAACTCTTAAAGTTGAGAGCCTCTGCTTTTTCGCTGGCAGTAAGGTTATTTGAGTAGTCTGTCTGCATAACTTTTTAAAACTTAGAGTAATTGTTTGTACCGGCACATTCAACAATAAAGGTGCACGAGCACACCATAATGCATCGCGGGCCGCTGGTGGCTCTCTCCAAAAAAGTCAGCAAAATGTTGAGATCACTACGTACGCGCCCATCCAAATACGTACGCACATAATATTGCTTAACTTCGATGTTTACGTACTTTAAATAGAGCCATTTTTAAATGAATTAATTCAAATGTATAGCTTTCAGAAGTTTTCCCGAATTTAAAATATATGTACTTATAGTCTCCCAAATTTCATAAATATATGGTAACGGCAAGTTCCCTATGAATGTTGATTTATTCAGAGGGTCAAAAAATGTAGGTACGTTTTTGAAGGATAAACGGGTGTATTTTTTTCTACGTTAACTTAGAAGTTTAATTTTACGGGTACCAAGCGGCCATAGTCCTAGACCGCCTGTATATTGTGGTAAAAATATACAATTCTACGGGATGTAGAGTATAAATGGGTCTTGACAGACATACGGATGACCAAGTGATCCTATTAGGGTTTCGTTTTTTCCTTCAGAGGAACGAAACTCTAAAAAGGATTATATTCTAAAAATCTCGGTACGTAGGTTTATTGAGTTTTAATTTCTCAGAATTTTTGTATTTTGAGTTTTAATATTAATGTTAAAGTTCTTGTATTAAGATATATTTAGTCGAGGCCTAAAGTCTAAGGTTTACCACGGAAATTGGGCTGCGAGGTCCCAGTTCGAGGCGAACTACTAGTATTTTTAATATCGTATATAGGTAAATAATGGAATAATTGAAGTGAACATATAAATCCGTACCTATTTATAAATGTTATAGGTATGTCAACTGAGATACAAATATGTTTTCTGTAATATTTATTGTATATCATTTATTGTTAATTAACACGCGAGCACAATAACCAATTAGTATATAATATAAAGACATATAACATAGTAAACACTTGTAGTTTTGGAACAAGGTTAATTTGCACCTTATCTGAACTATTTATAGTATTCAAAGGACTATATATTAATTAGAATGAGTGTTTCAACAATATGTATATTATATTTGCATGTTAATTATATTAAAGTCCTAGCCGTGCCCAGCGGTTTTATCCGCTGTACTGCCTATTCTAGCCTTTGTATTATTCCAGAGTCTATGCTATCTCTATACTGAATTTCAGCTCAATCGGTCCAGACGTTTAGGCGTGAAAAAGTAACAAACATACATCCAGACATCCATACATTCTTACAAACTTTCACGTTCATAATATGTATAAGTAAGAAGTAAGATATATCATTGATAAATACACCAGTATGATGAATGTGAAAGTTAAATCAATTGGACCACAGCTGTTTTGATGATTCGCGTTTTTTTTAATTGTCTGAAGTTAGGCGATTGGCTGCGCAATGGCAGTTGCCCGTATCGTATAGTAAACGGCTGACTTCAGATAATTTAAAAAAGTTTGCGCAAATCACCTAAACTTGTATCATTTTTATATAGGTACCAAACAACACTATTACATATAGATCGGCTTGTGGCCGATCTGTGGTTAATAAAAGTGTTCTTTACTGCTGTAGTAGCTGTAGTATTGTTAATTGTAGGCGAAAGTTTGTGAGTGTGTGTATTTGTTACTTATTCACGCCTAAACGGGTGAACCAATTGAGCTGAAGTTTGGTATAGAGATAGCTTAGACTTATAAACAACACATAGGCTAGGATAGGCAGTACAGCGGGTAAAACCACTGGGCGCAGCTAATAATGTTTATAAGTCTGTTTCGATAAATAAACAATATATAAATTATAGTAATATGTATAAAGAATGGCCTATTTGTTATTAATATTTGTTAATTAGAAAAGGTATTGGAGTATATTTTATCGCCGTATTTATGGGTTTTCGTATGGTGGGCTTATCACTTCACGCATTTGTTGATAGTGCGTGCGTATTATGAATTCTAAATTATAATTAATACCTACCTCTAATATACGTCACTATTTAAAACGTTGATATTTTTAACAAAGGATCTTTAATTTTTTCTAACTCAAAATTCATTTATTCAAATAGGCTACATTGGAGCACTTTTGCAAGTATTTTTTTTCTATTTTAACATTCTACCGCTCGCTCGCAGAGACCAGCACCTCTATGAGAAGAACGAGCAAGAAACTCATAAGGATTGCATTTTTTAAAATATGTGTTTACAATGTTTTTCTTGGTTACATAATTTATTGGACATCAACCTTACTTATTTGCGTAACATAGTCTTTATGAGTTGAAAATAATTGAAGACCTATTCTCAAACCTACCAAATACTTATAATATAAAAAATCGGTCAATTTTCAACAACCATTAAGGCAAGAGATTTTTGCGTATTAGAAAAACCTTCTAAACAAAAACCAAAAAGGTTTATTTAGCGATGGAGTTATGAAGTAACAAAAGTTAATTAAGGAAAGAATATATAAGTAGGTAGGTACCTATATAATATTATAATACATACATACATATAAAAATAATTACTATTAAAAAAAAAAACCAAAAAAAGCTTGCCTTCTAAGCCAACCTTTCACAAAAAATCATAACAATAAGTTAATCCAATTGAAAAAAAACATATGCAATCTCTGTTATCAAAGTACTCTCGCTCTAATTTCTGTGGACCACACTCACAGACGCAATTAAGTCGCGTACACGAGCTGTCGGGGCCCCCGCACTCCCGCACTACACCCACCCTCAGTGGGGGAAAAAACGCGCGTGGAAAGAGAGAAAAAAGAAAAACGCGGAAACAAGTTCCAGACACGTGACTGCTGGCTTCCCGGGCGCGTTGCCATGGCAACCGGCAGGGCTGGCACAAAATAACAGCTCAGTGCAATTTTTTGTGGAACACGTCCTGATGTTAATCTACATACATAATGCTTGGGTTTGGGCGCTACAGACTTCGTCGTACTGTGCAATCCCTATTTTTTTTACTAGTTGACTCGCGCAACTTCGTCGGCGTCTGCCCTAAAAAATACCCAAGCAATCGGTCAAGCATTTGAATTTTTTTATATAAATATTCTGTTCCTTACTTGTATCGAAATATTTCTATATTCTCACACATTACAAACATAACAAACTTAATAGAAATTGATCTGTCAGCTGATCCATTTTAGAGGTATAGTTTAAATTTTAATAAATATTTAAATTATTTCTAATTTTTGTATTTTTTGAAGTAAAACTTCTTTAGGCGCGACTAGGGAGTAACTCAGATTTTTTTTTCTGACGGAAGTAACGCTTCCGCCATTTAAAAATAATAATTCTGATTGGTTGAAAACTTCTTTAGGCGCGACTAGGGAGTAACTCAGATTTTTTTTTCTGACGGAAGTAACGCTTACTATAGTCTGTGTAGTTTCCGCCATTTAAAAATAATAATTCTGATTGGTTGTAAGTATATGTCATATACTACACGCTTCTTGACTTCTCGACTTCATTCAACAACGCGTTTCGGTACAACGATAGATGCTGTATTTTCAAGAAAAGTAGCAAATTTAGAGAGTAAAATTTATGTTTCACATTATAGTTACCACAAACCTATAATTTCGTACGTAAGAAATTATGATGACATTCAATTACCTGTTTCGAATGAATAATATTAATATAACATTTAAATAATCTTTGTAAAGCACATGAATAATAAATATAATTAAATTATAATATAATATTTATTTATTTAAGTTAATATTTAATCATTTCAGTGATATATGTCGTCAACGCCAAAGAAGTTTTACTTCAATCGCGCGTAAAGGTTACACGCACACACTTTTTTTAGATTTATGGTGAAATACGCCTTCTTAATAATTACTACAGGGTCTGTTATAAGTACTAGTATGTATTAGTAGTAGTAGGGAATTTTATTATAGACATAAATATGAATTAAATAAAAAATGTTTAACGGTGTACAGTGAGTGGCAGTCTTATCGCGCATTTACTATCAGACAATCATGCAATAAGTGAAAGTTAAGGCATTTTAATGAATAATGAAAGAAAGGAGCTTTTACGTGCCAAAATATACCTTATTGAGAATAGAATACTTTATTTCAATCCAAATATGTACAAAAAAATATTTTTAAATACTTGGGAATGAGAATTAAGCTTCAAAATAAATGTGTAGTTTATAAGTGTAATAATCTAATTTATTTTATTAAAATGCTGATTAAATTTATGTATTCATTAAATTATATTATGTAGATACTAAATAAGGGAAAGTAAATAAATTTATTCATTATTTATTATAAATTCGTAAAATGGGTTTTAAATATTTTCCGTAGTGTCCTTATTAGTAATATCAAATTTCCGTTTTTCCTTTTTTAGAAATTATATATTTACTCGTAATTTAAATAAATAATATTTTAATAATTATTTAAATTACCTATCTATCATTAGGTATTAATAAGGTACCTATATTATGTTAGCGTGGAAACATATTATTTGATATATTTTCCTCTTTTATAAACATGCATTATATATTTTATTTTGATAGGTATCTTAATAAAGTTAATCTTATATTATCATTGTACACCTGTTATGTTACTAAACTTTGATAAAGCAATTTATTTTATTATTTATTAAATTGACTTTTTTTTAAATAAACTTTTTCATTTGTATTTTTTTTTTGCGAATTTAATGAGATCTTTCCGTTATGTTAATAGAAGAGCCAGCCAAAAAAAAAATAAGCGGTTAAGACCTCTATGAGTGGGTATAACGTTTCTAACGAATTACGAACCTTTTTACGAAGTCGGTTAATTAGAGAATACATTATTCTATCCATTCAAGTTTTAACGATCTTTATGTTCTATAAAAAGTATAGATATCACTCATAGCTAATAAAAAAGAGCAAAATTATCCTGATCCCTATTAGGAAAAAAATACAAAGGAATATTTTTAATCGATAAATTTAATCCGAGCTCCTCCCTGGCACGTGTATATATTATATTATATATCTATACACCCGGAAGGCTCGTCCTTGGGCGCCTGGCAACCCCGGAAGAAAAAAAAATCTATAATAGTAGATGCAGGGGGGCACCCTCCCGCCACCACTAATGTTGAAAAGAGAGGTTCTATGCGACTACTCGGTTTTTCCAAATTAGGATGCCTCTGATTTTGCGCTGCTCTATGCTTTTAATTTTGTTTCCTCTAGATTTCATTTTGTTTTTCCTTGGGAAATTGGTTAGGCTTGTACGTTGTATTAAATTCAGTTGTTTCACACATTTCTAGTACAGAGTTCAGCAGTTTTACCCGCTGACCGCTGAAAAGTAGCCTATGTATTATTTATTTTTTATTCAGCACAACGCTAGGTACTAACTTAATGCTACAATAGCATTTTCTACCAGTTACCCTAAGGCTTGCTATTCCGTTGCTTAAACTAATAATTTAGTAAATTTCAGCTCAATCGGTACGACGTTTAGGCGTGTAGAGGTTACAAACTAACTACACACATATATTATTTTTGTATTAGTAGGATTATAGGGCTGTCTCGTACAGAAAAAAAGTGTAAAATTTCCTACAAAATGTCAAAATAATTTTTTTTTTAAGCTTGAAATTTTACGCGAACATTTGGGCGTAGTAGAGCACGGACTTTACTGTGCTTAGTGGTTATACCAGAAAATAATACCTATAGTAAAATGCAGAATTCAATATGCTATTCCTAAATACATACCAAATTTAAACTGACGTGTGACCAACATTCTGGGGTATATTTGGCCCAACGTATAAGTATTGCCATTCAACGTGGCAATGCTGCCAGCATTCTGGGCACTCTGCCATCTGACAGTGGTTTGGAGCACTTGGATTTTCTGTAGATTGGCTTGTGGCCGATCAGTGGTTAATAAAAGTGCTCTTTACAGCTCAATCAAACTATATAATAATTAAGTCTAATAATTAGGGCAACCTGTTTTGATAGACATTCTAATTTTATTAGTTGTTTTTGTATATTCAACTTTACACTTTAGAGCGAAACAATTAAAGTAATTAAGAATCAATAACGTTCCCGCATACGATACCGATTTATCTACATCATTGAACAAAAACTGACAAGGTCGAGTGGAATCCTATGTTTACGAGAAATTAACCGCAAAACTGCTGTGATCTTTTAAAATTTGTTTACGATTGGTCTAGTGCCTTTTATGGAGATGCATAGCTATAAAAACTGCGAGATGTAATTTATGCATAATATAAATATACAAACATATAAGTTAATAATCAAATATTATAATGAAAATCATTAATCAAATAATTTAAGAAAAAATGCATCTTATATAATAAAGCGTACATGTATTTTTGTAACAATCGTATTTTTTTGTATTTTCAGTTTGCTATCTTAAATACCAACAAATTCATAATTTGAACAAAATCATCGTATCGTTTATCGATTTACGTAATATAATCCTCTCAAAGAAACTATATAATAAAAGTTTTCGCTAAAATCAAAACGCAGTTACGTTCTGTGAAACCAGACAGAGGTTTAACAGATAATGCGATATGTAGGTAGGCGGTAGGTGATAGGTACTTAGGCGTAGAAATGGTATGATGTAACAGTTTGTCCCATTTAAAATGTCCTCTACTCATAAGTCCACGTATTATTAGTTTTATGACTATGTACATTAGAATCAATTATATACCTTCCTAGAATGGATAAAATATGTACAACCGGTCTTTGCTTCTTAATGATTTACTCGATGGTACACGGTTTACTTAATAACTCGCATTATTATACCTATACCTTTGCAATATGTCTGCCTAATTACATAGTATAAAGTCATGAGAACTAATAACATTAATAATTGTAATAAATATTGTCTTGACTTAACATTCTTTTAAAATATAAAATAACTTCTGGGTTTCAATACAAAACTAATTGCAGTTCATAAGATTAGTCATGGAAACTTTAGGACTCTAATGAACCCTAATGTGAAACGACGCCATCATAAAGTAAACCGAACACACCACTCGAATACCATAACATTGAATGCAATGATTTAAATACAGATAATATTCGCTCTAATGCAAACCATAATAAAGACCACAACATACTCGAAGATGTGACTGCAAATTACAACGTTGCAGATCAACATGATTAACTCAGACTCTACGCCTCAAGAATTAGGGTTTAAAACTGACAAATGGACTGATTACAAGACGCACGCAAGGCCGGAGTCAAACCGGCATTGCAAGGTTAAGGCGAGTGATAAAAAACAAACAAAACACGAATAAGTTATTATGATGCTCGAAGCCTGTCCTTAAGATCTTCGCAAACCTCAAATGAATGCTTTTAGGGTCCAGGGAACGTTGACTTGACATCTTTTCGAGGGCAACGAACTAGGGACAAAGGTAGTCGGGGCCTTCAATAATTTGAATGATTGTATGCTTTGAAAAAATGCAAAAAGAACGAGCATTAAAATTATACCGTCCGAATATGCTAACGCGATGGCATAAAAACAAGAGGCTCATATCTCGAAGCTACTGACTGTGACTGGATCACCGCAAACGCAATGAAAACAAGATGAGGCGATTTGAATACGACCTCTATCTACCTCACATGACTCACTTGCTAGTTGGATCAGATCTCACCTACAATCTTGTGAAATTGTAACGATGCAAAATTTTACATACCAAATCAGGGCTCTAGATTGCAGCGTTTTCAGTGGAAAATAGTACTTTTACTCCATGTCCGTTCAAAACGTGTATAATACGTACGTACATAATTTCAAGAATACTTTAGAAATAATTTGCCTTTTTACATCTAGAAATTCAACAAAAAATTGTTTACAAACATACGCATCCTTTTACAATGGAGTCAAAATGTTGTTTAATGACTTAATACTAGTCGTATTATAATAAACCTAGATAAACCTCTTCACCTCTTTCCTTAATTTTTTTAATACAGTATTTTTTATTATCTTTGGTAAAGGTAAAGTAAGAATGAGACAAAAATTATATATAAATTTTTGGTTACTACAATTTTAGAGTCACCAAGGGCAAGCAAATTGGTGGCTTTAAATTTAGTGTAAAATATAATATTACACTAAAAATAGCGAGCAATAACATAGGCAAAAAAATCTAATCGAAATCTAGTTACCGCTGTTAGGAGTTGAATCAATTTGCATGCTCGTAACTGTTTTTTTTTACTAGTAGCTTCGGCCGCGGTTCGTTACCACCTACTGGGCAAAACCGTGTTTGCAAGCGGGCATTACGACTGTGTTCCGGGACGAGGTTCAGTGAAGCCAGGGTGAAATTTATAGAACCTAGAAGGTTCTAGTCTGCTACCACCTTCAGCCACATCATCGCTTGAGATCAAGTGAAATCGTGGTAAAAAGCTAACCAATAATAAAAACTAGTACACTAGAGTCCGTCGGATTAAACTGAACACAATCATCGATACATTTGCCATCAGATCGCGTGCTGGCTCGATGCAACTCGACCTTAGCACTCAGTAAGGCTATGTCATTCTTGCACTTGCTATGTATATAGATTACTATAGAAGGCCAGCATCACAAAGAAATTGGTCTTCATGATCGAAGAGTCATTATTTATCTTGGAAGTGTATTTTGGTTTAAGTGTTTCACTTACAAAGTATATTTTTCATTATTACTGATCTTTTTATGACAGTTGATTGAACATAAAAATCCGATTTCTAAGTGTAATTTAAGATTTTTTTTCTATATTTTAGCTTAAAAAGAAATTATTGAAAAGAACAAAAGATATTCAATAAAAAAGCAAAGATATTTTTTTCGAATGATGTAAAAGAAAGCTTCAAAGGGCTAGAAACAATAAGGCTTGAATAAAAATTTAAACCTTGGTAGAGGACTTGAATTTTTTGACATAATTATTATGATTAAGTATCATTTATTGCGTTATTAAAATTTACTAAGAAAACCATAATCACCTAGAATGTCTTTTAAAAATGACATTGTAAATGTCTTGAAGAAGTGTTAAAAATAGACAAAAATATAATATATCAGATTTGTATGTGTTTTACTCAAGGGCATTGTTCTAGTGCTTTGATAAGATTAAAACTACCATTGATATGCGTATCTATGGTGATAAATATTGTTTAAAACCATCATGTTTATTATTTACTATAATATGAAACAACTATACAATATACAGGATTTAATTATTTTTAAATTGTCTTTTAACAAAACTACGCGCATTTGTTAATAGTTCAATTATATAGCTCTTAATTTTTAAAATAAATAACCTAAAAAGGTCTTTTAGAGAGCATCTTGCAGGTATAGTCGCCTAAAAAGCTGGCTAGATTACTTCTTTATATGGCCTAACTAAAACGTTGGAGTTTGAACTTTAAAATTGCTTTACATCTAACTAGCACTCACGTTTCGGGTACTTTATATAACAAAATAATCTTTCTTTTGAATAGCTCTATTGCACGCTGAAAACTTAAAGAAAGAAAAAAGTTTAACTATACTTATGTACTCATGTAAAACTGTACATATTCAAATCTTCAGCGATCTGAGTAGTTTAAAAGTCTAAACAATCAGACGGCGAAAGCGATTTTATTTTATTATTCTATGTCAAGATAACTAACTCATTCAATAACTAAAAGTTATATAATAATTTACTTCATCTATCAAAGTATGTGTGATGTTACTATGAGTAATTAGATTGTAATTCATCATTCATCTAATAAAACTCATATGTATATGTACTCTATAATTTCTACTCATCTCAATTAAATATGTTTTTAAGAATCGTGGATAAAGTGATTGTGCAGCAATATTATTTATACATAATTTTATATAATTAATATTTGTTACACTATTATGTACGAGTACATAGTGACATTAACTAAATATACCTTTAAATACATAAACCCAAATAAAATAAACTATGTAAACAAAGACTAAACTCATGGATATAGAAGTCGAAAGTTACATAAAATTGATAAAATTTTCATGAAGTTCTGCAGGTAAAATTGCCTAAAAATCTGACTACATAATTATCTCTCTGTATGATTGGATTGACACGTTGGCCCGTTATTCAGAATCTTAATAATTTTATCAAGGTTTTAAATTCAGTGTGGAGATAGAGTTTAACCGACTTTAAATTACACCTATTAGCCAAACAATATTATGTACCTGATGTATACCAGTACGGCCTTCGCTTTAAACACGGATTAAAATTAAATGCATCAAAAAGAATGGTACCTAGAATACGTTGATTGTTCGCATATTTTATTACTAGGTATCATTCGAGATTTATGGAGGTCTTCAGCTATATTCATGCTCAGTGGTCACCGCTCACTCATCGATGATAATGAGAAATCTGCATTTAATTGTACCTGATGACCCTAACATGTGGCTGGCAACCGAAGTAATCATGGAACTTGTTGGCATTGATCAGTAATTGCAGGATCAAATATCAACCGAGGATCATACAACTACATAATTAACGATACTCTTAAATAAGACTTATTGTAATTCAAATACCCTTATTATTATCATGTGAAATAAATGATCATTCGACCTTCAACGATCTGCGTCAACCTGCCACATATTGTCCACACAATAGTTATGGTCAATAGTCATGAGAGCTCTGCAATAGCCGGAGCAGTAAAACAGTTTATTGTCGATGTCTAGTGTCGAGTGCCTCACCACGTGCCTCCGTCGCCATGAATAATGCAACAATAAAATATGCCACGACTGACATCCACCTGACGACTCCCATCATATTCTTTATCGTAATAAACTATTTTCTATAACATACCTGAACTTTCCCAGCGAATGATCCTCCCATTTGATGATGGACGGACAGTACTTTTTGTCAAACAACAAGTTTCTGAGGAACTCCGGCACGGAGACGCTCCTGGGCCGCTTGGTGCTCGGGATCTTGCGTCCGCTGCCCCGCGGCCTACCCGGCGCCCTCTTTACAATTTTTCTTTTGTCCTCCTCGTCACCGGACTTGCTGCCGTCGCTCCCGTAGTACTCGGGCGAGGCGGTCTCTGATGAACGGAAAACATCCTCCGCATCGTCACTGGAGTCGCAGTGCTGCAGTAGACTGGAGTCGTTCGGCCTGTAGTCGGAGGGGTACGCTCTGTTCTTGTGATCCAGTGAGTCCAAGTCGAGCACGGTCGGCTCGTGCTGCTGCAGGTAGGCCTCACTCTCTGCGTATCTAAACACCATTCTATCGTGTGCACTAGCAACCATGTCTTCGTTGAGACGGTGCTGAAGCTTCTCGTAGATATTGTCGGCGAATCTTCTCCAACCGGACTGGTCTATGCCGGGATGCTGCATGCGCAGCTGCATCTCCTCACGTTTCATGTTCCTGAGCTCGACGCCGGGCACGCGGAAGTTCTGGTAGGGCACGTCATACTCGCTGTACCCGTGGGAGTGGACGCAGTCGATGATCCAGGAGACGGTATCATCTTCGTTCCAGTCAACAACGAACTTCTTCTTCCAGTCGTCACGGTGGTAGTCGCGGTAAGTGACCAAGTTGTGGTAAACGCTGGCGGTGCTCTCGATGTCGGGCTCTGCGTACGCGTCGTAGGAGGGGTCCGAGTAGTAGTTCCCGTAGATGTGCGAGGCGGTGCCTTTCCTGAAGACGCCCTGGAAGTCGTCGAGGCGCGCGGGCGCGGTAGGGTTCGGGGGGAAGTAGAGTTCGCACATGTTTTGCTCGTAAGGGCGCGCGTAATCGATCATTATGCGGAGACGTGCGACGCGGGCGGCGTCTCGCGGCGGAATGAGGGCCGAGCTGCTCGCTCCGCTTATGACTATCCTCGCGAATTCACAATTACTGTTTTGTTTACATACACGATGCTGCGCCGTGGAGTGTAGACGCGTGGGTCGCCACCTCGCATCTCGTCGCATCCACCCATCTGATAAACTTGAGCCGGTGCATTTTTTTCATTGTTTATTAGGCTACGTTATGTGCGCGGTATTAGGTCAGTGCGGTAATCAAGGAGAACTAGGCACTTGTACAGAATATGGAGTTATGGCGCTGAATTCATAATTAATATTTCAAGTACATAGGCGAATGAAGCTACAAACTATGTATTAATGTATGTATTTGCACTTTTAAAGTACCCAATAAAATAAAATTATTACAAGGCCATTACAACTGTTTGTTTTTGAGTGATGTTTTCTGGAATCTAACGCGCCTTAAGATGCTAATATTTTGCCTAATAAATAAGTAAAAAACATCCATATCATTCAACTTTCGCTATACGAGTAGTATGGGGTAGGAGCCATGAGTGCAATATAATATGTTCCGCAAAAATGTATGGTTTTTGAGTTATTTACAAATTTAAAAATTCTTAATAATATAACCCTGTATTATTATTTTTTATTATTTCATTACTAAAGGAAAACATCAAAGTATTGTTTTATTTTATCAAATGAAATCTATTTGATCCCATCAAAAGTGTACATTTCGGGAAAATGCACTTTTCTGGAGTGTTTGCGGAAAGAGTACTTTTAGAAAAAGTGTACATTTCGAGAAACTGTGTTTTTTGTGCCTAAGCGCTGAAATGGTAGGCTGACGTATTTCGAAATTTTGTGACATAAATTTGGTCGTGAATAACGCCATAGCCCTTATGCAATACCCATTACATTTTATAAAGCAGTACCCTTCATTTAGTAAACAAGTTAATCACGAATGATTCAGCAGGATTTCCAGTACCTTCTAACTAGACTGGTTGGCAGCGGTGACTTCACTCGTTCAATCACGGGCCACTAACATGAATAACTAATATAGGTATAGGTAGGGTAGCACTAACTTAGGTCTAAGTAAGGAGTGGGCTACACTCGATTACCGCGACTGAATAATCCTTTTTAGGCTTCCGTAGTCAACAAGGAATATAGATATATAATAAAATATAGGAATATAGATATACTATAAGGAATATAGGAATATATATGTATGTATATAGTTTCGCTTTGTCTGTCCGTTCGTCCGTCCGACCGCGGCTTTGCGGAAAAACTATAAGTCCTAAAAAGCTGAAATTTTGCACAGAGGAGAGTAATAATTAGGGCAAGAGAACGGTAATAAAAAATAATTTTAAATTAAATAATTTAGGGCACAGTAGGTAATGTTTGTACATCACTGCGGTAGAATAACTGGCACTATTGGTGTACCCACCTAGTCGATCCCCTGCAAAGGAAGACTACCCCCAGTAAAACCCTCTTCTTTTACTATTTCTTCTGTTAAGAAGTTTACTGAGGTAACTGAGTAAAGATTTTTTTCTTTTTTTAAATTTAATACTCACGTGAAAGGGCGTGATTAAGTACAATTTGTGTGCGTGTAGATCTCCCTTTATACGTTGCACATAATATGCGGTTATCGGTCCTTTCTTCTATGGCTTATCTAGGATTCAATGCACTGCATCGAGGTCAGTGACCCATAGGTGTGACTGAGTCAATAGTTAGTCAATATTACCTTTTGACTGAAATTATATAAAATTTGCTTTCATTATCGACCTACATCATCCACTGCTGGACATAAGCTCATGGCCCGTAATATGGGGTATAGGACTCCTTCGCCGGAACGGGTTCACATCAATATTTGCCTAATACAAACATGATTTTTCATAATAAAAGGAACAGAAAAATATACTAAATTAGACTTAGAAATAACCCTAAGAATATAAAAAACAGTACTTAAAACTAAAACATTAATATAAAAAAAAATACAAATAATTACAAACTTAGTCACTAAATAACCCGCCCCTGATAGTTCCTGGTGCAAATGAGCCCATCACACTAGCGGTATTGCCACGCTGAATAGCGATGGCCATCCTCTGCACCAAAAACGACACGGAGCGGGTGTCGCCGGTCTTTTCCGAAATCCTTAGTCCAATCTCTTTAACGAGACCGGACGCTTCATTGCTCCAACTGCCCATGGTCTCTACGGCGATCGGGACGAAGTGATAAAGTGGGTCCATGGCGGCGTACTTAAGCCTCTTCTTTGAACTGGCGTCTTTGGCTGCTGCTGACGGTGAGTGGACGGTGCGACTCAAGTGACTGGCGGCGACAGTGCAGACACAAGTAGCGTCCCACACTAGGCACTTCCCGTTCTTCCAAGGCACCAGAGTCAGCCCGTCCGGTCTCTTACCGTCAGATCTGCTCAGACCCGGAGGCACAAGCACGCAAGGGACGTTAGCCGTTATTAGGGCTCTGCGCACGATGTCGTTCAGAGCATGGTGGCGCGGAAACCTCCCTGTGCTTCGCCGACAACTCAGAGCGTGATGGCCGTTGGCCTCCACCATGGAACCGCAGGTGCATACATGAGGTTCACACACCTTGCAGCCCAGGCGGAGAGCCACCGCCACACGCAGAGAGTCATCGTCTAGTAGGGTGCCCAGTTGAGGAGAAGGTAGCGCATGCAACCATGCTCCTGATTCCGGTTGCGACTCCGCACGCAGTCTGGCCTTATCGGCTCCGATGGCGCTTTCTAATAAAAGGTCCTGGACCCGCTTCACCCCAACGTCATCCCACGCCCACTGAGTTGCTGTATTGTCTGGGACCGCCACACCGGAGTTAAGGGCCACCCATGCAGACCGAGCATCCGAAACATAGGGTATACACGCCTCATCATAATTCTGAATACAATGTAATATGTAATAAATATATTAAATTCATTAGCAATTTTAATAAAAAGACTTATAAGATGTTATTTATATATATTTATATAATATTTACCGAGACGTGCTCTCCAAATAAATAGGCCAAGCGCTAGTCAGACTACGCGCAATGGCTTCCGTAGTACTGGCAAATCGAATATTAACGGCCTTAACTTGCATCAACGATATCTTTAAAACCAGTGAAGATATCTTAACCGCTATAGTTTACCTGGAAAGTTCAAGTTTGAAACTATATTCTTAATATTTTCAGTTTTTAAAGCCAGTAGTTTACATTTAGAGGGGGGACGTTCCAAAAATCCTAATTTGGTCACAATACGAATGTTTATTCCGGAAAATAAATTAAATCTAAATATACTAGTAGTTCGCCTCGAACTGGGACCTCGCAGCCCAATTTCCGTGGTAAACCTTAGACTTTAGGCCTCGACTAAATATATCCTAATACAAGATCTTTAACATTAATATTAAAACTCAAAATACAAAAATTCTGAGAAATTAAAACTCAATAAACCTACGTATCGAGATTTTTAGAATATAATCCTTTTTAGAGTTTCGTTCCTCTGAAGGAAAAAACGAAACCCTAATAGGATCACTTGGTCATCCGTATGTCAAGACCCATTTATTACTCTACATCCCGTAGAATTGTATATTTTTACCATAATACACAGGTCTATGGCCGCTTGGTGCCCGTAAAATTAAACTTCTAAGTTAACGTAGAAAAAAATACACCCGTTTATCCTTCAAAAACGTACCTACATTTTTTTGACCCTCTGAATAAATCAACATTCATAGGGAACTTGCCGTTACCATATATTTATGAAATTTGGCAGACTATAAGTACATAATATGTATATTTTAAATTTGGGAAAAATTCTGAAAGCTATAATTTGAATTAATTCATTTAAGAATGGCTCTATTTAAAGTACGTAAACATCGAAGTTAAGCAATATTATGTGCGTACGTATTTGGATGGGCGCGTACGTAGTGATCTCAACATTTTGCTGACTTTTTTGGAGAGAGCCACCAACGGCCCGCGATGCATTATGGTGTGCTCGTGCACCTTTATTGTTGAATGTGCCGGCACAAACAATTACTCTAAGTTTTAAAAAGTTATGCAGACAGACTACTCAAATAACCTTACTGCCAGCGAAAAAGCAGAGGCTCTCAACTCTAAGAGTTCGCTTTGCTCGGTCGATGTTATATGTATGTATTCATATAAATTATGTATTTAAATTATATTTTATAACAAAACGATTCGGCGAGTTTTTTTTATTCTATCACCACTTCCACAGACATTGTTACCTGCTTATTATTGTTTATGGTCTCCACTTTCGTGTTTTGCCAGTGGCCGTAGCATGCCACACAGAATCCCGACCAAACTTCAAGAGTAGAACTGTCATCCCATACATTCACAAAACTACAATGTATGGCATGACAGTTCTACGCTTGACATTTCAGCGGGATCTCGTTTGGCATGCTACGGCCACTGTAAAATATTATTTTACTTGACAGCGAGTTATAGTCCAGTACATTGTGTTCGGGATAATTTATACAAAATTTTAGGCATTGTGACGTAGTTTTGTCGTCAAAATAATATTATATTACAATTATGCCTATACTACTAAATCCAACTTTGGTTGCTTGCCATTAGCGATGGGCATAAAATAACGCTATTAATAAGGTTTTTATTTTAAATAACTATTTTACCTTTATTTTTATTTTACTTAAATTAATAACATTATATTTTATCGATCGAGCGAAATGAGGTTTATAAAAAGATTAAAAAAACAGCACAAAACGTGTACTTACCTACATGTATGTGACACCTATCTCAATAGCAAACTTTAGGCGGCCAGACTATAATTGACGCTATTATTGGTATTACGCAATGTACTAAAAAATAATATGAAAATAATTAAAAATAAGAATTATTGAAAATAAGATAAATTGCTTGAAATTCTCTTATTATTGGACTTTATCGCTTTTAATTCTTTAGCTTGATCTACTTGCCTGCTCTTTTTTGCCTGTAGGATCTTTCTCAAACTTAATGTACCTAACAAATTGTGCAAAACATTACAATTTAGTCATCTCTATAACTCTACAACCCTTGGATCGATTTGGCTCATTTTCGAACATAAGAATTCTTTTAGCTTATACTACCTGATCGCAAAGTTCCATTAAGATTGGAACTTTGGTAACGTTGTAATTAGGCATTTTCTATTACTCTAGAACCCTTCGACCGATTTGGCTGATGTTCGAACTTAAAAATTCTATTGACTTAAACTACGTATTTGCAAAGTATCATAAAGATTGGACCATCGGTTTTCAAGTTATCGCGTAACAAACATACATACAAACATACACTTTTGATAATATATTTATGTAGGTTATAAAAAATGTGTGTATATTAGAAATAAAAATATCAGAGCACCAGTTTTGAAATTATCGTCAGACCTATCGTAAAGACTTTAAGTCACCTATATCTCTGCAACCCTAAGGTCTATTTCGCTATTTTTTTCACTAAAATTATTCTATTAATCTATCTAACTTGTGTGTAAAGTTTCATTTAATTTGGACTAACCGTTTTTCAGTAAATGTCGATCAAACCTAAGCGCCAGAGGTCAACCGCTAAACTGGTCAAAACGCAGGCTTTTCGCGGCTCTCGACTCTAAGACCTCGCTTCGCTCGGTCGATAAAAGGAAAGAGTGACTGACTGACTGATCTATCAACCTACAAGCCTAACAGCTGAACGGTTTTTTTTTTTATAAAACAAAGTAAGAAGACGAGCAAGACGCTCTCCTGATGGTAAGAGATAGCGCTGCCCATAATTAGCACAGTGCTAGCCAGTGCACTGCGCTAACGCTTCTTACTTGAGAGTCATATGATGTTAAGAGTTAAGACTCTTTAGCCCAGTAATTTCACTAGCTACAGTGCCCTCCTACCGAAGCACAGTAATGCTTGCACATCACTGCTCAGGCGGTAGAATAACTGGCACTGTTGGGGTACCCACCTAGTCGACCTCCTGCAAAGGAAGTCTACCCCCGGTAGACTTCCTTTGCTTTGGATTGGGTTGAAATTTGAAACACAGATAGGTTTTATGACATAGACCTCCGCTAAGAAAGAATTTCACCATGCGGGCACATCCGCGAGCGTAAGCTAGTATAATATAATTGTATTCTGAAAAACAAAAATCCTTATATGTTATTATAGCCTTTGACCACGATCTAGTGTGATGTTAAGTCGATGCGGTCGTAGATGGTAGCAGACTCAACCTAGAAGGCGGGATAAATCCCTCACTGGCTTCACTGAACATCGTGCCGAAACACGGTCATAATGACCGCTTGGTGACACGGTTTTGTCCAGCGGGTGGTAACTAGCAACAGCAGAAGCCTACCTAGTACTTATATAACGAGTGCAAAAACCGCACTTAACTAATTTTATAGTCATTGTGTACGGGGCCGGGATTCGAACTCGGTGTTCCAGAAATATATCTGCACCATATAACCCCTTGGCCACCATCGCTTTTTAATCGCACTATTATTATTAATCATATGATTTTATGTTAATTTATATATCAACAGAAAAATAAAATTCTCCAAACAACATATAATGACAACAACAACAACAGCAACAACATATATTGATAATTATCAAAAAATGTGTATGAATATCAATGTGTTAAATGATGTATAACATTATAAAATTTATTAATTATTTGAGGAAGGAAAACTAACATAGTACAGTTAATCTTCACGGGTTATTTTACATCGTTACAATATAATATATTATATTGATCTAAATATGATTTATCCTCAACCATTATATTATTATTATAATGGTGTGATCGACAGGAAAATTCTCTATTTTATTTGAATCTAATTTTACCATACATTTTCGAATTACACTAGGGACCATCTCTATGTTTACCCGACTGCGCTAGAAGGAGGGTTATGTTTTTCGGGAGTATTTATGTAGTTGTATACACATACTACGTACACACACACGTACATTTACCCTATTAGTTATAGTTTATGATGGTTTTAGTTTCGTCTATTTTTGGCGCAAATAAAATACTTTCTTTCTTTCTATTTTTGGATCACACATATGTACAGACCTTTAATAATAATAATAATAAGACCGCAGGGCAGCTTATGGCGAGCTGTTGGGGAGTAGCGACCCCACGGACCCGAGTGCTCCCTGGGGAGGATTCTGTTCCTCATCTCCGGCTTGTCTTCACCGACCGGCCGGAGTGAACACTGACGAGGAACAGTCCCTCACCTCTGTGCTTGCCTTCATTGGCCGGCCAGAGTGGAGTCGCGAGAGCTGCATGCTCAGAGGGAGGATGTGAAGCATAAGTGGCGAGTTGGCCATTTAGAATGCACATCCATAGCCTAGTTCAAGTAGTTTCCATTAATTAGAAATAGTCCTGTCACTTGGCGGAGACTGTCTTTGAGCCCATTTTCTATGGATGAACTCACAGACAGACTCCAATAAGTGTCACCCATTACATTTATATTAAAAGCTCAAAAGGGCCTCTGCGCGTTGGACTTCTTGTCTCCGTGTACGCCTATAAAAAGGCCCGGGCTTAGCCCGTGTTAAAGAGCGACATAATAATAAATCATTTATTTCAGGCAATAGTACACTGCCACAGACGCAGTGTACCAGAGGCCCATATCTTATATACCTTACGGACTAACCTACATAAAATTTTTATAAACTTAAAAACTAGGTCACACGTAGCGCCGGCGACGTGTTGCGCGCAGAGTCAGCAGGAAGTCGACCTCGAAATTTCCGAAACACGACTCCCTGCGGCCAGAAGTCCTCCTTCATGAAGGTCGGCAGACGGCTGGTCGGAACCCTCACCACGAAGAAATTAAAATTCGTTTTGTGGCGAGATTCTAGCCGTTCGACCCTCAAAGTGAAAGAGGTCCTCTTTCGGACGTAGGTCTTTAATAGGGCTTTTTTTTGTTTAGTCTGTACTGTCCCACTGCTGGGCAAACACCTCCCCCAAATCCTTTATCTTATCCTGCGCAACCTCGGCCCACCCGAGGGATATTAACAAGGTCACATTTTGAAATATAATTTTCTTTTTATTATTTAAATTAGTCTGTAATTTAAATAAAACATTATCAGATAAATATTTTTTCGTTTTTGAATATAATAAAAAATGGCTGAGATATTATTAACGATTACAAGTTTATGTGTTGGGACGCGTGACGTCACACCTACGTGGTAGAAAAGATTTTTAGTTTTTTAAATTACCGCTTTCTTGTTTTGTATTGTATTTCTATTATTACTTTTATTGTGTTCAACGCATTTGTAGCTTAGATTATTAGATTAAAAGAAAATGCTATCGTTGCTATGCCAAACTTGGGGCTGTTGGAAGGTGTCGGTTGCTGCGCCGACTCGTGCCAAAATAAAATTGTGCCAGGGCACAATTTTCCGCTCTTTAATTAGGCCCATGGCCCTAATTGAAGTGAACCATGTCAAAAAACATCAGTACCGCATCTTCATTTTTTTTTTAAATCTATGTTTGGTAGTTAATTTTCCTCGCGGACTACGAATAATGAATATTTTCATATTAACATTTTTATGTCAGTATTAAATTTTGAAATTTGACGTCACGAAACTTATAGAATCCCCCCCCCCCCCTCTCTTGTAACTGTAACACATGTAACCCGTCAATGAACCCTTAATTGTTACAATATTTACATTTTTGCTTACCTTTTGATAAATTAATTTAATAATTTGGCATAATAAAATAATCATCATCATCAGCCCAGGTTCGTTCACTGCTGGACATAGGCCTCCCCCATGGCACGCCAATCAACGCGATCCTCCGTCTTCCTCCTCCACCCACTCCTCGCGATCTTCCGGTTATAATCGTCACCCCATCTATCTCGTCACCCCATCTAGCACAAAATTGTGTAATTTAGAATAAATACAATTTAAAAATATTGACCTGCCCCACTGCATTAGTTCATCGCCCTATGTCACAACTGCAACGACATTGTACACAGTGTAGCAAATAGTAACTCTAGCACTACAGTAGGAAAACTACAGCGCGTCGGGAAATTCGCCACGCAGGGGATTTACCATCGATACGTGGGCCGATAAGATGTTGCATTAGTGATGCGAAGAACAGATTTCGAAATGAGTAAACGAGTTTAATTTATCGAGCAGTTAAATTTGTATGTAGCTGTTGAATTGACATTTTTGACCATTTTATTTGTTTGCGTCCAATTTAGTTATCGAAATTTTATCCCCTTGCGCTTGACAGATCTATCTGAAATTTGGTATTCACCTTTAGTTCTGAAGACAATATATTCTGTATCATTGTAAATCCAATATGGTTGTTGCTACAAAATGGCGGACTACATATTTTTTACAACTACCTCAAAATGGCTATCAATAATTGAAAGCGCTTAACTAGTAGAAAACCATTTTAAGTAAGACTGAATTTCAAGTCTATCATTTATTATACAACTGGCTGTGCCTATTCTTTACCCGCTAAAAAGTAGTATGTGTTTTACTAAGATCTAAGCAACCAATATTAAATTTCAGCGCAATGCACACACAGTCAAACACATATCCATGCTTGCGCATTTAATAATGTTAGTATCATTAATCAGATGTAAAGATGCAGCATCTTATGGCACCAGTTCGGTGACCAGTACAGTAGGCACGCGACGTACAGCGCCATAACACGAACAATTAATTCATATTATTCACATTTGACCAATCAAAAAACTTAATCATGTTTTTCATAACACGTGGTATTATTTTAATTAGGCATCACAAACTGAATTTTAAGTTTGCCGAGTCAAAAACCCAGATTGTTGATGTTTTACACGTGCGGGCGAATATCTATGGAGCCGGTTTCACCATCGACCAACGAATAAATCCATCGATTAAATGAAAGATGACTACTAGAATCTACAGTAACCAGAAGTATAATTATGTTGTTATTTTCAAAGAATAATTGTTTTATTATGCAATTTATTTAATTTGTTATGTAGCTTTAGTACACCTTCACATAAAGACGAGTAAATATAAAGTAGTAGTTAAATTTACCACTAATAAAATATCTTTTAAAATAAACTGAATGGTAAATAAAGTTTTTTTTTATTATATAGATATCTTCTTCTTTTAGTGCCTCTCCATTACTGAAGGTCGGCAGTCATCTTCTTAAATTTCTCCTTGTCCAGGGCAAGCCTGAACAGATCTTCAACCTTCTTGATCCCGGTCCATTGCCTGATATTGCGGAGCCACGACAGTTTCCGCCTTCCTACGCATCGTTTCCCTGGGATTTTACCCATCATAATCGTTATATAGATATAGTTTACAGCTATTTACCAAGGTCTGCTTTCTAGCTGCTCCTTTACCTCTGTTCAAGGCTTGGGCCAACCTTTAGTCTTTTTATTCTTTATAGGTTAGCCTTTGACCACAGTTAGTTTGTGTATTGGCTCTAAAATCGCCCCTTAGTATGTCGTATGCTCTAACTGTTAGGCCAATTATAATCACATACTAAATTGAAAGCTGTTCATTACAGTTAACAGGATTGATTAATTAACGAAACAAAATAAATGAAACCAGTGTATTCTCACACCGGTTTAATAGGCCAGCCCCACTTCGCATAAATGTCCACACGAAGACTCAAATCCTAACAAAGTATAATGGCAAAACCTATTACTTACTTACATATTAAAAAATAACTTGACACATAGCAAAAACATTTCCGATGTGATGTCATAAGCACTGACTTTGAAAAACTATAACGTTGCGGTATAACAACCGCTAGTTACCAATAATTGGTGTAATCGGCCCGCTTAGACTGGTAAACATGTGTAAAAAATGCACAGGTATTATGTTGAATGTACTGGGCGACCTTCGCAATACTAGCTGCCTGTGTGATTCCACGCCTGGACTCGCGTGCAGACATCACAGATCTAGTGGCAGCCCTGACCTCTAGCTGAGCGTCTAGGTATTATTATTACTGGTTTTAAGACTGGTGGATACTGACGCGCCTGAATCGCGCTATTGAGTTTCGCGCTTGGGATCTGCGTGTTAAACTGAAGATATCTTACTAATATTATAAACGTGAGAGTTTATAAGAATGGATGTCAGGATGTTTGTTACTCTGTCACGCCTAAACGGGTGAACCGATTGAGCTGATATTTTGTATAGAGATAGCTTAGACCCTGGAACACACAGGCTACATAAATACCGCGGGTAAAACCGCTGGGCGCAGCTAGTAATAAATAATAATTAGGGTTTATACTCCAACAGGACAGGTTACCCTACTTACACTGTTAGAGTCAAATCACAATTTAAAGGTTGTGTGGCTAACCTATACATATATCGCAGTCGCAGTGTTAACGAAATCAACGCAATCTGTAGAAAAACTTCATCATTCAATCACATAAAATATATTAAGTTTCTTTAGCCGTGTAATCAAAGCCAGGGGGGCATTTATCCCGCATTCTAGGTTGAGTCTGTTATCATCTGCAGCCGCATCGTCGCTTAAGATCAGATGTGATCTTGGTCAAAGGCTTACCTATAACGAATTAAAAAAACAATTTCACTGCCCATTTTACCTTCCTAACTTGAACAATTTATAGCAGAATATTGGAAATGTCAGTAACTAACACAGATAGGGTTTTTTTTACATTGGAAAACCTTTTGACCTATAAAATTAGTGTTAAATAGTTTTTGGACGTACCTATCGAGGGCAGATCTTAAATCCAGGTTCTAGATTTCTTAATATATAGAGCACATGAGAACATATTTTTTTGCGTTTTTTCCATAAAATAGATGCTGCGCAAAGCCTTTGTGTGCGTCAGGCTTAAAGCTTTGTAAAATAATGTATCGTTAAGCAGAGTTAACTTAATAAATTAATGTTTTTTTGCGAACGACATGAAATTACTGGGCTAAAGAGTCTTAACATCTTATGACTCTTGAGTAAGAAGCGTTGGTGCAGTGCTCCTAGAATTACACATAATTGTGAAATCCTAGGTAACACTGTACTGATTATGGGCAGCCGTTATCTCTTAACATCAGGAGAGCGTCTTGCTCGACTTCTACTTCATCACATAAAAAAAAAAAAAAAAAAAGTGGGACTTAGAAACTGGAAATATGAGTTTAGGTGTAGGCCTAAAGGAGATTGACCTATGTTTTAGGAGTAAGTACCTTATGTTATTTTTATTGTATTAGGCATATATGTATTTTATTATTATATAATATGTATTTTATTATTATATAATATGTATATATGTATTTTATTATTATATAATATGTATGTATGTTTATTTTACTAAATATAATATAGATAAAAAATATTTATATAATAACACTTTGTTCTCTGTTAATTTTCATCACACCACCAACCCATGTGAATTTATTTTCTCCTCTCCCTGCATAGTTGTCTGGAAGAGATCGCTATTAGCGATAAGACCGCCAATTGTAACACAAAGTTTTTATATTGTTTTAGTTCTTAAGTTCTTTTTTGTATTTTTCTTGTGTTCCAATAAAGTGTTATCTATCTATCTATAACATAGTTATATTATATACTTAAAACAGGCCATTAAAAGTTAAATGAAGTGTTACAATTGGAGGCCTTATCTAATAGCGATCTTTTCCAGACAACCCTGCTGGGAAATTAAAATATATTGAATAATGACGCTGGTTACATTATTTACTTGTTACCCGCTAAGAAGTCGTCTATATGTTATTTTTGCGTCTAAGCTAATCTATCAGCTAATCTTGACTCGCTAAGGCAAAGGTATAAGAACAAACAAACACATACATACACATATCACATACACACACCCTTTCGTATTTAAATAATCATGTCGTTATTGAAAAAGACTTCAACGCGTAACAAAAACTGCTACGCGTAACTTTATGAAATACCATTGTAGAAGATAACTCGTAGTTGCATAATATTATAATATATAGGTACCGTACTAGTTCATATTATGCCCGTTTTACTCGCGGTATTAAATCCTTTTTTAGGAGATATCTACGTCACAAATTACTCTACTTCTCCACTACTATTACTCTACGTCTCCATTCTGTTGTGTGTAAAATTTCAACCAAATTCATGCGCACTGCATACATAGAGCAGTCAGCGATGTTTTGACACTAGTTTAGGTAATATAAAACCAACCAAAAATGTGCCGTTATGTTGGCTTTATAAAATCTAATATAATATTATGAAATATAGTGTTTGTTATCGGTTGTTATCGAACTCCTCCGAAGCGGTTTAGCATCAGCCAATTTTATTTTTTCCTGTATATTTGGTAAGTCTGAGAATAGATCGTAAAGTATTTTTCAACAGATGCAGTTAGCGCAAATTAATTAGTTTTATAATAAAATTATAATCAATTTATAATAATATGTAGTTTTAAACGCTATACTAGACCTACGACACATATAGATACACTCAGGAAATCGACAATTCCCAAGAAATAACACAAGTAAACATATGAATAAAATATCATAAACTATGCACTTATTACTCAATATTGAATAAAAAATATCCACGTGGCATGCGGCAAGACTGTAGAAATAAAGAGCTTAGGTGAACATTGTCTACTTTGCAAATTACATATGTATATATAATATATGTCTCTCACATATCTACCTCTATTAGTAGCAAAATGTTCTAACTACCTTTCGCAGTATATCGCTTTTGCGCAATATCCCTTGCGCAACTTAAAAAAACGGCACTAAAATAATTTGATACTTTTGTCTCTTAACTGAGACTACCCGTAAAAGTTTAGAAAATAGACTTTAAATTTAATGAAATATAGGTAATAATAGAGGTTAGTATTAAGGTCCACGATTCACGATAGGCGGCCTTATCACTCAGAGTTTTGCATAGAGTGTTTGAAATTAAAGAATACAGTGTAATTCTGTAAAGGAGGAGGTCAAACTAACTATCATCAAAATCATATTCTTACGATTTTTAAAACTATCGCGAGTGTTCACCATAACTAATATAACAAAACGGCACAACTCATGTCTAGTATTATTGTCGAGAATATCTCAACCAAACCAAAATAACTTTGATGCGTTGCGTCTCTTACGTTTTTTATCAGATTTACAAATAAAAATACGTGTCCAATATTTTTTTAATAATCTACATGATGAACATAAAAAAAATTATTCAAAAACCCCATTACAATAACGTTCAAACAGCGCGCTGTGTCGGGTCCTGCAGGCGTGAACTCCTGAAGAAGGAAGGCCAAAAATTTACCGAAACCATCGTTGAGATACTCTCGACAATATTAGAAATGAGTTGTGCCGTTATGTTGGTTTAGTAATCAAAATCTAATACATTGAAAACAGATTAATTGACATAACAAGTCCGGTAGCAACATTTTGCAAAAGCGACAATTTGCGCTGTAGACATTTTACGCCTGAACCAAACAAAGTACCTATAGAACAAGGAAAACTCTGTTTATCAATGAGATACATGAGTGAGGTTCTTCGAAGCAGTTTATCATTAATCTGCCATAGATTACGTGCAGTTGCGAGGCGCGTGCCGGGTGCTTGCTCACGATACATTGATTTGTACAATATGTATATTGTACTATTTTTTTATTCAAACTCAAACTCAAAATTCATTTATTCAAATAGGCTACAATGGAGTACTTTAGCAATTCAAATTACAATTTTTAGTTATATTTTAAGACTCGCCCGTTCGCAAAGCACCTCTATGGCACCTCTATGGTGGTGGTATGGTGGTGTTGGTGTTATGATATGGTATTTATTGATATGGGCCTCTGGTACACTGTACTTGTTGTCAGTGTACTATTGCCTGAAATAAATGAATTATTATTATGAGAATAACGACCAAGAAACTCATAAGGCTGGATTTTTTTAAAATAATATGTTTTTACAACGTTTATCTTGGTTAAATAGTTTATTGTGCCTTTGGATGTCATCAGCAGGTTTATCATGTAGAAGTTTGCATATCTGTCTTCTATGTATTGGCTAACTTTATTACCTTATTCTTTATAGGCTAGCCTTTGACCGCGATCTCGCTTAATGTTTAGCGACAATGCGGTATCGTAGCACACGTAACCCTAAAATCCCTCCTTGGCTTCATTGAACATTATAATTGGGGTTTATACTCCAACAGAACAGGTTTCCCTACTTACACTGTCAGAGTCAATTCACAATTTATAGGTTGTGTGGCGAACCTATATGTTGCAGTTTCAGGTCGCCGAGATTACTACAGGGCCTGCAACATGACCTAACGACTGCCTCCTACATATCTTATAGGAAACACCCGGGACCCACAGTTTTCTACGTGCCTTCCGAAACCGAAACACGGTATCATGCAGGAATATGGTCAAAGTGACCGCTTGGCGACATGGTTTTCCATTGTCAAGTAGGTAGTAACTAGCCACGGTCGAAGCCTACGTCTTAATAAAGAAGGTGTAATAAATTCAATAACGAAATAAATAAGACAATTCTAGAGAGTTATGGAGCAATGACTGCATCTTGAAAACGAAGTGAGGAATGGACAAAGACGATTTATGTGGATATTATTACTAGTAATTTTAAGCAGAAACACAATGCCACATCACTATATAGTATAAAATAACGCTTCCCGCGTCTGTCTGTCCCTATGTATACTTATATCATATCATAGTAGAAGAACACTGATCATTTTCTATTAAGCGCGACGAAGTGCGCGCGGGTCCACTAGTAATAAATAAACAGCAATAGATGTTCAAACTCATCGTTAATGAAATCATTGGGAGTACAATATCATGAAACATATTAAATCAATGGCCTCACCGAGACGCCATGATCTGATTTCCTCAAGAGTGAAATATTCCTTCATGACGTTATAAAATTTGTCACGGCATCGTAGCTCGTAGTAAGGAAATATTACGATACCTACATCTTAGTGATGAGGGGAAAATACGTTTTGGAATTTCCTTAGGTAAAGTGACGTCTCCTTCCAAAGGTAGCTTAGAAGACCTCATGATCATAAGGCAGTTGTCCCACAGGCAACGATGAGCGAGTAGAGCTAAAGTGTAGAAACGAGTTGGCGAGCGGCGAGGAGCGCGTGCTTAGATCCGATTGTTGTGTTGCTCAGGTATAAGCGAGTGTGCGAGTGAGACGAGCGATTACTCGCACTGTAGAGAGATGACCGCTGGTTGCTCGCTCGGCGGGAGTTCTGATTAAGCGTCGCTGAGCGAGTGTTTGCTTTCTCAGCGACAAGTTAGTGAAGCGATTCCTCGCCGGAAGTGTGAACAGTCAGCGATCAACTATTTGTATATAATGCATCTATTTTGTTAACTCAGAATGTAGTATCTTTTATACGTTCCTTGAGCAAGAAAATAGACGATAGTTACTCGTTTTCTCGCCTTCGGTAGGACACCTGCCTTAGAAGACCTTATGACCATAAAGCTACGTAATGTCTAACTGCGTAGAAATTATGTCAAAGAGTGTTGGTCTGTAGGTGTCACGTAGGTTTAGGACGTGATTCATCTATACACACTTGTATAATGAAAACGTTTTGATGTATGTTTGTTACTTGTTCACGATTAAACTACTGCGCCGATGAAGTTGAAATTTGGTATCAAACTTGCTACTTTACCAATCATTTTATGCTTAGACCGTGCTAAGCAAGCTAATTAAGTATAGGTTTTAGTACAAGTACTCTAGCTACATGAACTGCTTGAGTTAAAGCATAACATAAATACTTATTATTATATAATTATAACTTTCGTCACCGGAAGCGGTAGTGCATATTGCTAAAGCACGGGCTTTGGTTCGCATACCTAGAACAAGTGTTTTTTTAAACAAGCTTTTATACTATCTATACCAAAGTACTCAATACGAATCATACGAGCCCAAACTCGATAGGGTTGTGTCGTTTAATTACCGAGTTCCTATGTCCATCTTCCAGCTACATTAGATTAGCTCCATGTCATAATAATATTGCATGTTCATCCGATTTATACAAGCATACAAATTTTCAGCTAAATCGGAAACCGGGAAGTGGATCAAATTTAACAAAATTTGATTACAGACAGACAACGGACAGGTGAAAGTAAATGAAAGCTTATTATAAAACAAGAAAGTTCTAAGTTATAACGAGATTGAACACCTAATATCTCAGGGCGACAGGCGTAGAGATAGACAGACAGACAGGCGTAGTGCTACGCAAAATTATGTATTTCAAAAAAACACTGGGTGTGGCAAAAAGTTCGCCTGGACGCTACCGTGTTTCGGAAGGCACGCAAAACTGTGGGTCCCGGCTGTTTCCTATATGATATGTAAGAGGCAGTCGTTAGGTCATGTTGCAGGCCCTGTAGTAATCTCGGCGACCTGAAACGGCAACATATAGGTTGGCCACACAACCTATAAATTGTGATTTGACTCTGACAGTGTAAGTAGGGTAACCTGTTCTGTTGGAGTATAAACCCCAATTATTTTTTATTATTATTATTCTTGTAACTCAGTAACATAAAGAAAAAAATTGTGAATAGGCAAAGTAGTGGTTATTACTATAGCTTTTATACAAAGCATTATAGGTATTCCAGATCTGGAACAAAGACTAGGCAGACCGCGGGGCAATTGTTGTGGTTTTGTGTTTGACGTAGTTTACTCGTATAATCTACAGTGTAATGTATTACCTACCATAATAATACTATTTCAAAAAACTTTATTTTTATTATGTTACAATAATTAAAAAAAAAACATAATGTTACCTATTTAATAAAAGGAATTAATTAATTTTTCAATTTTCTCAGAAAGAAAAATCTGAATTCGTTAGCTCTATTATGTTTATATAGCGCTGAATAAAATATGTAGTAATTAGGTATACGTAGTGTCAGTGCAAGTGACTCAGTGGTCCGTATGTCGGGCATAAATCTTGGGGCACTGGTTTCAAATTTCGTATGGCAAAATTTAAAACTTTCTACAGGACTCTACCGTCTTTTGGAAGGGACGTTAACCCTAATTAGCTAACGTTATGGTCCAGACGACTTTTTTTATGTGAAAGGTGATAAATAAGCAGACGGCCCACCTGATGGTAAGTGGCTACCGTCGCCTATGGATACCTGCAATACCGGGGGTACCGCTGGTACGTTGCCTACCTTTCAAGACTCTATTCACTTGCCTTTTGAAGAGTCCCATGTTGAAGCTCAACGGAAATACCGCAAGAAGCACGGCAAGAAGGAGCGACTAAATCACACAGTGCGAGAATGCCAAGCATCAATAATGTGTGGATAGGGCTTTAGAGCGGTGTCGGACCCTGAAATCCCTAAATCTAAAAACCTGAATGATGATTTTCTTCTCTTATTGTGATTGTGATTTGACTCCGACGGTGTAATTAGGGTAAGCTGTATTCTTGGTATATCTTCCCTCCATCAGTCGTGGTCCTCATGTCTGAGGGTCGTGACTCCATCTTTGACTTTCTTTCGAACAACGGAGCGCCATCTGGTTCTATCTCCCGGAGAGCATCGTAGACGGTAGAGTTGAGCGTGGTCTTGGTATACAAATCCCAATAGAAATGTTGACAAGGTAAAAAAAAATTAAAATACAATTAGTCCATATTTTAATAATAAAAAACTATTCGACACGTATTTTTTTTCTTGCAAATAAAATAAAAAATGGCTGAGATATAACGCTTATAAGATTCTGTGTTGAGACGCGTGACGGCACACCTCTAAACAAAAATGTACTAGATTGAGTGGTGTGACGTCACGATCAAGCAACTTTAGTGCGTTGTATCTCTCACGTTTTTTATCAGATTTACAAATAAAAAAATATGTGTCCGATATTTTTCAATAATCTACATTATAGAAAAAAAAATTAGTCAACATCATCCCAATTATTATAAGTACAAGTTGCTGTAATGTACTACAACACTGCGCATAGAGACGTAAAATTTCATATTTAGGTTATAACATGTAAAACGATGCAAAATCAAGTAATATACGAGTATGTTCAACCTGTTTTGGGTATAATCAAACTCGTTTTGGAACTGGTTTCTGATTAAATCAAACATATTCATGAGATTAGTTTGATTTCTATCACGTTAATTTAACACATTTACTTGTAAATAACATTTGCGAAAAACAACAGAATTCCGATTTAAATGGGACTAAGCGAAATATTACCAAAAACAATCTAATTTATTTCTATAAAATATACAAAACACTCCTTATTTGTAGTTCTGAGGTAAAAATAAAACTAAATTCTAATTCTTCTTTTATATTTAAAATAACTGTATCTAACGGCTGTATCTAGCTCGTAATAAGTTACCTGTATATTTTTCAAGCTATGTATACTTACATAAAGTTTACCATACCAATACTATGTGACCAATTTGTTTAGACAAACACATCCATACTCCCGCATTTATGATATTAGAAAGATTAGAAAAATTTGGTGAAAACGCCTAAATTTTTTTGTTTGCCACGTAATGCTTCCTTCTACGAATAACATTTCTTTGGTTATAAACTATTAGGCAAGTAATTCGTTTTTGTTAATTATTATTTATGATTTACCTAATTAATAATATTAAACTGGTACATTACGTAAAGAGAGCATCTATCCATCCCATGATTGAGCACCTCATGACCCCATGATTTCCTTAAACACTTTGCTTATTATGTGGTAGCAAATAATAAATGTAATCTTTCCTTATATTTTTTTATCTGTATTATTTTAATAATTGCTATTTCATGTTACAGTATTTTTTTTATATCTGATAATATAAGTTTTATTTAGTCATCTGCATAGTCATCTATTACTTCTTTTACTGTCCGTGAATCATGCTGATTAGAAGGTAAAAAAGACAACGAATTATTACTTAGATATAAATTGATATGAGCTTCCTTTGCAATTTTTGTTTATGTTTTTTTGGGGTTGATCAAACTGGTTCTGTGTATAAAGTTCTACATTTGTATTAAATGTAAAATAACCAGTGATATAATATGGATTTAAGGCATGTTTTAAATATTCTGAATATTTGAACTCTAGTAGTTGAAACTAACAAAATTATAACATAAACAAGGAAATTCTCGAATCAGGCCACCAGCCCGACGAATTGTCAGACGATATTGTCAAATATGTAGGAGGGAACTGGATGAGACTTGTACATTGCACAGGATCGGAAGGTGTGGCGTGACCATGAAGAGGCCTATACTCAGCAGTGTGTGGATATGGGTTAAGTAAAAAGTGCGAAGTTTGTGAGTGTATAATATGTTCGTTACTTCTTCACGGCTAAACGGGTGGACCGATTGAGCTGAATTTTGGTATAGAGATAGCTTAGAACCTGGAATAACACATCTTACTAATATTATAAAAGCGAAAGTTTGTGTGTATGTGTGTGAGTGCGTGAGTGTGTAAGTGTGTGTGTGTGTATGTTTGTTACTTCTTCACGCTTAAACGGATGCACCGATTGACTTGAAATTTGGTATGAAGGTAGCTTGGACTCTGGAATAACACATAGGCTACTTTTTATCCTGATAAATAAAACAGTATCTGAGAGAATTGATGTCAAATCAAAAAAACAACTTTATTTTTGGCGTCTCAATGGTGGCTCCTATTACCTCCAGGTAACAGGATACCAGAAAGTTTAAGGAGGTCTATAGTCGAGAAGAAGACGAATCTAAGAAACCATAGATCATCAAAATCGGTCCAGGCGTTCTTGAGTTATGAGTATTGAAACTTTTACGAAGTACCAGGAGACAAGGTCCAGGGTCCATATTGGCTCGCATAAAAATTTTTGCCCTAATTTAATGTGGCATAACGTTTTTCAGCCTAAACTTCAAAACGCCTAAAGTTTTTAGGCATAATTTTTTTGGCCTAAATTTTTCTCCCATAATATTTTACAGCATAATAATATGTTCGCCTAAAATTGTTACGCATATTGTTTCAACGCATAAAATTACTTTCCATAATATTTTTCGGCATAATTATATTTAGCCCTAATATTTTTCGACATAATAATATCCAGCCCTAATAATTTTCAGTATAATGATATATCCAGCCCTAATTTTTTAGCAAAGTAATATCTTGTCATAATACTATTACCAGGATTGTAATCGGCAAAATATTATTAATACTAAAAGAAAAAATATATTAATTTCAATGTTCTAACCTAAAACCTAACCTAGCCTTCTCGCGGTTTTTTTTTTTATAGAACGAAGTAAGGAGTCGGGCAAGACGCTTTCCTGATGGTAAGAGATAACGCTGCCCATAATTAGTACAGTGCTATTCAGTATTTTACAAAGTAAAATTCTGGGTGCACTGCGTCAACGCTTCTTGGTGGGTGATGGTAAGAAATAACGCTGCCCATAATTAGTACAGTGCTACCCAGTATTTTACAAAGTAAAATTCTGGGTGCACTGCGTCAACGCTTCTTACTTGAGAATAATAAGATGTTAAGACTCTTCATCCCAGTAACTTTACTAGCTACTGTGTGGTTGTTTCATTTTAATCTCCTCTATACCCTAACCTCTCTCTAAATTAGAAAGTGGGTGGTCATTTTTGGCACTTTGTTGACCGCTGCCGTAGCACTGTGGACATTGTTAACCTAACCTAAATTATCCGAGTCGGTTTTGTGACAGTCAGTCTTACTGGGTGCCATAAACTACTTTCCTTAATATTTCTATTCCTAGATATAGATTTTATTAACTTTTAATATTAGTTGTATGCCTTAACATAATATGTAAAATTCTGATTATGCCCGAGAAAGTTATGCGAAACATTTTCGGACAAATTAAATTAGGACTAACAAAATTATGCGTACTTATATTATGACACACAAATTTATGCTTTACAAATATATGCTAAAAAACGTTAGGGCAACTGACAGTTATGGCAAGACATATGTATGTCTAAATATAATTATGCCCAATTATGATTAGGCTAAAAAATGTTATGCGAAACATTTTCGGCCAAACAAAATTAGGACAAAAAAAATTATGCGTGCGAATACGCTCCCGAAAATGTAGGAGATGTTCGGCTCATTTCGTGAAATTCCGGTGACGTTCGGATTTGACAAATGACAAATTTGTTTTCAATATTCGATTTTCAATTTTTTTTTAAATTCGAATACGTCTAATGACGCAATTGTCAAATCCGAACTTAACCGAAATCTCACGAAATTACCCGAACATCTATATGTTTCTGATATCCTGGTACTTCGTAAAAGTTTCAATACTCATAACTCAAGAACGGCTGGACCGATTTTAATGATCTTTGGTTTGTTCACTTCGCCAACTTCTTCGCCATCGACCCCAATTGGCCAACATCTTCGCCATCGACCTCACTTGGCCAAAATCTTCGCCATCAACCCCACTTGGCCAAAATCTTTTCAATTTTTTCCAAATCCGGTTTCTTATTCGGTTCGGTTTTCGGTGAAGTTAGGATTTGACAAATTTATTTCGATTTTCAATTTTTTCCAAATTCGGTTTCTTATTCGATTCGGTTTTCGGTCGGGTTGTGGTCGTGGTGTGGTCAGGGTGTGGTCGTGGGGTGGTCGGGTTGTGGTCGTGGCGTGGTCATGGTGTGGTCGGGTTGTGGTCATGGTGTGGTCGGGTTGTGATCGTGATGTGGTCAGGGCGTGGTCATGGTGTGGTCATGACGTGGTCATGGTGTGGTCGTGGTGTGGTCAGGGCGTAGTCATGGTGTGGTCGGGTTGTGGTCATGGTGTGGTCGGGTTGTGATCGTGATGTGGTCAGGGTGTGGTCGTGGTGTGGTCAGGGCGTGGTCATGGTGTGGCCGGGTTGTGGTCGTGGTGTGGTCGGGTTGTGGTCATGGTGTGGTCGTGGCGTGGTCGGGTTGTGGTCGTGGCGTGGTCATGGTGTGGTCATGACGTGGTCATGGTGTGGTCGTGGTGTGGTCAGGGCGTGGTCGTGGTGTGGTCAGGGCGTGGTCATGGTGTGGTCATAACGTGGTCATGGTGTGGTCATGGTGTGGTCAGGGCGTAGTCATGGTGTGGTCGGGTTGTTGTCGTGGTGTGGTCAGGGGGTAGTCATGGTGTGGTCGGGTTGTTGTCATGGTGTGGTCAAGGCGTGGTCATGGTGTGGTCGGGTTAGGATTTGACAAATTTATTTCGATTTTCATTATTTTTTTTCGTACATAATTTTTTAACATGCATATAGTCGAGAAGAAGACGAATCGAAGAAACCATAGATCATCAAAATCGGTTAAGCCGTTTTTGAGTTATGAGTTTTGAAACTTTTACGAAGTACCAGGATACCAGAAACATGAAGAGATGTTCGGCTCATTTCGTGAAATTCCGGTGAAGTCTGACATTTGTCATTTGTCAAAAACGATTTACAATTTTTTTTGAAATTCGAATACGTCTGATGACGCAATTGTCAATTCCGAACTTAACCGAAATCTCACGAAATGACCCGAACATCTCCTATATGTTTCTGATATCCTGGTACTTCTTAAAAGTTTCAAAACTCATAACTCAAGAACGGCTGGACCGATTTTAATGATCTTTAGTTTGTTCACTTCGCCAACTTCTCCGCCATCCACCCTACTTGGCCAAAATCTTCGCCATCGACCCCACTTGGCCAACATCTTCGCCATCGACCCCACTTGGCCAAAATCTTCGCCATCAACCCCACTTGGCCAAAATCTTTGCTATCAACGCAACTTGGCAAAAATATTCGCCGTAAACAAAGTTTTTATTTCGATTTTCCATTTTTTTTTCGTAGTTAACTTAGTTGATATTTTTTAATTCGGAACTGAACCGAACCGAATCCACATGGATTCGGTTCGGTTTTCGGTGAAGTTAGGATTTGACAAATTTATTTCGATTTTCCATTTTTTCAAAATTCGGTTTCTTATTCGGTTCGGTTTTCGGTGAAGTTAGCATTTGACAAATTTATTTCGATTTTCCATTTTTTCCAAATTCGGTTTCTTATTCGGTTCGGTTTTCGGTGAAGTTAGCTATCTTCGCCGAAACCCCACTTAGCAAAAATCCTCGCCGTAACCCCACTTGGCCAAAATCTTCGACAATGACCCCACTTGGAAAAAATCTTTACCATCGACCCCACTTGGCAAATCTTAGCCGTAACACCATTTGGCAAAAATCATCGCCGTAAACCAAATTAGAAAAAATCTTCAACGTAACCACACTTGGCAAAAATCTTCACCGTAACCCCACTTGGCCAAAATCTTCGGCCATCGAAAATTTTGCAGCGGGTAACACCGCGGGTTGCAGCTAGTAGACTATAAAGTACAGTGGGAAAACCGCTGGGCGCAACTGGTACTAGATATTTTCTAAGCGCATACGCATGGCTCATTTTTATAAACAACCTTTAAATTAAATAGGTGGACGAACAAAATTGGCATTAGTAACCATATTAATAGTGGTCGAACAGGTTTAAATTATTATTATTTTTATTAAAACATAAACAAGTGTTGTTATGTAAATTAATAGGTTTGTCGGGGGGCGGGTGAGATTGCAGTGAAACAAATGTTACTTAGGACTGGATATATTGTCTAGTAAATGTTATTGTTAAATTATGTTAATGTTAATGAATGCACCCGAGTGACGCGGCGATCGGTAATGCACTAACGATAAAATTGCCGGACTGATGGAAGTGGGTCACACGAGTGCAATCTATGCGAAATGTTCGGTGATGCACCGGACATATTCCGGGGCACCAGAATAGTGATGCTGAAATGGTACAAAAGTGTTAGTTGTATGAAATAAATGAGATGAAATGTTCACAAGATGAATTACAAATTGTTTTTAAATTTAAGTGTTAGTAAATTAATTCTAGTTTGTATATAAATGCAAAGGAATGTTTCTAATCACTAGTCACTTGTTAAAGTCTCTAAATAGTTCATTTTGGGGGAGGAGAGGGGATATGTTTTTGTGTTCGTTAAAGACACTGTTTGGGGAGCACTGGGCTGCCGGTCAGCCTTGTTTGGGAATACGCACTTTTATTGGCATTAGATTGAACAACACTAACACAAAACGTAGCCGAAGTTCGGTATCCGGGGGGTGGCGACGCCACGAGCCGTTCCCAGCCAGTGCGCTTTGGCTGGGCGCGTGTCTTTCTATGTGAGATGTTTCTTTCCTCACCGCCTACTTGTTGTGGTTGACTATGATATGAACTTGGGATCGAGATATGAGGTCGTATGGAGGTAGTCGGTATAGTTTATGTTTTACGTCTGTTGCTGTTCTGCTGGTTTCACCGGTAGTGTTGAAAGTTTCACTACTGGTCGTTTCATGATTCCGTGTTTTGTTTTTACAGACACCACCCTAACTAACCCATCGGATCCTGGAAACAGTTCCAGAACTCTTCCCAAAGCCCACTTTCCAGCCGGTATGTTATCTTCATGAATCATCACCAAGTCACCTACTTGTATGTTTCTTTGAGGTTTGATCCATTTTTCTCTAGCTGTTAGTTGGCTGAGGTATTCTCCCTTCCACTTCTTCCAAATTTGTTGGAACATGGCGTTCATCATGTGCCACCTCGTTCGTGCATCCTCTCTTGTTTCTATGACTGTTAGCCCTGATCTTCCTGTTAAAAAGTGTGCTGGAGACAGGTAGTCCAAATCTTCGATTTCTTCTGTTAGGGAGCACAATGGCCTTGAATTTAGACAGGCCTCAAGTTGTGCTAAGACTGTTGAGAACTCCTCAAATGTTAGTTTTTGTTCACCAACGACTCTACGTAGATGGTATTTCAAGCTCTGCACTGCTCTTTCCCACAGTCCTCCGGCACTGGGCCAAGAGGGAGCATTGAAATGCCACTCAATGTTCATCTGAGCTACATCACTGAGAACGCTATTTTGGATGGCCTGAAGCTGTTCATATTCCTCTTGCAACAATCTGTTAGCTCCGACAAAGTTAGTGCCTTGATCACTATATAAATGCCGAGGTGTTCCTTTTCTGGCGGCAATTCTCTTTAAAGCTGCTAGAAAGGCAGAGCTGGTAAGGTCTGACACCAGTTCTAAATGAACGGCCTTGGTGACCATGCAAACAAATACGGCCACGTAACCCTTCGTTGTTCTGACTCCTCTACCTTTGTTGAGTTTTGTTTCGACAAACCCGGTGTAGTCTACTCCTGTATGAAAGAATGGAGCAGCTTGGTTTATACGAGCGGCGGGAAGGTCACCCATCAGCTGATAGTTCTTCCGCGTTTCATATTTTCTGCATGTTACGCAATTTCGCAACAGCTGTTTGGTCGTACTATATCCACTTGTAATCCAATACCGTTGTCGGAGTGTGGATAAGGTGAGTCGAGGCCCGCCGTGGAATGTTAGTTGATGTGCTTCGTCAATCAATAATTCTGTTAATCTACTTTTGTTTGGAATGATTTTTGGATGTTTCATTTCTTTGCTGATGTTAGCCTTTCTCAATCTTCCTCCAACTCTCAAAATTCCTTCTCTATCTACAAATGGATTTAAATTTAATAGTTTGCTGTTAGTTTTTAACCCGGTACCTTTGTTCAATCTTGCAATTTCGGAAGCAAATTCTGTTTGTTGTACATGTTTAATTATTGTTAATCTTGCATTCCTTAACTCCGGTACTGTTAGGTAATTAGGCACTGGCTGACGCTTTGCTACAGGTGTCACAGCTCGGCGTATCCATGCTACTACTCGTGTTACCTTTGTGAATGAATTATGCGACTGTAGCAACTCGTCTATTATGTTATTGTTATCAGCCTGGACCGTGTTTACATGTTTTATATTTTTAGCGTCTTCGTCTGTTTTGTATGTAATGTTTTGTTTAATCGTCTCAAAGTTAGGGAGCCATGAAGGCCCGCGCCACCACAAGTGGTTATTCAATAGTTGTGTGGCTGTTAATCCGCGACTCGCCGGGTCCGCGGCATTCTCTTCTGATTTTACGTATCTCCATGTTTCCGCCGGCATAATCTGTTTAATCGTGTTCACTCTGTTCGCTACAAATGGTTTCCAGCGAGCTGATTCGCCGTGAAGCCATCCCAAAACCACCATCGAGTCACACCATCCGTACACTTCTGTTGGGTTGTTAAGACTCTGTTTGATTTTGTCGATGAGTTTTGCCAATAGCTGAGCTCCGCATAATTCGGTTTGAGGTAATGTTAGCGCCTTTTTGTGAGGAACCAGCTTTGATTTTGCCGCCACAATAACTGTTTTTTGTTGTGTTTTGGATCTCGCATACACAACGCACGCGTAAGCGTTTATCGATGCGTCACAAAATCCGTGAAGTTCGATGACGTCACCCTGTTTACAATATAACCATCTAGGTATGTTACACTTGTTTATGTTATCTATATCTATTAATATGTTTGACCACTCGTTCCGTATGTTATCTGATACTTCGTCGTCCCATTGCAATTCGTCTTTCCACAGTTTTTGAAATAGTAATTTAAGTTTTGTTGATAGGGGTGTTAGCCAGCCGAGTGGGTTGAAGAGCTTTGAGATTTCAGATAGTAGACGACGTTTTGTTAGTTTCGTTGTTAATTTTGAAAAGTTGCATTTGAATGTAAATTGATCTTCTTTTGAGTTCCAGCAGAGGCCTAATGTTTTTGATGTATCTTCTGTTTTAAATGTGAATACAGTATCTTCTGTGCATTCTTGTGTTTTTTCCAGCAGTTCCTTATTGTTCGAAGACCATTTTCTCAAATTAAATCCTCCAGATCTTAGAAGACTTATCAGATCACTTATCATCTGTTTGCCCTGTTCCACAGTGTATGAGCCATGAAGAAGGTCATCTACATAATACGATCCTTCTAGCACCGCTGCAGCTTCCGGGTACCTAGTCCGCTCGTCCGCTGCCAACCGCTTCAGTGTCATGATAGCTAAAAACGGCGCGGCTTTGGTACCATATGTTACTGTTGTTAGTTGGTAAGATTGTATGGACTGCTCTGGCGACTCTCGCCATACAATCTTTTGCAGTTGCTGGTCCTCGATGTTGGTGAGGATGGCTCTATACATCTTCTCAATGTCAGCTGTATACGCATAAGGGAACTGCCTCCATTGGATTAACAACGATTGTAAGTTTTTTTGAAGATTGGGGCCTTTGTGCATAATATCATTTAGGCTCCACTTGGATGATGTTGGAGCTGATGCGTTGAACACCACTCTTAGCTTTGTTGACTCGGACGCTTCTCTTACAACGGAGTGATGAGGTAAGTAGCACTCGAGTCTGTTGTTGTTACTCTCTGCAGGTCTCATGTGTTTTAAATCTTCGTACTCCTTCATAAATGCTCTGTATCGTTTTGCTAAAGCTTCTTGTCTCTGTAATCTCCTTTCCATGTTTGTTAATTGTGCGATAGCAATTGCTTTAGATGTTCCTAACCTATGTTTCAATTCTTCTTTCAATGGTATTCTAACTTCATAACGACCGTCTTCTAACCTTCTTGTTGTTTTGGCGTAAAATTCCATACATTCCTGTTCTTCTTTCGTCATATCTGTTGGTTCATATATTTCTTCTACTTCCCAAAATTTATGGATGTCTTCTAAGTTGTTAATCACCAAATTACATTGGTATGTTTTCACGCTACCACACAGCAGCCATCCTAGCTGTGATTGTTGGGCCATGGGCTGCTGAGGACTTTCTCCTTTGAGCAATCCGCTTTGCATGATAATCGCGTATACGTCAGCACCAAGGAGTAAGTCTACGGGGCGACTGTTGTAGAACTCTGGATCCGCCAGCGTAATGTTGTTGATGTGTGACCATGAAGGTCGAGGAAATGTTTTGTTCGGTAGGCTTTTTATTAAGTTGTTCATAATTAAAGTGTCTGTTTCAAAGGTAAAGTCGTTATTAAGTGAACCGATTTCAATGCGTATGATTCCCTTACTATTACTTTCTTTCTGCCCTATACCAAATACTACGCCTTTGCATCTTTGCCGGTTAATACGTAGCAACTGAGCCGCCTTTTCTGTTATTAATGAAATTTGAGAACCTTGATCTATAAGTGCACGCATGTTATGATAGCTGCCGTCTACGTCCTTGACTTTCACCATTGCCGTAGAGAGTAAAATCTGCGATGTGTCTTCCTGAGAAGCATTAGAATTACCCGCGATGGTTTCATTATGTAGGTCAAGATGATTCGCTGTTTTTTGTTCATTTGACCACGGTTTGGGTGAATTTGCTGATTTTGCAAAGGCGTCATGCAGTAGTGTGTTGTGTGGTGCGCTACATTTGCGACATGTTTGTGTAGATGTGCATGTTTGTCCATTATGACTGAATAAGCAATTTGTGCAGAGTTTCAATCTATTAGCAGTTTTCACTTTCTGCTCGGAATTTTGCAATAAATAATTTTTGCAATTGTAAATACCGTGTTGGTTATTGCAAAGAGGGCACATAATGTTAGATACTTGCAGCGATTTCGCAACAGACTTGTTGCCGTAGCTATGCTTGTTATAGTTATAATTATTGTTCTGTTTGTTAAATAAATTGTTGCTATGCTGATGAGAAAAACTTGTTTGAGATGTTGGCTTCGAGGTCCCTGCCTCATGTTTTCGACGAGCTGTTTCGAGAGTGGTAAATGTCATTTCCAAGAATTCCAGAAATTCTTGTAAGATGGGCAGATCTTTCGCATTTTTTAGAGAAGCGATATAGTCGGTGTATGTTTCCGTATCAAGCTTCTGACCTAAGATGTGTACGATCATAGGATCCCAGGAAGTGATGTCAACGCCTAGGTTTTTAATGGCATTGAGGCACTCTAGGGTGGTGTCATGTATACGTTTAATTTGTTGTGCTGACTGTTGCTGCATGTTGGGCAAACCTAGCATGGTGTTCATGTATGATGAGAAAATTATTTTCTTGTTATCATAGCGATGTGTTAAAATGTCCCAACATACCGAATAGTTATCGCTACTTATCTGCAGATGTTGTATGAGCCTCTCAGCGTCACCTGAGATCTTGCTCTTCAGATGTTGCATTTTTTGAGCGTTTGATAATATTGGGTTGTTGTGAATAGGGCTTGCAGTATCGGTACCATTTCAAGAACCGGGAATTTTGAAACCGATACTCACACGGTACCGGGAAATTCCCGGGAATCGATACTTTTCGATACTTACTAAAAAAAATTGAAAATTTAATTAAAATGCCTTATTAACGTCTAGAAAGATTAAAAGGATTTATATCACTAATTATTATTATAAATTTAAGTCAACTAAAGACCCAGTCCTAATACATAATTATATTATAGTAGATTTCGCAATAGAAGCCTATATAAAAGATGGGGTTACAGTAAATATCATAATTTCAATAGGTTTTTTTTTTTACAAAAAAGTGAGAAAACGAGCTAGAAGGTGATGGTAATTGATAACACTGGCCATAATCAGTATACAGTGCCCAGTGCTATCCAGGATTTCACAATTATGATAATTCTAAGTGAGATTGCGGTCAAACGTCTGCTATTATATGCTTGTTTAGTCTGCTATAAAAAAATAAAAAAACGCTTCTTATTCGAGAGTCATAAGATGTTCTTACTGACCCAGGAGGAAGCGAAAGAGAGATCAGGAGGAGGACACAGATGACTAAAGCAGCAATGACCAAGCTCACACGCATATGGCAAAATCGAAAGGTCTCCAACGTTACGAAAACGAGACAAGTGCGTAGTCTGGTTTTCTCAACCTTTCTCTACGGGGCAGAGTCGTGGACAATTAGGGCATCAGAGCGTAAGAAAATCGATGCATTTGAAATGTGGTGTTGGAGACGAATGCTCCGCATACCATGGACGGCCAAAAGAACAAATAAATCTATTCTGGACCAGCTTCGCATACGAATCAGGCTTTCAACAATCTGTTACCAGAAGATCCTTAGTTACTTTGGTCACATTGTCCGCCGACAGCCGGATAACTTGGATAAGTTGATCGTGACGGGCAAGGTGGAAGGAAAGAGACCCCGCGGCCGATCACTTAGTCGCTGGTGTGATCAAGTGACCACTCTCATTGGCCTACCAATTGTAAGCGCCATATGAGAAGCCGAGGACCGGACGAAGTGGAAACAGCTCATGCAGCGGGCTACGGTCGAATTTCAAGGACGCGACCTTCAGTAATGAAGAACACGACTAAGAAGAAGAAGAGAAGAGAGAAGATGTTCAGATACTTCAACCCAGTTATTTCACTAGCTATAGTGCACAGTGCCCTCTTATCTAAGCACAGTAATATTTTTAAATCTATGCTCGGGCGTTAGAATAACATGCACTGTTGACTGTTGGAGTGCCCACCTAGTCGACCTCTTGCAAAAGAAATATGCCCCCGGTTGGTAATAATAAAGTCAAGTAAAATAGAAAACCATCGACATTTCCATAACGTACTGGTTTAACAAGGTTTGGCATTCTCACTCTTCGATTTGACAGGTTTGTTCTATTCTTTGCCGATCTGATGGATTCAGCAACTGTAATGCCGGTAAGGATTTTACAACTTTGAAGTAGTAAATCGTTTATGTTTATCGCGACGAGTGCGTTAATGTCACTGTCAGTATTTTGGTTTTGGTCTGGTTTATTATAATGAGACCAATCTTCTTCTTCACTCTAGAAAGCAGAGCACCGAGTTCTCCTTCAGACTTCGCAAGATACTGTAAATTGCAAGTGGTTGCTATCGAGATATTTTTTCCACTTCTCTAGAGCTCTCCTCATAAAATATTCCCCATATATTATTAATGCGGAAAACTAAATAATCACTTCTCTTGAGTATGTATTTCGTTTTGTTCTCGGGTCTTTCCATCTTTTTCTTTTATTTCTTCGTTTTTTGACTTTTATGACTTCGTTCATATTATTATGGTCAGTAAAATCTAGTAGATTTTCGGATAAAAAGAGCTTAATCTCATGTTTCTAGTATTTAAAGTCATTTAATAGATTTCAATTTACAAAATTAAGCAGTATTTTATTTAAAAAATCGATAGAGTAATGAATTTATAACTAAAGTATCAAAAGTATCGAAAGTATCGATTCCCGGGAAATTTCAAAAAAGTATCGGTACCGAAATATCATAAAATTTTCGAGAATTCCCGGGATTTTCGATACCGGGATTTCCCGGGAGCATGCCCTAGTTGTGAATGACCTCCAAGAATAAATCCTTGAAAGACACCCACTGACTGTAGTTACCCGTGAAAGTAGGGATTTCTATTTTCGGTGTAGTCTTTTCTCTATGTGAAACTGACCCCATTTTCTTGTTTAGTGCTCGCTTTAATTCATAAAACTGTTTCTCATACCTTTCGTACATGTTAATGTATGTTTCGTTCTCTCCACCGTCCACCTCAATCTCGATGTCCAAGTGAAGATTGTCAATAGTCGACCACCTAGCCTGTAGCGTTTTTAACGAATCCTCGAATTCCCATCTGTCTGTTATCAGCTCTACGTTGATGTTTGCGACTGTCCGCATGAAAATTTTGAAATTGGCATACTGACGTCGCAGCAGCTCGTTCAACTTACTGCTTGATCTCTGTTTTTGGATGTTAGCTCCTGCATCTTCGAATCTCTCCTTATCCGTCTCTCCAGGAGTTGTTCTAGAAGGAGCTGTTGGTATCTCACCTGTTGATGTAGAGCTGCCGGCCTGACTCTGTACGAGCTGAGTGTGCTGCTCGCGTATCAGAGCCTTGACCTGTTCATAAGCCTTCCTAGCTTTCTCAAATGTATGTTCGGTGAAGTAAGGATGACATTTGCTTACCTCACCACTTATTCTATCATGATTGAATTGATACTCCTGCCATAAAAATTCAAGATTGCCAATACGCTTCTTGAAGTACTCATCTGACGTCTTCCTTTCCGCGCTGTGTTTCTTGATGTTAATGCCGAGCTTAACGATGCTGTTGTATGTTGAAGTTTGGGTTTCGATAAGCTCAGACATGTTGATGTTAGAGATTGTTATAGTTGTAATGACAGAAGAATGTTATGTAAATGTTACTTGCGCGTCTGTGTTACTCCCTTACTGCTGCTCCAGACTCCAGCCCCCAAGAAATGTGGCACTGCAATCCTTAGGTACTCCGACACGTGTAAGATGTTGCTAGTTCGTTGACCTCGTTCGACGTAATACCGGACTGTGATATTCGCGACGCGCGAGGACCCTCGAAGGACCAAAAAAGATGTCGGGGTGCGGGTGAGATTGTAGTGAAACAAATGTTACTTAGGACTGGATATATTGTCTGGTAAATGTTAATGTTAAATGTTAATGAATGCACCCGAGTGACGCGGCGATCGGTAATGCACTAACGATAAAATTGCCGGACTGATGGAAGTGGGTCACACGAGTGCAATCTATGCGAAATGTTCGGTGATGCACCGGACAAGGTTGCTATCCAAACGGGTTGGTTGAGATTCTTTGGATTTGACTTTTTTTTTTATTTTCTTATTCTTTATTGGTTAGCCTTTGATCAAAATCGGCGGTTGTTGCTAAGCGACGATGCGACCGTAGATGGTGGCAGACTAAACCTAGAAAGCGGGATAAATCCCTCCCTATCTTCATTGAACATCATGCTGGAAATCGGTCATAATGACCGATGGCGACACGTTTTTGTCCAGTGGGTGGTAACTAGCCACGGCTGAAACCTACCACCTTTTTGCCGAAGCCTTTTTTAACCCCCATACGCAAAAACGACGGGGTGTTATAAGTTTGACGTGTCTGTCTGTCTGTGTCTGTGTGTGTGTGTGTCTGTCTGTGGCATCGTAGCTCCCGAACGGATGAACGGATTTTGATTTAGTTTTTTTTTTTGTTTGAAAGTAGAGTTAAGTTAGTCGAGAGTGTTCTTAGCCATGTTTGGTGGAAATCGGTCCAAGATGGCCGACGTTACAAAATGGGGGATTACTTTTTTTCTCCACGAACCTGTCAATATGGGTATCAAATGAAAGGGCTTAACTAGCAGAATACAACACATTATGATAAATTTATATTGCGTTGGGGGTTTTTTTAATTTTAATTAAATTCACTTGTTACTAGTTAGTCATTGGTGCGGGGCCGAGATTCGAACTCAATGATCCAGAATTACATCTTCACCACATAACCTCTTTGCCACCGCTATTAAAAGCATTTGTTACTTCTATAATCTTCCACTGTTTAGAGTCTTGTTTGTGTGAACTAAAAAATCTCTATAATGCCCGGGCTACACGAGGCTAGTTTGTCAAGCTAGGATAGCAAGCTAGTTTTTCACCAAACTGTCCTGGCTTGCTGACCTAGCTTGGAGCACGCTAGTTCTGTTTACATGAAGCTAGATTTTTTTAAGCTAGTACTGTGGAGTGGAGTGCTCAGGTGACCACTCGTCCAAAATGAACTGCATACGAAAAAAACACTATTCGACTAAAATAGTTGCTTCGAAAACTGTGCTATTTCGCGCTAGACGAACTAGAAGATGAACTACAAAAACGGGTGTGGACAAGACCGTGGATTTTACGAAGAGATAAACGTGGATCATCTGCTTTACTTTTGGAAGAATTTCGCAATAAAGATTTGGGAGAGTATAAGAGTATTTTGCGAATGCCGCCTGATTTGTTTGATTAGTTTGGGCATTTTAAAATCTTAAAAAACTCGTTGCGGTAGAAAAATAAACCAAACGCGTGGTTCCTGTTTACTAGCCAACTGTAAACTAGCTTCGCCGGTCACATGAAGCTAGTAAACAAGCCAGGATAGTAAAATCAGTGGTGGGGGGATGCTACTAGCCTGAAAATAGAACTCCATCCTATTAAAAACTGTCCTGGCTTGTAAACTAGCTTACCTTACTATCTTGCTAGCTTACAAATGAAGATAGTTTTGTCTACACGAAGCCAGAAGTACTAGCTTGCTAGCTTACTAACACTAGCTTGCTATCCTAGCTTGAAAAACTAGCCTCGTGTCGCCCGGGCATAACACGAGATGCCACGCTTAAAAACTCACAAAGTTTCATGTCCAATACGCCACACGTGATTTGTTTTTGCGCGATTTGTTTTTGTGTTGCGAAGAACATGAAAAAACTATGTATACTTTTTGTCATGAGAATTCTTGAGACCATCTGGTTGTATTACGAATCACCAAGCATGCAACAGGTCGAAAAATATTAAATGACCTATGATTTATAATGGATTTATGTAAGATAGATAGCGCCACCAGCTTATTCGATCCAGTGGCAAAAAGTGGAACTAAAATCTTGTAACTGAACGAGACTAAGCTATAATGTAAATTCTAAGTAAGAGCTCACACTGGCGTCACTATAACAGGGTCTTGTAAGTTGGTGGTACTTAATACTTGTTTGGTACGTGAACGTCTCGATTTCTCATTGGTCAGGCTGTGACCTATCAGATACCTAGCCAACTTAGTCTGGTATTCGATAGTCTAATCTATCAATTGTGGCATTTTTTTAATTAAATAGGTATTGTTTTTATTTTTTAATATTAACTAGCTGCGTCCAAGGATTTTACCCGCTGTATGTAATATGCCTATGTAATATTTGAAATATTTATTTATTTATTTATTAGTACTTTATTGTGTATGGCAATGGGCAGGCCACATAGCGCGGAGAGCGGATGGCCGATGGGGTCGAAAAGTGCTCGAGTGGAGACCACGGACTAGCATACGCAGCGTAGGACGTCCACCCACAAGGTGGACAGACGACCTTATAAAGGTCGCCGGAAGACGCTGGATGCAGGTCGCTTCCAACCGGTACATATGGAAGTCCAAAGGGGAGGCCTATGTTCAGCAGTGGACGTCCAATGGCTGAGATCATGATGATGATGATGAATACTTTATTGTAACACCACATGAAAATTAATATTCTTAGTTTTGAAGGGTAAACAAAATTTCAGCTTAATCGTTTAGAAGTGAGAAAGTAACAAGCATCATACATGGAAACTTTTGCAATTATAATATTCGTTTTTTTTATACAAAAAAGTAAGAAGACGAGCAAGACGCTCTCCTAATGGTAAGAGATAACGCTGCCCATGATAGTACAGTCATGGGGACCCGAAAGGAAGAAATGCAGATTAGTTCAAAATAATTTCGCTAGATGGCGTAACATATATCGATTTATTAATAAAAATTGAGAAAAATTCAGAACAGACTAATATAGAATGTATTTACTACTTTTAAAAAATCCCCTTAGCAAAGATAAATGAAAATAATTTGTTTTAAGTATAAATTTCGATAATTTAACAAAATTCAATAATTATCGGCTTTCCCCTGGCGGAAATTCTTTTGTACTACGTTGAGACTGGCACACAAGCACCGTTCACTTAGTTCAAAATTGTTGTCTCATAATGTAGGTGGCGCTGTTTCTAATTTTCTTGCTTTTTTTGGACGTACCTATTATAAATTAAGTAGAGTGCTTTTCACGAAAGGAGTCCTTTTTGCGGGGCGCCATTATCGCAAATTTTAAAAGTTAGTTTATTTATAACTTTTTAACGCCTCATAATATCAAATTTAATTTTATTAATTAATTATGTATTTATTTTGTCTAACTAATAAAAAATATTTAGGATATAAAGTCCGGTAATTATCGAAATAATTAAATTTAGTTCCGCAAAATTCCACGGGACCTCTTTCGTGAAAAAGACTCTAAACTATAATATTATAAAATTGTTATGACATGCTATAAAGATACTTTAAAAAAAGATTTTACATTATTTTCCTTGGTTTCCATATTATTATTATAAATTTATTTTCGTTATAAATAAATAATTATCACCAGTCAAAGAATTAATTTTTCTGTCTTTCTGTGTCACAAGTCACACATCAATATATTCGGTTACAGTTAAATAAAAAAATTAAGGATTTTCATCAAATAGGTACTATCGCAAAGAAGTGACCTGAGGACCTATTGGCTATTATCGCATATCGTTTGCAACTACACTCTCAACTTCACTTCGGTAACTAGAAATAGATAATTTACCAACTTGCTGTTGCTGGCACTTGTACTTATAAAAAAATGATATTATTTCAATTTTGGTTTTATCTTAAATTTAATTGTTTAAATATATATTTAATTTTTAGCTCGACTATTGTGTTTTTTTTCTTTTAATTTTCCTTTCCTTTACCTCACTTCCCATCTACGATAGACCTACCTATATAAGTATGCGAACCAAGAAATTTCAAAGCTTGCTGCTATTTTGTTTTCATTTAATGTGAAATCCTAAACACAGATAAAAGAATACTAGTACGCTAACCTTATAGGGGTGACCACTCAAAAACCTAATAATATGTACCTACGTGCTTTACATTTGCTAGGTAGGTAGTATTTTCTAATATGGACGTAGTTAAGCGAAAAATGTTCCAACCCACAAGTCGTCTAAAAATGAGTTTGATAGACTAACCCACTCAGTTTTATATCTTCTAACATTAGGGAACAACGTTTTCAGACTACAATAAATATCTAGAAATATGTAACATTCTGATATATTTTTTGTCGATATGTTCCATCCAACATTTTACTAGATTAAAATCATTATTTAATTTTTAAAATGTATCTATCCCCTTGAAACATTTTAGCATAATATTATTAACCACCATATACTTTTCTAAAATGTTTCGATTATCTTGAAACATTTTTGCAAAATACCGTAACAATCATTTTACTAGATAATGTTCTTGGAATGTTTTAAACATATAATATAAAAGTAAAAACCGGTCAAGTACGAGTAAGACTCGAGCACCGAGGGTTCCCGTAACCGTAGGTTTGTACGGAATCCGAAGGAAAAGTGAGTATAATATTATATATGTATGTACAATGTACATATATACAGTAGGTTTTGATTCTCTTGCGAGTACTTTCGAAATTGAAAATATGCAGCTAAAATTGCTCTTTCTTTTGATTGCGTTGACAGAGATGATTGATGGGCCTATAATCTAAGACGTTGCTGCGTACCAAATTTCAAGATTCTGAGTTAACGGCAAGTACCCTGTAGGATTTGATTCCCTTGAGAGTAGTCGCGAGTTTAAAAATGCGGGTAAAATTGCTGTTTCTTTTGAATGCGTTGATATAGTGGTTTGATTTTATAACAGTTTTAAGGTATTATAAAAATTTGTATTTGACATGACTTTCAATTTAATACCTGCACGTGTTCATGAGAAATGAGGTAGAAGTATGAAATTATGAAAAATATTTTTTTATGTGATGTAACAAAAAAAATTCAGTTTTTGCAATTTTTCCTTTATCTATGCTCTAAGAAATTGCTTTTTACCAAATTTCTAAATTCTACGTTTACGGCAAGTAGTTCTTTTGCATGCGTTGACATAGAGGTCTGATTTTATTACAGTTTAAAGGTATTATAGACTTGAGTATTTGATATGAATTTCAATTTAATACGTCTACGCTCTTATGAGTAAAGAGGTAGTAGGTATAAAATTATTCAAAATATTTTTTCATATTATGATACAATTACGAATTTATGGTTTTCGCAATTTTTCCTATATCTGTGCTCTAAGGAGTTGCTTTGTGCCAAATTTCAAGATTTTGAGTTCAGGAGAAGTGCCCTGTAGGTTTTGATTTATTTGGGAATTTCGAAAATTTGCTGAAATTTGCGACATATTCGACTATATCTTTTGTTTGCGTCGGCCTAGAAGTTTGAAAATTTTACAGCTCTAAGAGGCAATAGATTTTAGTATTTTCTATAAATTTCAGCTTGTTACCTCTGCGCGTTTCTGAGAAAAAGGGTCTTGACAGACAGACAGACGGACGGACAACAAAGTGACCTATTAGGGTTCCGTTTTTTCCTTTTGAGATACGGAACCCTAAAAATTACTCTATTTCTACTGCTTAACGATTCTGTGTTACATCGACTGAATTGGCTACCGGGCAGCTGGATATTCTAGTAAAAAAGAGACAACGAGAGATTAGAGACTTTATCAGGAGAGTTACTTATTCTCTATCACGTACAAATCTATTTTTAATGGAGTATAGTCCTCATTTTTGGGATGGTACTCTCAAGGACGAGCCATAAAGCTTGTGGCGACCTAACGGTGACCTAATGGTGGTCCATAGGCGACGGTAGCTACTTACCATCAGGTGGGCCGTCTGCTTGTTTGTCACCTATTATATAAAAAAAAACGCTCGTGGAATCTTTCGTTTTGGAGTGTATGCATAGGGATTACATCCATCATCCATCCATCATAGATGGATTTCACAGCAGCAAACTGCAATGCGGAATTCATACTCTTTTAATTTTCAGAACTTCTGTAACATATCCGGGTGACCACACAACATGCAGCCAGTACTTATAAAAAAATAAAAATTTGTGCGTGTACTAGTTTACACACGTAAGAAGTGAAACTTCTTTAATTAAATTAAATTTAAATTTATAAATTTTTTAAATTCATGTTCATTGGAGAAAGTGAAAGTACTCTTCGTCTGAACCAACCGTGGTAGGGGCAAGAAACAAAAGATGGCGCGTAACTGAAAAATGTGACGCGTAACCGAAAAAATGTGACGGTAAATTTTTTCCAACGCCGATAAAGAAGTTTCACTTCAAAAATCCCATGTCTTCAAGATGGCCAATTTGTATCGCGAGAGAAATACGGATGACAGCAATGTATTTCAAATATGACAAAATAGTAGAAGCAAAACGCTCAATACATTACATCCACACTATAATAGAGTATGAATTCCGCATTGCCGTCTGCTGCTGTAAAATTTGATCTGATTTCTGATGTTATTTCTATGCAAACCCATCAAAACGAATCTTTAGAAAAAAGACAAAAACGATCGACCCTTTCGATCGACTTTTTCTTCTGCGGTTTTCAAAGCTCTGGAGATAAGACTCCACAAGCATTTGGTCGCTGTTAAGTTGCCACAAGCTTTATGGCTCGTCTTCGACAGTACCATCCCAAAAATGAGGACAATACTACATTAAAAATTAGATTTGTACGTGATAGAGAATAAGTAACTGTCTTGATGAAGTATTGCCTCTTTTTTACCAGAATATTCAGTTGCCCGATAGCCAATTCAGTCGATGTAACACAGAAGCGCTAAGCAGTAGAAATATAATTATTTTATGTCTGATCTGTTATAGTTTATGGTAATAGTTACCGGCAGAAATACACTTAAAAAAAGAATGGAGTTTTAATATTAAAATGAACTCCTTTTAGCTGTGGGTTTCTTTGGTAATTAACTCAACCGAATTAATATCAACTGCTCTATTTAACCATAGACTCCCTACATAATATTATCTGGGTTTCTTCTCCAATGGCTTTAGCGCTTGATCTTTATCGCTCTACTACCGTGCTGTCACCTGCATATCCAACAATATCTAGTTCAAAGTTATTATTATACACCAGAAAACAGTGGCAGAGAAAATTGATCTCAAAAGTACTCTGAAATGGTCCAAAAACTTTGAGACATTCTACTCAAGTGAAAAGATCATTATAATATTATTTTTCTAAAATATTGGAACATTCTTCTCAAGAAAATAAAGTGATGATTTTGACTCTTTTATATTTTTAAAACATTCCAAAATCATTGGAAACATCATCTAGTAAAATGATTGTTATGGTTATTTTGCAAAAATGTTTCAAGATGATCGGAACATTTAAGACAAGTATATGGTGGTAAAATATTATAAACAAAATGTTTCAAGGGGATAGATACATTTTATAAAATAAATAACGATTTTAATTTAGTAAAATCTTGGATGGAACATATCGACAAAATAATATATCAGGATAATATGTCACTTGTAGCCTGAAAACGTTGTTCCCAAATGAAAGAAGACATCAAACTGAGTGGGTTAGTCTATCTAACTCTGCCGTGGTATATCTATAATGCCGTTATCTAGCAAAATCTAATTTTGAACTATGAGCAAAAAACCTAAAAAAAAAAAAGGTACATAATGGTATGCGTCTAGATGTCAGTTAACGGCATTATAGATAATATACGGCAGAACTCATTTTTGGACAACTTGTGGGTTGGAACATTTTCGCTTAACTACGTCCAATTTAAAACAAAAGATTTTACCGACTTGGTAATACAGGGATCTCACAACTTTTTACGGTAGAAGAACTGCGAGTTGCGAGACTTGGAATTTTTACAAGTTATGTTTTTGGATCTCACTACTTTTTGTTTTTTTTATTCGTTATAGGTTAGCCTTTGCCCACAATATCGCCTGATCTTATGTAACGATGCTCTCGTAGATGGGAGCAGACTAAACCTAGATGGCGGGATAATCCCTCCCTGACTTTATACATTAATACGGCATATATATTTTAATAATAATAAAAATTGTATAAAATCCAAATAATAATTATTTGGATTTTATACAATTTTTACTGTTGACTGCAAATGTAACTTTGTAATCCTATACATTTATATGGCATTACAAAGTTATTTATGCAGTTTATGTATCTCGAAAACTAGACCGAAATTGCATGTTTTTTTTAGTTTTCCTATGGTTTTTACAATAAACAAGTATAAATAAATTGCAATTGCAGTAAAAATACTTTTTGAGTTGACCCGGTATTGTACTACGGGTGCGAATATTCTTACAAATTTTTACGTTTATAATATTAGTAAGATTTATTTAACATCCGACCTTATTTTTGATACTTACCTATCCATAAGGTTCGATATTAATAGTTGATAAATCATACATCCTAATCAATAAACCTTATGGTTCTAACGGCGGGAGATACGCGCAGATAATAATATTACTCGTATATCGAAACAAAATAGCGTTCACCTACTCTTTATTTCCTTAATCTTTGCTCAGCTACCTACTCTACTGTACTCGATGAAACTAGCGCCATCTGTTGGCCCCTTACTATTAAGGGTTTAGTCAATCCTTAGGCACGCGATAGATGGCACCTCGATAGATGGCACCTCGATAGATGGCAAATCGATCCTGTCGTAGCGCCATCTCGCGAGAACAGAGGTCAAACTAAATAGCCCGCAGAATAGCCCGAGTTAGGGCGGTCCGATTTCAATGTATGAGATGAGGTATCTGTACTAGTATTCTTTTATCTGTGGTACAGTGCTACCCACGATTTTACACTCATGTAAAATTCGAGGTGCACTGCTCCAACGCTTCTTACTTAAGAGTCATAAGGTGTACTCTTTAGCCCAGTAATTTCACTAGCTACAGTGCCGTACTACCGAAGCACAGTATGATGATAATTCAGGTATTTTGGTTTTTTTTCTACATTCCGCATAAATTTGCAAACGGAAATTCAGCCTCAGGTTAAATTATGTCAAAATGCAAGTTAACAACCAAACTAAACTTGAAAAATTCTAGTTCCAAGATGAGATTATCATCACGACCTTACACCGAGCTCATAACTATACCAAAAACATTAGTAAAAGAGTAAACAATGCCATCAACAATATAAACATGCATTATGATTTCGTGTGTGATAATGCGCGAAGGTCTACATATTACTACGTAACATGGTCATTTTATAGGTTAGTGAGTTTTTTACAATGTCGTTTTTCTGTCCTTTGTCATATCGCACAGCTAGTCTTAAAGGAAGCCCAAAAATTGAGTTTTGTTTTTTATCCTTTGACTACGATCTTCACGTTTTTCAAAGTTGGTTAATCCTACTTTAGACATCCGATTGAGCTGAAATTTGGTATATAGACAGCTTAGACCCCAGAGTCTAAGCAGCGTGTATGGGAATAGCACTTATGATATACTATACATTATAATGCTTTTCATCGGGTAAAAGGTATAACTCATAAATAATATCTGGGCGCACGGCATTGCCCCCGCCATGTCGAGCAAAAAAAGCGGCACGGCCGTTTATATTATACATTATAATATCTTTGATTATTTTACCCTCAGAACTATTAAAATGATTGCGTAACATTAAAATAAGGCTCGCATGAATGCTTTTGGAAAACACAGTTGTGTTTCGTGTGCTGTGGGTTGCCCCAAGGAAGGCTGTCAAACCTGATATAAAGCATAGTCTAGAATAGAGGTGATACCACGTACTTAAAACTAAAGTGAAGCATTATGTAAGAAATAATTTTCGTAAGTCAAAAATAAAGAAGAAGACCAAATAAAGCATAACCTGGAATAAAGGAATTTTACCGGGGGTAGACTTCCTTTGCAGAAGGTCGTCTAGGTGGGTACACTAACAGTGCCAGTTATTCTACCGCCTGAGCAGTGATGTGCAAACATTACTGTGCTCCGGTAGGAGGGCACTGTAGCTAGTGAAATTACTGGGCTGAAGAGTTTTAACATCTTATGACTCTCAAGTAAGAAGCGTTGGTGCAGTGCACTGGGTAGCACTGTACTAATTATGGGCAGCGTTATCTCTTACCATCAGGAGAGCGTCTTGCTCGTCTTCTTACTTCGTTGTATAAAAAAAAAATAAAGGCTGAAATCGAATACTTACTAAAAACCAATTACCAATTAGAATGAAATTTATCTAGAATTTTTAGTTTACGGATATATTTTTTCTTAGTATTATGTAAGAAAAAATATATCCGTAAACCTATATGTTATGCCAGGGTCTGAAAATACTGGGCTGAAGAGTCTTAACATCTTATGACTCTCAAGTAGGACGCGTTCGTGCAGTGCAGCCAGAATTTTACTTTTGTAAAATACTGGATAGCACTGTACTAATTATGGGCAGCGTTTACTCTTACCATCAGGAGAGCGTCTTGCTCGTCTTCTTACTTCGTTGTATATAAAGCTATCTCTGTACGCGTTTTTGAATCCATTTCTAATTTATTTGTTCTAATTTATTTGCGAAAATAGATCCCACTTGCGTGGACACAAACCCCGTACTACCGGCTCGGTGCAATGGATTGCACTGATTTCAAAAAACGTATTATTCAAGACATAGGTAGATATATTATCTACTATAGCGCTGAATCTGTTTTGTTTTATAGCGCGTGGCGTCTGACTTTTTTACAGCTCTAGTATGATATTAAGATAGGTCTGGATGTTTGTAAAAGTTTTCCTTGAACTGGTAACACTTCTCAGGTGATACGAGTACAAATTCTGTGAATGAATATAGAGGAAAAATGTTAGTAGTGATTCATTGGTTCACATTTTTTGTCTTTCAGGTTTTATTAGAGCTAAGAAATGTGATAATAATACGTTTTTGGATTTCCTTGTTATGTTTACACATTTGCTCGACACAATATACTATACCTATACAAACCTACACTGGTTTAAGCAAGGTATGCAACAAGTGAATTAAATTAAAAATTTAAAAACCCCCAACGCTTACGTAATTTCCACTTTTTTTGATGGCGGCCATCTTGGATTTTAAATTTTATATAGTGGGATGTATTCTGCTCGTTAAGCCCTTTCATTTGATACCCATATTGAGGAGGTCGTGGAAGAAAAAAGTAATCCGCCATTTTGTAGCGGCGGCCATCTTGGACCGATTTCCACCAAACATGGCTAAGAACACTCTCGACTAACTCTACTTTCAAACAAAAAAAACAAAATCAAAATCCGTTCATCCGTTTGGGAGCTACGATGCCACAGACAGACACATACACACACACACACACACACACAGACAGACAGACAGACAGACAGACAGACACGTCAAACTTATAACACCCCGTCGTTTTTGCGTCGGGGGTTAAAAAGTAGAAGTACTTAATATTTAAAGAGAAATCTGAATCGTTCAGTATTCACATGCAACGACAGGAGGTAAAGGAGTATTGAACCATTTTTTTATTTAAAAATAGGAGAAACTCTTTATTATGTCCAACCGTACTAAATGAATATCAAAACAGTCACATTCTTGAATTCCTCGGTAAGTCCTCGTAGTAGTCCTCAAAAAGCATACTTCATGCTCGATTTTTATACTTTTTAGGGTTCCGTACCTCAAAAGGAAAAAACGGAACCCTTATAGGATCACTTTGTTGTCCGTCCGTCCGTCCGTCCGTCCGTCCGTCCGTCCGTCCGTCCGTCCGTCCGTCTGTCTGTCAAGACCCTTTTTCTCAGGAACGCGTGGAGGTAACAAGCTGAAATTTATAGGAAATACTTAAATCCATTGCCTCTTAGAGCTGTGAAAATTTCAAACTTCTAGGCCAACGCAATCAAAAGATATAGACGAATATGTCGCAAATTTCAGCAAATTTTCGACATTCTTAAATAAATCAAAACCTACGGGGTACTTCTCGTGAACTCAGAATCTTGAAATTTGGCACGAAGCAACACCTTAGAGCACAGATAAAGGAAAAATTGCGAAAACTATAAATTTTTATTTGCGTCATATGAATAAAATATTTTGAATAATTTTATACCTACTGCCCCTTTTCTCATAAACACGTAAACGTATTAAATTGAAATTCATATCAAATACTCAAGTCTATAATACCTTTAAACTGTAATAAAATAAAAACCTCTATGTGAACGCATTCAAAAGAAACAGCAATTTTAGCCTCAATTTTAAACTCGCAACTACTCTCAAAAAACCAAAACCTACGGGGTACTTCTCGTGAACTCAGAATCTTGAAATTTGGCACGAAGCAACACCTTAGAGCACAGATAAAGGAAAAATTGCGAAAACTGTAAATTTTTCGTTACATCATATAAAAAAATATTTTTCATAATTTCATACTTACTACCTCATTTCTCAAAAACGCGTACAGGTATTAAATTGAAATTCATATCAAATACTCAGCTTTATAATAACTTTAAGCTGTAAAAAAATCAAACATCTATGTCAACGCAATCAAAAGAAACAACAATTTTAGCCCCATATTTTCAAACTCGCAAGTACTCGCAAGGGAATCAAAACCTACAGTATATAATATTATGCCCACTTTTCTTTAGGGTTTGTGCTTCCAGACCTACGGGTTTGTACGGAACCCTCGGTGCTCGAGTCCTACTCGTACTTGACCGGTTTTTGTGTATACTTGGTAGGTCGGAAAATTGGTTATTAAATTGTTCATTTTATGTTCACAAAAATAAGTATTTTCTAAACATAATATGAAAAGTTACACGAGTCAACTAGTATTTTTTGTGATGTTCATGTCCGAATTGAAAAAAATATCAAGAGCTCAAGGAGTGCCGCGCTATTCAAAAGAAATAACAAACACTCAAAACATCTAAATGTCTAATCATTTTTAAAAACTCGTACTGGCCGCATACAAAGGTCATTTTTTGTCGACAATAGACCACTAACTAAAATCATGATACATGCGGATGAAAGTGGAACTAAATATCTACTACGACCAGTTTCTTTCAAACAGCACTATACGTTGACACTAACGCCTCTATAAAAGTGCATTAATTTATATCGTAGTTTTAGCGTAGGACTAGGAGCCTCGACCCTGGGTACATGTTATCATTCTACGTGAGTGTAATAAGAAGGAGCTAAGGGGAATAAACTTGGAGGTTACTTGGTTTTTGATGATGACGTCACGAAACATGGTCATATGATAATATCATAAAAATTTTAAAATGTTAGATATTATGAGGTTAGGATGACGTTTGAAATATCATAACAGTAGCTGCGCTTACTGTAGTGTATGTGTTATTCCAGGGTTTAAGCTATCTCTATACCAAATTTCAGCCCAATCGGTCCACCTGTTAAGGCGTTAAAGAGTAACAAACATAGGTACATCCAAACATCCAGACATCCATACACATTCTTACAAACTTTCGCGTTTATAACGCTAGTAGGATTATCATAATTTGACGAACATATTTTTCACAATTTTGATGCGATGCGATCAAATTCCAAAGTTCTCCTTAAAAAGGTAAGATTCGAGTAGCAGTATATTGATTTTGCACACTATGGCATAAAATTACCTCTATGTTAGTACGATTGTCATCCGTGTACGTGCACACGATTCATACTATCTTCTTCTTCCTGCCCTTATCCCACACTAGGTAGGGTCGGTACAACACGTTTTTCTCCTCCATTCTGCTCTATCATCCGTCATATCTTCATCCACTCCCCTAGCACGCATATCCTCTTTCACACAGTTCATACTATGGGACGATATAACACGATTCATACCAGGGATGTTGCGGATGCGTATTTTTTCACATCCGCGGATGCGGATGCGGATGCGGATATTTTAGGGCTCACATCCGCGGATGCGGATGCGGATGCGGATCTCAAGAAATTTAATAAAAAAAACTGATTTTCTAGGGTAACAATTGTATCTAAAGGTTTTAACTCAATGATCGAAGTAGCGTGAGTGATGTACTTTCAGACAAACAAGTAAATATTTGTTTTGAGAAGTAAATATGTGATGACTAAACAGCTATTGGGGGGAGAAATAAAATAATTAAATATATTTTAACATAAATTTATTTAATTAATAATTAATTAAATAAATATTTGTTACTTTAAACACACATATATTACACTAATTTCCCACCAGATAAAACTTCAAAAATAAATTCTATGAATTTATATTCCATATTTCAAATATTGTTATAAAGTGCAAACGAGAGGGTTGCGCGATTCGACACAAGTCTTGATAATAATTATGATAAATTTTATAATAAAACATACCTGTGTCAGTTATTTGCTTTCGTGATTGTGTTTCTTTGGTTATTTTTTTTTAAGATGTTGAATTCATCTCTATGCGCCGATTTTAATGATTTTTTAGGGAAGTCGTCGTGCGACCCTTACGAGAATATGTCTTTTTACATAATTTGCAATCAGCCTTCTCTGGGTCTTTATTCGGTGTAAAGTATTGCCAAATATTGTGGTGCCATTGTAGGTAAATTCACTTCACTTCTAATAATTTACAGAAATATCACATAACACAAAATAAACAATGTCATAAAATAAACATAGATCATTTTATATTATGATATAGTGTGTTATTTAACTATTAAATATTAAAAAAATAATATTAAAAACCGAGATGTTCACGAGTTTTCACGAAAATTGCAACTAATCAAAACAATAACAAACACATCGGAACACCGAACTAAATCTGCGCTGCTATTGGTCAATGCGCACGTGTATAATGGCGAGCGCTAATCACGGGCCACGAGTTTTTTTTTCTTGTTGTGACATGTGCCTAATCCGCATCCGCATTAAAATCCGCATTGATTTGATGCGGATGCGAATGCGGATGCGGATGCGGATTTCCAAAAGGATGCGGAAGCTCCGCAATTACGGATGCGGATGCGAATATCCGCAACATCCCTGATTCATACTATGGGACATCATATTGTTTTCCATCACGTTCTGACCATAATATGTATACAGGGTTATTTTTAAAACATCTCAAACCTTGTCTTTGCCCAACAGTTGGACAGCATAGACTAAATAAAATAATCCAGTTCAGTGCTCTGAATAATTATTTTTGTATGAAAGTAATTATCAAAATTCCCATATCACATGTTAGTGTTTATAAATAAAATAAAATAAATAATTAATTGGGGGTTATACTCCAACAGAACAGGTTACCCTACTTACACTGTCAGAGTCAAATCACAATTTATAGGTTGTGTGGTGAACCTATAATATGTTGCAGTTTCAGGTCGCCGAGATTACTACAGGGCCTGCAACATGACCTAACGACTGCCTCCTACATATCTTATAGGAAACAGCCGGGACCCACAGTTTTACGTGCCTCCCGAAACACGGTAGCGTCCAGGCGAACTTTTTATGATTTTGGCCTGGTCCTGCAAGGTTGCAGGTGTTTTAAAAATAGCCCTGTATATTCTTCGCACATGGTTACAATATAATATTAACGAAGCTTAGTTAATTAGCGGTCTCCGATAGTAAGTCTTCCTGTTGCGCAAGCGCAGCGCTATCGTATTAATTATTTCAAATATGCGCGTACGGATGGACACACCATGTTTAATAAAAATCCACAGAGCAGTTTATTGTTTTTCCTTATAGCTGCCCATATAAAATATACCCACCTAGATGATTGATATATTATTAATTTTAAATAATTCAACAATTTAAACTATGCTTAATACCTATTATGAATCTTGCTAATATTATAAATAAAGAAAAAGGAAAGAAAGAAAAATATTTAATTAAGCAAAGAGACACAGGCACATAGGAAAAAAATAGACAAGAAAAGTGCAAAAAATATTACAAAAAAGAATATTAAAAGTAATTTTTTTTTTATGTGATGAAGTAGAAGACGAGCAAGACGCTCTCCTGATGTTAAGAGATAACGGCTGCCCATAATCAGTACAGTGTTACCTAGGATTTCATAATTATGTGAAATTCTAGGAGCACTGCACCAACGCTTCTTACTCAAGAGTCATAAGATGTTAAGACTCTTTAGCCCAGTAATTTCACTAGCTACAGTGCCCTCCTACCGGAGCACAGTAATGTTTGCACATCACTGCTCAGGCGGTAGAATAACTGGCACTGTTGGGGTACCCACCTAGACGACCTCCTGCAAAGGAAGTCTACCCCCGGTAGATCGTCTACCCGGTAATCTTGCTAATATTATAAATGAAAGTTTGTAAGAACGTATGGATGTCTGGTTGTATGTGTGTTACTCTTTCACGCCTAAACGGGTAGACCTTTTGAGCTGAAATTTGGTACAGAGATAGCTTAGACCCTGGAATAACACATAGGCTAACAGCGGGTAAAACCGCTGCGCGTAGCTAGTTCACACATAAAATATTGTTTTTGTTTTATCATACTTTAAGCTTTTAGTTTAAGCTTCCAAGATATTTCAAGGCCAATTCTAATATCTCAGTAATAATAAGAGTTATAAAGGTAACGCATAGAATAGAAAAGAAATACTCTTTTAGTGTCCAATTATACAAAAAGTACTTAAAATTAATTATGACAATATTATTACATATTGACCCACAATGGGCGGCCTTATCGCTCAAAGCTATCTCTTTGAGACAACCAACGTTGGAAGGAATACATTTTCTTATGAAGTGTAGAGTATATCTCTTTACCGTGGTACGGGGTTATATGGAAAATGTATAGCAACAATATGAATATTTTTTTATTTTTTTTATAAATGACATATCCTTATGGATGTGTTATTTTATTACAATCTAGCCTATTTTTAGGCTAATAAGTAATTTAAGTCTAACATATTTTCCTACTAATTTAAAAAGCTAAGATAGTGTCCATTAACACTTGTCTTACAGTCTCTATTGGTGAAGTACACTTTGTTCATGTGTCTTATTGTAGCACTACACTTTTTACACTAACTCTCACTGTCACTACACTAGCTCAAAAGGCTTTGTTCTTTTGAGTCGTCTTACTAGGTCTGTGTTATCGAGGAGCTGGATAGCCTCGACATTCACATGATCTCTTTGAGACAACCAACTTTGGAACGAATACATTTTCTTATGAAAAGTAGGGTATATCTCTTTACCGTGGTAGGGGCTACGTGGAAAATGTATAGCAACAATATGAATATGATTGAATGCATTCGAGTCGCATTTTGTTGATGTTTATAAAGTTGATAAATTATTGTTCAAGTCAAGCCAAGGTCGAGACTACCTGAGGCTGAGTCGGGTTCGCAGAATACCTACCAATATGTAGAATGTAGGTGTTAAACAGGGACGGAATGAGTAACGTAATTTTATTGAGACAATGTACTCATTGTCTGAGACAATCTAGTGAGATTGAGACAATTTGTCTCAATCTCACTAGATTGATCTAAAATTTGGTAAGTAAAATACATCTTATACCCTGAAATAGATAGATAGATAGATAACGCTTTATTGATACAACATAAAAGAACTTAGAACTAAATACAATTTGTAATGTAAACAGTGTAACAATTGGCGGTCTTAGCGCTCATAGCGATCTCTGCCAGACAACCAAACAGGGAAAGGAAATAAATTACGTACGACGGTGGTTGCAAGATAGATGGAAATACATAATATATAGTTACCTAACTACTAAAATACATAGTCACACTCACACTTTCACACTATAGTCACACTAATGACACTAATTAACACTAATATTATAAAGGCGAAAGTTTGTGAGTGTGTATGTTTGTTACTTCTCCATGCCTAAGCGGGTGGACCGATTGAGCTGAAATTGGGTATAGAGATAGCTTAGATTCTAGAATAACACATAGGCTACAGTACAGCGGGTAAAACCGCTGGGCGCAGCTAGTATACTATATCCCTCTATACTCGGATTGAACAAGGAGAATCCTTTTTGTAAACAAATGAGTTCCCACACCAAAAAAAAGATTAAGTAATGGAAGATCTGTCAAAAGAAAAAGATTTCAATAAATAAATTAGCTTGAGTTTATATTTTTCTCGAAATTCAAAGAATTAATATTATAAATGATATTTTTGTATTTTATTGCGCACAGATATTATTATTTATTAAATTAAAAAAATGTAAAAAAAATTGTAGAAGAAAAAAAATTGTGGGAATGGTATCATCGGTGATTATGACAGTTGTTCAAAACATTTTGTGCTCGGAGTGAATATTTGTTATTGAAAAAGTTGTTTTCGTTGTAAAAGGTGGTAAAAGGTTCTGTTAAGTTATTGTTGTGCTGTTATTTGTTACTTTTATGTTTTAATCTTTAAATGTAAATAAATATTTAAAAATAACGTTTTGAGAAATTAAATTGTCATGAAAATACAATCTAAAGTTTTGCTTGATGTTATTTTACGTATCCTTTGTCATGCTAACTGTCTATACATCTATTTTCATGCTTAGCTTATATATTATTATAGATTTTTTATATAATAATAATGATTAGTGGTTCAGCAGTTTTATCCGCTTAACAAATAGTAGCTTAGTTATGTGTTATTCCATGTTCTGAGGTACATAGGTACCAAATTTCATTTTGGCGTCAAGTGTCATAGTGGGGGACTTTAGTGCAAAACCTGTTTTTTTCTTGCAGAAGCATGAAACTTGGCACATTGATTCCTTATGTCAAAATAAGCTGATTTCGATCGGTAGCCTAATGGAAGGGGCCCTCTGGTAGCGGGGAGGGGGGGTGGAGGGTGCGCTCCACCCGGCTTTGTTTTAAAAATTCTGGAAGACCACGCATAGCTCATACGTCAAGTTTGGTATCAATTTCGGATAAATCGAGGACAAAGATTTCATTTTTGGAATAAAAAAATGACATTTGTGATGATTTGTTTAACAAAAAAATTAAAAATTAGAATTACGTAACTTCGTTTTTATTGTTCAAATTACTGTAAATTCAAAAATACTAGTTTTTTTAATAAACAAAAAATATGTTAATAAAGTCTAGTTTATGTAGATTATAAAATATATAATTTTATATTACTTTTCTTAATAACAAACCGCATAAAAAAATCTTTTGCTGTCCCGGGCCGCAATTTTCTTTTAACCGCCATGAAAAGGGTTGTTAGTAAAAAACTTACTATTTCATGTAGAAGTTTAAAACTTGCCACAATTACAATTCCTTACGTTAAAATAAGCCGTTTAGAATCAGTAGCCGTCGGTAACCAGCCTTCTGACAGCGGGGAGGGGGGGTGAAAGGGGCGCACCACCCAGCTTCACTTAAAAAAATCTGGAAGACCATGTATAGCTAATACGTCAAGTTTGGTATCGATTTCGAATAAATCAAGGACATAGATTTCATTTCTGATATTAAAAAAACGCATTTTATTGGGTTTTAACCAAATTATTACACAAAAATAATACTTTGTTTTTTTTATTTAGAGGCACTTTAATTCTAAATTATAGTAATATTTTGTGATAAACATAAATATTTTTTAAAAGTATATTTCAAGTAGATTGAATAAAATAGAACTTTTTAATTAATTTTATTAAAATTAACTCGTACATTTTTTTTAAGACTTAGAGTCGCTATTTTCTTCTCACCGCTGCGCTGCGTTGTAATCGCCCCATCCACTGCAAAATACGACTATGTACATTCATTTAACATGTTATTGATATAAGAACTTGATATTGTCGAACATAAAATACAGAAAAATCCTATGGCACATCATAATTTACTCTCCCTGAGACAAACTTTTGAAAAATAGGTGCGATAAAACGCGATCAAATCGCGGAACGGAAACTGCTAAACATTGTTAAGAATCAAACTGTTTCAACAAATTGTTATCTAGCAAAATTATAAATACTCCAGGCTTAAAGCTTTTTTATATCAGTATGTTACATTCCAAGACTGATTCTTCCAAAGATAATATTGTTATTATAGCTCATTACATTTTAAGGCCGTCTTCATGCAGTTTTGCATCAATCTCAGCAATCCGCCCTTTATTTATATATTAAATCAGTTTCGTGCATAATATACTGGCCACCAAAACGGTGTTAGATTAATAAGGTGTCCCTTTGTTTGCTTATTGCTTCTAAAACCAAGCAGGAGGCTGGAAAATAGCAAGACTCGTATCCTTCGACTGGCATGAATGTGCCGCACACAAACGTAACTCTACCTATATGGTTTTGATATGATGTTTTGCGGTCAATGAAACTGCAGATCAAGCAGTAATTACTGCTCGACAATCAATAACTATGTAGGAAACACCTTATCACAAAAAAAACACTATTTGAAAAGTATACTTCTACTTCCATGATATGTCTGTATACCAGCATTTGTTACACGCAGTTTACAAGGAACTTTGTTTGAGAGAGGCTAGGCATAATTTCTTGGTTAAGTCTAACCCATCCTCTCTTTTGGTTTAGGAAGCAAGAAGCAGACCATTCCTTTGTCTGAAAACCTTTCAGTTGCCAGAATATTGTGCATGGAACTGATTAAATAAATAAATGCAAGGCTTATCATAATTCGTCATAAAATGTTTTGAGCTACATTATTATTATATTATATATGGAGCATTCGTCTTGGAAAACAATATAACGATATAAATAAGCTGTAGGTAGGTGCCAGTAGTATTTATAATTTTGCCACATAACATTTAATTGAAAAATAGATGCATAACTTTGGTTAGAAGTTTATTATTAAAGAGATATGACTTGCGCGCCTATTTTTTAAAGTTTGTCTCAGGGAGAGTAAATTATGATGTGCCATAGGATTTTTCTGAATTTAATGTTTGACAATATCAAGTTCTTATATCAATAACATGTTAAATGAATGCACATAGGCGTATTTTACAGTTGATGGGGATTTAAAACGCAGCGCAGCGGTGAGCAGAAAATAGCGACTCTCGTGTCTTAAAAAAAAATTGTACGAGTAAATTTTTATAAAAATAATATAAAAGTTCTATTTTATTTAATCTACTTGAAATAAACTTTTAAAAAATATTTATGTTTATCACAAAATATTACTATAATTTAGAATTAAAGTGCCTCTAAATAAAAAAAAAACTATGTACTATTTTTGTGTTATAATTTGGTTATAAACCTATAAAATGCGTTTTTTATTATCAGAAATAAAATCTACGTCCTTGATTTATTCGAAATCGATACCAAACTTGACGTATTAGCTATACGTGGTCTTCCAGATTTTTTAAGTGAAGCTGGGTGGTGCGCCCTTTCACCCCCCCTCCCCGCTGTCAGAAGGCTGGTTACCGACGGCTACTGATTCTAAACGGCTTATTTTAATGTAAGGAATTGTAATTGTGGCAAGTTTTAATCTTCTGCATGAAATAGTAAGTTTTTTACTAACAACCCTTTTCATGGCGGTTAAAAGAAAATTGCGGCCCGGGACAGCAAAAGATTTTTTTATGCGGTTTGTTATTAAGAAAAGTAATATAAAATTATATATTTTTTAATCTACATAAACTAGACTTTATTAACATATTTTTTGTTTATTAAAAAAACTAGTATTTTTGAATTTACAGTAATTTGAACAATGAAAACGAAGTTACGTAATTCTAATTTTTAATTTTTTTGTTAAACAAATCATCATAAATGTCATTTTTTTATTCCAAAAATGAAATCTACGTCCTCGATTTATCCGAAATTGATACCAAACTTGACCTATTAGCTATGTATGGTCTCCCAGAATTTTTAAAATGAAGCCGGGTGGAGCGCCCCTTCCAACCCCCCTCCTCGCTGCCAGAGGGGGTGCTACCGAGGGCTACCGATCGAAATCAGCCTATTTTTACATTAGAAATCAATGTGCCAAGATTCATGCTTCTGCATGAAAAAAACAGGTTTGACCCATTTTTGTCGTTTAGTGACTCCACTATCACCCGTAAACCGATAAATGCCCTCTTTATAAGGTCATTGTACGAAAGAATAATCATAATCCACCGCCGAATATATACACATCATATCTTTTTAAAAAGTAATTAAATTATTACTATAAAAAAAATAGACAACGATTTAATTTAAACAAATTTTTTTTACAAAGTTTTGCAAATTTTTAATTTCTGCCCTTTTGTTTTTATTTAGCTTAGGTATAAGTTTGGTCAATATCTATTATAATAATTATAAATACGGCACAAGCGAAACCGCGCGCTGTTATTATATATAACGATTCTTGCTTCAAAAAATGTTTATTAGCTCTGCCTCTCACTTTTGACACTAACATATAGTGATATTAAGGTGCTTACAAAAAAGATCTAGGATTATGAAATGGAGTATAGTTAGGTACCTACTTTTTAGTAGGTAAATCCGCTGGGCGCTAGTGATGTTAAAATTCTGAAACAATTACTTATTTCAAAAACTTTTCGTGTCCTCCCATCCTCATTCCGACCCCGTCCATATTTACTGTAATACCTAAAGCTTAATAGGTATGTATGAAGTGTTGAAAGGAAGCACTAAATGACCAAATGTTGTCGACGCGCTGTGACCTATGTATTGAGTACTGAGATTGTTAGGTTATGCACTTAGTGTATCTACTTTTATGCCGTATTGTTTTACAAGGAACTTTTTATGAGTAATTAAGTTGGACGTGACGTAATTTTCCTGTTTTTTTTTTAAATTTCACTAATATTGTAAACGCGAAAGTTTTGTAAGTATGTATGGATGTCTGGATGTATGTTCGTTACTTCGTTCGTCGAATTTGTTCCTTTTATAGGTCCTAAAACTGTATACTGACGACCTCTGTGGCGCGGTGGGCTTATACCCGCCTGCAACGCAGAAGGTTGCGGGTTCGATTCCCGCATGGGACAAATGTTTGTGTGATCCACAGGTATTTGTTTCTGGTCTGGGTGGTTTTTCAATATCTATTATAAGTATGTATTTACAAAAGAAAAGTATAAAAGTATTATATCCGTTATCCTAACCACCATATTACAAGCATTAAGTTGCTTAGTTTGGGGTTAGGTGGCGCTGTGTGAAACGACCTGAAATATTTATTTATTATTTATTTATATATAGATAACTATATAAATATATTATAATGTATAGATAACTAGCTGCGCCCAGCGGTTTTACCAGCGGTAAAATAGCCTATATGTTATTCCAGGGTCTAAGCTATCTTTATACTAAAATTCAGCTCAATCGGTCCACCCGTTTAAGCTTGAAAGAGTAACAAACATACATTCTTACAAACTTTTGCGTTTAAAATATTAATAGAATATATACAATAGTTCTGGCTCACAAGGTCCAGTCTCCTAAATAGTCCAGTGTATCAAAAGGTCTAGTACCTCAGGCAGGTATTAAAATATTTATGCCGTATCCAGTAACTCAATGAGTAGGTAAAAGTAAAATAATAAAAAAGTAATGTGTACACTAACTTATAATTTTATTATAATTTACTCGTACACCTAAAATCAAAACTAAGTCAAAAATCACAGGCTTTCTTTAGCAAAACTTCAATAATGATAACTCGAACCATACTACCATCTATCGGATTTTTCATGAACTAGGAAAAAATAATATATTCGTGTACAGTAGGGAAGTATGTAACAAATAATTTAGTAATTAAGAATTTAGTGGTAAATTATCATAAAATAAATACAAACTATCAAGTTAAAACAATATCAAAAAGAAAATTTTGTTTTCTCGCAGAAGAGAAAAAAGCGCCTCTAGCGGGAAAATTCCAAAACCAAATAGTTTGTAACAGCGCCATCTATGACAGTTACGATTAACTTTGAAAGGTGACATTGTTGCACATTCACATGGATGGATTATAGTACGTTAAGAAATCGCTAGATGACACTACCAGTTATATTTTCTATAAATTTTAACTAAACCCGCTTCTCCAGCTACTTTTTTGGTCTACGCTCTCAACAAAAACACGCCAACACAAAACAAAATTCCCATACACAAAAAAAAATTAATGTCTATGCTTCAAGCTTCAACAACAACACGCGCGTGCTTTCCATCGGGCATGGAAAGCAAAAACATTTGTTGAAGTTTGAAGCATAGACATTAATTTTTTTTGTGTATGGGAATTTTGTTGTGTGTTGGCGTGTTTTTGTTGAGATTGTAGACCAAAAAAGTGGCTGGAGACGCGGCTTAATATAATATTATTTAATTAATTTGATCTATAAAATAAATGGTATTTTCTACGATGCTACAAAATTATTACAACTAATTTGTGCTTCTTTTTTAGTTACTATTATGAAAAACATAAGACTTAACGAACACAATATCTACAGTAGGTAGAGTCCTTTTCACGAAAGAGGTCCCGTGAAATTTAGCGGAACTAAATTTAATTTTATCAAATAGTACTGGACTTCATGTCCTAAATATTGTTTTATTTGTTAGATAAAATAAATACCTGTTTAAAAAAATAAATAAATATGAGAAATTACGAGGAGTTAAAATGTTACAGATATTTTTACTTTTAAAATGTGCGATAGTAGCGCCCCGCAAAAAGGACTCCTTTCGTGAAAAGCACTCTACACGGTGCCTTCAGATACTAAAATTAACTGACGCCTAAAGTTTTCCTCATAGCAATTTCTATATGTAGAATGAACTCATATCCTGAGTTTTGGCGCCTTCAAAGAGAAAGTCATTGTTGGCTTTTCCATCTACGTTCCGGATTTGTGTAAGCCGTTGTTAGCCTATTATAAATTTCCAAACTTGTTTCATTACACTAATATTATAAAGGCGAAAGTTTGTGAGTGTGTATGTTTATTACTTCTAAACATCTAAACGGGTGGACCGATTAAGCTGAAATTTCGTGTAGAGGTAGCATAGACCGTGGAATAACATTATATAGGCTACTGTAGTGCGGGTAAAACCGATGGGCGCAGCTAGTTGTTAATAATTGCGACTTACGCGCAACAACAAGCTGAAATTACTCAAATAGATGGCTATGAAAAGGCTGCTCACTACTCCAGAAAATATAAAAAACATGGTGGTGTTAGTATTTATATTAAATATGGTATTAAGTTCTCTAAACTAGACTGGGTAACAAATATGTCATTAGAAACTCACTTTGAAAGCTGCGGCATCACAGTCCCTGAATTAAACCTCATTATAATATGTTTTTACAGGGCACCAAATGGAAATTTTAATCTTTTCTTAATTACCCTAGAAACACTCTTAATCAAACTAATGAAAACTAGAACAAATTCAAAAAAAATCCTTATTCTAGGAGACTTTAACATAAATATTTTAGATAAAAATAAAAAATCTGAACAATTTTTAACAACTATAAAATCTTTCAAATTACATCCTACTTTTCTAGAACCGACAAGATGCACTTCTCATAGCCAAACATGTCTAGATAACATACTAACAAATTATAAAACGTACAAAGCAGAAATATTAAATATTGGTATCTCAGATCATAAAGCCTTAAAATTTGAATTAAAAACAAACCTAAGTTATAATGAAAAATACTGGTATATTGAAAAAAGAAACACAGATATTTATTTGGAAATATTTTTAAAATATCTATCACAAATTAATTTTTCTGAAATATATAAAGAAGATAATCCAAATACTGCTTACAACAAATTTATAGATATTTTCAAACTTATATATGACCTGTGTATACCTACTCAAAAAATTAAAATATACTATAAGAAAAAACCAAATTGGAAAACCAAGGGTATTATACAAGCTTGTAAAAATAAGAGAGACATGTATCTGCGTACTATTACTTCTAATAATAATATATATAAATTGAAATATAAAAAATATACAAATTGTTTAAAAAAGGTAATTAAATATTCTAAAAGGATTTCTAATATACGATACATAAATAGGAGTGCAAATAAAACTAAAGCAACTTGGGGTCTCATTAAACAATATACATCACAAACTAATCTTATAAAAACCACTGTTGATTCCTTACATATAAACAATCAAAAAATTACTGATCCTACCACAATTGCAAATACATTCGCTGAACTTTTTTCTAACTCATCAAATATAAATGCCACATCTTCTAACCAATTTAATAATATTCTTCAGAATAACAACTACAAATCAATATTCTTAAGACCTGTAGATAATTCAGAACTAATAAAGATTATTAAAAAATTTAAAAATAATAAGTCGACTGGATATGATAAAATTTCTATGCAAATAATAAAGCAGAGCCTACCCATTATTATAAAACCTCTCTTACACATTATAAACATTACTCTAGAGACTGGTATCTTTCCAGAAAATCTAAAAATCGCTTTAATAAAACCAATCCATAAGAAAGGCCCCAAACATGATACAAACAATTATAGACCTATATCCTTGCTACCTTGTTTTTCAAAAATTTTTGAAAAAGTTATATATGACAGGCTCTCAGAATTCTTCTGCATTAATAAAACTATTAACCCAAACCAATATGGATTCCTTAAAGGGAAAAATACATCTGATGCTATATTTAAAATGTTAAAACAATTAAATGAAGATATTAACATGAAGAAACCAGGCACTGCCTTATTTTTAGATCTTTCGAAAGCTTTCGATAGCGTAGTACACACAATATTATTAGAGAAACTAGAAGCAAATGGTGTCAGAGGCAATGTCCTCACACTTCTCAAATCCTACCTACAAAATAGAACTCAATCAGTAATAATAGATATTTACAATAAACAAACCAAAACAATTGAGCAAATTTTTTCAAAATCTGTTATAAATCCAATTGGGGTACCACAGGGAAGTATCCTTGGTCCCATATTATTCTTAGTTTACATTAATGAATTGCCACTTATATCAAAAAATTTATGTGTAATGTTTGCTGACGATGCCACAATTTACATTCCTAAAAATAATTTAAATTTCAATGAATACCAATCTGAAATTAACGACACACTAAAATCTGTAGGCTACTGGTTAGAAAATATTAATTTAAAACTAAATATCAAAAAAACAAAAATCATGGAATTTAGGAACTATATACAAAAAGAGTTAAATTTTGAAATTAGCTACAATGGAATTAAAGTTGAACAGGTAACACAAACACATTTTCTTGGCGTCTCCATTGACACACACTTAAACTGGAAGTCGCACATTAATAAGGTAAACTCTAAACTGACTCAGTACTGCTATATAATTTCAATTCTAAGTAATATATCATCACGAAAGATAGCTCTCAACGCCTATTATGGCTATGTTTACCCTCAGTTAACATATGGAATAATTTTCTGGGGAAATTCGGTAGAAATAGCATCAACATTTATTCTCCAAAAACGGAGCTTAAGAACAATATTTAAATTGAATGTCACAGATAGCCTTCGTAATACATTTAAAAATAATAATATCCTCACAATTACATGTATATATATCTATGAAATTTGTATGTTTGTTAAATCTAACCTCAACTATTTTTTTGAAATCAGATCAAGTCGCCAAGATATATTACGAACAAAACATAAAAATAATATAGCCATACCACAAATAAATAATACCATGTACCATAACAGCTCTTACATAATGGCTCTCAAAATTTACAATAAGTTATCTACTGAAATGAAAACTCTGACCAAGGGAAAATTCCAATCTCAATTAAAAATATGGTTGATTGCAAAAACGTTTTATTCTATAAAAGAATTTTTTGACGATTAATATAATATTGTATACTTTAAAATTACTAATTATAGATGCAATGTAAATGGCTTTATTAATTAACAATTATGCTTATATTAGTTTCTTTCTGTCTCTGTGTATCAAGCTGTATTTTGAGTTATTAAGTCTATATTTGTATTAGGTATTATTATTGTACGTCCGTAAAGGGCAAGCTGCCATACCTTGAAATGTACCCTAACATCTGTACCTAACTTTAAGCAGTTATTGACAATAAAAATATATTCTATTCTATTCTATTCAACAGGTCGCACCGCACCACAACGCAAAGCTAAAATCCGTCTGTATTATTTTCTAACTATTTATTGAACTAACGCAATGTTCCTTTGTTCACACTTATGTATAATATAATCTAATATTATGGCTTCTCCCGAGTGGCAAAATCCTTTCTTAGCAGAGGTCTAAGTAATAAAGCCTATGTGTGTCTGTGTTCCAAATTTAAAAACCCTTTCCGTTCAACGGTTTGGGCTGTGCGTTGATAAATCAGTCAGACAGTATGTACTGTAACAGTCAGTATTTCATTTTATATGTATTTAGATTAGATAAAATATACGCAGGCGGATTTTGGTTATGCGACGCGTTGCGACCGTTTGTGCTTAGCTTTAACCTGTAACGATAAAAACGTCCGACAGTTAACTAACCGGAATACCGGAAACAAGATGGCACCCAAACATACGGCGCATCATCGCCGCCATTTTGTCGTCACGGTGGTCACTCCGCACTCCACGGGCAATTTGGCGGGAAACGCGGAAACATGGCGTGGCCTCGCGCCTTCCGCGACCAAACAAAAACATCACAATCCCAGCTTACTTTCAACGGTGATAAGTGAGATCACAATAGATCGCTGTGGAGCTAAATTTAAGATGGAGTTCTTTTCACGAAAGAGGTCCCGCGGAATTTAGCCGGAACTAAATTTAATTTATCGATTATATTACTGTGGGTAGGTACTTCATATCCTAAATCATTTTTATTATTTTTTAGATAAAATAAATACCTATTTAATTAAATATGAGAAATTATGAGAAGTTTAAATGTTATAGATATTTTAACATTAAAATGTGCGATAGTGGCGCCCCGCAAAAAGGACTCCTTTCGTGAAAAGCACTCTACATATTGATGAGAGATGTAAAAAGCAGCTAGAGCGTGGTGAGGCTCTTTTTTTAATAGAACATAATGAGCACTATTCTGTACAGAGATAACTTGAAAAGTGGAAGACAACGAAACCTTTCCATAATTAGTTTAAAAGGGAAGTTTAAGCGCTTTTGTTGCATTAGATGAGCTTGCTATAAATTGTGATTTGACTCTGACAGTGTAAGTAGGGTAAACTGTTCTGTTGGAGTATAAACTACAATTATTATTATTTAGCCAAACTTGAGCCTGCTGGGTCGGAAAGAGTCAGTTGCCTCGCCGACTCGCGCCTAAGTAAAATTGTGTGTATGATCTTAATTGGCGAGCCGCCTGTACCGTATCTAGTATCTTCTCTTTTTATTTTAACCTAAGCTTCCCTAATAACAAGTAAAACAAGTGAAATTTTAAAAATACTTTTTAAAAACAAGCTTTAATTATCATTACCATCTAGCATCATATAGTGCTCGTCAAGACGAATCAAATGAGCCCAAACTCGATGGGGTTGCGTTGTTTAATGACAGAGTTCCTATGGCCACCTTCCAGCTCCATCATCAGATCAGCTCCATGTCATAATAATATTGCATTGTCATCCGATTTACACACGCATGCAAATTTTCAGCTCAATTGGAAACCGGGAAGTGGGTCAAATCAAACTTGCAAGATTTGATTACAGACAGACAGACAGACAACAGACAGGTGAAAGTAATATAAAGCTTGTAATAAAAGTACCTATATCCGCATATTTATAAATATCCGCATATACAACTTAAGTTCAATCTATAACTCTACAAAAAATTACCTACATAGGTACCTACTTACAAAGCTTTTTCAGTACAGAACAAACTTAAAGAGGATGAATAATGCACAGTGATTGTTATCTGCATGTGAATTGTAAGGATTCATTATCCAAGATTTCAGTCATTTAATTCTACGTAAGAATTTAATTATTTATAAGCAAAAACCTGAAGGTTATTGGCACCCACAGTTAATTAGCATCTAGTGCTTGTACAGAGACCTTAGCTGTCTGAAAAAACACGATACAACCAGGTCAAAACCAATGTCGTTTGGATAACTATGTCACTACTTATTTACTTCATTAATTCAAACATGTTATTACACTAGCATATGCATAAAACCTGCTGCACCACGTGACAATAAAAAAAACTTCTTTTAATTTTGTTATTTATTAACCCCCGACGCAAAAACGACGGGGTGTTATAAGTTTGACGTGTCTGTCTGTCTGTGTGTGTCTGTCTGTGGCATCGTAGCTCCCGAACGGATGAACGGATTATAATCTAGTTATTTTTGTTTAAAAGTAGAGTTAGTCGAAAGTGTTCTTAGCCATGTCACAGATAAAAGAATACTAGGCCATGTTTAGTGAAAATCGGTCCAAGATGGCCGCCGCTACGGCGGATTACTTTTTTCTTCGACGACCCGCTCAATATCATTTAAAAGGGCTTAACTAGTAGAATACAACGCACTCTGATAAATTTAAAATCCAAGATAGCCGCCACCACAAAAAGGCAAATTACATATTGCGATGGGGTTTTTTTAAATTTTTAATTTAATTCACTTGTTTAGATATAATCTAGCTGCGCCCAGCGGTTTGACCCGCTGTATTATTATAGCCTATGTGTTATTTCAGGGTCTAAGCTATCTCTATACCAAATTTAAGCCCAATCGGTCTACCCGTTTAGGCGTGACAGAGTAACAAACAGTTGTATGTAACATCCATACATTCTTACATATTTTCACGTTTATAATATTAACTAGCTGACCCGCGCGCACTTCGTTGCGCGTGACAGTCTATTAATAAAGCGAAATTTGGTGCTGCTATTTAGTCTATGATTGTATTTCCATCCCCGCGACTTTGTGACCGTAAAAGTGGATATTTTCTCTGTGGCGTAAAATAAGTATAGGCCAGTTTAAACCATGGCTATAATATTTACTCCCGCGTAGTGAAGGCGCTGTGGGTAGTGAAGAACATCAGGCTGGGTATTTCTATGCAGTTTTGTTTCGCTACCGCAGGAACCAATCCTATGTCCTTTCCCAGAGGTCAAACTATCTCGGTTTAGCGGTTGTTGATTACTTTCACAAATTTTTACGCTTCTTTTCAGTAATTAAAACTATTTGTGGTCCTTTCCCGGTAACCGTTAAACTTATCTCTACTGTTGTAATATACCTAAGCTAAATTATTATTGGTTACTAATTTCTCACACTATCGTTCCTGCGACTCAAATCAATTCCGTGGTTCCTCCCCCCCCCCCCCCCCCTGTAATACTGATCTTCTCCCTCAAATTAATTTTGACATAAAAACCTTTAATGAACAAAACTAAACTATTGCTTAACAAAAATTTAGTTCATTTTCGGTTCAGCGATAACTGATTTCCATGCAAACCATGTTATTGACACTGATTTCCATGCAAAGTCCCTTCATATCGGTCGCTTAAGTTAGGTACCTAAAGAACACGCTGTCCAAATTCAAATTTCAGCTAAAACAAAAAAGCGGCTAACGATTTTTTACACAAACTTGAACCTCCCTTTTCTCCCTTTGAAAGTTGATTTCTGGGATAAAAAGTATCCCATATAATTTTTTAAAAATCAATCTACCTTTGTACCAAATTTTAGCTCAATAGAGTTAGCGGTTCTAAATTTCCCATACTAACATGGAATCCCCTTTACCCCTGTAAAGTAATTTCTGACAAAAAAACTATTAAATGTTCCTTAACACAATTCAAACAATGGTTTTACAAAATTTCAGCTCAATCGGTTCAGCGGTTACGGATTTGCATACAAACGTTTTTTGGGAATAATTCTCGTTACCGTGGGAACTTCGCAAAATTCCTTCTTATCGGTCGCTTAAGTTACCTAAAGAACACGCTGTCCTCATCCAAATTTCAGCTAAAACAAAGAAAGGGTTAACTATTTTTTACACAAACTTGAACCTCCCTTTACCCCCCTTGAAAGTTGATTTCTGGGATAAAAAGTATCCCATATCATTTTTTAAAACTCAGTCTATCCCTGTACCAAATTTTAGCTCAATAGAGTCAGGGGTTCTAATTTTCCCATACGAACTTTGGACCCCCTTTACCCCCCCCCTTAAAAGATAATTTATGACATAACAACTATTCAGTATTCCTAAACACATTCCAAACAATCGTTTTACAAAATTTCAGCTCGATCGGTTCAGCGGTTACGGATTTGCATACAAAGGTTTTTCTGTAATAATTCCTGTTCTCGACGGAATTTCGAAAAATCGCTTCTCATTGCACGATGAAATCTTTCAAGGAAAACGCTGTCCAAATTTCAGCTAAAACAAAGAAGCGGTTAACGATTTCTTACACAAACTTGCACCCCTTTATCCCGCCTTATAGGTTGTTTTCTGGAATAAAAAGTATCCCATATCATATTTTAGGACTAAATCTACCTTTGTACCAAATTTTAGCTCAATAGGGTCAACGGTTCTAAATTTCCCATACAAACTTCGACCCCCCTTTACCCCCCCTTAAAAGTAAATTTCTGACATAAAAACTATTGAATGTTTCTAATCCCAATCCCAACAATTGTTTTACAATATTTCAGCTCAATCGGTTCAGCGGTTACAGATTTGCATACAAAGGTTTTTCGGGAATAATTCCCGTTCCCAGGAGAATTTTGCAAAAATTATTTTTTATAAGTCGCTTACGTTACCTAAAAACACGCTGGTTTGAATTTCAGATTAAGGGTCAACGCTCACTACACCCACCCGGGACCCACTCAGCACCGCCTCGCCTCGGGTGGACGCCGCGTTGACGCCGGGTGGACGCCGCGTTATAACCCACGAACGCCGCGCGGTCAACCCGTGAACGCCGCGTGACCAACGAGTGGACGAATCCACGAATTTAATTCCACAATAAAACCTTTTAAAGGTTTAATAAATAGTTGAATTTATAATTAACTTAATTTTTAATATTAACTTAATCTAACTATTGAAAATAATATTAGACATGAAGTAAATAATAATTTATCAATTTAATTTACCTTTTCCTGCTTTTTTTCATGGCAAATTGCGTAATTTAAATAAAACTTTCGTTATAAGAAAAAAATCGTAATTAAATTTAATATTTCGTAAGTGAGAAATTAACGCCTGATAAAAAACTATTACTAAGTACATAATCTTACTAATATTATAAAAGCGAAAGTTTGTGTGTATGTGTGCGAGTGTGTGTGTATGTTTGTTACTTTTTCACGCTTAAACGGATGAACCGATTGACTTAAAATTTGGTATGAAGATAGCTGAGACTCTGGAATAACACATAGGCTACATTTTATCCTGATAAGTGAAACAGTTTCTGTAAAAATCAAATATATATTAAAAAAATGACAGTTCTGAAATTTGACAATTGATTGTCATTTTGACATTTGCGATTTTCCATTGTTTTTGAAAAAATTGACAATTAATTGTCATTTTGACATATTCGATTGTCATTTTTTTTTTATAATTTGACATATTCGTTTTTCATTTTTCTTTGAGAAATTCGACATGAGATTTTTAATTTTTTTTAGAGAAATTTGACATATTCGATTTTAATTTTTTTTTTTTGAGAAATGCGACATGAGATTTTTAATTATTTTTAGAGAAATTTGACATGTTCAATTTATTTATTTAACCATAAAATCTTAAAAGGTAAAAACTAAACACTTAAAAACTAATACTTAACTACAAAACTTAATCTAATAAACAGGTGGAGGAGGGAAAGGTGGCAAGAATGCTGGCGGCATTGCCCCGCTGAATACATAAACTTATTTTTTGAGCAAAATATAAGCCAGCATTCTTGTCACCTGAAGCCTCCACCAAACGTTTAGCGAGGTCTTTGTACAGCTCCCAAGCAGCCGGCCCCCATGGACCCAAGGTTTCAACCCCAAACGGCAAAAATATGTAAGCCCTATCTAGGTTCACATACTTACGCCGTTTGAGGTTTTCAGCCTTGTCGGCTGCAGCACCGGCCTGTGACATTGTCCCTGGAAGATGGGAAGGGGCCAAAGTATCGACACACGTAGCGTCCCAAACCAAGGGCCTTCCCAGCTTCCAGGGAATGAGAGTCATGCCGTCGGGCCTCTTGCCGTCGTCCCGCAACAAACCGTTAGGCTCCAAGGTTGACGGGACGCCGGCACTTACGAGGGCCCGACGTATGATGTCATTCAGACCGGCGTGACGCGGTATGCGGCCGGCGCTCCTCGCGCAGGAGAGCCCATGGTGGCCGGTGCGGTCCACTTGTTCACCGCATTGGCATGTATGGGGCGCTGTACAAAGAGCACCCAAACGTAATGAAACTGCCAGTCTAAAACTATTATATTTGACATATTCGATTTTTAATTTTAGAAAAATGCTGGAAATTTTAATGATAGTTTATGGTAGATTTTTTTTTATGAGTGCTTCATTTGTGGTTTATCCAATGGGCTTACTATGAGTGCTTCAATTGTGGATTATCAAATGGGCTTTCTCCATAGAAAGGGTGCTTTATTTGAAAACTAAATGGGCTCACTATGAGTGCTTCATTGGTAGTTTATCAAATGGGCTTACTATGGGTGCTTCATTTGTGGTTTATTTATTTATTTATTTATTCAGATCAATTACATTGCGTACACTACATTACATTGTATACATTAATATCCATAAAATTATTTCAATAAAAAAGATCATTTTAAATGCCGCAATAATTAAAATTGAAGACCGCATGCATTTTAAAAAAGTATTTAAACAACATCAATTATTCAAAAGTCAAATTAAAAAAATATTAAAATTAAAAAATAATCAAAAAAAATTATCAGTTGCATAATTTTAGGCAATTTGTTTGCAGAATCATGCATTACAAAAATAAAATAATATGCAAATAAAAATAAATCCGACAAACCCAAATTAAAATGATTAAGAAATACATACATAAAAGATTACACAATAAAATCAGACAAGAAAAGAAAATTAATTGTTTACTATAATATGTCTCTTAAAGACGTGCATTTTATCAGAAAATATGTCAATATCAGATGCTTTAGAAATTTTGTTATATTGCCGTACAAGTCTAACAATCGGTGCGTTATGGCCAAGATTGGAATTAGAGCCTGAGACATGGAACAGATTGAACCTTGAGGCTCTGGGCAATATTCTTGGTGCAGATATATATAACTCCGAGAGTAGCTCGGGTGTAGTCATAATACCATTCACAACCTTATACAGAAACATGTTATCTAGAAGTTCCCTGCGATGCGTAAGAGAAGACATCTTGAAATATTCTAGCCTATCATTATAAGTCAACAGCTGCTTGCCTTTGTTGCAAGAATATGTCAAATGCCATAAAAACCGCTTCTGTATACGTTCGAGTCTCTTCTTATGAACATCATAGAACGGGTTCCATACCACACTGCAGTACTCCAGAGTGCTGCGAACAAGCGAGTTAAAAAGAGTAATCTTAGTACTCGGTGAGCGAAAGTCTTTGCAGTTTCGCAGTACAAAACCAAGCGACTTGAATCCCTTAGAAGCCATGTGGTCTATGTGGACATTGAAGCGCAGTTTCATGTCAAGCATGACACCGAGGTCGCGAATCTGTTGCACATTTGTGATAGCATCCTGTTCGATGTAAAACGTTGGACAATCAAAGAGTTTTTTCCTACTAAGGCACATACAGAAACATTTCGACACATTAAGACGCATGCAATTAGTTTTACACCACGAAACTAGCCGGTCAATGTCTTCCTGTAGTCTCAACCTATCGTCGTAAGAATTGAGATTCCTAAAGAATTTGAGGTCATCAGCGAAAAGATAGCAATTGGAGTTGACAAAACACTGTTCAATGTCATTAATAAACATGCTGAAAAATAACGGCCCCAAAATAGAACCCTGGGGCACGCCCGAGCTCATTGCGATAGAATCCGACGTCACACCATTAATAATAACTCTTGAACTGCGTTCCTGAAGGTATGACCGACACCAGCCCAGCAAAGGCTCTGATATTCCGAATAGAGTTAACTTTGAGAATAAAATTTTATGGTCAACTGAATCAAACGCCTTGCTAAAGTCGGTATATATATGACTCCTATTGAAGAGCGCTGGTCAAGAGCGCGGGACACTTTATTAACGAATGTGACGAGGTTTGAAGCTGTGGATCTACCCTTCACAAACCCATGTTGTTTGTGACAGATGAGGTGTTTGGTATGCCAGGATAATATAGGACATAACAATTTTTCGAAGACCTTACCAAAAACAGGCAAAATAGATATTGGCCTGTAATTAGCAGCCAAATGCCGATCACCGCTCTTATGTAGGGGAACCACTAAAGCAGTCTTCCACGCTGATGGAAACACTCCGCCACTTAACGACTTGTTGAAAATAAGTCGCAAAGGATATGCTAGAGCAGACGCACACCTCGACGCAAACACAGACGGAATACCATCCACCCCAGCTCCCTTAAAAGAGTCAAGTCTCTTTAATATCTTGAGAACGTGATTGTCCTTGAACTGTATAAGAGCAAGATAATTACTGGTCGGGACTCTTAAACTGTCTGAATCACGACTCATCGCTGATGGTGCGTTATTGAATGAAGAACTAAAATGTTCTGCGAAAAGATTACATATGTCATTAGTATTAGTAGCTGATTTATCGTTTAAGTTTAACTGAGCAGGATAATGACTATGATTTCTTCGTTTGTTCTTTATGTAGGTCCAAAACAACTTAGGGTTCGACCGCAAATTAGATTCCAGACACGTTATGTATACTTTATAGCAAACATTCATGAGGCTGTCAGAACAAGCTTTAGCAAGGTCAAAAGATAATTGGTCTCGAGGGTTATTATTGAACTTTCGCAGTTTTTGGTGAAATTTATACTTTTCTTTCAGCATATTAATAAGTTCAAAAGAAAACCAAACAGGGTACTTTTTTGAACGTGGTCTAGATTTCGGAACGTGTATACCAATTAATTCATGAAGCCGATCATAGAAAACAGTAACCATATCATCAACGTGTCTGCAAGACGAGAATATGTTGTCCCAATCAGTACCACTAAGCTCAGCAATAATGGCTTCATAATCTGCTTTGAAAAAGCAGAATCTAGGATGGTTGTTCGGTGGTAGAGATTCCTCAGGAGAGACCACGATATGGAATTCCAGCGGAGGATGCAAAGGGTCGATAGTAGAGAGAGGAATCAAGCTTTCACATAGGTTGACGATTTTCGAATAACTTAACACCAAATCTAGAATTTTGGCCTTGACATTGTTTATATAATTACATTGCTTAAAATCATTAAGTAGAACAAAGTCTTTAAGCATAGAAGCAAACAAGCCGCTGATATTTCCCATATCTTGCGTATTGTTGTTGTTAGCATCGAAATTCCATACAATCGAGCTTAAATTAAAATCTCCTACGAGGCAAACATTATGAGTCCTACTGTGTTCAATAACGCGATTAGTATTTTCGATAAACTCAGCAAGGATGTGTTGCTTAATTGGCGGAGGGAGATAGACTACACAAAGAAGAAGTCTATCCTGATGACCTTTACTATCGCGAATATCAAATTCAATCCAGAAGTCTTCGCATTTAGATTCAAAGCATTGCATGCGTCTAGGGCTAAATCTTTTCGACACAGCAATAAGAACGCCTCCCCCGTTCTTAGAATTATGAAAACCGCTCGTTTCACGATCTCTCCGGAAAACAACATATCTGTCATCAAACAAATTTGAATCTGAAATACTATTATTTAGCCTTGTCTCGGTAAGTATTATTAAATCATGATTGCAACACACAACATTGTTAAAGAAATCATTTGTTTTCGTTCTTAATCCTCTGACATTCTGATAATATACGTTAAGGTTATTCAATTTAGACATAAAATTTGAAAATATACAAAATCTAGTTTACGATATTAACGTTAAAATAAAATTATTACAATAATTTAATCTATAAACTAGGCACTAACTAAGTTTTTTTAATGATTCAGTGTCTTTCACGTGAATATAAGACGAACTTTCTGATTTCCGGACAAACACCCTTCCGTCGCGTACCCAGACAAATTTATATTTAAGCTATACGATTTTGGAAACTACCGTGAGTGTTATCCATATTATAAATACGACACGGCTCAGTTAGCGTCGGTTACTGCAGGCGTGAACTCCTGATGAAGGACATCGTAATTGTCCGAAACCGTGGTTGAGACGTATCTCAGCAAATAGACAACGTGAGTACAGCCGTGTCGTATTTATTATATTTAAGCTGTTTTGCAGCGTGACGGGTAGCTGCATGAAGCGCTTTTATTTCCGGCGTCAAATGCTCAGCTACGAAGACAGGGCTCTTCTTTGTACCTCCAATTCCTAGGTGACTGCTATTCAACTTTTCGCTAGGATTATTCTTGTTAAATTTCGCTACGTCCGCGAGAAAACTGTCACGAAGACGCCGGCTGCTGAACTTGACCAAAATCGATCGAGGACGAGGGCTTTTGTTATCCAATTTGGCAATTCGAGCGCAATACTGGATATCAGCGTCAGCTACGGGGCATTTGATCACTTTACTCAGCTGCTGCACTGTGCTGTAAATATTTTCCGTCTTATGTTCGGGTACGCACTGAATTTCTATGTTGTTAGACCGTGACTGCTGTTCAACCTGATGCAGACGCGACGATGTGAAAGGTCCTTGGTGGCGGCCCTTAGCACCTCGTTTTCAGTTCGCAGCTGTGTTATGGTGGCTTTCTGAGACGCACTTTCACGACTCAGAGTCTCATACTCGGCGTTAAAATAAGCGAACGACTCGTCTACCTTTGTCAATCTTGCAGTAATGGCCTGTATTTCGGAGTTGAGTTTCCTATCTAGTTCTTCTCTTATTATCTCACGAATGACGTCAGGCGACGCACAGCCACCGGAACAACGAGGCTTAGACCTCAGTGTCACGTTGTCGTACTGAAGCGGCGAATCCTTTGAAGACGATGCGATGTTAAGCGAGTGTGACACGGAGGCGCGGATAGGTGTATTAGAGTTGTCACCTTTCGGCAATTTACACTTGCAGGTCCAAGACTCTTTAAATTCCCTTGTGAAATTGTTGAATTGTTACTTGGTTATGTTCATACACGTATAATGGTACTTATCAGGGCAATGTTTGCAATTCAAAAATGATATTCCTTTTACCTCAGTAAGACACCCGGCACATTTCTGTTTATTCATTGTGCGCACAGCAAAAAATGCCCAGTCGCACAGTAAGAAATGCCCTTCGAATGAACGCACAGCAACTAATGCCCTGCCGCACAGTAACAAATTCCCTTCACAGGCGAACGGAAACCTTGCGGCAAGAAGGTCGTAAGCGCCGTGAATATCGTGGCGCTTACGCGTTTTAACACAAAGCTTCGGCAAACTTGATGAACGAGTAAAATATCGTTATTATCACTTTAATGCACTGATTTTTGATAAAAAAAAATTACTTCACTATATGGCCAAACAGTTTATACACAGTTTATGATAGCACTACACTGGGAATACTTTATAAAAACATTAGATTTTATAAAAAATAATTGCAGCACTTATTAACTGATGTTGTTTAAACGGCGTCCGAGGGTAGTCGACTATGAGTGCTTCATTTGTGGTTTATCAAATGGGCTTACTATGAGTGCTTAATTTGTGGTTTATCAAATGGGCTTACTATGGGTGCTTTATTTAAAACTAAATGGGCTTACAATGAGTGCTTCATTTGTGGTTTATCAAATGGGCTTACTATGGGTGCTTCATTTAAAAACTAAATGGGCTTACTATGAGTGCTTCATTTGTGGTTTCTCAAATGGGCTTACTATGGGTGCTTCATTTGTGGTTTATCAAATGGGCTTACTATGGGTGCTTCATTTGAATACTAAATGGGCTTACTATGAGTGCTTCATTTGTGGTTTATCAAATGGGCTTACTATGGGTGCTTCATTTGTGGTTTATCAAATGGGCTTACTATGGGTGCTTCAGCCCATATAGTTTTTAAATGAAGCACCCATAGGAAGCCCATTTAGTTTTCAAAAGAAGCACCCAAAGTAAGCACATTTAGTTTTCAAAAGAAGCACCCATAGTAAGCCCATTTGATAAACCACAAATGAAGCACCCATAGTAAGCCCATTTGATAAAATACAAATGAAGCACTCATAGTAAGCCCATTTAGTTTTCAAATAATGCACTTATAGTAAACCCATTTGATAAACCACAAATAAAGCACTCATAGTAAGCCCATTTAGTTTTCAAATAATGCACTCATAGTAAGCCCATTTGATAAACCACAAATAAAGCACTCATAGTAAGCCCATTTAGTTTTCAAATGAAGCACTCATAGTAAGCCCATTTGATAAACCACAAATAAAGCACTCATAGTAAGCCCATTTAGTTTTCAAATAATGCACTCATAGTAAGCCCATTTAGTTTTCAAATAATGCACTTATAGTAAGCCCATTTGATAAACCATAAATAAAGCACTAATAGTAAGCCCATTTAGTTTTCAAATAATGCACTCATAGTAAGCCCATTTGATAAACTACAAATGAAGCACCCATAGTAAGCCCAATTAGTTTTCAAAAGAAGCACCCATAGTAAGCCCATTTGATAAACCACAAATGAAGCACCCATAGTAAGCCTATTTGAGAAACCACAAATGAAGCACTTATAGTAAGCCCATTTAGTTTTTTAAATGAAGCACCCATAGCCCATTTGAGAAACCACAAATGGAGCACTCATAGTAAGCCCAATTAGTTTTTTAAATGAAGCACCCATAGTTAGCCCATTTGATAAACCACAAATTAAGCACTCATAGTAAGCCCATTTGATAAACCACAAATGAAGCACTCATAGTAAGCCCATTTAGTATTCAAATGAAGCACCGATAGTAAGCCCATTTGAGAAACCACAAATGAAGCACTTATAGTAAGCCCATTTAGTTTTTTAAATGAAGCACCCATAGTTAGCCCATTCGATAAACCACAAATAAAGCACTCATAGTAAGCCCATTTGAGAAACCACAAATGAAGCACTCATAGTAAGCCTATTTAGTTTTTTAAATGAAGCACCCATAGTTAGCCCATTCGATAAACCACAAATGAAGCACTCATAGTAAGCCCATTTAGTATTCAAATGAAGCACCCATAGTAAGCCCATTTGATAAACCACAAATGAAGCACCCATAGTAAGCCCATTCGAGAAACCACAAATGAAGCACTCATAGTAAGCCCATTTAGTTTTCAAATGAAGGACCCATAGTAAGCCCATTTGATAAACCACAAATTAAGCACTCATAGTAAGCCCATTTAGTTTTTAAATGAAGCACCCATAGTAAGCCCATTTGATAAACCACAAATTAAGCACTCATAGTAAGCCCATTTAGTTTTCAAATGAAGCACCCATAGTAAGCCCATTTGATAAACCATAAATGAAACACCCTTAGTAAGCCCATTTGATAAACTACAAATGAAGCACTCATAGTGAGCCCATTTAGTTTTCAAATAAAGCACCCATAGTAAGCCCATTTGATAATCCGCAATTGAAGCACTCATAGTAAGCCCATTGGATAAACCACAAATGAAGCACCCATAGTAAGCCCATTTGATAAACTACAAATGAAGCACTCATTAAAAAAATCTACCATAAACTATCATTAAAATTGCCAGCATTTTTCTAAAATTAAAAATCGAATATGTCAAATTTCTCTAAAAAAAATTAAAAATCTAATGTCGAATTTCTCAAAAAAAAAATGAAAATCGAATATGTCAAATTTCGCGAAAAAAAATTAAAAATCTCAAATGTCAAATTTCTCAAAAAAATATTGAAAAACGAATATGTCAAATTTCTAAAAAAAAAAAGACAATCGAATACGTCAAAATGACAATTAAATGTCTATTCTTATTTTATGTATTAATTGTCAATTTTTTCAAAAACAATGGAAAATCGCAAATGTCAAAATGACAATTAATTGTCAAATTTCAGAACTGTCATTTTTTTAAATATATATTTGATTTTTTACAGGAACTGTTTCATTTATCAGGATAAAAAGTAGCCTATGTATTATTCCAGAGTCTCAGCTATCTTCATACCAAATTTTAAGTCAATCGGTTCATCCGTTTAAGCGTGAAAAAGTAACAAACACACACACTCACACACACATACACACAAACTTCGCTTTTATAATATTAGTAAGATGAAGTAAATGCATCTTACGTGATCCATCGTCGACCGCATTTTCACTTTCCATCAGGTGGGATATGGTCAAACGTAGGCCTATCTCGTATAAAAAAAAAAAATGTTAATAATTTAGTTTACCTTTATCCTGCTTTTTCCCATGGCAAAAAAAAACATTTTGTTGTGTTTTGTTTCGTAGGCTTGTTTTTGTACGTATAATTTAATAAAATCATAGAAATATTCCACGCATTTTTTTCTATTCTAAAAAATGCAAAAAAAAGAAATCGTAGTATAATATTGGAAAAATTGTATAATTTTCATTTCCAAGACAATAATTTTGTGATGCTCTCAATCCGACCCTGCTCATCAACTCGGGACCGACGCAAGGCAAGCATGCGAGCCGCGAGTGGCCCACCCGCCGTCCGCGCGCGGACGCCTCGCGGCCGAGGCGATGCGGCGGCGTTCCGGAGTTGATGTAGTGAGCGTTAGCTCATACAAATCCATATAAAGAATACTAACCGCGCGAGGCGAGGCGGTGCTGAGTGGGTCCCGGGTGGGTGTAGTGAGCGTTGACCCTAAACAAAGAAGCGGTTACAGATTTCCCATTCAAACTTTAACCACCTATATCCCGCCTTAGAGGTTGATTTCTGGGATAAAAAGTATACCATACATTTTTTTAGGACTCAATCTACCTCTCTACCAAATTTCAGCTCAATAGGGTCAGCGGTTCTAAATTTTCCATACAAACTTCGACCCCCCTTTACCCCCCCTTAAAAGTAAATTTCTGACAAAAAAACTATTTGATGTTTCTAATCACAATCCCAACTATCGTTTTACAAAATTTCAGCTCAATCGGTTCAGCGGTTACGGATTTGCATACAAACGTTTTTCGGGAATAATTCCTGTTCCTGAGGGAATTTTAAAAAATCGCTTCTTATTGCACGATGAAATCTTCTTAAGAATACGCTGTCCAAATTTCAGCTCAATCCGTTCAGCCGTTTGGGCTGTGCGTTGATAGAACAAAAGTGTATTAACGATTTTATATAATAGATAAGATAAGATTAATTAATAACTTCCGGGTTGGTTTGACTTTTCCTACATTTTTACTTCTTTTTACGTATTTTATAAATAATTAAGTACATATTGAAATTAAGTAAAAGGTAAGCCTTTAATTCAAAGACCTTCAGGCCAGATGTTGGAAAGATTTAAAATCAAAGTAAGATTACCAGAGTCCAGAGTCGACGTCAAGATAAGAAGTAAATAAATAAAAAAAACTTTATAAATAACACAATGTGTGTGAGTGTAAGTATATGTTTGTTACTTCTTCACCCCTAAACTGGTGGACCGATTGAGCTGAAATTTTGTAAACAGATAGCTTAGACCCTGGAATAAACATAGTACAGCGGGTAAAACCGCTGGGTGCAGTTAGTATTACATAATCTCAGATAATATTATATTAACGAAGGTTTACTTAATTAATTTTTAACGCGATACGTGGTATCGATGGGTGTTTATGATACCCGTTATACTCTAAAAAGCTGGACCGAATGAGCTGAAATTCGGTATGTAGAGTTGTATCTTAGAATAACAGTAGAACTACTATTTAGTGGGTAAAACCACTATTAAATAGAGTCTAAAGTCTAAATTGAATATCATATTGATATTTTTCGGAAAACCAAGGGTGAGTGAACGTACACGTAAAATAATGTTATACACATATTATTATATAGTTGAACTTTTTATTTAAAAAAAAATGCCATTTATTGCCAAGAAAAAAGGGCACAATATTCTAATAAATCCTTTCATTAACTCTTATACCTATTACTTCTTGCTTAGACAAATAAAAAGGGGTACATTCAGCATGTGCTGAATGAATAACTTTATAGCAAAAAGCGTGATTTAGGATGATAGTAGACTTGTCACCTGTTGGCAAATTTATATAATTTGGTGTGTCTAGCTGAATCCGCCCATACATCTGGGACATCCGGTGCAAATCACACCGTCATCTAAACCAAGAGGCATGGCCAGTCAAGTGTAAGTCAAGCTAGCCTCTGTAGCCAAGCGCCAAACGCTAATAAGCACTGGGATGAAAGTTGTCCTTGGTGTTTTAATCTTGCCGCGGATGAGTGCTTCGGCGTACCCGTTGCCCCGGCATTATGGCGTCCCGCAGGAACACCCCAGGTTTTTTAGTGGGTATCCCCGCCGCTCCCATCTTTGGCGGGGGAGTCCCACATACCGCCCCGCGCCCCCCGGCGTGGGGTGATGATGCAAACGCCTTTTTTCTAGGTCAAAAAAAAAATGGTGTTTTAATCTTTAAACAACTATCATCTCAGTAGCTGGACAGTCGCAGATTGTCTAGACTCTTTTTTTTTACCCAGGAAAAATGCATTTCGCATCATCACACATGGAGGAAACCTACCCACTAAAATACCTGGAGGTGTTCCTGCGGGACGACATAATGCCGATGAAGCGGGCACGCTGAAGCGCCCCGACGGTGTTTGGTCGTCGCTGACAGGAGGACCCCTCTCCGGGGAGGTTTTTCCAGATTCGGAGGGAATTTCCAGAATGAAAACTACAGTTTGTATATGGCAGGTCCACAGATTTAAAATTTCCATGGATTTATTGAATTCGAAATCCTGAATGTGTATTTTCGAATCGAGATTCCTAAACGCAATTCCAAGTGTATGTGGAAATTAAAACCTTTTTAGGAAATTAGATATATTTTGTCTTTTGGGTGTATGTCTTATGTCTCTATAGTGAATAGGTACTCAGATATTCTTTACCTACTACACTAGTTACAGGAAATATCCAATTAGTGGTTCTTAATGACGAAGTATGGAGAATTATCGCGATTGTCCGCCATTGTCTTACCGTGATGGGCAATTTGCGGGGTTCTTGGTATCATTCCGCCATTAGCAGAGGTGCTAGATCTGCTATCTTTGTTAATATGTGCACTGTTATTATGTATTAAACGTTAATTTTAATTATAGTTTTTATAAAATATGATTTTTATTTTTTTAAATATTTTATGTTTTTCAATAAGCGACTTCAAACAAGGTTGACAATTCGTCAGATTTATCAAAACTTTTTTTTGTAGTTTTGTATGTAATAATATAATATGTACAGCGATTACACGTATAGGTATATACTTAATATCTCTTTACGAGACGACGTATAAACCGTTTTTAAAAAACTTTTGTGATTGAAACCATACACTTCACAGGTGTTGCATTTAAATCACCTACATGAAAATCTATCTAGCGCATCACAGAGCCTAAAGTCGATTTAATATCTTTAACCTTTTTGGGCTATGTGCATTGGTTGAACCACAGATTTAGTACCTATAATATTTATATAATTTACTAACCTATCAATTATAATCGGTTGACCACCAACTTTCCAAAGTGTTCAAGGACTGTCACAGAGCTGTTACACAAAATCAGTAGCGGCGCTAGGCGTCAGCGACGTCGGCGACCGCCGACGGCCTCGCGCTTGAGGGGGCCTCGCAAAACTTTCAATTATTTAAAATTTATTTTTTCATTTTTTAAACATATTCGCGAGTTAAGTGATTGTGAAGTGCTTAAGGGCTTCAAAAAGAAAAAGATCAAAATGCATCAAAAGAAGACCTTTTCAAGTATTATAATGATTTAGGTAGGACTTATTTCAGGAAGGCGAAAATAGCGACATACAGCCTTTCGAACTATATAAAGGTACTACTAACTCCATGTTAATATCAGGCGCTGATCCAGGGCCTCGCGGCCATGGGCGCCATGAAAATTAAGTAATTTAATGTGGCTTAATTTTTTTTCTTGTCAAAATCAGCGGCTAGCAAACTCTTTTTAAAAATATTCTCGGCGCTCGCAGCTAACTGCTCGCTCTCTAATTAGCAAAATTATTGTAATCTCGTGACTCTTAGAACGAGTTCAAATACAAAATTTTCTCTGGTTGCGCTTTTACTAGATAAAATATTTAATTTTAATTCAGTTTCCTTGCCACTCGAAGCAAGCAAATGCACATAATTCGTGAAGAAAAATTTCAAAATATTCTCTTTTATACATAAGAATATAATATTTAGATTCCTAGCAACTCGGAGCAAGCTAAGCGTACATTATTCGTACTGAAAAATTCAAAATTTTCTCGGCGCTCGCAGCAAGCTGCTCGCGTTTTTATTTTTTATACATAAGAATATAATATTTAGATTCCTAGCCACTCGGAGCAAGCTAAGCGTACATTATTCGTACTGAAAAATTCATAATTTTGTCGGGGCTAGCAACGAGCTGCTCGAACTTTTATAGATAAGAATATTTAGTTTCCTAGCCACTTGGAGCAAGCTAAACGTACATAACTCGTGCTGAAAAATACAAAATTTTGTCGGCGCTGCGCACGCAGCGAGCTGCTCGCGCTTTTATAGATAAGAATATTTAGTTTCCTAGCCACTTGGAGCAAGCAAGCGTACATTATTCGTACTGAAAAATTCAAAATTTTCTCGAGGCTAGCAACGAGCTGCTCGCACTTTTATAGATAAGAATATTTAGTTTCCTAGCCACTTTGAGCAAGCTAAACGCACATTACTCGTGCTGAAAAATTCAAAATTTTCTCGGTTTCTCCTACAGCTAATAATACTTTTATTACCACTTGGAGCGAGATAAACGCATACCTTTCATACTCACTTAGACAGAATTTAAAAAATGTACCTATCATCGAGGCGTTATTCACGAAGATGAAGTAAATACAATTGAGTTTATGCCGTTAATTTACAAAGATGAATCTTACGAGTCGTTTAGTGTAAAAAGGTGTAAAGTATACAAAATTTTATGAATTCGCTTAAATGTGTCCCTTCTCAGTTTGTAAAAAATGCTAGCCAAAAAGGGGGGCCTCGCGAACCTAATTTCGCCGACGCCCACGCGTGGTCTAGCGCCGCCACTGCACAAAATACATATAAATTAAAAATTATTTCAATAGTCAGCCAGCTGACAGTGAGGAATGGTGAATGGTGGACCAATTAACATAATTAACTATTATTAATGACCGCTCAGTTACGCATCGCCGTGATTTGCATGCATTCTACTTTCGACACGACGATTAGCAAAACATATTGTAATAAGCAGGTTGTAACGACCATTTTTAAATTGCACCTCGAAGGTTGCAAATTACGGCTGACCACAATAACAATGAACAACAAAAATCCTCCAGCAACCAGCACTTTGTAGAGGTATACATACGAGTTTTTTTTAATATAAAGTAACTCACAAGAGTGGATTTTTATCAGCGGTAGTGATTGTCACCAGCGGGGTTATTCCGGACCAAAATCGCATCTCGTTTTGCTAACGTCCACTGTCAAATTTTAACAAAATTTGGAAAATCTTGAAAATTCTTACGATACCAGTACAAAATTAATGCAACTTCAATTTCTTTTAATTTAGCATTTTTTGGTCGACTCAAAGTGGCGTTTTTGAAAATATAATGTGTTTTATAGGTTTTTTTTTGCTTACGTTTTGCTGCGCCGTCGTCTTATTTTTGTGCAGAATTTAGGTCCAGGAAGAATTTGTTGATGAAGAATTTGTCAATATCGAGATCTTCGTAGTGCTCGTCTCGCATTAAAAAAATCGTTAATTTGACAGACTTCGGCAGATTACGTCTACGATACGATATGTCGTCTACTTATTATGACACTGGGACATCTCTACAAGCGTAATTTAAAAAAAAATTGCCAATTTTTACCAAGGGTCGTTTTCTGTAAAAATAACGATTTTTGAGATGTCACACTGTCTTCGCAAGTGGACGACATCAGCAAATATCGTGTCAACTGTCAAAGTAAGAATAGGAGAAGCAAAAAGTAATGATTTAGAGAACCGTAGTGAATGAGCAAATGAATGTTTGCTCGGAAAATGAAGCATTACGCATTCATTAGCTTTGTATGTGGTCACCACTTTTCACTTGTTGCTCAATGTGACTATAGCGCCGTAAATGTAGCGGCGGCAGAAAATGGAACTAAAAATATGTAACGACCGATTCAATTTAGACGCCATATTGAAAGCGACACTAGCGACAATTACGCCGGATAAATAAATTTGTTAGTTTTAAAATAGGCGAGCTTGAATTATACCTACCTATATAATATAGTTCCTTATGAAAAAACATAGGTCCTGCACTAAAATCTCTAGAGCTCTATTTGCAAATTATTTACTACTTTTTTTCCAGCTTATTAAACGAACGTTACTCCTCACAAATGTAACAATCACTAGTTCCTATTTCATCCACGCGCCAAAACAATCTTGTTCTATTACGACTATGACGTCACTACGCCCGCAATAAAACAAAATAAACTAGTACCACCCACAGGCCCTAAACAAATAGTGTAATTGCGGCCCTTCCTACATCCTTGGACTTGCCCCTGCTAGTTGGTACTACTCAGTATTCTGTGACGGGGGCGCCCTTGCACCCTGACCTTAATATGCTGGAAAAGTAGAGTCGTAGAAAAGGTGTCGCCAGTGTGCTATTTTTTTTCAAGCTTTTTATTTCAATTTACCCTCATTTGCTACAACAATGGTTTAACACAGAAAAAAAAACATTTATGGAAAACCACTTTAATATTTATGACCTTATAGTTTTTAATATACCTGTGATTTAATATAGAAATCTTATTTAAGATATTTTTAAGCTATTGCATAGCTTCTATCGCGGGCCTTGAGCGTGGGGACCGAATCCAGAAATTCCGTAACGAAAAAAACCTAACACCCCCCACTATGACTTTTTGAAATATTCACGCTTGTCTCTTTTGTTTTTTTATCGGTCACCACGCTCAAAGTGTAACTTGAATTAATATCAAAGAAAAAAAATACTGCATTAATAAAATAAATAAATAATTTTAATTGCATAAGTTGATAAACAATGCTATGCAATAGCTTTACCGCGGCAGTCTCCGAGTGCTACACGTCTTTTTTTCTGTGTTACGCCGTTGTAGCAGCAAATAAGCGATACATAATAAATCGTTTAAAAAGGAGGAATATTGAGACATATAATACCTATTACTTATAAGAGCTTTAAAAACCTAAAAAAATAGTGCTAATCGCGCAGAATTATCCGTTTCAAAACGAAAAAAAAACCTATAAATTAAATAAGTGTTTCAGTCTTCCGTGTGTATATTTTACTAGCTGCGCCCAGCGGTTTTATCCGCTGCACTGCTGCATTTTGCACATACATATTTCATGGTCAAGATTATAATTTTTTTCTCGGCGCTCGCAGCAAGCTGCTCGCGCACTTATTATTAAAGATATTTGAACTTTCTAACTGTTCAGAGCGAGCTAAACACACTTTTGTTCGAAGTAAAAATTATAATATTCTTGCCGTTCTGCACCTTGCCCCCCCCCCCCCCCAGAACCAAATCCTGGATCCGCCCTTGGGTATAGGCGTGAAAGAGTAACAAACACACATCCAGACATCCATTCTTACAAACTTTCACGTTTATAATATTTGTAAGATTAGTGTGACGTGTGATTCCTTATAATCCTACGCCCCTTCTCTTTTTGCACACACTCTTCGTACTAAAACATTGTATGTAAGTATATTAAGTAGGTACATTGTTTGGTGGTTTACTGTTTATACAAGTCGTTAACTGCCCCGCCCTGTAATAGAATAGTACTGTATATTGAATAGGCTTTGTTACCGAGAATACAAGAAAAAACATTACACACACATACACACACACACACACATTTTATGGTTTGGATACTAGAATTTCACTAATAGCCTAAGAGTGTACTTTTTAGTTTTTCAGGCGCATAATATGTACCTTACCTTTGAAATCTATGACTAAGCACAATTTTTATGTAATTTGAGATATATTAAAAAAAACAAAATTAGAGGTTACATTATATTATTAATCATCCCATAGTTAAGCTACTCAGTTTACTTCACTCGAAGCCGAGCTTCCTTCTAAAAATCTTTCATCATGATATTTTTCTTGGAGATAAATATTATTATTTTTCCATCATTTGATATTACCGATAATACCCTCATAGTTTGTTACATTTAGGATACATTTTATAATTTGGACACTCTATTTACAGCCCGGATAGCTCAGTCGGTAGAGCATTGGACTTTTAATCCAAGGGTCCAGGGTTCAAGTCCCTGTTCGGGCGATACTTTTTGCACACCGTAACTAAGTTTCATGTTGTATTCCGTTCACTATTTTATTGTTTGCTACAAAAAAAATAATTTTATATTTTTTTAATGTACCTGTATAAATAAGTAATAGCTAATAGATACGGCTACGACACAACAAATTACGAATACTCTTACTACAACTATACTTACCTCTATATTATTATTATGTAGGTATATATACGCGAGTAATTAGATACTCATATAGGTACTATTAATAGGTACTTACTCGTAACTACCTACTTAATTCAATATCAAAGGAATGCAATTAACAGATACCTACTTTTAATTGTGAAGTTATGGGACTAATTAATTAATTAAGCTAGTAGGTGCCTATAATATGGGAAAACCAACTTAATTTAACGTATTCTTTGTACATACTACATACTTATAAAGTATTTACAACAAAAAATGTTATATAAACAAGTGTTACATTTTAACCGACTTCACAAAACGGAGGAGATTTTTACAATTCGGTGGAATATTTTTTTTAGATTTTAAATGTAGGTACATATTTGTTCACAGATTACTCGAAGTTGCCTGAACCCTTTTGGAAAATCCTATTTGTTTGAAAGGATATACCTACCTACCTCCGAATTCCCAATACAGTTTAATCTAAATCGGTGAAGCGGATTTCGGGTTTTGATTTTTTTCTTATTTATTTATATCGGTCGATCGGCAGACCTTCGTCGTTTAAAACGAATAAATCGGTAAAGTACTGAAAAAAATCGTGACTCGGAAAAACTTTTTTTTTTACCTATCTTACTAATATTATAAAAGCGAAAGTTTGTATGTATGTGTGTGAGTGTGTGTGTGTGTATGTTTGTTACTTCTTCACGCTTAAACGGATGAACCGATTGACTTAAAATTTGGTATGAAGATAGCTAAAACTCTGGAATAACACATAGGCTACTTTTTATTTTGATAAAAGAAACAGTTTTAGTAAAAAATCCAATAAATTAAAAAAATGACAGTTCTGAAATTTGACAATTAATTGTCATTTTGACATTTTGGCTTTTCAATTGTTTTTGAGAAATTTGACAATTAATTGTCATTTTGACGTATTCGGTTTGGTTTTCGGTGAAGTTAGGATTTAACAAATTTATTTCGATTTTACATTTTTTCCAAATTCGGTTCGGTTTTTTTTCCACAGTCGGTTTCTTATTCGGTTCGGTTTTCGGTGAAGTAAGGATTTGACAAATTTATTTCGATTTTCCATTTTTTCCGAATTCGGTTTCTAATTCGGTTCGGTTTTTTTTCTAAATTCCGTTTCTTATTCGGTTCGGTTTTCGGTGAAGTAAGGATTTGACAAATTTATTTCGATTTTACATTTTTTCCAAATTCGGTTCGGTTTTTTTCCAAATTTGGTTTCTTATTCGGTTCGGTTTTCGGTGAAGTTAGGATTTGACAAATTTATTTCGATTTCCATTTTTTCTAAATTCGGTTTCTAATTCGGTTCAGTTTTTTTCCTAATTCGGTTTCTTATTCGGTTCTGTTTTCGGTGAAGTTAGGATTTGACAAATTTATTTCGATTTCCATTTTTTCCAAATTCGGTTAAGTTTTTTTCCAAATTCGGTTTCTTATTCGATTCGGTTTTTTTTCCAAATTCGGTGTCTTATTCGGTTCGGTTTTCGGTGAAGTTAGAATTTGACAAATTTATTTCGATTTCCATTTTTTCTAAATTCGGTTTCTAATTCGGTTCAGTTTTTTTCCTAATTCGGTTTCTTATTCGGTTCTGTTTTCGGTGAAGTTAGGATTTGACAAATTTATTTCGATTTCCATTTTTTAAAAATTCGGTTACTAATTCGGTTCGTTTTTTTTTCAAAATTCGGTTTCTTATTCGGTTCGGTTTTCGGTGAAGTTAGGATTTGACAAATTTATTTCGATTTCCATTTTTTCCAAATTCGGTTTCTAATTCGGTTCAGTTTTTTTCCATATTCGGTGTCTTATTCGGTTCGGTTTTCGGTGAAGTAAGGATTTGACAAATTTATTTCGATTTTCCATTTTTTCCAAATTCGGTTCGGTTTTTTTTTCCAAATTCGGTTTTTATTCGGTTCGGTTTTCGGTGAAGTTAGGATTTGACAAATTTATTTCGATTTCCATTTTTTCCAAATTCGGTTTCTAATTCGGTTCAGTTTTTTTCCAAATTCGGTTTCTTATTCGGTTCGGTTTTCGGTAAAGTTAGGATTTGACAAATTTATTTCGATTTCCATTTTTTCCAAATTCGGTGTCTCATTCAGTTCGGTTTTCGGTGAAGTAAGGATTTGACAAATTTATTTCGATTTTCCATTTTTTCCAAATTCGGTTCGGTTTTTTTTTCCAAATTCGGTTTTTATTCGGTTCGGTTTTTGGTGAAGTTAGGATTTGACAAATTTATTTCGATTTCCATTTTTTCCAAATTCGGTTTCTAATTCGGTTCAGTTTTTTTCCAAATTCGGTTTCTTATTCGGTTCGGTTTTCGGTGAAGTTAGGATTTGACAAATTTATTTCGATTTCCATTTTTTCCAAATTCGGTTTCTAATTCGGTTCAGTTTTTTCCCTAATTCGGTTTCTTATTCGGTTCTGTTTTCGGTGAAGTAAGGATTTGACAAATTTATTTCGATTTCCATTTTTTCCAAATTCGGTTTCTAATTCGGTTAAGTTTTTTTCCAAATTCGGTTTCTTATTCGGTTCGGTTTTCGGTGAAGTAAGGATTTGACAAATTTATTTCGATTTCCATTTTTTTCAAATTCGGTTTCTAATTCGGTTCGGTTTTTTCCAAATTCGGTTTCTTATTGGGTTCGGTTTTCGGTGAAGTAAGGATTTGACAAATTTATTTCGATTTTCCATTTTTTCCAAATTCGGTTCGGTTTTTTTTTCCAAATTCGGTTTTTATTCGGTTCGGTTTTCGGTGAAGTTAGGATTTGACAAATTTATTTCGATTTCCATTTTTTCTAAATTCGGTTTCTAATTCGGTTCAGTTATTTTCCTTATTCGGTTTCTTATTCGGTTCTGTTTTCGGTGAAGTTAGGATTTGACAAATTTATTTTGATTTCCATTTTTTCCAAATTCGGTTTCTAATTCGGTTCAGTTTTTTTTCTAATTCGGTTTCTTATTCGGTTCTGTTTTCGGTGAAGTTAGGATTTGACAAATTTATTTCGATTTCCATTTTTTAAAAATTCGGTTTCTAATTCGGTTCGTTTTTTTTTCAAAATTCGGTTTCTTATTCGGTTCGGTTTTCGGTGAAGTTAGGATTTGACAAATTTATTTCGATTTCCATTTTTTCCAAATTCGGTTTCTAATTCGGTTCAGTTTTTTTCCAAATTCGGTGTCTTATTCGGTTCGGTTTTCGGTGAAGTAAGGATTTGACAAATTTATTTCGATTTCCATTTTTTCCAAATTCGGTTTCTAATTCGGTTCAGTTTTTTTCCAAATTCGGTTTCTTATTCGGTTCGGTTTTCGGTGAAGTTAGGATTTGACAAATTTATTTCGATTTCCATTTTTTCCAAATTCGGTTTCTAATTCGGTTCAGTTTTTTTCCTAATTCGGTTTCTTATTCGGTTCTGTTTTCGGTGAAGTTAGGATTTGACAAATTTATTTCGATTTCCATTTTTTAAAAATTCGGTTTCTAATTCGGTTCGTTTTTTTTTCAAAATTCGGTTTCTTATTCGGTTCGGTTTTCGGTGAAGTTAGGATTTGACAAATTTATTTCTATTTCCATTTTTTCCAAATTCGGTTTCTAATTCGGTTCAGTTTTTTTCCAAATTCGGTGTCTTATTCGGTTCGGTTTTCGGTGAAGTAAGGATTTGACAAATTTATTTCGATTTCCATTTTTTTCAAATTCGGTTTCTAATTCGGTTCGGTTTTTTCCAAATTCGGTTTCTTATTGGGTTCGGTTTTCGGTGAAGTTAGGATTTGACAAATTTATTTCGATTTCCATTTTTTCCAAATTTGGTTTCTAATTCGGTTCGGTTTTTTTCCAAATTCGGTTTCTTATTCGGTTCGGTTTTCGGTGAAGTTACGATTTGACAAACTTATTTCGATTTTCCATTTTTTCAAAATTCGTTTTCGTATTCGGTTAGGTTTTCGGTGAAGTTACGATTTTCCAATTTTTCCAAATTCGTTTTCTTATTCGGTTCGGTTTTCGGTGAAGTTAGAATTTTACAAATTTAATTCGATTTTTTAAAAATTCGGTTTCTTATTCGGTTCGGTTTTCGGTGAAGTAAGGATTTGACAAATTTATTTCGATTTCCATTTTTTCCAAATTCGGTTTCTAATTCGGTTCAGTTTTTTTCCAAATTCGGTTTCTTATTCGGTTCGGTTTTCGGTGAAGTTAGGATTTGACAAATTTATTTCGATTTCCATTTTTTCCAAATTCGGTTTCTAATTCGGTTCAGTTTTTTTCCTAATTCGGTTTCTTATTCGGTTCTGTTTTCGGTGAAGTTAGGATTTGACAAATTTATTTCGATTTCCATTTTTTAAAAATTCGGTTTCTAATTCGGTTCGTTTTTTTTTCAAAATTCGGTTTCTTATTCGGTTCGGTTTTCGGTGAAGTTAGGATTTGACAAATTTATTTCTATTTCCATTTTTTCCAAATTCGGTTTCTAATTCGGTTCAGTTTTTTTCCAAATTCGGTGTCTTATTCGGTTCGGTTTTCGGTGAAGTAAGGATTTGACAAATTTATTTCGATTTCCATTTTTTTCAAATTCGGTTTCTAATTCGGTTCGGTTTTTTCCAAATTCGGTTTCTTATTGGGTTCGGTTTTCGGTGAAGTTAGGATTTGACAAATTTATTTCGATTTCCATTTTTTCCAAATTTGGTTTCTAATTCGGTTCGGTTTTTTTCCAAATTCGGTTTCTTATTCGGTTCGGTTTTCGGTGAAGTTACGATTTGACAAACTTATTTCGATTTTCCATTTTTTCAAAATTCGTTTTCGTATTCGGTTAGGTTTTCGGTGAAGTTACGATTTTCCAATTTTTCCAAATTCGTTTTCTTATTCGGTTCGGTTTTCGGTGAAGTTAGAATTTTACAAATTTAATTCGATTTTTTAAAAATTCGGTTTCTTATTCGGTTCGGTTTTCGGCGAAGTTAGAATTTGACAAATTTATTTCGATTTTCCATTTTTTCCAAATTCGGTTTCTTATTAGGTTCGGTTTTCGGTGAAGTTAGGATTTGACAAATTTATTTCTATTTTCAAGTTTTTCAAAATTAGATTTCTTATTCGGTTCGGTTTTCGGTGAAGTAAGGATTTGACAAATTTATTTCGATTTCCATTTTTTAAAAATTCGGTTTCTTATTCGGTTCGGTTTCCAGTGAAGTAAGGATTTGACAAATTTATTTAGATTTCAACTAGATTTAGATTTCAGAAGCTTACCTACATTAGGTACCCTAACACCAGAAACACGTAGGAGATGTTCTGCTCATTTTGTGAAACGGTTTCTTATTCGGTTCGGTTTTCGGTGAAGTTATGATTTGACAAATTTATTTTGATTTAAAAAAAAAATTGTACATAATTTGGTTGATATTTTTTTACATGCATATAGTCGAGAGGAAGACGAATCGAAAAAAAACACAAATGAAGCACTCATAGTAAACCCATTAAGTTTTCAAATGAAGCACCCATAGTAAGCCCATTTGATAAACCACAAATGAAGCACTCATAGTAAGCCCATTTGATAAACCACAAATGAAGCACCCATAGTAAGCCCATTTGATTAACCACAAATGAAGCACCCATAGTAAGCCCATTTGATAAACCACAAATGAAGCACCCATAGTAAGCCCATTTGACAAACCACAAATGAAGCACTCATACTAAGCCCTTTTAAGTTTTCAAATGAAGCACCCATAGTAAGCCCATTTGATTAACCCCAAATAAAGCTCCCATAGTAAGCCCATTTGATAAACCACAAATGAAGCACTCATAGTAAGCCCATTTATTTTTCAAATGAAGCACCCACAGTAATCTCATTTGATAAACCCCAAATGAAGCACCCATAGTAAGCCCATTTGATAAACCCCAAATGAAGCACCCATAGTAAGCCCATTTGATAAACCACAAATGAAGCATTCGTAGTAAGCCTATTTAGTTTTCAAATGAGCACCCACAGTAAGCCCATTTGATAAACCGCAAATAAGCCCATTTAATAAACCACAAATGAATCACTAATAAGCAAAAATCTTCGCCGTAAACCCAATTAGCAAAAATCTTCACCGTAACCCCACTTGGCCAAAATCTTCGGTCATCGAAAATTTTGCAGCGGGTAACACCGCGGGTTGCAGCTAGTAATTTTATAAGACAAAAAGTATTTTCAATTATTTTAATTATATCATAATTATATAACAAATTGTATCCTTTGCTTATCACGCCGGTCGTCAGCAGGTTAAATGGCTTTTCAAAGAGAAAATATGCGAGACCTCGAAGAAGGCCGATCATTCGCAAATAGAGAACTCTCGGTCCCAGTGAATGTGGTTAGTATACAGCGACATGAGAGCCTCGACTCGCAGATCCGACGAGCTCTCTGCCTCCTCAACTCAGTATTGTCGACACTCGGTCCGGTGCACTCGATCAAACGCCGCGCCTCTACCCTCTTACCGCTTACCGCAACTACGTTCCTATCAACTAAAATATTTAAAATCAGTGATAAAAAAACCATTCCTAAACCATCTGTGATAAATAAAAATTAATAAAATAATTATAATGATCTGTGATATATAAATGCGGCTATTAAAATAATGTCCCGGGCGTCCGCGTTCAAAACACTATTTTAAAATTTCAAAATGACGAAGTACAAATTGAACAATAATTTACGCCAGAACCCTGAAGTGACGCTCACTTCCTACATGACGGGCAACGAGACGAAGAACGACCGCCGTTTACAAATATCGGAATTTGACTCGAACCAAAATGATAATATGACTGAGGCGAACAGAAACCTGGAGGGTGGACTTCAGTGTCACGTGTGCCCACATTCCTGTGGTTTCATCACCTCTGACAGGATCGCAGCGTCTTTGGTCAAACAGGAGTGTGATAAATTCGGTCTGAATGAGCTGAAAGTAGAAGGTTTGGATAGAGACGTGTGCCTCTGTGAGAAGTACAACGGAGGTTGCAAGCTGTGCCCTCGACCGAGCCTGCCAGTCCGCTCGCCAGCTGATGGGAAGGAATCATGCCATGCTTGCAAAACTTCTTGTTCTACTATATATTCCAGTAAGTTTTTACATAATCCTTGCATATTTTTATTTATTGAGTTTCGTAGGAACTAACAGCTGTTAATCGTAGAAATACAACTTTCTTATTAAAAATTTAAAACTGAACCGTTTTAACAAAATTCACATACCTACATATTTTTCAACTAAATTTATGCTATATTTATCTACATTAAATTTTATTGTCAGGATCTGTATAACTCCCCAAAAAATTTAATTCCAAATTTATGGCTTTATTTACAAACCGTATAACTACTTACTAATTAATCTTAGGTACGCGTACGTTTGGTCTACTTACATTATACCTATATTATAGTATGTATAAACAAATTCAAATTAGGCTAGATTTTCTTCAGTAAGCAACTCTATTATTTATAGATATTACAAAAATTATTAAAGAACCTTTTAAATTCGTCATACAAAAACTTTTAAATTAAAAAGTACACATAAAATGTTTGGAATGGAACAAACGTCAGCCGGAACGAATTGCCAGCTGTTTGTGCGACACACTTTACTAACAAAACATTAAATAAAACGGTTTTCACGATGAAAATATTACCAAAATCTGAAAATATTAAAAGGAAAGAGACTGACTGATCTATCAACGCACAGCCTAAACCGCTCAATGGTTAGAATTAACATTTGGAACAGGAGTATGCTTCACATAGACCTCCGCAAGGAAAGGATTTTAATCGACGTGGGCAAAACCAGTATAATTATAAGTTAGTATTATTATAAATGCGAAAGTATCTGTCAGTTAGATTCTCTTCTAATAACCAAACAGATCAAAACTTTGTTAGGGCCCTAGGACACGTGCCTTCAGGGGTGCCAGGACAAGTCTAGTCCCCCGTATCTGGCGACGGACCAAGCCGATGTTCGTGCCAACTGAGGCGCCCTCAAAAACCGCCCATAAAAACCTTTGCTAGTCGCCCACAAAAACCTTTGGGTCGAGTGCCTCCACAGATCCGGTAAAACTGTAAAGGTCTCAATCGGAGACCAACAGCGTAGGTCATAAATAAATAAAAAATGTGTCTGTGAGTTAGAATATCTCACCAGGCCTTGACGGCTGAACCGATTGAGCTGTAATGTCACACTGACATAGGCCTCAATATAGGTTGTTCAGCGGGTAAAACGGCTAAACACAAATAATACCTACCTGCCTAAATAAAAAATATGCATCAAGAAAATAATTTCTTCACAGCGAGATTATGCAAACGATGGTGATAAGATGAAGCACGTGCCGAGTCTCGTGCCGCTATGGGACCTGACGGTGGCGAAACAACATGATTAACAGCCTTCATTATAATATTTATTAGTTATTAGCAAGCGTACATGGTTTACCCGCTGCAATGTAACAGTAGAGTGCTTTTCACGAAAGGAGTCCTTTTTGCGGGGCGCCTCTATCGCACATTATAAAAGTCTCTAACATTTTAACTCCTCATAATTTTCTCATATTTGATTTCTCAATTAAATAGCTATTTATTTTATCTTACTAATAAAAATTATTTAGGATATGAAGTCCAGTAATGATCGATAAAATTAAATTTAGTTCTACTAAATTCCGCGGGACCTCTTTCGTGAAAAGGACTTTAGCATGTTAGGAGTTATTGAGGGTCTAAGGGCGCTGTAATATGCCCCTGGTAAGAAAAGCTCTTAACTTTCGTCAGATAAATAAATTTTCATTATTTTACTGTTAGTGGACCTATTAATTCAGAACACATTTACGAAAAACTATAGATTTCACTTTATTATTTGTGGCAAAAGCCTTCATCAGCGATTCATATTTTTTGCTTTCATATCAGCGATTCATTTGCTAGTAAATACTACAGCTATGTCCTTTACAGCAATAAATAACTGGTACCTAGTACCTACTATCCATAGATCGGCTTCAAGTCAATCCACAGAAAATCCAAGATTCTTTGCACATTGAAATTGGTCGTAAGAGCGAGAGCAGTAAGTGGTGATCTTGACCTAGACATCGTTATTAATCAAACAAGTTATATTTAATTAGGATTAAAATTAATTGAGTACTTAAACATTTTATTTCAAGATAAATTAATTAGAACGAAGTATTTTTGGAGACCTTCGTTTAATCTAAGATTACGAGAAAAGTGTGAATTGTGAACTGATACTACCAGTAGAATCTTACTAATATTATAAACGTGAAAGTTTGTAAGAATGTATGGATGTATGGCGTATGGGTGTCTGGATGTATGTTTGTTACTCTTTCACGCCTAAACGGGTGGACTGATTGAGCTGAAATTTGGTATAGAGATAGAGATAGTTAGGCATAAATTCGCTAGTTGCTCCCCACGGTTTCACCCGCGTAAGTCTTGATCCCGTGAGAAAATCAGGATAAAATAGCCCGAGTGTTATTTCAGTGTCTAAACAATCTACATACCAAATTTTAGCAAAATTCGGCAGTTTTAGCATGAACGAGGAACAAACATACACTCATACAAACTTTAACCGTTATAATACCTATCTATTAATAGGATATTTTTCGGCCTCATGCGAAAAATACTCCATGTGGAAAATCTATTTTTATTCTACTTCTAAACATTAGATATCGACTATTTACATAAGAGTAGGTATAATGCGTAGGTAAATGTAAATACCTAAGTAGGTACGTTCACATACCAATGTATGTATTTTGAATTGTTTTATTAATTACGTGATATCCGCAGCCGGCACAAAATCTCTGGTTCCGTGTAAAGATCACACGTTCAAATACTTATTTGTCTTCCTAGTTAGCACTTGAGCTAGAAGTTTGCTAACTTTAATGATTGCGATTAGTCTAAAGTTACATTAGTTATTTATTATCAAAACACCGCTTTATTTTGGAAACAATATCGATGTTGCTAAAAATAAGGCCACTCGCCTTGAAAGGTAGGCAACGTACCAGTGGTATTGCAGGTATCCATAGGCGATGGTAGCCATTCACCATAAGGAGGGCCGTCTGCTTGTTTGTCACCTATTACATAAAAAAAATGTTGATAATATTTTCGCAAGTGTCATAGGTTTATTTATTTAGTTACTGTAGTTTAGTGTGAGGCCATCGGTGGTTGGTATTCAGGTCGCTCGAAAGCCTGATATTGCCACACATAATATTAATAGTTATAAATCTCTAGACATTACCTAAATAATATCTTACCAATATTAACTTCCACCATATCCCACTTCCACCCACAAGGTGGACAGCAGACCTTATGAAGGTCGCCGGAAGACGCTGGATGCAGGTCGTTTCTCAACCGGTATATATGGAAGTCCAAAGGGGAGGCTTATGTTCAGCAGTGGACGTCCTACGACTGAGATGATGATGATGACGATGATGATTAACGTATATAAAGTAAACTATCCAACCAAAAAAATAAAGCTAATGGTGTACCAATTTTGGTGGTCTTATCGCTCAGAGTGAAAATAAATAAGTTGTTTAAAGATGAACGTAAAAACAAACAATCCTTTATCATACTTTCAACTAGATAACTTCCTTCCTTTAGGTCATTGGCCCAAATGCGACTATTTAATAAACAAATCTATGGCCGCGCAATTCAAGAGTGGTTAAAATTCACCACGGAGTAAAAATTCACCTACATTTACGATAGTAGTACAATAGCTCAGACACCTCTAAATGTGGTTCTTAATCAGTTAATTAATCAGCATCGGTTAATTATTGGAAGGCGGTCATTAGTTACGCTTCACTGACTCCTTGGGACCTAAAGTATGCCTGTACACTGTACAGTCAGTATGGGAAATAACGACGAATCAAACTTTTACACAGGGGCGTGCCTACAAAGTAAAATAAAAGTAGGATTTCACTGTCTGAGCCGAACTTAACCCGAACCTTTCAGTTATTTTTTTTTTCTTAACGCTCGGCTCGTAGCAAACTACTCGCGCTCGCGCACTTTTCATAGTTTCAGTTTCTGTCTTACCCGTACTAGAAATTTTAACATTTCAGTTTTTTTTTTCTTTACGCTCGGCTCGTAGCATACTTTTCGCGCTCGTGCACTGTTCATAGTTTCAGTTTCTTGAAATAACGTGTAACACATCTCTTCAAGATTTTGTAATCATAATTTATTTTATCATCTTTGTCCCACCCATACAGAGACAAAAATAAATGTATAGAGTAAACTTAAACTCTATATATTTATTTATCACTTTTACCTAAATTTTCTCAATTCTACTACTTTTACATAACGAGGCCATAATTGTTTCGTATATTATAACATTTCTTGGCTAAACATATACTATTAATGTACCTACTTAAAATACATTTCGACTTTGGTGTAATTCATAATACTTAAAAGATATCTAATAAATACACATTATGGTCACCCACAATGCATAATAATATTATAATTTATAATGTATGTTATGTATTCCGTGTAATCCTTTCTGATGGTAATATGGCCACATTTTAGGGAACCTTTTCGCTCGTAGCACCTCTATGGTTTTGTATTTTCTCAGTAATTTTACGTAATTGATATCTTTTAAAAATATATTATACAAGTAAGTGTATCACCCAAGAATACTTGTAATTACGTATTTAGGTTTTTGTATTATTATAATTAAAGCAAGTTACAAAGAAATAAACACTATTGACTATTGTTTAACATAAAGACGACAAAACATTTATTATAAAATACAATATAACACATCATTACTATATTTAACAGGCTACATTATGTGTTATTTTCAGTAAATATTTGTGGTTATCAAAGCTGTTGTAGTGTAAATAACATGGAATTGTCCATGTATGTACATTTCTATAGAATACTACATAATATAAAAATTGTTTTAATAGAGATAGGTACCTACGTACCTATGGCCTATGACAAACTGAAGTGGCAATGGGCTGGTCACATTTGCCGTAGAACCGATAACCGGTGGGGTAGACGCGTTTTAGAGTGGAGACCGCGTCTCGGCAAACGTAGTGTAGGGCGTCCTTAGGCGAGATGGGGCGATGATATCCGGAGGGTCGCTGGGAGCGGTTGGAGGAGAAAGAGTGCCATGGGGGAGGCTATGTCCAGCAGTGGACAAACGTAGGCTGATGATGATGAGATACCTATACAAAATAATTGATTTTGTTTCTCATGAGATCTCACAAGTTTTAGTGCTGGATTTCGAAACTTGTGCATTTTATATTTTTCATAGGATACAGTACAAATTCCTTATTATATTTAAACAGATGTTTCTATTTTCGTAATAAACAGGGTTATTTTTAAAACACCAGCAACCTCGCAAACCAGGGAGGCAACATCATAAATTATAAACAACATGTGTTAAATATGTGACTTTTGATAATTTGTTACATTTTACTTTCATACAAAAATAAAAAAGCAGTTAACTACCTACTTGTGTAAATTATACAATACAACCTCAGTTCGCATCATATTATAAGATAGGTACACCTACTTATATAGGTACTTAATTTTTGGATTGCTAATTTCGTCGTTAAATCGTTCGTATCCATAGGTACAAACGTTCATAGAAGTAACACTGATATTATTATGTGTTATTTTCATCAAATATGTATGGTTATTAAAGCTATTATACAGTATGACAGTACATAACAGCTAGAATTGTACCTACCTATATTATGTACCTACGTACGTATATGTGGGCATCAGCTTTCCTGTTTACATTATGTGAGCATTGTCCGAGCCACACTCTCTAAATAACCAACTGAACACTGTAGACTGTTAGCCTTTACACTTTACAGAGATGTACTCTTAATACCGCCTCCTAAGCGGGGCGATACGCCCCAAGTTTTCTGAATCTGTATACAAATTATGCTTTCATTGTTTTCGATTTTAAAACCCACTGAGCTGAACTAGTCATCTCCGTTTTAGTTAAGGTAAGATTTAAATCATCCCCCAGACAAAACGCTTATCGCTAACGCTAAAAATGTACGTTACTGGGACAACGGCTGTCACCGTTGTCGAAAATCGAATTAGAAAAAATGCCATCTCAGTGTCTAGGGGGCTGATTGACCTTAAATTTGTGGTATGGAAGCTTATATAGTTTGTAAAAATATCTACTCTTAGTCTCTGAAATATTGCATATCTACCTAGGTACTTTATGTAAAATGAACCAGCTAACTTACCACAATTACTAGATGAATTTTGCGTAAAAGCTTGCCAAAAATGCCTAGTCTAGTAATACTGCACGGGCAAAACTCTAGAGCCAGCGAAACTCGCCCCAGATGGCCAAGCCTTGCGCCACCCCCTTGACATTGAATACTAATTGTATGCTTGTAGAACAGTAGGCTACAAGCGAACTGCCTACTCTTCTCATCAATAAATTATAACTACACCAGCTACATCCAGCTGTTTTACCCATTTAAAAGTAACCACTATATGGTACACAATTTTCTCCACGTTAAAGTCAAGCAGACAGCCCTAGGGCATGGATCCCGGAATTCCGAGATTTCGTAACTCCGGAATTTCGGATGATTTTTTACAATATTACAATTCCGGAACTGAAGTAAATATCGCCATCCGATACTCATTCTACTACTTATTACTTTACTACTTATTTTACCACAATAATAAAATTTGCATACTTGTACTCTCTTGCGAAAGCTACCGAACCGCGCGCGAAGTTTAAATTCAAATCGCCGCCATCGACGCTAACGTTTCGTTCGCCATTTCGCCAACCAATCAGCGGCGCTAGTGCAGCGCCCAGTGTTGCCAGATCATATCGCTTTTCCGCTTATTACATCGCCTTTTTGACAATGGATCCGCTTTCCGCTTTTAACCAACGTGGTTCCGCTTTTTCAGTCCGAGTCAAGTTCCTTGCTCAGAGTCTCAGAGTGCAGTAGACGCACTCCTTTCGTAGTTAGATTTATAAAATTTTTGGCGCTCGCAACAAGCTGCTCGTGCACTTATAAATCTTTGTATCTAATCTTCTTGGCATTTGGTTTTTTTATTTAAAAAAACTAGATTTAAACGACAAACAAGACTTAAATAATAGCCTCTCTATTAAAATTTTCTTGGCATTTGGTTTTTTTATTGAAACAACAGCCACTCGATCTCTACCGATTCGCCTCCTAACCTAGACATTGTTACCGCCATACAACCAGGGGAGGTGCTCAAAAATCTTCGCCGCATGAAGAACCGGAAAGCCGTAGGCCCCGATGACATCCCTATTGAAGCGTGGAAATCGATGGGTCCTCATGGTGTTGCTCTACTTACTGACCTTTTTAACCGCATACTTACCACCAAGAAAATGCCTAATATTTGGAGGAGTAGTTTTATTACTCCTGTATACAAAGGGAAAGGTAGCGTGCAAGAATTTGGAAGCTACCGCGGTATTAAGGTCATGTGCCACACCATGAAACTCTTCGAACGCATAATTGAATGTCGCCTACGGCAAGTGTGCACCATCTCTGAAAGCCAATTTGGCTTTCGGCCCGGTTTTGGAACTGTGGACCCTATATTTGCCCTCAGAATACTGTCCGAAGCCTACAGAGAGCGCAGAAAAACTTTGCACGTTGCGTTCCTCGACTTGCAGAAGGCTTTCGACTGTATTCCGCGAGAGGTAATATGGTGGGCCTTAAGATCCAAAAATGTGCCGGAAGCCTATATTGACATTGTCAGGGATATGTACTCCGAGTCCGTGTCATTAGTGAGAACCGCTGTTGGCGACACTAAGCCTTTCCCGGTCACTGTAGGCGTACACCAAGGCTCCGCGTTAAGTCCTTTTCTATTCAGCGTTGTACTCGATGGTGTCACTGCAAACATTTATATGCCGGCACCTTGGGTGATGATGTATGCAGACGACATAGCACTGATAGATGAGGACCGTTTGAGCTTGGAGCTAAAGATGAACCAGTGGAAGGTCGCGCTTGAGAACGGGGGTCTCAAACTAAACGTGGCGAAGACGGAGTACCTGGTGTGTGGAAACGCGGATCCTCAGACCATCGTTATAGGGAACGAACAGGCCACAAAAGTGGAAAAGTTTAAGTACCTAGGATCCGTACTCCATGCGTCTGGAGATATAGACCACGACGTCAAAGCCCGTATCAGTGCTGCGTGGGCCAAATGGCGGGAGGTTACTGGTGTTCTGTGTGACAAAAAGATGCCCTTAAGACTCAAAGGTCTTATTTACAAAAGCATCGTCCGACCTGTTCTCCTATACGGTAGTGAGACGTGGCCTACCCTGCAGCGACATGTCCAAGAGCTCCACGTCACGGAAATGAAAATGTTGCGATGGATGTGTGACGTTACGAGACGAGATCGTATCCGTAACGAGCACATCCGTGGCTGTCTTCACGTACGTGACGTTGCGGATAAGCTCCAGGAGAGTCGCCTGAGATGGTACGGTCATGTCTTACGTAGACCAGCGGAGTATGTAGGAAACAGGTGCTTAGACCTTAATGTCACAGGGGCAAGACCTCGCGGTAGGCCGAAACGGCGCTGGCTTAACCTCGTAAGGGACGACATGAGAGCCAATGAACTCAACGTGGAAGATGCTGAAGACCGAGCAAAGTGGAGAGAAAGAAGTCGGAAAGCGGACCCTGGCTATTAGCCGGGATATACGCTAAGAAGAAGAGGAGATTGAAAAGTTGATTATTTTTTGTTAAATTTATTAAATTTATTAAAAAAACCTAATAGAAGGCTGTTTAATTGATCTCAGTCAAGAGTTTTGTCGACTTATTTAGTTTTTTAATAAAGATTTGATTTAAATAAACACTGAAATGCCTATTTATTGTTTTTTTTTTAATTTCCTATACTTTTTTCTAATTCCGGAACCAGTTCCGGAATCCCGGAATCGAACCAGTAGTATCGTAACTCAGTTCCGGAATCGAAAATCATCCGATATTACATGCCCTATGACAGCCCGTCTGATGGTGACTGTTACCTTCGCCTATAATTGCATTCTGTAGCACCAGTGGTATTGCCGACGCGGCGTAGGACGTCCGTACACAAGGTGGACAGACGACCTTATAAAGGTCGCCGGAAGACGCTAGATGCACGTCCCTTCCAACCGGTACATATGGAAGTCCAAAGGGGAGGCCTATGTTCAGCAGTGGACGTCCTATGGATGATAATGACCTAACGACCTCTTACTCTATTAGAAGAAAAAGTAAATGATTTGTTTTTACGTAAGTTTTGCTTACCAGCCATATTATAATACCTTCACTCTGTTATACAGATATTATGCATTTTTTACGGAAAATTTCAATTTCCTGAGTCTGATTGGTAAGCGGTAAGAGTCGGTAGGGTAATTAGCTTTTTCATGTAATTGCGCGGTCAAGGCGACCAACCGACTGAAGCTTCCTTCTGACATCTGTGCGCTTTTTGTTTCATAGTTCTTTGCTGATTATTTGGAACTCACTAGGTGCTAATAATACCTAGGTAAATGCCTCTACCCTTTGAAAAAATGTTTCTGTGGTACCTACTATGTAAAATTTTATTTATATAAAAGTCCAAGCTAGGCTTGATTCTTGGTTATGGGTTCCTAATAAGTTAAAATAATATTACAGTTACCTACTCTCAAAATAATGATACAAGAATAAAGAACACTTGTGCTACGTAGTAATAGTATCTCTTTTTTGCTAGTACTATCCACAGATCGACCACATGTCAATACCTTTGGTAAATCCGTGCTCCAAACCACTATCATCAGCGGGCTCATAATGCTGGCACAATAAGGGATCGGACAAGGTAAAAAAAAATCCGTAATTTCAATAATAAAAAAATATATTTATTTAGGATTTTTTTTACATGATAAGATTTTTTTGTTTGAGCATAAAATAAAAAATGGCTGAGATATAGCGTTATAAGTTTTTCGGTAAAGACGCGTGACGTAATTTGTGGATGCATTTTGTATCGACTCGAGCATTCACAAGTGACGTCACTACCCTTTCCATGTAACTTTAGTGCGTTGTAAATCTCCTTTTTTATTACGTTATGGCCAAAAATTTTTTTTTGTTCGGGCCCCTATTTCCTATATGGATAGTTGGATAGAAATACATAAGTACATACGTATTGCTATCCGTATAGGAAATAGGGGCCCTGACAAAAAAACATTTTTTGGCCATAATGACGTTGACTAATACCTAGGTACATTATGAGTAATAGCTATTACTAATGCACCCGTATCGTTCAATACATTTTTATTATTGTGTTTGGAACCGCATCTTCAGGGTCCGCTCGCTAAAAATATTCCATTATCTTATCAACCTACGAGTATATCCGTGTCCAAACAAAAACAAAATTACTCATGACAAACAGATTCGGATATATTATTGTCTTTCATAATTAGTTCTTGTCCAAATCTGCCATGGGCCATGATGCATGATAGATCGCATAGTGTTTAAAACGAGTACACTCATCTTTTTAATTGTGTCTCTTAGCTAAAATAATTAAATATTAAACGAACTTTCCTGTAAGTGAAGTTCTATCCGAATTATACGAAACACGAAGACTTCATCCGAAGAAAGTTTTACCCTAGGTAAACTTTTGGTATTAGAGTAGATTTACAAGAAAAATACAAATTTTTGCACGTACATAGTTATATAACTTACTAAAGCAAACAACAAAACAAAGTAACTAATCGATTCTTTAGTACTTTCAAATTACGATCATTTGCTCCCTAATGAACGAGAACTGTTTGATTTGGTCTAATTAAACCTATAAAAAGTCTATAAAGTATTACCTATTCGCATTTTTTCACCGTGACTGTTTGTCGTCGCTTCGCCAAATTATCGGACACAATATTCGAGTATAACGTAGTACATATTATCATGATTATATAGATATATTATAGGGACTTATTTACCTTTTTGTGGCAAGCAGAAAGTAGTTCATTACTGTAAAATGCACTGATCTGCATCTACATGACAACCTAAGAAAATCGTTATAAAGCCATCCTTTATCTAATATTTATATGCAATTTTTATTTTTATAAATATACCTATAAAAGAATTGAGTGACTGATTGACTGACTGACTGGTCTATCAACGCACTGCCTAAGCCGCTGGACGGATTGGGTTGAAATTTGAAACACAGCTAGGTTTTATGACGTAGACCTCCGATAAGAAAGGATTTTGTCTCGCGGGTAAAGCCGCGTGTATAAGCTAGTATGAAATATAGCATAATATTATTCATACTAATGTATTTTCAATTAATATAACCTATAATATCTCTAAATCACGTTACTAATCACTCTAAAGATCGTGCTGGCTGCATGGTGCCTCGATGGATTTCAATCCTTAGCAAAATACTTTACAATAATTTAACTTGAACCTACATTAAAGTTAGAGTTTTCTTTTAATTTTAAGGTCGCGATATATTTCTTATCTAATGTTAGGCCCCTAAAAATAAAAATGTAGGTAGGTACACCAGTATTTGGTCACGCGTCGCCTAACATCGTTAAAAGACACATCGTTATACCCTACTATGTACCTAAGTACCACCTGCGACCTGCATGTAAATAATATACTACATGCAAGGGCATCGTAATGGTTGAATGCTCACAGAACCGACTCTACTCAGATGTCGGCAGTTCTGACGAGTTATGACTCGTCAGACGAGCACTATCATAGAGATGGTAATCCATTCATCGGCAATTTACCTATCCCCTTACTTTACAACGGGGGCTAGTAGATATAGCAATATTTCGACCCATTGGGATCGATTGTGTTCACCCCTTTTCATTACCCAAGAAAAATAAGATACGCATCATCCCCCACGCCGGGGGTCGGGGGGCGGTATGTGGGACTCTCCGAAGATGGGCGCGGCGGTGATACCCAATACCCACTTAAAAACCTGGGGGTGTTCCTGCGGGACACCATAGTGCCGGGGCAGCGGGTACGCCGAAGCCTCATCCGCGGCCCAGACGGCGTGTTGTATTCACCGCTACCTTAAATTCTTTACTCTTTCAAAAAGTGACTAAAAAAAGTAATTTGTCCACTTAGTTTTAGTAATGATGTAGGTAACAAGGGCAACAAAGTTTCAGCTCTGGAATTATTATTAATAAGTAATCAATTGAAACCAATTCCGATTGCAATCTTCGGACTTTGAACTGTACTTATGCCTTATAAACTCGCGGAATTAGAATCATTTCTTTAAACACTCACATGACTCCAGTAGGTAGAGTTCACTCTTAAATCACACGTCATTTCTAAACTTCTGGAACATTTTGTTTGGCTATTAAATGCAAGTTAAAACTGGTGGAAGTCTAGTATTTAAGCTGGTTTATGTCAGTCAGTAGCATTTTATAGTGAGTCGAGACGAGTGTTTGTGCACATAAGATGCAGACCACATACTATTAAAGTAAATTCAGATAGTGCAATACTCTGAAGAGAGAATGAGTTCAATGATATTTATAATTAGTATGATATACTAAAACAACAATCTCTAAACTAGCAAATAGAATAGAAAACACTTTATTACAAACCAAAAATATACGAAGATACTGACTGAGATAAAAAATATTTAAAACCGGGAAATCAATCAGCGAACGGCAAAAATGGACGAGTGAACGTGATTGGTATCTGCTTTCATTACAATAATCTGTGATCTAGACTATCCACGGTTCCGCGCCACTAGAATAACAAACAGAAAACGATTCTTTTTACTGACATTGGGAAAACTACCGCTTACTGAGAACTATGTAATCGTGCGCACAAGGTGTGTTACATTTCATAACAAATGTTACTGATTCTAATAAAATATAGGTACATATCTAGCTTTTCTTGACGATTTCTTGAATAATGAATAATTTCCCGTTTCAACGAGATAAAGACTGACGCCACGCCATAGGCACATAGTAGCAATCACTATAATAAAATTATAAAATAAAATAAATAAAAATAAAAAGCATTCACTATACGCCGACTAAAATAAAGCTTCCTAAAAAGACAGCTATAAACCTTATAAAGCTTTGAGTCAAAACTCAAGTAGTACCTACTTATTTATCTACCTACTGAATGAGATTAATGTTTTTTTACCACTTAATAATTGTTCTATAGTTTCGGATGGACTCTCCAACTTTTTCGTCCAACACTCTAGACTCTAGTACGCCGATTAGTGAAAACCCACATTGATTGACGTAATTATACAAAAAATTACTTTGACCTATTATATTAGAGTTCAAACTATTTTTAATTACACCTGACGTTAGGGAAATTGGCAATAATTATCCCATGCATAGAGCGTGGCCGCCTACGAATATTCCTTAGTTTGTGAGTGTGTGTGTGTGTGAGTCAGTATGTTTGTTACATCTTCACGCCTAAACGAGCGGACCGATTGAGCTCAAATTTGGTATAGAGATAGCTTAGACCCTGGAATAACACATATTATGCTACAGTATAGCGGTTAAAACCACTGGGCGCAGCTATTAGCTTACATAATACACGGTATAGGTATTATCTTTTTACCATGGCCTAAAGCTGCCACATCACCTTGAGCAAATGTCCGCTTATAAAAAGGATTTTTTTAATATTTTGTCTGTTGACACTGCGCGAAAATTTCACCTCTAGGTCACCTATGTCTCTCTAATCTCTACTAAACGTGAGATCATTACGAATTTCTATTTTCTATTGATCTTGGATGACAAAACATTTTAATTTATGTTAAAAGAAAGTGGTTTCGAAGGTGTTTAGAGTGTTTACGCGAATTTCACTCCGTCATAGCGTACGGACGGGTTAGGTAAAGGCGATAACATAGATTAGTTTTAAGTTAAGATCGGTCATTATATATTATTTTTTTGTATAAAAACCGGCATTGTCAATGAAGATACACATTGCGTATTGCCGAAAGTAAAACTAGATTTTTTGTCGTGTCTTCGCTCTCTACTCTGCTCTACTTAATCTTTTTCGAGGAAAAGGTTTACTAAATCTAAGTTAAAAATAATGATTTTTCACGAGGTAATAATTCACACTAGCTATGGAGCATTTGAATGAATAAAAACCATTTATTAGAACAATATAATTTTACTCGCTTTAAAATTCGTTATGGGGTTTTTGCAATGGCGGATTTAACGTGTGTGTAGTGAGTATATTTTAAACTGGATTCGAGCACTTGGATTTTCTGTAGATCGGCATGTGGCCGATCTGTGGTTATTAAAAGGGTTCTTAACTGCTGTAGTAGTTATAATATTGTTAGTTTGTTTTTCTCAATAAAGGTATTTGTCACTAAAAAAATTAAACTACGTTGATTTCAAATTATAGCGTTCCCCTTTAATATTTATTCTGTGACAGGCTGCCTACATTCTACATGCGATGTGTTTTGAATTCTAATGAGCTAACGTTACGTCTTCATAACTAACTGTTCTTAACCTGCATTAATTAAATATGTGTTGCGTGAATACCATTAGGATCTTCATTGAATAATGATGTGTGAATATATCACTGCCTGTTACGTTGCTTGGCAAATCATTTTTATTAGTATTTTTTACGTGGCAAATGCCTTTATTGAGAAAAAAAAACTACAGCTACTACAGCAGTAAAGAAAACTTTCATCAACCAAAGTTTACACGCCAACCTACATGCTTATTGCTGTTTTAAATAGAATCGAGCTTGTCAAAAAAGTAGAATAGCATAGTAAGGAATTTTTACCTTTTTCCAAATATCTACTATTCACATCCCGAAAATATGGCATCTGCAATCTTTACAGTAAGGGTTATGTGGGACTCCCCGTGCAGGGCGACTGCACACTTCATGGCCACGGGTCATATACAAGAGAGATATATACCGCGCTTAGGTCATTTTTTGTATGAAAACAAAGTCACCAAAACATGGTGGGGTGCGGGGGATGGGTGGCTAGATTTGATTGGCTCGTTCAAGGTGACGTCACAGTTACGCCACAGATTAGGTAATAGTTAGAGGCATAACATGACTTTCTAGTGATGTGGTAAAGTCGCTATATCGTATCGATAAGAAAATATAAGTTACTGTTATTCTTAAGTTTAATGAGAAAGTTCGTTGTATTGTATACGAGAGATATTTTAATATAACTTCAATTATTGTTTTATTATAGCTTAAATGTTTTCTCATTTCTATTACCTCCCAAAGTACCCGAATAAACATTTTATATATATATATATATTTTTTTTTTTTTTTAATTATTTGGTTCACAAATTGGGTGTAGCCCAGAACAAAATTTACAATAATTAATACCATATATAAAGTAAAGGCTCATCCTAAGTACAGTGAACATATGGTTTCACTAAAATATAAATAGGTCCATCGCTCGCATAAAATTTTTAGTCCTAATTTTAAAAAATTATGCGTGCGAATACGCACCCTATAAGAATAAATAATAAATGTTAGATAGCGAATTATTTGTTTTTAAATTAGTGACAAATTTAACATTACGTATTTTAAAAGCTTCGTTACACTTCTCTTATTATAAGCTTCATAATAACCATTCATGAATTAAATACCAGTAACCCTGTATAATATTAAACCCCGATAATTTTGGTACCTTAATATACCTAATACCTACCTACTTCAAAAATTTCAATAACATTTTTGTCGATAAAATTTGTGGTGTAAATTTAAATTTGTGTCTTATCACTAGTTTATCCGGGCGTAAGAGAGAACGAGATAATGTTATACAAATTTACCAAGAAAGAATGAGACGAAAAGAAACTTGGCCATTTTTATATTGCATTTTATGTTAAACATTTTTCAATGATTATTATCGGAATAATAACTTGCCTGTGTAATAAGATTTCGTCTTTTGCGTAACTGAATGTAGCGCTAGTCTTTCCGCGCCTTTTTATTGAACAATACGGCATTTAGGGCATGTAATATCGGATGATTTTCGATTCCGGAACTGAGTTACGATACTACTGGTTCGATTCCGGGATTCCGGAACTGGTTCCGGAATTAGAAAAAAGTATAGGAAATTAAAAAAAAAACAATAAATAGGCATTTCAGTGTTTATTTAAATCAAATCTTTATTAAAAAACTAAATAAGTCGACAAAACTCTTGACTGAGATCAATTAAACAGCCTTCTATTAGGTTTTTTTAATAAATTTAATAAATTTAACAAAAAATAATCAACTTTTCAATCTCCTCTTCTTCTTAGCGTATATCCCGGCTAATAGCCAGGGTCCGCTTTCCGACTTCTTTCTCTCCACTTTGCTCGGTCTTCAGCATCTTCCACGTTGAGTTCATTGGCTCTCATGTCGTCCCTTACGAGGTTAAGCCAGCGCCGTTTCGGCCTACCGCGAGGTCTTGCCCCTGTGACATTAAGGTCTAAGCACCTGTTTCCTACATACTCCGCTGGTCTACGTAAGACATGACCGTACCATCTCAGGCGACTCTCCTGGAGCTTATCCGCAACGTCACGTACGTGAAGACAGCCACGGATGTGCTCGTTACGGATACGATCTCGTCTCGTAACGTCACACATCCATCGCAACATTTTCATTTCCGTGACGTGGAGCTCTTGGACATGTCGCTGCAGGGTAGGCCACGTCTCACTACCGTATAGGAGAACAGGTCGGACGATGCTTTTGTAAATAAGACCTTTGAGTCTTAAGGGCATCTTTTTGTCACACAGAACACCAGTAACCTCCCGCCATTTGGCCCACGCAGCACTGATACGGGCTTTGACGTCGTGGTCTATATCTCCAGACGCATGGAGTACGGATCCTAGGTACTTAAACTTTTCCACTTTTGTGGCCTGTTCGTTCCCTATAACGATGGTCTGAGGATCCGCGTTTCCACACACCAGGTACTCCGTCTTCGCCACGTTTAGTTTGAGACCCCCGTTCTCAAGCGCGACCTTCCACTGGTTCATCTTTAGCTCCAAGCTCAAACGGTCCTCATCTATCAGTGCTATGTCGTCTGCATACATCATCACCCAAGGTGCCGGCATATAAATGTTTGCAGTGACACCATCGAGTACAACGCTGAATAGAAAAGGACTTAACGCGGAGCCTTGGTGTACGCCTACAGTGACCGGGAAAGGCTTAGTGTCGCCAACAGCGGTTCTCACTAATGACACGGACTCGGAGTACATATCCCTGACAATGTCAATATAGGCTTCCGGCACATTTTTGGATCTTAAGGCCCACCATATTACCTCTCGCGGAATACAGTCGAAAGCCTTCTGCAAGTCGAGGAACGCAACGTGCAAAGTTTTACTGCGCTCTCTGTAGGCTTCGGACAGTATTCTGAGGGCAAATATAGGGTCCACAGTTCCAAAACCGGGCCGAAAGCCAAATTGGCTTTCAGAGATGGTGCACACTTGCCGTAGGCGACATTCAATTATGCGTTCGAAGAGTTTCATGGTGTGGCACATGACCTTAATACCGCGGTAGCTTCCAAATTCTTGCACGCTACCTTTCCCTTTGTATACAGGAGTAATAAAACTACTCCTCCAAATATTAGGCATTTTCTTGGTGGTAAGTATGCGGTTAAAAAGGTCAGTAAGTAGAGCAACACCATGAGGACCCATCGATTTCCACGCTTCAATAGGGATGTCATCGGGGCCTACGGCTTTCCGGTTCTTCATGCGGCGAAGATTTTTGAGCACCTCCCCTGGTTGTATGGCGGTAACAATGTCTAGGTTAGGAGGCGAATCGGTAGAGATCGAGTGGCTGTTGTTTCAATAAAAAAACCAAATGCCAAGAAAATTTTAATAGAGAGGCTATTATTTAAGTCTTGTTTGTCGTTTAAATCTAGTTTTTTTAAATAAAAAAACCAAATGCCAAGAAGATTAGATACAAAGATTTATAAGTGCACGAGCAGCTTGTTGCGAGCGCCAAAAATTTTATAAATCTAACTACGAAAGGAGTGCGTCTACTGCACTCTGAGACTCTGAGCAAGGAACTTGACTCGGACTGAAAAAGCGGAACCACGTTGGTTAAAAGCGGAAAGCGGATCCATTGTCAAAAAGGCGATGTAATAAGCGGAAAAGCGATATGATCTGGCAACACTGGGCGCTGCACTAGCGCCGCTGATTGGTTGGCGAAATGGCGAACGAAACGTTAGCGTCGATGGCGGCGATTTGAATTTAAACTTCGCGCGCGGTTCGGTAGCTTTCGCAAGAGAGTACAAGTATGCAAATTTTATTATTGTGGTAAAATAAGTAGTAAAGTAATAAGTAGTAGAATGAGTATCGGATGGCGATATTTACTTCAGTTCCGGAATTGTAATATTGTAAAAAATCATCCGAAATTCCGGAGTTACGAAATCTCGGAATTCCGGGATCCATGCCCTAACGGCATTTTTATTAATTATTTTTCATTAAGTATGTGAATGTCACGCTGTCAATGTCGGCCGTGGAATGAACACGAAAAAGAGGCGGAGCGACGAGCTTATGTTGATTCAGGCATATGACTTGGCGACTGTTACCTCATTTTAGCTTCCATCTCTAGCTTTATGATCTGTGCCACGGGTACACCCACTAAAACGACCCAGCGGCACTCTCACACTCTCACATCATCTTTGCAATGGAGGACTGACTGGCAGAGTCATCCAGTCACGCTGTAGAGGCCTCTAGTCACTTGCAAAACTAACCATTTCATTAACAATACTCAATGTCCGATTGAACGAATATCCTGCGAATGGCAAAATGTGAGACTATCACAATGGCCTGTGGTTTAACATTAGTGAATGAAGCGTGGTGCCGTTGTTAACTAACAATATGTCACCACAATCAGGGAAATTGGGCGTGACAGCACCTACTGTGGAACTTGAACAATACCAAGGTCGGACGTGCCAACTATTTTGTGGTGCTAACTACGTTGGCGCGAAACCCCAAAGTAAGTTCTGGCCTCCGATATTAAAAGCTCTAGATGGTCTTGTCATGGCCCTTCCTGCCAGTTTTGCTCCTTCAGGGCTCGCACATCCATTTCCACCTCATATTTCTAGCGGGACCTGGGACGACTAACAGGTCTACCATTACATACGCTCTTTTCATGCCACGATCCTCTCCTGTTCTTGTTCGCCTTGACTCGCGAGTTACATAAAATCCCTGCGGATCAGACCAACCTTTTTGGCTTCTTATCAAAATGAATTTGGAAAGACTTAATATAGAGAACATGTTGCCAGTCTCGCACCCGTCCGTAGGAAGGACCTGCGAGAGCGAGGTCGACTAAATATATTAGAACAAATCGTTCCTCACAGAGTCTTTAAATCGCATGGTCTTAGGGAATTTATAAGCTCAGCACTGGGCACCATCATACCTATTCCGATCCTTCTGTATAAAATATTGTACTTCGTCGCGGTAGAGTGAAGATCTGCCCTGCAGGTCAAGGATGTCCGCTAGATAAGTACAGATCCATTGAACATTATTCTAAACATTAACCATTTACATTTATCGTCGGATATTACCTAGATCCGATTTGACCATTATGTTATTTGCTGTTGTTATCAGTAAATTGTTATGCTCGGCTAATGTAATAAAATTTGCCATTGTTACAGAAAATGTAGTATATAAATTTAATGTTTTCAATTATTGTGTGTAATTTTGTAAACTACATTTTTCATGTTATCATTAGGCCTCAACCTATCCAACTTAACCAACCAGCTCTTCAACATTAAAGGTTGTCCACTACTGATTGTACAAGAAAGATCAAATCTTGAAGAAATTCAATGTATTAGATTACCTCAACGCAACGTGGCGATGAGCACGTGGCCAAAGCAATTTGATGAAATTCATGATCTATGATGTCATTAACATTAAATTAATGACTAATTATATAATATAGGTATTTGAATCCGTAGAATTCCCAACCAACTGGCCTTATTATGTAATTTAAAACGATCATTTGGCAACAATAACTGCTATTGGAACAGTTGTGACAAGTTGACGCATCTATTCGTATAATGTACCTACGTAGATATATTATGTACTTACAGGTTCTCTATGGTCTAGGTTCATTGTAGCTATGTACTTGCCCGCTTTGGAAGGTGTTGGTCAATCACCCTTCGGCTAGGCTTACGTCTTGAAGACCTGCTGCTTTCAAGGCCAGGCCGGTCTTCTTGCATGTTTGAATTTTGCTCGAAACTTCTTATTATGGAATTAACCTATATATTGTGTTGCAAGGGATAAACAAATTAATTTTTGATTCTTTCTTTCCAGATACAAACGGCACTTACCTAAACGGTTTCCCGTCGAAGTCGGAGAGCGATACGAGCAGCGCTAACGAGCGAGGATGGCAGCGCGACGTGGCGAGGCGAGCTCGAGCCTGCTGCTCCGCCAAGACATTGCTGCGACGTGTGCCCATTTTGGAGTGGCTGCCCAAGTACTCGCTCAAGAGTGGCCTAGCTGATGTCATTGCTGGTAAGCAACTGCTAGATAAACTATGACATATTATGGTCGCTACGACGTGGCGAGGCGAGCTCGAGCCTGCTGCTCCACCAAGACCTTACTACGACGTGTGCCCATACTGGACTGGATGCCCAAGTAGATACCTACTCGCTCTAAAGCAATAACCAGCAATAACATCAGCCAGGCCAGGCTGATGTTATTGCTGGTAGTTTATATTTCTAGACCATGGAATCATGATGATTTCAAACACAATGTAAATTGTTACAATGAATAAAGAATACTGAATACTGATCATTGTAACGTAACGCGACGAGCGTGAGCCTGCTTCTCCGTCAAGACCCTGCCTCGATGCGTGCCTACAATTACTCGATAGTCGCTCAAGAGTAGCTCGATGCGGTAACAGTTCCATACAAGCTTGTAGAACTTGTACCGCGCTGTACCAGGCGAAACCGCGCGGCTAACAAAATTTTTTGTCACTGACATAATTTCGATAAAAATGCAATTTCTGTAAGCAAACTTCTTATAGGTAACACCTAACGATTAGTTCGTTGACCTGGCATATTTCAACAGCAATTTCATCGCTGCAGGAGCGCCTATTGCAAAATAATCGCTTTAAAAAACAGAGGACTCTGACCTGTCCGCCCTTGTGATAAGATGTAAAAAGCGAACAAAGCGCCCACAGCGCTGGTGGAGCGTGAAATAAGCTGTATTGTGCCGTCACAGGCATATTATGTAGAAATTATTATCGATTAAAATATAGATAGATACCGTGCTGTAAATTCAGGGGTATGGCTTTATGCTACAGCCGAATGGGTCAGAAACAAAATATTTCATAAGGTAATAAAGGTTAAATTTGCATGTTTGTTTGACCCAGTTCATAGAAAAGTGAATTGGGACAAGCAATAACACTGAGATTCTGAGCAGGATAACAAGGTTTCAATTATGAAAAAACGTGCGCCTTGCTCTCACTTATTGAAATCTAGCATTTGGTCGATTTAATTTTTGTAAATGCATTTGTTATATAAGTTTTATGAAGCTTCACTTTGTTAACGGAATAGCGATATCTTAATTTATCGCAATAGTGTGTACAATCTACAGCTACGCGATACTGCGTTTCACAACTTCACCCCGTTTATGATATTTATGTAGAAACAGCTGAAAACTGGACCGATTTCTAATTTACATAATTTTTACTAACTCAATAGATTTGGTAAAGAGCTGTTATCAGAGGTGGAATTAGGTCATTCCTATAGCAAAGACTGAAAAAAGGACGAAGTCAAATTACGAACGACGACGACGACGAGCGACGTCAAAATGCTGTTAATGTTATGCACACCTTTCCACTATTCTCTACGATGATGCGGCCGAAGATGGTAGCAGACTAGACCCACATGGCGGGATAATCCATCCATCCCTGGCTTTGCGTTTATGCTGAGTAATAAAATAAATCAATAAAGTACCTCCCTACAATATCACTGTAGCGCATATCCAGTAACTGCATTTGCATTTTTTTAAAATTAAATACTGCTATAAAATGTAATTCCTTTAATAAGGGTCATTTAAAGATGATTTAGAAGACAATCAATTCATTGAAGACTACTTCAGTTTTTCATGGTTTGATAAACGATGCGATGTTCATAGCGAGAAATCTAAATAAAAGCCAATTTCCTCTGACAGGTATAACAGTTGGTCTAACAGTGATCCCTCAAGCGATAGCATACGCGGGCGTGGCTGGTCTACCTCCCCAGTACGGCCTCTACTCCTCGTTCATGGCTTGCTTCGTCTACACCGTGTTCGGTTCGGTCAAGGACTCCGCCATCGGCCCTACAGCCATCGCTGCCATACTGACGAGGGAGAACCTGCACGGACTGGGCCCGGAGTTCGCTGTGCTGCTGGCTTTCTTGTCTGGCTGTGTGGAGCTGCTGATGGGGATACTGCAACTAGGTGAGTGTAATAATATACCACCACTTTCACTAGATATATGTCACTTTGGCGCTTTGCTGACTGAATAACTGGGACTGGTATCTTTTTTGCAACTTGGCAGGCGGGAGGCGTTCACGGTTGATCATCCCTAGAAATGAGACATCCCTTAGAATGCCACATCGCATTCTACATTCTACGATTTAATAGGTAGACTAAGTCCCAGATCGATGGTACAAAATAGGCCACGCTACCTTTATGAGGACCCAACTATTTTAGCTACTGTCATTCCGTAGCCTGCACCAATAAATACGACCTATCTAACTGGAACAAAAATAGCCTCAAACTAAATAAAAACATTCCTGAAATGTTCACGCACCTCGTCATATCAGTGTGTCAAGAATTGTCATAAATTCTTGCGATAAGACATTGCAAAATTGCAACAGCATTTCTTCATGAGTCATAATTCCAGGTTTCTTGATCGACTTCATCAGCGGTCCAGTATCGGTTGGCTTCACGTCAGCAGCCGCCATTATCATCGCCACCACCCAGGTTAAGGATATCCTAGGGCTTAGTTTCCCTGGTGGGAAGTTTCTACAGGTACCTATTTACTACTTACATATTTTTGTAGAAATCACTTTTTATAGCCTTAAGGTTAGTCTCTGCCCAGATATTGTCTGTTAAAGACGAATGCACCACAAATAGAAGAGTTGAGGGAGCAGAGCTTGCAACGTTTTACTGAAACATTGCAAGAATGGTTTTTAATTGGAGTTAATGAATAGACGTACATAGGATTAGATAACATAAAAGAACCTTTTTATTTTTTCTGTAGCAGTAACATATTGCGTAACTGCCATGAATTAAATATTGTCGTAAATAACAAAATAATCAAACTAGATCGAAGTTTTTATCGTTACAGTTTTTATAAGCATACCTACAGGTATAATTTAGGTTTTTTCCATCGATCAGACTTTCTAGAAACCTTGAACTTGTTGATAGAGGCAATTTTCTCGATGTTCAAGGTGTGGCGAGGGATCTACGAGCACATCGGTGAGACTCGGCTGTGGGACACCGTGCTAGGGGTGTCTTGTATCGTGGTGCTACTTCTACTAAGGGTAAGTTGTAATTTAAGTAGGTACGTACCAACTTAAATGTAACCTGCTGAAAGATGTTTATCAAGCAAAACGAGCTCGTAAATTGAGTGATGTTAAGAGATTTGACGTTAATGTTACTGTTATATTCAATGCAAAATTTTACGCAACATTGCGCTTCTCTCAGGAGACAATTTGATACCTAGCAAATTTTTTATTCTACGCTTTTTTGTTATTTGAAATGCACGTTAAACTATAGGACATGAGCCGTCTCCTGTAAGATTCATAATATGGGACAATTTATTAGATCATATTTTAAGGTCTTGCAGGTATCTCGTTAGCTTAAAAGTTTTTAAACTTGACTTTTTTATGAATTGTGTGATTTGAGCCGAAGCTTGGCCGCACAATCCAAAATAATTGACTTCACTCTGTAAAGGAAACCAGTACACTTTTAAACATTAACGATTTATGGAAAGCAATATGCGCTAATATAGGTATGGCTCTTGACAAGGGCTGCTGCAGCCTTCATATTCGGGTGCGTTTCATTTATGAAACCCCAATTTGTCTTTAACTTGCAGAAGATAAAAGATATCAAAGTGTCAACCGAGGACAGCACATCGGAACGCAGCGCCAAGCTCCGCGGCTTCGTGTCCCAAGCGCTGTGGTTCCTCGCCACCACCAGGAACATCCTCGTGGTGCTGGTGTGTGCTGCGTTAGCTTATTACTTCGACACGCAGCAGAAGGCACCTTTTGTACTCACTGGTGAGTAGGCTAGGCTAGCGTAGGGTTAGAGAAAGACGAGCTTGAAGAGTAAGTAGACAGGGAGCGAACGTTAAGCATGTCGTGTAACCGGAGCGTCCGGGAAACATGAAGAAGTTAGGTAGCGATAATACGAGTCAATTACAGAAAATTGTTACCTTTTTATACCTAAGATCCTTTGCATCTCTGTACTGCACTAGTAATAAAATAGTGAATGGCGGATAAGCAAGATAACAGAATGATTCAATTAATGAATGACATAAGATTCTTGGCACATATACCATCAGCTCTGCGCCTTGAAGGGCAGAATCAAGCCTGATAATATCCGACTTCAACCGACTCCGACTTTTCTAATCCTTTCTTTTCTAACCTAACCTAAAACTTTCTCCCCCAGGTGAAGTGAAACCAGGTCTACCAGCTATAGGCCCTCCCCCGTTCTCGGCCACGGTCGGGAACCACACCTACACCTTCGTCGAGATGACCTCCACGCTCGGCTCCGCCATATTCGTGGTGCCACTGCTCTCTATATTAGAGAACATCGCACTCGCTAAAGTTTTCTGTAAGTAAATGTATCAAAGTTTCTATGAATAACGTGAAAAGGCATTGTCTTTTTTGCATGAGAGTTTTTTATGACAAGAGTGAAAAGACAAGGAAATCATTTGCCCGATGGTAAGCTTCATTATTGCCCATATCAGACGCATTGGCCATCCATTGTTTTGTAATACTACAAAATCCTGCGCATTACTGTACATTTTTTGTGAATAAGTACCTAAGAAGACAAGCAATACGCACTCCTGATGTTAAGAGATAACGCTGCCCATAATCAGTACACAATGATGTGAAATTCTAGGTGCACTGCACCAACGCTTCTTACTCAAGAGTTATTAGATGTTAAGACTCTTTAGCCCAGTAATTTCACTAGCTACAGTGCCTCCTCCTTTACTGTCACCCTGAGCCCTGAGATATGAGTTGTTGAATCTCGACATGCCCAGTAATTTCACTGGTTATACCTGCACTTTACTCCTCTTAATGCTTGGCGAATGAATAACTAAGGCATTTCCCTTAGCAGTCTCTCCAAAACTCCTTACGACTACTACTTAACAAGACGAGGTAAAATTTCGCTTTTTTTGGTTCCTAAACGTGTAACTTATGTTTGTTACAGCTGAAGGTAAATACGTAGACGCAACGCAGGAGATGGTGGCGCTAGGCGTGTGTAACATCGCGTCGTCACTGGTGGAATCGATGCCGGTGTCCGGAGCACTGTCCCGCGGGGCAGTCAACCACGCGTCCGGCGTCGCTTCTACGGCGGGCGGCCTTTATACTGGAGCACTCGTGTTGCTCTCGTTACAGGTATCCATAATATCAAGATAATATAATAAACATGAAAGTTTGTAACAATGTATGTATGTAGAGGTATGTTACTCTTTCACGCCTAAACGGGTGGACTGATTGAGCTGAAATTTGGAATTAAGATAGCTTAGACCCTGGAATAACATATACTACTAGCCATGAGCGTAGCCAGTCATGGGTTCAGGGTGGGGCAGTCTTAAATAATAATAATATGTAACTAAGCAATAAACAAAACAGGTGGGCAAAATCATAGAACGCAGAGAAAACAACATAATCCTGAGTCCTGACTCATGAAATATGTTATGATGAGCTTATTTCAAGCGTCAAGAAAATTTGAAGAACCTTACATATCAGAGTCAGGGTGGGGCAAGTGTCTCACTCTGCCCCACCGTGGCTACGCCCATGCTACTAGCTACAGTACAATGGGTAAAGATATTTTGGTGGTATCACTATCTATCTATCCTTAGAGCTTTGATAAAGGCCTTTTGATACAAGGCTCTGTAAGGCGTAAGGAGAACGTCTGAATGTTAATACAAAGTTACCTACGATAAACAAAATTATAAAATTTAGGTAGATATTATCTACTACCTAGCCAATAAGACACATTACGACAACAATTGATATATTATGGCATTCGTAACAACTAGTATTCATATGTAAAGATCTGAAAAACATCTCACATGAGAAAATTCTTCATTGTTCTGTGGAACAAGTTCTAATCATGAACTAAGTTCTGGGAATCAAGGAACTTCCTCTAATGTTTCAGTATTTCACTCCATACTTCTTCTACATTCCGAAGGCGTCTCTGGCAGCTGTCATCATCGCAGCCGTCGTCTTCATGATGGAGCTGCACGTCTTCAAACCTATTTGGAGAACTAAAAGTAAATATTCTAAAAGTTTACTTTTTCTTTTTAAATCATATGTACCTTTTCGTGTCCTATAGAGTTACTCGTATCTATATCCCAAAGCAATCGAAATATTGCTATTTCATGCCAGTTTTCATTTTGCATTGAGGTATTTTTGTACCAAATTCTTTTGAATGCCAGAAACAGACACACAAGCTGACGGTTCGCCTAAAGGTGAGCGGTTACCGTAACACCCCTGGTATTGAATAATATACAATACAATACAAAAACTCTATATAGTGCAGAACAAGCATTTCAGACTGATTTTACCAATAATACTTATTAAGAAAACACGTGCTCGGTTCTGTTGTCATACTTCATTTGTTCCCGACATCATTGATCTTTCCACTAACTTGTCCATTATTTCCCAGAACTTGACATAATCCCAGCGGTGGTGACGTTCGCGGCGTGCCTCATGCTGCGGCTGGAGCTCGGCATAGTGATCGGCATCGCGGTCAACCTGCTGTTCTTACTGTACGCCTCCGCCAGACCTTCTGTTAAGGTCACTACAGCTATAGTGAGTATTCATAGATGTCACTTGTCTATGGCTCCCCACAGCTGGATATAATCCCAGTCAGTGGCTGGAACTCGGCATAGTGATCGGCACCGCGGTCAACCTGCTGTTCTTGCTGTACGCCTCCGCCAGACCTCCTGTTAAGGTCACTACGGCTATACTGAGTATTCATAGATGTCAGTTTCCTGCGTGCTGCTGGTGCGCGGAGGCCAAAACAACTTATTGATGAGGCAGGGGATCCAAATTAAAAGTGGAGACACTCCCTCAGGGTCGTGCCTGGTTCATAGAATGTCCATCGCTATACAAGGCGGAAACACAGCTAGTGTTATGGGCACCTTTTCACCGGAACGGATGACATAACGTTCATCAATCTTTGATGTGATTTTTTATCTTAATTTTGCATCATGAATCATGACTCATTGTTTTCCATAATTTATCAACAAGGAAATCGTGGTATTTTCTTAGGAAGCAATCTAATCGGGGAAGGAATAAATGTTAGAACCCTTCCTTTTAGTTCACCGAGAAATATACGAGTTCAATTCTAGGTTTAACAGATTCCTTAATTTGTCTGAGTGTAACATCTTCGGTTACAAAACCGAATCGATCACTTACTTTTGGATGACCCTACTCTAATGTTCTGAAACTGTTTCTAGAGATACCTACTTATGATCTCAGCGCTACGCTCATGTATCTACAATAACTTCTTATATTCCAGTCAGGATCAGGCGTAGAGCACATAGTGGCGACAGTGGATCGATCGCTCGCGTTTCCGTCGGCAGAGTTCGTCCGGCGCGCACTACGTAAGGCGGCTGGCTCCCGGCCGGGCCGCATGCCGCTTGTGATCGATGCCACGCACGTTCAGGCAGCTGACTTTACTGCTGCCAAGGTAACTAAAGAAACCTGCTGATATTTTAAAAGTCATTCTAAATTGTCAACATTTTGCTGCTGCACTCTACTGTTGCAAGATCCTTAAAATTGGATGAATGTAGAAAAAACAGCGAGATTGGTCATAAAATGACATACCTACATCATACAACACGCGCAAAGAAAACGATCAGTAGGTAATATAGGTACCTATAATATTATGTGATAGGACATCGTTGATCAGAACAATAGTAGCCCAGAAGCTAATAAAATAACTTAACATTTTTTATTACTGGGCTTTTCATTGAGATATGCGTTGTTTTCTGAACAGTCACGCCGTTTCTAAGCACAATTAAGAAAGTTCCTCCAATCAGAACTTGTTTTTTTAATGTCTGACGTAACTCGTGTTCTATTTCGCAGGGCATAAAGTCGTTGATCGAGGACTTCCACTCGCGCGACCAGCCGATAATCTTCTACAACGTGAAGCCGAGTATAGCAGCAGTGTTCCGCGGCGTGCGACCGCGACAGTTCCTGCACTGCGCGTGTCGCCGAGAACTCGATGTGTTACTTCTGCAGGCGCGGGCCCGGCATAGAGACCACGCCACATGTATGTAGCCTAAGCCACTTGGTTAAATAGCCAGTCAATTGGACTAGGCCGTTCATTATATACCGGCATGTGTTACCTCTTCGCGCCTGAAAGGCTGAACCGATAAACTGAAATCTGGTTTTTTGGTTGCTTAGAACCCTTAAAAAAAAGGGTTCAAATTCGCATGCGCGGGTGCGGACCGATCGAGTCGCTAGGGCACTTTACGGGCTAGTAGGCGAAGTGTGAATTGTTACTCATTCTGAAAAATAAATCTCAATTAGTAGCGGTGTGACTCGATGCGAATATTTTTATTGTCATCTAATAACACTGCATGTAGATGTATATTTTTATTCACTTTTTTGTACTGTTTGTTCGCAGAGCGTAAGTGGCAGATAGAAGAAGCGTGTTTGATGCAGCAACAGATCTCTAGTAGATATCTTCGTGACAGACAGTATTAGCTATACATATTGTATAATTTATACCGTAGCTATAAGTTATAGTATCAGTGTAGTGTAGTGACGAAAGTGTTGAATAAAGTGTTGGTTATTTTATAACGACGTTTTATTTACAAAATGTACAGTGTGTTACAGGTAATCGCGCATAGTCTCATTTAAAAATTATTTTAAGTTTTGAACATACCCTACTAACACGGAGTGTCCGGGGTCTTGTCTTATCTTGCTGTCAAGTCAAACTGTCTGCCCATAAATGCTCAAAAGTAGAATTTAAGGGATGACAGCAGTTGTACTCTTAACATTACTGCAAGATCCCGCACGCCGTCCGAGAAGGGTTATCGGCCTAACACTGATTGTATGTAGTCCTGTCTTGACAAGTTAAACTATCATCCTATTTATGCTCAAAAGTTGAATGTATGGGATGACAGTTCGATATGACTGCAAGACAAGACCTCAGAAATACCGTGCTAGACCAAATATTGTTTAACGCTTAAGTATGACAAAACATGGTTCATATTATTTGTACATCGAAGTCTTTGAGACACCCACTTAAGAAAGGTTAGAAAAACTAATTAATAATATAAATTGCCTGCGCCAATTTATATTATTAATTATATATAACTTGAAATAAAACAAAACATATAGATTAATCAAATGTATTCATTAAACAGCCGCGTCAGCCGCGAGCTCGTTCCGCGGTCCCCTTACAAAACGTATGTATTTGGTTACACTACATCAGATACATTCGAATGATATCACTACAACTTATTCTAACATTCACTACTCTACGCTCCCTCACTATTCAGCTAAATTATACAATCCGGCTAAATAAATTCATTTGGACTGATCTACAATGAGCCAGTAGCTTGATCCAGCAACTGGATTCCTGAATTTCCTTTCCATCTTTGTTTTTCTGGATTTTCTTTATGTTTTTTTTTCTGGTTTTTCATTAAGAGCGTATATATCGAGTGACGCTCACTCGCTCGCACTATTTAACAAATTTTGAAATATAAATTCATAGAATTAATTTATTGAAAATTCCTTGAGAACAGCCCTCCATAATATTATTGCACACATTTTAAAAGTGTTTCCAGTTTGATATATTTAAATATGGCATGAGAAGAATTTTTGAAAATTTTTACGCTCTTAAGCTTCTTTGTCAATAAAGTATTATTCTATTCTATTATAATTGATTCCAGAAGATTGGCACTGGATTAATATGAACATGTTTTTTATTCATCATAGGTTAGCATTTCACCTCGATCAGGCGTGACGTTAAGCGACAACGGCCGTAGATGGTAGCAGACTAAATCTAGAAGGCGGGATAACTCCCTTCGTGGCTTTACTGAACATCATGCCTGAATACGGTCACACGAACCGCTTGGCGACACGATTTAATTAATTCATTATAGCGACCAGTATTCCACACTTAGTCGGAAAAAATGGTATTTATCTTTAGTGTCTTCTTCTAATATATCATTTTTTTTTCAAGAAGAAGAATCTTTTATGTGTACTGATCTTAAGCAGGTAAACAGTCTGGTCCAGAACGATTGCCTGTCCAGTGCTATGATCCAGTGTCACTGGAACAAGCTACTGGTTCAATGTATATCAACCATTACGCTTGATGCATTTAGCACCACAACTCCGACAAACAATTGAGCATCAAAACATAAGTTCCCAAGTTGTTCTAGAGGTAAAGTGAGCAGTTGAATTAATGTTCCCTGAAAATGAGACCGAGCAGTCTTTGAGAAATGTTTAAGTGTTTAATTTATTTATTTAGAAGGTCTCAAATAAGGAAGACTGATGCTGTAAAAGATCGAAAGATTTGGTTGAAACTATGGAAAATTGAGTTTTATGTACAACTAGAGAAGTTACTCGTATCTAAAGCGAGCTTCTTATTCCATTTAAAATACTATGTCCGCTGCAAAGTTATTCTTTAGGACTTCGACCCGTTACTACTTACAAAATCGACACATGACAATTTTGTGTTTTTCAACGTTTGAAATTGCAAAGTTCTTACGAACAAGAGTAACTAAGGCCAGAGAGCCACAGTTGAGTGGAACACAGTATCGATGCGTTCGTCTTCTCTAGTACGTATTAAATATAACTCAATGGTATAGATATAAGATTGTTTAGTCACTGAGTGGGAATAAAAATGAACACTATAATCATGTACTCGTACATATTTGGCATTACATACATTCAGTACAAAATTCACTAACATACGATATGACACATTAATTAAATCTAAAATAAACATTTGCACTTCGCACCTAAACGTCAACAATTTAAAAATAATTATATGAAAAAAATAATCACAAAATTAAACTAAATAGGATAATATCGAGTTAGTTACAGTAGACTAGCACTAACCCAAAAAAATAAGCACATTTTTCTATAAAATTTGTTAAATTAATTAATTTTTGTTGTCAAGATCACTGAAGTATTTAAAATTTAAATTAAAAAAGGTATAATTAATTAACAAATTCTAGATTAGGGCGTGTGCTACGATGTGTAAGCGCACGCGACGGGTTCCCGCCTCGCGGTTTTTTTTATTGAAATTTTATTAAAAGTACCTAAGATCTATTAGCTCACTCAATGTAGCACACACCCTTATTATCACCATGGAAACATCCATTGAGAGTATTTCATAATTTAAAGTAAAGATCATTCCACTTGTGACAATAATTACAACTAAGATATACTGCGGTACAATACATAGTATATAATATAGTGAGTTTGGCAAATAGTCCGCATCACGTACTTACTCGTTATACTTATAATTATTGAGTACTCGGTACATGTGTACTCGATAACGCTAAGGCACAAAATAAATACGCACAGAAAGCCGGTTCGAGCAAGCATTTAAATCATATTTACTGTGGATTAATCTTTGACCACAATCTCGCGTGATCTTAAGCGATAATGCGGGTAAAGACAGAATCTTAAAGTGAAATAAGTCCGTCCCTGGCTTAACCAAATATCGAACCAAAGTGGGCACAATGACCGCTTATCGACACGGTTCTGCCCACTGGGATGTACCTAGCTATGGTTAATATATAGCACTTTCGTTAGTTCGAGTTGGAAAACTCAAAACATCGTCACATTTTAATGGAATGCGCGTCTGATAGAGACATTGAATTGCATTGAAATATCCTTTTAAATCACGAGTGTGTATGTGCTTAAATTCTTTCTCGGAGTGTATGAAACCAGCCTTCTACAAGTATTTATTTTGTGGTAAATATTTTTGTAACTTTTATAGTTAAATATAAATGCAATAACTCGTCGTGATGTGAGCGAACGAGTGGAAACTTATCTACTACACTACACCATTGCACATTACATAATGATGTAATTAAATATACAATGTCCAATGGTGTAGTCAATCGCTTTTCAACCTTCTGTCTTTTATAAATGGAACATAGACGTATGAAAAAGCGATACCAATACATACTAACTATAATATATTATTACAACTAGAAATTAACGTAAATCAATCTCTTAGATTCAGAAATTAAACAGTTTTGTGCGGATCAATGGCCGCCGATCGATAAAAACATATCAAATAACTATATAAAATGATTTAAAGCCAAAAATACCGACATGTCGGTTGTAAATCTATATGTTGAGCCGAAGGAAACATCGAGATGTTCAAAACAGTCGAAAAGGGGCAGTTACTGTGACTGAGTTACTTTTATTTACATTAGAATTTTAATTATTTTATTTATACAGACTATGTTACAGGCAGGTGCCGTCCAATGATTAACTAGTAATAAAAATAATAATGAAAATAAATTCGATTAATGGTATTTTGTACAAAAATAGTTCACAAAATGAGAAAATAGTTTTATAAACAAGTAAAGAGTTAATGAAAACTCTTTGTTACATATTAACGTACAAAAATTACCGTGACTGCACATAATGTGACTTTATGTTGACACAAGTAGCTTTTGTTAAACCAGCGCCGTGTGTTTCACTGTACATACGCAAAAAATAAAATGAAAATGTTCAAAGCTGAGACAGTTCCAATTCGGCGGCATAGTGGATGTTCATGTGCTTTTTTATAATTGTCTTGTTTTTTATGATTTTATTATAATTGTCTTGTTTTTTATGTTTTTATTATAATTGTCTTGTTTTTTTTTAAATGTTTTTATAAGCCGATGAATAAATGTGTTTCTTTTTTTCTTTCTTTATTTCGTTACGCTGTTAAGCGATTTCATTAAGAATCAACTTGCATTTTTTTTAGACGGCGTTGCCTTTTACTATAATCTGTATAAATAGCATTACGTACAATACGCTATATCTATGGAATAGTGTGATGTAGAATACATTAAGTCTAAGAATTGTAAAGTATTTTGAACCTTATCCTAGAAAGATTAAAGTTTGTTTTTCTTATATTTAAATGCCATATTTTTATGGGCAAGTATACTCGTAGCCTTGGATAATATAGAAAATATAAAGGGGATCTTTTAGCCACTTTATAAACAGTATTTTTAATTTTTATCATTAAAAATAATAATAAAAATTAATAAGATATAGATGTGTACATACTTTAAAATTACTAAAAGTGTACGTACACAATTCATAACGTACACCTAAAAAAAAGTTAAAATATCCAGCGTACCTACGTAGGTAAATTAATGATACGTTAATTTAGTTACATAAATGAAGTTTAAATATCATCAACAAAACATTAAATATTTAGTTAATTTTTCATAAAAAATATCGGTTATAAAAATAAACTTTTTAAGGTTCAAATAATAAAAATAAATTCCCGCCACCTTTATATAACCCCGAATTGTTTATAAAGCGGCTAAATCCTACAATTCATATAACATCTGTTATCAAGTGTGTGTGTTTGTCTGTGTGTGCGAATGTTCGCGTCAGTATTTCACCATGTCCTCCTCCAATTCAGTTAGAGCGACTTTACTGTCTATCGCTGAAATTATAAAAAATACTATTAATTACATTAAATAATATTAATATTATAATTTTTTATTATTTTAAAACTATACTAGGTGTGCCCAGAGGTTTTACCAGCTACATTAATATGTGTTATTCCAGAGTAATTATTGGATTTGAGATGTTACTTTACAGATAACCATGATAATCATTCTATAGGGGTGCGAACAAAACAATTTTTTGACCACAATGTGGATTATTAAAATATATTGGACACTATTTTTATTAGTAAATCAAAACGTGTGATTTACAACTCACAGCGGCTAATAGTCGCTGAACCTCTGTCTCGCTCGCACGATATAACAAATTGTCAAATAACAATTGATAAAATTTACTTTTTACAAATGTGTTAAATTGAAAATTTAGCTCATATTTTTATACAATACGAGCGAGACAGAGGCCCAGCGACTATTAACCCCTTAAGTGAGACGTCACTTGTGTCGATCACTTGAATCGATACAAACCTGTTAATATTTGGTTAATTGTTCATATTTGATATGTTTTAATCTCAAGATTAACACATAGGATTGATGAAAGCCTTAGGGCACAAAAAATATGAAATATAAAAAGTAATAGAATAATTGTCTACCAAGGTGTTAATGTGTCGTGTATTAATACATAAAAACAAATAAAAATCAATAATACAATGTTCAAGTGTTAGTAGATAATGAAATGTAGTAAATGAAGAGTAGCAAACAAAAATAGCACTTAAACCAACATGGTAAGGTAGCAAATACTACGAAGATCACCACAATACTTTAAGGCACTTTACAACAACTATTGCAACAAGCTGTTTTATATACTGAATAGCTGCGCCCAATGTTTTAGCGGAATCTGCTGTACTATTACAGTATAGCTACGCCTTTATGTTATTGCAGGTTCTAAGCTATCTTTATATAAATTTTCGTCTAAATCAGTCCACCCGTTTAGGCGTGAAAGAGTAACAAACACACATCCATACATTCTTACAAATATTCGCGTTTATAATATAAGTAGTACTCGTATCTTAATGCAATAGCTACATCGAACAGGCCTTAAATTGGCAAGCTACGCTAATTGAAGTTCGCCAGTGGTCACAGATATACATAACACTACCTAATATTATAAAAGCGAAAGTTTGTGTGTAAGTGTGTGTATGTTTGTTACTTTTTCACGCTTAAGGTGAACCGAACCGATTGAGTTTAAATTTGGTATAGAGATAGCTTAGACCCTGGAATAACACATAGGCTACACACAGCGGGTACAACCTTTGGGCGCAGCTAGTTATATATACATAATATAAAAGTTGCCAGTCCCAATTGCTGCAATAGTTGCTTCGACAAAGCGCTTTAACAACACACATTCTGACGTCACAAGGATGAACACAAAAGTACAGTCACGAACAAAATCACACTATTTTCAAATAAGTACCTAATTGTGTGACTAAGTGACTAATCATCGTAGTCATAGTCATCATAATCAATGTACCGTCTCCACGCCGGGTAGCTTATGTACGCTCGAGGGAAAATACTGTTAGAAATGTGTTATTGTATTATAATTATGTTTTGTGTTCGACAGTACAGTCAGTAGTAGAAATTAGTTAATTAGTGCTGTTGTTATTGACAAAATATTAGTGCTGGGAGAATAACATTAGTAGATATTTTTTACGGTAAACAGTTTTTTACTTGTCCTATCGTTTGATACCCATGTTGAGGTAATTGTAAAAAATATGAAAGTCGCCATTTTGTAGCTGCGGCCATCTTGGATTTACAATAATACAGAAATGTACTAAATTAAATTGTCATTGTGTGTTCTAAATATTAGATCAATTTATCATCAGTAAGATTAAGTACTAGATTTGGCCCAAACAAAAGATTAAACATTTTTGCATCTACAAAATAAACTCAGAAACAATAATTAAACTCATTTTAAACTTTAAAAAATCAACTACATTTAAAAAAAAAAAAACAAATTCTGTTAAAATTTAACTTTACATACCACATGCATTATCAAGAAATGATATAATTAGAAAAAGAAACCTTTGCCCACTGTGAGTAACAGAATAGAAAAGTTAAAGATTTAGTAGTAAGTGCATGCAGTGAATGTGTGCACAGTGCATTATACGGGACATGAAAAATGAACACAAATTCAAAAGTTTATCATTGAAGTCTAAGCTTGTAGAAGAATTTAGTCGATTAAGACAAAACCAGCTAGAAAAAAAACCTCTGGTCGTGGCAACTAACCCAGTTGGCTTATCGCATAATAAATAATACACCCTGCCAATGTTAAGCCTACTACATAAAACGGGTGTAACTATTTTGCCTATGTTTTACAGTGGGATAAAGGCCAAAGATTTTTCACTTTGTGTCGCGCAGAAAAGACAAAGAATTAGGCCCATCAGTTTAGATGAGAGAAATGGGAGAATATTTTTTGGCCTGATTGGCGTGGTTTTTTAATTTAATTTATTTACCACTCATTTTTGTTCTCAATTTTTGTTTAGTCCGTACTGTCCCACTGCTGGGCAAAGACCTCCCCAAAGTATCTCTTTCCTGCGCCACCTCGGCCCACCCGATCTGATGCGCGTCCAAATCATCTCGCCATCATTTCCTAGGCTAGAGATCTTTGCCCAGCGGTCGGGCTGCATACGACTAACGTGACCCGCCCATTCCCATAAATAAATAAATAAAAAGCCATTCATAGCCCAATTTAAGAATAGAATATGGATATTTACATCATTTTATGATACATACGATTAGTGTTCAAATTTCATGTCCCGTTATTAATATCATAGTGTAGTATTGTGTAGTAATACATACTTAGGTCCGGGATAGTAGTATGGTGGAGGTCGCTCGTACTCAGTGGGTCCGTGGTAGCGCGGCGGCCCTTCTTCCCAGTGCCTGCAATGTTCCCTCACCGTACACACACAAGCTGAATCACACCTTTACCATAGTCTAATTATAGCAAGTGGGCCGACTGACTGTGCTTAAAAAAATATATAAAAGAGCGTAGGATTGACACATCGATGGTCATACGTTGACAACTCGTATTTCAATTTTTGGAAACTACCGTGAGTGTTATCCATAATTATAAATACGACACGGCGGAAGACCGTGGTTGAGACATATCTCAACGAATAATTACGTGAGTACAGCCGTGTCGCATTTATAACTCGTATTTCTCTATACTCATACTGTCTGTTATATTTTATGCAAATTACGAGATATCAATTGAAGAGCCCGAAACTTGTTTTTTTTTTCATGTAATGTGCAACTCATTACTAACTTCTTTTGCATTGAAGTCATATTTTCTTTTTTCTCATGGCATTCTGCAAGGTAGCTGTACTACCGAGCTAGTATATTGTGACAATAGATTGAGATTTTATGTGTAAGTGTACGTATAAGGCACCGCGCACATACAATCGTGTACCTTTGTTCACTGTCGGCCTGCTTGCTATATTTTACTATGTCTTAACCGTATACACGTAAAACATATATTGCTTTGTGACTTGAGGCACTTGAGACTTTTTGTTTGGTCACTATGAATAATGTAAAGCTATAACATCTGCTCGTTTCAGTAGCAGTGTTATAATATGTATTCGATAGGTATGAAGTACTCAACACTGAAATAATGCATGAAAAGTAGGTCTTTATGTTTATGTCCTTATATATAATTTTTAATAACATGGCTGAACCTACATATTTATTTGTCTGTAACTAGAGAGACAGGCTTGACTTTGAGTGTTTTTTTTTTCTTTTTGCCACCATCACCATAGAAATATAACGAAGTATTACAAAAGTTTTGTATGCGTGTGCGTTCATGCGTGTATTTAGTGCGAGCACAGTTTCATGCACGTTTTATTAAATTATTGTAGTATAAATATGATAAGTGTACCTACGTCTGTTGGAAAACGTGTGGAAATTAAATCGGACTAAATATCATTCAATATAGTGTTAGAAAAAAAGGTCATCATGAGGACCCACGATTCATAATAATTACTCGCAATCTGGGTATAATAAGTTCGCTCTTACATTGGGCGACAGCGACTATGTAAGAAATCGCTGCGTAGTCGGCACGACATCGCGAACTTTCGTCGCCTTTCGTTATCCGCTCGAAAGTCGCTGTTGCCCAAAGCACACCTTATCCGAAATGTGCCCGAATAGCTATATATCCTATACTGTAATTATACTGTACTATGTGTATGTACTTAAGCGTATATGTATAATGCGTATTTGTAAGTGTGAATTTGTTATATGTATGTAAGAGTGTAGTTATGTGTGTGTGTGTGTATATACTCACTTGGGCGCCATATCATTATATCTGCGCGCGTGGTGTGCGTCGAGAGGCGGCGCCACCTCCCGGTCGTGGGGGCCCGCGCTCCGGGCGGCCCCGGCGCCGCTCGTCGTCTCCCCCTCGCGGGGCCCGCGAGCTCGCCCGGACCGCTTCTCTGCCTTGTAGGCGCTACACACACAAGTAATATTACTATACGAGATATATACACCAAGAAATGACTCACTAAAGATTGGCTACTTTACTTATTAACGTTACTTCCAGTAGCTTTACCGAGGAAGATAAGGGCATTGATTCATAACTGTAAAACATCTAGTTCAATTAGTAAAAAATCCATAGTTTATTTTGCAAACTTTAAAAAAATATGTGTAATTAGTAATTACACATATACTATCAGCTGCATTTCCTGGTCAACTTTATAATTTTTCACAAATTTTAATTTTATTTCTTGTGCATGTTACTTGTATAATAGCACCATATTCATGCAGGTCTTTTTTGAACGAATCGTCTGTTCTTATTTAAAGAGTTGAACTAGATGTTTTCCTGGGACTTTTCTATAGTATAACATACCTATTAAACTGTTATTTAGATCATGTAGTAATATGTAAAAATTAGTAGAGATTATTATGAAAAGCAGACTCAAAAATGAAATAAGTATTAATCATTTCACTGTTAAAAATACAGATGAGACTAAGAATGTGAGTCATTTCTCTAGTTACACATTAAACACAATAAAATCTAAAAGCTCAAGTAAATCTACTTCAACCCATTACTAGTTAAACAGAAAGACAGATCGAAACCACTCGAAATGTATTTATTAGCAACAAAATGGATACATGCTAAAGCACCTCGATTCATTTGTTATAGAATTCTTTGTAACGACACATAAAACACAGATTAGTTCCACAAACAAACCAACAAAATTAGTGTGAAAAAAACAAGCCAACACACGAAAGGAAACCGAAAAGAGTAATTCTAAACTAAGTTACTTAGTTGAGATGAACCATTTTTAAATTGGACCTGTCAGTTAATCAAAATGTTCCTGACGTAATTAGGTTTAATTTTCAATTTAAAAGTGGTCAAACTCTTATTGTAAGCCTATGAATGCAGGCAAACGCAACTTTGTAAATGTTACCAGATGTTTTAATGAATCCAGTGGCGCCCTCTACTGTGAGTCCGAGTAACTTCAGTCACAACTAACTTTATTCAGTAAAATATAATGACTTATTACTACAATTTGTTACCATACAATGTTGGTATAAATGTACAACATTAATGTCCCTTACTTAACTAGAAATGTAAAAACGCTCGCCATCTTGAAATAACGGCCCTATCTACATTATTAATGTTAAATACCTACTAATAATTATTATATAAAAGAATCCTAACCAAAAAATCCTCCAATAAATCGCCTGCATAATTTAACCTCTTAAAAATGCGAAAATCCAATACTGACTTTTTATTAGCATCAAACGCAGTGAAAGAATTAGGGTCTCCCCACAGCGAATTCAGACTCGAGACATAGCGACGTTATCGTCGCCCAATTCGGGGTGAGCTTTAGGTGTAGCATTTTCTACCTTTTGTACTGCAGTTGAACAAAGCTTCAGCTGCAACAGCTTACTTATCGGAAAACGAGAGGATAACTGACAATGTAGCTGGGCGAAAATGCTTTGCGTTTTAGCATGTAAGTTATAGCATTTCAGCAAGGATATAGATAATATTTATTATTAGGTCGTATTGGAGGGTTAATTGAGTAAGGAGCCTTATGATAAATGAGACGGTTACACGAATCAATACAAATATCCCTATATTCAATTCACTTCAGTGCCATTCGCATCGAGGGTTAATCATCAGCGATGTTTCACATAATACATGAGTCTTATCTTTATCTTAAATTAAGACCAAATTGGATTAGTTTTAAAAAATTTATTATGACACAGTTTTTTTAAGCAGAAAATTAAGAAATAATATTTGATACGCGACTGCCATTCCGACCAACTGAACCGATCAACTAGTTGGTCAGAATGGACTCGATTAATGGATTTGTTCCGATCAAACCAACCAGTTGATCGGATATTTTTTTACAATATCTGTGCCATTTAGGTGGCCAAGCAGTCGCTCACCTGATGATGAGTAACCACTCACCATCAGGAGAGCCGTCCGTCGCCTAAGCAATCTGCAATTCCAAGCGTATCGCTGGTACATTTCAATACTATTTGATTTCATTAATGATTAAAACATTTACTTTTTGATTTTACAATTTATTTAGCTCGAATTTATCATAATTATTAATGTGAAACACCACTGATTTTGGCCCATACAAGTTACAAAGTTAATTGATATTTTAGAAGATTACATGTGATTTTCATTGATATAGTCCATCGAAAGCATCCTTTACAAAAGCATAGCCTAGAATATAAAACGGTAACTTGATATGCAAATGTTATTGATATTATGTATTCAAAGTTTAATATCTATTTTATATCAAAATGCAGTAGAATAGTATAAAAGCGGATATTAAAATATATTAACTGAGTTGGGTATATGAGATTCCAAAATTTAATACCACCTATAAAATTAGTAGCGGCTCTAAAATGAGCATGTTGTCTTTATAAGGATTGCTTTTTGACATCTCTGTTTTGACAATAGCAGCGTGAAACGGTAAAAGGAAACCACTACTATAGACTTTTTAAAACTGTCCGCTCTCATCGTTTGTCATTCTTAAAAAGCAATAATTCCATCGACTTGTATTAAAGACGGTTAAAATAAACCTATCTTCTGTGAGATATACTATAATCTAGTGTACAATTAGATAGCTAATGGAACGACTTTGACTATTGCTAATTTATATTATATTTTTTATTATTACTGAGTAAATCTTTAGGAATGAATGTAATCGGTCGCAGTATTATGATTATGGCAAAATGCTCGTTTTAGAGCCGCTATACACAATACTTACAAAATTCATACTTCCCTAGAACATCAATTTGGATATGCTACCTACAATAAGTTAATATCAAAACTATGCGATGTGAAAACGACTCCAAATGTTCAGGCTACAATATGAAAATGTTTTGAGATCAGTACTTGTTCAAGCGTTGCGATGTTAGTATACAGGGTAAAACATTGGATCAAACATTGGACAAAGGTTATCAAGCCCATTCACAGCACTTTTGAATACACAACGCAATGCTTAGATATACGAGTATATTCGCCTAGCAACTACCATAACACAAATTCATAATTGTAAAGTTATTTAATATAGTGGTAGTGCTTGGCGACCTAAATGTTTGGGTATTGGAGACTTGCGTTGCATAATATTGTTATTGATTATAATATTTGAATGGCCAATGTCCAACATTTGATCCAACGATAGAGCAGCGAGGATAAAGCGGCTTTGCAAGCAAATGGACGTATTATATGATTTACAATATTTTAGTAATTTCTGGGCTAATTTTATTTCAAAAGTTCTTAGCCATTTCGTTAGTCTACAATATGTTCTTATGTAAAAAATGAATAATGATATGAAAATTTACATCAATGGCGCGGTAACTTTGGAAGACAATCCAAACACAACTACATAATACATACATACGAATAATTCGACTACTATAAATTGGTCGATATCAATTTAAAGTCAATGTGTTGACATTTCAACAATTTCGTCATAATTTTATTTTAAAAACATTAAAAAAGCTACTCCAAATCGTCTCCCTTTCTTATGAGAGTAATCGTTTTAAAACAGCTGCATTAATAAAAAGTTAATAATTATCTAAATCCAACGTAAAGATTTACTGAATCTTTTGAATATCCTTTTGTTCAAATCAATTTGACTACAAGAACAAGCCCTATCTTTCTGTCACACTACCTCTACATATTAGCCTCTCAAAACGTTCCTTTGCGATATAGCAACACATTTCTCTTATTTTATTTTGCATTAAAAAAACTATGATCGCAACCTAAGTCAATTATAGGTCTCGCATTTCACAGGTAAAATCGCAAATTGGTAAAGTTATAGGACATTATCACACGTGTTTAAGTTTCAAGTCCCACAAAGATGAACGAGCGTAAAACAGCATAACATAGGGCGTAAAAAAGGGCCCAAGATTCACTGCACCTGTTAAAATGAGGCGATGTCAAGCTCGCTTTCATGACAAAATGATTAGAAAAGCACTTATTCCGTTGAGACCCGCTCGTAATTATATAATATGATAACGCCCTGAACAGCATAATTTCTTATGCGTAAACGAATGAAATGCAAGAACTACAAGTCCGAGGATCTAGCCGTGTGGAGGGTGCAACACTCGTTACTCGGACTCGTGTATTCCAGACTCGTTGTCCTCATCCTTGGCGTCGAGTCTTGTCTTCAAGTCATCGATGAGGGCGGGTGGGACTAGTTGGCAGACGACGTCCTCGCCGGAGAGGAGCAGGCGGGTGCCACACTCCCCTGCTCCCTCGCTGGACTCGCCGGCGGGAGGGGCTGAAGGGGCACTCCGCTCGCGCCACTCCGCTATCTTGCCCTCGATGTCGAGCGTGCTGCGTTTCGATCCTCTACACGAGCCCACACACCCGGTTACACAACTCTTTGCAGTGTAAAGGCAGTTGACATTTTAAATTACATATATATGCTACTTAGGACTTGGATAGTTCTGAGGAGTTTGTTTTTTATTTTAAATTGGATTTTGTTAGACAATAAAAACGACGTCAATGTAAGTTTATGTGTAGGTACTAAGAGATTATTTATCTAGCCATAACAGAACAGTCTAAAATTTGAAAAAGAATTTACGATATACTTTAAAATGTCAACAATATGCTCAGACAATTTTACTTACATTAAGATCTAGTTTTTTTAAATAACCCATTTTTTATCTTTAAGTCTTTAATTAAAGATTTAAGTAACATTGTCCTCGAGCAAGTACCGATACATTTGAACTACTTAGAGGTATATTTTGTCCTCTCAAACAGTTAGCGCACCTATCCAATGAAATGTCATCCCTAACATTGTTAAAATAACAGAAAATCAACTCAAAATTATAAAACTCAATATAAATTAAATAAGAATCGAAATATTACAGTTTCCATGCGGGATAGTTACGTACATGCGTCGGTTTTAATTAGTACATTTAGTTTTACAATCATGCCTTGTAGCTAACGACTATCGACCTATATGTACCTCTATACACTTATAAACACTAAATTATTCACATTAGACCGTCAACCAATAGGAAGAAATTCTCAAATTTAAGCTAAAACTCATGCGCGACGATGCACGTCCGTACATCACAGGACATGAAAGATGAACACTTTGAAAGACCTGCTCTGAACGCATTCGCGCTAGCACAAAGTTTGCGGAGTAGTTATTGAGGAAGTGTTAAGTTGAACTGTCATCCCAATGGGCCTAGCACGGAGTGTCCGTGGTCTTATTTTACTGTCAAGTCGAACTGTCGTCCCATACATTCATAAAAGTAGAATGTATAGGATCACAGTTCAACTTGGCAGCATGACAATACCCTGTTCACTCCATACTATTAAGTGACAACCTAAGATGTCCTGAATTTCCGTCACTATCATCGAGATTCAGTGTTAGGAACTACCGTATACCATCACAGTCTTTTGTGGTCATCTTTCGTCCATAATTTTACGAGCGTTTATAGCGAACGAATAGTCAAGAAAGTAAAGCCATGCGATAAAGTTGCGGCCAAAGCCTTCGCACACACGTATCGTAAGCGTAACATACGCGTGATTGTTATCTTTTACACTTTTTGTCACTAAATATAAATCTGCTTGAAACAGTCCCGAAGTAACAGTTGTTGATCAATTTTGAAAGTATTATTATAGAAACAGTATTGCAAAAAAAGTGAAGACTGTAGATTTGAACCTAGCTTTAATTACAGACTTCGTCAAATGTCAAGATTGAAATGGACAATCACAAGCGTGTAGCAAGCGTGCTAAGCCACCTCGAGGTTGCTTTTTGTTTTTTGCTTTGCATAAACTGCCTCAGTAAAGTTTTTCCCCGCTTGGTCAGTAAACAAATAAAACAAGGGCCTGTACACACTAGTTGACAGAGATTTCTCAATGGATCTAACGCAGCGTTCGAAATCTGTACAAAAAACGTCCTCTACTGAGTGTAAACTGTTCCTAACTCGTATGTTACGCTAGTTGATTGGTGTACGAAAGCATGCAAGCGTGAGTAATGCGTCGGTGTCCTGTCGGGCACTTACTTGGCAAGGGGTACGTTATCGCGGTCCGCGTACGCGTCATACAAATACTCGCTGCAACAGACAACAGACGGCGGTCAGTCATCCGTATGCCACACACATACACACATGTTACGCACAACAACTATGACAAAATGAATAGCTCAGTTTTATAGCACTTCGTTTCCATTCGTTAGATCGGATTGACAGTGACTCAATGCTACAGAACATTTATTAGTTCCACTTATCGCCACATTATACTATAAAGAGGTTTGTTTCTCTCCCTCTAAATAAATGTGATACTGTAAATAGCAGTAGCACATAATATGTAACTACAAAATGATTCAATTTCTAGTGATTCAATATGTATATAAATTTCTCCATAAATACCTCTAATAATGAGTAACATTAAAATTCAAGTATGTTTTTTACAATGAATATTATGTACAAAACTATGTTTTATATACATCAGTTCTTTTAATTTTCAAAAATTTTTAAGTTGTTGTGCGTTCCTGTGTGTGTAGAACACAATAAAATAAAGCATTTTGGAATATTTGGACAATATCACATGTTAGGACCAAGTCTCATGGATAAAGGAGTAACGTTCTAAAATTGGAGTAAACCAACAAGGAATGATTCAAGAGGAACTATCGAATCTAGACTAGAATATAGAACAAGTTGATCAACTAGACTTATAAAACTCTATTATTTTCTCTAAACATCCTATGACTCTGAAAGTGAAACGTCATTAGATCTTATATAATAGTTCCACTACAAAACTACTCGTTATTTGATGGGGGTGATGACGAACAAAACAAATAAACCATAAGAAACGACGGGTCTAGAGGGCGCTACTTTGTATGTGTATCCAAGGAGGGGTAAACAATCTATACGTGTACATGGATAAAGAAAACTACTGGAATGAGTTTGCTAAAAAAGAAACGAGACTTATAGTAAGCCCACAAATATACACACTCAAGAACCAAATTCTGCACATATTTACACCTCGGTATGTGTAGGTTAATTATGTACAAGCGAGTGAACTTCTGTTTTCCTAACCTTAATATCTCACTGCAGACCAAACTTCCTCAAATCTCAGCTATCTTTTCTGTACGACCTCTAATTGATATTTCAAGTTGACTTTTAAAAAAAAATATTTTTTGTTTCATTAGCATCAAATATAAATCTCTTTCGCCATTCGCTGATCAATTTTAACATCCATGAATTAAAAAGTGCTCCCTCTATTTAAACTCCCACCTTTGAGCAACGTGAAGATGATTGTTTAATTTTTTTTGTATCTCATCTGAAAGCATCCTCATGTTTTCATAGATTCCTTTCGAGTAGATTTACTATACACATCATTACTCTTTCATCAAACTCACTCCAGTAGATTCATTTATTCATTACAAGTATACAATCGAAGGAGGGCAAACAAAACGACAATAATACGTTGTATCGTGTCCATCGCCGGTTACGTTCGAGAAGTATGGTGGTAACGAACCGGGCCGCAAGCGATGTATGCAGTAGCGAGGCATGCCCACCTACCTACTGTACAATAACATCGTATGTACCGAGCATATACATCTTATTGGGAAACACCGATCATATTTGCTCATTGGAATACACAAAAGAATAATATGTATTTACTTAATTAAGCGTTTAAGTTCGTTCGACACTACTAACACAAAATTAAATTCCAAATTGATGTACTAAGAGATAATAATTATCCGTATATATTTTTTAAATGTATGGAAATCATGAATCATTATAATTAACGTAAATGGTAAAATCTTTAAAATCATAATTTAATATGATTAGCCCAAAAAGCAAATTTCAAAGTGGAAAAATATTCTTTACTTAGATAACTGCGGAATTTCAATTTATGTGGAAGTCGAATCGAACCTTTAAGAATTTAAAATGTGGGTAGTCCAATGAACAAAATATATAGTAATTACTACAAGAGTATCGTGCAAGCGGCTATCGAGTCGAAGAGCACACGCCACGGTCGGCTACACTGTCGCACTGACTTAAAAGTAATGCTTCATTCGAAATTTAACATTTTAACAATCTACCTTCATTTTAAATACAACGTTCTAAATAATAACACTGGCTGGTTACAATCAGTGCGACAGTATATAGTGTGTCGTGTATAATGTTACCGGAGGAGGCGTAGGGTCATCGCCACCAGCCGCGCTTCTGGCACATCGGCTCATACTCACTGTCAACACACCGTTACAAAACCCCTCACTAAACTATTCGAGCTATGAATTTCAAATTTGGAATACGCGTTGATGGCGATGACATGAATAACCAATAATCAACAGAAAATAACAAACAAATCCGCGGCGAGACAGCCCTAGTGTAGGCGATAGCTCTTCAACTGTACTTGCTACGTTATTGCACTGAAATTGGATCGGATTGTGGTTGCCGGCACGAATCTTGAGCACAGAGTGACGTTTAGGGGCCTATTTTGCATCTAGAAAAGTCTTAACGTCTGATATAAGAATACATTCCCATACAAGAAAAAGTTGCCAGTGTGTTCTGCGTAATTCTCGATATTTTTGAAACTGTGCTCCATCTTTCATGCCGGCGTTTAAGCAGAACGTTCCAACAGTATTTTTTTCACAATCCAATATAACATATTTGTGTATTCATTGAGGAGAAAGGAAACGATCAGGACGAGTGTCCACTAGACATGGGGTGCATCACAAACCCAACAACTCATACAAAACAAAACAAACATGTTAACACAATCCTAACAAACAAACGACTGAAAATCAACTCAAATTTGTTAAATAAATAAACGAAAACAAAACAAGAAATAATTAACTGTTTGCAGTGTTATTGAAATTCAATTTTTAAATATAGAATATCATCATATTCTTCTAGTTTTTTATTATTATTTTAGTTCGTATGAAGCAAACATCAATTTTAAAATATTAATCAAAAAATCTTTAGAGAAGCTCTTTTATTTCGATTAACGTACAAAAAACGTATCCATAGTGAGTCAGGTCTAATATAAAGACCGCTACACTCACAATACATTTAAAGCCCGTTTTACACTCAAGTTACGAACACCCATGAAAGCCACGAAACAAAAGTACGCTTTCGCGTTCGCGAATTCTACACTCTTTTGTGGCTTACGCTGAAGTTCGCAATGCAGAGTGTAAAGCGAGTTTTGAGGTAAGCGCAAATGACAAAGGACCGCAATGCATCGCATAACAAAAGTCTGCGTACATTTTACAAGAACTAACGCACACAGTAGTCAGATACTGCGACCCGTTATAGTGTGCGTTGGTTCGTATAGTGTACTGGACAGAATTTTGTTATAAGATGCGGTACGACCCTCACTAGTTTGCCCTTAGCTATATGGTTTTTATATATAAACATTATTTTATATAAGACACGTCTACTGAACTCTGAGTAATATAGTGGTAATGACAAACTGCAAACAGTTACAAATGGCGATGACCAATGAAACATGACAATGTGATCACGACATAGTATAACAATCGGAATAAATATAGCCCTAAAATAAAGCAATAAAATTCTTCTATGTGAATTACAATTTGTATTGCTTCACTTTAAGTCCAAAAGTCAAAAGCTTTGCTCCTTCTTTTATTACAATATCCATATTTTAGAATTATTTTAGGAGCAAAACTATTGTATTGGAGTATGGTAGGATTTATGTATCAAATATATAGATTATAATAAGTTTGCAAGTCTTCTCTATTCATTGGTATTTTCTATTTTTGGTAGATTAAAAATACCACAATCTATTAAGATTTATCCATAGCGTTAAATTGTCCCGTTGCTTAATAGTTCGGAGACTTTAAAAATAAGTTTAGATGTTATTAATACATAAACCCACCAAAAAGAAAGATTAACATTTAATACAACTTGTCGATCCATATCACTATATTCATTGGACCAAATTCTATAACAACCCACTGTCCTATCGATTTCAGGAAGTTGTCATTTAATTTCTAACTGCTGAGTTTGATTTTTCAGTGTAAGTTTTTGTCAATTTAGTGCTAAGTTTAATTTTTAGTGTAAGTTTTAAAATTAAAGGTTCTTCTTCATATTATTCTGACAAATAAATCATCGCATACTAGCTAAACAAATATTGCAGAACATTACACACAACGTCAGCTGCTAACCAGGAGATATCATAGAAATATTTGACCCAGAAGGGAATAGAAACTGTTTCCTTATATAGAAAATATGATATGGGTCGTCCACATTTACCGGCGAATGATTCGGCGAGTGTGTGTTTTGTCTATGGACGAGCAATTTTTGTCTATAGACGAATGTAGACGAATGTGTTCGGATATTTACGGTTTTTTTTTTCCGGTAAATTTCTGGTATACATTTTGGGCTCCATAGCTAACGACTTTAATAATATTTTGAATATTAATCAATCATAGATCATTTGAAGCTATTTTATGTGAATAATTACTTGAAATTAGTTAAATTTTCTTTATTTTTTTATTTATATAATCTGTGCCCCAAGTGCATATATATAATCTGTGCACTCGGGCGAACGTTCGGCCGAATCATTGGGCGGCATATGTGGACGACCCTATAGATAAGCTGGTTAAACAGAGATTTCTATTGGACTTTATTGAACTCAACTGGTTAGTAATAAATATCATTTCATACCAGTAACACAGTGATATAGATCAACAAGTTGGCACGGCAAACAGGACCTTACAGCCTAGACAATAAGGTGCAATACTCACGCCTCGACCAGCGGTCCCGGGTAAGGGTCGGCGTGCAGGTACAATCGAGCCAAACGTTGTGAGACCACCATGAGGGGCACGAACAGGAGCACGCACCATGCGAGAGCCATCCAGTAACCGTTCTGGAATTATTGTTGGTTTGAAATGAAATGTTTGCTATATCATCATCCCTACGACTGGGCACTGGATTTCTTCATGTAATGCCACTCAACCCCGTCTTGTACCAATCTTGTTTGAAATTTAATGTTTGTTTATTCATGTACAAATATATCTGACGTATCAAAACAAGTTACGTGAACAAAAATTGACATTTATTTGGGATGTTTGGGACTCGAAACAATTGAAGCCCTTCGGTTCGAGTTTCATTGAGTTAGTAATGGCTCCACTTCACTATCTCCGGATACAGACGAATACACGCGGATACGATAATGTAGAGGGCATATTCGGCTCTATCCGCCGGGGTTCGTCTATGTCCGCCTGTGTCCGCCTCTGATCCGTGAATTGTCGGTTTTTTCGAGCACGCATCAAAGGGAATCGCCGGATGGTTGCGTTGAGGTGCCCACACTATCGCCGATCATTCATTCGCCGTCGGACAGTGAAGCTTTGCACTCGTGTTTAAACAAATAGTGCAAGCTTCTATAACTATCCCCAGCCCCAGTAGCCAAAAATCTTAAAGTGATGGCAAATCGTATTTTAACTGGTCTGGAGTCCCTGAAAATCGTGTCTTGTTTTGATACTAATGGGGATATTTTTCGCACCAAATGGGTAAAATCGCTTGATGACATGCGTATAAAGTTTTTTAATTCTCCAGAAGACTCGCCCAATAACTCAGATTAAATACATTGTCGCAGCAGCAACACACTCCACGTCCATCTTGTACGGTGGATGATCAACAAAGTGATACCCTCACGTTTACCGCCGATAATGTGGATGCTTGCACGATGTACGTGCCGTATATAGACGAACACACGAATAACGAGCATCGGCGATAGTGAAGTGGAGGCATAAGAAAATGGGTTTCTTAAAAGTTTTTTTTAATGAATGTTGACAGTAAATCGTGAATTACTTTTATGTGTTGAAACTCCACAACCCGGGCTTCTCCTTTACTTCAAAATCCTCCTTTGTGGCCCGCAGCGGCCCATCTTATACTATTCAGCTATAGTTACCAATGGCATGAGCATCTTGGTGCAGGCTGCGTCCCTGGTAGCGTTGTATGCGTTAGAGAGCGGCCCGCAGCGGCCCACCTTATACTATTCAGCTATAGTTACCAATGGCATGAGCATCTTGGTGCAGGCTGCGTCCCTGGTAGCGTTGTATGCGTTAGAGAGAGGCCCGCAGCGGCCCACCTTATACTATTCAGCTATAGTTACCAATGGCATGAGCATCTTGGTGCAGGCTGCGTCCCTGGTAGCGTTGTATGCGTTAGAGAGCGGCCCGCAGCGGCCCACCTTATACTATTCAGCTATAGTTACCAATGGCATGAGCATCTTGGTGCAGGCTGCGTCCCTGGTAGCGTTGTATGCGTTAGAGAGAGGCCCGCAGCGGCCCACCTTATACTATTCAGCTATAGTTACCAATGGCATGAGCATCTTGGTGCAGGCTGCGTCCCTGGTAGCGTTGTATGCGTTAGAGAGCGGCCCGCAGCGGCCCACCTTATACTATTCAGCTATAGTTACCAATGGCATGAGCATCTTGGTGCAGGCTGCGTCCCTGGTAGCGTTGTATGCGTTAGAGAGCGGCCCGCAGCGGCCCACCTTATACTATTCAGCTATAGTTACCAATGGCATGAGCATCTTGGTGCAGGCTGCGTCCCTGATAGCGTTGTATGCGTTAGAGAGCGGCCCGCAGCGGCCCACCTTATACTATTCAGCTATAGTTACCAATGGCATGAGCATCTTGGTGCAGGCTGCGTCCCTGGTAGCGTTGTATGCGTTAGAGAGCGGCCCGCAGCGGCCCACCTTATACTATTCAGCTATAGTTACCAATGGCATGAGCATCTTGGTGCAGGCTGCGTCCCTGGTAGCGTTGTATGCGTTAGAGAGAGGCCCGCAGCGGCCCACCTTATACTATTCAGCTATAGTTACCAATGGCATGAGCATCTTGGTGCAGGCTGCGTCCCTGGTAGCGTTGTATGCGTTAGAGAGCGGCCCGCAGCGGCCCACCTTATACTATTCAGCTATAGTTACCAATGGCATGAGCATCTTGGTGCAGGCTGCGTCCCTGGTAGCGTTGTATGCGTTAGAGAGCGGCCCGCAGCGGCCCACCTTATACTATTCAGCTATAGTTACCAATGGCATGAGCATCTTGGTGCAGGCTGCGTCCCTGGTAGCGTTGTATGCGTTAGAGAGCGGCCCGCAGCGGCCCATCTTATACTATTCAGCTATAGTTACCAATGGCATGAGCATCTTGGTGCAGGCTGCGTCCCTGGTAGCGTTGTATGCGTTAGAGAGCGGCCCGCAGCGGCCCACCTTATACTATTCAGCTATAGTTACCAATGGCATGAGCATCTTGGTGCAGGCTGCGTCCCTGGTAGCGTTGTATGCGTTAGAGAGCGGCCCGCAGCGGCCCACCTTATACTATTCAGCTATAGTTACCAATGGCATGAGCATCTTGGTGCAGGCTGCGTCCCTGGTAGCGTTGTATGCGTTAGAGAGCGGCCCGCAGCGGCCCACCTTATACTATTCAGCTATAGTTACCAATGGCATGAGCATCTTGGTGCAGGCTGCGTCCCTGGTAGCGTTGTATGCGTTAGAGAGCGGCCCGCAGCGGCCCACCTTATACTATTCAGCTATAGTTACCAATGGCATGAGCATCTTGGTGCAGGCTGCGTCCCTGGTAGCGTTGTATGCGTTAGAGAGCGGCCCGCAGCGGCCCACCTTATACTATTCAGCTATAGTTACCAATGGCATGAGCATCTTGGTGCAGGCTGCGTCCCTGGTAGCGTTGTATGCGTTAGAGAGCGGCCCGCAGCGGCCCACCTTATACTATTCAGCTATAGTTACCAATGGCATGAGCATCTTGGTGCAGGCTGCGTCCCTGGTAGCGTTGTATGCGTTAGAGAGCGGCCCGCAGCGGCCCACCTTATACTATTCAGCTATAGTTACCAATGGCATGAGCATCTTGGTGCAGGCTGCGTCCCTGGTAGCGTTGTATGCGTTAGAGAGCGGCCCGCAGCGGCCCACCTTATACTATTCAGCTATAGTTACCAATGGCATGAGCATCTTGGTGCAGGCTGCGTCCCTGGTAGCGTTGTATGCGTTAGAGAGCGGCCCGCAGCGGCCCACCTTATACTATTCAGCTATAGTTACCAATGGCATGAGCATCTTGGTGCAGGCTGCGTCCCTGGTAGCGTTGTATGCGTTAGAGAGCGGCCCGCAGCGGCCCACCTTATACTATTCAGCTATAGTTACCAATGGCATGAGCATCTTGGTGCAGGCTGCGTCCCTGGTAGCGTTGTATGCGTTAGAGAGCGGCCCGCAGCGGCCCACCTTATACTATTCAGCTATAGTTACCAATGGCATGAGCATCTTGGTGCAGGCTGCGTCCCTGGTAGCGTTGTATGCGTTAGAGAGCGGCCCGCAGCGGCCCACCTTATACTATTCAGCTATAGTTACCAATGGCATGAGCATCTTGGTGCAGGCTGCGTCCCTGGTAGCGTTGTATGCGTTAGAGAGCGGCCCGCAGCGGCCCATCTTATACTATTCAGCTATAGTTACCAATGGCATGAGCATCTTGGTGCAGGCTGCGTCCCTGGTAGCGTTGTATGCGTTAGAGAGCGGCCCGCAGCGGCCCACCTTATACTATTCAGCTATAGTTACCAATGGCATGAGCATCTTGGTGCAGGCTGCGTCCCTGGTAGCGTTGTATGCGTTAGAGAGCGGCCCGCAGCGGCCCACCTTATACTATTCAGCTATAGTTACCAATGGCATGAGCATCTTGGTGCAGGCTGCGTCCCTGGTAGCGTTGTATGCGTTAGAGAGCGGCCCGCAGCGGCCCACCTTATACTATTCAGCTATAGTTACCAATGGCATGAGCATCTTGGTGCAGGCTGCGTCCCTGGTAGCGTTGTATGCGTTAGAGAGCGGCCCGCAGCGGCCCACCTTATACTATTCAGCTATAGTTACCAATGGCATGAGCATCTTGGTGCAGGCTGCGTCCCTGGTAGCGTTGTATGCGTTAGAGAGCGGCCCGCAGCGGCCCACCTTATACTATTCAGCTATAGTTACCAATGGCATGAGCATCTTGGTGCAGGCTGCGTCCCTGGTAGCGTTGTATGCGTTAGAGAGCGGCCCGCAGCGGCCCACCTTATACTATTCAGCTATAGTTACCAATGGCATGAGCATCTTGGTGCAGGCTGCGTCCCTGGTAGCGTTGTATGCGTTAGAGAGCGGCCCGCAGCGGCCCACCTTATACTATTCAGCTATAGTTACCAATGGCATGAGCATCTTGGTGCAGGCTGCGTCCCTGGTAGCGTTGTATGCGTTAGAGAGCGGCCCGCAGCGGCCCACCTTATACTATTCAGCTATAGTTACCAATGGCATGAGCATCTTGGTGCAGGCTGCGTCCCTGGTAGCGTTGTATGCGTTAGAGAGCGGCCCGCAGCGGCCCATCTTATACTATTCAGCTATAGTTACCAATGGCATGAGCATCTTGGTGCAGGCTGCGTCCCTGGTAGCGTTGTATGCGTTAGAGAGCGGCCCGCAGCGGCCCACCTTATACTATTCAGCTATAGTTACCAATGGCATGAGCATCTTGGTGCAGGCTGCGTCCCTGGTAGCGTTGTATGCGTTAGAGAGCGGCCCGCAGCGGCCCACCTTATACTATTCAGCTATAGTTACCAATGGCATGAGCATCTTGGTGCAGGCTGCGTCCCTGGTAGCGTTGTATGCGTTAGAGAGCGGCCCGCAGCGGCCCACCTTATACTATTCAGCTATAGTTACCAATGGCATGAGCATCTTGGTGCAGGCTGCGTCCCTGGTAGCGTTGTATGCGTTAGAGAGCGGCCCGCAGCGGCCCACCTTATACTATTCAGCTATAGTTACCAATGGCATGAGCATCTTGGTGCAGGCTGCGTCCCTGGTAGCGTTGTATGCGTTAGAGAGCGGCCCGCAGCGGCCCACCTTATACTATTCAGCTATAGTTACCAATGGCATGAGCATCTTGGTGCAGGCTGCGTCCCTGGTAGCGTTGTATGCGTTAGAGAGCGGCCCGCAGCGGCCCACCTTATACTATTCAGCTATAGTTACCAATGGCATGAGCATCTTGGTGCAGGCTGCGTCCCTGGTAGCGTTGTATGCGTTAGAGAGCGGCCCGCAGCGGCCCACTTCATGCTCAGCTGCGTACGACACGCGACGCAGGTACTCGTCCAATTTGTCCGCTATCACTGACCCGTATTCACGGGTTATCTGTAAATTAACGTACAAATTAGGGTGGATATATTTTGTTATCAAAAAAAAATGCATTTTCCCGACGCATTGTCCCCCTGGGCCGGGGGGGGGGGGGGGGGAGCGCACGGTGGGTATGTGGGACTACCCCGCCGAAAATGGGCGCGGCCGGGATGCCCACTGGCGGTGTTCCTGCGGGACGCCAAAATACCAGAACAGCGAGTACGCCGAAGCCTGGATATTACCCACTTATGTTCTGTACTTATATCCGGTCCCTGATTTTTTTTTTTAGATTACATTACATAAATTAATTTGTTTCTTGTATTTGTCGTGTATAATCCACGTTTTCATAAAATTGTAATAACGTTGTTATAAAATATTGAAGTACTTACATTCTGCAATCGCTCCGGCCCCTGCGTGTTCAAGAACTCCTCGGCTTCAGTGGTCTCCTTCATCAGATAAGATATGGCTTCCCTCAGGGACTTGTGATTGAAACGGAGCTCGTCGCGGAGACGGATCGCTGTGCTCTGAAATATATGCGATTATGTACTCTATTGCTAAGGAAGTAAGGTTCTAAATAGCAAGACAATAGTTATGCTTTCTCTCAGGGACAGTCTGTTAAAACGTAGCTCTTCGCGGAGACGGATCGCTGTGCTCTGAAATATATGCGATTGTGTACTCTATTGCTAAAGATGTAAAGTTCTTAATTGCAAAACAAAATTTAACTACCTACCATTTTTTTTTTTTTTTTTTTATGTTATGAACTAGAAGACGAGCAAGACGCTCTCCTGATGTTAAGAGACAACGGCTGCCCATAATCAGTACAGTGTTACCTAGGATTCCACAATGATGTGAAATTCTAGGAGCACTGCACCAACGCTTCTTACTCAAGAGTCATAAGATGTTAAGACTCTTTAGCCCAGTAATTTCACTAGCTACAGTGCCCTCCTACCGGAGCACAGTAATGTTTGCACATCACTGCTCAGGCGGTAGAATAACTGGCACTGTTGGGGTACCCACCTAGACGACCTCCTGCAAAGGAAGTTTACCCACAATTTATACCATAGTTTTAAAAAACGAACGCAAACTTACATTAAGTCGCTGCGTGGATTCCATCATAGGCGTAAGCACGTCTCTCATCAGCGCATGCAGCGCTGCAGCAGCATCCCTAAGCGAACGAGCCTCCGCTGCAAACGTCGGCTGCTGCAGCGCTTTAGCCGTAGTCTCCAGTTGCCTCGCCAGCGAATCCAGCGCTAACGTCGTCATGTTGGTTTCCAGCGCTTGAAGTATGCGGTCGAAGTCGAAGTCTCCAAGGCCGGATTCTACGAGCGTTTGGAGCTGTTGTCGTGCGGAACTTCGTAGTATCGTAGCGGGAGGGGGCGGGGCCGGTCGTAGCGCTGCTACGCGGGCTGCTACGCCGCGCGCCGCCTCTACGCGGACTGACTCCACGTCGAATAGACGGGACAGCTGGAGCGTCTGTGGAAAATAATATGTTACGTGCATCCAACTTCTGATTTGATCGAATGTGGAACAGTTAACTACATAAGTGGGATTTTTTTTTCATAAACAAAAGACAATCGCTGTTCATGAGACATTTAATAGACTTGTCCTGTAACTTTATTATTCGCACATGTCTACAATAAAACATGTTTATAATTTCCAGAATCCTACTAATATTATTAATGTTTGATGTGAAAGTTTGTATGTACCGATGTATGTTACTCTTTCACGCTTAAACGGGTAGATCGATTGAGCTGAAATTTGGTAGATAGCTTAGACCCTGCAATAACGTATAGGTTATTGTATAGCGAGTAAAACCGCTGGGTGCAGCTAGTATGTAATAAAATTAAAAAAAACGAGATCAGGTTCGTTTTGGAGACATTAAATATAAATTAAAGGAGGAGACTGGTCCTTTGACTCAAATATTCGCACTTGTTTACAATAAAATATGTTAATAATTTCCAGGAAGTATTCATGAAAAGTAAAGACGTACCTTATAGATGGTATGGTTAGCGTGGCAGTTGACGAGCACAGAGGTGATGTTGAAGTCAGGATCCTTCCGTTCGTTGAACAGCACCTTCTCCAGTTCCACAACCATCTCCATGTCGTTGAACAGGCGGTTGTCGCGGGGCTCACTGGAATTATTTATAATTTTTTTTTCCAATTTTAATCCAGAAAGGAAGATTTTTGTATGGAGCTTGCCAGGGGGGATTTATCCCGCCTTCTAGGTATAGTCTGCTACCATCTAAGGTCACATCGTCGCTTAACATCGCGAGATCATAGTCAAAGACACAAAATAAATAAAAACTCTACGGATCCGCCATTTGTTTTTTTTTTAAATAGCGGCCAGCAACTAAGCTGATATAAAACTTATAACACCCTGTCATTTTTGCGTCGAGGGTTAAAAAAGAGCTGACATCAATACCAACAAAAACTATCCTGACAAAGGTCCTCATAAAGTGACAGGTTTCCGAGTTATTAAGCATCAAAGTTGATCACGTGACTTCACAGAGTGCTAAAATAACTCACTCACCAAGAAGAAGCTCCGGTAGGAGGGCTCTGTAGCTAGTGAAATTACTGGGCTAAAGAGTCTTTACATCTTATGACTCTTGAGTAAGAAGCGTTGGTGCAGTGCTCCTAGAATTTCACATCATTGTGAAATCCTAAGTAGCACAGCACTGTACTGTTTATGGGCAGCGTTATCTCTTAACATCAAGAAAGTCTTGCTCGTCCTCTTCACGATAAAAAAAAGAAGAAGGATTTCTGGAGGTATATAAAACGTAGGCCTATCTCGTATAAAAAAAAAAAAAAAAAAAAAAAAGTATTAAACCGTATAAAAAAAATATATTCTCACGTAAGAGGGTCGCAGATAGCGCGTTGTGTGGCCACTCCAACCAGGAAGTACGCAGCTAAAACTAGCGCCATACCACCGCCCAGCAGGAATATTGCACCCACGCCGCTGCAAAAGATGGTTCATATTACATTTAAAGAAATAAGAGATATTGACATCATCAGACCTCAATGAGGGTTTCTGAAATAACAGCCACCAGGAGGCAGCACTGTGACGTCAGGTCCAAACACCTACTGAAATCATAGATAAACTAGAACTGTGCAAAGTGAACTGTGTAAAGGCTTTGACAGCGCACATAATGGGATGGACCTCATGTCAAAGTGGCGCTAACTGCTCTACACATAAGAGTTTTTACGTCAAAATGATCTCACTGGCGTGAAAAAGTCGACTTTATGACAACCACATAAAGTGTTATTCACATTAAATCAAATTTCGCGCGAAATTATGACGACGTGCGCATAATATCTGCGCTGGTAGTGTCAATTTTCGAGTAAACACTCATTGCCCATGTTTGCTCATATATTGCTACTTCTTTAAGGGGTTTTTACCTCCGACTCTTACTTTGATAATGAACTGAATCCCAACAGTTTGTGCTGTATAAGTCAATCAATTAGTCATGCTTTCCTCTGATTTAACCCAGTGAAATAGTTTAAACTTACCATAGTAAAGCCCTGGATCCATGTCCTTTGTTACAGCAATCGCTGGCTCCATATGCGTCTGGCCTCTTCCCGTACACACCGCACGCCAAACCCCACGCCAAGAAACACGTTATCTGTACGAAAATTATAACGAACTTCAGAATCATAGAATAGATCATCACAGAATAAAGATAATATTATGCTTGGAGACGAAGTTATAATACTATAAATGCTTATGCTGATCTGTAGAGGCTACAATTATATGAAAATTAATTTATTATATTATTAATTAGCTATGGTCGTCTCACTGCAGGGCAAACCCTACTTCTACTTTTTGCAGTCTTGGGGCTATGTATAACCAGTTTTTTGCAAAAAGAGTCTAACTCATCCCGCCATCTTCGCCTGGGCCTACCGCAGCGTCGTCTAACGATGCTGAATGTCCACTCAGTGGTGCGTTTAGAGCGTTTATGAAAATTAAAGCAGTCTTAATTCGCTATCCATTTAGTCAAAGTATCTACCAGTAATGGAGCATGCCGAGGTATCTCCTATAGGGTCCATATTCAGAGTGCAGCTGTTGTAGCCTGTTAGCCTGACTTGTTGACGTTGTAGCTCATATATACAGAGTGATAATGTAACGTACCAATAAAGGAGCAGCGGCAGCGGCCAAGCCGAGGTATCTCCTATAGGGTCCATATTCAGAGTGCAGCTGTTGTAGCCTGTTAGCCTGTACTTGTTGACGTTGTAGCTCTGCACTCATGTTGCCCGCCGCATATGTTATCTCGTTGGATAGTTGCTCCAGCTTGCGACCTGGAAGAATTAAAATGAGTAAATTTAGAAATATATTAAACCTTGGGAGTGCAAGCTCGCTTTTAACAAACAAAGGCACTCTTCTAAAGCTGACTGCATTCCCCCCTCTAGCCAAACGCTAAAAATATACTGGGATGGCACCAGTTGTTGAGGCCATTGGAGCAGGCCTCGATGTCGCGGAACACTTGCTGTCCCGCTCCCACCTCCTGCTTGATGCTGCCGTTGGAGCATGCTGTCCTTTTCTAACGTTAAACTACATAACAGTCTCGGCAATAGCATCCTGAACGTCGGGGATGTGTCGCTGCACGGAGCGTCGGATGCCGGCCTGGATGTCGCGGAACACTTGCTGTCCCGCTCCCACCTCCTGCTTGAAGTTGCCGTTAGAGCAGGCTGTCCTTTTCTAACGTTAAACTACATACCAGGGATGTAACGGAGGTAGTTTTATCGGAACCGAAATCGGAATCGGAGTTTTCAAATTTGATTTATCGGAATCGGAATCGAAATCGGAGGCAGGGTCAGTTTGTTTAAGGACAAATAAAACATGATTTATAGTCAATTCTTTTCATTTTTATTATTTATTATAAAATAAAAAATAACTGTGAAAAAAAATTGGCATAATTCCAAATAAAGAAAAGATAAAATTAATGAATTTAAAGTTTAATTAAAATTAAAACCCAAAGTAGCGTGTTACATTTGGTTACATTACAATAAATGAACAAAAGCTAAAACAAATTAAATCAAAATGGACTCCAAAAGTAACAAGTGAACAAAATAATTGATGATAGAGTGCACGTAGTGGAGGTCGGGGGATTCCCCGCGCGACATGTATGAACCTGTTCGGCACAGGCCGTCGCGCGCCGCCCGTTTTGTTTCGTTCGACCTCCGATTAACATCCGATACAAAAGTATCGGAACCGAAGTCGGAACCGAAAGTGTAATTATAATCGGAAGTTCCGACTTAACGGAACCGGAATCGAAGCTCCGTTACATCTCTGCTACATACCAGTCTCTGCAATAGCATCCTGAACGTCGGGGATGTGTCGCTGCACGGAGCGTCGGATGCCGGCCTGGATGTCGCGGAACACTTGCTGTCCCGCTCCCACCTCCTGCTTGATGCTGCCGTTTAGTAGAAGGCTGACGTTGTCCAACAGTTCCGTGACGTCAGGCATCTAAAGACAGACATTGTTTAATATTAAACCAGTTTTTCTCCTTTGTGGTCGTCTAATAATGCTGTTCTTTAGTCTTAGCGTCTGATGATTTTTTTCTTTTTATTGATGATATTGACCACGGTTTCATCTGATGATATTTAAATTTATTTATTACGATTTATCACAGTTTTCAAAAAGCAGACAAGCGGGAGATCAATCCGGGCATTTCACAGCCAGTATTATGCTGATTTGAGACCATTTTGTGGTATTGAGATATGTTGACTTCTCATTCTTCTTTTGTCTTGTGTAATATTCTGTTATGTCATTTATGTATTTGCTAGTACCTCTTACGTAACTAATTAAATCACACTTACCGTTGGGAAGTATTTATCGAGCATCTAATCCAGGTTAGCGTGAAAGAATACACACATTACATATGATTTATAGGTCATTTTTACTATTTTAGACAAAAATTCTCAATGTCACATTCGCTAATAAAGGACGTGAGATCTAATTGGAAATCAAGTTTTTTAAAAGCTTGTAAAATTGAATCATAGCTCATAACATTGCTTAATTGTATTTTATGATTGTTACATTATTTCTTATTTCCTACAATTGCAAAACTTGGCAAGTTTTCTCTTTTCTGTACTTTATTGATACGCATTTAGGAGAAAGCGAGGACTAAAAGTTTTAAATATAGATATTTAAATAGAATGTTCTTCTCGTCGCAAGTTCCCCTTAGCAAGAGATAACTGCAGTTCAAATCCTAGGTACTTAATTGACCAAAACAGCATTTCGTAGTAAGCTATTTCGTCAAAACAAAATAAGCTTTTTTTAATATTTAAAAAATAATCTTTATGTAGCTACGACTTGTTATCTCATTTCTTTATATGTACAAAGTACAATGTACTCTTAATATTACGTACAAAGGACGAGTGTCTGGAAAGTTATGGAAAAACCTAGTCGACCTCCTGCAAAGGAAGTCTACCCTTGTAAAGAGTAAAAATTAAACAGAATATTCACCTGGCTATACTGTATCTCAGTGTTAAGCTGTCCGATGTTATACTTGCTCTGGAGCTGCAGACACTTGGGCTGGTCACAATTAGCCAAGGTCTGGAGCAGCTGGTTCTTGACCTTCCTCAGCCCAGAGTTGAGCCTGTCCGCGTGAGCTCGGAGTGACTTGGTCAAGTCTCGAACGGTGACCAGATCGTCATGGATCGAGTCCAGTTTGAGGACCAGACTGTTTAAGGTTGTCACAGAGACGGCGCGGTTGAACTCGCCTAGCTTCATCGATACCATAGTACCGCTCGCTATGGGGACAATAAATGTAGAGGGTTAATTCTCACATCCTGATGTAACAAATACTACATAGACAAACTCGTAGAGCAATTGCTCTCTCAGATAGGGAGAATTTAAGTGCCTTTAATATCTCTCTCTTTTCATTTAACGTCTCGGGTCATTATCACTAACTTACAGAAAAATCGACAAAGTTAATCTTAAGGCCTTTTCACCAGAGATGCTGCGCAGATGTGAAAGCTTCGCTACAAACTATGTGACCGTTTCCACCAATACTAAACTATGTAGCTGTGCGAGAAAGATGCGCACCTAGATCGATGCGATATAGCCATAGTCGGGGGCCATAGTAACGGCGGCGGCGGCACATAGCTACACCATTCGAGAGTCTGAAATGTCCTGTAATGATTGATCGTCGATACTGACTGACAAGCACAGCATCGAGACGAGCAGCGAGCTCCCGGTAGTTGACGACAAGCAGCCAGCGAGCGTGCGCCTGTGTAGCGTTGAGGAACTCCCGCGCATCACCGATGGCCGTGCGTAGTGTGGTCGGAGCCTCAGCCGCGCCTGATTCCAGCTGAGAGTCCGTCGCGAACAGGCATACCACGCCGAACCTGGAAAACAAAGGAAAAAAAACTCAATGTTTTTATTCAATTATGCTGCAATAATGGAGCACTTTTGCAAGTCAGCTTTTACAGAGTATTATTATTCTATTTTAAAACTCTACTGCCCTTTCGGAAATTATCTCTATGAGAAGAACGAACCAGAAAGTCATAGCTTGGTATTATAATATTTTTACCTTGTTGCATTCAACATTACCGTAATATTAAATATTTCATGCAATAACACCGGCATTCAAAGCACTCACACACAACAAGGATCGTGAAGAAGATTGATGGATTGGAACTCGTATCTTTACCAGCCTTGATTGCAATTGATTCGTAGTTGCTATATAACTTATATTAAATGTAGCAATGTGTAAGGGGAAATTCAGTTGGACAATGATCTTAAAAATTAAGACCCAGAAACAAATTACAAAGTACTAAGATTCAAATAAGTATACTCACTGGAAGAGTGTCAATATAGCGATCAGTATTATAGCCAGCAACCCCTTGAGACACGCATCGTACTTGCGGTCGAACGGACGCCGACGGCGACCCACTCGGCACCAGTAACAGCAACACCAGAATAAACTAAAACAATACACTCTTTTTAACGACAAAGTACTTCAGCATTAAGCTTTCTTCTACCTGTACGTTTTGGTAGAGCCCAAGAGGTTACCCATGTGGTAACGCTACCATATGACATTATCAGTAATCAGTACCATCCGATCCTCTAAAAACAAAGGCAGATCTTCTCTGTGAGTTTTCTCTCTCTAAGAAAAACGTAGGTATAACATACTCGTATTTATAGGGACTTTTTATGTTTCTTTTAATAGGCTTTTACTAGGTATACACCAGCGGGTTTATCATTCAGAAATTTCCGGGCACCTTTATCCTACCCTTCTGGTGTACTTTGGTGGCTCCCATTGGCTCCCATAACAAAATATTTTGGTAAAGATGCTACAAATAGGGGAACGACTAGGGGTATCCAAATAAAACAGGTTCATAAAATAACAGAGTTCTGATGTAACAAACATCAAAAACGATTGAACTAATCTCATGCAGACAAATTGCAGAAACTTTGCCGTTTGCACCATGCTCGTGCTATTTTATGGGAGAGTTATTTGAAAACGCTAGCATAGTTACTGTTATGTAATAGAACAAATGGTTATTACTCGACCCTGGGGCAACAGCTAAATGTGGCGCCATAGCAAACAAGACAATAAAAGTTTATAAAACTGAGAAATTGTAAGTCGTGACCTAATGGCCCTCTGTTTTAACACAAGTAATATTTTTATAGAATTTTTATTGAGTTCCGGGTTTCTTAAATGTCGAATATATATTGTACAATATACGAAAGATCAACACAGTTTACATAGTAAAGAATTGAGGATTTTCAGGCAAATTTCGTACAGCTTTAAGGCCTTCTTACATCTCTTTTTTTACAAGGCGTGTTGCCAATTGCAAGGGTAGCTGCAGCTTCCACGCACGCACAGACGGCTGCCCTTGACAACTAGAAGCTTCGTCATACATATGGGTTGATGGGCTGCCATTGCCTTGCATGTAAGGGGAGCGCGACAGCATCACGATGGTAGAGCTACAGTCTATGCATCGCGGTTATAACGATTTGAACGCGACCTCGCTACAAGAAGTCGCCGTGGGCGAGGCCTCTAAGAGCCTAGTTTCAAAATGTATACATACCCAGCAAGTGGTAAAGCAGCAACGAGTAGTACAGCGATGACTAGAATAGCCACCGGTCCAGCGTAGTGTGCCAGCAGCGGCTTCCAGTTCTCCTTGAGCGGTGCCACCTCCAGGTGACCGTCCGACACTGATACAATACCTGCAACAATACAATGACAAACGTTAGAAAACAGTTCTTTGGAACAACAAAGAGTGTCCTAAGGCTTGCTCTACATTGACAGTGCGCGACTTGCGTGAATAAAATTGCTGGTAAGTCACGAAACTCGCACATGGACCAGATTGGCACGGGACAGGGTTTAGTGACATAACATGAGTGGGATGCACACAGCATGCATCATGCATGCATGTGTGCATGCACATCAGTGGGATGTGGAGGGCTGTAGATGACGATGATAATGAAGTCACGACAACTACGTCGCGATGTTGCGGTGACCACTTGGCAACGACGCACGTTAGTAAATCACAACGATCGATTAGGAGTTTTCCAAGTTGCAGTAATGTGGCACCTACATATAGGTATTAGTAGTTGCATTGGACGATCAAAACAGTTCACGAATGCGTGAAAGTTCTCCAAAGACACAGAACGTCATAAAAGACAGTTCTAAAATTAACATCTGCATGCTATCAAATATCGCGCTTCATCTCCAATTGCATTTCATCTACCGTGAGATTCAATTTAAAAGCTTGCATTAATAAAATAACAAGCGAAAATAGACTCTATTTATAGGCCTTTAAAGTCGATTAATTTTTAACTGTCAGTTAGCGTGCTAGCCTGATTAGTCCAATTTATCGTAGCGACGGGCCGAACTAGCAACATGAAATGATTAATTTTAAACGAGCCGTTGGTATGACCCACTTACGACTCGAGCTCGACACTTTCAGTATAAAATAGTTAAGCCAATTTATTACCATTGATTGAATAAACTACTGGACTGAGATAATTGAAATAAGAACTGAGGATCTCATTATAGGCTTGCTATCATAGCATAGTAGGTACAATAACACTATTAGTCTATATTATGGTGTATTTATTTGTTTTCTGTTGTGAATATAGGCATAGGCGGATCCAGGATTTGGTTCTGGGGGGGGGGCCAAGGTGCAGAAAGGCAAGAATATTATCATTTTTACTAAGAAAAATGTGTGTTTAAGTCGCTCTGAACAGTTAGAAAGTTCATATATCCTTAATAATAAGTGTGCGAGCAGCTTGCTGTGAGCGCCGAGAAAAAAATTATAGTCTTAACTATGAAATATGTGCAAAATTCGTAACTCTATAATGCTTCTGGGGGGGGGCCTTGGCCCCCTGCCCCCCACCCCTAAATCCGCCTATGAATATAGGTATGGTTGCTTCATTCCTGTTTTTAAAAGCTATTTTAGTTTCAGTACACAATCGAGAGGCCTTACTATTGGTGCTTCATTTTGTTTTCATAAAACTAGTTCTGTTATTTTTTTATTATAACTTGGCGAACAGGTTATTAAAGTAGAGCATTATAATCTCATTCATGTTTTATGACTGGCGCGGCGATTGAAAGCGATAAGTCGGTACCGGTATCTTAAATACCGGTCTAAAATTTCGGCCACATCGTCAACCGGCTCGTTGGTCTAGGGGTATGATTTTCGCTTAGGGTGCGAGAGGTCCCGGGTTCAAATCCCGGACGAGCCCAAATACTTTTTTGAATTTTCACAAGTTTAAACGCTAAATGCACCACCTTCGCTCTATTTTTATGTCTTTCCTATCCCTGCTCCAGCAATAGGGCCGCTAATTGTAACACTTTTTTTTCTCTAATGTATAATCTTTTAAGCTAATTCTATTGTATTTATGGTTCGATAAAGAGTTTTTAGGAACTCTAAATGTAGAAGTATCTAGGCTCTACATTCTGAAATTGGTGGTAGCCGTAGCATTGTTTATTCGTACAATACAATCATGTAAGTACCTAATAGGTACTTTGTCATAGGTACTACCTATGACCTATGTACTTAATCTAATTATTTAAATTATCCATAAAAAACTAGTCAAGGTAGTTAAGTATTTGAATAAATTATAATTAAATTTGAAACAAAGCCTCATTGTAGCTTTACAAAAGTTTGTTGCACCCTACAAAAACAATAGTTGTATTATAATAACTGTTGACATGGGCCATGGACCATGGACCATGAGAGCATGGGATCATGGCTGTGCTCACGACCTCTCCGCGCCGGTGGCTGTGATCATGATGAGCATCCTCCGAGACAAGGTTACTGCCACATAACGATTACATTATACGTACCTTGCTTGACAAAGCTATATAATGATGTTACAAATGTTTCAGGTTGCGGAAAGGAACGGGTTAGAATTGATCACAGTGCTTCGACGGAAATATCAGAAAAATCATGTAGGTTCTTCTGTGATCGGTCAATTCTATCATTCTACCCTTACCTTTTTGAAATGGAATCTTTTAACACTAAAACAAAAATTTTTTTTTGCATTTAGAGAAATTACAAAACTACCACTAGTAGGATTTACTTAGCTTTTACTAGAATCCCCTTTGGAAGAGAGTTTAAAACTAAGCCTTCTCACTACTTATACCAAGATTTTTCATCATGATCATCAGACTTTCGCCAGTCTATGAGTTTACCTACTAATTATTTTTGTCTATAATGTGTTACATAAAGGTTGAAGACGGAACTATTATGCTATTTCTATCCTATGATTAAAACCCATTGATATAACAGTCGGAATAAAAAAGTAGGTCCCCTGTATAACACGTTCGAAACATGATCATTCAGAACAACTTCTCCAGATTTAAGTACTTGCTCTGAACAAGTCAATCAAGAATTAGAACACTAATGAATGATAAAACTAGCTTGTTTAATGTTGTAGATAATTCCATATGATATGGTGAAATATTGATAAAATAACAGATTAATATATTAGGGCAGTTGCCGCTAGATAATCTACTTCACACCTTACATGTAAGAAGGTGGAGTGATGCTCCACCATTTTATTAACACATCAATTTCATCTTCGCAGTCGCACATTAAACTTTGATAATTTCGTAAACAAGAGCAACAAAAATACAATAAATGTATCCTATCAAGCTGTAAAAAAATTATAATATGTAAAACGCCTACAAATAAAAGTTGGTCTCCTATCCTGATTGTACAGTATACCTTCCTCCGCATTAACCTGAATTATTTGACAATTACCATGAACTATGAACATAATATTATATTATGTATTTTCAATGCTCTTGGTATTTGGTACGCCAATGAGATTCCTCTTCCATCAGTATCCTCCAACCAGCGGCCTAGGGACTTTTTGGCACAGGAAAACCCAATTAAATTGTGACACGACATCTGCTCTGATATGATACCATAGTTGAAACTACACCATTAATGTTCAAGGTATATGAATATTGTCCAACATACTCGTATATTCCAGCAAAAGTGACCATTATCAGGAAACGTTACCATTCGGTAGCCTTGGCCGTGCTTTGTATGCTGCGGTCTGCGCTCCACTGACCGCTGTAAACTACCACCGGTAGGGTTACCATGTTATTTTTACATTATGAATACCTATAATATTATTTATTAATTCATTGGATACGCGGATCTGTAGAATACCTTCGGTCATCGCACATCACCAATTTATTAGAATTTCGGACATAGTGGCGTTGGATAAGGGGAATACTCTGATATTGTAATTAGGATAACCTGTTCTGTTGGTGTATCATCATAAGACGTTTTTATGTCTATTACATAATATTACAGACGATTTAAACATTATCTGTAAATTGGAATATAAGGTTCATATTATTATAGCCATTAACGAATAAAACTTAAATATAGGAAGCGTTGGTGTTGGTGGTGTTGGTTGGTTGGTGTTGGTGGTACATCATTACAATGCCACAGGATTTATGGGTGGCATTGTACGGGCAACGTTATCTCTTACCATCAGAAGAGCATCTTACTCGTCTTATTACTTCTCTGCATAAAAAAATATGGCAACCCTACAACATACACCAATGTCCATGTAGTGTGTAACTCTATTATTACCTAAACAATGTGTAACGTTGCGCGCGCGCAAGGTGGTTGCACACGCCGCTAATCATGAACCGGGCTAATTGTAAGGCCGACTGGATGATTAGTTAGCATTTAATACCTACTTCAGAAGCAATGAGGTTAGGGTAACGTGTGGTTAACAAATTACTGATTTACCGATAATTATTCCAACCACGAAATAATAAGGAGGAACGGTCATACAGAAACACGCTACAAGTATGAGCGAACCGCAGTCGAAATGGTCACACTTCACTAGCACTATGTAAGTACTTATGTCGCTCATTTGTCGCTTCACGTTATAATCTTCACCTGTCTCTTTCAGTTATTGCAAAGATGCTGCTGTAAAAATCCTGTTGAGGCTGATCTAATCGAATTATGTTATTGGTAATTTTTTTATTGCCAACATTTGTAATTTAGCACACATGCATCACGCAACATTTTTATCCTTTATTTAAAGAACAAGAATAGTATATTTTTACAAAAATTTGTAGTTTGCAAAATCTATGTAAAATTAAATATAATCATTTATAATTTGCATGTTTTGTCTATTGTCAAGGATAAGTGAAGCTACGGGTAAATAATAAAAACCTTGACCAAGATCCACCCACTAATATTATAAATGCTAATGTTTGTATAAGTATGTAGAAGTTTGATGCAATGATGCTTCTTCATGCCAAATCTATTGTACTAATTGGTCAGATATTAGAATTTAGGTATCCTGAATACTGAAACTCTAAAACTCTCTCTGTTTCTCGTAGTTTCAATAATCCATAACTATACATATGCGATTGTACCTATATCAGTGTTATCTTTCTGTACGTTTGTCTGTTACCTCTCGATGCCTAAAAGCGCTGAAGCGATTTAGATGAAACTTCGTATAGAGAATAGTTCCAGCCCGGGGAAAGGACAGGGACATAGAGGTTAGTTTTTAATTCAGGATAAATCCTACGTATTACCTAAATCGGATTGATAACCTACTTCTGAAAAACAAAGTTAAATTTTAATTTTGTAGTGGTTTGAAGTGTCAACTTGTAAAAAATCCTAAATAAAACCCAGCGGTGTATAGAAAGTGTAAAGCTCCTTGAGTAATGCTCAGTGCCTCATTACGGTTTGATCTCGCCTCGTAGGGACCTCAGAGAGCACTTACAGTGAGGTCGAGTTTTATAACTCCTGAGAGTCGATGATACAACTGCTCTCAGAGTGTATTGTTTAGAAACGTGATAGTATATTACCTCTATATTCTATATTATGTAGGTACTAGGTACTATCTTATGCTTGAGGCTTCTCTTCCGTTAAATCCTTTCTTTGCCAATGTCTAGGTACCAACTACCATGTGAACTGCAAACTTCAACTTGATACGTTTTTCTAAGATGTACGCTTTGATTACTCAGCCAGTCAAGCTTTTTCATGATATAAGCAGAAACGCGAATAATAATTTCTTGGAAAAACAAAACGTAAAAAATTATAGGAGTTGCAAAAATTGATTTCCCGTACCGGGAATCGAACCCGAGCCTCCTGGGTGAAAGCCAGGTATCCTAGCCACTAGACCATACGGGAGATACTGATAATGTCGAAATTGTGGATTAGATACCAAACTAGCAGATAATAGTTATAGATTATTCAGAAATTTGTTATCTTTGAAATCAATATAACTATAAAAACAACTTTGTATTTATTTATTTATGATTGTAAAGTGATAAACATTAATTCATTATTAAGCAACTACCTTAAAATAAACCATATCAAGCGCGACTTGGACTCGTTCGCGTTCATAAACAAAATTAAAATAAAACAATAACACATGTTTTGTATTACTTCTATAACATGACTTCTATAACTAACAGAGACTTGAGTAAGTTTCAATTCAATAGCCAATCCCGATGGGAAGTTCATTGTTCTTCATTGTTAGTTTCCAAATCCATCGATACTCGATACAGCCTGTTGCTGCCCAACTGGGGGTAGGGGTGGACGGAAGGTGTGAGGAGGTAGGTAACCAGGGTAGGTACAACAACGAAATGGATTAAACATTTATTGATGACAGTGTCTTGTTGGACACATTAGATATGAAAATAGGAACTTCATAGAGGAGTTTATTTAGGACACCTCGCTCGCTATTGTTACATTCTCGATATCCCATTTGTCTAAAAAACAAAATTTTATCATGAGCCAATCGACTATGCTCGTCTGAACATCTCTCGAAATACTATCAAGGTCAAGACCTGATATGTCTGTCTCTGTTTTTTTCCCGTAAAAATGCCAAAAATTCTTCGTGCCATCCTGCCTCCTGCCTACCATAATTTGCTTTCCAAAGCGATAAATTGATTGAAATAACTGGTGAAGATGAATTAAATAATATCAATCCGTTAACAGCTATAGGTTTATTGGGTCCTTGATCATGGTATCCCGGCTCCGAAGCGAGGGGTGGCGGAGTGGCGGGGACGCCCTTTGTGCGCGGCTCGGTGCATCGGATCGATACCCGGTGCCGGCCGCGAGCCAGACGCGGGACTCTAATGTTCATATTAACTACCTCTACATACAGTCTACCTACTTACATTGAACCTGCTAAAATAATAATTAATCCCCCAACATCTCCAAACCCGAAATAAATGATTGAGGTAAGCGGATAAATCGCACACCTAGTACAATACAGGGTCAACTCAAAAAGTATTTTTACAGCAATTGCAACTTTATTTATATTTGTTTAAGTTTATAATTATAAAAAAATATTTTTTTGAGTTGGTGCTGTTTTGATATGGGAGTGCGAAATCATAATTTTAAAGTATAAAAATATTGACGTACCAATCCAATATAGGTAACTAAAGGAACTGTTCCGAAGAGAAAAAAGAAAAAGAAAATAATACAGGAGTTGTGGGAATAAAATACTCTTACTCGAAATTTTCCCAGTGAAGGAAACAACTCGGTACTGTGGAAAAATGACAAACACACCAAACACACAAATTATGAAAATGGGAGCAAAGTGCAATAATTAGTATTAAATAATGCTATGGTAGATTTCACTGACAAAAACTTAAAATCTAAATGGGTGCTAGGTTCTTTAGATAATTTGACCTAATGTAGAGGACATTAGGTACATTATAGGAAGCTTCCATGTTTGAAGGGGTTGTTATACTTTTCCATAAATTTCACACGAAAGTGGGTCTAAGGTGATAGCAGTCCAGTCAAACACCCCCAATCCCGGACCCCACATTTCTACATAGGTAATAGGTAGGTAGGTATTAGGTATAGTGTCACTTGCATTCATTATTATGCCAATACATGTAAATGTGTAGGCTTACAACAATAGGGCTGATTGGCGAACATTATCGGGACTGGTGCATTGTTCCACTGTTTTATGTGCTTCCTGTAATGTTGCAACAGGAAAACTTGCGAGCAAATTCCTCAAAAGTGACTCATTAGAGATACTATCCCGATACGATACAAAAACAACAAAAATCCAGTCTGGACACTCTGTGAACAAAGGTGTAGAGAAAAAATAACGTTTAAAATAGATGAACTAGACAAAGCTGATTAAACCGCATTGGACGAAGTGATCGTTTAGAATTTAAATGAATTAGTTAATGATTCAAATGGTAAAGTTTATAGTAATCGACTCAAATACGAACTAAAGGTCATAGGTACTAACATCTACTGAAATAAAAACAACCGATGATGACTACCAAATACCAAGCACAACCTACGAATAATAATAAGTCAGCACAACTCATGTTTTAATTTTAGAGTACTGGCTTTAGATTTTTAGAGTACTTAATTCAGGGGAAATAACATCGTGGTTATCTGTTTCGGATACCAATTATAATTCAGCAAATATCCAAACAGCAACTGAAGCGGTACCTTCACCACAGGGTATTAAAGAGTACAAGGGACAACTACATAATACATTATATGGATTTGTTTCAGCTATGAGCCTCATACTATTTATGAAGTTTCCTGTATTAAAACCCCCGCAAGATTGTAAGAGTACAACACCTGATACTGACGCCATCAAATACATTTGCACCTATAAAGATAAACTCACGACACATCAATAAATCTGTAGAGTTTTACTTGGAAAAAACTTTTCTGTAGATTATAGGTAGAGATAAACCATTTCTAAATTGCACCTGTCAGCAACACAAACTGCTCCGGACCACTATAGAAATAATATGCAATTTAACAGAGGTTCTACACCGTTACACTGAAAGCATCATTGAAAGCATCATAAAACTTCAAAAGCTTATCCATAACTAGTATTTTTATCCGCGGCCCTGGACCGGAGACATAAAATTTTAGTGAAAAACTTCTCGGAACGACATTGGACAAGACTTTTTAATCAGTTTTAAAGCAAATAACTCATTATTAATACTGCAGGGCAAAGGACTCCTTTCTCTTTTCAAATCCTTTCTTTATACAAATGCGTGGGCCAGCGATTTGCCAGCAATCTTTGAATATTAGTGAGAGAACTTCGTACGTCACATTTACTGTAAGTCTGACTAACTTTCATACGTCCAACATGCGACACACTTACAATATGTGATTGATAATGTGGAACAAAGCAATTAAAGCCGAAACAACGCACGAGAAATACACGTGCGTTTCTCAACGTGCCGTAGAATCACAGCATTTGACGGCCAATTCTTACACCTTCTTGAAGTAAAAGGCCCAAAAACGATATTTCAGTTAAATCATGGACTTTGAGAACTTGAAGGCAAGTTTGAAAACTGGATCTCTTCAGATACCTACTTAATTAAAGGATTTTTCATTTGCTTATGTACTACCTATATGAGATAGAGATCCTCCTCAAACGTCACCCTAATTGGGAATTGCGGTAAACAACGGTCCAAAAGCTTTGTCCCCAACAAACACCCTCAAACTGTTATTGTCTAAAGGTCACAAAGGCTGAAATAAACCAGATCGCCGCAAAAAATTAATGATGTGCGTAAAAATGTAAAAAAGGTGAGGAGAGCCGACCCTTCCAAGTGTCCGAGTCAATGACTCGTGAGCTGAGGGTCGAGCGAAAGCTTGTTGATATTTCTGTACCTAATACGTAGCATATAGAAATCTTCAGTGGGCAACCTGTTAGACAAGTGGGTCATCAATACACGATTATAGTGTGGTGTGGGAGGCTGTTATGGCATTGACTTGTAGGCAAATTCGCATCCGCTGGGTTTCCAGTTTCAACTTCAAGGTTCAAGTATCGCTTTCGAGAAAGATAATATAACATAATTTACTAACTAAAATTGGTAAAACAGATATGGGAATGAAAGCGCCTAGATATTATTAACTATCCTAGTAAAGTATAAAGTTACACGTCAGAATAAGGAGTGTCACGGGCAAGTGATCGCTGTGAGAAAGGCGAGGTCGTTTACCATAACACAACGTGATTGTAATGCAACTTGCAATACGGACACGCCTTAAAATGCATGATATAGGTACACAATTTGAAATCTGATGAGATGATTACAATTTATTATAATAGACTTTACGATGGATAGCAGCTGTGTGAATAACTTTGAACATAATGAGCTTAATAAAAATCACTAGTTGCGCTCAGCGGTTTTGCCAGACAAACAGTAGTATCACATAAGTGTCTATTAAACTACGTACAAAATTCCAGTTAAAGACGAATTGCTCCAATTTCATGCAATTTTATCGACCAAAACGATTTAAACTATCGCATATTGAACGCCCAATATGCGTGTAAATCATAATTGGCACAAGTTCACTCGATCCAGTTTCCAGAGCATCTCGAATCTCGTGTGCTTTGAGAAAGCTAACTGTACTGATATAATTCTAATGGAATGGGTAGATTTTATCAAATCGTAAAAAATATGGCGCTTTCTTGGACGTGAAAGTAATAAGTACTTTGGATAGCAGTTAATATTAATACAGCTACCTGTTAGGAAAACCGGTGTTGATAATATCCCTTTCAAAAACCTCGTAACGGAGTAAATACAATTTAGTCTCTGATACGAGAGAGATAAATGAAATGTGGAGTAAGAACATTTTAAAAGCAACCTCCACTGTTTAAATTTTAAATAAAATCAAATTATAAATTTATAACTGAAGAATTTGTGAAATTAACCTATTAGGTATATCAGATATTATGAGTAAACCTTAAATATAGAAATAGCAAATCTAACAAAGTTGTAAGAAGGGACAAAATTAACAGCAAAAAACTTGTACAAGCTTGTAAGATACTATCAACTATCTCACAATACACAAGTGAAATTGGAAAATAGAAGCACGAGCGGCCTGGAAGCGGTGATTGAGTGATGTTGATTGCGTATCACTAACAGTGTTCCTAAAGGGCAAAGGTCAACGTTCTTAATGCTGCTGATAAGACGATAAAGCAGTCTTACAAAAGGAACGAGCTCAGTAAATGTTGATGACTCTCGTAGGCCTAGGATATTAGCACTTGGATTCATTTAGGAACAAGGTTGTCGGAATAGCAAGCCTTATTCTGGTCCCTGGATTTAATAAAACCAGGATGCATATCTAAAGCTAACCATTACAGAATTGCTGTTGCTTTTTAGGGTTCTGTAGCCAAATGGCAAAAAACGGAACCCTTATAGATTCGTCATGTCTGTCCGTCTGTCCGTCCGTATGTCACAGCCACTTTTTTCCGAAACTATAAGAACTTACACTGTTGAAACTTGGTAAATAGATGTATTCGGTGAACCGCATTAGGATTTTCACACAAAAATAGAAAAAAAAATTATGTGGGGTATATCATATACCCCACCTTAATGAACGTCGTAAAAGGACTGTCATCGTGTCGATAAGACCACTGGCGCTGGAGACGTCTATAGGCGACAGTAGACAGTAACCTCTCACCATCAGGCGGGCCGTCTAATATGTTCGTAAGTATATCTAACATAAGAAAAATAATCAAAAAAGCTAAGACCATAAAAAAGATTACATAAGTTCATGATAAAGTTATCATTCCAATAGTCCCAGAAGGAAGCAAGTCATTTATTTCCAGAACAGATTACGGTAATCCAATAAGTGGCGTTTTCTCCTTAGGTCGTAGGAGGTAGCTTCACACATAACTTAGAGATAAGATTGGCCATGATAGGATTTTCGAATCAGAAAATACCGAATGTTCTTTGTTGCTCTACTGTGGTTTCACACTGAATCAGGCTAAACCTAAGAAGAGCAACTGATGTGGCACAGCGCACATTTTGTGTGTTTTTCGTTTGTCTCAACTATTGACGCATTTGAACCACCATTTACGCATTTTCTATTTATTCTGTGGTAGGCCACAGTTAGCGTGACCGTATCCAATAATGTAATTGAGTCTATCGTGTCCATCGGTGATGCTCAGCTGTTCTGTGGACAGCGTGGCGAATTGGTGATAGATCCAGACATTGGGGACACATGTTGAATACTTATCTTGGTCACAAGTGATTGGATGAGTGGGTCGATTGGAGGGGAACAAGCATATCTGGTGGTAAACACCATTAGCAATAACATTATGATAAGATCGTGACAAGTGTGATAAGATTGAAGTGGGTTGAGATTGATGTTTCCATTATTCAATATAGCTGTCTAGGATAAAGCTAGGGCTAAAAGCACACTATAGTAGAGTTGATGTGTTATGAGTTATGACGCATTATAATCAGTTTGATGTGTTGACAGAACACCATTAAAATGTGTATCTAGTCATATTGAATGGATAGATAATCCTACAATCCGATATATGATAGTGTAATCCAATAAATTAAAAGCTCAGAGGTGCCTCTGCTTCCGTGCACGCCTATCAAAAGCTCGATTTTAGCCCGTTTTTGAGAGCCACATAATCATTATAACAGAGAGGATTACTAAACATATTATTATAGTGCTCGTCACAATTAGAGCACAAATTGCAGCATGTTCGACGTTTCACAACTGAATGTGCCCCACATTGGGCACAATGAGGGAAAAGCATACAGTTTAACACTTTCTAACTGTGCATTCATGCACAACTAGATAGGGAATATTTTAACAATAACATTGTAAACCAGTTTCCGCTGAATGATATCATATTATAATAAGCATTGTGTTATCAATGATAATGATCATAATAATAATAATAGAATAGGTACAATTTCCATACAAGCACCATAAATTACGTCATTATAACTGTTATCATAAAAGCAATTCTAAATAGTTAAGAAGATATTTATTGATGTCGACAAAACATAGGTATAGGTACATACATAGGTACACGGTACACCTACGTATCATAATTAATAATTATGCATAATAAAAATATAGAGTATGAAAATAGCTGTTTGACGATAAGGCAGTTGTTTGTTGTGATTAGATTTAAGTTTTGATGTCCCTTCCGTTAACCTTTTGAACGCCACGGCACAAACGCATTTTCGTGCCCTGTGCGCCAAGGCACAATTTAAAAAAAAATTCCTACGAACGAACTAGTGTTGCCAAGAGTCGATATATATATTTATTTCACTTTATTAAGACTGGGTTTTTTGTCGTCTATAGACGTCGTTGGCGTACAGGACCCGCAAGTACTTGTCAAGTATAGGTGACTTTGGCGGTCAAAAGGTTAAGTATTTTTCTTTGTGTGTGTGTGGAACAATTATTTAGAACTGCATAAGCCAGAGCAGTTAAGTTACCTATTAGAAAATTAAGAACTATCTACATAATATCAATATATGTAGATAGGTCTACCTACCAAATACAGCGTCCAAAGTAGGGAATGCAATCCCGATCCCGCGGGATCCCGATCTCGCGAGATCCCGCCTCATTTTTCGGGATCAATCCCGTGGCATAAAATGACGAGATCCCGGCCGGGATTAAAGGGTAGTAGTTTGGGACGCATCGCTCGCAATTTATGCATCTGTGCAAATGCGCGGGCGGCGGCGCGGACAGACAGACGGATCGGATCGGATTCAAAACTAAGACGAATTGCCTTTTTCCATGATTGTTGAGGATATATCCCCATTATCCCATTATCTTGTCATTTTTTCCAGTAAACAGGTCAACTGGTAGAAAATGCTATGTTAGCATTAAGTTAGTCCTAGCGTTGTGCTGAATAATAAAATAAATAAATATAAGCAATAAGCATACGTGATGTTACTGCCGCAGCAAAGACTAACACGAACCTTCAAGAGAAATGAGAAGATGCTCTGAGAGGCACATATTGACATTAGATGCCGGTTGTCAGATTCTACTTTAAGCACTTATTGTTTTTAGGGAGTTGTTTTTAAATATTAATCTGAAAAAAGTCAACAAGGCGTGCTTGAAGTATTATTTTTACTAAATTATAAATTTTAATAGTAATTTCCAATAAATATTATATTACATTTTCAGTTAGTAAAGTACTTTACTCGCTTCCTATTTATAACTTAGCTTTTTTTCGTCGTTTTTGTTTATTAGTTGAGTTTTTTTTTAATTGACGCGATCCCGAAAATCCCGAAAATTCCGGGATTGAACATTCTAATCCCGGCGGGATCTCGACTTACCGATCTCGCCTCGGGATTGCATTCCCTAGTCCAAAGTAATTTTAAACCCTTCACCGCTAAAAGGGCAATAAATATTTAGGGCGATGGCGACGAGCTCGAGCGTATGTAATCATAACAGGGTAGGACACCATCGACGGGGAATGGTTGCGCAGGGGTCCCATGGAATCTAACGAGGGCTCATTTCACCTTCAATATTCACATGGTAATCTGAGTTAGAATTGAATATTTTCTTTGAATTTCTAGAACTGTTGAGAATAGAGACGCATATCATATTTGGAAATTTTGCTTCTAATGTAATCATTATTTGTTTTCTGATATGAAATAATCATAGCGCTCGGCGACTGTGTTCGTCATACGTTTATTATAATGATCTGCAAATAGGAACGTAGATATTATTAAAAGTATTTCACAATTATTCGCCAAAAAGATTTTCCCGTACCGGGAATCGAACCCGAGCCTCCTGGGTGAAAGCCAGGTATCCTAGCCACTAGACCATACGGGAGATGAATAACTCTGACAAAAATGCAAAACATAAAATAAAGATTAGATACTGCTTTAACAAACAATATAATTATAAAATTTAATAATGGATTAAAACCGATAAATTCTAAGAAAGGCAAGAAGCAATCGGTGAGTCCACTCTGTGACCTTCCAATATTTTAGGTATGAATGTAGAACTGGTCGATACCGCTCACTTTTTACCTCTTGCTGCCTGCTCGCACGTATTTGTTACTTTATCATTGTCGCTTGACAAGACAAAAGATTAGTCTATTGCCAAAAATACACCTGATAACAGAAATAATAACATTCGACAGAGAATATAAAGAACATAAACCAACGAGCGAATAAATAAGACATCGCTAACAAAGCAAACCCTCTAGCCAAGCGCCAAACGATTGTAGAGAACTCTAAAAAATACTACCAGGACCAGTGACACGAGGAATTTTCGTCTTACTTATTTCCACTGTTCCATTACGCCTATCATCTCATTTTTTAGCCACAAGCGTTTGGTGCTTAGGCTCAAAAGGCAGGTGCGTTAAAGCTGCTTTGTTCAAACTGACACGTTCGGATGTTTTTATACAGTAGAAGTCGGTCCTCTACCTCTATTATTCCCTGAATGCATTACAGGAAAAGCATTTGTAAACAACAAAAAATTATGAGCCTACACACTACACACTCATCTTCTCGGAAAACAATGCATTCGCGGCTCGCAACTGCCAATAACCCAGAGAATGAGTCATGGCTGTACGAATGGCAGAAAGTTGCGTTGCCATTCGCGTGGACCGTTAAGGCTGGCTGTAACTGTAACCCATTGAACCAAATCCGACGTCTACTGCTCACTGAACACTGCTTTTAAGTGCTTGTTCAACTCTAATTTGAGCATATTTTAGTACAATCCAATTAGGCATTCACTAGTCGCCTTTTTACTTTGAACGAAACAGGGGATAGACCGCAGTCTCACTTGGTAAGTGACAAACCGACCTGTGATGAAGCACTCTAGGCAATAAAAACATATTATAAATTTGAAATTCAAAAGTATTTTATTCCAAATAGGGGCAACAGCAAGGGAAGATCTGATGAATTACTCGGCCTTAAGAAAGAGCTTTTGCAAGTCAATTTTGAGAAAAATTAAAATGTTTTGGACTACCGCTCATTTGGCAAGTAAGTAACTATGAGAAAAACGGACAAGAAACATAGCGCGTTGTAGTTTTTTTTAGATGTTTGTGGGAAGGTTAATGCCTCGGATCGTTGATATCATAGGCACAGATATAAAGATACAATTCAATTAGGTAATTATGATTAAAGCTATGAATTGCCTTCTATTTGTAGATGCAGAAGTCAAGGCCGACCACTGGTGTCATGGGAACTATTTTAAATTTTCACTCTCTATCGAATGACCGTGAGTCATGAGTCATAGTGGTCCAACTATGCAATATATTATAAGAATTTAGTTCCTCTTTCGTATGATTGGTAGTATTATAGTTATAGTATACACAGTTATTCATTTGGCACAACACAAGTAGTAATTTAATGTTATTTTACGCATTTTTATTGGGTAATATTATGCCGTAGCTGGAGAAAATGCATTGGAAAAAAGGATGAGTGTAGACAAAATTAGAGATAGGATAAATTTACCTAGGGATATGTATTTCTAACATATATGTAAATAGTTATCACACCTTACATTTTAATAAATTTGAGTGCTTAAACTAATAAATGAGGTCGCCCGGGTTCAAACCACTGCCGACTACTATTGATAATGTCGAATTTCCTAGTACGTATTTTTTAGCATATCAATGAACTCTTAAGAGATAATAATGTGGGTTTATAGTTTATACCGATCAAGTGTTTGAAAGAATATTGTGTTGAGAAGATTATCTAATTCAACCTTGACTTGAAAAATAAAAATATTGGTTTCCGAACAGCATGGAATACCAAAAGGAACATAGGTAATACCTATCACATTTTAAGCCAAAATAAATTGAATAATATTAAAAGGGATTTGCAATCAATTTATAGATCGAACCAATCTCTGATGGAATTTGCCACTCGATTGCCCACTCGAATAGAATTTGGGACGGATATTGATTTTTAGCTCACACCTACAGCCTACGGTACCTACATGTAGGCTCATAACGTACTAAAATGTTTTAAGTGTCGAACATTGATAGTAGTCCAAAATAACCCAGAGTTATGCAACTACATGACCTGGTTACAGTACAGCTGCGCGTGCGCACTTGCCTCCTTCTGGGACAAAACACAGGGAAGATTACATTAAATAAGATTGGCTATCACACAATTTTTCCATCAGAATCGGAAAAAAGCCTGCAATCTGTAATGGCGTGCAGAAAGTTTGTACACCATCACAAAGCCTCGCTAACATTCTGCAGACATGGTTTTTCACAACGTCCGATCGCCCAACATTCCACGCACATTCAAAACTTGTCTTCCAGGGTCTTTCTTGATATGTCTTCTTTCAAGAACCTCTGGTTTTTGTAGGTGTAGGCGACTGTGACCGTCCATCCGGAGTCCGGAGTACCATCAGTCTGTTTACCTACCACTCTTCACATAAAACACACACCTACTTTGAATAGATACTATGATTTGTACAATCTTTTGCCGATAACCTAACTACGGGCGCTCCTCCAGCTTATTCATTCCGTGAGGAACTCGGAAGCAAATGTGTATTAGCAAACGTTGTTTTACTACATCTCGTCGAGATCAAAAGCAATGCTAAACATGTTTACTATGTACACAAATACACATAAAATTGAAAACGGTATTACATTGCGCTCGTAACTGATGATACTAGGAATTGAAAACAAAACAATAATATTATATCAAATGAACGGCGAAGTTATGGAACTCGCTACCACTCTCAGTGTTTCCCGAATGCTATAACGTGGGTTTGTTCAAATCAAGAGTGAATAGGTTCTTACTAAACAAGCGTGCTACAACTTCGACTGCATCGTCACTTACCAACAGGTGAGATTGCAGTCAAACGCTTGATTAGTCTTCTATAAAAAAAAAAAAAAAAAAATGAGAGGTTGGCGCTATCATCAATAACTTAAAAAGGACGTCGACGTGATCTATAGGTAAACTAAACAAAGAACTACAAATGACTCAGCTCTTACGTATTTAAATACCAAATGCTGGCTCTTACCTCAAGCAACGTATAAGTTAATTAAATAGCGAGAGATAATGAAGATTTGAGGTACAGTCAGGAGTCGGTCTTTGTGACAATTTTAAAAGATATTGAAAATTAAGTTTGCTTAATGTTATTGTAATTAGGTATGATGTAATGACGTTGAACGAAAATAATATTTGAAGTCCTAAAGATGATAGGTATATTTAGTATCAATCCCTGCATTTTATCTGTACTGACGATAACCACTACCGACAGTTCTTCTATGACCAAGATGGTTTTGAAATTATTATTGTCAGTTTGTATACCCATGTTGAAGACAAAACAACATGAGTGATCATGTTGTTTTGTCTTCAACAGTCACTACATGTTACCACTTGGATTTGTTTAGTCTAAATAATTTCAGCCAAAGAAGATTCTACAATTCGAAAATGTCACAATAACATAGTAAATCGCTATCAAGAAATAGTGGGACAACCTAGCCGTTAAATTGTGTGCATTTTTCACGCGATGCTTTTCTCTAAAATCCAAAAGATTCTTTTCTAGATATTTCGAATTCCAGTTCACAATGCATTCGGCGTGATGCAACTGAGTGGAGTGGAGTGTGTCCACAAATCTTTGCTGAAGCTGGGGTGAACGTGATGTCGCATTTAAAAGGCTTATGGATGCTTTACAATAAGTCGTGGAACTGTTGAAGGACGCTCATTTTCTGAAGTGCCACTTTATTTGTAGCAGGAAAATAAAATTAGGTATATCGAATTCTTATAGTTTATAGAAAGGCATTCCGTTACATTGACACTTAGTGTTTATCCTAAGATTACCGACGAGAGGGCAACTGAAACAGCCCCAAAAGGCGTTCATATAGGCTTGTCACGGCCGCTCCTCAATATTATTTTTTCTGTGTACATCTATCAACATAGATTTAATCATATTATAAGAATTTGTACTGTTAGGTGTACATTACAATTATTGCACTTTCCTAGAGCAAAGTAATAAATGATAACACTCATGAGTCACTGAAACACTCACTTTAAAGTGGATAATAGTAAACAAGCTAGCAGTAATTACAATTGCCTGCAATTAAATAATTAACATTGAGTCTAATGAAACGGATAAGATAACGTGGGGTATTTTTTAAGTAGAAAGGTAGGTTACTATTCGTAAAACTCATCCACACAAAAGCTATTAGACAAAGAACAGCAGAGCCGAAGCCTCGTTTTCTTTTTTTTAAATTTTGTAAAAAGAAATTACGTATTGTATTTCTATGAACACGTTCACCTGCTGAGTATTTTCATCCTCCAATACCATTCTCCACTCAGATGATGTTACAAAAAAACATTTATTAGTGCTTTAGACATTTTGTTTGCGAATGTGACACTTTGCGTACATTTGCGCCAGGTGAGGCTGATCTATTAGGTTGAAACTATAGGCAAGTCGAGATTATTCCTAACTCGCGATTGGCAGGGAGGGGAGTACGAAGGTTAAATCAATTGCAACCATTAATATGGCACACCCGCCGCCGATGTGAAGCGGCGGAACTAACGCTATTTTTATAATGGATCCCACATGCTGAGGGCCGATGATGTGTGTTTGATGACCTTTCAGCTAACGAGATTGACTTTGTTGATGGCATGATACAAATAGCTTTTATCAATGTTTAAAGTTTACAAGTAAATTCTACCTTCAGTATCACTGCAACAGTAACTGTAATGGGCTGGTATACTGGTTTCTTAACATCACGCGAACGTGAAGCTAATCTCATTTGCATATAGTTTCAGCTAAATCATTGGAAATTAACTGCTTCAAAGTGTAATTTTACGATTTGTAACGGCACATATGATAATTCTAGCAATTATATGTTTGCAATTGTAAATAATGGAATCTTGTGCTTACACACGTTCTGTGCTACTGCTGTAATAGAAACTTTTGACATCTACCAAGGTGTCAAAAATATTGGAATCACAATTAGCAGCTGGTTCTAAGAAGTGTAACGCAATGCACCGAAGAGGTCGAGGGCCGGGTCGGCCGCAGTGCAGGTGCGACCCAGTTCCGCGATCACCAAATCCAGGACAAGTGACTGAGCCGTACCCCCTGGCAGTATTCAGGTCGTAATATTTGGCTACGTTTCATGTGCCGTTCTTTCGAACAAAAGGTTTCAATGACCTAGTAAACTGAAATCGGAATAAATGACTGTGCGAGTAGCTGTTCTGATCGGATGTTAATCCGATATAAGCACGTAATCTTGATTTCTTAGATCAAAGGATAGGGTGTATGATCTATTATATTATAATACAAAACATATACATACAAAAAAACGAAATATGTGTATATGAAATAAACGTAGTAGGCAAAATGAACATTTTACTTTTTTCATGAATGTTTAAATGAGTTGCGATATCCAGTCGACTCTATGAAAACCACTTTTCACGGCGAGCCTCCTGAAAAAGTACTAGGCGAACATGAACCGATAGCAGTAATTGTTATCAATGTGGACGACGGTGGAAACGAGAGGAGGTGCGGGGGGAGGGGCGGCCTTCATGACGTAGCTAGTCGCGTCGCAATGGTGTTAACGTCAACTACAGTTATTACACAACGCTATCTTATCAGCGAGACGCGTCGACCAAGCAGATCATTGTCACAGACTTCTAAGCAGTTCTGGGAGCCTAGTATTTTGTGCAAAATTTTATCTAAAATTCTCCGATTTCAGGGAAATTGCAAATAATAAAAATAAAATAAATATATAAATTTTAGGAAAAAATGTGTTTTTCAGTATTTATTGTGGAATTTTAACAAACGACGTTGCCGTTGCGTTGGCACAAACTTCAAACTCCACAAAAGACAAGCGGTACTGACATAGAACAATAGCGGCATCAATGCGAAGGCTGCACACCAAACAAACAGATTGTTTCTGTCCAGAGGCTGGCGGCCACTAGCGGCCGGCACCTGGCTCACATCCGTCGACACAAACGGTAGTCCGGGAAATAGAGCCATTTGTTTATCCGTACACAATCTGACATTGAATGGGTTCTATTTTCTGCATTTCACGGTCCCAAGGAAAACTGAACAGGCAACACTTACAGTAAAATAGGAATAAAACAAGTGATACTGACGCAAAATACACCAGAAGCACAGAATACTGAAAAGCTACAGGTTAGAATAGTTCAGGTCGTTACCCGCGTCAAGCGTGTTGTGCTGATGATGCTAACAAAGCACGCAACGTATGTTTTGTGCTCTTGTGGGGTTTTAATATTACACGAGCTAGCGTTTTGTTCGTTACTTTAAATAGATAACTATTCATCTCAGTTTTTCTTTACGTTGTTGTAATCTTGTATCTGTTTGTATCAGCATTGGATAAATGTATGTAATATTATGTAAATAATATTTTTTATCATTTTCCCTTTATTCAAAAACAACTCCTAAAAGCATACAGACAACAATACTCAACATTTCACTTTAGGTGTCTTCACAATATCAGCATCGCGTTCATCCTTCGCTTCACAACAACAATCTTCCATTATATCGCATTAAAAGATTAACGGGGTGTCTATAAATAGCTGAGCTTTATTCAGGTGTTAAACAAAACAAAGGTACAAGACAAGATAGTGGTTGAACCCGATCACAGACTTCACTGTAGTTCCCTTCGTCTTGTGTGGTTTCTACGTCTGTTTATTGATTGTAAACTGCTCGATTAACGTCTTAATTAAGCTTCCAGCTTGCTTGGGAATTGTGAGATAATCAATTTATCAGTTGCCTCATTCCAGATGAAGTTTTGTGGCTTACCCGAATTGTTTCTTGAGATCATTTAAAGTGGTATTTGTGGAGTTCCCCAGTTATGTAGGGCACTTCTGTGTATTAGCTAAATAATGGAATCATAATCGTGATAACTGATGTTAGTAAGTAGCGTGCTCCAAAAATTGCGTAGGAATGTAACTTTTAGTCAGTTACAACTTAGCGTATTATACTCGTTTTGCATTGTAAATCAGTACCTAGTACAACTTTGCCACCCACAGGCCACAAGCTCAAACTTTGTTGTGCAACTGGCAACTCTACAGTCGTTCAAAGCCCTATCTACTATCATCACGCAACCAATTACGATTTCGCCGATTGCGCTCGTTGTACTAGTTAGAGAGCAGTTAGAAGGACGGATGTGTTGGTAATTCCCTTCTGACCCCTTTTGATGCAGACTCTATCCACTCAGACACAAGGACTAGTTTGTGTTGCCACTTTGAGAGGAACACTATGGTTATCTTATTCGTTTTTGGGGTCGGAGACGTTCGTCCGTAGAGAACACCCACACAGGAATCTTTCTTGAATAAGAAGGCCATAACCGAAAGTATATTATTACAATAATCAGGAAGTGAGGTTTAATAACTATTTAATCAATTTTAACACCTGGTAAAGATGTGAATCATGTTGCACTTAGATATGAAACTTTCAGATTTCAGATATGATTCAATTGAAATACATCGTAAAATACAGTACCTATCTCTAGAATTTCGTATCATAACTATGGGAATAACATCATAAACCTAAATGTAAAATATAATCAATAGAAGTGGAATGATCGCGTTGGGTATTGGCTTATCTATTTATGCATGTATACGAATTGACCTTAATATTTATAATTGTGGGGTTCTTATTGAACAGTCCACTACATTCACCAGCTGACTAAATCAACTATTTTACTAATAGGTACCACTACAAATTGCTAAGGAACGAGTTTTCCAAAGAACTAATTTCAATTTTCAATTTGAAGGGATAAAACCAACAAGTCCTATCAGCAAATCAGAACTGATTGTATAATCCAGTAATAACGTGGTGTATTGTGAACCGTTGCTGTCGAGTCTCATGTCAATGTCGACGCATTGTTCGTACAACAATGGTACCAAGTTATGAAGCATGGAGGGCGTGAGTAACGCAATAATCTGAAGCCAGGAGTGGAACAGACACTTCATTCGGTGAAAGTTGTTACAAGGAGATTTACTAAAATAGACTATTATGAAACTGACACTACAATTGAAATTTGAAGAACTCGTAACTTTAGAATATCGTTGCCAAGAAATATTTTCTCTTCTTCCCGTGATTATAAAAGTATAAACTTTTAATATATTAATTTATATAATAATATTTTAATATTTTATTTTATTTTATTTTATTTTACAATTTTAGGGAAACTTACGTCTAGGTCTAAGAGTATGGTACTTAAATATTTTATTTAGGGACAATTACAAGTTTCCACATATAGGCGACAGAATATAATTACATGTGGACGGAGAACATTAAGCATGCAAGATAATACACTAAAAACGAATTGTTGGTAATAATAACAAATAAGGTTTACTACAAACTATTGACTAAAGAAATCGTTGGCAAGTACGCGTTTAACTCGGTCGGCAGAGGTGTTAAATATGTCAATATCAAGTCTAGTAATAAATTCATTGAGACACCGACTCGCTCGCAGCAGATAACTACTTTGCCTGTAGTTGGTCTTAGCTCCGGGGACATGCAGGGAACATGGTCTCCGGAGTGACGCGTACGGGACTTGCAAACCGACGCGCTGCAGCAACTCAGGACAATCAACTAGACCATTCGCTATATTAATAATATATGCAACGTCAGCTATACGCCTTCTCTCTTCTAAAGGTAAAATGTGAAATTTCTTACAACGATTTAAATAATTCGGGTAGTACGACTTGATTTTAAATTGAAGATGACGTAGGAAACGTTTTTGGATGGATTCTATACGATTAATATAAATGTTGTATACAGGGTTCCAAACTTGAGAGGCATATTCTAAGTGACTTCTGACATATGCGCAATAGAGTATTTTTATGGTTTTGATAGAATTGAAGTCCTTAGACAAACGCATTATAAAGCCAAGTGACTTAGATGCTTTTTTAATAATAGAATTAATGTGTTCGTCAAAAAGTAATTTCGTGTCAAATATAATACCTAAATCACGAGTGATATTCACCCTGCAAATTACCGAGTCCTTCAAAGTGTAGTTAAATGTAATAGGGTTAGTTTTGCGAGTATATGAACTTACATTGCACTTAGAGACGTTCAAATCTAGCTTATTTACTAAACAATACTGTTCAAACCTGCCGAGATCCTCCTGAAGACGGAGAGCACATTCTTGTGATCGGATATTTTATATTTTATATAATAATTTGGAGTAGGCATAAGCCTACTCCAAATTATTAATTCCATGTTTTCGATAGAACATGGAATCCTTACTATACCTACTTCGGGCACAGAACACAATGACTATCAAATTTTTGAATTTAGATCAGCCTGACCTAAAAATTCAGTCACTAGATAATAATTCTAGGTGGCACGATCCACCACCCTTCCTACGTCATTGGTGAGAATTCTACTATACAGAATATTAAAACCAGTCACAATCGATATTCAGTACTCTGTAGGTTGTAGGGAACATTTAAGGAATGTGTATTATATCTTCAGATAGTTATTAACTTTCAATAGCAATAGTGGAATGCAATCGGGTGCACAAAGCTTGTAATCACAGCTGTACCGCTGCGGCTGCAGTTGCGGCAACAAGCCATGACTTGCCACTTGCGACACAGATGCCAGATGCCAATCGCTGGCTGCCTTGCCGCCTTGTTGACTGAGAACATTGCCACAATACAATCAGCTAATTCTGATCGCCACGTAACCACCAGGTTCACTCCCAGACTAATTGTATAACAATGTAATGTAATAAAGTACCATAGTCTAGATAAACTTGGAAACTCCATAAGGTGTTAAATGTATTGATGATGATCCGACAGATATTCGGCCACCGGGCACATTAACAGCTTCACCTCCTTTGCACATATATAAAGTAGTAGTTCCTACATTCTGTAGGATAGTTTATCCTTACAAAACTATGGTCTCAAGTCTCAATAGTGAAAAAACCTTGATATGTTAGTCACCTGAATTCTTCAGTCAAATTCCGTTAGGACAACTTTATCACCAGACAATTTTCATGTTTTCAGTAATTTGCAATAGACCAATACCACCTACCATAATAGACCTTTCACAGGTAGGTGTTAAGTAGTTGTATAACGGGTCATAGAACGACCGAGTGAGTACCTATGTACGTGTCAGGCATACATGGATCAAGTGATTCCTACGGCTACCATATGTCATATTAATGTCCTGTTGACGGTCACCTGACGCCTGTTGCCAGTAGCATCAATCATGAGAATCGAAGAATACGTTGACGTGGGAAGAGTAACAATCGTGTTGTGAAAATATTAACTATGTTTTGTTTCAGTTTGTTTGTAAGAAACTTTTGATTACGCGCAATCGAAATTATTTGCAATAACACAGGAAAGGGTACCTAGGACCTAGAAGAAGGAAAGATGCGTGGGTGGACGTTCCTATTATACCAAATGCCGTCTATGTGAATCAGAACCTGATTCTGTTACAGCTAAGTATTACTATGGAGATCTTACAGGTACTTAACAATAATCAAAAATCTAATTTATATAGTTATAGCTTGATTCATTAACTTAATTAAATTTTGCCTTTTAGTTTTGTCGAGGGTTATACGTAGACTCTTCATAGTATGTACTATGTACCTATGCCTATTTGATGTCTGTTACTTCACATAGTCAACCAACCTACTTACTCAAAAAAGAAAAGGATTGAAAAAAAATCCATAGGCCGGTATTAGCTAAGTTTTTTGAACACTCAAATGGTATCATTTTAGAACAGAATTTATTTTTTCCTCAAAAATAATCTATTTTGACGTAGAATTGATAAAATATGATGGTAAAATTCCAAATATTCCGTTAGCGAGTCCCGTTATCGAGCAGTTGCGGTAGTTTGAAGCAGCTATTAGAGGCGGAGTGGTAGAGTGGCAGGGGCGACGTTAATGTGACGAGCCGCTTGGTGTGACTTTAATCAAGTTACGGGTTACCGCGTTACCGCAAGACTACATTGCACTCTCGAGAACTCAGTTAGGCCATATTTCGCTACTCACTTAGAACATCGTAAGCTCTATAGAGACTGCAGATGAAGCCAGTTTTAGAGGTAACTTTTGAAAGGGAAAATTCAATGAGAGAATTTGTTCCATGTGTGAACGGTAAAGTAAGAAGTTGGTAGAGTACATTTTGATAAGTGTTTTTAGCATTAGTCGAACTTATGCAGACCTGCAGTTTAAAGCGGACGGCCGACTCAGCCTTTAAGTATGATTTGTATTTAGTATTTTCGCCTTAGATTATAATGCAAAACTGCCCCTCTAGCCATATAAAAAATAGAGATTGTTGTAATGGAAAAACGAACAACAACAACACTTTCATCCCAGCACATTTTTTTGCATTAAACAAGCCTTTAGCTGGAAAGTGGAAAGTCTGGTTCGGTTCTGATTAAACCTCAACACCTTTTAGCAATTCAGCTTTGTTTTGACTAAGTTTAACACTAGACATCCTGATCTAAAATGCCAAAAGTGATACAATCGTTATTTAGCTGCACCAGACAGCAGTTTATGATCAGCATACGTGATGGCCTCATAAGTATTCGCGGAAACCTCTCATAAAGGTTGCAGCCGAACTCGTTTTAAGATGCTTAAATGATGAATTCACGTTCAAGTTCTCGGCGATATCACAAGCCGGTCCTCTGCAGTCCAATCGACCGTTATCAACGGTCAATACTATAAATAAATATGCGACTAAAACTTCGAATCTTACAAATATTATACATAATATGAGAAAAGAAATGTGGATGCGTGTGGATCTGTTATCTTTATACACTTAAACCAATCGAGTTGAAATATTAAATTTCAGATAGCTAAGACCCTTTGATGTCACAGTACACTTTTCAACTGGAAAAATACCTAACAAGACACAGCTAATGAAAACTGCCAACACCAAGCAACACAAGGGAGGAGGAACACGTTTCAACTCATAATTTGGAAACCATACAAGATTCTTGAAGTCGAATAAAATTAAAAGCGGTTTTGTAGTTTGCGAGTCTGGCGATACAATGAAACCTATCTAGGTGTAGGCTGATCTATGACTGTCCTTATAAATGACCGAGACATTCCCCTTTCGTTGGCTAATGAATTCACGTCTGTAGAGTGCACTCTAAGTGCAGACAGAGTGGGGGGCAGTGGGAGGGAGATGGTCGCATTACAATAAGAACACTTCAACAATAAGCTCTCGGTCGATGCCAGCACTGCCGTACATCAGGATAATTAATTAATTAAGTATGTTAACGCAGAACATCATACAGACAAACAGGAAAAATAAATAAATATTGAGAATTCCCACATTTTATTGTGCAGTTTCAGGAAAAATAAATTGGAATAAACGATTATGGCAACAGTTCCAATTTATTTGTGTACAATTGAGGAAAGTAACTTTAGCCTACATGGGTTACGTTCTACATGGGTAATGGGTATAGGAAGCGCAGATCGTTTTGATCGATCTCAAGTTAGCTAAAATGCGCAACAGCCGATTAAAATATGCAACTACTGCTCATGCAAAGAGTTAACTTCAAATCCGTCATAAAGATTTGCGCTACCTGTATTTATACATCCTACATTGCCTTTATTTTTCAGTATCGTAGACTATAGCAGGGAGAGAGACAGAGAGCACAGGTAAAGGAAGGATGTAGAGTTCCCGAGACGCTGAATACCGTGACAAGTAGAGGCGCAACGGGAAGAAATTATAATTTAATTATTGGCTATTTTAGCTTCAGCCAATAATTAAATGATGAAGAGTCAAGAGCGAGCGACCAAGTTCCAGCGATTGTTGAACAAGACCTGGAATTCTATAAATTTGTAGTAAGTACGAACCCCTCTTAGCTTCACCTATCATCGTGCCAGAACTTGGTCAAACGGTAATTAAACATAGTTACCAGCCAGTTAGTCAGCCCTGTATCAGTGATTGTACGCAAGGTCGACGGCCGCGACATGCGCCTGCGCACCCCCGCACACATGCATCCTGAGCATCCCATACTACACACACAGGAGTAAGGACAGACTACGTAATGAAGACAGATACTGCGTGCCAAAACAAATAAGAAACTAAGTTCATTTTATAAACTTGAGTTCAATAATCTCTTGGAATAAAATGTTATTATTATAGGTACTTAGTACAGAAACCGAAAATTCCGACATCGTGTCAGCAACACCAGTCCAGAAAATGTCAAAGACGCACACCAGTTAGTTCACATGTTTACTGATAGATCGGAACTTGGCAATGATCTGAAAAGCGTACGTATTGTTTCACTACACGACACACGACGTCAGTTTGTTTAAAGGAGCGCGATATCTGCCTTTCAGTGTGCAGTGGTGCAGTAATATGATAGCTACTGCTGTATCAATCTAACTGATAGCAATGTTTTCCGAGTACCCTCGCCTTGAGACATTTATTGCTCGTTGAAGACGAAGTGATGATCAATGCACGTTCTGTGTTGGTGGGCCAATAATGGTATCGTATAGACGAGATATGTTGAGGTAGATTTGATTACACTCTTCCAATAACCAATGTGTTTTTGTCTTTATTAATTTACTGGCTAACGCGACGACTTCGCTCTCGTTAAGATTTTTAAGGGGTATATTATCTGCGTCAATATTCAATATCTCTGCGCCAAATTCCAACTCCAATCGGATACCAAATGGTTTGAGTTATGCGTTGATAGATCGGTCAGTCGATCTTTTTATGAGTTGGCATAATGAGAAGTCAAGCACACTCCCAATATAAGGTAAAGGTTTTGCAAGTTTGTGTGTGATTTCGCAGGCCCTATTGCAATACGCACTGTAGTAAGCAGTAAGATACACCTATAGGTGCCATCAACTAGGATGGAGGTCAGAAACAGTATTTCCAAGTATGGCATTTTCTAATAGGTAATGTTTTCCCTATGACAATGGAATCCACCGAGTCAAGTGTGCGTGTGTTCCCTATAAATCACCCTATGCGCCGCGCATCACAAGTATGTGAACAAATGACACAGTTCATCCCTCGGGTGACAAGTTGGAGCTATTTTTGTACATCCGCCGCGTCGCCGGCGGGACCGCCTGTCGCCTGCCGCCTGAGCCACCTTATGGTATCAACTAGGTATTACTTTTTAGAGGGTAAGGTGTTGATAGTAGGTAATAAAATGTATTAGAGGTATTAATATACTGTAACTATAATAATTATTATATGTAAATTTTATTTAGTGTGTATAATTTATTACACTAAACAGGTAGGTAAATGTATCAGTTATCCATGTAGGTAGATAAATGGACATACAAAAAGGAGTTTTACTCTAATGTACGGTAGGTATGGTAGGTATGTGTCTTTGTTAAAATGAATGATCCTATAAGGGTTCCGTTTTTTACAAGCTTTATATTACTTTCACCTGTCTGTTGTCTGTCTGTCTGTCTGTCTGTAATCAAATCTTGCAAGTTTAATTTGACCCACTTCCCGGTTTCCAATTGAGCTGAAAATTTGTATGCGTGTGTAAATCGGATGACAATGCAATATTTTTATGACATCGAGATGATCTGATGATGGAGCTGGAAGGTGGCCATAGGAACTCTGTCATAAAACAACGCAACCCCATCGAGTTTGGGCTCATTTGATTCGTCTTGACGAGTACTTTATGATACAAGACGATAATAATAATTAAAGCTTGTTTTTAAAAAGTATTTTTAAAATTTCACTTGTTCCTTTTGAGGTACGGAACCCTAAAAAGAATTTAAAAATAAAATATCATACTACACTGTTTGGAAAAATAACGTAAATTATTCCTTCTAAAATCTAACCTTAGTCAGGTTTGTTTTGACTTCATAGATGAAAGCAGAACTATATTTTAAATCATCTTCAAAGTTACTGATTGCTCAAGTTAAAAGGTTCAATGGAGTTTTAAGACTTGGCTAGCTTGTGTCAGCAAGTCTAGGCATCGAACACAAGTGATCTTTGAGGGCACTGTAGGCAAGCTGATCTGAAGTGTGCACTTTACACATCATGATAATGATGTACTCTGAAGCTTGAACTGAGCAGTTATCTATTATACCTACTCAACAATCTGTCCACCCAACAGATGTGAAATTAGGTTTTGTTTTGATAATAGTAAAAAGTTTCACAGTAATTACAACCTTTTTACAAGCTTTATATTACTTTCACCTGTCTGTTGTCTGTCTGTCTGTAATCAAATCTTGCAAGTTTAATTTGACCCACTTCCCGGTTTCCAATTGAGCTGAAAATTTGCATGCGTGTGTAAATCGGATGACAATGCAATATTTTTATGACATCGAGCTGATCTGATGATGGAGCTGGAAGGTGGCCAAAGGAACTCTGTCATAAAACAACGCAACCCCATCGAGTTTGGGTTCATTTGATTCGTCTTGACGAGTACTTTATGATGCAAGATGATAACAATAATTAAAGCTTGTTTTTAAAAAGTATTTTTTAAATTTCACTTGTATTTACTTTCACCTGTCTGTTGCCTGTCTGTAATCAAATCTTGCAAGTTTAATTTGACCAACTTCCCGGTGTCCGATTAAGCTGAAATGTTGTATTTATGTATAAATCAGCTGACAATGCAATATTTTTATGACATTGAGCTGATTTGATAATGGAGCTGGAAGGTGGCCATAGGAACTCCGAAATTAATCGACGCAACCACATCGAGTTTGGCCTCATTTGATTTGTCTTGACGAGTACTTTATGCAAGATGGTAATAATAATAAAAGCTTGTTTTTAAAAATTTCACTTGTATTATGTTGCAAGACAAAACTAGTGATATTTACTCTTTAAACAAATCTCATAAAGTATGAGCAAAATACTGTAATCTAAGTAGGTAGGACTGCCTTTGGAAGCTTGTCATAGCCTTGCTCTTACTAATTAATTCTGTGACTAATACAAAACAAAGTATCGTAAAAATTCACTAGGCAGAATAGTGTCATTACACTCAATAACAGAATGCTAATATTATTAGAAGACAAGAGAATGAAGACACTGAGCCAAAACACTATTTTAAATAGAGTTTTAGCTAAGTGTCTCACCAACTTTACAGTAAAATATTTTTATTATCATTAGACATTCTAAAAGATTCCTGATAAGAGTTGGGATGCATTGTTCTTTGGGGAATGTTTATGAGCATATTGAGGGACAGTACCTGGTGCTTGCATTGTATTGGGCACCATTGTGTGGTAATACCACACAATACACGCAGATATTATCATTAACTGTTCATTTTAGATCATTAAAATAGTGGCTGTATAGGTTAGTTTACACTGTAGAAAATTACTAAAAAAATAACATCTTGTTTTAGGTACTTTAACGAAGTCTAAATAGACTCATAGTTAGTAAGTTTGGAGTGATCATGATGAGGCCTATACCCTGGAGTGGGTATATTTTCAACAGGGGAAATAAGTACCTACCTAGTAAGACAAACATTTAAGATAACAAGCATTTCTCATTGTATTTGCATAACCCAACTGTGAGTTATATGCTCCATTATGTAAAATTTGTATAAAAAAACGTCTTAACAAATTCGGAAGCGAGCAAAAACCACTCATACAAATTCAGTCAATCTCTATCACCTCACGATTGTATTCTCCATTTAGTGCAGAATCAATACCTATCTAAATCTTCATTATCTAAATTTGTACCATTGTTTCATAGATCTACCCCCAATCCCAATTAACACTGCTAGTAAACATAATTAACTATTAAATTTACCTTCGACAACAAAAGTAGGTATAATTATTTGTCCTGAAGTGGACTGACCATGGCTATTGATAATTATGACCTCATCTATAAGGTTCAAATTAATTTAAAATATTAATTATTCTTTTGGAAGGATATATAATACCTAACTGGTTTAGGAAATTAGAATTAGATATCTATCTAATGAATTTATTTAATAATTAATGGTGTTTCTTAAGGATTTTTTAATTATTAGCATTTAGGAACTAATTAACTACCAATAAAGAAGATTTTATCAAAACTTTACTACTTACCTTCCTTCCTATAATTTTCAAAGGCTGAGAGTACAGTACAAAGTTAATTAATTGCAATTTAAATCTATTTAAAATTGGAAATGATATTTATTTTCTCAATGAACAGATTTAATTTTCAGTAGGTAGGTACCTAATTCCCAGACTTTCAAAATTTTTAGAAATAAGCTCCTTATGTCATGACTCACAAAGAATATTGAGATGACTTCATTGTCCCACATTCTGTGCCTTAAGCTTTTGTAATGAATTTAATTTTATTCCATATTAATCATCATGGTTATTAGGTATTGAACTCATTGTGTTATCAATCAAGGGTTTTGGGTAATTTTTAATGGAATCATTTAGAATTCCCTGATTTATTTTATCCTGATATACCTACTTCTATTGAAATGAATATCTTTGAGGAAATTTACAACATTATATAGGTACCTAAAATAGATAGTTCTGCAATTCAAAACAATCTTAACCTGTAATAAAAAAGTGACCCAATTCATGTCTGATCTTCGCAGGTAGGTACTTGATAAGACAAACTTTCCAAAGCTTTATTCTTTGAGCATAAAATACGAACAAAGGTTTGAAGACGACTTCAACCCCTGGTGTTTGAGAATACCGTGCATATGAATTGTTTAAGTTCTGGGGGTAGTAGCTTACCTTCAGGATAAAGCTGTTTATTGGCGATGAAGTCGATGATCAAGTGAGTGGAGTTGTAAAGCGGCCCCATAGCCCTCATGTCGAACTCGGCGCTCGCCCGGTACGTGGCGTTGATGATCGGAGTAGAGTAGTTCACCTCAGCCATCTCCATTACATCCGCCATCTCTTGCTGAAGGTTCCGGCTCAAGCTGTTCATGTTCTGAGATATCTCCCCCCGAGCGCCGCCTGCCCAGCTCACCGCCAACAACAACCACCACACCTCCATCATCACGGTTACTGTCCTCACTCAACACACACGCATAATCACAACTCGAAGGTAAACTCTCTGTTTGCAAAACAAACTCCGAGATACCCGAAACATAAACACTCGTACAGTCGAAATAGAATCGATAAGAAAGAAATACGCGCAGATAAATCAACTTCGAGGCACTCCACGCGCAATTGGCACTGTTTTGTATCAATTTAACTGGCTTTTATGTCAGAATTAAACATTTTTTATTATTTCTTTATTGCGCGATACGACACGGCCGACAGAAACGGACGGTCGATGAATTGTGAATGAATGAAATGAACGATGAACGATGTCCCAGATAAGTCATTGACCGTCGCCGGAAGCAATGCCACAGACAATAAAATCAAGGTACATTTTAGGGTTGCCAGTAAAACTATTATATATAATTTTACAGCAAAATACTGAATTTTGGATTCCTCTCTGAAAAACATACTTGTGAAACTAAAAGGTTTAGAAAAAATCAGTGGTAAATATATTTTTTTTTAATTTGAAGTCCTAACATGAATGAATTTGAAGGGAATCTAGAATTTTAATAATAAAATGTTCAATGTCATGTCATAACATGACATTAACATGACATTTGGTTAATATAATTTTTCAACTTTTCATAAAAATTAGATATCGTAAAGCCGCGTCTCCAGCGCGTGTTTTAGTTAAACATTTAACATAAACATCACAATATTCAAAAAATATCACTGTGATTTTGATGAATTGACAGACAGTCAGTGTTTCTGCCATATATAAAAGGAATAACGGATAAGATCGGAACTGTATTAAGGAACTTTTCTATCAAGACCACCGACCTCCACTGTCCAAGATTTCGCAACGTGTGAGAACGGCAAAAGAGGTTATTCCTTTTCAAACACCGGGTGTTGACAAGGTGGATTGCAGTTGTGGTAACTCGTACATAGGACAAATCATCGGCTAGAATTTTTATACCTACTTTACACCTTTTTTTACACTAAACGATTTGTGAGCAGCATGCTGTGAGCGCCGAGAAAATTTTGAATTTTTTCAGCATAAATGATGTGCGTTTAGCTTGGTCCGAGTGGCTAAGAAACTAAATATTCTTTTTTTATAAAAGCGCGAACAGCTCGCTGCGAGTGCCGAGAAAATTTTGATTTTTTTATAACGCTGACCTCAAAAAGTAACTGATTAGTCGTCCACCACAATCCTAGAAGTTTTGTGAATGTTCATAAATTGTACCTGTAAGTAATTCAGACTATTTGCAAGGTGCGAGACTTAATAGATCCAAGTGAAAAAAATACACATGCGCGAGCACCTCGCTGCAAGCGCAAAGACAACATAAAGCGCGAACAGCTTGCAGCACTTAATATAATCCAATTAATCCTTACTATGAAAGATGCTGTGCTGCTTGCTGTTACTTACGGATAATTCGTAGGCTAGGACCGAAAAACTAAATTACTCAATGCGCTATCAACAGCGAAACAAATTTATGAACTTGTACGTAAAGCTTGCAGTTAACACGTTCGCTGCCACTATGACTCGAACAAAATTAACGTGAACTCGCATGGCGAGTCGGTGGCACCGAATGTGTTAAGAGAAAACTTTCTTATTCTAACTATGAAGGAAGCATAAAATCAGTCGATTTTTTTTTTCGACAGGATTTACCCTTGACATAAAAACTAGCGCGAGTGTTCTCCATAACTAAAACAACAAAAAACGGCACAACTCACGTCTAATATTGTCGAGAATATCTCGACCACGCTTTCGGACAATATTAGACGTGACTGATGCCCAGGCGCGGATCCAGGCCCCGCCCCTGGATCCGCGCCTGGGCATCAGTCACGTCTAATATTGTCCGAAAGCGTGGTCGAGATATTCTCGACAATATTAGACGTGAGTTGTGCCGTTTTTTGTTGTTTTAGTTATGGAGAACACTCGCGCTAGTTTTTATAAATCGTATATGTAATATTAAAAGTAACTTAGTATTTATTAAATTATTTTTTTGATTTCTATTCAAACTGTCGCTGCGCTGATTTTTGGTCTATGAAAAACAAAATATAATTGACAGTAGCGGTGCTTAAAAATATTTAATGGCAACATTAAAAATAAAATAGTTCATTCAAAAGAATGAACGAGCAGTTTCCTATTCTTATTAGCCGCGCAAATTTGAAATATTTTTACTATATAATAATTATGGAATGATCTTAATTTAATTTCTATCTGATACACAGATCAGAAATATGGTACATTATTATGTATTATTATTAGATAAAATAATATTAAACATACGATATACATGCCTTTTATACTGAATATTTAATAGCATTACCTAAATCCAAGAAGCTTGCATGTGGATTCTCTACCGAAATTGTATTAACGTCGCTGTCGTGTCGTGTTACGATCGTTTATTTAAAACCCAGCTATGGGCATTGGGCCAGAGTACTCCGCTATAAAAAGTAAGTATACATTTTTAGAGCTGAAATAAACATGCTATAGGGTATTTGTTACAAATCTCATTAATATTAGCAGGCGTTATTTAAAATAGTTTTTTTTCTCAGGCGCTTCAAATTACCTATATCCTTCAATTCTTATTCTTCATCATTATTATCCCACATTTTATAAATAAAAATATTTCGGTTCGGTATCACGGTTTTTAAATAAAAACAAAACATAATACTTATATGTTTATTTATTACGTACCATCACTCATTACATTTATTTTAGAAAAAATATACACCTTATAGTTGAAATTATACTATAAATTACGACTAGCAACCGTCATCTAATTACCGTTATGTACATCTATAGAATAAAATTATCTTTAATTAATTCAATTTATATAACTCTTCATATTATTTTAATCGTTTTCCTGTCTATCAGATTAGACTAAGGCTGGTATTTACCAAAAATTAAATGTCTGTTAAAATTGCTGTTTATAAGTACATTTTATATGGGAATAATTAAACTCATTATATGAGGCTCACTTTAACAGACATTTCAAATGGATAAACAGTAAACTAACAGCTAACCAGCTTTACAATAATAAAATGTAACTTAATTTTAAAAAAAATGCGATGAACTAAGGTAACGCCATTGCTAAACCGACGTTTTATATTATGCTCTATGGTACGGCTGCCGTACAACCGGACGGCTAAATGGACGGTTATTATCCTTTAAAGGCATGGTAAACAAAAATCATGCGGTCAGCCATAAACTGCACAAAAGCCACAAAGCACATATAGTAATATGGATAACACTCACGTTAGTTTTCAAAAACCCAAAATTCTGTAAAAAAAGTTCTGTAAAATTCCGCATGAACATGGTAGCGGCAATGTCCTTACATTTTTAACACAGCGAGAATGAGAACTGGAATCTAGTTTAAATTATTAGATATTGTTCTTATTTACCTAGTTCTTATATTATGTTTAACCGTCGCTCATCACACGAATACTTATTAAATCTTATAAAATACAAAATCTCATGGCACTTAAAATTATTGTACAAATCAATTCGCAATTTTCATTAAAGTACAGCGGTTGATTTCTACGTGAACTAGTAACCACTGTATTACCACCTACCTTCTATTTATTTATTATTTTGCTTCGACCTCGAGGCAATCTTCACATCAACGCATCTTCTATAGTCTTGAATCTATACCTACTTATCAAGTAGATAAAGAATTATTAACATAATCATCATAGAACAAATAACATTGGCGGAGCGCATTTTACAACGTGCTAGAGGAAATTTGAGGATCTCAATTATGTGCATATATTATTATAGAGGGGTTCTTTCCAGCACAACCACGAGAGATAACAACGTTATTTTTGCAGAATCACACTACATTATATCGTCCATATGTCACAACTAAGCCCGAAGATCGGCTACACCTAGGTTTAGCCGCATAATCTTAGGTGTAACCGATCATATTTTAATTTATAATCACATAATTCATAGAAATATTAAAGTGTCCAAACTTCAATATTACACGCTTCACCTAAACAACTATGTTTAATACTTCTATTTTCTTTAACACACTGTAAAATTCACTTCTAGTCATTTGTTCATTTCTGGCCTCTCCAACATTGTAAACTCAAGAGCATTTCTCAAACGTTTTCATCAGGGTTCTCCTTGTTAGCGAGCAGTGCAGCTGTTTCGACATCTCCGTCCTTGTCCCCCTTATCCCTGACGGCCCGTAGAGCGTCCAATGCTGACGTGGCACGAAGGGCGCGCGTGTCCAGGCCAGGTATTTGTTCTAACACCGGTATGACGGATGTTGGCGCCTCGTATAGGATCAGCTTCTGGTCGGCGCTTTTTGCCTTCTTTACTAGACGACCCAGCATCTGTAACGAAGGGTATTTTGAAGGTGAGGTTGTATACACGTAGTTTTTTGAAAAACGGTTTATTAAAAAAATAATTCCTAGGTAACTTGAGTCGAAAGAAAAAGCTGGTGGATAGGCACTGTACTATACCTCTATAATATGTACGTAAGTATATTCTTGTACCGATAATTATTTACATATTAACTTTTTTTGTAGCAAATGTCTTTATTGAGAAAAAATGTACCTAAGAAACACTACAGCAGTAAGAGTACCTTCACATCGTCGCAAGAAGTGCGGCAATACGAAAGCAGCAGATGCGCTCTTATGTAGAATAAAAAGTAGTTGTAATAAAGCTTATATACGAGTAGTTGTAAAAAGGCGCTTCAGATGCCAATTTCTTAACTAATTAAAAAATATTAACGCATACATACACACTCACGCACGCACGCACACACCATACTTATTGATTAAATTGGATTTATTTTTACATTTTAGCTAACTAAATGTACCTCAGCAGCGGAGTGGTCGACTTGCGGCACCAACTCCTCATTCAGGTAGCACAGGAATCACGTAAGAAGTGATACCGTGACATCAGATTTACTAGTTACATACCTCAGCGGCAGAGTGGTCGATTAGCGGCAAGTACGCTAAGTGAAGCAGGACGGGGCGGCGTCTAGCGGCCGCTCGCGACACGCGCCGAGACACCAGCTCCGAGTTCAGGTAGCACAGGCATAGAGACGGACGGACTACGCTCACTTCACCCAGCGCCGTCTGTAACAAATATACATATATTTTTAGGTGTGACAAAAAAGTACAGAAATAGTATACCTTAATATGAATCTGCAGTATGTTATGTATTTTTATAGCACCTAATGTTGATGAGAGGGATTCTATTATTTATTAATTAAACTTCTTTTCTTCATAAAACGCCATCTTTATTTTTTATTACCGTACGAACCATAGAGCACATATTTATTTTTCATAGCTACAATAGAGATGAGGTATACATTATAATTAGAGATGAAAGTTGTGTGTTGTATTATTCCAACACTCTCCCTCAACACACATCTTTCATTAATTGCATCTTACATACTAACATTTCTTAAATTCAACTTGTTAACTAAATTTTCAAATTGGGTTCTAGGCAGGGGCTTTGTAAGCACATCTGCTATTTGAAATTTTGTATTTATGTATTTAATATTTATTAACTCTTCTTCGACTTTTTGTTTGACAAAATTATACTTTATATCTATATGTTTGAGCCTACGCTGATCAGGGTTAATTACAGTTTTCATAGTACTTTGATTATCTTCATATATTAAAACGCTTTTGTATGTTACATTTAAGTCTGCCAATACTTTTACAATCCAACATGCTTCTACAACGGATTCACATAATGAGACCAATTCCGCCTCTGTTGTACTTAAGGCTACAGTTGTTTGCTTTTTAGATCTCCATACAATAGTGTTATTAAACAATTTAAACAAATATCCACTTGTGGATTTTCTGTCATTGTCTCTTGCCCAGTCGGCATCAGCAAACCCTATTAAAGGTGTATCAATATAATTACAATTTGTTTTAGTATATAACAAACAGAAATTTACAGTTTGTTTAACATATCTCAGCAATCGTTTCAGTGCCTTCCACAAATCTTCACTAGGCTTTGATTGGAACCTACTCAAATAACATACAGCTGTTGCTAAATCAGGTCGTGAACCTACTACAGCATACATTAAGGATCCTATTAATGATCTACAATCATGCTCATACATCTTATCTACCTCACAATTTTCATCAATTTTAAAGTTAGTGTCCATTGGAGTATTACTGCCTTTACAATTTTCCATTTGGTATTTCTTAAGTATAGACATTAAGTATTTCTTTTGCGTTATTGAGACCTGTCCTGGTTCTACATTTATAGATATTCCTAAGTAATTTAAATTGTTTGAGCCCATGTCTTTCATCCTAAATTTTGAAGCGAGAAAGCCTTTCAATTTTTCTATTTTACCAACATCATTCCCAAATATTAATAGATCATCAACATACAAAGTTAAATAAGTATCCCCCATACTATACAGACAGTAATCATTTTCAGATCGTTTAAACCCATATCCTGTAATAACATCATGAAACTTTTCATACCAATATTTAGGCGATTTCTTTAAACCATAAAGAGATTTTGTCAATTTGAGTACATGTCCTTCTGGTACTTTTAATCCTTCTGGTGGCTTTAAATATACATCCTCTTTTATATCTCCATATAGAAAAGCTCCTTTGACATCCATTTGATGTATTTCATATTCTCTATTTGCTGCGACTGACAATAAAATTCTTAAGGTTTGTAACTTTAACACTGGTGAGTATATTTCTCCGACATCTTCCTTTTGTTGAAAGCCACGTACTACTAACCTTGCTTTACAAATTTCCTTTTCTCCAACATGTTTCTTTGTAAAAACCCATTTAGTATCTAACAGCTTTTCTTTTTCTGGTTTTGATGTAATTTTCCAAGTTTGACTTTCTTTTAGGACATTAATCTCTTCTTGTACAGCCTTTTTCCACTCCTGTTTGTCTTCTCTTCCTTCAATTTCTCCAAAACTTGTTGGAACATCATCCTGATTTGTTGAAAGTAATGCATATAAAGCTTTATCATTTTCCTCATCCATATCAATTACATAATCTTTATGCCATGAAGGCTTCGTTGCTTTTCTACTTGGTCTCCCTTTTTCTATTTGTTCTGATGTGTTCTCTTTTTGTCTATCTTCAATGGAAACTTGTTTTGTTGTATTAGTCTGTATAGTATTATCATATTCATTTTCTTGTATTTCATCTACACTTACTGAATCTTTCTGTATTACCTCTTTACACATGTGTTTTCTTGGTTTATTTATTTCCTTCTTATCTTGTACTGCTTCATATTCTCTGTCTTCACTTGTTCTTTTAACATTTTCATTCATAAAGTCTATTTTTCTCTCTGATGGTATGTACACAACTTTCTCTTCTTTAAGTCTCTCATCAAATACAACATTTCTTGCAATTACAACTTTATTTTCCTCCATATCATATAGTTTGTATCCAGTAGTGACATATCCAATCATTATCATCTTCTTTCCTGTACTGTCCAGTTTTCCTCTCAATTGTTTAGGTACATGGTTATAAGCAACACACCCAAACACTTTCATATTTGACACATTTGGTTTTCTTCCAGTCCACATTTCACTAGCTGTGACATCTCTCCCTGCAGTTGGGCTTCTGTTTGTTACATATGCTGAGTATAGTATAGCATCTCCCCAAAATGATTTGTCTAGTCCTGATTCTAGTAAAATGGTTCTTGCCTTTTCGACTAAAGTTCGGTTCATTCTTTCTGCGACTCCATTTTGTTCTGGATTATATGGTACTGTATAACACATTCGTATTCCTTTATCGATGCAGAAGTTTCTAAACTCATTTGAAATATATTCACCTCCATTATCACACCGCAGTGTCAGCATATTTTCTTTGAAGTACCTTGTCACATAGTTGTAGTATTCTTTGAATTTCTGAAAAACTTCAGATTTTTCTCTAATTAGATACACCATGACAAAATGCGTGAAATCGTCAATAAAAGTGACAAAATATTTGTTACCTTCAATATCTGGTGGTGAAATCGTCCCACAAACATCAGTATGAATAATTTCGAGCGGTTTTATGGCCCTATACCCTTTCCTGTTAAATGGCTGTCGTGTCAATTTTGATAAAAGACATGGTTCACATAAAATGTTATCAATATTTTTATTTTTCAAATCACCTAAACCATCAACTAAATTTTTCTGAGACAACATTGATATATTTTGGAAACCTAAGTGACCAAAACGTCTGTGCCATAATTGAATATCAGAATTATTTGCAGAAAAGTTACATTCCGATCTAACAATTTTCATTTCTACATTGTACAGATTGCCTACTGCACTACCAATTAAAATCAAATTTCTTTTATCGTAAGCCCTGACTTTACCTTGTTTGAAAGTAACTTCAAGACCACTTTTCTCCATTTTTGATACAGAAAGTAAGTTTTTACGCAAATCAGGTACATAATAAACATTCTTAACAGTAGCCTGGATTTCTCTTTTACCAACATAACATATCACCTCAATATTTCCTACGGCAACTGCCTGCAACATTACACCATTTTTGGCTGCCGCTATAGTTTTAGGTTCTTTCAGTTCAATATAATTTGAATAATATTCTGTACTTGTTACTAAATGATCTGAGCATCCAGAGTCTACAATCCATGAAATAAATCTATCATCACACTTATTTTCTTCACTATTTTCTGAAATTTGAATTTCACTTACTTGATCATTTGCACTAAACGCACCTCTATAACTTGAAGAACTCTGATCTTGCATCCTGTATGGTTGTCCTCGTCCAGTGTACCCACGCCCAGCATCGGGTTGATGTCCTCGTCCAGTGTAAAACGTTCTTCCACGTCCAGAATTCTGATAACCTCCTTGCCCCTGTTTTGTAGTACGGCCCTGTCCATGGCCCTGGCTTTGAGTACGGCCCTGTGCTTGATACATTCCTATTTTACATTCATATCTTTTATTTATGTCCAGGTTTTCCACAGGTGTAGCATAAGAAAGTGTTACTGAATGTGTTACTACTTGCCTGACTTGTGTTTTTCTTTTTCTTTTCTTCTTCTCCGAGTAATCTACTTTTTACAAAATCAAGTTTTAAATCCGAGATAGTTTCTAACGCTGTTATAACACTTTCATATGACTCTGGCATTGATAGTAAGATGTAGTTTACTTTCTCTTCTTCCGTTAAAGTTCCTTCTGCGTCTTGCAGTTCAGAAAACATTTGTTCTAGTAGGACGAAATGTTGGGCAAGTGATTCACTTTCTTTATACTTGGTATCAGACAATTTTCGCCTTATAAACAGTTTACTGCGTATTCCTTTTTGTTGGAAACATTTCAATAAATTTTCAAACATCAAATATGCCGTATCTTTCTTGATGTATTCGATATGGCTGTCGGCCACACCGGCGATTATTATGGCTTGGGCTTTCGCCTCACTTTGGGCATTTTCTGGATTCTTGCTATAACTCTCACTTTCTATCGCCGCCAAAACTCCGTTTTCTTTAAGGATGCTTTTTATTCTAAAGCTCCACGTGCTGAATCCCTCTCCTTTGAATTGCGTTATAAATAACCTCTCCTTGGTAAACATTTTCACAATTTTACTATTTACTGTACCTATTGATAATAAACTACGCTCTGCTACCACTGTTGATGAGAGGGATTCTATTATTTATTAATTAAACTTCTTTTCTTCATAAAACGCCATCTTTATTTTTTATTACCGTACGAACCATAGAGCACATATTTATTTTTCATAGCTACAATAGAGATGAGGTATACATTATAATTAGAGATGAAAGTTGTGTGTTGTATTATTCCAACACCTAAGTAGTGTATATTTATACCATATGGCCCATGGGCGTATCCAACATTTCCGCGTTCTGCGCTGGTTGTAAGGAGATGCAAAAAAGCTGGGAGCGGAGTACAATGCGCGGTTGCCGTACAACTAAGGTGAAAGTTATCGTTCCTGGCCAGCTAGCCAGCACGGCCAGCTCCACCGTGTAACATAGCTCTAGTGTCGTAGTGACGTAGCTCACCTTAACCGTGGATATATGCACGGGCGGCCGCATCAGCCTCCTCAGAAGAGCAGCCAGCGGTAGCGAGCCTCTAGTGACGTAGTGACATAGTGACGTAGCTCACCTTAACCGTGGATATATGCACGGGCGGCCGCATCAGCCTCCTCAGAAGAGCAGCCAGCGGTAGCGAGCCTCTAGTGACGTAGTGACATAGTGACGTAGCTCACCTTAACCGTGGATATATGCACGGGCGGTCGCATCAGCCTCCTCAGGAGAGCAGCCAGCGGTAGCGAGCCTCTAGTGACGTAGTGTCGTAGTGACGTAGCTCACCTTAACCGTGGATATATGCACGGGCGGCCGCATCAACCTCCTCAGGAGAGCAGCCAGCGGTTGCGAGCCTCTAGTGACGTAGCTCACCTTAACCGTAGATATATGCACGGGCGGCCGCATCAGCCTCCTCAGGAGAGCAGCCAGCGGTAGCGAGCCTCTAGTGACGTAGCTCACCTTAACCGTGGATATATGCACGGGCGGCCGCATCAGCCTCCTCAGGAGAGCAGCCAGCGGTAGCGAGCCTCTAGTGACGTAGCTCACCTTAACCGTGGATATATGCACGGGCGGCCGCATCAGCCTCCTCAGGAGAGCAGCCAGCGGTAGCAAGCCTCTAGTGACGTAGTAACATAGTGACGTAGCTCACCTTAACCGTGGATATATGCACGGGCGGCCGCATCAGCCTCCTCAGGAGAGCAGCCAGTGATGCAGCAACGCCGGCCAGCACGGCCAGCTCCACGGTGCGAGCCACCGACACGCTGAATGTCAGCACGAGCACGCACAGCTCCATGCGGTCGCGACGCCACACGCGCTTCACTGTGCCTATGTCGATCTGTAGGACAACATAAATACTTTAAAACACAATTTATTAACATTATCATTAACTAGTATAAAAAAAGGTCGATACCCGCTGTCTGTCCCTATGTAGGTATGCTAAGATCTTTAATACTACGCAACGGATTTTGATGCGTTCTTTTATGGTTAGATTGATTCAAGAAGGTTTGTATATATATGAGTCAAGGTCGGATCCAGGATTTTTTCTGGGGCAAGGTGCAGACCGGGAAAAAATATTATAATTTTAACTATGAAAAGTGTGTGTTTAGCTCACTCGGAACAGTTAGAAAATTCAAATATCTATAATTATAAGTGCGTGAGCAGGTAGCTGCGAGCGCCGAAAAAAAATTTATACTTTTGACTATGAAATATGTGCAAAATTCGTAACTCTACGATGCTTCTAGGGGGGGCCTTGGCCCCCTGAAATCCGCCTATGATACGAGTACATCCATAATATAGTAGAGAAACACTGATTATTTTCTTTTTTTTACGCTATAAGTGCGCGCGAGTCCACAGTAATTAATAATAATTCATTTAATTTATTATCGCTAATCGTCTGAACTAAGTACCATCTCATTACGACATGTAATAGTTATGTAGGACCTACATAATTAGCTCATAAAACGTCACTCCTTGATAATATGAAGGCGCCGCCCACTTGTGTTATATAATGAAATACAATAATTTAATTGTTTGTAGGAAGATTGCCACATTATCGAGCGGTCAGAGGCTATCTGTCCTGAGATCCTTTCACTGTTAATCGATTCATTACACATGACCTACACTTGAGAACTGATAACTATGTGAATTTAAAGTTGAGCTATAGCAATAAACTGAGTTAAATTTGTAAAGAAAAATAAGACATTAATATATAAAAACTAAAGTAACTAGGTAGGTACTTATATTTTATTAGTTTGATAATATAATATCCATTATGGTTTATTAAATGAAACTTGCTTACTTTTTTAAACTGGCCTACAAACTCTTACTTTGCGTAATATGGTATAATAAACTATAATACAGTAGGTAGACAGGTATATGCTCACCATAAACACGACGGCACAAATTAACACCGAAGACAGACACGCCTTCGGAATGAAGTAGAAATACTGGGTCAGGAAGATCAGCGCCAGGAGCGTTATTATTCCTGAAAAAGAAAAAATCTATTTAACTTTCAATACATAATAAGTAAAATTGATTTTTGATCTGCCCGTAGCTCTATAACAGGTGAACCGATTTGGATGCGGGTTTAATGGAATGCAGGTTTTCTAACTAAGTATGGTTCTTAGAGATGTTTAGTAAAAATCGGTTCAGCTGTTTCAAAGTTCTTTTGTAAGCTGCAGAAGCATTATGGATTTTCTGACTTTTTAAATGTTCGCTAATATTAGCGTTAGGGTCTTTTTATAATTTAAATTGTGAATATACACAATTTAAATAATAAAAAGGACAGCGTCTTGATTGTCTTACTTCTTAGCATAAATAAAATGTAAAGTTGCGTACAGACCTGAGTAAAGGCCTGCAGCGGGCGTCCTCACGCCGCTGGAGTGGCTGACGGCGGAGCGTGTGAACGCGCCGCAAGTAGGCATGGCCTGTGCGAACGCTCCCGCCACGTTAATCAGGCCGAGGGTCACCATCTCTTGCGTCGCGTCTATTCTTCCTCCACTCGCTGAAACATTAAACATTTACAATGTATATCTACTGTTTTTTTATGCAACCAGAGGGCCTATTGGCTAATTCACTCCCACTACGATTGATGACAACTTCAATGTGATGACGACCTCTGTGGCGCGGTGGGCTAATACCCGCTTGCAACGCAGAAGGTTACGGGTTCGATTCCCGCATGTAGGTATATGCATATTTGTGTAATCCACAGGTACCTATTTGTTTCTGGTCTGGGTGGTTTTCAATATCTTTTATAAGTATGTATTTACGAAAGAAAAGTATATAAGTATTATATCCGTTATCCTAGTCACCAAAATACAAGCATTAAGTTGCTTAGTTTGGGGTTAGGTGGCGCTGTGTGAAATGTCCTGAAATATTTATTATTTACTCATATTAAATGAGGAGTTTTAAGCAAGTAATGTACGCAACTTTGTCTATGGATTCTGTTTTACATGTCGTTGGGCGATAGCCAATAGGCCCTAAGATGAACTGGACGAGCGCGACGTTCTCCTGATGTTGGGTGATAACGATTATTTAGAAGATCCGCCGACGACGAGGCTAGAGCAGAAGCTGCTGGCGGTCAGGCCCGCAGTGTAAGGAGTAATCTCCAGAAAATGCGCCCAGAATCATGGATTACCGCCTTCTGTATCTTCATCGAATAGATTTAGGCTAGATAAATAACTAGGCATAAAATACTACATCTTAAGTCTCTCGAATTCTTATATACGAGGGCACCGCCGTGTTATATAGGACTTCATACCAGAGTAACCCAGCGATTGTAACAGGCAGGCTTATAAGTATTTTAAGCCTAGTTATTTAACTACCCTAAGCGAATAGATCAAGGGTTAGATACAGAAGGTGGTATTCCTTGATACTGCACGAAATATTCGGAGATTCCTCCTCACCCTGCGGCTCTGACCCTTCCCTTACTTAACCTGACTTGGCTCTGGCATCGCTATCGGCTCTTCTAAATTAGGTTTAGGGTCATAGTTTTTAGAATTATTGTGTAAGAATGTAAATAAATAACGATTATTATCTACATTCAAGAACGAAGCTTAGCGCGCTATAGATTCAAAGTCACTTCTATTTATAAAGTCAATAAGATATTGTTATTTGTTGTAGAGTTCTAAATCGTTATCATTATTTGTATATCACCGCTTTTAAGGATTATGTTCGTTTATAGCTTACCACTGTTTCTAATTGTTTACGTTTATTGAAAGAAATATGATTGCATCAGGTGTGGTTCTGATGAAAAGCGTCAATCTAGCTTACAGTTTGGGCTAAGCTTGTTAGCAAGTTAGATAACGGAACGCTGTAAGTGTCTACAGTCAACATTTGTATAAATTTAGAATCTACTTGTATTTCATTTAATTCACTAAAATTAGACAAATTTAAAGCCTGCTACAGGGCTTCATGACGAGCCCTGTTCCGTTGTTGTAGGTGGCGTTAGATCTAGATATTGTGGGCAAACTTACAGAAAGCCTTAGCGATGGCGATGTTGGCTAGGACCATGACGATGGGCATCATGACGAGCCCGGAGCCCAGTTCCTGCACCATGCCCGTGAAGCCTACTGTTGCGTTGTTGTAGGTTGCGCTGAACGGCGGCAGTGAGAGGGGGGGCACGCCTGCTGCTACACGACCTAAACAATAGATAAGTTATACAATACAAATAACTTTATTTGACACAATAAATGTACAATACAATAAACTGAATCCATAGGCTCCCGAACTAGTAAAAACTGTGTTTCAGGAACCAGTGGCTTCTCCCATTTAAGAATTTAGGTCTATTATGTCATTTAACATTATGACGTTATAGACCCACAGTGCGGCCCTAAAAGCTACTTATGCGTGGTAAGTTTTCCGGTCAACTCGGGTCAACGCGGTCCGTCAAATGTATGAAAAAGTCAAGATTGACAGCCAATGCACCAATGAACAAAAAGAAAACAAATGAAAAATTGCCACGCTTGAGAGATATCATTTTCTATACTAAAAACGAAAAGAGGCCCATCCATACTACTCCTTCATCATTGTATAGACCAGGGTCGATAATTTTTAAAACAAAAAAAAAATAATAGTAGCATGAAACCCATTAGAAAAGGAGGGGAATATTATAAAAATAAAAGGAAAAATAATTTACGGGCGATCTGAGGTCGGGAACCTAAACTTAAACCTTTAAAATATTATAATATACGCTGATTATATTATACGCTGTGAGACAAACCATAATGTTGTACAAAAAACTCGTGTATTTGTGCGGACGCGCGCGTGTATGTGTGTGTGTGTGTGTGTGTGTGTGCGTGTGTTGTATGTGTGTATTATGTGCGTGAATATTTATGGCATGTGTTATGTGTATGAGTTGGACGCTTGTAAATTTAAGTTTATATAATATATGCATATATATGTTTAATGTGTAACTCTAGAAAGACATATTACTCAACATACATTCAATTCCATCATAATCAAACCCCTGTAACCATGTGAGTATTGCTTGTTTTATTTTATTATTATTTAACTTTTTAACCTCAATTTTTTTATTTAAAATATTGTATATAGTTTGGAACTAGACTAGTTAAAAATTAATAACCGAAGAATATCATAATGTATTGATATTGAGAATTACAAGTTAGGTCCATACATGCGCGGATCCACGACATTGCCAACATACGCCAGGGTGGGATTTATCCCGCCTTCTTGGTATAGTCTGCTGCCATCTACGACCGCATTGTTGCATAACATCCACCTATTATGAATTTTAAAAATAATACGCGCAGTGCAAATGTAACACCAAGGTACCACCATCACTTGGTATTTATTGTAAAATTTTTCACACCATTATCAGCTCAAATAAATGCCTCTTCCCATATTCGTGCAGTGCATTCGTCTATGCATCCCTGTACTAAGTAGTGTATTTCTTTTAGAAATTGGTCTGTTTACCACTTTTCATCCCTTTTAGTACTGGGTGGATCTTCAGAATAGGGGATACATGCTACTCTACGTACCTATATAATAATACCAACACCTCGGACGAAGCGTTTTGCTTCATCTTTCATTATGAGAACGGCAAAGCTTTGGAATTCGCTACCATCATCAGTGTTTCCCGTATCTATGCTTTAACGTGGGGTTGTTCAAATCAAGAGTGAAATAGGTTCCTACTGAACAAGCGTTCTACAACTTGACTGCATCGTCACTTACCAACAGGTGAGATTGCGGTCAAACGCTTGTTTAGTCTGCTATAAAAAATACCATTTATATAATAATAAACATAAAATGGGAGGTAAGGTAAAGTTACCTTACCTGATAATTTAAACAGCGGCTTGTCAGGGTCGTGCATTAGGAAAGCGAAGGTGGAAGCGCTGAGCACCACCAGCGCGTTCCTGCTGATCGATATCAACCATAACAACTTCTTCAGCTTCGGCCGCTTTGGACTCACTTCTAAGTCTTTTAGTTTCTGAAATTAAATTAGAAAAATTCTATAAAGTTAATGTAACAGTACTTCATTTCGAGTTTCTTGAACGCGAGCATGCATTGCATTTATGCATTATGATTTATGATACAATATTTTGAAGATGCCTCACTACATAGTAGGTATAAACCAAAGTCGCAACCCGCGTCTGTCTCCCTATGTATGCTTGTATCTCTAAAACTATACAACGGATTTTGATGCAATTTTCATTAAGATAGAGTGATTCAAGAGGAAGGTTTATATGTGTATAATACATCCATAATATAGTAGAAAAACTGATAATTTTCTATTAAACGCGACGAAGTGCGCGCGAGTTTACTAGTATTTCATAAAGTTGATGTAACAGTATTTAATTTCGAGTTCCTCAAACATAAACGTACAACATTTTCAAGACGCCTTGAGGAAAGTCCCGCTTAAATGGCCCGATATAATCATTTTGAACCGTCATAGTTTTTTTTTTTTGCAATTTTTGGCCAAGCAGGAGATGTTTCTGGTATCGTTCTACTCAATTATTATGTAAAAAATATATAGGTACCTGTGTATTTGCACAATAAAAAATTAAAGAATCTCCAGGTAATTAAAGGTACCTACTCCAAAATCTCAGTCACATACCTATCTCAATTAAAATTTAACATTCAGATGCACAATAATAAACAATGAAAAATAAAATATAATGCACTGAAAATAATGCCATGAAAATTCTTTATAAACTACTTTTCGATGTCTTCATGTATCTATAAGTAGGTACCTACTTGAATTGACGGTAATGTAATGGAATGTTATGCCTCCAGATGATCCATAACCGCCATACAGAGCAAGGGGGCACGTTGCTGGGGGTTTAGTGGGGGTAAGGCTCACTCCTCCCTCCTCTTCCCCGGACAGGGGGGATAGCGCGGAAGGCGCGAAGGCCCAGCACAAAAAAGGTACCTACTTGAAGGTATTATAATAAACTAGCTTATGCTCGTGGCTTTACCCTCATTTATAATAATTATTATTGGGGAACCTCAAAAGGACTTTGAGCCGCTTCGACCATTACTGATCTTTTGTGGCAGTCCAGTTGAGTTACAATTCACTGCTTAAACCCGTGACCTCTCATATACTTTACCCCCATGGCAAAATCCTTTCTTAGCGAAGGTCTACGTCATCAAACCTATCCGTGTTCCTAATTTCAACTCGATCCGTTCAGCGGTTTGGGCTCTGCGTTGATAGATCAGTCAGTCAGTCAATCAAGTCACTCTTTTCTTTTATATATTTAGAAGTTAATATTAAAATATTATCTACGTGTGAATTTCCTATCATGCTGGATTAAATCTGTCAGATAAAAGCTAAATAGTCAAAATAAAAGTGAAGCAGCACAAACAAAGTGATTTACAATGTTTGCTGTGAGATGGACTGGTTGTTATCTACGTGGCTTCCCTCACTTGTATTTACATAGGAATTATATATGTTGGGCTCGTCATCTGTATTTTTTTATTTATTTAACTAATAAATAAATAAATAAATAAAAAGCAATTTATTGACAGTAAAACAGAACTAGATGCGTCCAGCGGTTTTTTTTTATGTGGAGAAGTAAGAAGACAAGCAAAACGCTCTCCTGATGTTAAGAGATAACGCTGCCCATAATCAGTACAGTGCTACCCAGAATTTCACAATTATGTGCAATTCTAGGTGCACTGCACCAAGGCTTCTCACTCAAGAGTCATAAGATGTTAAGACTCTTGAACCCAGTAATTTCACTAGCTACAGTGCCCTCCTACCGAAGCACAGTAATGTTTGCACATTACTGCTCAGGCGGTAGAATAACTGGCACTGTTGGGGTACCCACCTAGACGACCTCCTGCAAAGGAAGTCTACCCCCGGTATACCCGCTGTACTGTAGCCTATGTGTTATTCCAGGGTCTAAGCTATATTCATAACAATTTTAGCTCAATCGCTCCACTAGTTTAGACGTGAAGAAGTAACAAACAAACACACTCGCTCACAAACTTTCGCATATATAACATAAGTGTGATTATAGGTACGGTGAAATTACTGGGCCGAAGGGTCTTGACATCTTATGATCCTTGAGCGGAAGCGTTGGTGCAGTGGACTTTGAGTTTTACATTGTGAAATCTTAGGTAGCACTGTACTGATTATAATGGGCAGTGTTATATCTCAGGAGAGCGTTTTGCTCGTCTTCTTACTTTTTGGCTTAAAAAAACAATCTACTACACCCGCCGTAGTGCTACTCGCTATATAAATATAGGTAACTTATGGAATAAAAATGTGAAACAAGGGGTTTAAAAAAATTGTGGCATATAAATGTCCGCCAGTTCATCTTTTTTCAAAATGACGACCCACCATGAGTCCTTTATAAATCATTTCGGACATCAATAACAACAAAAAATATTAAGACACCAGTCCTCGTAAAGTGTCAGGTTTCTGAGATATTAAGCGTCAGAGTTGGTCACGTGACTAAAGTTACTTAAATAAACAAAATAATAATTTAAATCTTCAAATCCCATATAGGCTAAAAGGGGGAGCGATTTTTTAAGGACAAAATGAATTTTAACTTAACGCGAGTTTGTAAGAATGTATGGATGTCTGGATGTATGTTTGTTACTCTTTCACGCCTAAACAGGTGGACCGATTGAGCTGAAATTTGGTATAGCTTAGACCCTAAAATAACACAGAGGTACAGAGGGTAAAACCGCTGGGCGCAGTTAGTTAATTATATAAAAATACGACATTATAAAGTAAGGCTCATATTATTTATTATTTGATGGTGACATTATGGTTTTATTGCGGTTACTTATACCGTGTCGATGGCCTCAGATAAAACATCCAAAATATTTATGTGTACAAGACGTAAAATATTGCACCGCTTCTCAAATTTAATATGTTTGCATGTATACAAACACCAAAAATGTTGACGTTACGGAAAATATCTTGAATTGGCGTCAGGGAACTGCGTCTAACATAATAACACAAAACCTATGAAGATCAAGGAGCACTTTTGCATTTTAGTTAAGGTTCAAATGAAGCTGTAGTAGTGTGAACGACTTTATACTGGAGGTAAGCTCTCAAAAAGCTTAGGGCCCTCATAAATCCATCGTTTCTAAGCTTTTTTTGGGTATTAGAGTTCAGGTGATGTACCTCTATTTTTATAACCGCTTGAAGTTTCCATAGATAGATATTATTCATTTTAAGTCACGTCTATAAAATATTCAGTTTTTGTCTATAAGGATTACATTTGGATTAACGGAACGTTTTATAGACCACGGCCAATCCCACTTTGGGCAAAGTATAAAATTCCCAAAAGAAAAGTCAAACCAATTTTTTGTATGAGAAATGAAGATGATGATGATTTTTTGTATGTTTTGTATTTTTGATTTTTTTGTTATCTATTTGTATTTTTTTGACACTCGGCGCGAAGACGGCAACCGCCTTAAATAACATGAATATGATGGTGTCCTTACCCTGAGTAGCAGCAACACAGAGCAGCAAACAACACCGAGCAGCACATCGGCGATCCTCACGAGGTGCCACCTGGCAGCGATCATCCTGATGTTATCGGCGACCGACTCCGCCGTGAAACTCAGCCCGAGCAGGCCCTTCAGTTGGGACACGACTATGATCACCGCCGTGGCAGACGTGAAGCCACTCGTCACTGATGGCGATATCAGATCCACTAGGAAACCTGGAGACATTACACGTAAGGCATAAGATAAGAGTACTTATTCTTATGAGGGCCTATTGGCTAATTCTCACCCACTACGATTGATGACAACTTCGATGTAAATTGCTGCGTTCGTTATAATGATGAGATACTCATATTAATGAGCAGGTTTAAGCAAGTAATGTACGCAAAATTGTCTATGGATTCTAGTGTTTTACAGGTCGTTTGGAGATAGCCAATAGGCCCTCAGAAGATAATTAGCATTTTACTTATAACTATTAAGTAACGTAGCGATAAGGCCTGGTGATTGGTCCACAATGGGCGGCCTTATAGCTATGAGCTGAGATATCTTATAACTGAAAGGTCTGAGGGTTGTCTAAGCGGAATGTAGGCTTCGGGAAAACATTAAAGACTTTATAAGGTAGCAAAGACTACGGAAAAAATTCAATAATAATCCTGTCATGTACATAACTCGACGTAACATCTATTTAATGATCATAATAATGTGTGAACATGATTACTTTATAGTAGCTAGTTAGTTTTTATTAGCTCAGAACATACAGCCTCTTTAGCCAAGCTCCAAACGCTTGTTGATGATGCTAAAAAATATACTGGGGCGACATATTTTGCCGTTTTTTCACGACTGCCATTTCTCTTTAAAATGTGCTACAGTTTTATAGTTTTTCTTCAGCTGCAATTGCTTGGCAATTGGCTTAAGGGCGGGGATTAAGATTAAATTTTGCTTTATAAATTGCATTTTTTTTAAGCCAAAATCAGTGCAGGGAACAGTGGATAGGCTCTGTGCATCAGGCGAATACTTTAAGCATTAGTGATTAGTTCACTGTAGGTAAATTGTCGTCTTATGAAATGAGACAGTAGATAGTTTTTCTATGACTATATAAAAAACGTTATAACACTTGCAATATTTGATGCGAAAATACTAAAATAACATAAAGCAGGTAAAATAAAAGCTCGTAGGAAGGACGTTACGTCGCGGGTCATATATTATATTTTAATGGATGGACATTATTAATGGTCATCTGATTATAAAACTTGTTTAATGAATATTATCCGTTTTGAATTAGACTTTATTTTTGATTTGAATTATTAACATTGGAACAATATGTGCCCAAATCAAAATTACCGACAACCTTTAGTAAGGACCTAGTGAATGAAAAATGCCCATATTCTTAGTAGTGTCCTCGCCCTCGACTCTGATCCACTCAATCTCTAAGTCGAATAGAAATGGCGTCACCTCGTCTATTTTTATTTTTAAGCAGACCCTTTCCTTCGAAAAATATTGTGTCGTGGGCGAAAACACGATTAAAATACAGGTTTTAGACCTAGAGTTAGTAATATCAAAACAAAAAGTAAATTTCGGTGGGAATCTGACCGAAGCGAAGGTTCCACAATAATAATTGTAGTTTCTATTTTTTATACTGGTATACCAATATTTACCCTAGATGGGTGACGTTGTTATCAATATAAAACTGCTTCTTATTATTATGTTTGTAGAGATGTGATTCGTAACATTAGAGATTTAATTTGTGTGCTTTGAGCAAATTTTCCTTCACTTGTATCTAATATTTGTAAAGGTTTCATTGCTCATTTCGGTAGCTTTAAAAGATAATGATTCATAAAAGAACGCCATAAAAAAAATCACTTGTCCCAACAGGGGGCCTAGACAAGCGCGCGCCCGCCCGTAGCGATCATTCGCAATCGCTAAAAAATGTACTGAGATGACAGCTCTCGTCGCTTGTCACGTGACCGATAAGCGACGAGAGCTGTCATCTCAGTACATTTTTTTAGCGATTGCGAATGATCGCTACGGGCGGGCGCGCGCTTGTCTAGGCCCCCAGGATAGATTAGGTCCACTAAGTTAATTTTTCGTACTTTAAGTATTTCAGTGTGAATTTTTTTAATATATTTAATTTAATTACTTTCAGAGAGAAATTTACTTGTAATAATTTATTTACAACATATAACATAATTACGTATTAAAAGCATGAGTAGGTATAACTTTACTACACACGGTTTAATGTGAAACGAAATGTACCTACAGCAAGTGAAACGAGATGATTCAGTTACCTAGTCGAAGCAATCCCATGGCCAGCACGACGCAGCCGGAGAGGAAGGTCAGCAGCACGACGAACTCGATGGGCAGCCCGCGACATAGCTGCAGCGTCAGCAGTGCCATCAGCGACGTAGGCCCGATGGATACTTCCTTCACCGTGCCCAACACCACGTACAGAAGCGTGCCTGTCGTTATATTCCACTTGTAAAACCAAATATGAATTACAGCTCAAAGGATCAAGAAAATTTGGTGCAGCTGCAAAACTAAGTCCAAATATCATCATTGTCGTCAGCTAACATTGTCGCAGCTCTTACACAAACGCGTCTTTATTACCATATTAGATTAATGTAGTAGTGTTCAGATTATTGCATTCGGAAATGCTAAATGCCAACGCTTCTTCTTGACATTGCAGTGGGCGCTAGATCATGTTAACCTAAATACCGTAATTTCATGGCACGTCATATAAGTATACAATGTCATGGTAACTGACCAAGGTATGCGGAGTAGAGTCCATACTGCACAGGCAGGTTGGCGAGCGAGGCGTAGGCGATGCTCTGCGGCACGAGCGTGAGACCGAGCGTGATGCCGGCGACCAGGTCCGCGGTGGCAGTCTCGCGGTCGTAGTTGGGCGCCCACCCCAGGATGGGCAGCCGCCGCTTCAGCACGCGCGTCCAATCCCGCGCCGCGCCATCCTCGCCGAAAGGCACTCCTTCTTCTTTCTCCATGTCGATCGTCAGGTGTCTCCGTCAAACTGTACAGTGGACGAGCGCCTCACCACCGGCCTGCCTCCGCACTGAGAGATCTCTCCGCGGGTTATATTTCAACTCATTATCTTTATATCGGAGGAACCTTTCCGATACGGGAGTAAACAATGGCAGGAGCAAACACGGGGACATGTTATCTGACGATTCGGCATTTACGGAGTTTCAGCGACGTCGCCGCGATCACTCGACGTCTAACTTTCGGCGCGGCGCGTTGTCACACGTGCGGAGGACTCACTCCCGAGTCCGCACCCTGCATCACACCACACTTGAACTCGTCTTTCCAAATATCTTTCCACGCAACTGCACTAGATCACTTTTATTATATTACTGCACCTATTAATTGTTACCAATTTGTTACATTATCAGACAATGAACATGTCGTCAGTCGTCACACACTTGTCTGTATTATTATCAAGTATTATATTGAACTATGAAAATAGACAATAATAGTCTTGTTATATCTGCGATTTAACTTTATCGTTGGGCGAAAGTCCCAAATGGGGTAACTCTGAAACTGAAACAACTGCGCACGAGCGATCGACAGTCGAATGAAAAAAAAAATAGAGTAAAGGAAACGTTGTCACTAATAGGATGATCCGTGAAGACTGGCGTGTGTCGAGATGATGTGAATATTAGATGAAGATGATGGACCGGTCGCACTGGTGGCGGGTCGGTGGCTGGCGCCGCCTCCTCTAGTGCTTGCACCGAGACCTGGGCCGACCTCTCGTGCTTCAGTTTCGCCACACATGTCACATGATGTGTCACAATCTGTTTACAACTACCATAAAACAGTGAATGGTGACATTTGCGATCGTTATTGTGGAATGCAAATATATGGAGATGGCACACATTATATAAAAACAGAATCAAGACAATATGCTAATGTTTGCTAAACGTATCGAATTTAATGAGATGTTTTATTAATGAGGTACGTCATATATCTTAATATTAAGTGGGTAATTAAATTATAATGTGAAGAGAATTTTAATACTTAAAACAGAGAAATAATCCAGTAGGGTTCCGCACATATACAAATATGACAACACATCGCAACAACACTGGAGTTGCGACAACTGACAGGCCTTCTGTTTGTGATAATGTCACGATTAAAGCCTGAAGTGTGGCTACACCTAGGTTAGCCGGCTAATATTAGGTGCAGCCGGTCCCGAATCAGGTGCAGTGGTAATCATCACGATTGCCCATATCAGGCAGTGCCACCCAGTGTTTGAAATACAAAAATCTGCATAGACTGCGCCTGTCACCCTGAGTTTAGACGGTGAATCTCGTTATGCCAGACAATTTCGCTGGTGACATTGCCCTTCAGTCCGAATTACAATAGGTACCTAATGCCTGCACCATGCACATTAGATAAGTACTGCTTGACGGATGAATAACTGGCAATCTCTCACATTCAGGGGCGGCTTTACCTATCGTGGAACGCGTACGGTGTACATGGCAGTACGGTTCTAAGGAGCGTCAGCGAATCCATGTAATAGAGAATTAAAACTAAATCCTTGCACACCCGAAGCTTACTGAAGGGCAATATTGTAACTAACGCACACGGACTCTATAATATTGATTAGCGCATCTGCTTATATTAAGGTGTCCATCTCACGGAACCCTGGACATTAGGATGCGGTGAGGTTACAAGTAAAACAGGCCGAGTCGGTGTGCGGACATTAATTTCTGTCGCAGCGGCGTGTGGACCGCGGATTCGTAGCAAACACATTTACGACCAGCATTAACATTCTAACGCTTGTAGGTAACCCATCCATAGCTTATATCTAACTTAATATTACTGGATTTTAAACCTTATCAACTATGCCCATAATAAAAGATGGTTCACTAACTTTGGCTCATCCTGGTATACCGAATAGAATAGGTACATACTTCTAGTTTATTGGAAAATTCTGCTTAGATGTTTTACGTATTTCTTTGGACTTTAAAGTGAATTTAAAATCATAAGCTGACTTAAAGTGCGCCTGCGTTTCATATTGAAATAAACGACGACGCACGTCCTGTTGGGATAGGTACATAAAGGCCAATTAAAAGTGGTCAAATTACGACCAATCATTTCAAAGAAATTTTACAAAATACAAACATATTCTATAGGTACTCTTCAAATGATTGCCCCATGTAATTATCTGGAATTTTCATAGATACACATTACATAGATATTAAATTCCCTTTCGAGATTAAAATCTTTGTTTTATGCAGTCGGATAAAAGCATTTTAAAAACATACCAATCGTCGCATACAAAACTACATTTCTTTGATAGAACATCACGACTACTAAACCTCTTGTTTACATACTATTATATTTTAATAACAGCAGCGCGTTTATTTGTCCAAAATATTTTGATAGGTATGAAAAGGTACGGAGTTTTTCCGTTAAATCATTACTATAAAATTAATTCTCGTAATAAATAATGCGCATAATTTCAGCAAATTGATGACACATACTTAGAAAACTTTTATTGTTATTTTTTACCAGTGCCGGATTAAGGATTGTCGTTTCAGGGGGCGGAGACACTTCCCTGGCAAACACGCTTTAAAATACAAAGAACAATTTCAAATTACAAATAAGTCCAAAATGAAGTCTGATAAAAAAGTAACCAAGCTTGCTGCGAGTACTGAGACTTTTGATGTAGGCTTTGAATTGGTAGAAAAAAATAATTAAAAGGTACGCAAGCTGCGTGCGTTGAGAAAAAAACATAGGTACTAGCTTTTAAGAAAAAGTGATTATTTAAAACGAATGTACTAAGAAATCATTTGGATTTTTTTACTGGACAAGTATTTTAAAATATGAACTTACATCGACTTGTGTATTTTTAAACGAAGATCGTTTCATGTGACATTTTTCACTGTTTTCCTATTACAGTAACTTATTTTAAACCTATGTAGGTATAGGATTAGGGGCCAAATTAACACCCCACCCCCTCTCCTGCATCCGTTATTGAATATTTATATGTTATTTTTAAATACTATGGTACATTATTCTATAGTAAAATAATACAATAATAGTAAACACAATACATTTATTGTTACAATGTCGCTGTTACATGACGGTGTGAATGCATCCGTCTGTTAGTGCTAGCTTTACACCACACCTATTGACTACATTACAACGATTTACCCCTAGACAATTACAAACCTATAGTACCGACGAATTTAGTTATCACATTAGGTAAATACATCACGTACACATTGTGCATATTGCTTGCATAGGACTATCTTGTAGCTAAGTGCGATATTTTTTGTAACACTTGAATTGTCTCAGTTTATGCAATATTGTATTTTCAGCAAATTGATACATACATTTAAAAATGGAACACAGGTCTTGTCCAAGACAATATTAAAAAAATAGTACAAATATTCTATTTTAATCATGTTCAATAGTTTTGTTGACATATAAGATTCAGTGGCGCTCTTGGTAGGTTTTTTTTGCGAATAAATCGATACTAGTTGTCTACGGGGTGCATCGTCGGTGCTACATTAACGACTTAATCTCAGGTACTTACCCTAAACTGACAATAATTTACATTAGTTATAAATATATTTACAAGCATATTGTCTGCAATGTCCAGACAGACATCATGATTAATTACTTATTAGACATTATCTTGTCCACAAAGGTTAAACCACTAAGAATATAATATTTAGAATATTATTCTGTAATGTGCAGATATATTTTATTTGTCAAAATTCTTAAGATAACAAATATTGCAAATTTTTTGTAAATTTATTTTTAAAATAGGTACACATTAATAAATGTGAGTGACGTTATCATTAGATTTACGAGATAGATAAAAATATAATAAACATTTCACATAATAACAATTATTTTCATATAAATTATAAACATTTAAAAATGCAACTTTACGAGTATCGTCAAATTATGAAAAGCAAAATAAATATTATTTAATAGAATATTAAATGTATTATGAAGGCACATGAAGCTTTTACTATAAAAGCTAAGTAAATGAAATCGATTAAAAGTAGTTGCTTCACTACTAAAAAAACCTTTTAATAAATGATTTATTGTCTTATAGAAATTCCATTAAAAACCCTACTTAGCGCAATCTACCACCACAATGTATATAAAATGTCGTAAAAAGGATTTTTAAATTTCATTGATAAAAAATATTTTTGTAAAATTCTGTTTGATTCCATTAAAAACACTACTTGGCGTAATCTACCACTATAATGAACATAAAATGACATAAAAAAGATTTCATAAATTTCATTCGCTAAAAAATATATAGAAATTCTCTTTGAATGACTCTCAGAGCTAATCAAAGCTCGAGTTCAGCCCAAATTTGAGCGCGATAAAAATCTACTATTAAATATAGATAAAATCTGACTGACTCGTTGTGGTAATGAAACCCCTGAACCTAAAATGATGAATATTTAACCATAGTTAAAAACAAATGTCTGATAAAATTATATAAAACGTAACAATAATAAATACAAAACCAAACCGTGGTAACATCGTACCTTATAATATAAACTATAGTATAATTAATGATACAGTACAGTTTGTCGGTTACTTGCAGCGACTCACGATGGCCTGGATTTGCTCGTCCACACGACCGCTCGTACCTCTGTAGGGAATAACAATAATAACAATAATAATTGGGGTTTATACTCCAACAGAACAGGTTACCCTACTTACACTGTCAGAGTGAAATCACAATTTATAGGTTGTGTGGCCAACCTATATGTTGCAGTTTCAGGTCGCCGAGATTACTACAGGGCCTGCAACGTGACCTAACGACTTTCTCCTACATATCTGATAGGAAACAGCCGGGACCCACAGCTTTACATGCCTTCCGAAACACGGTAGCGTCCAGGCGAACTTTTTGCCACACTGAGATTTGAACTTAGGGTCTCCGGATTAAAAGCCGGACGTGTGACCACTGGGCCACGGACGCTACAAATATGCGTTACAAGTGAAAAAAAAAGCGTGTCGCCAAATGATCATTATAAGCCATCCCGCCTTCCGTCTTAGCCTGCTAACATCTTCAGCCACATCATGCGAGATCGTGGTTAAAGGCTAACTTCTGTATTTAAAAATTATATGGCCGTATTCCTGCAGTATGTTCAGTGAAGACAGGTAGAGAGGGTTTTACCACACCTATGTATATAGTTGCTGTGTTGGGCTAGTCTAGAGAGCGCTCGCAGCACGCGGAACAGATGCTAGCTATAGTGAGTACAAATGGACTCACTTGTATGCGGCGGGGTCGGGTCCAACGATGGCGATCATCTGCGGCACGTCGTTGCTGTGTTGGGCCAGTCTCGCGAGCGCTCGCAGCACGCGGAACAAATGCTCTTCGCCCGGCGCTGATTGCAGCACTTGCAGCAAGGCCATGCTCAACTCTACGCACACTTCGTCAAACACCTGCAGCAAATAAAATGATAACGATTCAATTGAAGTTACTTCATCTGTGCTATTTTTCAACCGACTGCCGATGAATGGATTGTAAATTACAACGTATTTATGTATAACTGCGAGTCCACTGGAGGCAACCTCTGGCATATGCTTCAAATCAGGTTCGGTTTAAGGATTTCAATGCTAAGGTTACATTTTCTACCAGTTGTCGTGTAGCTGGAGAAAATGTACTGAACGATAGGAGTGCGAATAATGCTACGCTTACTACTACGGCACGGACTATGATAATTTGGGTTTAATTCACATTTTAGAGGCGCGTTAGATCATCACAAGATGTTCACTTGTTATTTCAATCGAGTAGACTGAATACTTAAAAAATACGACTCGATATGAAGACGTTTTTTTTCTCACGAGATGAAAGTGGTCTGGTCACGCGAGAGGGGATTACCCGCCGGTCGCGACTTTATTACGAACATGTCGCAAACGGTGACCTTTTCTAACAGGATACATTAGAGCGGCTCACGTGATAACGCTGCGAATATTCATCCAGTTTCGATTGTTTTCACTCTCACGATTTTAATATCGTAGAAATAATACCTACTGAGAACAAGGGCTATTACCCTTTAAAATATACTACTTACTACCTACATACTTTATATTTTTTAGCGAAAGAGGTGTGTCAGGATCGTACCAAGTGGAGGGAAATAGTCTCTGCCTTTTTTTTTTTTTTTTTTTTTTTTTACCCAGGAAAAATGCGTTACGCATCATCACCCCACGCCGGGGGGCGCGGGGCGGTATGTGGGACTCCCCCGCCAAAGATGGGAGCGGCGGGGATACCCACTAAAAAACCTGGGGGTGTCCTGCGGGACGCCATAATGCCGGGGCAACGGGTACGCCGAAGCATTCATCCGCGGCCCCGACGGCGTTTGGTCCTCACTGACAGGAGGACCCCTCCGCGGTGGGGTGAAGAGGAGTTTCACCCCACCCTCTCAAGGGGCGCGCGGAAACACCGCGCGCGCCACCTCGTGGGTCTGTGCTTGCGGCGAAGAGTACCCCCGTACTCGCCGCCTAGACCCAGGTTATGGGGGCTGGAGAAGGGCGTGGAAGATACGCCTCCGACGCCCCCTTCTCCGGGCACGCATCGGGAGGTCGGTGGTGACCTCCCGTACGCGTTCCGCGATCTCCTTCTGCGAGATGACACTCTCTCAGAACGAAACCGCGGCCTGCCACGACTCCTCGCTCTCAACCATGGCTCTAACCATGGTTGCCAGCGAGAGTTCGCCCCCCATAAAATAGTCTCTGCCTACCCCAACGGGAACCAGGCGGTTATATGTACGTGTAGGTTTTCAAATATGCACCAAGGGAGAGACACTTTATTATAATGTTGTGTGAATTGTCATGTTAGGGAGATTTTAACGTTTTTTTTAACCAACACTAGAGCCCTTACATTAGAACTTCGGATTACTGTTAATGTACAACTTTGCCTTTAAATAATGGTAGTGGTTATTTATTATGTATAATCTATATTTTGTCATTTTTTTCGCAATCTACAAGTATTTACTCGTAGTGGTAATATAGTGAATTTGTGTGAGTGCGAGTGTGTGTGTGAGTTAGATGTACGAGTATTAGGGGTGCATCATTATTTTTTCAGTAGTTTCCAGTAGTTGGATAATTCAATAATTATTATATTATACATAGAAGTGAGTGATGATGGATTATAATATTTACGATGACAATATAAAATGTCAAGAAAAAATCGCCACATGACGAGATAGGGGAAATCATAGTAATCTGTAGTCATAAAATGAACAAACACAACGTAATGTAGGAGCTATAAAATGATAAATCTATTGATAGCACGCGGCGCTACCCATAACCACTGATTAATAGGAGACAAGAATGGGCATGATAAGCTACAGCCGCGTCTCCAGACCCTGTTTTAGTTCATTCATTCAACATGAGCATGACAACATCCAAAAAAAATCTCGCCGATTTTGACTTCTTGTTTGCTCCAACAATATTTTTTGCTTTCCATATTGGATAGAAAGCACGTACAAAACATTATATCAATATTCATCAAAAAGGAGCTGGAGACGCGGCTTACCGAATGCTTCCTTACTTTGTTCAAAACATAATCTAAATCGACCTGCACGTTATACCGTCACATTTACAAAATCAATCTAAGTTTGATTAAGATCGAATCATTTTTACTATGACTTTTTGGACCTGGAATACACATAATACCTGTTTTTGTCATAAAACACGAACTTACGATTGTACCAGGACTAAACCGAGTACTAAGCGAACAATAATTGAGTCCTTCGGGTCAAAAAAGTTAGGGACAAAATAATGCCAATAAAACTTCAAATAGTAAAGTAAGATTTTTTCAGAGAAGTAGAATCATAGGTCCTTCACGATTTGAGAGCGCTGTCTTGTTGCTCGCTCATCGGTTTATGTTTTTTATCCATTTCTGAATTGGTAGGCGATCTAGTTTTAACTAGTAATCAGTGCTCGCATCACTTCCTTGGAATCGCACGTCATACGCGGGAAAGCCTTGATTTCGAGTATTTGGACAAAGCATAACGCCACCGACATTTGCTATCATTGTTGACGTAGATTTTAATAGTGAACATAAATTATAATTCAATCACATTTATGAATGTACAATATAAATATTAATGCTGCTAATTAGGCACAATGATGTGTACAGAACTAGTATGAGTAATACAATTGAAACAAGACAAAAATGGAACTGAGGGTCTATTAACTGGCTAATTCTCACCCACTACGTTTGATGACCACTTCAATGTACATTGCTGCGTTTTTAATTTTACTCATATTAATGAGGAGGTTTAAGCAAGTAATGTACGCTATTTTGTCTATGGATTCTAGTGTTTTACATGTCATTTGGCGACAGCCAATAGGCCCTCTGTTCGGTTAAGTTCAAGAGCACGTTACTGAAGTGATAACATATGCACATAAAATCTGTGTGAAAAGAGAAGGATAGTTGAAATGAAGGGCGCTACCGGTCCTAGATAACTTTTTAATTGACTATGGTTAGGCTTTGACCACGGTCTCGCTTGATCTTATGTGACAATGCGGCCTATTATCGACCATGGTAGATGGGGACTTAACCTAGAAAGTAGACTAAATTCATCCTAGACTGTTTTGAATATTGTATAACCCGAAAACAGTCGATATAAACGTTTGCTTTTCGAGTCAATTGCCTGCCGATTATGTTTCTGATAAACTGCTTAGTTCAATATTACACTTATTACTACAGCATTTTCGTTAAATTTACTACAAATGAACAAGAATATTATTCAAATTTATTAACAAGATTTAAAACAAATACAAATTATAGAAAATTTAAATTTTTCTGAGGTGGCGCAGAATAGAGATAAATGGAAGGACTTGGAGGAGGTCTTTGCCCAGCAGTGGGACAGTACAGACTAGAAAAAAAAAAAATACCACGCAATTTTTTTGCACAAACTGTATTTCATGTAGATAATGTGTCGGTTTGGACAGGGTCATACTCGTACAGTGTAGTTAGTTCCGCGACATGCAAACATTATAAAATAATATATCACTTCATGATTACATACTGAATACTGCGTGAAACTACGACGTCAACGCTTTCTAAGAACAAAATAATATTTTTGTATAACCAACTTTTGATATTCTAAGGAAAATAAAGTTATAAATTGTGCAAATAGTCGGTGATATTAACATAATTAAATTCTGTAGCTATTAAAACATTGATTCTCAAAAGAATACGAGTGGGTAATAAAAATTATCAATATTGCATATGATTATCATTAGTTTAGAACTGGTTTTGGTAGATCGGTTCATTGAAACGAGTTCAGTAATGGAATGACTACACAATGTCACCAAATAACACATATTGGTGTGCGATTGGCGAATACCTAAGCATTATGATTATGATTACATTCATATTAAATGGATCCAAATTATTATTAAATAATTTGGATTTAGATGTGGGAGTGGCAATGGGTAGGCCACATAGCGCGTAGAGCGGATGGCCGATGGGGTCGAAAAGTGCTCGAGTGGAGACCTCGGACTAGCAAGCGTAGCGTAGGACGTCCACCCACAAGGTGGACAGACGACCTTATAAAGGTCGCCGGAAGACGCTGGATGCAGGTCGCTTCCAACCGGTACATATGGAAGTCCAAAGGGGAGGCCTATGTTCAGCAGTGGACGTCCTACGGCTGAGATGATGATGATGATATGTTGGAAGACATTAGTAATATTAGGATATCAAATTAATTTGCACAAAAAATAAATATAAAGCGGTCTCTACAAATGTTTGTCACCCTATCTTAGAGTATTCTAGAAGGGAAGCATTGTAAATTAGTCGCCATTATATTTAGGGAACTTTATAAATAGTTCAATGTAAGAACTATCTACAATCGAGGAACTTATAATATGTGAGTATAAATAAAGGCTATGCCAAACATGCATGTAGATTCTGCATAAAATAGAGACGACGGCGCAGGAAAACGTATAACCTATAAAACACATATTTATTTAAAAAAAACGCCACTTTGAAGCTACTACAAGTGAATTAAATAAAAAATTTAAAAATCCCCCAACGCAATACATAATTCACCATTTTGTGGTGGCGGCCATCTTGGATTTTAATTTTTATATAGTGGTTTGTATTCTACGCGTTAAGCTCTTTCATTTGATACCCATATTGATGGGGTCGTGGAAGAAAAAAGTAATCCGCCATTTTGTAGCGGCGGCCATCTTGGACCGATTTCCACTAAACATGGCTAAGAACACTCGATTAACTCTACTTTCAAAGAAAAAAAACTAAATCAAAATCCGTTCAGCCGTTCGGGAGCTACGATGCCACAGACAGACACACACACAGACAGATACGTCAAACTTATAACACCCCGTCGTTTTAGCGTCGGGGGTTAAAACATGCAAATGTAAAAAAAAATTGAAGCTGGATTTTATTTTGTACCGCCATCGTAAGAATTTTCAAGATTTTGTTAAAATTTGATAGGATACGTTAGCAAAAAGAGAGGCGACTTTGGTATCGGAATAACCCCCTGTACGATATTCGCTACATTGCCAGGGAGGGATTTATCCTGCCTAGTCTGCTACCATCTACGACCGCATTGCCAGTTAACATCACGCGAGTGATCAAACGCTAACCTTTAACCCCTATGATTTACCCCCTTTGATCCAGGAAACACTTCCGGTTCAAATCAAAATTGACATCTATAATTAAAAAAACAAGGCCAGGCTTCTTCAAAATAAGGTTTAAAATTGCAAGCGCGGGTGCGGCCCGATCGTGCCGCTCGGGGACTTACGGGTTATTGAATAAAAAAGCCTACTAGCCTAACCTATGATGTTGGTTTCACCGATGTAAGTACACAATGAAAGAAGAAATATGCGTAAACGAGTAGTGCGGTGATGTAGGCGTATGTCAGTTAGTACCTTTTTTATCCCAGGAAAAATGCATTACGCATCGTCACCCTGCGTAATGCGTTGTTTCCTGGGATAAGTAAAAAGGTAAGTTAGTACCTTGGACTTGGCTCGCTTGGGCAGCAGGTCTCGCAGCGCCTTGCCCACCTGGAACCGCTGCAACACAACCGCGCTGCCGCTACACTGTACACACGCACTCACACACACACACACCCTCGTATGCTTACATATTCAATCAGGGTAAACCCATTAAATTGTTTTATTATTACAATAGAAAACTGTTTTATGAAACACTACAAATACTATAGAAAAGCTTTAAAAGTACACATCAGAGGAAAATGTAACATTATATAATATTTTCTTCAAGGCTGCTTGGGATTTTGAACATTGATCAAGAGTTGATCAAAAGTTTGGTGCAGCGTATCTTGCCTAAAAATAGCATTGTATTCAGTAAAACAATGGCGCTAGCAAACTGGCTACCCTCCAATAGGGTTATAAGAATTAGTTTAGATAAAGTTTTAATGCTATTTTATTTTCATCTACTGTCAATATTGTTATTTATGTAAAAAATACACATATTTACACCTTCCATATTTTTTTCAAAGTATACATGTTTTTGTATGTGTTAAAATAGGTCTTCAACGAGTCTTGCTGTAAGATTTCTTCCTATTGAGACATAAGGTGTTTTGGTTCATAAGCCTAGTCATTTACCTTGCGATCTTACACCTTCCAATCAGAATGTAATATGGTAGAAAATGTAGTCTAAAACTTTAAAAACCAGCACGGATAAAGTATCAACCAGAAAATGTAGTCTTAAATGATTGTGTTTATAAAAGCTATTATTGCCTGACTTAAATGTCCAATTAACAGTGAGTCTTTCTCCTTTTTATGGCCATTAAAGGCAGATCATTTGAATAGGAACCCAGCTCATTTTTCTATTCAACATTTTAGTGGATTTACCCAAAATTTGATTATAATATGAATGGGATATATATATAATTTATGATTATATAGTAGGTATAATATTAAATGGAATTTAATCATGATGTAAAAGGGTTTTTTAATGTTATATCCAAATAAATAATATTATTTTATATTAGTCATGTACGCAAATATTATGTGCATAGGGGTAAGAGAGGTAGTGCAGTAAATTAGTAAATATTATTTAGCATAATAATTAGTAAATAGTAGAAAAGTTAATAAATATTATTGACACATAATAGTGCAAGAGGAACAATCTTACATTCATTCATACACAGATGGCGCAAACAGATAAGAAATGTTTACATGTAGGTACATAATACTCGTATTATGTACACATAATGTATGTGTGTGTAAGTACAGGAAACAGTTAATGCTCTCACAACAGAGGTTTCATATAAAACAACATAATGACATCTGTCCGAGTATAGTACATACACTTATCATTACATACAAAAATGTTCGCAAATATTATCTAATGATATCTATTTGAAGATATTTCACAAGCACGCGCGATGTACTCGTATATCTTTATTTAATTTGTTAACTTTAACATCCGGCAGTGGTATGTTCGTGATTTACTTTTCCGGGATAACCTTACTTCCCAATTACATTTCAGGAGTAAATCTCCATAACTAATAATACCGTACTAATAATGCCGGCCTTTATGGGGGCCTGTTTAGTGAGTGGCGAGTCATCACCTGCCTATATATTTCCTAATAGGACGGAAGTGGCAGGTGCCGTAGTCTCTAGCAATAGCCTCATTTACCATCCATTAAGAACGCACATCCATAGCCTAGTTTAAGTAGTTTCTATTAATATTAGCAATAGTCCTGTCACTTGGCGGAGACTGTCTGTGAGCCCATTTGCTATAGATACGTAATATGTGACCAACCCGTTCATATGATAAATATATTATAGGCGTGTCCAAACAACTAGATTCAAAATGGCGGCGTTCTGCGCAAGTAGGGTAGGAGGAACGCGGTGCGCGGGTGGTTTTCCCTGTTGCACCTCATTTGAGACCCTAAATTGGTTACTGGTCAGGGTTCTTATTCCTTGAAAAGCTAACTCGTCTATTAAAAGCTTGTTGAAATTTTAAATCAGTTTCGATAATTTCTGAAAATATTCCTCCACGCGGGCAAATACGCGAGCAATCGGGGATCGGACAAGGTCAAAAACATTAAAATATAATTAGTCCATAATTTTTATAATAAAAACAGATAAAAAAATACGTGACCAAAATTTTTTAATAATCTTATGTATTATGGACAAAAAACTTTTTTTTGTCAAATTCCCTATTAGGTTGTAATATATGATATGTATTTATATAATGTCTACATTGTACAAATTCAAAAAACTTAAAACCATGAATGAACACTAATTACATTATAATATATTTAATTAGGTAACACGCACACACACACACAACAAACCATTTACATTTGTCATGTGTGAGTGAGTGAGTGACATTATTACATTTATACGCCTAATATTTATATATTTTTATTCTATTTTTACGAAACACTGTCTCCCTTGAGTGACGGTGGCTTATTTAGGAACATATTTAATATTTACTTGAAACAAATGTTTGTGTTTTATAATTACTGTATCACTGATCACTGACCGATCACGCCATATTTTTTATTTTACCGACTTTATTTAAATATCTTCCTTATTTGGAGGAAATAACATTACTAAACCCACTGTTTTTATGAGAATAAGTAAGAAGACGAGCAAAACGCTCACCTGATGTTAAGAAATAACGCTGCCCATAATCTGTAGATACAGTGCTACCTTGGATTTCATAATGATGTGAAATTCTAATTGCACTGCACCAACGCTTCTTACTCAAGAGTCATAAGATGTTAAGACTCTTCAGCCCAGTATTTTCACTAGCTTCAGTGCCCTCCTACCGAAGCACAGTAATGTTTGCATATCACTGCTCAGGCGGTAGTATAACTGGTACTGTTGGGGTACCCACCTAGACGATCTCCTGCAAAGGAAGTCTACCCCCGGTAAAACTTATATCTCATAAAACATACTTTTACAATCCGTCCTTTATGACTAACGTATCAAGTGACGATCAAGTAAAATCAAATCGAGTGCCCAAATAAATTGGATCGATTTTGTATGAAAAGTAAATCAATCGTGTTTCTTTCTTTTGTAGGCGCTTGTTTCTATATACATATATTTATTTGTAATAATATCATCATTAAAATATCTGTATTTTTATTTCTAAGGGGACGCCCCTATCTTTTAAGAATGAGTTGCATAATAAAAAAATAAGAAATTTACCTCAAAGCAGTGGTTAGGAGCACATGGATTTTCTATAGTTTGACATGTGACCAATAAAGCTAGCTATAAAATTGTAACATAATGATGTTTCGGAAAGAAATAATAATTATTTTATTGTTAATACAGTGTATGGACAAATACTGGTATCGACGAGCTTCCTCATTAGTTGTTTACGAATATTTATGACGGTAAACAACTTGTTCGTACAATTAATAAACATAATACTGTTTTTATTAATTAGATGTTGTACAAATAATACCTACACCGGTTTTGTGTACCTATTTGTCCCACGTTTGTTTCATAGGTATTGTAAGTAGTTTATTTGTACTGAGTTTATTTTGTCCCATTTGGTAGTATCGCGGCAAAAAGTTGAAAATAAAATAACTCGAAAGATTGATGATTGCTGACTTCATCACAAAACAATCATCCTTTACAAAATGTAATATATCAGAGCGACAAAAACTGATAGATTTATAATTAAAATACAAAAAAGTTTACTAAATAAGATTTTTTTATAAATAACCTCAAGGTATTTATTGTTATGTATTATACCTGTGAGTAGTAGTATAAAGGCTGCCGCAAACAATGACAGGTATCGTACAACAAAAACTGACCTAGAGTTCGTTAGATCATCTAAGTGTACGCAAGAGGATTTTTGTTATGCGATACATTGCAGCATCGATATTTGCATTATCGACCGATATCACTCTTGAGCCACATCTACAAGTTGTTCTGGAGGGTCGTCATGAACCATCTTGCTAAAAGACTTGACGAATTCCAGCCTTCGGAGCAGGCCGGGTTTCGTAGAGGATACAGCACAATAGATCATATCCACACACTACGGCAAGTTATACAAAAATCAGAGGAGTATAACCAACCTTTATGCCTAGCGTTCGTGGATTATGAAAAGGCTTTTGACTCTATCGAAACTTGGGCTGTTCTCGAATCTCTGCAGCGATGCCAAGTGGACTGGCGATACATCGAGGTGTTGAGATGTCTGTATGATGCCGCGACCATGAGTGTCCATCTACAGAACCAGCAGACTGAGCATATCCAGCTACGCAGGGGAGTGAGACAGGGGGATGTAATATCCCCGAAACTGTTCACAAATGCCTTGGAAGATATGTTTAAGACACTAGACTGGGAAGGGATGAGCATAAATGTCAATGGCGAGCATATCTCACATCTGCGATTTGCAAATGACATCGTCATAATGGCGGAATCGCTGCCAGATTTGCAACGAATGCTGACCAGTCTAGCAAACGCCTCCAAGCGGATCGGCCTCTGCATGAACATCGATAAAACAAAGATCATGTTTAACAGCTTAGTAGAGCCGAGGCCCACCGCTGTTTACGATATCTCTCTGGAAGTTGTTCAAGAGTACACTTACCTTGGGCAAATTATACAAATGGGTAAAAACAACTTCGAGAAAGAATGTAACAGGCGAATTCAGCTGGGCTGGGCAGCATTCGGGAAACTTCGACAGATATTTGAGGCGTCGATCCCCCAAAGCCTCAAGAGAAAAGTCTTTGAGCAGTGCGTCCTACCTGTAATGACTTACGGAGCCGAAACGTGGACACTCACGGTTGGTCTAGTTCACAGAATGAAAGTCGCTCAGCGAGCAATGGAGAGGGCAATGCTTGGAGTTTCTCTGAAGGATATGATTCGTAATAAAAATAAAAAAATAAAATAAAAAAGTGAGCAAGCTGAAGTGGCAGTGGGCTGGCCACATCGTGCGCAGAACCGATAACCGCTGGAGCAGACGAGTTTTGGAGTGGAGACCACGCTTAGGTAAACGTAGTGTAGGACGCCCTACGACCAGGTGGAGGGACGACCTGAAGAAGATGGCTGCCAGAGACTGGATGAGGAGAGCTGAAGACCGGGCTCAGTGGCGCGTATTAGGAGAGGCCTATGTCCAGCAGTGGACGAATACGGGCTGATGATGATACATTGCAGTGCGATCCGCTTAAATTAGCGCGAGCTTAAATGGGCCACTAGTGCACTCTAATGACGTGAAATGCAACCTCCAGTGGACTTGTATGGCATCCCGGTTAGAGATGAAAATTGCCTGCATACGTATGTTGCTATAGCAACTTTCCTATTCCAAAAATTTCCATCCCTGCAGGGTTATTCACTTATCCGTCAGGGAACCGAACCGAAGACCGAATTGTCAAAATGTATGAAATTACGTATTCAATCGATACGTAATTTCATACATTTTGACAATTCGGTCTTCGGTTCGGTTCCCTGACGGATAAGTGAATAGCCCAGCCGATCCCGGTGTGTACAGTGTATGTGTGGCAGTAAGATAGAAATAGACGTTTCATAATTATGTTACTAGGGATATAATTATGAGCCGCAACTTAGTTATAAAGAATCAATTATTGATTACTATCATACTAGGAACACAATCATATGTCACGGCTAAAGCCCGAAGTCACTAGTCAGTCACTGGTGGTAAACCAAGTTAGGTAGGTAAGTAAGTGTAGTTAGTTAGATGTGAACAAAATGTGTCTAAGGAAAACTTGATTTTATTGGACAAAGTTTAGGGCAATCCTATATCAGGTTAGGTTTGGTTTTACAATGCGCGAGCCGAACGAGCGAAGCGAGCGTGCTGCGGCAGCGGCCGGCTAAGCGCCAGGCTATGACTTGTTCGTAAACCATGGTTCACAATTCATCATATAGGAATACCTATTCCGGTAGTCGCCGGACTTCGGACTTTAGCTGCGACCATATTACTAAGTTGCGGTTCATAATTATATTTCTAGTAAAATAATTATGATACGGCTATTTCTATCTTACTGCGACATAATATGTGTAAGTAGAGTATAAGAACAGATAGAACAGAGCGATACAGACCACAGTCTTTACCTCCTTGAGGGCGACGTTGTACATGAGAGCGGTGCCAGTCTCGCGCAGCTCTGCGTCCTCGCTCAGTATTGCGTGTACGCACACCTGGATAACAATATATCGTTACAATATAGTTATTATTACAGACGACCTTATGTCGGTCGCCGGAAGACGCTGGATGCAGGTCGCTTCCAACCGGTACATATGGAAGTCCAAAGGGGAGGCCTATGTTCAGGCAGTGGACGTCTTACGGCTGAGATGATGATGATTATTATAGTTACATACTTAGCGATAATGTTCGTGTCAAATTCTCAAAAACAACATTTTAACACATTGACTCCGGAAAACACATCTGCCGTGTTTTTGAGATCGGAACGCGAGTGCTGAAAAACTTGTGTTTTGTTAAAGGACTTTTCCATACAAAATTAACTTCAGGCACCTGGGATAGTTATGTAAAACGCCGCAGCCAATTATGGCAATTATTTAGTATGCAATTATTATTCATGAGAAATTGACACTTTTTACGGACCTTCGGGTTTAAAAAAACTAATATAGTAAACAACACTTTGGTGGCGTTGGAATCGCTAAGTGGGCCTAGCATGAACAAGTGAGTGGTCCAAAAAAAAAACCTTTTTAAAAACAAGCTTGTATTATTATTACTATCTAGCACCAAGGTACTCGTCAAGACAAATCAAATGAGCCCAAATTCGATGGAGTTGCATTGTTTTATTACGGAATTCCTATGACCACCTTCCAGCTCCATCATCAGATCAGCTCGATGTCATAATAAAATTGCATTGTCATCCGATTTATACATGGATACAAAATATCAGCTCAATCGGAAACCGGGAAGTGGGTCAAATTAAACTCGCAAGATTTGATTACAGACAGACAGATCGACAGACAGACAGACAACAGATAGGTAAATAAAAGCCTGTAAAAACTGTTGCAGATTGTAAAGTGAATGTACCTTGGTAGTGACGGCGATGTTGGAGAGCGTGAGTCCCTCGACCTGCCACTCACTGATGTACATCAACCATTCCGAGGATGATATGCTCTCGAACAAGTTGCACATCTGGAATGTACAACACACGTAGTTTAAAAAAAACTAAAAGAACAAAGACTGCATTTTTGTGTAAAAAGGAAATGAAACAAGTGAAATTTAAAAAATACTTTTTAAAAACAAGCTTTAATTATTGTTATCATCTTGCATCATAAAGTACTCGTCAAGACGAATCAAATGAGCCCAAACTCGATGGGGGTTGCGTTGTTTTATGACAGAGTTCCTTTGGCCACCTTCCAGCTCCATCATCAGATCAGCTCGATGTCATAAAAATATTGCATTGTCATCCGATTTACACACGCATGCAAATTTTCAGCTCAATTGGAAACCGGGAAGTGGGTCAAATTAAACTTGCAAGATTTGATTACAGACAGACAGACAGACAGATAGACAACAGACAGGTGAAAGTAATATAAAGCTTGTAAAAAAATCCGCTATTTTATTTTGTTAATTTTGATGAACGTGTCGAACCGTGCCAAACAATTATATGTACTACGTACATACTGTCGAAAATCATAATCCTCCTTCAGTCGCAGTCGGGTAAAAAAACACATGAGAGAGAAACACACGCAGAGGGTTTTGTTCGTCGTAGTGTCGGTTAGGATGAGGGAGTCGCGTTAGGACGAAAGTTATAAGATACTCACGAACAGTGCGAGCGCGCGTTGTTCCTCTATGGAGTGTGCGTCGATTCTGTACGCGTAGTGAAGCAACGCGTGATGTTTGCGGTCCTGGTGCAATAGGAGAGATACATCATCCCGCAGCGCCAATGCACTCAGGACCCGGAGGCACAGTGCTGCGGCTCCCAGCTCCTTGTCTTGCAGCAACCTGGAATTAGATAATAACTTAATTTCCGCACCAACTTGAAGCAATGTACGTACAGTCACACATAACCCTACTGTACCCTTGACGAGAGGGGTACACGTAATGAGTTTATTCTCAGAAGACCAAAACGCATCAGTGCGCCTATATTTTGACCAATCCGGTCGCGTTTGAACACTTTGCCGTCATCTGTGTTTCCCGAGCGGTACAACTTGGATATCTTCAAGGCACGAGTGAATAGGTACCTTTCTAGGCATCTTACGTGATCCATCGTCGACCGCATTTTCACTTTCCATCAGGTGGGATGTGGTCAAAAGTAGGCCTATCTTGTATAAAAAAAAAAAAACATTAACCACCCTTTGCCTTGGCCATGGTCACATGGTTATAATCGAAATTTGCACCGAATATACATGTAAACAAAATTTAGTAGGAAAACAATCACTTTTATCCATTTACTCCATGCTGCTGCGCTCCAACTCCGATCGACTTCTTATTGCTTTCTTCAGTCCCTGAGAGCATCATACCTGGCCACGAGGATCAGGAACTCGTCTCCAAGCACCCAGCTGCCCTCACCGCCGCAGTACACACGGAGTTCCTCCATGCTGCTGCGCTCCAACTCCGACAGGGAAGCGTTGGCTACTGCTTCTGACAGCTTCTCGAACTCAGCCATGGCCTGCAGTGAATAAAGAATGTTCTACATATTTCGAAGCGAGGGTGGCCAAGGAGTTTGTGCAAATGTAATTCTGGTTAATAAATGTAAGTTTGTATCACAGCCACGCACTAATGACTATTAATTAGTTATGTGCGGTTTATCCACTCGCTATACTGGTAGGCTTCGGGCGTGGCTAGTTACCCACTGGAAAAATCCGTGTTCGTAAATGGTCGTTATATGCCGTGTTCTGGCATGATGTTCAGTGAAGTGAGGGATGTATTCAGCCTTCTAGGTTTAGTCTGCTGCCATCTAAAAGGGGAGGTTTTGTCCTGTTGTGGGATTGGTCGATAAAAGCTTAATAATAACATAAACGTTCATCAGACAAACACCAGGACACATTTCGTATCGAATATCCACACATAACTCCCGCGATGGCCATTTAAAAGTAAGTACCTAAGTGTGACACATACATGGAAAATTCTGGAACAAGTACATAAATATATCCGTGCACTGAACGCGTAATGTTTATGATGTTACAAACAGACTCGTGCCATAAATTACAGAAATAAGATTTAAGCAGTATTGGCATGGTAGACTTAAACCCACACCCAAAATAGCAAGTTTTAGGTGATAGTCAGTGCCATTTCTGTACTCGTAAGAGCAATATTTGTCACCCTTCTTATGTATGAGTCAAATTGCGTCTTGCACAATATTCACACTCATTTATTTAATGCCAGTAAATACGAGTAGGTACAATGTTTAGCTATTCCCGAACATCACAGCACCCTTTTTAAGTGGATTTTGTATGCTGCTTTTTAAATTACACTATGAATCAACCTTTCAACTTCTTTTCGTCTACAGTTAACTATATAGATGGAAATAAAGGAACCAGGAGGGTGCTGATCAAAATTAAATCTGCTGATCAAAACTTGTCACAGTTATAACCTTATTATGGACTCTTTACTATGTTTAGCTCAAACATCAGTAGCAAACATCATGTAAACTGAACTGAATAATTAAGAAGTGGTGAATTATAAAATTCCGAATAACATTAAATACAAACAGCGTCCGGTTGTATATTCGCGTAAACATTCGTTTATTTCTAGACGTCCGATTTTATACAGATTCAGAACTTACACAATAATATTATTGAAAGTTAGGTACATGTTAGAACAACAATGACACGATGACCTGCGTCGTTGCAGTCACTCGCACATTTATTAAACTAAAATAGGACTGCTGACAAAACTGTTGACTGAATTTCACATCGAGTTTTTATAGACTATTTGTCACTCCTATTTAATGATTATTGGGCTAAGGCGACTTTACAACTTATGACTCTGGATGACGAGCGCAGTGCAACTTTGCATCTATGTAACGCCACGATTGTTTTGAAATGCAGGCGTTACATTTGGCGAGCGTATGACTCTTTTCTGTCATCTGATTGCATAAAGAAATAAGATCTGACAACAAATGAGAAAACTAGAAGATTAAGGGTTCTACTAATCAAATTTCAAATTGCCTACTCCAGAATAGCGGTAGAGTAGCAAATGGTTAACAAATCGATTGAGGAGTTATTGACGAAGTGATCTCATTGCATTGGGCAAACTATGTAAAATTTGCACATCATGTGTAGATTTAAAATATAAATCCTCTGCTCTCATAAGTTTTTGTTTGCTGTCTCTTAAGAGACATAGATGTCCTCTACTTAGACGAAAAAGCTGAAATTATTCTTTTTTTTTACACTTACATCAATGTCCCGGTATATGATAGGCGGGTCCCTATCCCTCTTGAGTTGTTCCTCCCGGCGACGTTCTTCAAAGTCCAACAGCGCCGCTCCCGCTTCAGCCTCCGCGCTCGGTCCCGCGCTCGCCTCCGCGCCCGCCAACTGCTCGGTGCCGAGCGTCTGTTGTTGCACTGCTTCCGCCATTTCTGTGTACAACACGTTTGTTTACATCACTCTTAAAGAAACAAAGAAATATGTAAAATAAAGATAGTTTTATTTTCCAAACCATATTATGCTATTTAAGAGTTCTAGAGACTTCTATGCAATTGCATACAGAATATATAGATATGCCGCGACACAAAATATACAAAAAAGTGCGTACCATGCTGTCGAATTCTTGTGCTTTCTACGGTGTGTTTTGTAAAGATGAGTCTTGTGTCATTTCTATCTTATTTACTTTTACTCAGTTTAAGGGCGTATTAGAGTTGAGTTTTGGCTACTTGTGAATGGGAAACACGGGAGATATAGGTAGAAAGATTGTGGCCGCGTCATCGTAAGGTTTGACCTACAACCAGAGTGGGACGCAAAGGAAGTCAGAATTTTGGAGGTAGGAAATTAGTAATCGTAGTAGCGTCATTCTAATTATCTTATTAAGTCAATGAACATCGACGTCGATCGCTATAAACATTTCAAATGTAGGTTAATTTTTTACATCTGTAAGCAAATCTATTCGACGAGTGTTGCAAAAGAGAGTAACACAATACTAGATGACATACAGAGCGCGGCCGATTCGATAATGTCACGAGTCACAGCCGCATTGCTCAGGAGTCGGGAGTCGAATCATGCACACTTCTACATTAAGGACTCTCCACTTTGAAACCACTGAACCAATACGCCGCGCCGGCTTGGATTTCTCTTTCAAAACGAAAAGGAAAGAGTATCATGCCGGCAGCTTTTATGTGAAAAGGTTTTCCTTCACCAATAGGTTTCCCCTCACTGACCTCACACTTCACTTAGGATTATATCACAATACAAACTTAACATTGCAAACTATTTGAATCGAAATGTAACCTATCACATATCGCGCTAAAACGATGGCCTCTTTCCACGCGTGGGAGCGGCGTGAACATCACAAATCACATGTAACACTATTAGCTGGTTTAAAGACGACATACTGGAAGTCGTTGGTGCATGATGGCTGATTCGTTTCGTTAGTCCAGGGTCTCATATGATACGCACCTGTGATATTGTGGTTTAAATCAAAGTGCGTGTGCCCCGTATGTGGTTCTGATTCTCACTACACCGGGACGGCGAGAGCTGGCAGTGGGCCAAGTACCACGCGCATTATATTTATACACGCGCTCCAGAATACATCCCATCCTACGGGATGGTATGACCTCTTACAAACATCAGAAGTTATATATTTGAGGTCCTAAGTCCTAACCAATTAACCAAGTTCGAACGAGATGGAAGGCTGGCCGGCTATCGAAACGACTAAAGTTTGAAAAAAATTCTGGACAAATCAATTTGATCTTATGATACTTGTACAGTCATTCACCTTTTGCAGAACTTCTAATTTTTTAATGTTGCAATGGTATGTTAAAGTTTTCCGACTGAAGGCGATGACCGAGAAGCGAGAAACTAGAACGTGCTGACTAGAAGCGAGTTTTCAGTAGCGACAGTTTTGCGCTGGGCACATTGTTCTGATAGTTCTTGTGATTATTCAGACCTGCAGTGCCTTAAAACTTCGAATTTTCTGTCAATTTGAGTAAAATAGAGGAAAATGTATGCTTATTAGGTACGCTTAAAATATAGAATACATTAATGTTAAGCCCAGTTCACATTTTCCTCTTACTACGTCTACGATTTATATGTTACCTATTGTCGCTGGGAAATAATATTATCAGAGCAACGATATGCCCAACTTTGAGCGATATAGTCAACGAGTTAGATTAATATAATTTCTCTTTTTACTTTACACGAGTTCTCCATCTATTATTATTTTTGTACATTTGTAGAGCGAGTAAAATAGTCGATAGGTAGTTCATCGTTTTCTCGCTTCCAGTGGAACAAATCCCTATGGCCGATAAAAACGGTACATTTGGCAAAACATTGGTCAGTAATAAAATCATATTATTATTATCATAGGCATTCCGTTCGGAAATAAAGTTTTGAAAATAAACATTTTCTACAATACAGATAATTATTAATGATTCAATATGATTAATGAAAGATGGCGATACTTGAGAATTTTTGGAGTAGCGATGGGTGAAACACATTTCTTTAAATGTAATTATACCAAAATAACTAGTAGGTAATCGTGACTCTCTCCAGGAACTTTATCTTGGAAAACTTTGATTAGGTCTCCACTAGAATTTCACATCATTGTGAAATCCTAAGTAGCACTGTACTGATTATAGGCAGCGTTATCTCTTAACATCAGGAGAGCGTCTAGCTCGTCTTCTACTTCATCACATAAAAAAAAACTACAAGGGTCCGTAGGAGTGAATACCATGTAAGCTTTTTAGTGGGTAAAACCTTTGGGCGCAGCTACCTATACCCGCAGAGCGGATTGATTTGAAATTGCACAAAATAAGTAGGTACCTACTTTGAATTATGATGTAGCCCTATCTATCGCTAAGAGGATTTGTTAACAAGTGAACATGAAAGCTTCAGTTAGTCGTAAATAAATGCCAGTTCGAGGGTCTACCAATTGGTAGTAAAAATAAAGTTATATATTTTTTCCCCAAAAGTATAAAAAAAAAACATAGAGTTACAATCGTTTTCAAGTGGTTTCACTTCTATGAAAATGGAACCCTAAAAAACAATTGTTTAATGTCCGTCCTAAGAAATGATGCGTTCTTCCTGGGAGAGGCAACTTCAAAGTTCCCGATTGCCACCATGACCTGACCTATTTGCGGCTCATTCAACTGTATCCACACAATCAAACACTCACGACTCTATTTTTAAATGCAAAAACAATTCGGCACTACTGGCGACACCTGCCGTATTATCGCGGAAATTTCTTCGCCGCTGGATAACGAATAATGAAAAAATCTTGTACTTGAGCACCAAACAGGGAAAGAAAATATAAAATAACATTATAATAATATATTTTCTTGGTTTTCTTGATTGCCTGATTCCAAGAGAACGTAATTTAAGACAGCCAAATGAAACCCTTTTTAATATGGAATGAATTTGTTGTTATAATAATGGTGGTCAAAAGTTATCAAACCAAGAGAGCCACATAGGTTCCTGACTGGACCTGACCTATTTGTGGTTTATTAAACTGTATTCCCAAATCAATACACCTATTTCTGACCTCTCAAATGACCAGACGCCTTACAATTTATGGTGATAACTTTCTAACTTAGTCGCATAATACGCTATTGGGTTACGCGACAAAGTTTAGAAACCTTTATCATCTAAACCGTGCTATAACAACATTTTATTTTTGTCGGCTTACAGGTATTGCTATGAACAACTGAATAACCACTTGTAACTACTGCAGGGTTATTGGCTAATTCATAGCCACTAAGTTTGATGCCCACTTTAATGTACATTACTTGCTTAAACCTTCTTCTTAATATGAATAATATATCAAAAGCGGTAATGTACATTAAAGTGGACATCAAACTTAGTAGCTACGAATTAGCCAATAGCCCTGGTGGTGACATCTATCGTATTCTACAAGAAGCTTCTCGGTGGATGGTCTATATTTGCCACACTAGATGACATATTTTTAGAGCGGTTCGCTTCTACAAATGATTTGTACTCATACATAGTCTAATATTTACGCTAGATGGCGCTCGTTCAGGTATCACATTAAACGGTGGAGTTATTTAGAGAACGTCACCGATCTATTTGGAGACGATTTATTTACTTTTATTAGTTGTTCTTTATAAATATACACAATAGATATAGGCGCAAATAGTATTGAAGCGACAGTGATGTAAGTAATGAGTTAAATATAGTATGGTTTTAAAATGTCTTTAAATATAGATTTAATGCAATTAAATGAACGAAATGCCCCAAAGCTGTGAAGCGATAACGCCAATTTATTACCAGCATTGCCCAAGAATTAAAAAGATAAGAAGTCCTACAGTAACACAACTTACGCTTCTCATCCTTAGGCATAATATTATGTAAGGCTCTTTGCAACATCAACTATTATAGAAACAAGCACTGACAACTCACTGTCTCTAATATCTTTGAAGAAATATCCACAATCTACAAGAAACGGGCCATATGCACCAATATAAATTCGGCAGTGGTCATAGATATATGTTTGAATCAGAAAGTTGGCAGTCCTAGTAGCTGCAATCATTGCTTAGTCTGCGAACCCCCTAAGCGATAATAATTTGTTTTGTTTTCGTGAATTAAACAAAAAATTCCATTACAAAGTCTCGACACACAACGGCGCTGTTTGCCACCGCCGAAATTGGCGACGTGGCACGCATTCCAATGTTAATAATGGGAATTTTACTACTCTACAGCAATTTGGCTACGGCGTGTAGTAACACCGTTACTCTTACGACTAGTTACACTTTATAGAAAGGTACAGCCCTTTCAGTATTAACATTCTTTGGTATTAATATCTTGTTACTAACACGAATCAGATGAGAGAAGATGACTGAAGGAGGTTTTGTAAATATCTGGATATTGAAGACCGAGTAGGCTGAGCCGAATATTATCGGGGAGATTAAGGCTCACAGACTTCGCTGGCATGGTCATTTAGAGTGGATGAGTGAGGATCGTGCGGTGAAACGTGCATATCTTCAACGAGAGATGGGCAAGCAGCCGATTTGACGTCCGCGGTATCGCTGGAAGGATGAGGTGGAAAAGGACCTGGAAGCGCTCCAAGCTAAGTCATGGCAAGAAGTTCAGAACTGGGAAGAGAGGCGCGGTGTGAAACGGCGTTCTTGAAACGGAGACCAAGAGTCAGTTTTGGCCTCTGCGCCGCAGCAAGTACCACAGACTAACCAGACCCCGCTTATAATATGATTTTCTGAATGAAAACGAAATCGTTAAAACATGTCGGCCCGACATTGTCGTGGTTCACGGGGCGGTTGGCTAGTTTTGATTGGTTCATTCAAAGCAGATCTCTTTGATTCATTGGTAATGCTCTTACCAACCTTCGGTAATGCGCTCTTATGATTTTTTTTTAATAAAGAGAGCGGGAAACAAGCAGTCAGCCCTTCAACACCAGGAGCGTTGCCGCCCTGGTAGTGTTTCTAAATACCCTTTTTGACTTTAGTCAGATTAAATGATTGAGAGAAGACCCAAGATGGAAGGTCATTCCGCGTTTTACAGGTGAGAGGTAAAAAAAATAGTGAAAAAACCGAGATGTGTGGAAGCTGCTTGGTAGAGTCCTTTATAGTAAGTACTAACCCGAATCAGAGTGTGGTGCCTGATCGCCGGCTTCTTTCATCATCTTCTTCCTCTTCTTCTCCTTCTTCCGTTCCTTCTTGGCCAGTTTGTCCGCCAGCGTGCTGCGTCTCGCTTCCAGCGCCGCTGATTGTACCCTGCACATGTATTGCAAAGCTGCATTACTGTGTTGCCCAAAGTTACGTATAGAGCAAAGCCGAGCAATACAATAAATAAATCTACGGATAGAAAAGGAAAGCGAATCTATTCTTACTGTGGCCGTTTTTGATTGACAGGCTTGTACGAATTGCATGCTTCCTAACTAGCGCCTCAGTGACCGTAGTATGGCGAGTGCTCGCAGAAATGTCAAGAGTAGAACTGTCATGTATGGGACTCACAATGTATGGGACATTGTAATTATACTTTTGTGAATGGGATGACAGTTTGACTTGACAGCAAGACAAGTCTACGCAATATCCATGCTAGGCCCACAGAATTAGATTTTTGACAATTCAAAATTGGTCATGCTCTTTGGAGTGTCAGTTTATCTACGTAAATGCTTGATCTATGCTGTGTTGACATGCACTAGAAAAGCATCTGTGAATAATACCTTGGTACGTATCAGTAGTTTGACTCCACTATAAAATGACACTTTATTCTTTAATTTCATACACTCCCGACAAAGCCGGTACCCTAGGAAAGATCTCTCTAAGTCTAATCTCTACATAACAACTCAGTGATACCCACATATTAGATGGACAAGATTGAACGGCCATCATAGGATTTTTGTACTAGAACCAGCTACCAGTTTAGACAAAACAATATACACCGACGGACTATCGACAGAAAGCGTGCGTATGCGTTTACCTTACAGTCCGTAGAATGCGTTTGCTCGTTGCTCATTCATCACTTTGCTCATTGCTCATCATCGTTTGCTCATTGTTTGTATCATTGCTGCCGTGTTTGGAAGGAGTGTGACAACATGTAGTATATTATAAGAAACGCGCCTTTGCCGTGTGGCATCGCTTTTACAATGATAAGGAACGAATATATACCTACTTATAAATACCTACGAAAGCCTAAAAATCAGTACCGGGCATGATAAATAAGCTAAATATAGTCATGCACATTACCACAGGGATACAATACACTGACAGAAGAGATGTATTTGCCGACCAATGTACTACGCGTTCACGATTCGCTTATCAAGAGCGCTTTCAAAAAACCAACAGGGTTGTGATCATAAGATTCTCGACATCAGTTCTGAGTTTTAAGCAGTTTGCGTCTCCTCCGAAAGCGTACCGTATCTGTATCCAACATCTGTACGTACATATAAACAAAAGAAAAAAAGGAGATTCTCGATGATATATTTGAAAGAAACAGAAACAAAACCGTCCCGTCGCATCAGAAGGGGTGTTGGTTGGAGTCGGCATCGGGCGCGCGTCGCAAGTTGGTCCAGATGCGTGCGATGGCAGAGACGCATCGTGCCGCGGTGACGAACGCTCGGGTGCCGTTGTCTGCCGCCGCCTGCTCCCTGACCACAGCCGCGCCGCGCGCTCTGTGGGGAGGGGCACTGATGGGCGTGCGAGGGTTGGGAGCCACCTGAGTACGTACCTGGCCTCTTCTATCTGGTGGTTGAGCGTGGTGTAGTCGGGGCTGTCCTGACGATGCAGTCGCGTGCCGCTCGCGAACACCGTCTGCAACAGGTTGTTGTGTCACCGGTGGTAAACGCACGCGCTACGTCGTCACCGCAGTGTAATAGTATCTATTCTTTGCCGCAGTTGTGGATCCATTTTACAAAGAAGTAAAAAGACGAGCTAGACGCTCCCCTGTTGGTAAGAGATAACGCTGCCCATAATCAGTACAGCGCCACCCCGGATTTTACAGTGATGTAAATTCTAGGCGCACAGCACCAACGCTTCTTAATCAAGAGTCATGAGATTTTCAGACTCTTTAGCCCAGTATTTTCACTAGCTATAGTGTTTTCTTACCAAGGCACTGGCACTGTTGGAGTACCCACCTAGACGACCTCTTCCTACAATAGAAGTCTCCCCCCCGGTAGACTCTCGGGTTCACGTATGTCGATGTACCTATATTTTCAGAACTTCTCCTTGCGACTGTTTTGAAAATCTGTACCGTTTCGCTATTTTTGTGCGAATTACAATTGCCTATTTGTACAATAAATCTAACTTTGCTACATTTTCGATATTATCAGTGAGCGGACTACTCGCTTGAAGAGCAATAATGTAAAATACATTGAAATAATTTCTAAACCGACACAATTTATTTGCTTATTGGAATTTCTGAATTATTGAAGTTTAAATCTGCATCGTTCTCAAGACGACATTAAATTCGAAAAGTGTCTACTCTGATGGGTTTTCTATGACGCTCTTTGTGTCATCCACATCATCTCAAATTAATTATCATCGTAGAGTAACATTTCACAAACTATCTACATTTCAAAACAACAGGTTTCATTTAACATTTTATTAAGTATATGTATAGTAGTAACATAATTGTGTCCACTACCTACTATGTACAATAAATAAGACGTTATAAAAGAAAAAATAGTAGGTATTATTTATTACGGGAAGGTCCGGATCCGTCACGAGGCGGGTTCGGCGCCGGAAGTCCGCCCTATGTAACATTGTTATGATATTATTATTTTACACGTAACTCATATCACTAATATCAAATTAAAGAATTGTCCATATCTGTTCAGGCGTCTTCGAGTCTTCTGGATGCTCAAAAAAAAGTTTAAAACTTGAATATCTTTCAGTTGATTTTTATTCCCGAAGGGTAGTTTTATGTTTTGGAAAGACCTACCTCGTGTGTTTAAAAAAATGAATTATAACGTTGATTCATGTACGCGAGAACACGTACATACTCGTAATCTGTGCCATGAATCACACATGATTTATTGATTCTACCTGTTAAGCCAGTTAGAGTCGTCCGACAGCTGAATTCTATTAACTAAAACAAACACAGACCTGTGAGTTCGTAGAAGTGAGCGAGGTCAGCATCTCCTGCAGATGCTGTTGGAGCGGCGAGGAGGGGCCCAACAACGCCTCGGGCTGGTGCAGGATGTACTTGGGCACGTGCCCGCCGCACAGGAACTGCGCCACCTCCTCCGAGAAGTGGTTGCAATTGTGCTCCAACAGGTTGTACGACGCGCCACTGCAATACAACACCAACAATCAGAGAATTGGGGTTTATACTCCAACAGAACAGCAGGGCTATTCACTTATTTGTCGGGGAACCGATCCGAAGACAGAATTGTCAAAAATGTATGAAATGACGCATTACGTCGTATCGATTTAATACCTACCTCATTTCATAAATTTTTGACAATTCGGTCCTCGGTTCGCTTCGCTGCCGGATAAGTGAATAACCCTGCAGGTTACCCTATTCACACTGTCAGAGTCAAATCACAATTATAGGCTGTGTGGCTAACCTATATGTTGCAGTTTCAGGTCGCCGCGCCGAGATTACTACAGGGCCTGCAACATGACCTAACGACTGCCTCCTACATATCTTATAAGACTTCCTATAGGAAACAGCCGGAACCCGCAGTTTTACGTGCCTTCCGAAACACGATAGCGTCCAGGCGAACTTTTTGCCATATACTTAGATTTGAACCCAGGGCCTCCGGATTACAAGCCGGATGTATGACTAGTGGGCCACGGACGCAACAAGGCGATACAAGGCCAAGGACGCGAAGACGAATCGAGGACCACAATAAGACCAGAGCAAAACGTAAAACCCCTTTTTCTTCCCAAGGAAATGTTTTACATACATCACACTGCGCAATCTCTAGTCGGTTATGTGGGACTCGAGAAACCGGCGGATGTACCCGGGGTATCGTTCCGTTGTTCAGCAGAACGACGGAGGTAGGCGCGCTCTCGAATTCTTCTCCATCAAAACACACAACCCCATAACCAAGGGCCATACGGCTTAATAGATACTAAAAACGTTACAGGAAATACGAGCGACTACATCGGTCATTCTAAGACTTTCAACGTTAGAATTAGTGTTCCTTGGCGGAATGGCGGAAAATGGCGGAGAATACGGAAAAAACAGAAAGTTCTCAGAGACATAGAGCGGTAAAGTTAAAAAGGCATTTTCAATTTTGTCGCGTAGTCTACTAGCTAGCTTAAATTAGTCGTGTAACATACACGAATTTAAGAAACGCCTTTTAACTATATGCGCAATAGCCGATAGGTGTCGAAGCTGTTTTTGTCGCGATGCTTCCAAGCATATAATGAAAGTACTTGCAATGTATCCGCGTCACGAGTTCTGTCCGTCTTGCACGTTACACTGTTTGCGACTGGTGCAACACAACCCCCGCTCATATCTCGCGTTATAATAACCACATGTATTTCTGTCCCGATGCACGCGGAAGTGGAGAGTGGAGAATAGTTTCACGAGTTAAGTGACACTCAACGAGCCGCGGAATAACAGCACACAGAAGACCCATTCAAAAGATTTTCATTTCTTTAAGACTGAAAATTATGATTCTTTTTATAAAAAGTAAGAAGACGAGCAAGACGTAAATACATAAAGCTGCCCATAATATCAGCGCAGTTCTACTCAGGATTTCACAATGATGTAAAATTCTAGGTGCACTGCCAACGTTTCTTACTCAAGAGACATAAGAAGTTATGACTCTTTAGACCAGTAATTTCACTAGCTACAGTGCCCTCCTACCGAAGCACAATAATGTTTGCACATCATTTTCAGGCGCTAGGATAACTGGCACTGTTGGGATGCTCACCTAGTCAATCTCATGCAAAGGAAGGAAGTCTATTCCTGGGTAATGGAATGGGGGAGGGAGCAACAGTCGCAAAGGTTCACCATCTCAAATCGTGGTGACCTATGTGGTGGATGTACAAGACAAATATGGGTGGAAGCTTCAGCATGATAAACCAGCTGGTGCCAATCAAACAATAAATGATTTAACCAAGATAAACATTGTAAACATAATATTTTATTAAAATAAAAACCATCCCTGTGAGTTTCTTGTCCGTTCTTCCCATAGAGGTGCTTTCCGAAAAGGCGGTAATAAAATTGACTTAAGCTATTAGATTAAATGCAATTTGATTTGAAATAAGAATGAATACTCACGTGTAGGTGGTGGGGACCAGTCCATGTAGATAGTCGATGAACACCTGGTAAGGCACGTAGGTATCACCGAGACGCTCCACCTTCAGCGGCTCTCCCAGTTGTGTGCTGCCCTGCACACAGACAAGCAATCAATAAATATAGGTTTCATACTCTAACAAAACGGTGACGTCTCATAATAAATAAAGTTGTTTCGACTACGATCGATACGCCAAAGTTCGGGTAACTACTACGGGTAACTCGCCAGAGAGATATAAGAGAGATAGAAATAAGAATAAGATAGCTATACCAAGATTCAGATTGCCCAAAACAGACCAGAAATGAAATCATTCCTAGGGAATTCTGTATATTTCTATAGACTATAAAGCAATAAAATTCTTGCGGAGATAACGGGGCTTATAGAAAGTAAATTCACAGGCCGTGTTAAAACTATATTGCTTAAAAAGCCTACTATAAAATTAGCAAAGAAGATGCCTGTAAACTTCTGCATAATACACCAGCTGGTGCCATCTAAACGAACAATAAAATTTTGTAACAAAGATAAACATTGCAAACACGTATTAAAAAAAAACAATCCCTATGAGTTTTTGCTTGTTTTTCTCATCGAAGTGGCGGTAGAGTCTTAAAATAGAACTGAAAAATTCTGTAAAATTGACTTGCTAAAGTGCTCCATCGTAGCCTATTTGAATAAATGAATTTTGAGTATGAGTTTGAATCAAGTGAACTAAGGTACGACTCAGTTAATGTTAATTTAAGACATTGGATAATTTAACTTTGTTCGAAATACCTAATGGACGACTAACCTACGGTTTAACAAAACTACGCCCCGCGTCTGCCTGAACATCCACAGACAGAATTCATTCAGTAATAAAAAAAACTCGTCCCTGGCGCTTCGCCGGCCGCTGCCGCGGCACACTTACTTCGCTATCTTGGCTTAAATTACAATCACAATAATTAGGTACAGGTTGTGTGGCCAACCTATGTCGCATTTAAGGTCATCGATATAACCACAAGGCTTGCAAAATGACCTAACGATTGCGTCTTATGCATATAGGAAACAGCCCCTACAGTTTTACGTGCGATACGGAGCTGAGGTTCGTTTTTTTTTTTTTTTTTTTTGACGTGAACCGCTTGTTGTGAAACATGAATGAGACATGAAAAGTACTATACATACGATGCCCCCTGTTTCATCCACTAGGTGCATATTACCTCGTGTATAGTGTATGTTTAAATATAAAATTGGCAATATTACTATCAAATAGGTACAGATAATGCCTGAATTTTAAATTCCTAACAAAATTTATAGGATACCCACTGCTTCAGCCAGTTAAGTGCTCATTTTAAAAGGTTTTAACAAAAGTGGTGCAGATTCCATTGCTCGAAGCATAAATTGCAGCGAGAACGTCACCGGCACGCAGAGAGCTCGTTATGTATTGTATGTGCGTAGCGCGGTCTATTTCAGCCGGAGATAGCACTCGCGACTGTTTATATTCCTGATTCCTTCGTGTAGGCGAGCGCTTCGTTTCCACGTGTCACACATGCATAAAATCTATAATATTATTGTGCATGGAACTGTTAAATGGTACCCCAAGTCTTTTCACCACTGAATGTGTAACAGTAACAAGGTGCTTTCACGCTACCGATATTTATTATCACGATGTATGTGTGTGATCCGTGATGTGTGTGTGTGTGTGTGTGTGTGTGTGTGTGTGTGTGTGTGTGTTTGTGTGTGTGTGTGTGTGTGTATTCACTGGTTACTTAAGGCATCGTAGAGTTCCCAATATGAACTTGCAACTAAGACAGACCCCAAATTGGGCGTGAGTCGTTCTAATGCTCAAGGATCATGCATGCCGTAGTGCAATCAGCCTAATGAAATCATCATCTTCCTGCCCTTATCCCATACTAGGTAGGGTCGGCACAACTCACAACACGTTTTTCTCCTCCATTCTACTCTATCATCCGTCAAATCTTCATCCACTCCCTTTGCACGCATATCGTCTTTTGAATCAGCCTAATGAAATAAAAGAAATAAATTCCTTAATATAATTTTATAGAAAAAAATCTTGGTTAGAAATGACATAAGGACTATAATAAATTGTAACAAATTAGACTTTTTTTAAACAAGTCAATCCCCTCAACATGCGTATTTGTTACGAAGAAGGTACAGTGATATTCAGTGTTATTTATAGTCTCTTCTAATTCTAATATTAGGCACAGAAATGATATTATGTAGTCGTAAGTCGTAAACTGCGTTCCAAGTTTTATGATTTGTTTATTGATGATCGCTACGATGTATGATCTAATAATGAACATGATAATGGTAAATGCGGTAATCTTTTGCCTTTACATTGGCACTTTTAAGACTGAGCAAGATATATGAAATGCTGCACCCATCGGTTTTACCCGCTGTACCTTTTTTTTTTTGACCCAGGAAAAATGCGTTACGCATCATCACCCCACGCCGGGGGGCGCGGGGCGGTATGTGGGACTCCCCCGCCAAAGATGGTAGCGGCGGGGATACCCACTAAAAAACCTGGGGGTGTTCCTGCGGGACGCCATAATGCCGGGGCAACGGGTACGCCGAAGCATTCATCCGCGGCCCCGACGGCGTTTGGTCCTCACTGACAGGAGGACCCCTCCGCGGTGGGGTGAAGAGGAGTTTCACCCCACCCTCTCAAGGGGCGCGCTGAAACACCGCGCGCGCCACCTCGTGGGTCTGTGCTTGCGGCGACGAGTACCCCCGTACTCGCCGCCTAGACCCAGGTTATGGGGGCTGGAGAAGGGCGTGGAAGATACGCCTCCGACGCCCCCTTCTCCGGGCACGCATCGGGAGGTCGGTGGTGACCTCCCGTTCGCGTTCCGCGATCTCCTTCTGCGAGATGACACTCTCGCAGAACGAAACCGCGGCCTGCCACGACTCCTCGCTCGCAACCATGGCTCTTACCATGGTTGCCAGCGAGAGTTCGCCCCCCATAACAGCGACGAGGGTACGACGCTCACTGACCCAAGCTGGGCACTCCTCCAGTGTGTGCTGCGCCGTATCCACGTCGCTACCACAGTGGTGGCAAGCAGGGGTCGGTTCCCTGCTTACCCGCTGTACCTACCGTAGCCTATGGGCTTGTTCACGTGAAAGCGCGGGCGCGGGCGCGAAATATCAAACATATGACGTGCTATGAAGGTGTTCACGTACAACGCACGTGCGGTGTGAGCAAAGTCTGTCGCGCCCGCGCCCGCGTGTTATAGCGTGAACAAGCACTATGTGTTATTCCAGTGTCTAAACTATCTCTATACCAATCTTTTTTTAACCCCCGACGCAAAAACGACGGGGGGTTATAAGTTTGACGTGTCTGTGTGTCTGTCTGTGGCATCGTAGCTCCCGAACGGATGAACGGATTTTGATTTAGTTTTTTTTTGTTTGAGAGTAGAGTTAGTCGAGAGTGTTCTTAGCCATGTTTGGTGAAAATCGGTCCAAGATGGCCGCCGCTACAAAATGGCGGATTATTTTTTTCTTCCACACCCCCCTTAATATGGGTATCAAATGAAAGGGCTTAACGCGTAGAATACAACACACTATGACAAATTTAAAATCCAAGATGGCTGCCACCAAAAAAAAACGCGAATAAGATATTTTGCAAGCGTTGCGTTGGGGGTTTTTTAAATTTTTGATTTAATTCACTTGTTTTCAGCTCAATCGGTCCACCCAATTAGGCGTGATGAAGTAACAAAGATACACACACACTCACAAACTATCTCATTTATAATACATAGGTACGAGTTTACTACTCGTAAGATCTAGCTAAGCGATCTGAAGTTAGCTATGCGGCTCCTCAGCAGTCAAATATGTAAGTAAATCTTATTTTAAAACAAGTGAAATTTAAAAACTTTTTAAAAAACAAGCTTTTATTATTATTACCATAAAGTACTCGTCAAGACGAATTAAATTAGCCCAAACTCGATGGGGTTACGTCGTTTTATTACGGAGTTCCTATGACCACCTCCCAGCTCCATCATCAGATCAGCTCCATGTCATAATAATATTGCATTGTCATCCGATTTATGCATGACACCGGGAAGTAGGTCAAATTTAAGTTGCAAGATTTGATTACAGACAGACAGACAACAGACAAGTGAAAGTAATTAAAAGCTTGTAAAAAACTTCGTCTTTTAAAAAAAAAAATTGAACTAACTCCAATCTTGGTATCTGTAACTGAGGATGAGAAAGAGCTAGGTATAAAAATACACAAACAAACAATGGAAACTTCTGTAGTTTTTTTATACTCGTTTGTAAGAATTAATTGTCCTATTTACTCCTAAATACCTCGCAATTCCTGAAATGTTTTTTACCTAAGATAGCCTCTTTTTATTTCAATCGGTTATAAAAGGATGAATTATTTAAAACCAGAAATTTGCGGGTTGTACATCTTACTAATATAATAAATGTGAAAGTTTGTATGGCTGTCTGGACGTACCTTTGTTACTCATTCATACCCAAACGGGTGGACCGATTGAGCTGAAATTTGGTATAGAGATATGTAGCTTAGAGCCCCTGGAATAACAAATAGGCTACAGTACAACGGGTAAAACCGCTGGGGGCAGCTACTATTATATATACTTACGTAACATGTACATAGGTATGTACAGTCAACTACAAAGAGATGTATCCATGTTAGTCTTACAAAACAAAGGAACTTTTAGTATGCAAAAATTATTTACCCTAACTTAGTGACATTTTCAGTATCCACCAAATCTTATACTATTTTCGATTAATTTTAAATGCTATTATTATGTATCACCTAAGCAAAAGTAGTGGGATACAACATTGTTGCATATTAAACGAGTCGATGATAATATAAAGTTTGATTGCTACTAGAAATGTCACGAACCAAGGGTAGTTCATTGTGGCTAATGAAAATTTACTTCATTTTGTAAGCCTAACATGGATACATCTCTTTGTAGTTGACTGTACCTACCTACATCTTTCATAACATCACATCAGCCGCTGGAATTTACTTTTCTTCACAGTTTTATTTTTACGCGCGCAAATCTATTTTTTTCCGTAGAATTGTACATTATAACGTGTTCCTGTTTGTAAAGTGTGTCAATGTCAACATAACTTCAATAATAATTTCTCAGGTACCTACTTGTTTACTCTAACACTCTTGGCTGACATTGATAAAATTCGGCATAGGCAGTTAGACGGGAATTTAGACAATTTGCCTCTTTAATTCATACCACTGAATTTTAATAATGTTTTCATTCTTAATATGAAAACCGCTCGACCGATTCCGGCAAAATACATAATATGGTGGTCCCCGTTAGTTTCCCTTTCAAACAATGAAATTTTTCAAAAACTAACGTGAGAGTTATCCATATTATATTATATTAGCGCGGGCGCGGGCCAGTAGCCAGCGTCGCGACTGAGAGGCGTGAGCTCCTGATGAAGGACATCGTAATTGTCCGAAACCCAGGGTCGAGCCTAGTTTCGACCATTATTTCCGTGAGTTTTAGTCGTTTGTTTACATAATAATGAAATTTTTTTCCAAATCGGTACAGGCTTCTTCAAGTAATCAATGAACGTCAAAGTGAACATAAAAATTCTAAAAAAAACATTCCGACGAATGTAAACCTTTCCACTTTATAGTGAGTTGGTTAAAAATTAAATTTGAAAAAAAATAATGAAGGAGGAGGAGAAGACCTACGTGACTAAGTTTAAACTTCATCACTCCTTCAATTATAATCCGCTCTTAAATTAGGCCCATGGGCCTAATTGAAGCGGTCTATGTCAGAAACGTTGATACCGCATCTTCCTATTTTTTTTAACTATGTTGTTTTTTTTTTTTTCTTTTAGCATTAGCGAATGCAAATTATTGTAACGCATGTTTACCGAAATAACCGTCAGTCAGTCTCGCTGTACACATTTTTTTATTTAGATGTGCAGTGTGTAGGTATAGTATATAATATGTAGTAGCGTCTGTGCCCCAGATCCCCAGATCATACGTCCGGCTTGTAATCCGGAGGCCCTGGGTTCAAATCTCAGTATGTGGCAAAAAGTTCGACTGGACGCTACCGTGTTTCAGAAGGCACGTAAAACTGTGGCTCCCGACTGTTTCCTATAAGATATGTAGGAGGCAGTCGTTAGGACATGTTGCAGGCCTTGTAGTAATCTCGGCGACCTGAAACTGCAACATACTTATAAGTTGGCCACACAACCTATAAATTATTGTGATTTAATTAAACAGTGTTAATACAAACTACCCAGCTCATTATTCAAAGGAAAATTCAGGGGAACCGAAAACCGGGAAGAAGACGTACGTCATGGCTCAAAAGTCAAAAACCTCAGAACGTGGTTCAATATGAGCTCAAGATCCCTGTTCCGTGCAGCTGTCGCAAAAGTTAAGCTAGCGATGATGATTGCCGACCTCCGGAAATAGGTGATGGCACCACAAGAAGAAGTAGGGTAACCTGTTCTGTTGCAGTACCTCAATTATTTTTACACTAAACGATTCGTGAGTATTAAGATTTATCTTTGTAAATAAACGGCATAGGTAAACTCACTTGTATTTACTTCGGCTTCGTGCCGACCGTTTCGAAGAAGAGTGAGTTTTGTTTGAGAAGATCCTCGCACGGGATCGAAACGGTCGGCACGAAGCCGAAGTAAATACAAGTGAGTTTATGCCGTTTATTTACAAAGATGTACCTCAATTATTATTATAATACTTACAGGTGCGCAGCTGGTAATGCCGGTGCCTCCAAAGAAGAACTCGCGCCCGTATGCGACCACTGCCGTGTGCCACACGCCTTCCACCGGACGCCCTGCATACAACGATTTTTAACATTCATTTAATCTCATCAATATCATCATCATCTCAGCCGTAGGACGTCCACTGCTGAACATAGGCCTCCCCTTTGGACTTCCATATGTACCGGTTGGAAGCGACCTGCATCCAGCGTCTTCCGGCGAACTTTATAAGGTCGTCTGTCCACCTTGTGTGGGGACGTCCTACGCTGCGCTTGTTAGTCCGAGGTCTCCACTCAAGCACTTTTCGACCCTATCGGCCATCCGCTCTACGCGCTATGTGGCCTGCCCATTGCCACTTCAGCTTGCTACTCCGCTGGGCATCATCATTTTATCTACTCGCATGTATTAAACTTTTTGTTAATTTTAAAACAAATTTGTAAAAAACAAACCAATCATTTATTCTAAGACTATCGCCCAGTGCTTAGAGCTACCTAAGTCACTTGTGATCTCGATATATCTGTAACACCTCATCTCTTAAGATAGCCACTGAAACGTAGATATTTTTTGAAAAATCTGCATGAAATTTTATTCTATGGTTTTATTGAGAAATTTTTGCATTTAGGTTCAATGGATTCATAAAAGTTGCCAAAATTTGTTACTTCTCCTCTTCTATTCTTTTAATGTGGTCAAATAGATTTAATTTGATTAATTAAAATTATATTTTGATATTTAATCTAGGAATTGAGATTATAAAATATAAATAGTTATACAGGTTTTTTTTATGAATTTTTAAAAATGTCACCCTTTTTTTCTAATCACACTAATATTATAAATGAGAAAGTTTGTGTGTGAGTGTGTATGTTTGTTACTTCTTCACGCCTAAACGGGTGGAGCTATAATTTGGTATAAAGATTGCTTAGACCCTGGAATAACACATAGGCTAAAAAACAAAAACAACAAGGCTAAAACTACAGCGGGCAAAACCGCTGGGCGCAACTAGTAAAATATAATCCCATCAAAAACATAAATGTGAAAAGAGAGCCAAGTTCAATATTACGATGTATGTACTCATAGTTGCCTATGATTTGGTAGTTGACTTCAACGACAAAAGAAGTGAGATCTAAATGGGTGCCAAGTTCAATGGTCAGTCTTGAAAAATATTTACAACAACATAAAATATTTTATTACAACTTAAAAGATTATTTCTTCTTATCACTTAGAATTAATATTATTTTGAAGCCTAAAGACTGACTTGGCCAGTTCTCATAATATACTAGGTAGGTACTCTCTTAACTTTAGCTTGATCACTATTAAACGCACTTAATGCTTATTAGTATCGTGTAAATTAGTCCCCTCCATCCATTGGTTGTCTGGAAGAAATCGCTCTTTAACGATAAGACCGCCACTTGTACATTGTAATTTTTTATTTTAATTATGTACTTATGTATTTTCTGTAACATTATGTGGTGTACCATAAAGTATCTATTGTCTTATCTTAATGATACTTCGTCGTATGGTACCCATGAGAACTAGCCAAGTCAAACTTTGGGCTTCAAAATAATATTAATTCTAAGTGATAAGAAGAAATAATCTTTTAAGTTGTAATAAAATATTTTATGTTGTTGTAAATATTTTTCAAGACTGACCATTGAACTTGGCACCCATTTAGATCTCACTTCTTTTGTCGTTGAAGTCAACTACCAAATCATAGGCAACTATGAGTACATACATCGTAATATTGAACTTGGCTCTCTTTTCACATTTATGTTTTTGATGGGATATCATTACTTTTTGTACAGTACTTTTTAGTATGTAATAGGTTTAAGATACTCAGTCATAATAAGATTAATACCAAATGATTATTTTATTGCACCTCCCCCCACCCCACTGCTCCACGGCACAGCCGTCGCACCGCGCACCGTGAGCCTCGCCGTGCTTCGATATACCTATACCTATAATTAATTTAGTAGGTACTTATATATATATAGCATTCATGTCCACTATTGATTTGAATATTGTACATAATCAATTGATTTTTAAACAATAAGTACTAGTTACTGATAAATTTATCTATATTCACCCAGCTATCTTATACCTACCGCCTACCTGGATGGAAATTTAACTTTTTTGATCATCTGGAACTGGATTAGAATTTCGATCAAAAGAAACCTAAGCCGACAAGACTTGTAATGACGACGACTTGGCGGGGGCACTGCCGTGCCCCCAGATACCGCCACATACCTATAATATTATGACTATACGTTACAGGTACGTAGGTATCTAAAATGTTTACACCAACTAGCACCTAAGGCGATATAAATACCTACCTACATTATTTTTATTGTAAACAATGTTAATATTATTACCTCTATGTTACTGAGCCGCCTTGTGCTGGTGAGTCGATATATTGATAGGTATTTACATAGGATATACAATTGTTACGTAGGTACCAGGAACCTATTTTTATTAGTGACTAGCTGTGCCTAGCTGTTGTACCCGCTATACAGTTTGGTACAGTAGTGTATTTTATGTTATTCCAGGAGTCTAAGCTATACCTATTTATTATACTAAATTTAAAGTCAATCGGCCCACCCGTTTAGGCGTGAAAAAGTAAAAAACATATATCCATACGTACAGTAGGTACAAAGTTTGTATTTATATTAGTAGGAATAGTTAACTCGCGCGCACTTCGTAGTATCTAACAGAAAATAGCCGCCTACACAAAAATTATAGCAACATGCTACATGTATTGCTTTATGCGTACCTAGGCGTCTCAAACTTTAATATCATACATTTTTTAAAAAATAATTATAATTTAAAATGATAAAAAAATACTAGTTTCTGATTTTTCCCTTTGTTACTACGACATTACCTATCGGGATGCCAAATTTCAGCTTTCTAGGTCATCTGGAACTGGGATATTACTTTTGATCTATCCCTCAGTATGTATTAACTTCACCGATTACTGGATGTTTATATCTAAATAACCGTTTGAGCTGTGTTATTGGAATTTCGAACACAGATATAGTTCGTATATTTAAGTACATGTGCCAAATTTGACTTGTCTATGTGTAATAGTTTTTGTATAACGAGGGTGTAAAAAGTCGTCAAAACGCGCTTTGGATGGTTCGTGTAATATAACACACGGCGCGGTCGCCAGTTCCTTTGCTTGAACTTGGCTTGACTCGCTGCCGCGTGTCTAGATAACTCGAAAACCGTTAATTTTCGCGAAACATAATATATTGCGCTCAAATCATGGCCAATGTCCTCTCCAATAATGCCCTATACACCAATGTACTGAATAACCAAAGACCCTGTATATTATTTATCTAGTAAGATATAAAACAAGCAACTCACCTATGATGGAGGGCGCCAGAAGGGAAGCAAATCCAAGTGTCAGATCATATATGTAGAGGTCTACTGGGGTAGCTTCTTCCATCTTTGTGTTTGTATGATTTCTACAACACAAAAAATAATTTCATATTAGTTGATATTAGAATAGAATAACATTTTCTTGCATACCAAGTTACAAGAAATAGTTATGACTACAAAACAAGCTTTAAATTAGAGGTAAACAAATTGCGGTCTTATGCCATAAAGCAATTTCGTACAACCTGTTTTAATTAGTACATTAGTACTAGTCTTACTAATATTATAAACGTGAAAGTTTGTAAGAATGTATGGATGTCAGGATGCATGTTTGTAGCTATTTCACGCCTAAATTAAATTAAAATTAAAAAAAATTCAATTAAAATTCATTTATTTCAGGTCACAAAATACTAAATACCCATACATAAAATCGGAAATAATTATTAAAATACTATAAAAATTGCAGTCACTATACAAATATTTAATTAAAAAATTAATTTGTTGCAGCTGTTACTACATTCCACACTGCATTAAACGTGTTTGTCACAGCAATGTCGAATATAGTGACAGTCAAGTCTGTCCGCTATCGTGACAAGGAGCGTGTTGGAGCTGGCTCGCTAAGCGGGTGGACTGATTGAGCTGAAATTTACTATAGTGATTAGACCCTGGAATAACATATAGGCTATAGAATAGCGGGCAAAACCGCTGGGCGCAGCTAGTATATTATATTAGTAGACTTCACTGCATGTACGAGGACTTTTGGAAAACTATTTTTTTAAACAGTAACTTGAACATAATAGACAAAAATAACTAAGATGGAGAGATAACTTGGACTCGTATTATACCAGCTGGCCTGAGGTGGCACAGGACAGGGACAGATGGAAGGATTTGGGGGAGGTCTTTGCCCAGCAGCGGGACAGCATAGCGTCGCTGCGCGTGCGAATCCGCGTAAGAGCAACTTGTAAATACCGCGTATTTACTTTTTGATGATTTTACAGGAGGAAGAAAAAACTTAATATCTCTGTGATTTATGTGTTTAATACCGACTGAACTTAACAGGTAGTTTTTTACAACTTTGTCTATTAGGATATAACGTAAAATTACCTCCAGTTAGCTTAGTTTCTGTGTAAAGTCACTTACGCGGTTTTGTTTTAACTAACTACAAAATTATCAGAATTTTATTAAAGATACGCGGTTTTGAAATCAAATTATTTTGTAAAAAAATTGTATTTTTTATTAGAAAAATCACATCAAAAACAATATAATGTAACAAAAACATGACGTATTTATTAACAAAATCAATTTACAAAAGGATATTAGATATTATACCTTTTTAGGATATTAGATATTATTCATAATCTTTATTTATTAAGAGTTCAACATACAACAAAACTCTGTTTAGTACTCGCTGTTAATTTCTAATTAAATCATATAAATCAATAATTATAATTAGCTATTGTAGTCAAAATAATAACTTATTTTAATACTAAATCATCATCATCCTCAGGCTATGTTCCTCCCCCATGGCACGTCACTCAACTTGGTCCTCCGTCTTCCTCCTCCAACCACTCCCTGCGACTCTCCGGATATCATCGCCCCATCTTGCCCAAAGACGCCCTACATAACGTTTGCCGAAACACAGACTCCACTCTAAAACACGTCTACCCCATCGGTTATCGGTTCTACGGCAAATGTGACCAGCCCATTGCCACTTCAGCTTGCTAATCCTTTCAGCTATGTCAGAATACTAAATATTTGAAGGGTAAATTATCATTAAAAGTGTTGTTATCATACTTTGTCTTGGAAATTGATTGCCTGGATTCATACAGTGTACTGTTAATCAAAGAAGCAATATTCCTTGGTCTTCTGGGGTGTGATCATTCCTGGCCGGACCACGACAGAAATCGCAGATTCTGTTGTGGCACAAATTCATCATTTAAATTGTGCCAATTAGTGCCACTTATCCCAGGAATTTGTGCCTTATACTTTTCGAGTAACAAGACTATGATTGTGGTCCGGCTGGGAGTGACCATTCCTGGCCGGACCACAATCAGATCTCATGAAATACTAATGGTGGGAGGTCGCGTACTATGTCAAGATTTAGTGCCTAATTAGTGCCTCTGAAATATCAAGTTCGATTAATCATAAATTTTACGGTTTAAAAGATATTGAAGAAATCCCGCCGCCTTGAAAATGGAAAAAAGCTTCTCACATCTAAACGGGAGGCTTTTCGTGGTTTCTTTTTTGATGAATATTTAGTGCCTATTTGGCACTAAATATTTACACTATACTAGTTGCTGCATGTGACTTGGTTTACTTGGAATTATTATTTTTTCATTCCCCATACAAAGTTCCAGGGGCGGACCCAGGATTTTTTTCTGGGGCCAAGTTTTTTTATGACTGCGGCTGCTCCCGCTTTGTGAATTCCAAGTATTTGAGCCTAATATGATGCGGCGAATAACAAGAGCATGATTGTGGTCCGGCTGAAAATTACTTTTTCTGGTCGGACACTAATCGAATCTAATGACATACCAATGGCGAGAGGTCACGTACTATGTCGAAAAATTTGTGCCTCTGAATATCTACTTTGATTGATCACAACAAATGTATATGTATTTAGTATGTATATTGAAGATAGCACGTCACTTCACTTTGAAGATTAAAAAAAAAATTACATCTAAACAAAAGGTTTTTTGTGGTTTATTATATGATGAATATTTAGTGCCTATTGGGCACTAAATATTCTATTAATTCCAGGAATTTGTGCCTTATGCTTTTCGAGTAACAAGGGTATGATTGTGGTCCGGCAGGAAATTACATTTTCTGGTCGGACCCCAATCGGATCTAATAAAATACCAGTAGCGAGAGGTCACGTTCTACGTCACAAAATTAGTGCCTAATTAGTGCATCTGAAATATCTATTTCGATTGATCATAACTCTTATGGTTTGAAAGATATTAAAGATAAACCGCCGCTGCGCCTTGAAGTTTAAAAATAAATCACATCTAAACAAAAGGCTTTTTGTGGTTTATTTTTTGATGAATATTTAGTGCCTATTAGGCACTAAATATTTTATTTATCCCAGGAATTTGTGCCTTATACTTTTCGAGTAACAAGGGTATGATTGTGGTCCGGCAGGAAATTACATTTTCTGGTCGGACCCCAATCGGATCTAATGAAATACCAGTATCGAGAGGTCACGTTCTACGTCACAAAATTAGTGCCTAATTAGTGCATCTGAAATATCTATTTCGATAGATCATAACTTTTATGGTTTGAAAGATATTGAAGATAAACCGCCGCTGCGCCTTGAAGTTTAAAAATAAATCACATCTAAACAAAAGGCTTTTTGTGGTTTATTTTTTGATGAATATTTAGTGCCTATTGGGCACTAAATATCCTATTAATTCCAGGAATTTGTGCCTTATACTTTTCGAGTAACAAGGATATGATTGTGGTCCGGCAGGAAATTACATTTTCTGGTCGGACCCCAATCGGATCTAATGAAATACCAGTAGCGAGAGGTCACGTTCTACGTCACAAAATTAGTGCCTAATTAGTGCATCTGAAATATCTATTTCGATTGATCATAACTCTTATGGTTTGAAAGATATTAAAGATAAACCGCCGTTGCGCCTTGAAATTTAAAAATAAATCACATCTAAACAAAACGCTTTTTGTGGTTTATTTTTTGAAGAATATTTAGTGCCTATTAGGCACAAAATATTCTATTTATCCCAGGAATTTGTGCCTTATACTTTTCGAGTAACAAGGGTATGATTGTGGTCCGGCAGGAAATTACATTTTCTGGTCGGACACCAATCGGATCTAATGAAATACCAATAGCGAGAGGTCACGTTCTACGTCACAAAATTAGTGCCTAATTAGTGCATCTGAGATATCTATTTCGATTGATCATAACTTTTATGGTTTGAAAGATATTGAAGATAAACCGCCGCTGCGCCTTAAAGTTTAAAAATAAATCACATCTAAACAAAAGGCTTTTTGTGGTTTATTTTTTGATGAATATTTAGTGCCTATTGGGCACTAAATATCCTAGTAATTCCAGGAATTTGTGCCTTATGCTTTTCGAGTAATGAGGGGATGATTGTGGTCCGGCTGGAAATTACTTTTTCTGGTCGGACCCCAATCGGATCTAATGAAATACCAGTATCGAGAGGTCACGTTCTACGTCAAAAAATTAGTGCCTAATTAGTGCATCTGAAATATCTATTTCGATTGATCATAACTTTTATAGTTTGAAAGATATTGAAGATGAACCGTCGCTGCGCCTTGAACTTTAAAAAATAAGTCACATCTAAACAAAAGGCTTTCTGTGGTGAAAAAGTAATTTCCAGCCGGACCACAATCATACCCTCATTACTCGAAAAGCATAAGGCACAAATTCCTGGAATTAATAGGATATTTAGTGCCCAATAGGCACTAAATATTCATCAAAAAATAAACCACAAAAAGCCTTTTGTTTAGATGTGATTTATTTTTAAACTTCAAGGCGCAGCGGCGGTTTATCTTTAATATCTTTCAAACCATAAGAGTTATGATCAATCGAAATAGATATTTCAGATGCACTAATTAGGCACTAATTTTGTGACGTAGAACGTGACCTCTCGCTACTGGTATTTCATTGGATCCGATTGGGGTCCGACCAGAAAATGTGATTTCCTGCCGGATCACAATCATACCCTTGTTACTCGAAAAGCATAAGGCACAAATTCCTGGAATTAATAGAATATTTAGTGCCCAATAGGCACTAAATATTCATCATATAATAAACCACAAAAAACCTTTTGTTTAGATGTAATTTTTTTTTTAATCTTCAAAGTGAAGTGACGTGCTATCTTCAATATACATACTAAATACATATACATTTGTTGTGATCAATCAAAGTAGATATTCAGAGGCACAAATTTTTCGACATAGTACGTGACCTCTCGCCATTGGTATGTCATTAGATTCGATTGGTGTCCGACCAGAAAAAGTAATTTTCAGCCGGACCAAAATCATGCTCTTGTTATTCGCCGCATCATATTAGGCTCAAATACTTGGAATTCACAAAGCGGGAGCAGCCGCAGTCATAAAAAACTTGGCCCCAGAAAAAAATCCTGGGTCCGCCCCTGGAACTTTGTATGGGGAATGAAAAAATAATAATTCCAAGTAAACCAAGTCACATGCAGCAACTAGTATAGTGTAAATATTTAGTGCCAAATAGGCACTAAATATTCATCAAAAAAGAAACCACGAAAAGCCTCCCGTTTAGATGTGAGAAGCTTTTTTCCATTTTCAAGGCGGCGGGATTTCTTCAATATCTTTTAAACCGTAAAATTTATGATTAATCGAACTTGATATTTCAGAGGCACTAATTAGGCACTAAATCTTGACATAGTACGCGACCTCCCACCATTAGTATTTCATGAGATCTGATTGTGGTCCGGCCAGGAATGGTCACTCCCAGCCGGACCACAATCATAGTCTTGTTACTCGAAAAGTATAAGGCACAAATTCTTGGGATAAGTAGCACTAATTGGCACAATTTAAATGATGAATTTGTGCCACAACAGAATCTGCGATTTCTGTCGTGGTCCGGCCAGGAATGATCACACCTTCTGGGCAATGAGAAATCATAGCTTTACCACTGAAACTTTTAGTTGACATATAAATTGGACCCATTATTTTTGCTGGCTTAGGATAGCAGTTCTGAACAAGATTTGTACTCTCTTTTTTGGAATCCAATATACTTTTTTCCCGTCATTCTTTGTCCCTTATTCTTCATTGTTTTCCAATTATTCTGATCTCTTTTGCGTTTTTTTTAATTTTATTTTCCATTTTCTTCTACAGCCCTTTCGGGAAACCCCCTATATATTCTGGCGATAATGGCTTTAAGTTTGGAATGTATGATTAAGTTGACAAAAGTATGATCATCAGATTTTAAACCAATGTCATTATTGAAATTTTCTGTTACATCATGAGATTCAATCGGTGTAGGAATATTATTTTCATTTTGAATCGTTATAGGGACCACAAACGTTGTAACTTGGATGTTAAATACAGAGGTATATTTTCAGATGTTAAATTTTTATGCTCAGACAAATGTGTCGACACCGGTGGTATGCTTGATTTGCATAGTTACTTTTATTTAATATCTCTTTCTTCTGTAACAATATTCTTCGCCTTTCACATAGCTCTCGCAAAGTTACGACGTTTTCATTAATATCCGCATTTTCAAAAACTGAGTTATCTTTGTCCTCCATAATTTAATTAAGAATGCCTGAAATTATGTATAAGAATAATAAATGAATAATTATATTAGATTTAGTAAAATACAATAAAGCGTAATTTAAAAAAAAAACAAATCAAGCTATTTTAAGACTGCGTAAATACTTTTCAGGGGTTATATTAGTTAGAACCATTAAATTAAAACAGAATTACATATTATTTAATGTTTACATTACAAACGAAAAATAATAAATAATTAAAAACATACTTACATAATGGTTAATCACGAAAAAATAATTATTTTCGGGAGCACACACTTATCGTGTTACATTTTCCTTGCGGCCGGAGTAAATACGCGGACTTGCTTCTAACTTCCGACCTTCTGCAGTTCCGCGGTATTGTTTCGATAGCTCTAGCGACGTTTCTGACTGCATAATTTAAATTCGGTGAAGACTAATATGAGCTAATAAGCACTTTTAATCGACTGGCACGATATCTCAATTTTGCGCGTTTTGCTGTTACGCGGTTTTTACAAAATGCTCATACGCGGGTTTGCACGCGCAGCGACGATAGACTAAAAACAAGTGAAATTAAAAAAAAACTTTTTAAAAACAAGCTTTTATTTTTATTACCATCTAGCACCAAAGTACTCATCAGGACGAATCAAATGAGCCCAAACTCGATGGGGTTGCGTCATTTAATTACGGATTGCCTTTGGCCATCAGATCAGCTCCATGTCATAATAATATTGCATTGTCATCCGATTTACACATGCATGAAAAATTTCAGCTCAATCAGAAACCGGGAAGTGGATCAAATTAAACATGCAAGATTTGATTACAAACAAACAGACAGACAACAGACAGGTGAGAAAAAATAAAAGCTTAAAAAAACGTAGGTAACTAAGCTGGCCATTCTATAAGCAAATGAGGTAACTTTTCCAAGGGATTTACCTCACCTACTGAATCAATGATTTGTTACCAATGCCAATAAATACTGGCAATACCAGGTTTACCATACCTTTTGAGACTCTATTTACTAAGGAGCAATAAATTACTTATTGTAGTAATATTTACTAAGGAGCAATAAATTACTTATTATAGTAATCACTTCTTGCTAAGTAACATCTAGTCCCAATACAAGCAATGATTACAAAACCATCCGAATCACCTGGCTGCACAATTATTGACCTCCATAAATTATGTCACAAGGCTAAAGAGACAGCACATCATGGAGCTCGACAAATGAATGAAAGAGGAAACTGGTCGCTGGATCAATTTCCTGACATGACCATCTCCCAACAACATATCTGCTTACAGTTAGGAGTTAGGAGACTGATTGCAGATAGAAGTAGAACAAAAGAAGTTACATCTAGTAGACTAATAATTGTTGGAAGGTTACGAAAGTATCCAAATTAAATACATTTAATCCTACCAATCTTACTAATATTATAAACGTGAAAGTTTGTAAGAATGGATGTCTGGATGTGTGTTTGTTACTCTTTCACACCTAAACGGGTGGACCGATTGAGCTGAAATTTGGTAAACAGATAGCTTAGACCCTAGAATAACACATAGGCTATAAAAAGCGGGTACAACCGCTGGGCGCAGCTAGTGTTATAAATGTGAAGGTTTGTAAGGATGTATGTTTGTTACTCTTTCACACCTAAATGGGTGGACCCATTGAGCTGAAATATCTTAGACCCTGGAATAACATATAAGCTACAGTACAGTGGGTAAAACCGCTTCCATAACTATAAAATTAAATGACTACACTTACAGGTATTTCAGGTTTAAATAGCTTTTGAAGTCACAACAAATATTTACTTGAGATGAAGAATTAGATGGGCGCAAAGCAGTCAGTTTGAGTTGTGTAAGCTAATAATAAAAATAATATTGTACATTAAATTCAATAATTAAAAATAATCCTGACACTTTGCGGAGGCTGTTTTGAGGCCATTTTCTATATCTAGATGGACTCGAAGGCAGACTCTGATCAGTGTGTTCCGTTACCTTTAGATTAAAACGTCGGGGCCTTTGGATTTTTTATAACTTGATGTATGCTGACTGATCCAAAGCCTGGGTTTAGCTTGTGTTTAAAAGCGATATATGAAAGCTGCGAACGCACTTACGCGGCGCGACTAAAAACGCGCGAGTTCGTGGCACGAGTCGCCGTCGACTGCGATTCTCATAGTACTATTTATATCCCCGGGAAAGAAACATGCGACACCACAGGTACAGTTCGCACTTCGCACCTTCTTGCGAGATCTCTTTACATCCACCGGGACGGCGCCGGCGCCGGCATCGTATGGTACTAAACAATACTGACCAGTTTGGCGCAAATTAATACTAGTCAAACGCGCGCAAAGTAACAACAGAATCCAAAATACACAAAAAAATAAACTAGCAGAATTAGGTATATTAAAGGAAATTTTGTAGGATTTTATGAAGGCCATTACGTGATAAGTTGTAAGTTCAGTACTTAAGTTGCACAGCGCAGCTAGGAAACAGAGTTTTTAATAGGGATAGGGAAAAGAGGGTAGTTAGAAAAGTACTTTAAAAAATACTTACAGGCAAATGTACATTATGACGCATTATTTTACTCATGACCGGGCCCACCGGGTCTATACTTACCAAGTTTCTAAGCTGCCTACGAAATGTGGAACCTTTGCAGAACTTTTATAATTAGTTAATTTTTATTTTTTACATATTACATACCGATTTTGATAAAATTTAGATGACTTGATATTTTTGTTTTTGTTTCTAATCAATAATAACCACAGATTACTACACCCCGATCACAGTTCACAGAGTATATAGATCACACTCAACACTGGGAAATACGCTAATGTGAGTTCTAATTAAATAAAAAAAATGTCAGTGAGCTTGTATTTTTTGACTTTGACATTTACAATTTGTTAGACACAGTGACACATCAAAGATTTAAAAATGTCATTGAAGTTTGTGATTGTGAATTGGAACTGGAAATAATTATTGTTGGTGTTTTACAAGTTGCAAGTTTTTATAAAATTTCCTACTGATACTTTAATAAACAGTATGTCGGGATCAAATAAAATGGTAATTGGCAAAGTCGCCTTTATCTCTTAGCAATTTAAAATATCTGTCGATTCTCTTCACAGCTTCACAGTCTCGTCGAAATTTTTTAACTTTAGAAGTCAGTCGTTTAATAATTTTCAGTTGTATGTTTTAAAGCACTGTGTGTTCAGTTGTATGTGAGCCACATTGACAAGCAATTATTAATATCAATGGTTTACATGAACCAGTCGGTGGATATAATGCCGGCGTGAAGGGGTCAATGAGTCAGCGTTATCTGTTGAAAGGTCCATAATATCGTAATGATGACAATGTGTGGTCCAGATTCTTCGCGTGCAGAGCGCCGAGGGTACGAGTCGCGTGGAGGTGTCGGCTGAGGATGCGACGGTGCAGTTGTACGAGCGCGTTTATGCAGTGCTGGGGCTCAACTCATTCGCTTTCGTACTGCACAAGGATCGGCAAAAGCGTGAGGAGATAGTCTCCAGCAAATCACGGCGACTGCGTGACTGTGGCCTCGCTCACGGTGATATGCTCTACCTGAGTCCGGTCAATGGAGCTGTGCTCTTTGACCAGCCTGCATCCACTGCACAGGTACAAAGTCTACTAGCATACACTAAAGTACAAGCCATTCACATAAGGGCCCTAGGTTTGCACATACAGTTAAATTTTTCAGGTAAACCTGAGGATTGTGTGTGTATGTTCCACCACATAAATTTACCTGACAAATGTACAGGTCAGGTACAGCCTTGTGTGTATAGCTTTACTGATTCTCATTGTACCTAATTGGTTTACACTTCAAGGAGAATATGCTGAATGTTTCAGATGGAGGAAATGGCCAGTACTTCCCAGACTAGTGTAACACTGCCTACACACACGGCGGAGGGCCGGCCAGTGCCCTCTGCTCCTCAAGAAGATGAAGTGGATCTTGAACTTTACAAGGAGTCTGGAAGCATAGAGAGGCAAAGAGATGAGAAACTGTGAGTTTGTTGTTTGAGACAAGTTACTTTTTTTAATATGGATCAGTGTATAAATTTTATATCTCAGACATATTAATTTTTGACAGCATAATAATTTTATATATTATATATCCCTGATTACTTATTCAAATAAGATTCCTAGGTTGACCATTCTAGTATCTAGACAAGTAATACAATAAATTGAGATGGTGATTTTTCCAGATGTCGGCACAATTCAAACGGTCAATGTGTGCACTGTTCCCCTCTGGAGCCGTGGGATGAGAATTACCTCAAAGAACACAACATCAAGCACATGTCCTTTCATTCCTATTTGCGCAAGATCCAGACCAAAAACTTCATCTCTCTGGAGGAGCCATCTTTTAAGATAAAACCAGGTGTGTATGGTCTGTCGCTAGCCTCTCGCCATTCAGTTGACAGACCGAGTTAATCCCTGTGGTGTCGGGCAGGTTGCACGGAGCACCCGCCGTGGCCGCGCGGCATCTGCTCCAAGTGTCAGCCGGGGCCCGTGACGCTGGCGCGGCAGGTGTACCGCCACGTGGACAACGTGGTGATGGAGCACGCCAGCGTCGTGGAGCGCTTCCTGTCGTACTGGCGCGCCACCGGACACCAGCGGCTCGGCCTGCTGCTGGGCCGCCACGAGCGTCACCCCGGCGTGCCGCTGGGCGTGCGCGCGCGCGTCGCCGCCATCTACGAGCCGCCGCAGCGCAGCGACCGCGACTCCATCCGCCTCGAGACCGACCCGCACGCGGACCTCGTGCGCCGCCTCGCCGCGCGCCTCGGCCTCGCGCCCGTCGGCTGGATCTTCACCGACCTGCTGCCGCTCGACTCCGCCGCCGGCACCGTCAAGCGGATACGGTGAGCGCCCCTCCCTCGGGCGGCGCCTCCCCGCCGGGCCCCACATCTCCTCACCGCCACCTGTCCGTTGCAGCGGCGTCGACACGCACTTCCTGTCGGCGCAGGAGTGCATCACGGCGGCGCACTACCAGAACGAGCACCGCAGCGCGTGCAGGCACTCGCCGTCCGGGTACTACGGGTCCAAGTTCGTGACGGTGTGCGTGACCGGCGACGAGGCGGAGCGCGTGCACCTGGAGGGCTACCAGGTGTCGGAGCAGGCGGCGGCGCTGGTGCGCGACGAGGTGCTGGTGCCGACGCGCGACGCGCCCGAGCTGGCGTACGTGCGCGAGGCGGGCCCCGACCGGTACGTGCCCGACGTGCAGTACAAGCGGCGCGACGCGTACGGCAACGAGGTGTCGGAGCGCGCGCGCACCGTGCCCGTCGCCTACCTGCTGGTGGACGTGCCGTGCGGCGTAGCGGCCGCCTCGCCCGCGCGCCACGCCTGCGCCTTCCCGCCCGCGCACCGCGCGCTGCAGCCGCAGTTGCAGACGCCGGCCGCGCTGCACGCCGCGCTGCAGGCCGCGCCGCTGCTCGAGGTGGCGGCCGACTTCCACGTGCTGCTCTACATGCTCACCAACGAGGCGCTGCCGCTGGAGCTGGCGGAGCTGGAGCCGCTGCTGGCCGCCGTGCGCGCGGGGGACGCCGCCGCCGCGCACGCCTGGCAGCAGGACCCGCGCGTCGCCACGCTGCTGCACATCGCCGAGGCCAGCGCCGCGCCACTCCCGCACCAACACTCGCTCGGGTCAGTACCTGTACACCGCACTACACTACACTACTACACACGCACTATGTGTGCACGTGTGTGACGTGAGTGTGTTGCAGGAGCGGCGGCGAGGCGGAGGGCGGCGTGTGGACGTGTCAGTTGTGCACCTTCCACAACGCGGCGCAGCACGAGTCCTGCGACATGTGCGCCATGCCCAGGTAATAGCGACGATTACTGATGGGATAAATTACCAGGCGAGACCTGTTCCGAGTACTCGGTGCCGGTATCAGGGATCCCAAAGTGCAAATTGCGCATATCGTTTCAGGAACGCGGGCTCGATGTAAACGGCGCGTCGTTCTCCTCACCCGACTGAGTTGAGCCGCGATCCGCGGCCGTTAGTAAACTTGGACAATTTTGTATGAAACATTGGTCGCCTCGCTCACGGGACGGAGTCCGGAGCGCCGCAGGATGTAATCTCCGCTCCGTGCACCTTGTACAGGGGGATCGTTCCGGACGCACGTCTATACTATAGCCTTATAATGTACATACAGTAGCACGACGCCGCCCGGAATGATTACCTAATACTAAATTATAGGAGTGTATTTATTATGTTTGTGTTTCATTTTGGTAGAATTGCAACACGCGAGTAAAGAAGGTACAGAAACAATGTCTACTTAACTAGTAGTTCGCCTCGAACTGGGACCTCGCAGCCCAATTTCCGTGGTAAACCTTAGACTTTAGGCCTCGACTAAATATATCCTAATACAAGATCTTTAACATTAATATTAAAACTCAAAATACAAAAATTCTGAGAAATTAAAACTCAATAAACCTACGTATCGAGATTTTTAGAATATAATCCTTTTTAGAGTTTCGTTCCTCTGAAGGAAAAAACGAAACCCTAATAGGATCACTTGGTCATCCGTATGTCAAGACCCATTTATTACTCTACATCCCGTAGAATTGTATATTTTTACCATAATACACAGGTCTATGGCCGCTTGGTGCCCGTAAAATTAAACTTCTAAGTTAACGTAGAAAAAAATACACCCGTTTATCCTTCAAAAACGTACCTACATTTTTTTGACCCTCTGAATAAATCAACATTCATAGGGAACTTGCCGTTACCATATATTTATGAAATTTGGCAGACTATAAGTACATAATATGTATATTTTAAATTTGGGAAAAATTCTGAAAGCTATAATTTGAATTAATTCATTTAAGAATGGCTCTATTTAAAGTACGTAAACATCGAAGTTAAGCAATATTATGTGCGTACGTATTTGGATGGGCGCGTACGTAGTGATCTCAACATTTTGCTGACTTTTTTGGAGAGAGCCACCAACGGCCCGCGATGCATTATGGTGTGCTCGTGCACCTTTATTGTTGAATGTGCCGGCACAAACAATTACTCTAAGTTTTAAAAAGTTATGCAGACAGACTACTCAAATAACCTTACTGCCAGCGAAAAAGCAGAGGCTCTCAACTCTAAGAGTTCGCTTTGCTCGGTCGATGTTATATGTATGTATTCATATAAATTATGTATTTAAATTATATTTTATAACAAAACGATTCGGCGAGTTTTTTTTATTCTATCACCACTTCCACAGACATTGTTACCTGCTTATTATTGTTTATGGTCTCCACTTTCGTGTTTTGCCAGTGGCCGTAGCATGCCACACAGAATCCCGACCAAACTTCAAGAGTAGAACTGTCATCCCATACATTCACAAAACTACAATGTATGGCATGACAGTTCTACGCTTGACATTTCAGCGGGATCTCGTTTGGCATGCTACGGCCACTGTAAAATATTATTTTACTTGACAGCGAGTTATAGTCCAGTACATTGTGTTCGGGATAATTTATACAAAATTTTAGGCATTGTGACGTAGTTTTGTCGTCAAAATAATATTATATTACAATTATGCCTATACTACTAAATCCAACTTTGGTTGCTTGCCATTAGCGATGGGCATAAAATAACGCTATTAATAAGGTTTTTATTTTAAATAACTATTTTACCTTTATTTTTATTTTACTTAAATTAATAACATTATATTTTATCGATCGAGCGAAATGAGGTTTATAAAAAGATTAAAAAAACAGCACAAAACGTGTACTTACCTACATGTATGTGACACCTATCTCAATAGCAAACTTTAGGCGGCCAGACTATAATTGACGCTATTATTGGTATTACGCAATGTACTAAAAAATAATATGAAAATAATTAAAAATAAGAATTATTGAAAATAAGATAAATTGCTTGAAATTCTCTTATTATTGGACTTTATCGCTTTTAATTCTTTAGCTTGATCTACTTGCCTGCTCTTTTTTGCCTGTAGGATCTTTCTCAAACTTAATGTACCTAACAAATTGTGCAAAACATTACAATTTAGTCATCTCTATAACTCTACAACCCTTGGATCGATTTGGCTCATTTTCGAACATAAGAATTCTTTTAGCTTATACTACCTGATCGCAAAGTTCCATTAAGATTGGAACTTTGGTAACGTTGTAATTAGGCATTTTCTATTACTCTAGAACCCTTCGACCGATTTGGCTGATGTTCGAACTTAAAAATTCTATTGACTTAAACTACGTATTTGCAAAGTATCATAAAGATTGGACCATCGGTTTTCAAGTTATCGCGTAACAAACATACATACAAACATACACTTTTGATAATATATTTATGTAGGTTATAAAAAATGTGTGTATATTAGAAATAAAAATATCAGAGCACCAGTTTTGAAATTATCGTCAGACCTATCGTAAAGACTTTAAGTCACCTATATCTCTGCAACCCTAAGGTCTATTTCGCTATTTTTTTCACTAAAATTATTCTATTAATCTATCTAACTTGTGTGTAAAGTTTCATTTAATTTGGACTAACCGTTTTTCAGTAAATGTCGATCAAACCTAAGCGCCAGAGGTCAACCGCTAAACTGGTCAAAACGCAGGCTTTTCGCGGCTCTCGACTCTAAGACCTCGCTTCGCTCGGTCGATAAGGAAACAGAATTTTGCAAGATTGTTACAGGAATATAAAAATTTACCATATTTGTAAGCTTTTTATTGCAAATTATACAAACAAAAAAGTCTCTGTACCTTTACTCTTATTTTACAATAAGTACACTAGTGACCACTTGAGAAAAAAAGAGTACGCGACATTGTAAGCTAGCGAGCGAGGCCGTTGATTTCTGTAGTGAGCATCTCTGTAGTTTGCGGTGTGATCTAAAGTATGAAAGAATATAATATGCTTGAGTTGGTGGATAAAGAGAAATAATGCTGCCTGGCGGGCTGAGCCCATCTGATGTGCGCGCTTTTGTGTAAAGGCAAACCCTAGAAGTTATGTCATCAACATGCTGATAAAAAATGTTGGGGACATTTCGACCCCCAGGTGGCAATCGGGAATAAATTCCCATTCGCCACGATGACGACTGGGAACTTTTGCCACTATACAGGTTGATCACAAAACCTAAAATTTGATTGAAGTAAAGAAAAAACAATGTTTCAGTTTTGTACAAATATTTATTATAATAAATATTTACAACGTACCGTGGGAGCCGCGAGTATGGCTCCGCTGAACCCGACTGAGATTGCATTATAACATCTATAAGTGAAACTAGCGCGTTCATCCCACGTTCGACTCTTTATTTACAATTTTTTGGATTTTTCTATATTATTTTGTAATGTTTTTATGATTGACGACGGAACACTTAAGCCTGAATTACATCTTTAAACAGCTTATTTTAGTTAACAAGTTTAGGTTGTTTTTTAAATTAATTATAGGTTAGGCTTTGACGAAGAGATGATGCAGAATGCGGCCAAAGATGTTAACAGTCTAAAGTGACTTTACCAAGCATTGTGCCGGAAATATAACTATATCCTAAAATTATCTTCATTATTTTCTCGGGAATTAGGGATCCCCTTTCGTCAGTTAATAAAAATGAAGTGTACCTAATTCAGGCTCTATATAACAATAGATGACCATATAAGCGTCCACCGCCAATCGTCAGCAGATTACAACATACCTAAATGATACGTACACTGGTCAAAACTAAATAAGAACGACATTTTAATTTCATAATATAAAAATTTGTAGAAATTCGAACAAAACTTAGGAAAAACAGAAATCAATATCATCATTTTGAACGCTAAGTAGTTACATTGAACGTAAAATATAATTTTGCTCATAAAATACATACAACATTGAGAAATTTATTTAGTTTTGACTAGCATACAAGTGTTAATTATAATAGTACCTAGAGTAATTGATAAAATATATTGGCAGAGCGCATTTTACAATGTGCCAGAAAAATTTTCATACATAGCTGCGCCCAGAGGGTTTACTTGCTGAAAAGAATCCTAAGTGTTATTTTATACCAATTTTCACCTTAATCGGGCCACCCGTTTAGGCGTACTGTACAGCGGATAAAATTGGGCGTAACTAATTAGATTATTATTATATCGGTAGGTATAACTTTTTACTAAACACCATAAGGGGCTGCGCAGACGACAGACTATCCATGACGCACTTTTTAGTCTGTGAAAATAGAACCTATGCAATTATATGCAGTAACGCACACGACGCGCAAAAAGTCCGGCGCACAAATAATCCGTGTAATTTGGGCAGACCGCACCGCGCCGCTCCGCACAAAAGTGTGTGAAAAAAATTGAACGTTTGCTTCAACGCGCGCTAACGCAGACGGCACACACTTTAGTCGGCAATCTGCATTTGCTAGGGGTGGACGTAACGCTTCTTTCTTCTTCTTTTTCTGTACTTCATGTACAAAATAATACTTCGCGATCTCTGCACGATTTCCATAGCGTCTACGTCCCTACAGCTCTGCCGACAGAATGATCGAAGATGTGCGTCGTGTGCGTTGAGTCTGAAAAATCCGCAACCGACTTTTTGCGCGCCATGCAGACTTTTTGTGCGCCGCAGACTCGATCGCACAAAAAGTGTGCCGTCTGCGCAGCCCCTAATTACAAAAATATTTTTAACATGCATTTAATATTAAAAAGTTCCGATTAGCGGTCTTATAGTTATTAATAGCGATCTCGCCCAGACAACCAAGATATTAGTAGGTCGGACCTACTCAGATAGGACGCTCAATCACTCTTCAATGTCGTCTAACACAATTCACAATGCAAAACGCGTTTCACCAATATGTTTCATATTTATTTATTAGACTTAAAGCTCTTTCGCACTACACCCGATCCGAGTACGTAAAACTTCCGGCGTAGCCGTTGAACTTGCGTTTTGTATGGTAGTTTACACACTACAGCTATCCGCTAGCTATTTCTATCCGTCGAGAGTGACAGTAACTATAACAGACCGAAGTAACTATATTATTCGTGCGAATACGTCATGACGGATACGGACCGTAGGTAGTGCGAAAAGCGATATCCGGATTCGGTCGCGCGTCCTGGCGGATTCGTATTAGATGTAGTGCGAAAGCGCTCTAAGCGCGTATCACGTGCAAAGTATAGTGCGCGACACGTAAATTGACCAATGATGGTAGATAGGTGATATTTTTTTTGTCTTAAAGAAAATGCGACCATGGGAGGTGTATTACAGAGATGCTATATCGGCTTGTTTACACAGGCAGCAATCCTTATAAGGCGACAAAAATAAAATGTTATAGATATCAAAAGGTTAAGATAACAATCGTTTCTCAACTTTGTCGCATAATGCAACCGTGTATGATACGACAGAGTTTAAAAACTTTTAAACTTTACGGTTCTGTCTCTAGGAACATTTTGTTTTTTGGGCTTATAGTGATTGTAAGTTAGCCAATTCGTAGACGGTAGCCATTTTTGTTCAAGTTTCGTGTCGCACACTAATACAGATCTTCGTACACTGATACTTTTTTCTATCTTTTTTTATATTATCATACAATTTTATTCTACACGTAACACTAAAATACACACACAGAGGAACAAAAATATAATTTTCAATTATAATACAGACGTCATTGTGTGAGCGCAATTTTTAATTACAATAATACATACATCATTACTCATACATACATACATACACTTGTCAAATATTATACAAATATGTATATTGAAAAAAATTTAGAGCGCGTGTCCTGTATGTAAAGTATAATATATTAACTAAATATAGATACAACTTATTACATAAAGGTGTAGTCATATTTGAGGATGTTTATATAGCTGTCAAATTAAAGCATTTGTGAATGCATTTTTTTATTTCCATACATAATTTACCTGAGGCCGTATTGGCTAACTTGGTTCAGTGACGATCACTATAAACCGATTAAATCAAAATGTTCTTAGAGACGTAGAACAGTACAGATAATATGCATTTCTCAATTTTGTAGCATATCTCAACCGAGTGGATATACGACTGAATTTAAAAAAACGTTAGTAAACTTTAATGATCTATGTCTCTAAGAACATTTTATTGTTGTTGCCTTATAAAGATTAACTTAGCCAATGCGACCTGCGATGATTCGATTTGTATGGGACATTTTTATTTTTACCCTAAGTATGACTATACGTTTTAGTAAGTTGTATACGTCCCAAATTTATAAATTCATGATGTGTCCGAAAAATTTAAAAATGGTGGCATTTCATAATATACACGGTGCCTGACTGGATTAATTTTTAATTAACAAGTTTTGCAAGTTGTCTCTTTCTACGTGATCATAACACAATAACTCCGTCGCTTATGAATTGATTGATTTTTATGAATAGGAAAGGAATTGTATGAAGCATTCCGTCAAGTCCCAAACAATTTTGTCTGTTTTTCAATTGAAATGCCGCCATCGAACAACACATGAAGCATATTAATAATATAGCGGTTAAAAGAGCTTGCTACGCATGTACAGGGGTTAATAATAATTCAACAAATTTCTTTGAAGGGTCGTTGTTCATTTTCTTGTGTTGATTTAGTTCCCAAAAAGAGTGGTTAACTGCTGGACTGATTGAGCTGAACTCCGGTATGTTTGTCGCTTAGACCTTATAATAACACCTATTTTCAGTGAAAATGGCTGAGTGCAGCTAGAAGGCCCTTACAAAATTTTTCATCGAATCACCAATAACCCTGTATATGCGTCGCCAGACCGGATCACCATAGACAATCGCGAGTAGACGAACCAACGAACCAAACACATCTAACCGTATAATGTAATATGTACTAGTTGGGCGAAAACGATAAATACCCTATAATGTATCGTAAAAGATACCAAACAGTAGAGGAGAGTGAAAAGGCAGCTTGATTTTGAACTCGGGAGTAATTTGTAAAGGGTATAATCGCCGAACTAGTCATATACTAGTGTAATAGTCTCCCATCATAGCCGCCGAATTAATTTCTTTATTTGAACTGCGGTCCAAATGTAAGGTTATATAAGCCGGGGCAAACGACAGCGAGCTGCACCGCAACATACATTGCAAAAATCCGCACTGCAGACGGATAATGCGGCCTGTTCTAGTGTGCGTTGGTTCATATAGAATGTTCCGAAAGATGCACGTACACTCTTGTTATGCGTAGCGTAGCGGTGCGGCCCACTTATGTTTGTACTTAGCTTTAGTGGTACGTTCTGACGTCACATTGTGGAGACACAGTCACTTTGGTAAGTCATGGCCATCAAAAGTTACATCTCTGCGAGTCCGGTCGTAGTGAAGATTACGTAGTCAAAAGGCTAAACATCCCGTGCGGGGCGCATGGGAGGGAAGTGTGCCGGGTCCCGCAGATCGAAGGAGCCTCTCGGCGGCTCGCCCTCCAGCGCCGCGCCCAACTCGCCGGCGCGCTCCGAATCTGCACACACACCTTATTATAGTTGTAGTACGTACGTTTTAAAATTGTATGTGGAAGCGGTTAGATGTCGCACGGTGCAAGCGAGCATCCCCGCAAACGTGCAGTAATGGAAGATTTTAAGTGAACTTTCGAAGCGTCTCTCAGACTGGATCGGTCAGCGATGGCGGTCAGTATTTTAAAGTCTGTCAAACGGTTGTCAGTCTGGGAGACGCTTTAATGTCTCGTGCTCAGTTGTCCTCTGTAGCCATATGGACGAAAGAACGATTCGACCGCGACAGATTCGCGATACCAATCTGAGTGGTCAGATTGTATCATGGACGAAGGAAAATACTGAACTGATAGCGTAGTCTATCCACACTTTCGCTTTACACAAACCATAAGGTCCGTTTCCTTTGATGCAGAGCGTAAAAGAGTAAACTAGGATTGACTAATCACAGAGAGATTGGTTCATTTTAATCCGCTGCTTCTCAACCTCCAAACATTTTTTTGATCTTTACAATTTTGAGCTTGCAAGCGTTTGTCTCAGGCCACAATCCTTTTGAGTTTGCCTACAAAGAAATGTGGCACTTTCCAGCGAGCTCAGTCCAGTAGCTTCTACATCGTCTATGACGCTTTTATGCGTAATTAATGAAAATCCACAGTTTGCGGGGATCCTCGTGTTACAGTCGGTCTGCGACTCATTGCAGATGAGGGTGTGAAGCGGGGGCGGGTTCTGTCGGTTATTGACATGATAAAATCAACGTAATATGCCTGTACAAGGACAAAAGTGATGCGGCAACAGACCGGCGCACTCTACGTACAGACTTGGTACTATTTGGTAAAGTAGATACTTTGTCCTTTGACTTCATAGAAGCGGTCGAACTCAAGGTCGCGGGAGGTCGCGTCGAGGTCGACAGAGATCAGCAAGCAGCAAGGTGGCGAATTTGTCGGTTTCCTACCGAATGATCATCGACGACAAAAGTCAAATTATAATGTCAGAGGCGGTCGTCAGAGACATAGTTGGAGTACGATATTTTTCGTCAATAAGTCGTTTCTGATTTTTGTCAGTGACATTGCGCCTAACGTGTCGGGCTAGACATTGTCTTACTTTACATTCGTCGCCGATCACTTTTGTCCGAAGTCCCCGAATGTTAAAAGAAAATATAAAACAAAAGTTAATTACCACATTACCTGCGGAAATTAAAACAAAAGAAAATATGATGCGGGACGCATGCGGCCCACCACTAAAGCTAGGTACAATGATTGCCCGTTCCCACTTGTCGAATGAACATTTTATAAAACTATACATATGAGATTGATTATACTACTAAGATTTTCAACTGATACTAACTTCCAAAATCACTTGACAATGTGGGAAAGAACTTTGACCACAGATATGTATCAAGATTGATGCCGCGAATACATAATAAAATGTATTTAATTGCCTAAACTTTAGACACTCTCTAGATCATAATATAAGACTCTAAAGTAAGGGGAGCAATCCAACCCGTTAAAGGTTAGCCAGAATTCTATTACAAATAAAGGCTGGATCCGAATAAGGTGGTTGTTTTCGTAAGCCAGAATTCTATTACAAAGAAAGGCTGGATCCGAATAAGGTGGTTGTTTTCGTAATGTCTTCATTACGGACACATTCCGGTAGTCTTTAGTACAAATAAATCATCCTTTATATTGCAATCAGGGCAGTTAGCAGAGTCAGATTTTCTCATCAAATATGCAAACTCATTACATAGAATATGTCCCCAACGAAGTATCGATGCTGTAACTATATCTATGTAGTTATAGTTAAAACACAAAAAAATACTAATAATGCATGACACCCATAACAAAGCACAAAAATCTGTATACACAGCTGTTTTGATTTCAAAACTGTGAGCACAGCAAAGAATTATGATACGCTTGGTTTTCATCTGTCGTACTTACTGGCTGGCTCTTGGTATGAGTTAATAAGTCACCCCCTCTCGATACAGGAGTAGAAAAGAATACACCTTAATTACTACCACCATTAGTTTTTTAGAGTACAGTTCTAAGTTAGATAAATATTCTGTTTCTTTGTATAAATTTTTCTGTATGTTTTTTTGCCGCGAATAAAATGTTTTTATTTTTTTCTATTCCATAATATATTTTACTCCAGGGTAAAAAAGTATGGACAAATAATTGCTATTGCCCTTCTTAAAAGTAGTTTTTCAGATGGGACGAATCTTTCTTGATACATACATATCTGTGTGTTAGTGCTTGTTCACGCTATCACGCTATCACGCTACACGCGGGCGCGGGCGCGGCAGACTTTGCTTACGCCGCACGTGCGTTGTACGTGAACACTTTCATAGCGCGTCGTATGTTTGATATTTCGCGCCCGCGCCCGCGGGTACACGTGAACAAGCCCTTAAAGGCATCTATCATGTGTGTGTGACAGTTATAGGCCAGCCCCACTTTGGAATGAGAGTTTCGTACGCCGGAGCGTTTGCGTGAAATGGAGCTGGTTTTAAGTTGACGTCACATACAGCCGGGACGCGCGGGTTAGCGGTTGCGATATGATGATGATTTTTCTTACCGCGGCTGCATTATATTGATCAGCAGGGCTTATTCGCTTATCCGCCAGGGAACCGAACCGAAGATCAAATTGTCAGAAATGTATGAAAGTAACGTATTACGACGATTTAATACGTAATTTCATACATTTTTGACAATTCGATCTTCGGTTCGGTTCCCTGCAAGGCACGCCGAATTTGCACACACACCCTGAGAGTCTATAGGCTATCGCGCAATGGCGAATCTACCGCTCACTATAAACCAATAAAAACAAAATTTTCTTAGAGTCATACATAGAGCGCTTCAAAACTTTTTTGAATTAGTCATGGTAGTGGAATACGCGACAATGTTGAAATATGCCATTTTATGTATCTAAGAGAGCATTTTATTTTTATTGGTAAGTGATAGTCAGCAGTGCGCGATAACCAATAGGTCGTCAGGGTGTGTACAAATTGCGATTGTCACTTGTCTAGTCCAGGCCCCAGTACACTTAGCGTTAGCCACAAGCGATTGAGTCTTGTCTAAGCCTGCTATAAATTGTTTTAGCTTTATTCACAATTTATATGCGTTCTAATGGTGAAAGCACATCTATCCGCATCGACCGCGCCGCGAAGGAATCGAATTTTGAATTCTTTATATGAAATGTCATGAAACCTCGCACACTTGCCGGAGTCGAATCGGAAGATTTCCTGTACAAAAATTCTTTCAGCGCGGTCGATGCGGATTGATGCGAGCACCATAAGGGCCATACCTCACCTAGACGCCATGGCGATGTGGCCAGCGACGTCGCCAACTAGTTCTTATTGAGATGTATGACGGCTAACTCACTTGGCGACTGACTGGCGACCAGGAACGCCATACATCGCCATGGCGACGTGGCCAGCGACGTCGCCATGGCATCTCGGTGAGGTATGGGCCTAAGGCTGCAACATCCCTAGGTTCCCGGGTGTATGTGACGTAGTGATGGGTAGTGTAGTGTGTAAGTCGCGCCGGCGTCACCGGCATGGGGCCGGCGCGGCGGTCGCGCTCGCCAGTGGGAGGGGGGCTACCTGTGAGCGGCGCGGCCGGGTCCCGCGCCAGCAGCGCGCGCGCGTAACTGTTGCCGCCGCTCGCCGCGCCTACACAACACATCCGGTCACCGGTCCGAGGGTTGCACTGACCACCCGCCCCACTAACCCGTGTCTATTACTGTGCAGCCCTGACTCTTTTTTTTACAAGCTTTATATTACTTTCACCTGTCTGTTGTCTGTCTGTCTGTCTGTAATCAAATCTTGCAAGTTTAATTTGACCCACTTCCCGGTTTCCAATTGAGCTGAAAATTTGCATGCGTATGTAAATCGGATGACAATGCAATATTTTTATGACATCGAGCTGATCTGATGATGGAGCTGGAAGGTGGCCATAGGAACTCCGTCATTAAACAACGCAACCCCATCGAGTTTGGGCTCATTTGATTCGTCTTGACGAGTACTTTATGATACAAGACGATAATAATTATTAAAGCTTGTTTTTAAAAAGTATTTTTAAAATTTCACTTGTTTTTTAATAAGCACTTTGTTTTTTTTTTTTTTACAAGATCGTGATACGCCTTACTAGCAACACTGCAGTCAAATTCACTTGATGAAAACTTTTGATATTCTTCGCGGTTGTAATATTAAAACGCGGTGTCAAATTTTTACAAGCTTTTATTTACTTTCATCAGTATGTTGTCTGTAATCAGATCTCGCAAGTTCAATTTGACCCACTTCCCGGTTTTCGATTGAGCTGAAATTTTGCACGCGTGTATAAATCGGATGACAATGCTGGATGATGGATGGATGATGGATTTTGGATGATTATTGACATGGAGCTGATTTGATGGAGCTGGAAGGTGGTCATAGGAACTCCGTAATTAAACGACGCAACCCCATCGAGTTTGGGCTCATTTGATTTGTCTTGACGAGTACTTTGGTGCTATAATAATAAAAGCTTGTTTTAAAAAAGATTTTTTTAAATTTCACTTGTTTTTCTTACACCCTACTTCATATTCTCAGAGGTTCTCGGGTTACTAGTCAACGGCTACTGGCAACGGTTTGAGAGCCGCGGGAGAGTAGCGACAACAACGTCAATGTACAGTGCCGATAACGTCGGGAATCGCTTTCGCCCATCTTATGTTTTCTTACTCCACTTGCGACATACTTCGTTGCAGTGTTCAACGGAATGACTTTTTGATTGAGAATTTGACATTTTATTATCTCTATTTGACTAACGCAGGACCTCCGGCCTCCAAACCAATTGTGGCTTTGAACGAATGCACTCGACGATTCGTTCGCGATTGTCATCGTATGAAAAATTTACAGGACTATCGTTCCGATACATATTACTAAGGCTGGTGATCATTAAAATGAAAGCGCGTGCATTCTTTCAAACCGTGTGTTCAGAATGCGCACGTCTACCACGAGTTGAGGATCGATCGAATCAAATTTAACGTCGTTAAATCACCAATCAATTTATATTATAGTTTTTTAGGACATTAGTTCCGTCTGTCAGTGTGTCATCGCGGTGTAAGTAACGAGAGCCAGTCGATAAAACATTGTATCAACATTTTGGATTATTAATAATAGTCAGGGCGCACAGGAACACGCGGCGTGGAGCGGCGGCCAGCGTACTAGAGGCGGAATCGAACCGCATCCGCGCGACACCGTCATAATATGTATACAGTATACACATACACAATATACATAATTATATAGACATGCCAGGTACAATACATACATTCATATAAATACATTTTATACATATACATACATTACCTATAATAAATTTTTAATTTTTTTATGTGCTACATTTTTGTTATAAATATATAATATTATAGTATTCCCGACGACTTCGTTCGCCCGCGATTTGTCACTAAACTGTGTGAGCTAATAAAAATAAATATAACTTTCACACCGGTCACAGTGCAGGACGAGGAGGTCGGTCGAGGAATCGACGCAATCGCGCCGTACACAGGGGAGAGGAGACCAGGCATGGGGATAACTTTGCGGCGAGATATAACAAGTGTGCGAGTGTCTCGCAGGTGTGGTGTGTGTGTGTGTGTGTGTTGTGCGTGTGTGCGGCTACGTACCCGGGGGCAGGTCGTGGTGTGTGGCGGGCGCGTCGAGCAGGCGGTGCGCGCGCAGCAGCGGACACTCGCCCGTCGTCGCGTCCAGCGCGTACACGTACAGGAGGCCGGCGCTGGTGGCCACGAGCAGGCGCGGCGCGGCCCCGCGCGCCCCGCCCGTCACCGCGGCCACGGCGCGCGCCGCCCGCGCCGGCAGGTGCGCGCAGCACACGCCGCGCGTCTGCGCCAGCACCTCCGCCACCTGCGCCGGCAGGTACGTGGCGCCCGCGCTCGCCACCGCCGACAGCCACGTCATCCACCCGCCGGCGCCCTCCTCGCCCGCGGCGCTCGCCTCGCCCGCGCCGCCCGCGCTCGCGCCGCCCTCGCCGCCGCCCGCGCCCTCCTCGCCGCCGCACCGGAACACGTGCACGGTCTCCGTGTTGGACGTGGCCGCGAGGTAGTTGCCGCACGCGCTGAACGCGAGGCAGTGGATGGCGACGCAGCGCTTGACGCCGCGCCGGAACTCGTACAGCTTGTGCCGCTGGGGCACGGCGAACACGCGGATGACGGTGCCGCGCTCGCTGGCGGTGGCGAGGCGCCGCCCGCACATGGACCACGCGAGCGCGGCGAGCGGGCTGTCGTGCGCGCCGATCACGCACTTGGCGTTGAGGTGCACCGCGTCGAATATCTGCACCTCGCCGACGGCGCTGGAGCCGGGGTACGCCACGTAGCAGTTGTCGACGCACGGGGACAGCGCGCACAGCCCGCGCGGGTTGGGCGGCGTGTCGCGGATCGTGTGCAGGATCTTCATGTCGCGGATGTTGTGGATGTGCAGCGACTCCTCGAGGCACACGATCAGCCGCTGCAACACCGAGCACCCCGTGTTAGCTGACGGCTCGCACGCCCTCCCCTCCCTACTCCGGTCCGATACTCACCGATCTGTTGAGCTTCACGGCGAGGATGGTGTTGCTGTAGCTGTAGTTACATATCTCGGTGCCCTTCTTGTAGTGACACACTATCAGCTTCCTGTAATGAACCACGTCTCTCGTCAATGTCATGCCTTCTATGATTGTCTATTATGAACGCGTATGTTGGCATACGAATGCGTGTTTGCCAAGGTTATGATATCACATAATAACCCTAATTACAATGTAGAAAGTAGACTTAATGACTACGGAAGCCTAAAAACGTGATCAATCAACGCTTTTGTCTATCTCTATTGCAGTGGGACTATGCATCTAAGGTTGGATATTGGCATACCTACCTACTCTACCTACCATAGTTTTTCCAAAGATTAAATGAGATAAGACCACACGGGTCCTCAGTCAATCATAATAATTATACTATACCTACAGTATCATGCAGTAGGTACATAAATTCTGGTATATAAGTAAGTACATAACAATATTATATTTGCAGTAGGTACGGTTGGGCGAGTGACGGTTAGTGTTGTGTAAGAAGCGACCGCGGCCAAGTTCACGGCGCGTTGTGTGGGTGCGACTCGCCGAAATAGACGCGCGAGCTGGAGGTCACTCGACTCGACACTACACTATGTGTAAAAGAGAAAGGGTGTGGCATATCTGAGGAACTAACTTCTATTCTGTTTTGTTTCGTTTTGTTATTGATCTACATAGCATAAGATTCGATTCCCGTGGTCTGTAAGCCTTTACCGCGGCATTTTTGATATTTATTGCGATTTTACGTCCATTGCAAGAGTATGTGATTCAAGAGGAAGAATGATTTAGCACACCAGCGCCCTCCATTCCTACGGTCCTTCTTTTTTTAAACAAACTTTACTCTATACTGCAGCTCGCACCAAATAGTGAGTAAGGCTCTTCCATTCGACCTCCGTTGCGCCTCGGAACCTTGTAACCAAGCGTATGACTATTTAACGAAACTAAATTTATAATAATGGACGAGCTCACAATCTATACGTTTTCATACTAACGCGAACAAATAGAACCGAGCGAATGTTTGAAAACTATTGTTACATTAAAATAAATAGGTATTGGTGTAGAATAGAGCAAACGGTTAAGGGTCTTCATGTCTCGAAAATTATTATAGAAGAATGAGTTCGATTGCAAGCCGTTGCCATAGGATGATATCATTTGCTTAACAAGTGCAATTTAAAAAACGGTTAAATGCTATAGGAACCTCTATGTACCTACTTATATGGTAAGGCTCAATCTACATGGAATCGAAGAGTAAGTAAATTTTTGGAACAAAATTGTACATAAAACAATGAGCTTTGTGTCATAAACATTAACTATATACTGTATGTTTTTTACCGGATTTTGTATGATTTTGCCTCGCTGATTCCAAATCTGTAGTCAGTTTTTGTCTAGCAGCTCTAGGTTTTGAAATATGAGCATATTTTATTTTTAGCCAAAAATACTAAAATTTTAGAATCAAAATATATCTTGCTGATACTTAACATGAAAAATCTTTATTTTATGAGCTTTTCTTGCACGAGTAGAAACATCAGTCTTATTTCGAATGCTCCAGCAGTAATCAGTCATCATATTTGCATTCCAACGACCCTGGTATCGCTTTTCCATAGTGCGAATATCCTGATGAACGGATTGTCCTTGTTCTTCGCTTAAATCGCCAAATTTTTCTGGGAAGCGGTCTAAATGGCTAAAGAGGAAGTGTACTTATATAGATGCTCATGTTACATTCTAGTATCTGGAAGTGCAACATGATCTGCTCAATGTGTTGAATGTAGTCTGGAGACTTTTTATTTCATAAAAAATTTTGGACAACCCAAATAAATTAAATCTATGCAAATTTTCTTCTCATCTGTCATAAAGTCAGTAAAAAATTGGTCTTTTATTAGTTCCCTGATTTGTAAACCATCAAAAAAACCAGCTTTAATTTTTTCTGTGCTTTCATTTTCGGATATATTTAAAACTGGGGAAAGCTTAGCATAGAGCTTTTACAAACTGTTTTATCAGACCTAACTTTATATGAAGAGGGGGTAATAATATTTAGGATTGGCCTAATAACCGATTTTAAATTAGGGTAAGTCCATTCGGAACGATTTTTGCAGTTCATTCCGGTAATATATTCACAAAAACAAAAATAACGATCATCGTGATGATTAGTCGGTTTTTGCCAGATCCCATGACTTTTGAACTTTAAAGTGAATCTTTTTTTATTAGGCCATAAACGTAATAATGTTACGTAACTACTACATACAAAATTCGGCATCCAAGGCTTACTAAACACTTGTAATGGCTTCCCAAAGTTGTCAAAATAGGCCTTTTTCACAGAATGAAACGCACTTAAACGCATTTCCTTAACATAGTAGGTATAAGTACACCAAACAGCACAAAAACTATCCGGATCATTTAAACAAGTTCTTCTTTACGTAGACATAGCGGTTTATCTAAGAATTTTTGTAAATTTTTGCACTATAAATTAATTCAAGTAAGCAGAGTAACGATATTTCAAGAAGTAGCTGTATCACTAAAACTAGAGCTGCTAGAAAGAAACTGAGGATAGATTTGAAATCAGCGACGTCAAATTAGTAAGAAACAGTTAAGAAACTTCATAAAACAAAAAAAAAATAGTATGATTTTGTTGACCAGTGTTATCATCAGTAACGACAAAGAATTTGTATAAAACAGATTACAGTTTGCGAAACTCGAATGACTAATGACGAAATGCGCGTCACTCATAGGGATGGGTGATACGAAACGTATATAGATATTGAAACTATATATCGCGTCAATATCGGATATCTATATATTGACCTTTGCAGAAACTATATATTTTGCGAAACACTATATTTGTCTATTGAAGAAAATCGTAACGATGCGATACCGAAACGTATATTTATAATATCGTGTTTGTTTAACGAAATAGTTTTTACGAAGATATCCGATTGTACAACGAAGCCGTCCCGAGTCCCAAACCCTATATTGAAATATCGTGTTTGAATATCGTGTTTGATAGTATAGTGTTTGCGAAGTTACACGATTCCCTCACGAATTTAGACGATGGTTAATGAAAGAGCGCACGTGAGTTAGAGCGAGATGCGATATATTTTAGGTCAACCATGCTATTTTAAACTTTATTTCATAAGTGGTTAAGTTGGTATTTAAAATAGATAAAAAAATGATTTTGAATATTATTTGGCAGAATTTTGGCATGTTACAATTATAAACTCTATCGCCTAAAGTTAAGGATTTTTTATTTAAAATAAATATTGACCTGACCTTTTGGCCTTGAAAGAAAGTTACAAGTGGATACAAATAATTTTAACACCTAACACTGCATTTTGCTTGTTTTGATTCAGTTTCGTGGTTTTTGAATTGGTGAATTTACACGCCGACAGATTTCATGTGTAAATAGTACGATAATAAACAATGATGTAAATAATGTATATACCGGGGGTAGACTTCCTTTGCAGGAGGTCGTCTAGGTGGGTACCCCAACAGTGCCAGTTATTCTACCGCCTGAGCAGTGATGTGCAAACATTACTGTGCTTCGGTAGGAGGGCACTGTAGCTAGTGAAATTACTGGGCTAAAGAGTCTTAACATCTTATGACTCTTGAGTAAGAAGCGTTGGTGCAGTGCTCCCAGAATTTCACATAATTGTGAAATCCTAGGTTACACTGTACTGATTATGGGCAGCCGTTATCTCTTAACATCAGGAGAGCGTCTTGCTCGTCTTCTACTTCATCACATAAAAAAAAAAAAACATGTACAATTATGTAAACAATGTATATAATATAGAAAAACGTGTACAATTATGTAAATAGAAAAATCATGTATATAAAATCGAATGAACTTCTAAATACGCCTGCGATCTGCATTATTGTTCTGCATATATCTGCATTCTGCATACTTGTTTAGAAAATATTTATGTTTAAAAATAGTCCGCTTTACTATAAAAATATCATAACTTGTAACATGTACAAAAAAAAAAATAATGTAGCCAGTCCTAAGCCTGGGTAAAGTATGAAGGGTCATTCTGTGACTCTGTTGTAATGAAGATATTGTTTAGAAACGATTTGCTAAAAAATAATAGTTACATTATATTCAGCTATTGACGTAAGATGACACGATATTCAAATATCTAAATCATAACCAATAACCACATCGACTCGAATCGAGTTATTTGTTCAGTATATAGTTTCGTAAAATATATAGTTTTGATATCCGATATTGAATATCAATATATAGTTTCGATTCGATATTCAGAAATATAGATATCACCCATTACTACGTCACTCGCAAACTCGCAACTGAACCATCTATATACCTACCTACCTATATATAGGTACCTAGTGTTATTGAGTTGTATATTATGTACATAGGCTACACGTGCTGGGTTAGTGTGACGCAATAGTTTACAACACAAGCATATCAGCTATGTAGCGACGCTGAGACTCGCGTCCTCCCATCATAATAAATCTAATTAATCATGTTCCCTACGAGATGAAACTATATGACGTGATACTATGATGGTGTTTTGAATAGTAACAGATAGAAACTCTTCATATGATAATACTAGCTGCGGTTTTTCTAGTAGCCTATATGTTTTTCCAGGGTCTAAGCTATCTGTACCATATTTCAGCTCAATTAGCGTTTAGGCGTGAAAGAGTAACAAACATACCTACATTTTTACAAATTTTCGCTTTAAAAATATTAGTATAGGATAATAGTGGGAAACTGATAACAAGTGAAATTTTAAAAAAACTTTAAAACAAGCTTTTATTATTATTACCATCTAGCACCAAAGTACTCGTCAAAACGAATCAAATGAGCCCAAACTCGATGGGGTTGCGTCATGCGTCGTTTAATTACGAAGTTCTTATGGCCACCTTCCTGCTCCATCATAAGATCAGCTCCATATCATAATAATATTGCATTGTCATCCGATTTATACATGCATGCCAAATTTCAGCTTAATCAGAAATCGAGAAGTGGATCAAATTAAACTTCCAAGATTTGATTACAGACAGACAACAGACAGGTGAAAGTAAATAAAAGCTTGTAACAAACAGCTATTTTTGACATAGGTATAATACCAATATCTGTCACAGTTAAACTACACCGTTGTAAGAGCAGTTAGTTTAGGATTAATTATTCTAGTGGGATTATAAACTGTCGCTAGATTGTACATAGCCAATTAAATTTACAATATTGCGCTCTAATTTACGTAATAATATTATTCTAAAATATAAAAAGTCGCGTCATAGCGTCTGTTTTCAAACTTCCGAATTGGATTGACTGATTTAATATTTTTTTTGGTGTACATATCTGTAGGTCTGAGTATTTTTTAATCAGACTTAGACGAAGTTGCGCCAGTCAGTTTTTTTTTAAATATTATTTTGTAGAAGGCGTGAACTTCATATCAGCATTAGTCGACCCGAGGTGGAGCGACGACCTCAGTTAAATCGGGTAATCGCATTGAAAACACAAATCGATAATTCGAATTATATCCTATGTTTAGCTGCGAGTATTTACCAGCTGATAGTGACGAATAGTTTGGTAAAAGGTAGGTTTCAGACACTTATTTTAGGATCTACAATCCATTCAGAAAATCAATGGATGAAATGGGCAAGAAATTTATCATCATCAGGTCACATTCGTCCACTATTATTGGACATAGGCTTCCCCCATGGCGCGTCTTTCAACTCGGTCCTCCATCTTATAGCTCACTAGCATATGCTCGCGGATTTGCCCCCGTAGAAAGATTCTTTTTACATGGAGGATAATATAAAACCTATTTGAGCCTAATTTCAACCCTATCTGTTCAGTGGTTTGGGCTGTGTATTGATAGATAAGGCATTTAGTCTTTATTATTTGATCTTATATATTTGGACGTTTTTTCTAGTCTGTACTGTCCCACTGCTGGGCAAGGCTGCATCAGATCCTTCCACTAATCCTATTCCTGCGCCACCTAAGTCGATCTGATGTGTATATGTAGATAATACATAGAGATATTTTTTTATTGTAAAAAAAAAATTGTAAGGTAAATGTAATACCTAGGTGCGGAGACGGTGACCACGGCCACCAACGAGGAGCTGAACAGTCTGTCCACGAGGCAGGTGTCCTGCCCCGAGTTGCTCGCGTAGATCTCCTCCACGCCATCGTCTGGCGTCAGCGCAAACAAATGGTACCCGTTACTGCTGCCTGCCACCAGCGATCTGAAACATAATGCCATTATTATATATTTTTCCCAGTAAGATACTCACACTGTAATCTTTTCCGAATAAAGTAAAATAAAATTAATAACATATTTGCTGTCCAATTGTCCAATGCAACATATTGGACAACTGGACTACATAATACTATGTATATAGGACTACTGGATTAAGTATAGGACAAATGGACTACATACATATTTTACTGGACTATGTGTAGGACAATATTATAGGACAATTAATTGGGCTTTATAATGGACTACTGGACTACACATAGTACCTACTACTGCTAGACTTATAGTGGACTTACAGGACAACTGGACTGCATATAGGGCAACTGGTAGAGAATGCTGCTCTAGCCTTTTTTGTAAAGAAACCTTATGTGCTGCTTCACTATTGCTGATCTTTTGTGGTAGCTATCTACCGTCCATATTAACATAGGCGGATTTAGGGGGGGGGCCAGGGTGCCAAGGCCCCCCCAGAAGCATTGTAGAGTTACGAATTTTGCACATATTTCATAGTCAAGACTATAATTTTTTTTTCGGTGCTCGCAGCAAGCTGCTCGCACACTTATTATTAAGGATATTTGAACTTTCTAACTGTTCAGAGCGACCTAAACACACTTTTTCTTAGTAAAAATGATAATATTCTTGCCTTTCTGCACCTTGGCCCCCCCCACAACCAAATCCTGGATCTGCCTATGCATATTAATATGATGATATTTATATTGTGGCAGTTGACATATGACTTACGTTTTACAACTTAAACTTGCCTGCTTTGACAGTGATATTAAGGAGAAAGTTTGTCAGTTTATGCCGTTAATTTACAATGATGAATCTAAATACTCACGAATCGTTTAGTGTAAAAATAAGACAGATTCTTTTTAGCAGGCACAATTGCTGGGTTAATTATGTTATGTAAAAGGGAAACATATTGGACTGACTTAATATATGTACAATGTACACCTATTGGAATACCTATATTGGAATAAAATTTAACATCACAGAAAAGACCTGAATGCAATCCACTTAAGAGAAGAAAATGGCAGAAGGTGTATTCCCAGCAGTTAGCTATAGGCTGAAAATAATGATGAATGTAAGCCACTGCTACCATACACAAAACAAAAAAACTTGTGAGGTGTCAAGGGACACCCGGATGGAACGAAGTTCCTTTCGATTAATGAAAATATCTGGCTTGCTTTCTATAAGAGAGAGAGACAGACAGAGAAACATGCGCACGCCGCACAGCTTACAATAGCTTACTATAGCAAAAAGTGTCGTGACAACTTTTCGTAAGAATTTTTTCCGTCTAGCCCCCTTTCACAACGCGCGATAAGGAACTTCGTTCTTAACATCATTCAAAAGCATTAAGTTTGTCTCCAGTCTCCTATAGCCATAATATTTTTTTAGTGATTATTGTCAAAAAGCTATAAGTAATTTAATTCTATAATGACCTAATGCCTACCCTACCAACTATATGTATATGTATATATTAGATAGGTAGGTATTTACTAGAGTCCGACCGAAACTGGTTTTACGGCCGAAACCGAAACCGAAACCGAATGTTCGGCCGAGGCTTTAGTTTCGGCCGAAACCGAAACCGAAACCGAAACTCACGTGGTCAAATAAAAAAAAACTTTAAAATACTAAAATTTGGTGCATTTTACCCATTATTCTGCATTAATTGAAACATGAAATGGAAGCACAGCATAATATTAAGTTTGTTGTATCAATTGTAATACAAAAAATATATCAATAATATTTTTATTATTTTTAGGCTTCCGTGGTTAACAAGGAAGCCTTATAGTTTCACTTTGACTGTCCGCAGCTTTACGGAGAAACTATAAGTCCTAGAAAACTGTAATTTTGCACAGAGGAAGGCAATGATTAGGGTAAGACCCCGTTAAAAAAAAAATTAATCAATTAATTTAGGGTACCTCCCAAACTTGTAAAATGGGGATGATATATTTTCTGGCTGATCCCATAATTTGGGGTATTGTGTATAGGTATTTTGATGAAAGACATATTTCTAGGACACTTTTCGATTTAATGATCCATTTGAAAGAATCAAGTTTAATTTTTTTTGGGCGTTCCCCGCCATCTAAAATCTAAACTACTGGCTTTTAACCACTGTTAAAATCATGAATAAGACGGTTAAGATAGTTTTATAAGTTTTAAAGATATTGTTGATGAAAATTAAGGCAGTAGATATACAATTTGCCAGTTCTACGGAAGTCTACATTGCGCCTAGTCTGAATAGCGCTTGGCCTATTTATTTAAATTAAGTTCTTATAGCAAAATGTTTATCAGTTAGCAATTATAATCAAATCACTAATTGTTACCGTTTCATTATTTATTTATTAATACTGTATTGTAACACACCACATGAAAATTAACAATTTACAATAGTAGTTAACAAACAAAACAAAGATGTTGCAACCGGCGGTCTTATCGCTAAAAGCGATCTCTTCCAGACAACCGTGCAGGGAGGGAGTAACATAATATGGCAGAAACTGGTAGGTGGTGAAGTATAAAATAAACAAACAGTATCCAAAATAACCCCTTGATCCAAGAAAAACTTCCAGTTCAAATCAAAATTGACATCTAATATTTCTAAATTCTTTAAAATAAGGTTCAAATTCGCATGCGCAGGTGCGGCTAGACTGAGCCGCTCGGGGACATGCGGGTAAAATACTAAGTATTATTATTTTGAAATCTTACTAATTAATACTTTGGTTTGTACTTATTTGTACTTAGAATGATCATCAGTCTCTTTTAGGTACCTCTATATAAAAATAATAATTACTAAAATTGCTATTACACGCTTAGTTTCAGTCTCAACAAAGATAATATCAAATCACACATTTAAAATTAACAAACCTATATTACAATTATTAGTCGTCCGCCAAAACGTTGTCGCGAGAAACGAAGCTAGCCGAGCGTGCACGACAACTTCCGAAAGGAGTTTCGGTTTCGGCAAAAGTTTCGGCCAATTTTGGCCGAAACCGAAACTTTCGCCGAAACTCGATTTTTGGCCGAAACTCGGCCGAAACCGAAACCGAAATTTCGGTCGGACACTAGTATTTACTTTGTATTTAAATTAAGTTTATCATTTGTGTTGACACACTTTCTTTTTTAGAGATGAGGAGACAGTTCACCTACAATATATGACCTAGTCAGTTATAGAAAATGTATATGTACATCTCTTTAGGTCAAAACAAATATTTTACTCTGGTCTAAGTTAGGTCAAAGTGTTAAGCCATGTCTCCAGTGCTTGTTTTATGCAAACATTACTGTGCTTCGGTAGGAGGGCACTGCAGCTAGTGAAATTACTGGGTTAAAGAGTCTCAACATCATATGATTGAGTGAGAAGTGTTGCTGTAGTGCACCTAGAATTGCACATCAATGTGAAATCCTGAGTGGTACTCCACCCCATTCGAATTTAGGTTTTAATTTAAAAATGCTAGAAACTAATTCAATCCATCCCCGCTAAAAACAATTGAAGCGCTAGTAGCTGAGGAGTTAAAAAAATATAGCTGTGGTACCAATGCCAAAGTGATGCTGGGTTACCAGTGTCTTATGACACAAAAACTTATTTTATAGGTATTGAGCCTTAACTGTCCCATGGCTGGTGAAAGTCCTCTCCCAAATTCCTCCATTTCATTCAAATTTGGCTTCACCTTTAGCCAGCTCTCCAGATACCAGAATCCTCCAGATAACAAAAACTTAATTTTACATAATGTAAAAATCACAAAATAATGTTTCTATAATAAAGAATGACACTACTAATCATTAAATGTATCATTGACATAGTGAAGAGTGAGTAAGGCAAATTAAAATATATATTTTTATTTAATGTATGCTATTAAATTTATTATCATAGCGGGGAGTAGTTGAGTTTAGTTGTGTATTGAATCCTTAGCACTAAAATATTAAACATGAAAATAAAATATTAAGTAGTAATTTTTATTTTAACACTATCTTTCTGACGACACTGTCAACTATAATTGTTTCATCATATTTTGTTAGATATTTCATAACAATTGCTTTGATACACTTCCTACTTCCTAAAGTCTATGAGATACCTATATATTTTAAAGAAATCAAGTTTCTAGACTTAGCTGTTCGGCAGTGGAAGGCAAAACAAATAAAAATCAGGTGTAATACTATCCAGTACCTAACTCATAATGGAATTTAATACATAATAGGATAAATGGGCAGTCCCCAACACAATGATGAATGCAGAGTTAGCAACAAAGTTAACAACAAAGTGATCAGCTGTTCCTAACACAGCTGCTGTGTTTGACAACAAAACCAGTTTTGGCGTCAGCTGAGGCCCGCGTAATGTTTGTATGTGTATCCCGGAACACTGGGCGCTAGTCAAACACCTGGCGCTAAGGCATTGCATCATCGGATCGCTGCTACTGCGACGACCTTAGCAGAATCCACGATAATTCATGACACTGAGCTGTTTCGCAACCGACTGCCGCGACGGAAACCTTGACGCCCCGAGGCGCCTCCGCTCGCTCGTAACACACAATTTACGTCCTCTACTTACGTGCAATCCTGGTTGAATTGAACAAATATTCCTCCTGCATTTGTACCGTCTGTGTTTTGACCTCCTCCCAAACTCATTGGAACGTATCGAGTTTACGGGCTTCACTGAAATCACTTCTACGTGATGTATATACGCGACATGCACTCAACACGATTGCTATAATTTAACACTAAATAGTTTATCACACAATTGGAAATAAACGTATTTCTAAATACAATAAAAACTAATCGTCGATCGTCACAAGCAATATTTTTTGACACAAAGAACGACCTTGCTTCTAAAAACAAGCCCCCTCCACCGCGCAATGCATTAACATCGACCCTAAAACGAGCACTCTGTTAAATAGATAAATATTTCGAAAACAGGCATCCCGGTCGCTCGAATGCCTTTATAATAATGTAATAAAAGGCACATAAATACACAAACAATTGTACGAACAAGGACGAATAACTCATTAATGTTGTATGATGTTCCCAAAATATAAACAATATAAAAATGGTGTTTCAAGCAAATATATTCACGTGTTAACTTATTTACACTGTTTGCAGATAAAAAAAAAACAAAACATATGAATTTGATATTTGTTAATCAACAACTGCAAAGTCAATGTCAGTGTCAGTTAAAGTCGTGCATGTATTTACAATTTTGTATTTTCTGATATTTTTATTATTATAAATTACAATAGCATATATTTAAAAATTATAATTAATACATAGTGATCTTAGAAAAGAAATTTTGATTAGCCAATAATAATTAAGTACTTTTAGATAAGTAAATTATTTATATTAACCTCTACGGCCTGTTTGGAGTGTGAATATGGGTCGTAAAATACCAGCGAAGAAGCACCGTGGCGTCAAAGATCCCCTACAGCAACAAGCCCGACGCTTACAGAGGTAATAATAAAGATTTATGTACTCTTGGTATAAATCTACATAATTAATTTAAGAAATAACCTCTTAAAATTTCATGTAAAACAGATCCTGACTGTACTTAACTATTTAACTTAAAGTTTGTTATCTTGTTCCATGTGTGAACACAAAGAACACAAGAACAAAGTGTCTTCACCCTGATAGAGACATTAAGAATACGTGTTATTGGACACTTTCTTAGATTAACTCATATTAGCAACTTAAGTTAGAACTAAATTACTTATTAGTCTAATAAGACTAGATTGTAATCTTTTGATACACTTAAAAAAGTGTGTGAATGCAGAAGTGCCTATTTTACATATAAATTGATGATTATAAATAGAACCTTATAATATTGATGTCTGACGTAGGCACTTATAAAAACTATAAGCTTTCATTGACTATTTCAGCATTAAAACAAAGATCAATGCTCCACCAAAAGATCCGGACGACCAGCCAGCGCCGCGCTCTCTGGAGCGACTGTTTGCCTTCCAGAACAAGCAGAATAATCAGAACAAACAGGGCAACTCACACAAATCACAGAGAAATAAACACAACACACTCACTAAAGGTATGTATGTTGAATGTCACATCAAAATCATCTAAGCTGCTTCTTACATGCTTTACAGATATTTCAAAATTGAAAATACTTATTTGAACTTACATAGGTACCTAAACACTAGGTAAACAATCAGTAGTATTATTCAGTAATGTGATTCTCTAATGCATTATATTGTATCCTTTAAGGTTTTAAGTGATTGGCCAGTCACCCTGTATACTTTAAGATTCATTACATTCACATATAAATTTAATATACAAATATTGTGCCAGACAGCAAGAAGAAGCAGAACCCAGTGTCGCAGCTGCGGCAGATATCGGGCGAGAGTGGGCGGGAGTTCTCTCTGCGGATCAACAGTGCTATACGAGCACTGCACTCTGATGTTACCGATGAACACTATCCTGTAGGTTTATTGTTACTGATTTATATGTTCTTTTAACTAGATTTAAAACAGGTGGTTATTCTTAATTTGATTTTTTTTTATGTAATAGGTGACAAACAAGCAGACGGCCCACCTGATGGTGATATGTTTAGAATTCAGCGTAATTGGATTTGTGAGACATCCAAATCAATGATACCAAATTTCAGAAACATAATAATATGTTTAAATGTTAATGTATGGGCTTCAATTTAGTTTTTAATCCCCATTGTGCAATTTATGGCAAAAGAGGGAAGGAGTTTTTATTGAGTACTTGGGGCACAGTGCAAGTTTTATAAAAATCATTTAAGTATGCAGTTTTTAAGATATGAATTAAAATGCCGAACACAAGTGATAGAGTGTGTATGCTTGTTTTCTGCTACAAGTTAATTTTTTTTTATCGGCAATCAGTTGTAACTATAAGCCAATCTTTCTTTAAATATTGACTTGGTTTATTTTTAAGAAATTACTTCTTAAAATGCAATCAAATAATTAGCATATCCTAACAGCAAGATATAGAAGAGGAGGACACTAAGGGCGCTCGAATGCGTGATCTACGAGAGAGAAGAGCCAAGAAACTGAGACGAGCGGCCGCGACGGGGCGCCGAGGTGATGCTGACAAGACGCCACAAACGACGCTAACCAGGGGACAAAAACTCACGCTCAGAAAGAAGGCTAGGAAGGAAAAAGCTGATGAGGTAATTGATATGAATGGAGTTTAATAGAAGTAGTTTGGCTTACGGCTATAATTATTGACTACTTTTTATTGCACAAAGAATTGTCCTAACGTAACATTTTAATCTTGATTTACCACGGAATCAGGACTTAAGTAGGTGAAACTGCGGTGGCAGTTGCTAGTCCTAATAATGCCATCTTGATTGGGGCACTTTAAGTGTGTGAAATAAGTTTGCAAAAGTCTGTAAAATTATTGTGGCTAATCATAAAACATGGGTGTTGGTCATTATGAAAAATACACAAAGTTTATGGGAAAGAGAGTCCACTACATTCAGCCAAAGTGAAATTTTGTTATTAGACACTGACTCTTAAGTAAATGGCTTGTATAGACGTCTGCTACACCATTAACGTTGCAGATGCGGTGGATTCTTCAGTAACTGAGCTGAAGATTGTCATTTTCCCGTTTCAGAACCGGGAACTAATACAAGCAGAGGTACAATATGAGCGTGTGCAGTTCGGCGAGCAAGCTCTAGCACCTCCCTCTCTGACCGCCCCGCGCCGCGCCGCACCTCGTTCAATCAGACCTGCCGCACGGACATTACTGCTCACGTCAATACTGAAGCCTGATGCTGCTCCATCTGCCTCGACTGCCGCTGCATCGCTGCACCGAGAGAAGGCTAGGCTAGACGCTGTAGCTGCGTATCGTGCGCTTAAAGCGGCTAAACGTAAAGAAGGCAATAAACGGAATTGACGCATTACTTATTGGTTTTATTAAACTAACGTTAGTTCCCTGTCATATACTTCTAATTACTGAATCCTAATGCTGCACCGTCTGCAGCTTCATCGCTGCACCGAGAGAAGGCTAGGCTAGACGCTGTAGCTGCGTATCGTGCGCTTAAAGCGGCTAAACGTAAAAAAGGCAATAAACGGAATTAACTACTTATTCGTTTCATTACACTAATGTTAGTTCCCCGTCATATTATAAGTTAGATATTATAAGATCCGTGTATTATAATTACTGAAGGCCGAAGGCTAATGCTGCTCTATCTGCTCCGACTGTCGCTGCATCGCTGCACGAGAGAAGGATTGCAGACGGGCAAAAATATTATAATTTTTACTACGAAAAGTGTGTTTTTAGCTCGCTCTGAACAGTTAGAAAAGTCAAATAACCTTAATAATAAGTGCGCGATCAGCCAGCTGCGAGCGCCGAGAAAAAAATTATAATCTTGACCATGAAATATGTGCAAAATTCGTAACTCTACAATGATTCTCGGTGGAGCCTTGGCCCACTGGGCCCCACTAAATCCGCCTATGGTCTTATCCCATTTTACGTTACTCATTGCTATGTAAAATAGCGTAGGCGTTAAACATTGAGGTTTTAGATTTTATATGTGGACATGTTTTTAATATGAAGAAAGTTATGATATAATCCAGAGTTGGTACTAAAAGTTGACCACAGTAGGCGTAAAGTTGCGACAGCTTCCAAATTTCCAAAACTACTAAGAACACCAAAGCAAGCATCTATAATGATGAATTGTTTACCAACGCAACATAGAATGTATGTGGGTGTGATTTGATGCATTGGTATCGGCATAATAAGAATAATTACCTAATAGTGCGTCAGTTTGGAGTCTTAATTAATACCTAGAATTTTTATTGACCAATCTTAATTAACAAATAGAGGCATATTATTTTCTATAATATTTTATAAAAGTCCATTAATTATATCTATAAAAAGGCTTTACGGTGATTAATAGCCGATACTGCATTGCCCAAATCTCTTGACGTGGAGACTTGTAAATTTGCATAATAAGTTTCTTTTGATCTCGCATACCTATATTCAAAATAAATATCACCATAGATAGGTACATAATATATAATATTTATATCTAGGTACAGCAGTAGGCATGAGCGCCGTAGGTCCAGGATTAAACCCTGCCCGTAAATCCAACGTAGGATAGTTATGCCAGTTAGGTACGTATCTAGTCTACCCTACGAATAATTTATTCGTAGAGTCCACCTATAATTGCCTAATTCCCAATTCAAACACCACTTCCAAATATGGTATATTTCTCCAAAACCTGCTGCCTTTTTAAGTTCATTGAAACGGTTTCTTAGAACGTTAAATTGTATAACATTTTCCTTGTGTTGCAGCTCTGGGAATTCCAGTTAAATAGTTTAGTTGCGCAGCAGCAACTAGAGTTGTTGAATAAGAGAAGGGTCGTAGCAATGTAGAGAGCGGCGGTGTGCTAATTTCAGCAGGTGATTTTTTCCTACTGTACTGTACCCATAGGCGTAGCTAGCCATGGGCATAAAGGTGGGGCAGCATTAGGTTGTTCTAAGCGGTGAAAAAATGTAATATCCTTATTCTTTATAATTATTGCATGAGCAGCTTGCTGCGAGCTCCGAGAAAAATTCATAGTCAGTACATACGTGCGATCAGCTTATTTCGAGCGCAAAGAAAATTCGGAGTACCCTACAGGTCAGAGACAGGGTGGGGCGAGTGCCCCACACTCAAACTGCCCCACCGTTGCTATTGGCTACTCCCATGACTGTATCTACGTATAACACAATTAAAAGACCTACCTACCTTTTAAACGGCTGCTAAAGAATGAGTGACCTCATACAAAAGTCGGTCAATATTCAATGTCAAAATGCCCGATCCATACTCTCCACGAGGCTAGGCGAGGGAACGCGGAGTGAGGACTGAGGACGGTACGTGCGTGTACCTTGTCTTCCCATTTTCATTAGGTGATCCTCGGGCGAGAGCCTCTACGAGACGCCTCGCGAGAGTCTGGAGCAGGCAAAAAGTTTAGTTTGAGTTAAGTTCAACAGAGTTTTCTTTTGTTTATTAACAATGAAGATTTTTTAAAATATTATATCTAATAACAGAAACATAATATTTAGTTCACCGAAACGCTACGACCCTTCTCTTTTAACTCAGACTTTATCTATAATATTCAGGTCTAATTATAATACTTGTATACCTAGGTACAACCTACCTACTGTGTTTGAGTGTGTGTCCCGATGCCTTGAACCTACCTGTTAACCGCAATCACCTCATCTGTATTCTACATCTTTATTTTTTTATTCGAATTTTACAGTGTTCTACAAATTAAGTAGTTATTTTAGTAAGTAGTCAGGTAGGTATCTACCTGACTACTTACTAAAATTTGCTCATAATCAGTACCTAAGTAGCGAATCCAGGATTTTCGTTTGGGGGGCATAACTTTACTGACAAGCACGAGATTTTGTAAAGCTCTACAAAATTTTTTCGGGGGCTCAATCTTGCTGACAGGCACAGTTGTAGTCTAAAAATTGGAATAACTAGCTATACAAATTTTCGAATAAGAAAAGAACAGAGGATTTGTTGGGCTTTGACGCTTGGTTGTCTAGAAGAGATCGCTATCAGCAATAGGACTGCCGATTGCTCGATACACTCTTTGAATAAAATTTGCCAGAAATAGATAGAGAAGAAAGAATTATTATTACTGTTTTAAACTTTAAGTGTTTCATACATAGTTGTAGTATTTTATTACAGAGTTATCTATCTATCTTAAGTCCTTAGCCCCCCTGTATTCGCCACTGTTCATAATTAATTATTAGATAGGTACTCGTAAGTTTTGTTTGTTTACCAGGGCGTCATGCGGCATGATTTCAATAGAGACAGAGCCTTTTTTGTTTAAACAAAATCCTTTAATGAAAGTGTTTTCTTTTGTAGATTTCTTGGTTTTAAGGATTAAAGGTTAAGGGTTCGTTGGAAATGATGACTCAGATGATGATCTCCGTGACCCACTGAGAATTGTTGGCAATGTACATTGTACTTTATATAGGTACTTATTTACGACATGTAAGTGGAGTTTTATATTTTTTTACCGACTGTAAAGAAGAAGGTAATCAATTCGATATATCGACGCTGGAAAGGCAACCTTGCTGAAGTGCCAAATTTGCGAATGAGCTATATAATATTATACCTACCTATGTATCTCGCAGTTCCAATATGATATCTTTGTCCTCGAATTTTCCTCGAAAGGATAGATACTGGGTCGGGTTTCGACCATTCTTCTTAACTAGCCTTCATGGGATATTTCCCGAACATTCACACCCCGTCTATACATGTATAGGCTTAACTTTGACCGTACATAACTTTCAGAATAAGAATAAGAATTTGTTTATTCATAGATTTCAGGTACATAAAGATCTTAACGTAATGCATTGTTCTGCCGAAACCTGTCTTTTCCAGACGTATGAATAATACATAAATACAATAATGACTTATAGCTAAGAATAATGCCTAGTTACATTCATTCATTAAAATCGGTCCAATAGATTTTTTTATTCATGTGTGTACTGCACCATCCTAGCCGTAAAACGAAATGTTTCCAACATGACATTGCATTGTAAAAATGGTGTACTTATCTATAATCTATACTTACTAGCACACTAGTCGTATTATCTATATCTAATGATAGTAACATTATGTAGATGGTTACGGGCTGGCCTTCCCTCCTGTAAAGATGAATACCTACCTAATCATAATTTTCCTTTTAGGTTTGCGGTTGCACTTGAAACGCGATTGTGACCATTTTCCTCGTCTCTGGTGATTTGTTCTGTGACAGTAGGAAATGAACAACAAATTATGTTCCCTATTAGGTAGAACAATAGAGAAATGAAAGTTTATGGTCCTATATGTCGTAAGTGTATTATTTGCGCTAATTGCGCCCCTACCTTCCTTTTATGTTAGAAACTGACATAAGCAGATGGTCCGCGTGATGCTCAGCGGTTAGCTGCCGTCGCATATTCGAGTATCTCTATAAAGGTCTGCAACACCAACAGCAGTGTTTTTGTTCACTTTATGTTGTACATTATGTTGGCACTTACTGCACCCATTGATTTACCTCTTTATGTTACAGGCAGTCACACATAGCAGACGTCCCTCCGCCCGCCTGATAACAAGGGGTTACCGTCGCCTACAACAGGCGTATGCAATACCAGTGAGGTCTATGGTATTGTGGACACATTGTCGGTCAAGGAAGTAGGGTAAATCTCTCACCAGCTGGAGGAAGATGTTTAAGCTTCTTAGAATGCTCCATGTGCCAATAAGGGCAACAGCATTCAACCGTTGAGCTGCGAAGAGGTTACTGACCTATACCACATCCATAAATTACTTATACATAATTAGCCTTAATAATGTTAGGGGGATATAATAATGTAGCTACCATATTATGGTAAAATGTTATGGTAAAATGTTTGTTGAATCTTATTAAAATGTGTAATGTTGCAATTACTTGTAATTTTTACACGCGGTAGTAGATTTATTGCGCCCCGCCCGTATGGATATTCTTTTCAACCTTTTAACTATTGTCGTGTTATTGCAGCCAATTTACATAAAACCTATAATGACTCGTACAAATTATAACACTAATCTTTCCTGCAAAATCACTGTCCATCGTCATTCTTTTAAAAAACGTGGTCATACTGTAGTGTTTGGATTGACTCACGTCGATTGTTCGCTTAGGACATGATTTAGTTCTAGTAAAATCTTAAGTCTGCGTTTGCTAAGTGTTGCAGACTCTGAGGTATAATAGGCAACGGTGACCGCTCACCATCAGGCCGGCCGACTGCTTGTGTGTCTCTAGTCTCTAACATAATACAAATGAAATTAAAAAAAAACTTTTTAAAAACAAGCTTTTGTCTCTTTACCGTGCTTTTGTTATTATCACCATCTAGCATCATAAAGTACTCGTCAAGACGAATCAAATGAGCCCAAACTTGATGTGATTGCGTCGTTTAATTACGGAGTTCCTATGGTCATCTTCCAGCTCCATCATCAGATCAGCTGTCATAATAATATTGCATTGTCATCCGATTTATATATAATGCATGCAAAATTTCAGCTCAATCGGAAACCGGGAAGTGGATCAAATTAAACTTGCAAGTTTTGATTACAGACAGACAGACAACAGACAGGTGAAAGTAAATAAAAGCTTGTAAAAAAACTAAAATACATCTCTAACATATTACATATACCTTGCGCTGTAGCGGATATAAGTAAGTTTCCGTGAGACGTGGTTCGACCAGCTTCCGCAAGGCAGCGAGACGCGATCGCCACTATGTGTAATTTTGATGAAGTTGCGGCCATCCTATTTTATATTTTTATTCGATAGACGATGTCAAATTGAAGCTCCGAATCCAGCTCCGACGAAATTCTTTCCAATAGTTTAGAAGCTATGATTTTTTTTGAAAAAGGTTAATGACCTCACAAAAATGTTTATATTGTTATAAAATATAAATCGTAAACAAAATTAAAATTGTAATAATATAGGATGATATAAACATATTTAATACATATTATATATTAAAATCAATGATGTACTTCATAAACCTACAGTTTAATTAAAGTTTTTCTGATTTTCAGTTTTCCTTAAATATTTTAGTTTTCCTTGTATATTAGCATTTTCTTTTTTTAGGTTAGGTAATAAATGTAATTACTTATGAGACATTAAAATTTCAAATGCGTTTATCAAAGGACGGCTGAGTAAATGTATTTCTAAGGAAACTAAAAATTTCTATGGAAATAGGGTTGTCAAAATTTAAAAATTATATTAGCGTATAAAATTTACATCTGCCCACATTATGTTTAAACATAAAGCGAATTAAATCGAAAAGTAGCTTGTAAGTATTTTTAACCAACTTCAAAAAGTAGGTCCATAGTTCGTAATATTATGTAAGTATGTTGCGATATATTTAGAATAAATGACGATTTTTAAAGTTTTCAAATAATTATAAAAGATTTTAGGTGTAATTGGGGAACAAATAATTGAATGGGGTTGTACGGAACGTGGCATACCTACTGGTCCGTATTATATGTTTTTATGAAATTTATGAAGGTGGGGGGTTGGTGTTTGTCGGAATATCTTTTGTTGTGGTATTTGGAGATTTGTGGTATACTTACCGCCATTTTTTTTGAAATCGCGGTCTGCGCCGAAACCTAATAAACCAGTAGGTATACCACAAATCTTCAAACTCCTTTACCTTTCTCTTGAATGTTTATTGTATACCTATTCTAACCATCCGTTTATTCTAGGATTTTACAGAATAGATATACTCTTTTTTGCCACCAATATACAAAAAGTACTTAAACTTATTATGACAATATTATAACACATTGGTCCACAATGGGCGGCCTTATCATTATACTTTTTAAGTCCAAAGTTTGCAAATTAAAAAACGATATATAATTTAGAGTAATTAATTTTTTTTCTTTATCAATCTGTAAACAAAAATAATTTTATCGATATATTTACTATTATTTGGCACCAATTAACAAAATATGATCAATAGAATATAATATTTCTGAAATATAATCTATTTTGTTAAAAAAGGTTTTCAATTTGACTGACCACTCACGCCATCTATTGTTCCTTGTCCTCAACTCTTGTTTTTTTTTATCCGCTTATACTAATCTTGCAGTGCCACATGTCAACGTGTTAGCTAGTGGTCAATATTTATTTTATGTAAAAATATGAAAAGGGACAGCCCTAACCAATATTTTTGAAAATCTGTAACTCAGCGGTCCTTTGATATTTTGATTTTATATTTGGTGGAGAGATAAAACATAACCTAACGATACTGTAGTTTTAAAAGAAAATGCTAAACAAACAGGATTTCTGAGAAAAAAATTATATTTGAAAAACCACAAAATGTATTTTTTTACGTACTTGTGATTCGAATTCTTGTAGTTATTTAATATCAAAAAATACGTTAGCATGCTCCTCAACATAATACATTAATTAATCAAAGAAATGCGAGAACACGAAAGCGCAAAAGCGTTTCTAATGTTTTTTCTATAGTTTCAAGAAAGACCTTGTATCTTCTAAACTACTGGAAAGAATTTCATTGGAGTTAGATTCCGAGCTGTTATTTGACATCGTGTATCGAATAAAAAAATAAAAAGGATGGCCGCAACTTCATCAAAATTACACACAGTGGCGATCGTCGCCTCGCTCGTCACAACAAATCACAAATCAAGAGTCACGAGGAACATTTTTATATTCTACAATATTATGTATATTAACAAAATAAAGCCCACAATGCCAAAGGACAATGTGCTTACGAGTAAAATATTTACGTTCATCCTTCCTTGAGACAAACTTGTTTATTACGTAGCTTACCACTACTAAGTTAGTTTTTGTTTTTACCTAAAGTTAGGCATTATAACGGGTGTCATCATCATTCATCGGCTAAATATCATCGAGTTATACGTAATGCGTATGCTAAATATTAGACTTACCAGTTTGGTTAATTTACACATTAGGTTTGTTAGTATTAGCACGGTAAAGAGATATACAGTAGTTTGACTGAGCGTGATTTTTGAACATAAATACCTACAGTCTCGCGGTACATGCGCAAGTCATAGGGCTGCCGGGCAGCCGCTGCCCGCATACAGTAGGTACCTACCTATTTCATATCATCTACTTACTTAAGCTACTATCTAGACAAGACAAGAGACAAGACAAGAGACAAGACAAGAGACAAGACAAGAGACAAGACAAGAGACAAGACAAGAGACAAGACAAGAGACAAGACAAGAGACAAGACAAGAGACAAGACAAGAGACAAGACAAGAGACAAGACAAGAGACAAGACAAGAGACAAGACAAGAGACAAGACAAGAGACAAGACAAGAGACAAGACAAGAGACAAGACAAGAGACAAGACAAGAGACAAGACAAGACAAGAGACAAGACAAGAGACAAGACAAGAGACAAGACAAGACAAGACAAGATAAGAGACAAGACAAGATACAAGACAAGAGACAAGACAAGACAAGAGACAAGACAAGAGTTACTCAAACTCTTACTCAAACTCTTACTCAGAATCTTACTCTTATTCGCACTCTTACTCGGTCTCTTACTCGCACTCTTACTCGGAATCTTAATCGCACTCTTACTCGGACTATTACTCGCACTCTTACTCGGACGCTTACACGCATCCTTACTCAGTTTCTTACTTGCACTCTTATCGGACTCTTACTCGCACTCTTACTTCAGCAGAATACTTTTAAAAATAAAAAAATAAATGTTATAATAACTTCATACTAACTTACCTCAAAAACAGCATAATATCGAATGCTATTTTTTGCCATTTTATATTATTTATAATATTATGTATACATACGTCCAAAGTAAATAACGTAAATTTTATTACACTAAATACTTGCAAAAAACTATCGTGACGTCCGCCCGTCGCTGCGTGGCACCCGCTTTTGGATTATATACCCACTTCTACCCACATCTGCCCACATCTACTCACTCCCAAATTCCGGCCTTTTCTATGGAGTCAAACTACTGTATATCTCTTTACCGTGGTATTAGTAAGAAGGTATCGATACCGTCATGATGATTTTTGTTAAGTATAATAGGTAAACGTTATAAGTGAAATCATACGCGGATTTAGGAGGGGGGGGGGGGGGGGGGGCAGGGGGCCAAGGCCCCCCAGAAGAATTATGCACATATTTCATGGTCAAGATTATAATTTTTTTCTCGGCGCTCGCAGCAAGCTGTTCGCGTACTTATTATTAAAGATATTTAAACTTTCTTACTGTTCAGAGCGAGCTAAACACACACTTTTCGTAGTAAAAATTATAATATTTTTGCCTGTCTGCACCTTGCCCCCCCAGGACCAAATCCTGGATCCGCCCTTGAGTGAAATCAAAGGTAAAACCGATTTCTAGCTTACTTACCCACAGCAAGCGAGAGCAAGACATTTTTAATTATTTATACCTTAAAAACAGCTGGACCAAATACAGCTGGACAATATCATTGGGGAAGTAGGTACACTTCTGAAACAATTATTCCAAACAGGTTTTGATGTCTTCGAGTTATCGTTGTGAAAAAAATCAGACGATTTGTAAACTTTTTCTGATTTTTTTTGTACTTTAAAAAGAGGGCCTTCAAAACTGATCAGTGCACTTATCAGACTCGTACATAATAACAGCAAAATACAAGGTAGTAACATTATAACTGCAGATACCTATTACAGATGCAGAAAACCCGTTTGTCACACAACTTGAAGAGGTCGCCCTTCATTGTGTTCGTGACTCGCTTTTTATTTTATTACATTTATACAAACGAAAGGTACAAGTAATGCGTATTTTACTCAAAAATATATAACACATTGTAAAAGCTCAGTTTTCCATAGGTAAAATAAATAAAAAGTTCAAGTATATCGATCTCAACCTTTGGTTGTTTTTGAACATGTACGAGTATACATATATCCTATACTGCTGTACTGTAACCTATGTGTTATTTCAGGGTCTAAGCTATCTCTATACCAAATTTCAGCTCAATCGGGTCACCCGTTTAGGCGTGAAAGAGTAACAAACATACATCCAGAAATCCATACATCTAGACATTCTTACAAACTTTCACGTATAATATTAATTATTGTAGTAAGATGTATTAAGTAGGTTTGTATTTCCTTTTTCATCATGCACATAAAAAAAAAACTAGTAAAACCTGCAGATAATAAATGTAAAACCAACAACCAGTTCAGTGCAAAGATACTAAACCGAGGTATAATAACGTGCTACAAAAAGTTAAAATAATAAAGAATGGGGTGCATGAACCTACGACATACATAGTTTACCTTTGCTCTGACGTCATTATACTTGATCTCTGCGCAGTATCTAACCAATTTTAGATCTTCACTAAGGTGCGCCAGACAGAGATTTACCCCTAAACGACTGAAAGTATTGAGCTGAAACACGTTTTATAAAATAGTTGTCAGAACATAAATGCATTCTATGCTACTGGGTAAAACCCTGGACATAGCTAGTAGGCTAGTTGGTACTAAATACTGTAGCTAAATCTAGGCACAAGAGCTTTTTAAACAACCTTAAAAAAAAGTTTCTCAAGTTGTTATTGTATCTTGTGCAATAATCATCTTTTAAATAATAACAATAATAATTGAGGTTTATATTTACTTCAACAGAACAGGTTACTACTTACACTATGAGAGTCGAATCACAATTTAAAATTTAAAGCTTGTGTGGCCAACCTATATGTCGCAGTTTCAGGTCGCGGAGGTTACAACAGGGCCTGCAAAATGACCTAACGACTGCCTCACTGTCTCCTACATATTTTATAGGAAACAGCCGGGATCCCCAGTTTTACGTGCCTTCCGAAACACGGTAGCCTCCAGGTGAAAATCATAGCCACACTGAGATTTGAACCCAGGACCCCCGGCTTACAAGCCGGACCAACGACCACTGGCCCACGGATGCTACAATAATACAAAATAAGGCAAGATAACGTTAGCTACTTATATGTGTTACATTGTACCTGCAGCTTTAAGAGTATCAGGTAGTTGATATGCCATATCTATGTAAATACTCATGATAATATAAAAGTGCGTTTGTTTACGGCATGCGGGTAGATCCAGTGTTATCTGATGACGTGAGTGTGACAGGTTAAATGACAGGCGACACTTACAGCTGTCGATCACTCTGCGTCGCCGCTTTCTTCACGAGCTGCCAGGCGACTTCTCGCGTGATGTCACAGAGGCGGATCTAGGATGGAAGTTTGGGTCAGCTTGACGTAGCTTACATTTAAAGAATTTTTTGAGAAAGTCACCTTATTTATTATAATTTATTTATTTAATAACACCGATGATTTATTTTCAAACGTCCTTGGATTCATCATTAGGCTACGTTGATCCATCATTCGATGGATTCGAATCGGATGTAAATCGAAAGCGCCCGTAGCCATGAATATCCATTATAATGACAATGATATCTAATGATATGATATCGTCTTTCCATTTCTTCCAATATTATGTTTTGCTAATTCCCCAATGGTACAGGTAATATCGGTGTATTTAGAAGCCCCTTAGTATTCTACTGGATGCGCCACTGTGATAGAAAATTTCATCATAATCCCAATTTATCTACTGTACGACAATCTATCATTCATAGCGTATTTACTATCTATCGATGGGTGCTTATTACTTAATACTACCAGAATCCAGAATCTTATCACATAAGTACTGCTTATGATAGCAGTTAGTAGTATATTTGTGAAGAGAGCTTCTTTGTTTCTGCAACTTGTGTAGTGGTCACTAGTCACTGGTCAAACGATGTTTAGTTTCACGTTGAACCTTCGTCATCCCGAGGCGATCGAGTTGTCCCTAGTATCCAAGTAAGGAGGAAGTAGAGAAAGCTGAGCCAACTGATCGCGCATACAGGCAGGAGTAGCTTTTTTTTGCGTCGGAGGCTAATTTCTTTGATTGCTAACATGTTAGTTAGGGTAATTATTTTCTTGATATTTGAACCTCGTCATTGTCATTTAATTTGGCCCCGTGTAACATGGTGATAATTATCATATAAATTATTTACAAGAGGTACATCATTAATATATGAGAATGTTTAGCGAAAATTTGTTTAATTTTAGGAAACGACAATCAAGTGCTTGGCTAAATCCAGTAGGTGGCACGTTTGACACATGTCGTTGGTACAGATTAATATAATGGTTATAATTCTAATGAAATTATGAAATAATTTATTTTTGTCATCAAAAAGCGGCACAAGTGATTTCGTAACTAAAAAAGCTCGCCAGATTTTTTTTTCGCGTATATTTTTGGTATGTTACATTGTATATTGTTTCGGATCATATTCTAGACAAAGCTTTGGTTTTTTAGCAGCTTTATTACCAATGTCAAATTGCGAAAGCCGGATACACAGCCTGAAAGCGAAGCGGGGGGCGCGGGGCGGTATATGGGACTCCCCCGCCGAAGATGGGGGCGGCGGGGATACTCACTTAAAACCTGGGGATGTTCCTGCGGGACGCCATAATCCCGGGGCAACGGGTACGCCGAAGCACTCATCCGCGGCCCTGACAAAGCGGGACACCCAGCCTTAACGCGGAAAATCTTTTCCCCCAGCGGTATAGACAGCCTCAATGCGGAACTGTCCCTCCTAAATCAAGATGTATTGTCACGTAAACAATTACCTACGTAGATAGAAAGATTTCCCTAATCCACGTAGAAAAAAACAAAACATTTATAACAATCATAAGATATAAAAAGTAGATAATGTATTACTACATAATATGTATGTCGTACCTAAATATTACCGCTCTTAATTTGCACTAAGCTTGCGAAGACGTCAGAAACCTTTTGTTTGGTAAACAGGTGCAATTTTATAATGGTTAATCTCGACATTTTATTATGTGATAAGTATTTCTGACACGTGTTGTACTGCGGTAGGTATTCTTGGAGATATCACACGTGTTGAATCATCTATAGTTCGGCTATTTGTAGGTACCTACCGTCAAATACGAAGGTCTAACTACATACTAAGTACTTATAAATAGTAATTAAATTGAGATGTATGTTTGTAAAACAAAACTAAATCACTGTTTCTCGTGTATTGGTAAAATTACCTACCGCACCTATATAATTATAATCAGTGTGTGTATGTTTCTTGGAAACTTGATAAATTCAGTACATTAGATAATAGATAGCTGAAAACCTAGAAGGGCATAGGCATAGGGTACATGTATGTCCCGATTTTTCACGGGACCGGGTCTACGCGGGTGAAATCGCGGGCGCAGCTAGAATCATTATAAAATACTGGCATCATACATACACGTTCATTAACATACAAATATTAGGTACCCATACAGGTACAACGTGTTCCAAGGCGCAGTATTAAATTATCCGTTATATTACGTCATCAATCATTAGCAAAAAGTTTTAAAAAACTTGAGGTAATATGATGGTCTGCCTGTCTCATTATGTCTTGGCCATTTCATTCAAGATGTAACCAACACAAACAAAAAGTTAGTAGATATATAATTACACCAATATTATAAATGACTTATAAAATAAAAAAAGTGTGCATGTGTTTGTTCTTCTTTAAGCCAAAACCGATGATCGCCGATTTGGCGGTTTCGTATGAATAACGTGACCTCACGCTATGTTCTGATTTGTGTGTGAGGTTGTAAGCTTCGAGGACTGGGAGAAAGAAGTCTTTAAATTTGTTTATTTTGACAAACCAAAACTACCACGAAAGCTTTTGAAATAAAATCTAGACACGCGGCAGCGAGTCAAGCCAAGTTCAAGCAAAGGAACTGGCGACCGCGCCGTGTGTTATATTACACGAACCGTCCAAAGCGCGTTTTGACGACTTTTTACACCCTCGTTATACAAAAACTATAACACATAGACAAGTCAAATTTGGCACATATACTTAAATATACGAACTATATCTCTGTTCCAAATTCCAATAACACAGCTCAAACGGTTATTTAGATATAAACATCCAGTAATCGGTGAAGTTAATACATACTGAGGGATAGATCAAAAGTAATATCCCAGTTCCAGACGACCTAGAAAGCTGAAATTTGGCATCCCGATAGGTAATGTCCTAGTAACAAAGGGAAAAATCAGAAACTAGTATTTTTTTATCATTTTAAATTATTATTAATTTTTAAAAAATGTATGATATTAAAGTTTGGGACGCCTAGGAACGCATAAAGCAATACATGTTGCTATAATTTTTGTGTAGGCGGCTATTTTCTGTTAAATATTACGAAGTGCGCGCGAGTCCACTATTCCTACTAATATAATTATAAATATAAATACAAACTTTATACCTACTGTACGTATGGATATATGTTTTTTACTTTTTCACGCCTAAATGGGTGGGCCGATTGACTTTAAATTTGGTATAATAAAAAATATAGCTTAGACCCCTGGAATAACATAATATACACTACTGTACCAAACTGTATAGCGGGTAAAACAGCTAGGCACAGCTAGTCACTAATAAAAATAGGTTCCTGGTACCTACGTAACAATTGGATATCCTATGTAAATACCTATCAATATATCGACTATCGACTCACCAGCACAAGGCGGCTCAGTAACATAGAGGTAATAATATTAACATTGTTTACAATAAAAATAATGTATGTATATCGCCTTAGGTGCTAGTTGGTGTAAACATTTTAGATACCTACGTACCTACCTGTAACGCATAGTCATAATATTATAGGTATGTGGCGGTATCTGGGGGCACGGCAGTGCCCCCGCCAAGTCGTCGTCATTACAAGTCTTGTCGGCTTAGGTTTCTTTTGATCGAAATACTAATCCAGTTCCAGATTATCTAAAAAGTTAAATTTCCATCCAGGTAGGCGGTAGGTATAAGATAGTTGGGTGAATATAGATAAATTTATTAGTAACTAGTATTGTTTAAAAATCAATTGATTAGGTACAATATTCAAATCAATAGTGCACATAAATGCTATATATAAATAAGTACTAAATTAATTATAGGTATAGGTATAGGTATATCGAAGCACGGCGAGGCTCACGGGCCGCGGTGCGACGGCCGTGCCATGGAGCAGTGGGGTGGGGGGAGGTGCAATAAAATAATCATTTGGTATTAATCTTATTATGACTGGGTGTCTTAAACCTATTACATACTAAAAAGTACTGTACAAAAAGCAATGATATCCCATCAAAAACATAAATGTGAAAAGAGAGCCAAGTTCAATATTACGATGTATGTACTCATAGTTACCTATGATTTGGTAGTTGACTTCAACGACAAAAGAAGTGAGATCTAAATGGGTGCCAAGTTTAATGGTCAGTCCTGAAAAATATTTACAACAACATAAAATATTTTATTACAACTTAAAAGATTATTTCTTCTTATCACTTAGAATTAATATTATTTTGAAGCCCAAAGTTTGACTTGGCTAGTTCTCATGGGTACCATACGACGAAGTATCATTAAGATAAGACAATAGATACTTTATTGGACACCACATAATGTTACAGAAAATACATAAGTACATAATTAAAATTAAAAATTACAATGTACAAGTGGCGGTCTTATCGTTAAAGAGCGATTTTTTCCAGACAACCAATGGATGGAGGGGACTAATTTACACGATAAAAGACGGTGGCGCACTAATTAACATTAAGTGCGTTTAATAGTGATCAAGCTGAAGTTAAGAGAGTACCTACCTAGTATATTATGAGAACTGGCCAAGTCAGTCTTTAGGCTTCAAAATAATATTAATTCTAAGTGATAAGAAGAAATAATCTTTTAAGTTGTAATAAAATATTTTATGTTGTTGTAAATATTTTTCAGGACTGACCATTGAACTTGGCACCCATTTAGATCTCACTTCTTTTGTCGTTGAAGTCAACTACCAAATCATAGGTAACTATGAGTACATACATCGTAATATTGAACTTGGCTCTCTTTTCACATTTATGTTTTTGATGGGATATAATATATTCGTACCGACCGACCAAATAAAAGCCGCAGTGGGTGGCCCCCTGCATGAGTGCTCCAGGCTGACAAGCAATTGGGAGAAATGGCAACACATAGTGAGGCGAGCAACATCTGCCCATACCGTAGACACGACATCATGACGACCACAACCGTTCAAGAACAAAGCGATTAAGAAGAAGAAACCTACCTGAACCGAGTATATTTATAAGGTAAGTTAACAAAAAATATACGAGTACCAGATGAATAATAACCTAGGTTATGATACGAATTTTCATCTTTCAAACATGAATGAATCATAAAATAGGTGTTTTAGTAGATAGCCAATAAAACTAACATAGTCTATTATTTATTGATGAACAAAACGTGACTTGACATGCAATTCGAGTGTGTTGACCACACACGATTGTTTGGGTTATATTGAGATTATACGTCGTTCCTATACCACAATACGTATTTAAAATGATACATTTAGACGTGTATGGGTTGTATAACAGTTTCTTAATCTTCTGGTTCCATGTACTAATGTTTCGAGATGGCAACAAATCCTAAATCCTAGCCTAGGTAGCGAGGACTCTTCCCCAAATCGTAAAAGTCGCTGATTGTTTTTATTTTCGAATAATTTTGGACAAATTCAGCCTTATTCTGGATCAGTATTATTTATAGGTTATTATATAATCTCTAACACAATATATAATATGTAGGTATAAGTCTAAGCCGTTACTGACAAGCGTAGATAAGCTCTACTACCAGTTACGGCCGCATCGACAAATTACATCATGCGAAATCGTGGTCAAAGGCTAACCCTATAATAAATTTAAATAAAAGTAGTAAGGCGATAACATACAAATTGTATTTAGTTCTAAGTTCTTTTGTTGTATCAATAAAGCGTTATCTATCTATCTATAAGTAGGTACTCGTACCTAGTTATTCAATGATTAATCATTCATAATTCTTAAGCGGCAAGTACGCTTAATTACTCGTATTTTGCCGCAGTCATGTGATTGCGAATACAATACTAACACAGTTTTAAGTAAACAGTAAACACCTGTTTTATGTCGAGTTGTAAATGGGTAGATATCCACCTACTTACAAACACTTGGGTACTTAGGTATGCTACGTCGGAAGATTTAACTCGAGTTGATACTCTGAAAAGTAATAAAATTTATCACTTTGTATACGAAAGATATACTTATACAATATCTCTACCTAAATACTCGCGGATTAGCTCGCTACAATTACAATAATTCATCATCGTAATTGTCAGCCCATATCATTCAACTGCTGGGCCATGGCCTTCACCGCTATGTGCCATGCATCTCTGTCCTGAGCATATCACATCCCGGTCTTGCCAGGGATAGTTACAATGTCAGCGACATCGAAATACGAAAATTACAAATGTTCAAAATTTATACCAAGTTCGGTCAGCATATTATAATATGCTCGTACCTATTAGCATTATTTAACTGCATCGTCATCAGAATATAGGAAAAAATAGAAAAATAGGACCTGTAGTTCCTCAGATTATGATAATCTGCTATATTATATGTATGTAGGTACAAACACTACCTCTTTATAACATTAATATAGATTAGAGTCCATTGTTTGAAATATACATTTTAGACAAGAGCATTTTCACGATCCATTCTCTCTTTTTTTCTTATATTCTATAAACACAAAAAACTACAGTTTTAACTTTTCAGTAATTTTAACATGAATAAATTAGGCATGGCAATCGTTAACAAACGTTACTCTGAAAGCATAAATAATTATACTAACAAATGATTGAATAATTGATAAGGCTGTCATGTGACTGCGGGACCTGTGTATAATCTTTACTAAGTAAGTAAATATAGAACCAATATCGTTACATTGACTTGCATGAAGTGAACGTGTGGACTGTGGACTATGAATATACTTTAGTTTTTTTTATTTACTATTCATGTCTGCGTCTTGGCAAACGTAATGTAGGACGCACATGGGCTAGATAGAGAAGAACGGTATCCTGTAAATACCGAACTGCCTTAGTAGAAACCTAATTTTTACCCAGGAAAAATACCTTACGCATTGTTACGGCGTCAGGGGAGTATGTAGGACTCCCCAGACGAAGATAGGTGCGGCAGGACTCGTTAAAAACCTGGGTATGTTCCTGTGGAGAACCATGATGCCGGGTCTGCGGGCATGATGAACTCATTCGCGGCACCAACGACACTTGGTCCTCAATAACGGGAGGGCCCTCTGCATTGGGGCTCTTAGTAGAGGCTTATTTTAAGCAGTGGTTGTAAATAAATTAATGACGATACTAGAAGAAGGTTTGGATTTGTCTTTGACCATGGTGTAGCGTAGCCTATGTATATTATGAAGTCAATTTCCGTAGATACATAAGGCTACACATAAATGATGGATATAGAAGGGTCTCTTTCTGAATATTGAATATAATTTTGAAACTCGTCCCTATAACACCCTATATCAAGGGCCGAAATATCATTTACTTATAATCATTAGTAGGTATACATACATACATACTTATAATAAACTAGCTGTGCCCAGCGGCTTTACCCCGCTGTCCTATAGCTTATGTGTTATTCCAGAGTCTAAGCTATCTCTATACCAAATTTTAGGTCAATTGGTCCACCCGTTTAGGCGTGAAAGAGTAACAAACACACGTCCAGACATCCTGACATCCAGACATCCATTCTTACAAACTTTCACGTTTATAATATTAGTAAGATTATACTGTTTGTCTTCTCATATAAATTAACGGACCATTTTTTGTAATAGATAGATAGATAGATAACTCTTTATTGGAACACAGAAAATATACAGAAATAAACTTAAAAATAAAACACAATATCATAATCTATGATAACAAAATAAAAACCAATATATCAATATTATAATACGTAGTAAGTAATACCTAATGTCGAGCGAGGCAGCTGGACGTCAATGTCAAGAGGCGATCTTCAAAATATCTGATAACACGCGACATAATCCCACTTCTCCTCAACCTTCACATGTCGCGTACCGTTACTCCGCACTTTATAGAATAATAATATACGTAATTCTATTATTATACCTCTGTCTATAGTTTTTGTGTCTACTTAGCACATAATAATATGAAAAATATCCCAGAGGAGTGATTGTCGATTAAAGTCATGTGAATTCACCTTCGCGATTTTGTGTCGCTCGTTGTGAATTTTGACAAAAACGACAGCAACATTAAGATTCTGAATAAAGAATCCTCATTCTGTATATTTTTCCTAATGCGATGCCATTTCTGAGGCCGCATTGGCCATTGGCTAATTATGGGGTCAATAATGATCACTAATTACGTTAGCCAGTACGGTCTCTGGATGAGTGACCATGGACTAAGTGTTCGTAGCCGCTAGACTCTAGAAGGTGTACAATATAGCGTTTTCCTGTTTACGTTCACAATAAAAAAAATAGGAAAACAAAGCTTCCTGATCATAAAAGGCTCGATTGCCGTTCTAAAGATCCGAAAGGATTCAAAAATGTCCACAGCAATAGTGTCACAGAATACATGATAGTAGGCTGTGGTATACGTAGGCCTACTTGAGGTTATTCTGTGGTGGCGTGCAAAGTGCAACAAAGCATCGCGTGACGTCACACACGCATACTTCAAGCCGGAGAGGGGAGGCGTCATATCGACGCGTGCGCTGATTCACCGCACTCAATGAACGGGAACCCCTGCCTCCCCGCGGAGTCACATGACTGCACCGCGTCCCTCCTCAGGCCTCGGCTCACAAACCGGCTAACTTTCTACACTGCATATTGCAGCGGGCCCATCCGTCTCCTACCAATACGCGCAGTGCGTCGCACGCGCCTCGCGTACCACCACAGAATACTGCATAGTTGGTCAAAGGTTGTATTGCTCCGGCGCACTAGCAAGTCACGTGAAAAACCACTGCATCGAAGGGTTCGTTTACCCTGCGCCTGCACAAATCCAGATTTCGCATAAACCCGCCCTGTTCGCTCACTACTCACTGCACAAAACGGAAAGTTGTGTATCGAAAAGGTACTTAATACTTCAGGAAAGGTAAGAGCTCGTGAAACTGTCGTTAGTGGGACCGAGGACCTACAAGATAAATTTAAATTTTAAAATCACTTACGAAAAAATGCTGTCAATTTGTATGATAAACTGGCAATATATTGATTGTGCAAATTATATACATATAGCTAAGGGCTGATTGACCTAGGGTCATATTATGTACTTACCCTATGTACCTTATAAGGTATTTAAATTACACTCTTTACATAATGGATTTCAACGCACTTTATTTGACCCATAGCTAACCCATGTGCCCTATACCGGTGCTCTCTACAAAGATGTGTGAGTACAGATACACAGTGAAATGTCACCGCATGCCCACATTTCGGATGTTAAATGGAGCAGCAGGGGCGAGTATCGATCGGCCGGGAGTAGGGAACGGCAAGCCAACAGGTGGCCAACCTTGTGCTGAGCTTGATCTTGACTTTGAAATGCCGCATCACGACGCGGTCTTGTCTACGTAAAGTTGCTCGTTCTGTGCACGACTTCATAATATGTAAGAGATAAATGACGGAACTATATAAAACAAAGCAGATTTTAGACATAGGCTTGTTTAGTAATCTGTTTCAGTATTACAAATGTTGGGTTGGTTCTCCTTTTGCGATAGGACTTTTATGTTACGTCGAAATTTATTTGCTTAAAATTTTTGGAAAAGTGAATTTAAAAGTAAAAAGTTCGCTATGAATAAATGAGTGCGAGAGGTTTATTTTCATGAGTTGAAAACCGCTTGACAGGTTCAATAAAATAGAGTACTGGAAAACAAACACCTCATCAAGAATTTCCCAAATCGGTTCAGGCGTCTTCGAGCAATTGGTGATCACACTAAAATTGATTGACAAAAAGAAAGGTATCGATGATTTGTGAACCTTTCTTCATTGTACAATTTCATACCAACACTAGATTTATTTATTTATTTATTTATAAGATGAGCAGAAAGCTTACAGAAAAATCCAAAACGCTTTCTACCTTAACTAAAGAAAAAGAAAAAGATAGAGAAGTTAGATAAAGTCGTCTATCCAGGTTTTCAGAAATAGGTCAGTGGGAAGCGACGCTATCAACATAATAATAAGTATTATGTACAACACACTACACGCAATCTAGTAAGTGAATTTTACATAAGTGGAAAAAATGAAATCTGTTTGTTACAAGCTGAGATGTTGACAAAGTTAATAAACTTAAAATTTGGTTAGTCACTCAGTTATATAATAAAAATAATTATAAATGCGCATTTGGGCACTACGCCACTCCATCCAGTGCAAAATTTTCGAAGAAAACCCATCATCATAAATTTTACAAATATAAAAATATGCGTAATAACTTATATGACACCTATTTGTAACATTTTTTTGTAATCATCCCTTTTGCTAAAACTAGGTTTTTTTAAGGAATATTATACTGTGATTGTTTACAGCAACATATGACGTATATCATAGAATTCTGATTATATCGGATTGGGAAAACCCGTTCTTCTGGCATTGTATATTTATAAACAGATTGATCGAAGAGTAGCAGTGAATGTTACACATATACCAGTTTAATCCGTATTTGTGGTCACGTATATAATATGTTTATAAATTATACTATTATAGTGTGGTTGCGTGACGTATATAGACGGAAATAATAAAAATATTCCGCGACATCGTCACGCCACAAGTGACTGTGTCGGGACTGCCCGCCGTCCGCTCGCTTACCACCTACCACCTACCACTCAACACTTACAGCTGACCACTCAATACTGACACTGATTGCACGTATTTTCCGTCATTTGGTCAAATAATTAGAACATAGTTGTGGTTAATGCTTTTATTAAAAAGAAATAAAATAAAAAATTCAACAGATAGCTTACTAAAATTAGGTTTGTCAATTTTTTTATATGCATTATAGGTTAGCTTTGACTACCATCTCGCGTGGTTAACCGATGATACGCCCTAGATGGTAGCAGATTAAACGTAGAAGGCGGGATAAATCTCTCCCTGACGTCACTGAATATCATGCCGAAACACGGCGTCACGGTTTTATCCAGTGGGTATAGCCACTATATAACCACAAGTAAAACATTCATCATTCAACATAGGATTTTCATATATATTAAAACCGGCATTACCAGTTAAGACGAGCGGTCGCTCTAAAAGCTGAGCTAAGATCTGCGCTAACAAAGTGTGAGCGTTTTGATTAACGCCTTTGAAAGCTTTTCATGGGTGTTTTTATTTATTCCGTGACTCAATACTGAGTGACCACACAATGCTTATAAGTACATAAAGTTGAGTGATACAATGATTACACGTATTTTCCACAACTTCAAACTTCTTACAAACAGTAGATACATTTTTATTGTTGTTTTTTATCAGTACCTAAGTACTTATTAAATACGTGAGTATGCCCACACCTGATCTATTCTAAATACAGATATCGAAATACGTACTACTATACTATGCTACATCATTTTATACTACACTAGCTTACGCTCGTGGCTTTGCCCGCGTGGTAAAATCCTTTCTTAGCGGAGGTCTACATCATAAAACCTGTCTGTGTTCCAAATTTCAACCCAATCCGTCCGGTGGTTTAGGCTGTGCGTTGATAGATCAGTCAGTCACTCTTTCCTTTTATATATTTAGACAAAGACAATAAAAATCATAAAAATCTGTCAAGCTGATTCGGAGAAGTTTGATAAATAACTAATACGAAATAAAATACTACTGGTAATTTTACGAGCATACAATTAGTATGGGTATCGTTTCCCTATAGCGGCTATGATGACGATGCGACCCTCAATGCAACCCTATGCCCTATATATGGCTCTATCGATTTATCTCCCTGCTGACGACGCGCATTCTCTTCGCTGCAAGAGCGCAGAGGTCATGTTTTTATGCAAATGTAGGTGGATGTGCTAACGTAGTGTATTTGGAAATATACCTTACGAGAACTTCTCAGAATTTAACAACTTTTAAAGTTTGCAACTCTCCGTTTATTTCGAGCGGAAAATAGCACATATTTATTAACATTTTCGGTTTATTACGAGTCAATCAGAAATTCCAAAACATTGAAAGTTTTATCAGTCAGCTTTCGGTTAATCAGTCAGTAGTCAGTCAGCGAAATGATTTGGAAGGTCGTGCGTACAAAAGAATTCAACGCGCGCGTGCGCACCATACGATGCACTTTCGATCCCATGTCTAACTTCGGAGGTTTTAGTAAATATAGGTATAATTGTAATTTGTAACAACTGTAAAAATCCTAGTAATGTCACAAATCAGAAAGTATAAATGTATGTTTACTTCTTTAAGCCTACACCATCAAGTACGGGCTCAACCGATTGAGCTGAAATTTGCTTATACCCTGAAATAACACATAGGTTACTTTTCAGCGGGTAATACTGAAAACTACTGGGCGCGACTGGTTATAAATAAGGCACAAGTAAATTATATTTGGATGATTGTGGTTCTCAAAATCGTAAGAGAGTAAAATTGCGTTATTAAGAATCTATCGCTACATGCACATACATCTTAATACAGTCTTAATGTAGCTTAGCATATACAACTTTAAGAATTAGTTAAGTGAGTAAAATCAAGCTACTTTCCTCGTCTGACCGCGAACGGCTCGAGTCACTACATTATTCAAAGTTGCTTTTCCCTGTCGAGTGAATTTCCTTTACACTAAGTAGGTACTGAGATACTATCTCCTAACTCATACTGCGTGCTGCGTGATAGGTGTGGCCACTCTTACATGCTGTGACGTCAGCGACTCAATTACATTTATATTATGGCAGTCTCATAAAACGCGTTACAGAAAGCTGTAGTCATGTTTTGAGGACATATCTCACCGATATATTGACTTTTGATGAAGCAAAGATATTATGAACATTGAGAAGGAACGACTTTTCATAGTACAAACATTACTGTGCTCCGGTAGGAGGGCACTGTAGCTAGTGAAATTACTGGGCTAAAGAGTCTTAACATCTCAGGACTCTTGAGTAAGAAGCGTTGGTGCAGTGCTCCTAGAATTTCACATAATTGTGAAATCCTAGGTAACACTGTACTGATTATGGGCAGCCGTTATCTCTTAACATCAGGAGAGCGTCTTGCTCGTCTTCTACTTCATCACATAAAAAAAAAAAAAAAAAAAGATAGATAACACTCTATTGCACACAAAAAATTACAAACAATATACAGCATTAAATACATTTGAAATTGAACAGTGTTACAATTGGCGGTCTTATCGCTAATAGCGATCTCTTCCAGACGACCAAGCAATCAGTTTTATACATTTTCCCAAGTATACGAGTATAGCTTCATTTTTATTATCTTGGTATTAAAGGTAAGGTAAGGTTGTCTGGAAGAGATCGCTATTAGCGATAAGACCGCCAATTGTTACACTGTTTACATTACATATTGTATTTAGTTCTAAGTTCTTTTATGTTGTATCAATAAAGCGTTATCTATCTATCTATCTATATTATACTATACGTTCAATTCTACAATAGTCGTGCATTATTAAACAAAGTATCACTTTACCTGTATTAAGCACGTGGTATTAAAATTTACGTATCTGCCTCTAATATTCTAAGTACCTATCTATGGAGTGGTATTTTTTACTGAGAGATCTGTGACCGCTTGATAGACAGCCAGTAATACGAGTAACTACATAATAAATATCATTAAACTTGCACACATATGCCATGATTCTTAAGTTCAGGTTCTTTTTTATGTTTCACATCGTATAGCGAAGTGTGGCTATGTATATGTAATGTAAATAAATTATAGAGGTTTTATTGTAGGCTACGACTTGATACTCGTTTATTATGTAGTCGCTACTGAAATCTCACAACATCACCGATTTATCTTAGATACATGCAAATTATAAAAGAAAACATACAATGTTTTGTTTCCAAAGTCCAAATATCGATTAGTAAATTCGCTAACGATTATCTCACACTTACATGAAATCACGTCGGCGCATACCCGTAATATTATGATGTACGCATTCCGAACGGTGATTTTACGTCAGGAGTCAGGAGGCAGGTGGGCACTACCCACAGCCCACAGGTAGATGTGGCTTGGGTCACCCCCGGGCGGGTGGCGGCGAGGCGGGGCCGGCAGCCTCCGCGCAGCTCATCTCGCAGCCCTCGCCGGGGAGCGCCGAGGGCGAGCTCTCAGTCAGTCGCGCCAGCACCGCGCCACCGAGCGCACGTGTCACGCCACATCCATCCTCCGCCGCCACCACGTCCGCTCCACACCGCCAACAGAACGCGCCGCGCCTCATGAACACCTGACACCGGCGTCTCCACACTGACCTGCACTTCCACTCTACGCCACACACGTGAGTGGTGTTACTGGTTCCTTACCTTTAAGGTGCACAGCGCCGCACTGTCTGCGATACCCTCCGCTGCAAGTGATGTCTCGTGTCCGCAACCGGTGTTCGTGCTTGTTCTTTGTGTGTTAAAAAATAGGGGTCCGAACTGCCCGCATCGTGAATACCTGGTGCCCGAAACAATGATTATATAATACTTTATGTGTCTACAAAGGTCTTATTTAAGTCCCTTGATGTTATAATAAGTTCACGTTCGTAATATTATCGCGTAATATTATATTTCCGTTAATGTAATAGAGAAAGATGCGCGCGATCAAAAGATACTAGCAGATACAGATGTAAAATGTGACATTCTAAAAATCAATCAAAGCTCTGTGATTGTGTGTGTGATCAAAGATACGCAATTTAATACTACATACATAGGTAATATATTTTATTTTATTACATGGCATGGTACTTAATAAATATGTGGGTTACAAAGTTGCAATGGTGCATAATGCATAATATTAAGAATTAAGAGTGAGCGGCTCTTGTCACCCCTGTAGTATTCGCACTTTTTATTGCATTCCCCTATTATATATTATTATTACATATTCAAGGGACCCTATTCATGTTATAGGAAGCTAGTTCTATTCCCAGAAGATATTTGAGTGTGACAATGCAAGGGTGATGATTGTTCATATTTCCAGGTAGATTTATAAACAAAGGCAGTACCCACTTTTTCTTTTTTTAATTCCATGAAATGTTTTATGAGTTTATCCTTGTTCCAATAGAAAGTAATTTCCTATAAATATTAAGTATGCTCAAGAGACTATTACGAATAGAGAAAGTGCTAAATCCGTCAGGTTTTCAAGCAGGAAAATGTCAGTTACATGAATATTAAAATTAATCCATAATTATGTCACGCCAAGGCAAGGGCGTCCTGTTTAGATGTTAATATGATTCTGCTTATATTAACACTACCTGAGGTGCGCTAATGACCAATTATGGTCATAATTATTAGTTACAAGATTGATCTGCGGAGTACCTCATCATCTTCCTGCCCTTATCCCACATTAGGTAGGGTCGGCACAACACGTTTTTCTCCTCCATTTTACTCTATCATCTGTCATATCTTGCACGCATATCCTCTTTCACACAGTTCATCCAAACTTTTTTCGGGCGCCCCTTTCCCGGATTGCCACTTATCACCATAATATGGTGATAACTCATATTATGAGTACCTCAATGTAAGTAAATAATTCTATTGGATATCCGTAGCGCATCCAAGATCGTTGTTTATCGTTTGCGCAGTATTTACCTCGCTAAAAGGTTAGGTTTACAAAGTAAAAATTAAGAAGACACATGTGGATCTGTACCTAAATTGTTTTGGCGTAGCAGTTAGTTGGTATAGTCTTTAAAAAATCTATACAACTGATAGTCAGTGACTCGAAGGCAACAAGTCGCTACGACATGAATTCATAAGTTGTAACCCCTTAGGTGCTGTAACCATAAATACTTGTTTGTAGTCCCTGGGAGCTTTATTAGCTAACTTAGTGATGTCTATTTTATGAAAAGTATTTTTTTCTCAAACTAAGATACAACTTTTTGGTGTTGTTTATTGCTACTTAGATATTTAATAATCTCAGTCTTAATACATACGAGTAAAAGGAAAACGTAACTAATTGGCTGTGATTCTTTGATCTATCCACGCACAGCTTACCTACTGCTGAAAGGTTTGCGCTGAAATTTGAAACAGCGATAACTCCTACATTTGAAAAAGAACAAGGTATTACTTAGAAAAGATTAGTATACAGAGACTAAGTAATTTAATATCATAATTACTAGAAAGAATCATTGAATAACTGTAAGTTTTAAAAGTTTGTAGCTAATATTCATTTGCTAGTCGTAAAGGTCCACAAAATTGTATTTGTTTAAAGCATATTCAACGTCCATAGATTAATTATTATTATTTTTCACTTAAACATTTTGGCCCAATTAAAATAATTATACCTATATATCACATACACACGTACATAGCCCAGCAAAAACAGCTTGTATGTGCCACACAGCCTTTTATTATGTATTCATGTATGTATAATTCGATTTGATCCGCTCTATTTTAATATTGTATTTGTATGACATTGTTTCGGAATGGCAAGAATTACTTTTTTTTTGTGTTTTTTATATCTTGAATCTTGTTATCATTAATCATCGTTATGTTATATAGCTTATTGTTGACTTTTATGGCCAATGTCCTCCTCAGAAAAGTGGAAATTGCTCACTTATGGACTTCCCTTTCTTTATTTGATATTATCCCTTATGTTTGTCTAAGGGCCTGTTCCAAACGGGGCGATATTCGCAACCGCGATAGTTCGGATGGGTGTCACTCAGATATGAACAGGCCTTAATGTTGTTCTTATCGGTTTTGCGTCAAAATTCAAATGTGACGATCCCCGAGCCACTTAAGATTGCTAATCCCATCTTTTTATCGACAACTTTATCTCCATTGGATATCGTAACTTCATTTCTGATGCGATTCTTTAGACACGTTGTTGATGTTAAACATTCCACATTCCTCAGCTTACTGAAAACTTATGCATAAGTCCTTTTGTTTTTGATTATGTGGACTAGTCTTATCCTAGCTTCGTGCGTCGACTTCGTAGGTCAAGGCATTAGTTGGTTTCCAAACATACACTGTATACAATATACTTAGGAACGATAAAAAAACACGGCGGGATTTCCCAAAAGCTATCCATACGGCTATGTCAAAACTGCACTTGTCAAACCTCATTAAGAAATACCTTTCTATAAGCTAATGATGTAAATTATATATTCAGACTAACAGGTCCATGTGTAGACTTAATTAAAAGTGCAAAATAACTCGACAGTGCACTTCACGTGAATTTATTACTTATACGTAGAGTGCTTGAAGGAGTCCTTTTTGCGGGGCGCCATTTTAAAAGTTAAAATATCTATTACATTTTAACTCCTCATAATTTCTCAAATTAAATTTCTGAATTAAATAGGTAATTATTTTATCTAACAAATAATTTACAGTTTTATTTCAAAATAACTTTGCAGCGGGTAACACCGCTGGGCGTAGCTAGTAATCGATAAAATTAAATTAAGTTCCGCTAAATTCCGCGGGACCTCCGAAAAAAGGACTCTATTCTCTATATATGTTTGTCAGATGGTAACTTAAGATTCGTTCATGCGATCTTAATGAACTAACCTTCCGGCTCTAAAAGAAGACGTGGTTATATTTGTAAACAATAAATGTATAAATTATCATATTAATCAGAATAAAGTAGTACCAAGAGACGAATTGGCACGACTATCGGGGTCACCAGTCGGCAGCAATGGGCTCTGACGACACACAAAACCGTTAATCTCATCTTTAAGACATATGTATGTAGGTACGTGGGTCAGCTCCAGATCTCAATGATTAGCAGCTTTTTGTAAGTAAATATCACTTACTTATAATTTGTATGTCATGATCGTCCGTAGTTGTAATCTGGCGGGAAGTGGCACAGGACAGACGAGTTAGAGGCTCTTATTGTCGGAGGCCAAAACTCACTTTGGGTTCTCGAGCCAACGTAGTAAGTAAGTATGATCGTCCGACGATGTTAGAGAGCCGTTCACCCGATTTACTATTAATTTTATTAGTTTGGGTTCAAGTAATATCTTAATGTATTAAATGAGTGTATTGAAGTAATCAAACATGAGTGCATTTGATCGATGGATATTTATAGCCATATACCATACTAAAACTATAGATATAGCTTAGGTTTTTTTTTATTCACTGCTCGCTGCACTCAGTGGTTTTACTCACTAAAACCTGTGTGTTATTCCATGGTCTAAGCCTACCTATATACCAAGTATAAGATTAATCGGTCGGTTTGAAAGAGTTATCACATAAATATCCATACAAACTTTTCCTTTTATTTATATCAGAAGGATCGGATAACCCATGACCACAATCACGCCGGATCTTAAACGGCGATGTGGCCAAAGATGGTAGTAGAATAAACCTAGAAGGTGGGATAAATCCCTCCCTTTACTGAGCATCGCTGTCGGATCATAATTCAATTCTGCGAACTACTGATCTGTTCACTGTATTCAAAATGCGAAGTCCTAATAGGTCCGAGTATAAATAGTGAGTGAAAGTCATATAATGTACCTGTATCTAGGATTCCGGTTTGGTGTCCGGTCTGCGCAATCCTTTCGACCGCCTTGCCACCGGAGTCTCCTGTGTTAGTCGATGTGGTGCTAATTTTTTCCCTTATAATGTCACATTCACTTCACTCACACAATCACTTCATTGTCACTTCTGGGCAAACGGTGCTGCGCCATCAATATCTGGTGAGTATACCAGCAGCTCGGACTAAGCGATTCGCTTCGTCTTTCGTTATGAGAACGGCGAAGTTATGGAACTCGCTACCACTCTCAGTGTTTCCCGAAGGCTATAACGTGGGTTTGTTCAAATCGAGAGTGAATAGGTTCTTACTGAACAAGCATGCTACTTCAACTGCATCGTCACTTACCAACAGGTGAGATTGTGGTCAAACGCTTGTTTAGTCTGCTATAAAAAAAAATTACATTGGAAAAGTACTGTGCTCCAGTACTTTTCCAATGTAAATAAAATTTATTCTAAAATGCAGAGGAGAGAGAATCTTGCTCGTCTTCTACTTCATAACATAAAAAAAAAATATATATATATTATAGGATTTTGAAAATACTCTGGAAGCCTCTAAGGATACAATGATTCTACCACAAGCGGCTCAAATATTGGGTTCGGGTTGCATAATAATGTGAATCCAAATGTGTTGTATATTTATTATGCTTGGCCTTTGACCCGGCACGTGTCACTCGGTGTCACGGCATTAGAAATTTCCTGGGAGCCTCGGATTACTTCAGAAGACCGAACCAAAGTTTCATCACAATATGATAGATAGATAGATAACTCTGTATTGCACACAAAAATTACAAATAAAATAATTTACATTTAATAAATTTGATTTAAAAAGTATTACAATTGGCGATCTTATCACTAATAGCGATCTTCCAAACAACCAAGAAGGAGGATCAAGGTTAGCCCGGCAACAATGACGCCTGATCTTAAACGGGATGGGTGATTTAACAGTGGCCCGCCTTCTAGGTTTAGACTACTACCATCTATCGTCGCTAAACATCTCGCGATATCGTGGTGAAAGGGTAAACTATAATCTAAATATATTAAAGGGAAGAGTGACTGACTGACAGATCTATCAACGCACAGCCTAAACCGCTGACCCGATTGGGTTGAAATTTGGATTACAGATAGGTTTTATGACGTATACCTCCACTAAGAAAGGATTTGGCCACGCGGGCAAAGCCGCGAGTATAAGCTAGTGAAAAATAAAGGGTCTATTGGGTAGTTGACAAACATTTTCATCTATCTATACATAGTAGATACATGTGTATACGGACATCATTTGTTATCGCTTGAAATATCTCAGTAGGTATCGGAGGCAATGATAAATCTTTCATGCGATATTGATATTTATTGATGTGAATAGTCCATTGATCACAGAATGACAAGAATTGACCTCGAATTACAAGACAAGTGGAGTCTATCAACTGAATCTTAGTTACGTTATGTAAATAGTTCAGGAATATTTGCTTTTGCTTCCTAAGTTTTTAATATACAGTTATTTTTAGAAGCTAATTTTATTAGATGTTAACAATATGATAAACAATTAATGATTAAAAAATGTTGCCAAAATTTATGTAAATATATTAATTTTCAATAAGCGAGGGCGAAATACACGTTTTAATTCATAACTTAAAAACTCTAGACAAATGTTGATAAAATTTAAATCGCCGCGCCTACAGGAAGCCATATAAAAAAAGATTTATCCAAATCGGTTCAGACATTTTTGGGTTAACATCTGAACAAATATCAAAAAATATTCCGACGAAAAATCTTCTCGTCTATTACGAAGTTTTGTCACTACATAGTATAAAATAAAGTTGCATCTCGCGTCTGTCTGTCTCTATGTATGCTTATATCTTTAAAAGCATGCAACGGATTTTAATAATAATAATAAATATTTCAGGACATTTCACACAGCGCCACCTAACCCCAAGCTAAGCAACTTAATGCTTGTGTTGTGGTTAGGATAACTAATAAATTTTAATGCGGTTTTCATTAGTTAGTGATTCAAGAGGAAAGTTTATATGTATGTTGTGTGTTGTTTCGGCAAGTTTAAGCAAGCGTTGTGTCCGATTAAGCCAAGAACATTTATCCTCATTTCTAGTTTAGTCGTTCAGCGTATTCCTATTACAGTACAGAATACAGGCATAGAATACCTAATGCCTAAAGTTAAGGTACAATCCCCGGTCAACTGGCAGCACATCGCGTGACGATCCTTATGGTTAATTATGTTATTATTCTATACGTAATTACTTAGGACTTAGGAGTAATTAACGCTGATACTCGCCTTGTAATTGGTACTTCGCTAATGAAGGTTTTGGATTTGTTTGTTAAATGATAACAATAAACATAGAACATAGGTGAAATGAGCAATTCAAAACAATCACTGCTGTAATGGGTCAGCCTTTTCGCTCATACCAATCTGCGAGCGTCTAGCTCTTCTTAATAACATTAATAAAGTGTAATAAATATTATTTATTAACATACAAATTTGAAAATACAAGTTTGTAATTACATCATCCAGATTCTTAAACCAAGGTATAGTAGGAACACATTATAATTTTTTTTTATTAAGTCATTTATTGTAAATTTATTTTTTCTTGGTCACAATAAAGAGTTTATGTATTGTTTTGTATCATTTTAAACTCAATTGGGATAAGCTCATGTTAAAAAGTGTGTGGATAAGGGACGGCGCAGACGGCACACTTTTTGTACGATCGAGTCTGCGGCGTACAAAAAGTCTGCATGGCGCGCAAAAAGTCTGTTGCGGATTTTTCACAGACTCAACGCACACGACGCACATCTTCGATCATTCTGTCGGCAGAGCTGTAGGGACGTAGACAGGCCCGGATTTAGCCAAAATGCCGCCCTGGGCAGTGAGAAAATGCCGCCCCCCTCCGCCGAAATATTATTTATAAACGCTCATCGGCTAGACATTTTGCTAAGAAATTTGTTGTCGAGTTCTTTCATATTATACGTAATTATGAATATTTATAAAAAAAAATATACATCTAACTACGAAAGCTGTGTGTATAGCTTGCTTTGAAAAAGAGAAATTATAATTGAGAAATTTTATAATGCTAACTACAATAAGACCGCTGATTGTGAATTGTGACACATAGATTATAATATCGGGTTTTTCTGTTTAAGTTTATTTTTCAATGTTTCAATAAAGTGTTTTATCTACCTATCTATCTGTCTACGACAGGTGTGCGTAAGACTCGCTTGGAGTGGCAAGAAAATTATAATATTATGTTGACTAAAAAGACTGCGAGCAGCTTGCTGCGAGCGAGAAAATTTTGTATATTTGACTACACATCAGTGGGCGCATACTTCACCCTGAGTGCCAAAATCGCTGTGAGCACCGAGAAAATTTTGTTTTTGTGACTATATAAACAATGGATGCATAGTTTGCATTTTTTTTTCCGAGTGTTAAAATAAAAAAAAATATTATTCAAAGCGCGAGAAGTTAGCTGCGAGCACCAAGAAAATTTTGTATATCTGACTGCAAATAGTGAGTGCGTAGTTCGTTTTGAGTGCCAAAAATAAAAAAAAGAAGGCGAGCAACTAGCTGCAAGTGCCGAGAAAAGTCTTGCTACGAAAAGTGGACGGATAGTGGATAGCTCGTTTGGAGCAAAAATCTTGAGTTTGTGTGGCCAGTATTCCAGACTTCTTATTATGAGCGCAAAAAAAAATTATAATAATAACCAGCGTGATTGAGAATACAAATTTTAATTCAACATCGGATGTTTATGGATTGAATATTTTTTTCTCGTTTCGAAATTTGCCGCCCTCAGTAAATTTGCCGCCCCCTGAAAATTTGCCGCCCTGGGCACTCGGCCCCGAATGCCCCTAGTGTAAATCCAGGGCTGGACGTAGACGCTATGGAAATCGTGCAGAGATCGCGAAGTATTATTTTGTACATGAAGTACAGAAAAAGAAGAAGAAAGAAGCGTTACGTCCACCACTAGCAAATGCAGATTGCAGACTAAAATGTGTGCCGTCTGCGTTAGCGCGCGTTGAAGCAAACGTTCTATTTTTTTCACACACTTTTTGTGCGGAGCGGCGCGACGCGGCGCGATCCGGTCTGCCCGAATTACACGGATTATTTGTGTGCCGGACTTTTTGCGCGTCGTGTGCGTTACTGCATATAATTGCATAGGTTCTATTTTCACAGACTAAAAAGTGCGTCATGGATAGTCTGTCGTCTGCGCAGCCCCTAATATAGGTACAGTATCATCACTACATACTATAAAACAAGTGAATTTTTAAAAGTACTTTTTAAAAACATGCTTTTATTATTACCATCTAACACCAAAGTAATCGTCAAGACAAATCAAATGAGACCAAACTAGATAGGGTTGTGCCGATTAATTACGGAGTTCCTATGGCCACCTTCCAGCTCCATCATTAGACCAGCTCCATGTCATAATAATCTTGTATTGTTATCCGATTTATACACACATTATGCTAAATTTCAGCTAAATCGGAAACTCGGAAGTGGATCAAATAAAACTTGTAAGATTTGATTACAGACAGACAACGGACAGGTGAAAGTAAATCAAATCTTGTAAAAGTGTGTGAAAAATACAGGACTTATTATTTATTCGTAGGTTTAGGATAAAACAGCGAATACGCATCCTGTCTGTTTAAGTCACACAGTATGTAACTACAAAAGATGTAACCTTATTTATTATTGTGATGAAAAAAATTACTCTCAACTGAATTGAGTTGACCATCAGAAAAAATATGTAAGTCTGTGGTAGGTAGTCTGGCAAACAAATTAATTATTTACAAGTGTAAGTGTACTAAAGGATAACAAGTTGACATGTTATGTTATTTACTGCTAAGGTTACGGATTTCAGGGTCCATTCTGATCTTTTAAAAGGACAACGTGGAGGCAATAACTCCATGAAAAATATTATACTCGTATTCTTGTGAGTATACACACAGATATGTATTACAGCTAGTGGGATAGATGCCGTAAATGCGTCAAATTGTGTTAAAATAAACAAATATTTTTAATTGCTTTTCTCTCAATTATACTTATTGCTTTTTGACTGTTTTTTCAATTCTATTTAATAAGGTACCTACTATATTATGCAATAAAAAGAAATATTAATTTTTTGTTGGAGTATAATATTTTTGTGTATGTTTGATGTGCCGCGTCATGGCGGCTCCAGATTAGTGCCGTGAATTCACGCGTGAATTCTCGCTGTGAATTCACGGCACAAGTCGTGCCCTCCACATTCACGGGATGCTCTCAATCGTTCCTGAAACCTGCCGCGAAATGGACGTAGAAGCTGCTGCTGCAATAACTTTGTTTGCTGTGGCAATATATAACTATTTAGACGTCCAAAACAAGAAACTTACAAGAAAGCGTTGGAAAAAAAGAAGATGGTGGATGACTGAAATACATCGTAACCGATCCAGGTATGTTTGCTGGTGTACCTAGTGAATTAATGAATTTACTTAGTAGGTAAATGATTAGAACTGTCTTTATTAATTATATAAAATTCATTTCAGACTTTCTATGGAGAAGCAGTTATCAGAATTACATTCGGAACCCAGTGGCGAATTTAAGAAATTTACTCGTATGTCAACAGTGGACTTTGAATATTTGCTTCAGAAAGTTTCTCCAATTATTTCCAAAACAGATACCCATTTTAGACCGGCAATACCAGCAAGAATTCGTTTAGCCATTACACTACGGTTTCTGGCTTCAGGAGACAGCTATAAGAGCCTGCACTTCATATTTAAAGTTTCACCACAGCTTATATCAGAAACTGTACCTGAAGACGATTTCAAAAATCTGAAAAAAGAAACTGGCACGGGGCCGTGAATGTGGATGTGTACGCGTGAACGCCGCGCGAAGGGGGCGCGAACCCTTTGTTGCGGGACAAAATACCGACACTGATCGGGGAACAGGCGTGAATGCGCGTGAACCCCGCGAAAACCGTCCACATTCACGTTCACGCCTGTTCACGGGGCTTCACGCCACTAATCTGGAGCCGCCATCACGCGTCGCTTCAAAAACGATCGATATTGAAGCGCCATAAATATGGAGCATTGCTCCACTTACTTGACACACAAATTAAGAGAGCTTACGGCATCTATCCTGATACATTTTTGTGGTCATGAGTCACATTATAAAGTGGTCTAAATTACCTATAAACTACCAAAATACTCCTGACTTTGCAGTTTTGGAATACCTATCCCCTACTAGGTACCTATCATCGACAAAAAAATTCAATTAAATAACTAATTTAGTCGATTTGATTCGAGTGGTGTGAATTGCGCATTATAATAAAAACTTGTTAAGAGTTCGACCACTCTTAAATTTCACGCCGTTTCCAAGATGTCAGGAACATTTTGTTCGGCGAACAGGTGTCAATCAATACTGATTGAACTCTACGTGTGACTAGGCATGGGTTTACGCAGTTAAACATAATGCTACCAATATTAATTTTGAATAGAGCATGACTGTAACGTACATAATATTATTAAAGTATATTATACGCTGTATCACCGTCCTATGTGTTTTTATTTCAAAGTTATTTAAGGGTTATTGTACCCTAGACAGCTTCCGCTTAAATGTATCGCAATCTGGATTTCAGGGAACCAGCTACATACAACATTTTAGCCCAATCGGTTAAGTCGTACGTCAGTACTAACAAATACACATTCGCCTCTACACTTTGTACTCGTAATTATTATTTATTACTAGCTGACCCGTGCGCACATCGTTGCGCGTAACAGTCAATTAATAAAGCGAAATTTGGTGCTGCCACTAAGTCTATGATTGTATTTCCATCCCCGCGACTTTGTGAGCGTAAAAGTGGATATTTTCTCTGTGGCGTAAAATGAGTATAGGTCAGTTTAAACTATGGCTATAATATTTACTCCCGCGTAGTGAAGGCGCGGTGGGTAATAAAGAACATCGGGCTGGATATTTCTATGCGGTTGTTGATTGCCTTCACAAATTTCCACGGCACTTTTTAGGAATTAAAACTATTTGTGGTCATTTCCCGGTAACTCTTTAACTTATCTCTACTGTAATGTACCGAAGCTAAATTATTATTGATAACTAATTTCTCACACTATCCTTCCCGCGACTCAAATCAATTCCGTGGTTCCTGAATTACTATTTAATCTCTGATCCTCCTTTCCCCTCCTTTAATACTGAGTCTCCTTAAAGTTAATTTCTGACATAAAAAAACTATTCATTAACAGAACTTAACAAAACATCAGCTCATTTTCGGTTCAGCGGTTACTGATTTCCATGCAAACGTTTTTCTGAAATAATTTCCGATCTGGTGAGAATTTCACAAAATCCCTTCTAATCGGTCGCCTACGTTACATAAAGAATACATTGTTTTAGCTAAAACGAAGAAGCGGTTATCTTTCCTACACAAACTGAACCCCTCTTTCCTCCCCTCAAAGGTTGATTTCTGGGATAAAAAGTATCCCATATCTTTTTTTAAGACAATCTACCTTTGTATCAAATTTTAGCTCAATAGGGTCAGCGGTTCTAAATTTCCCATTAATTTCTGTCTAAATAAATATTTAATGTTTCTAAACACAGCTCAAACCATGATTTTACAAAATTTGAACTCAATCGGTTTAGTTGATACGGATTTGCATACAAAGGTTTTTCGGGAATAATTCCCGTTCCCGGAGGAATTTTGTAAAAATCCCTTTTTATAGGTCGCCTTCGTTACCTAAAGAACACGCTGGTTTAAATTTCAGGTTAAACAAAGAAGCGGTAACCGATTTCCCATTCAAACTTTGACCTCCTTAATCCCGCCTTAGAGGTTGATTTTTGGGATAAAAAGTATACCATACAATTTTTTAGGACTCAATCTACCGGTGTACCAAATTTCAGCTCAATAGAGTCAGCGGTTCTAAATTTTCCATATAAACTTCGACCCCCCTTTACCCCCCTTAAAAGTAAATATCTGACATAAAAACTATTCAATGTTCCTCAACACAATTCCAACAATCGTTTTACAAAATTTCAGCTTAATCGGTTCAGCGGTTACGGATTTGCATACAAACGTTTTTCGGGAATAATTCCTGTTCCCGGGGGAATTTTGCAAAAATCCCTTTTTACAGGTCGCCTACGTTACCTAAAAAACACGTTGTCTAAATTTCAGCTAAAACAATGAAGCGGTTACCGATTTCCCATTTAAACTTTGACCTCCTTTATCCCGCCTTAGAGGTTGATTTTTGGGATAAAAAGTATACCGTACAATTTTTTAGAACTCAATCTACCTCTGTATCAAATTTCAGCTCAATAAGGTCAACGGTTCTAAATTTCCCATACAAACTTCGACCCCCCTTTACCCCCCCTTAAAAGTAAATTTCTGACATAAAAATTATTCAATGTTCCTCAACACAATCCCAACAATCGTTTTACAAAATTTCAGCTCAATCGGTTCAGCGGTTACGGATTTGCATACAAAGGTTTTTCGGGAATAATTCCTGTTCCCGGGGGAATTTTGAAAAATCGCTTCTTATTGCACGATGAAATCTTCTAAGGAATACGCTGTCCAAATTTCAGCTTGATCCGTCCAGCCGTTTGGGCTGTGCGTTGATAGCACGAAAGTGTACGAACGATTTTATATAATAAGATAAGTAAATCTTTAGATAGATATAACTCTTTTATTTAAAAACCGATTTAAATAAAACCAATACTATTTACAAATTAGAGAAATTTGCAACGTTTTAGCGAAAACTGCATACAATTCGGTTGTGCCGTTTTATCACACATAAGTAATAACCTTTTTACAAATTAAGCCTAATAAAACTACTCTGGTAAATTTTCGTTTATGGCCACATCGATAGATGGCGTATTTTTAGTTTGTCGCACTTTTTGCTTTTTGATTTTTTTGAATTGAATTTACTTTATATTCTATTACTTTTACTTCGAAATTTTGATGTAAATTAGGGGCGATGTGTCCGATATAAATGATTATTATTTATTTTATTATTTTATTTTACGTTTCCCTTGGAAAAATTGACAAAATGTTTTACGATCTAGATCGCGCAAGCGACTTTTTCGCGTCGTTTTGTTCATATGCGTATTTTCACAGTTCACCTTAGTAAAGGATCACAATGAATGGGGAGAAATTTCCATTCTTATTATATGTATGGATATGGATTATTATTGTACTCGTAATACTCGTATTATAATAATATGTAGAATGGTAATAGGATGCGTAAATATATTGTAAGAATTTATGAAAACGATCCCTAGGTCCATTTGAGACCATAAGTTTCGCATGATGATAAATGGACTAAGCTTAAGTTACTTTGCGGAAATCTATCATTTCTCATGATAACAATGGGGTATTTTGTCAACAGGATGATACCCCGGAGAAAGCACAACGCGTCCGCCGGCTCTCTACCGCCGCCAGACGACAAGCACGCCAGCAACGATTACATCCGTGAGTACACTCCTCACTCCTCTAACAACCACCACTAAGAATAGAATTATAGAATAATACTTTATTGCACACCAAAAATATACAATAGAACTCATTACTATATGTTATAAGTAGGTTAACAATCGGCGGTATCGGTTAGTGCGATAAGAATCGCACTAGGCAATTTCTTACAGACAACCTGGGAATGGAAAAGGACGAAATATACTACACACACTAGCACTTAGGTACATATTTACTTACTGAGCAGGCGTCTGATACAAGAACACGGCACTCTTCCCGATTCTAGGCAGCTTCGTCAGCTACCGTCTACGGTCGCATCGTTGCTTAACATCACGCAAGATCGTGGTCAAAGGTTAAGCTATAATAAATAACAAAAATACTTCTTGCCACGACTGAGCTTGGAGCACTTCCAGATTCCTCTCCACCTTATTCTTTCAGCGATACCTAGGATGTCTAACTCATTGAATCATGGTCTTATAAATCCGTCATCATCATCGTCATCCACAGCCTTCTTTATCCCACTGCTAGGCATAGTCCTCCTTCATGTTATGCCACTTAACCCTGTCTTGTAAGAATCTCGTCCATGTGACCCGAAAAATAGATCCGTAATAACTTCTAAATTATACGAGCCTTAGCAACCAACCAACCACTAACTTATCATTACTATTCAGTTTGTTTTGAAATACCTCGCGGCATGACGTTATACGCACCGTGAACTTGACCAGCGCGTTTACAACATCAATGCGAGGACAAGCCATTGGAAACAATACGCAACCTAAACAGGAAAGAACGTCGCGATTTTTTTGATATTACCGTTCCTTTAGGAAACTTACCTATAATACGTACCTTATAGTTCTTTCAGTGACTTTCAGTGATGGATGTGTCACTCTCAACGTTATTAAAATTCAGTTTCAGACTGGAAGTCGCGAGATGGATGGCGCGCGGCGCTGAAACGACGCTTCAATCGCAAGACGCTACACAAACGGCTACCGATCACCTCCTGGCTGCCACAGTAAGTGCACATTAGATTGCAATTATACCTACGTGATAGTGCCGCACCGTGCAAGTCTTAAACGAATTTCATTCGTGCAGGTATAATGCCGAGAAGGCGGTGGGCGACCTGATCGCCGGTATAACCGTCGGTCTGACAGTCATCCCACAGTCGCTCGCGTACTCCAACATCGCAGGCCTACCGCCGCAGCACGGGTTATACGGCTCGTTCCTCGGGTGCTTCGTGTACATCTTCCTGGGCGGATGCCGCGCCGTGCCCGCCGGCCCGACAGCCATCGCCTCGCTGTTAACCTGGCAGGTGGCCGGTGGCGTCATCGAAAAGGCAGTGCTACTCACGCTACTGGCTGGCCTCGTCGAGCTGATGATGGGAGTACTAGGCCTCGGCTTCCTCATCAACTTCGTGTCAGGCCCCGTGTCGTCAGGGTTCACGTCGGCTGTGGCGTTAATGATTGCCACGTCGCAAGTGAAGGACCTGTTCGCGATCTCCGTCACTGGCGAAACGTTCCTGCAGCAGTGGATCTCAATATTCCGCAACTTGCATGCCGCCTCGCTCTGGGATCCTGTACTCGGTTTCACCTGCATCGCGCTTTTGCTGATCATGAGGGTGAGTCCTTTAAGCCTACAGGCCGCTTCATCCCTCGTTTTTAAGTTTCTGTTGAATTTTTGGCGCAGCTATAAATTCTTTCATAACCTTCCTAATATATTGTTTTGTAGAAAATCGGGATGATAAAGCTAGGAGCCAATTCAGAGGAAGGTCCGAGCACGCGACAGAAGGTGATCACCAAATGCATGTGGATGCTGAGTACGTGCCGCAACGCCATCGTGGTGATAGCCACCGGTGTGCTCGGGTACTGGTTCGTGGCTGCGCATGGAGCCTCTCCCGTTCGCCTTATGGGTAAGCACCATTACTATTTACCATGTCTTCTACGTTCTTATAAATGATCAAAATAAAAATGGTGTAGAAGTTTACGATTTTATGCTACTAAATACAAAATTACTTTGGAAGATTGGCGATGACTATTTGAACTGTGTACGACCAATCCCAGTGTCTCCATGTTAGCGGGATTGATTGTTTGGTTTAATAACTAATTAAGGGTACAATATATTTTACCTTTAGGTTTAAATGGTATTATTGCAGGAAAGAAACAAAATAATTTGATAACCTAAATTAAACCAGGGTAAAATTTAATTATATTACTGAAAATTACTAATAGGTAAATAAATTCCTGTAATATATGTAATTGTTTGTTTCTGTTTGTTGCGCTCTGCAGCGGGGAACATCCGCACCGGTCAGTAGCATGATCACTGCGCATTCATCGCATAACATTTGCCGATGTAATTGCGAGACTAGCTCGCTTCATCTCACGTCTCACAATCGTATCGCAACATAATATTATACATAACAATAGCATCAGCAGACTTTAGTCTACCTATCCTTAGAGTAGTATCACTAGTTTAGGCGACAGCGAATTTTGCCAACACTGCCGTTGCCTTGGCGTTGTCGTCACGATTCTCCTACGACTTTCGTCATCCGCGCTGTCGCCCAATGTTGAACGAGCGCGAAGCCGCAAGCATAAGTTAGCTACGGACAACACACTCTCATTAGTTTCTAAAATCGTACCTAATTAAACGTATGCATTAAACATGGTATTGTGCCTCAGGTGGTATCCCGAGCGGAGTGCCGATGCCTCAGCTTCCTCCATTCAGCTACGTCCGTGCCGACAACACCACGGCTGACTTCCTGGACATGGTGTCGGAGCTCGGCTCAGGCTTGCTCGTCATCCCGCTGATCGTGCTTCTCGAGGACATCGCTATTTGCAAGGTACATATCATATTATTTTTATTCTATTCATCGATAGTTTCATATACTTAGTAAGAAGTGTAAGTGTGTAAGTGCAACACCCGCGCCCCACTTCGTGGACATGAACGCGAGGATTGTCAAATTTTTAATTTAAAATGTTTTATATTGTTTAAGAATTTGACACTGTGAGCGCACATGTGCATGATACGGAACTGGTCCCTGCTCCTTACGCGCTACGAGCAATAAGTGTAACTCGAGTTGACCGTAGTAGGTTGGCTCAGATCTTTGTTCCGGAGGTTTCGTCGTACCTAAAGTTTTTTAAATCCACGGAATAAACTTGTGCATATAATATTTTTCATCGATTCGGTTGCTGTATCGTATTTATATTTTTGTCTTTTGTTTATAGGCGTTCTCGGACGGGCGTACTATCGACGCAACGCAGGAGATGATCGCGCTGGGTGTGGCAGGTGTCGTCAACTCGTTCATGCAGGCGTACCCCGGCGGTGGGTCGCTGGCGAGATCTGTTGTCGCTAACGGCTCTGGAGTGAAGACCACGTTCAACGGGCTCTATACAGGTTAGTACCCGTCTTGTGATAAGAATCATACATTACTTTTGCGTCAATCAACATCATCATTGATTTTCTGTTTGGATGCTATCGTGATTCTGAAGTACCTCTATAACTCATCATTCTTGGTGGCCGTCTGAAGGTGAAAGTTGTTAGGCCTTGTTGGACGCTTTATCGAAATGTTGGGGATAAAAAACGCCAATATACTCAAAGGTCCCCTTTTTATAATGTTGATAAGTTGATGGGCTTATAGAATACTTAGCTGCGTAAAGACTCCATGGTGCAGCTTTGAAAGATTGCCTCCTGGGCTACCTTGGTCATCAAATTATTTATAGTTAATTGTTCTGTTGGTGTGTAGATCCCTTGCCCCTTCCCTTGCCTTTACGTTTATTACCACTAAACTCGTTATTGGCTAAGCATATTTTGTATACTCATTAACTTTGTAAGCTTTATTTAGAGCTGTTGATTTTCCAAATAAAATAAATAAATAAATTTCTTATCCTCTTGTTACAGGTGTGATGGTGATCCTGGCACTTCAGTTCTTCACGCAGTACTTCGAGTTCATCCCTAAGGCAGCGCTGGCAGCCGTCATCATCTCCGCCATCCTGTTCATGGTCGAATATAATGTCATCAAGCCGATGTGGAGAGCTAAAAGTAAGTTTTGGTAACAAAAACGATTACATTATATTTATTGCTATAACAATAATATTAAATAATAATAATATAATCCGTGATATAAATTCGTTGACCAACCGAAGCCACTCGTTATTCAGTTCAGGAAAATCATTACCTACTTGAATGTAATATGCATTATTATACGAGTAAGGTATAGTATTGTATAAGGTAGACAGATCTTTATAATAATACCTACTTATCACATGACAACTATTAGGTTCATTTGGCCTACATTACGGACACAAAGTGTGTTATTTGGACAGTTGCGCCCGATGGTTTTACCCGCTGAAAAGTAGCTCAATCAAACCAGGTGTGGAGAGGAGACAGATGTGCTCACACATTTCAATACTTTCGAATTTATAATATTAATGGCAATTTAATTAGAAGGATTTATTAGGGACTTGACGTAAGACTAAAATGATTTTTAAATCTTTCAGAGTTGGACCTGGTCCCGGGTATATGCACGTTTGTTCTCTGCCTGGTGCTGCCCATCGAGCTGGGCATCCTCATTGGAGTAATTGTCAACATTATCTTCATCTTGTACCACGCGGCCCGACCTAAGTTCTCGGTTGAGATGCTGAAGGTACGTGTGTTTTGAAAGTGGAACTTGTGTCTATTATGTCGCGTTTGGCCTGACACAAACAGCTGGCAGCATCATCAAGTGCTCCAAGCTACTTTTTGCTATTGCTCTCAAGAAATCAGGCAGTTGCTAACCATACACTGACTTCTCGAGCCATCGAAAGCATCGCCTTCTGCAGAACTTCTGCGGTAGTAATAAATGTCAGCTTCGAGCTGTTCTATGATTACCTATATTTAATAGTGTTGTGTTAATAGCTGATCAGTGTTATTGCTGATAGAACGGCATAATGTGTATATTTGAGTAACCACTACTTTACGTGTTACAGTCGGAGTCAGGCGTGGAGTACCTGATGATCACGCCGGACCGCTGCCTGATGTTCCCGTCGGTGGACTACGTGCGGCGGCTGGTGACCAAGTGCGCGGCCAGCAACTGCGTGCCCGTGGTGATCGAGTGCACGCACATCTACTCGGCGGACTACACCGCCGCCACCAGCATCGACCAGCTCACGGCCGACTTCCACGAGCGCCGCCAGCCGCTCTACTTCTACAACGTGAAGCCCTCCGTGTGCTCCATCTTCGAGGCGGTCGCCAAACCGGAGCACTTCGTCGTGTTCTACGAGGACGAGGAGCTGGACCGGCTGCTGGCGGCGGACGAGCGCCTGCGCCCCGACAAGCCGCCGCCGGAACCCATCACCGCCGCCTGAGTCGCTCCCCGCTCACCGCTGACGAATCGTGATAGTCGTAGAGATAATAAGAATGGATCTATTTATTGTTAGGCAATCGAAGTACAACGTGGTGTGACCGTGTCGTTATGATATCGTTGCGATAAACAAAGCTTTAACCGGCCTAGTAAGGCACAGCTGCACCGCTCGCCCGCGCCTCGTCTCACCCGCTTCCGACAATACGTTGCAGATTATCACGTTTCTGAAACGTCGGAACACCTGTACCTAATTATTTTTGATAAGTGTATACCTATCGTTACAGAAAGAATATTTACTATACATATAAGTCGATAAAATATAAAGTTTATATGCATGTTTCAATCGTAGTACTAAAATACAGTTGGGCACGTTTTAATGGGTAAATAAAGTACAAAACTCACTTCATCCATTTTGATAATAAAAGTGTCGATTGTAAGATGGCGTCAGACGGCATGAGATGGCGTTTGATGAGTTGTGATGGAATGAGATCACGTTAGACTGCTTGGGATGTCGGCAGTCGGCAGGTAACATGAGGCTTGTAGATGGTATATGAGATGGCTTTAGACGACGGCATGAAATGGCGTCGGACGACTTGTTTTCACGAGATCACGTTAGACGGCATGGAATGCTGTCAGATAGCACAGCGTCAGTCCGCGTGACTTGATATTAGATGGCATGAGACTGTATGAGACGGCGTTAGACGGCATGAGATGGCGTCAGACGTCAGAATAGACATGCGATGAAGTGACGGCGCGGGCGCAGACGAGTGGTGTAGAGCGCGGCACAGTCCGCATTTTGTGATCCTTAGTTACACTGTATTAAAGAATTACCTATAGATATTACTTAAATTATGTTTATAAATATAATTCTATTTTGTAAAAATTACGAACACAAAATGATATTTACAATCACAATGTTAAATATTATGTTCTCTAATTACTAATTGTAAGTAGTTACGTATAATTGTTAGGTAAAGAGTTCGTGATCTTCGTCTGTGAATAAATGAATCCGTGAGTAAGAGTAACTATGTGCCGAGAATATGTCGATGTATGTATGTGTAGATAATTACTAGTTCCAAGAACTAAAAAACTCTTTGAGAGTACAATAATATGAAACAACATGAGTTCTGTGTTTTATTTTTTACCATTGCACCAGTTTGTTGCCACACAATTGCCATATTATATTATTATGGTGAGACTCCATTAACAAATATCCCCATTATAAATTAAAATCATTAAAATATGGGTAGGTAAATACCGACACATTTATTAGTAACGCTTATAGCGGATACGACTACATAGGAGTTTATTCGTTTTTAATAGTTTACCTTGGAGGCCTTATCACAAAACCTACGTACTTTTATAATTGCTTAGCGATTATTTCACTTACTCATTAAAATAACTACCAGTCGTTACTTAGGTTGTGAAAGTGCAGGATATTTCATTCACTTTGCTTGCATCATCGGACTACCGAAGATCCGGTCATAAACACTGACTAAAATGCATAATATTTATCTACATAAAGAACTTAGGAATTTGGGCGTAGCTAGAATAATAAAGAAAAGCTAGAAAATTTAAAAACCAGTTTCCTATAATATAAGAAAAAATACTAGACAATTAGCTTTATATTTGTGGTTTGTCAATATACCGCTATAATTTAAAATGATTGAAATATAACGCTTTTTTATAAGGTTTTGAATGGTGACGCGTTGAGTCATAATTTAGTAGGAAATGTTCCGGACTACAACATAATATAAACATTAAATATGACCAATGTTATGATAAACAAAGCAATTTTAGTGCGATTTTGGAAACTACCGTAAGTGTTATCCATATTATAAATACGACACGGCTGTACTCACGTTGTCTATTTGTTGAGATACGTCTCAACCACGGTTTTGGACAATTACGATGTCCTTCATCAGGAATTTTGTATCTCAATCATTATTTGTTAAATTTTCAAAATAAAAAAAAAACATGATTTTTAAATACCTAATGTGACATAATGATGGACATAAAAATATTTGGTGAGTAGTCACCAAATATTTTTATGTCCATCACAAAAATCACATTATTTTCAAAGGGCTAGTAGTAGCCCTTTGAAAATAATGTGATTTTAATGACCTACTTGTAGGTTTGATGGCTTAATTTGAAATAATGAAGATGAGGTAAAAGTATTAGTTCAGGAGTCAGGTATGGCAGTGGATCTAGGACATAATGTAACGTGTCGTCGCGTAGTGGGTATATTCCCATTCGTCCCCCCCTCAATTGCCCCCAGGTGGCATGTGGGAATAAATTCCAAGCTTTTAAAAGGCTATAAGGGTGTTTGGCGACCTACACAATTTAAAAGTGGAAAGAATAACTTCCGAGTCGCCATTCAGGGGTAATTGCCTGGGAGCAATTGATGTGGGGACGAATGGGAATATTCCGCGTGGTAGCCCTAGTGTCGTGTATCGCTGTGCTTGGGTACTGGTTTATATTATGGTTACTACCCGGGTACACTAGTTACCTACCCTTGTACACCAGAAACCTCCCTGCGCACATTAGGGACCCGCCCGTGCAGACTAAGGAACACACGCTCTTCTGGAAAGCACCGAAACGGTAAACATTATATTTATCAATAAAGATGTTACATTAAGGTGTAGTGGGATTTAATCCCAGCTTCTAGACTTAGTATATTATTATCTTCTGCTAAGTACATTGTTGTTAACACGAGTATAAGAGAGATCGTAGTTAGAAGCTGACCTTTAGTGAAAAGAACCATACCTATTATTTATTATCCACTCCTCTATCAAACTCAATAAAAAAAGATTAAAAATATATTTATTGCCAAATGTTCAGTTTGTCGAATATAATATTATGAACCGGGTGCCGGATGTTGTTGCTGTTATTTTTTTATACTAAAAAGGCCTACGTTTGATCACATCCCTCCTCATAGAAAGTGCATTTGCGATCGACGATGAATCACGTAAGATGCTTAGCCTAGGAAGGTACCTATTCACTCGTTTCATTGTAGAGCGATCCCCGAGGGGTACTGGCGGCACCGCGCCCTCGAAGCAGCTCGCTACGAGCAGTTCACATGCAGCTCCCCGCCGCGCCCCGACCAGCTGCAGTTCGCAGCCGCCGGCTGGCAACTGCTGCCTCTCACGCCAGGCCATCTGTATTTATACGCTGCACATTGGGATGATCGCTTCCAGGTGACTGGTAAAGAAGTATTGCTAGGTAGTGCAGTTCGAATGATTATAAAACCTGATGTACAGCCGTGTCATAAGATGAAGCTATGCCCAGCGATTTCAGCCGTTAGAAAGAACCCCTTGTGTTTATATATTACCTACTGTATAAAAGTTAAATGTAACAAATTTGTTACAACAAACGAACGTCATAAACAACAGCATTTGTTGTATCTTGATAATTATCAAAATACAAGAAATGCTGTTGTTTATGACGTAGGCTGTCTGGTCCTACGAGGTTACTGGTTTTTTAAAAAATAACACTATACGTATTACGTATCTATCATTACAATAATAAAAATTCAAACCAAAAACACAGTATTTTTGGCCATTAATGTGATGTGTTGAAGGAGCCGTTGGTACGGGTGCTAGTGTACTGTGACGTGGATCCTCTGCCGGAGCTGGTCTGCCTGCTGTGGTACGAGGACGAGGGAGCCCCGGACTCGGTGACGCCACAAGTGGTTTACGGATGGAGAGTACACTGGGGAGGCCCGAGAGACGGCGTCAACGAGCCTTACATCCTGGGCTGCCCGGCGCGCCGCCATCCACCCTCGCCGCAACGATCTCCCGCCGCTGTCAGCATCGTGCTCGCCACGCATCTGTGCTCGACGCCCACCAATATACTGAATGTGCAGGTACAACATTACTCATTACGCCATAGGTGCCAACATACATGTAAAACTTTTGTTATGGATGTGACATTTACTATATCGGGCTGTTTTGTCTTATATCGTGGAGGAATCAGCCTTATCTTATAAGCTTCTGATTCGTTCTGAATTCGACTTAAGTTGAAAATGATTTCAAATAGGTGCCTAGCCTACCTCCGCTTTTTTAGTATTTCTAGTACAGATAAAAAAACCGGTTTACCTATATAATCTTGTTCTTAGGGTGTTCCAGTTAGTAACGAGGTTCCTAAACGCGAGGTGATGGAGCGCAGGGACCACACGCCGTCAGTGTGCGTGTGTCTCAAGTGGATCCAATATTCAGAGGATATATCTCCAGCGCTTATCGAGTGGATCGAGTTCCTGCGTGAGTTTGGAGCTAAGAAACTGTTCACGTTCGTAATTCACGTATGTACGAGTATGTAGTAGGACAACACACTGTAAAATATTCTAATAGGGGTTAACGTCATAAAACTTATCAGTGTTGTAAAATTCAACCCGATCCGTTCACCGTTTTAGGCTGTGCGTTTAATTTATTTAGTAGATCTACTTGAAGACGCAGTGCCGTTCTGGGGAGTAAATTAGGAACAGACACGGCCATGATAATTTTCAATGCCGCTCTCTGATTTGGACACGACAGTCCGATACAAAGATACGTAACCATTACTAGTAAACTAATATAAATAAAATACGACGTGTGGGCAGGCCGAACCAAACACACGGCGTGTGCTGTCCCACTACGAGGCATCTGGGTTCGTGGACATCACGGAGTTCAGTCACTCCCCGCAGCTGGGCGGCTCGTTCGAGGCGAGCAATCAAGACTTCCTTGACTTCCGACGCGAGCTGCTGCCTCTCAATGACTGCCTCTATCGAGCTCGAGCCTCGGCTTGCGACTGGATCACTCCTCTAGATACTGACGAGATCATCGCCCCGCATGCTGGGTACTAACATTATTCATTCATTTACATATTATGTTCGGTACTCTAATTGTATTGGTTACCTACTCCAGATATTTATTGTCATGATGAGTCGGGGAAGGAATGGCTGAAACAAGCGGTATTGAATTTTTTCAAGGTACTTGTAATTTTTTTGTTTTAATTCCTCAGCTACCATACGTGGCAACAGGTGATCAACACAACCCTTCGTGAGCACGAAAACACGGACGGGCTTGTGGCTCGTCACTACTACTTCCTGGACAGCGAGCAGCAGAACCTCACATCGACTCTGCCCCACATGAGGATGATGTCTCACATATGGCGCGCCAGGCTGCCGAGCTCACCAGGTGAACACCACCCATCTAAGCCGGGTCTCACGCCAAGGAGCATCTCTATCACACACTAGTTACCAACGCCAGTTGACCCAATATAATTGATTAATGGCATCAGTCATCAGTCATATGAACCATTCAAGACGTAGCGACAGAATAATATTACTTCTAAATCTTAGTGTCATATTAATGGAGAATTCTTCACATGACGTGTGTATGATGTAGAATACAGCGTGAAGTCGTTCCACAACACATCGTCGGTAGTGGCAGTTCACAATCACTCTCCATTGGTATGCGAGCGACGCAGCACCGGTGGAAAATGCTTGTACACACGCATTTCAACAGATGTTGCCAGGTAAGGATTTGTTGCATAATGATTTCTCTGACTAAAACAGAATTTATATGGTCGCTACTGGACTTGCTGCCGCTTATCCACATAGGTCTAACGTACCGTCGACAAGTTGGGTAAAGCGATCTTTGCATCAGTGAGGCTGCTTCTTATATTTATCTGCATAGGCAATCGAAGAAAATGGTCGTCCCTATTCACAATACCTAACATAGATTGTAGCAATTTAGGGTGTACTGACTGAAATTTCCGACTAGCAAAATTGTACACCAGCATGAGAGCCAGGGTCATGGATGGTTTCAGCCTAGAGAGGAGAAAGATCAGAAGAATTTAGAATAAGGGCGCCACTGATCTCCCTCCTACAAACGAGAAGCGGGGTTGGTACAAAATAAAAATCATTAACAAAGTTATATAGGTTATTTTATTCCTTGGTTCCACATCATTGGTTACAAAAAAAACATGCATTAAATTATTTAAATATGTAAGCAAGTTGAGGTACTGGTTAAATTAATTTATGGTACATACAATTCCGACTTATTACTAGCCGCATAAACAAACTAGGATCTTATGGCGCGTGGCCTAAAATGGAACTAATTTAATACAAGGACCGTATTATGTCCATACGGTAAATTTACACGAGATTAATATACAATAGGGTACCTAAGAATGGCTTAGGGCCCAAAAATAAAAAGGTACGTTACGATCAAAATTAAATTAGCAAATTAGGTTAAATAAAAAAGGTTATTTAAGTAAGTCCAGTATTATTTAGCACACGTGGTGATGTCACAGGGAGCTGCTGATGGCCCTTCGACCGTGACCAGGAATCACCCACGTGGACAGAACAAAAGTTACAATAAATCTATTACAAATCTTGCGTTATCTGCAGAGATTATATGGGGGGAGTACTATATTCCTCACACGAATACTACAACAGGAGCCCTAGGGTCCTGCGGCACGCACGTGGCTGTTCCACAAAATGGCGGCGACGGCGCGGCTTGAAAATCGGGAATTAAACCACGTAGAACGCAGCTGGGCAGCTACACTAGCGCCACCCGCTGGAATATGCTCGGCGGCAGCCTCGCCTGCGACGGGCGGCGGCCGAAGCTTGAAGAGGGCGGAGCCCTAACCCGGGACCCTGTGAACAATTCACAGGTCTTAGGCCCGTTCCTATCAACCTACGGGAACATGGCGTTCCAGAGTAGAACAATCCTACCCACTCAGATAAAAAATAAACTCACCACTTAAAAGTGGGTAGGCCAACACGTGTTCGCCTGGCGGACGCGCGGGACGAACGGCACACGCAGCTCGGTGTCGGAATCAGTGCTATAGGAAAAGAACAAGATTTAACATCGAGAAACCTCTAGAAATACCGACGTAGGAGGTCGGTCAGCGATAAAAAATTAACCGAGGTTACTCACCGGTGATTAAACAAAACACTGATTTTACTGTATTTCTATTAAAACTTTTACTGGAGACTGGGGAACTTGTCCCTATAAAAAAAAATAAAACACTCATGGGCGAGGGACGCCACGGCAGAGCCGACGGCCTTCCCCCGCCCTAACCGCGACTTCTTACTTGTGCTCTCGATGCGTAAAAGAAAGAACAATGGGCGTGTTTTGCCTTATAAAGGCTTTCATGGCGTCGTATGGCCTGGAGGGGAAAAAAACATGGACGGCTGGGCTACCAGCGCATAAATCCAAATACTACTCAACAGACTTGACACGACTACCCTACTGTTACAAAATATGAATCCGACCCGATCAGTGAAATCCATCGAATCGGCCTCACATATAACCCACGACGATTCCCTCACTATAAACCCTACCTGTAGTTGGTAGTGCCTACTATTTAATTGTTATTAATTGGAGAGGAAACCGATATAAATTGGTATTTAACTATTTTTAACGATTTTATTATTTTAGAATTTATTATCATTTATTTGTCTTGGGAGATAAAAATTTCCTACCATTGAGTGGATTTTTATCTCCCTGGCAACCATTTATTTTTATTTGGCACATGATTTGCGCTTGTGACATTCATAAAAAACCCTAAATGTCAGACTGACAAACAAAAGGTCGGACTGGATAGTCCAAGGAGTTTTGGCGGCAAGCCTTGATCATATCATTAGCTCCACGTCTTTTGCTTAATAATCGTGTAGAATTTGATTGTTAGCGTGTAATAATGGTGGAATATTGCGTGTTAAGTGTTTTTGAATGTGCACAGATGTAGGCAAGTGATATGGTGCTAAAATGTGAATTTTGGTGCCCCCTCCAAAACTCCTCCGAACTTTCAGTAAAATTCCACCCATTTTACTGGAAGACTCACGTGACTAGACGAGCTATTAAGCTCACTCTGACTCTGACCTGACTAACTAACTTATTACTTAAAAAATAACATTTAACTTGACACTGGCAAAACACGAAAGTGGAGACCATAATTTAATATCCCGTGAACATTCACGAATTTTACTCGACACTGGCAAAATGCACATGTTGCCATATTATTATTAAAAAGAAAAAAAAAAAAAAAAAGGTCGGACTGACAGATGACATTTTGACATCTGACAACTAACCTATTTATACATCCACCCTTTTTATTAAGATATTTTTATTTGTTTGTTTCAATTACGGAGGGTGAATGAAAAACTTAATTATTTACTTTAAAACATTGAAAATCTACAGTGAAAATATGCTAATATGATGTGGAATGTGTGTGAAGGTAAAACTAACATTATTTTCCTAGGACCTAGTAGCTTATATTGCTACAGTACAATTTTTGGTGAGTAGATTTTTTTTTATTTTAAACTAGTTTAAAATAAAAAAAAATCGTAAAGTAAAACTACGTCTTACTAAATGAAAACTATTTTCCCTATACCAACTACTAAGGGTCCAATACCTAATACAACACTACTGAATGATAGATTTATCAACCTAAAACAAATCAATAGCCAAGGACTCCTGAAACAAAATTAAGAATCTCATAGAACTACAAATGTTACATAATATTGGTGGTTGCAAAGTGTAAATTAAGAAACAATAGATTGGCTGAATACAAATGAGGGATTACAATCCTATCACCAACATCTAGTTCATAAAACAATGTTACTAACCAACTTCCGAAAAACCCGTACAACCTAAAACATACTAAGTGCCCAAAGTTTAGACCTATGTTTAATGGCCAAAAACGCCAAACACTTGGCTGTCTAGAGGGAGACTAGTTAACAAAAAGTCAGTCGAACACAACAGTAACTAATGCTTCAGCCATTGCACAAAATGCAAACTACAACCCTAAAAATTACCAATATTACTAATATCCTTATGGATTCTAAGTACAAACAAACGATGCTAAAAGAACAAAGTTTTAAAACCTCAGACTAACGGCGAAAACTCCGTCCAAATTAAACCGCTTACTCAACACCTAGTTCACAAAAGGTCAGTTAAGAAAAAAACAAAGTAATGCCTTGGCTATAACAAAATACAACCTACAACCATAAATACAGGAACAATGCTAATAAACTGGTGGTTGCTAGTACACACTAAAAAAAACTTGAGGAACAAAGTCCAGACCTCTGATTAATGGCCTAAAACGCCATTCCTCCAAATTTCTTACTCCGATAACCGGTCAACAAGTCAGTCATAAGTCATGTCAGTCATGTTACTGTGTGGCAGTGTGTATCTGTGAGTGTAGGGGTGCTAAGGTAAGCCAGTTGGTTGCTGAATAATTACTAAATAATAAAATTAAATTATACCCTTCCATTCATCATTTCTACATTCCCCTCTTCTATCACACATTCACAATAATTTAATATTTATAATTTAGAAATCATAACAGTTTCCAGCTGATGTGTACCTTGTGTAAGTGTGGAGGTGTGAGATCGTGTACGAGTGTAAACGTTAGAGTTTGTGAGCTGACCGGAATTATCATTGTAACCTCTATAGCCACTAGCTAACCAAATAGCATATAAGAACCTAGGATAAGCAAAAATAATGCTGGAGAGTCCAATGCATTTAAAACTCCCACAGCCTAAGCCTACCACTAAGTAAATAGAAAAACTTTCTTAGTACACTGCAATATTATATAGATATTTTGACAGGCCGAAAGTGAGGGTAATAGTACCTCTAACACTTCCTAGAGACTGCTAGGAGTCAGCGGCCGGAGGTGGGGAAAACACCAAACACCTCCTAGAGCCCTTTATAAAACACCTCTCCTAGGATACTGCCTTCAGATGGGTCAGTACCTCATACCTATATACAGCGTTAATTAAAATAGAGTGAAAGCTTCCTTAAATAAATTTTAACTGAAAGTTATTACGTTAAAGTTAAGTAAAAGGACGTATAACTATTACAGGTTGTAAGTGTTATTATATCAAATCTAGGTATTGGTATATTAATTTAAGTAGTTATAATAAGTTGGTAAGTATTTAATATTATGCATTAAAGCAACATCATAAATTAAGAGCTAGGAATTTCACCAGGTCGTACAATATCTTTTATATGGAAGTTGCCTAGATCCTTCCCAGTTAAGGATTTTAGGTTATATACCAGGGGACCTAGCTTCCTATTAATAATGCACTTCTCATAACGGGGAGCCAATTTGGCCGAATAATATTTCGCCGCATCAGATAGCGTGAAACACTTTTTATAAACAAATTGACCTTCCTGTAACTCAATGGGACGCCTTCTGATATTATAGTATTTAGCGTTCCTAGAGTGTGCATCTAATAAATGTTTGCGAACTTTTTCAAAAATTAATTTTAAGTCTTTCAGTGAGTCAGTAAAGCCAAAATCAATGTCTGCTATAACATTCCTATCCTCAGGATGGTCTGAGTTATATAACTTGCCATCGATAATCATCTCCCTACCATGCATGAGGTAGTACGGTGTAAACTTGGTACCATCATGAACGGCGGTATTAAGAGCACATTGAATCTCAGATAGATTCATGTCCCAGTTCCTGTGGTTATCTTTTACATATGATGCAATACTTCTAACAATCTCCCTGTTTACCCGTTCTGTCTGGTTAGTCTGAGGATGATATCGAGGATTATAGAACAGATGAGGTATATTATATTTGAGAATACAATCCCTAAATTCTTTGGAAATGAACTGGGGTCCGTTATCTACATATAAATACTTCGGGGTTCCATGTACAAGGAATATACTTTTCTCAAGACAATTAATTATAGTTTTCGACGTTACTTTCTTCAATGGAAACAAAGTGACATATTTACTGAAATAATCTGAGCACACAAATAGATACTGATTCCTATTGTAAGATGGAGGGAATGGGCCGAGTATATCGCACGAGATGGCCTCCGCCGGTCTAGTTATACGGCGAGGGCAACCCATATGACCTCCTGGAGCTACATTTACAGGTTTGTAAGTTTTACAAATTTCACATGAATCTACATAATTCTTAACATCCTGAAATAGAGTAGGCCAGTAATATGTCATGGAAACTCTCTTATGAGTCTTAGATACACCAAAGTGTCCCGCTGTGGGATCATCATGACATACTTTTAAAATGTTGGTTCGCTCTTCATAGGGAATCACAAACTTCCAGTCAAATTGAGATGTGCTCTGATATTTATTTTTACAAAATCTAAGTAATTTATTATTTTCAATTTTCAAGTTATGATAAAGTGTTGGATTTGTAGCAACTTTTTGAAAAAGATCCTTATACCAGGGATCTTGTATAATTGTTGCATCAACTATGGAATCTACCTGAATACGCGACAAAGTATCAGGGATAATATGTTCTTTACCTTTCTTATGTATCAGTTCAAATTCAAATTGCCTTAGCGACATGTCCATCGGTTCAAGCGGCCTGTTGGATTTTTAAATTTAGAACCACTGAAGCGAGGCATGCTCAGTAATAAAGTAACATTACTTGCCTTCTACATAAGCTTGTTTACAAAGAAAGAGCAAAGAAAAGTCAGGCATGTTAAATTTCAAATCAAAAAGTTTAAAGTTCAAGTTCATTGTTATAAAATAAAGCTAAGTTATATTGCAAAATTAAAAGACTAAATCAAAATAATGTAAGAATTACAAAGTTAAATTATTAAAGTAAACTGAATTTAGAAAATGTGAAGTTAAATTAAAGTTCCTATAAATATTTAAATAGGTATATATAAGTTAGGTAGGTACTACAAAATTAATTACTATATTCCAAGGAATTTGGAAAATGAAAAGTTCATATTAAAGTTTCAATTCACTTAGGTATATAAGTTAGGTAGGTATCTATCTAATAAGTACATACTGTACCTACTTACAAAAAAAATAAAATTTAAAATCAAAATTAAAGTATGTAAGTGAAGTGATATTTCAAAACAAAAACTATGTCTACACGCCTACTAACACGTATAAAACACAAGATTAAATTCAGAATAAGTTACATAATAATCAGTTTACTTCCATTGGTTGTCTGGAAGAAATCGCTTTCTAACGATAAGACCGCCGTTTGTAAATTTATATTTTTGACAACTATAAGTTTAAAAGAATTAAAAGTTTAAAGAAATTCAAAGTTCTACTCAACTAAGTTTCAAAACAAATTACTCATAAAATCAAAGTTCAAACACGACAAAGTCTAAAAAATCTAAAACAAAGTACTAAAAGAAGTCTAAGTCTACTAAAACTGAAAAGTTAATGTTTAAAAATGTTTATTGAATCAAAGTGTTTACTAAATATTATCCAATAGAAGCTCCATGCAAGTCAATAATAAAATACCGAGGTTGGCTTCGATTTAGTGTAAATATTTTACACTAGATGGCGTTACTGGTTTTGAGATGAGCATGAATGCCAGAAATAAATTTAGAGTTTCTACAGAATTAAAAGCATTAAATTAGGTACATTTAAATAAGAAAGGTAAACAAGTTAAGAATAATAAGTTCCTGAATCTAAGTTAAATATTAAAAGTTAATTATATGTTTACGTGCATTTAAATAATAAAAGTTAAAAGTAAAAAAATAAAAGTTAAATAATTATTTACGTGTGATTTACTCAGGTGTTACTTTGAACAACCTTGAATATACAAGAGAAATATATAAACAAAACAACAAGAATACTTCAGGTAAATAAGTTACCTATTGGCAAACGATATAATTTAATAAAAGGTCTAAACAATGAGAATGTAGTTTACATTCCAAAGCATTATGTCATAAAAAGTTTTTCGATCACCCGCGGTTCTATCTACGCGCTCGTATTTAAATTAAAATTACTAATTTGCCATTCACTAATTATCAGAAACAAAACCAACTGGAATTTATTGAGATACCTACGTATATTAGGGTTAAAAAAAATATAAACGAAAGACTTTCAAAACAAATTAATCGAGTAATCTAATTTATGTACGTGTCAATAAGTGTAGGTATAGTGTAGTAGTAATATTCGTTAAGTTATGGTAATAAAATGAGAACTAGATTCATGAGCTATTGAAATCCTAAGATCATAAAAACAAAGAAAGATCAAAGTCCACAACAGAATAAATTCATAAGAACACATAAACAGTCCTACCAAATGCACACATAAAACAACTGATAAGAACAACAAAGAATCCTACTGCACAAATCCAACAAAAAAATCAAGGTTAAACAAAAGTCACCAAAAATTATTAACTCACGCGTAACTGCCAAAAGACTCGTTCGTTCCTCCTGTGAATTACACACAAGAAATTCACGGCTTATAGGCCGGATAAAACATACGAACAAAAAATATTAGGTTATGCAACAAGACAATATTAAATAACAACAATCTGAAAAACAAGATTATTATGCCTTGGTTAATAAATCAAAACCTCAAAAAACAGTGCGAGTTACGACTATAAGATATATCAGCCTAAATTAAATTCATTAAGCCGTATGCTGAAAAAAAACATTTTGTTATCTGAAAATAGACATTCATAAAAAGTATTTACGAAGGTGATATGTACGATCCTGTGAATAAAAAATGACCTAGTCAACACAAGATAAATATAGAGTAAATTAAAATGAGGGTAGTTTCAAAACTATTTTGAGTTATATAGTGTAAGACAGTATCTAAAGTTTTGCGAAGTTAAAGTTATGTAGTTTAATCTTAAACGGACTTACTGAAATAAAATTGTTATGAGTTTACAACAATTTAACAAAATACAAAGTTATTACAATTTCACACACAAAATAATTTTGTACCAAACGCTTCTCTCTAGGCTTCACGTTGGGTACGCCACTGTAGCAATTTAGGGTGTACTGACTGAAATTTCCGACTAGCAAAATTGTACACCAGCATGAGAGCCAGGGTCATGGATGGTTTCAGCCTAGAGAGGAGAAAGATCAGAAGAATTTAGAATAAGGGCGCCACTGATCTCCCTCCTACAAACGAGAAGCGGGGTTGGTACAAAATAAAAATCATTAACAAAGTTATATAGGTTATTTTATTCCTTGGTTCCACATCATTGGTTACAAAAAAAACATGCATTAAATTATTTAAATATGTAAGCAAGTTGAGGTACTGGTTAAATTAATTTATGGTACATACAATTCCGACTTATTACTAGCCGCATAAACAAACTAGGATCTTATGGCGCGTGGCCTAAAATGGAACTAATTTAATACAAGGACCGTATTATGTCCATACGGTAAATTTACACGAGATTAATATACAATAGGGTACCTAAGAATGGCTTAGGGCCCAAAAATAAAAAGGTACGTTACGATCAAAATTAAATTAGCAAATTAGGTTAAATAAAAAAGGTTATTTAAGTAAGTCCAGTATTATTTAGCACACGTGGTGATGTCACAGGGAGCTGCTGATGGCCCTTCGACCGTGACCAGGAATCACCCACGTGGACAGAACAAAAGTTACAATAAATCTATTACAAATCTTGCGTTATCTGCAGAGATTATATGGGGGGAGTACTATATTCCTCACACGAATACTACAACAGGAGCCCTAGGGTCCTGCGGCACGCACGTGGCTGTTCCACAAAATGGCGGCGACGGCGCGGCTTGAAAATCGGGAATTAAACCACGTAGAACGCAGCTGGGCAGCTACACTAGCGCCACCCGCTGGAATATGCTCGGCGGCAGCCTCGCCTGCGACGGGCGGCGGCCGAAGCTTGAAGAGGGCGGAGCCCTAACCCGGGACCCTGTGAACAATTCACAGGTCTTAGGCCCGTTCCTATCAACCTACGGGAACATGGCGTTCCAGAGTAGAACAATCCTACCCACTCAGATAAAAAATAAACTCACCACTTAAAAGTGGGTAGGCCAACACGTGTTCGCCTGGCGGACGCGCGGGACGAACGGCACACGCAGCTCGGTGTCGGAATCAGTGCTATAGGAAAAGAACAAGATTTAACATCGAGAAACCTCTAGAAATACCGACGTAGGAGGTCGGTCAGCGATAAAAAATTAACCGAGGTTACTCACCGGTGATTAAACAAAACACTGATTTTACTGTATTTCTATTAAAACTTTTACTGGAGACTGGGGAACTTGTCCCTATAAAAAAAAATAAAACACTCATGGGCGAGGGACGCCACGGCAGAGCCGACGGCCTTCCCCCGCCCTAACCGCGACTTCTTACTTGTGCTCTCGATGCGTAAAAGAAAGAACAATGGGCGTGTTTTGCCTTATAAAGGCTTTCATGGCGTCGTATGGCCTGGAGGGGAAAAAAACATGGACGGCTGGGCTACCAGCGCATAAATCCAAATACTACTCAACAGACTTGACACGACTACCCTACTGTTACAAAATATGAATCCGACCCGATCAGTGAAATCCATCGAATCGGCCTCACATATAACCCACGACGATTCCCTCACTATAAACCCTACCTGTAGTTGGTAGTGCCTACTATTTAATTGTTATTAATTGGAGAGGAAACCGATATAAATTGGTATTTAACTATTTTTAACGATTTTATTATTTTAGAATTTATTATCATTTATTTGTCTTGGGAGATAAAAATTTCCTACCATTGAGTGGATTTTTATCTCCCTGGCAACCATTTATTTTTATTTGGCACATGATTTGCGCTTGTGACATTCATAAAAAACCCTAAATGTCAGACTGACAAACAAAAGGTCGGACTGACAGATGACATTTTGACATCTGACAACTAACCTATTTATACATCCACCCTTTTTATTAAGATATTTTTATTTGTTTGTTTCAATTACGGAGGGTGAATGAAAAACTTAATTATTTACTTTAAAACATTGAAAATCTACAGTGAAAATATGCTAATATGATGTGGAATGTGTGTGAAGGTAAAACTAACATTATTTTCCTAGGACCTAGTAGCTTATATTGCTACAAGATACACAGACTCTCTGCGCAGGGTGGTATGTGTTATCAACCGTTCGAATTGTTAAGAATCTTTTTTACGTTACAGAGTGCACCACTACCGAACGAAGTGCAACCACACACTTTCAGAGTGTCCCCCCGTCGGCGACACTGTTCAAGACAAGACTATCGCGCAATTCTCGGGTGTCGCCGCGAGAGTCGAGCGAGTTCTGCACTCGCTCAACATTGCGCTGCCTCACATTTAGCGTCATCCTGATGATATTAGAATAGAATAGAAAATACTTTATTGTGACACCACAGAAACATAAACACAGAAATAGAAACATACAGAACAGAACCAGATACAGAAACTTAGAACTAAAACAATTTATAATATAAAAGTGTAACAATTGGCGGTCTTATCGCTAAAAGCGATCTCTTCCAGACAACAAAAGAAAAAAAAGATAAGAAAAGATATTTTGTCTGATGTGTTTGTTATTTGTTACCTCCTATACCTATGCGGCTGAACCATTTGAATTGAAATTTGACTCGTACAGATAGCTTAGATCTTGGAATATTACACAGGCTACGTTTCAGCAGGTAATACTTTATAATAGGCATGTGGACAGAAAAATTTTTTTTTGTCCATAATGTAGATTTAAAAAAAATATTGGACACGTATTTTTATTCTTGTAAATTTAATGAAAAATGAGTAAGTTACAGCGCCTTAAAGTTGCGGAGAAGGGGGTAATGACGTCACGCCTCAGTACGATTTGTACTGAGGTGTGACGTAGTGTTTCTCCCCCCATAATTTTAGATTCCTTATATCTCAGTCAAATTCAATGATATTGACAAACAAAAAAATACGTATCGAATATTTTTTTATTATTTAAATTACGGACTAATAACATTTAAATAAAAAAGGTAAAAAAATTATTTTAAGTTAAACGGTTTTATTGTAAACATGTACTAAAAGCCTAAAAATAAAATCGTGAGGCACGTCAAATATCTACAATATCAGTGAAAATGTTCAAGATATTTAAGATATTTGACGTGCCTCACGATTTTATTTTTAGGCTTTTAGTACATGTTTACAATAAAACCGTTTAACTTAAAATAATTTTTTTACCTTTTTTATTTTTAGGCTTTTTAGTACAATGTATTCTACTTGTCAAGCCCTTTTATTTGATACCCATATTGATGGGATTGAAAAAAACTAGGTTATCCGCCTTTTGTAGCGGCGGCCATCTTGGATTTTAATTTTGTATAGTGCACTATATTTGCCTTATCAAGCCCTTTCATTTGATACCCATATTGATAGGATTTAAAAAAAATACGTTATCCGCCATTTTATAGCGGCGGCCACCTTGGATTTACAATAATACTGAATACACATAATTATATTGTCACCAGAACTAATGGCGCATACCAAATTTTAGATCAATCGGTTGACAGGAAGAGGGTGAAATTTCAATTACTAAATTTGACCCAAGAAAAATAAAACAAACAGAGTGAGCTAAATAAAACCGTTTAAAAATGTTAGCCTTGTCATCACGCCTATTGCCAGCTTTAGGTCAACGGGATAAAATGAAAACAAGTGCATTTAATTCAAATGCAGTTTATTCTTTACATGCTACGTATAAAAATATGAAAATAAATAAATCCAAAAGGAACACAAAAAGACCAGAAAGAGCACTCTTACTCGGACTCTTACTCGGAATCTTAATCGCACTCTTACTCGGACTATTACTCGCACTCTTACTCGGACACTTACACGCAGTCTTACTCGAATTCTTACTCAGTTTCTTACTTGCACTCTTACTCGGACTCTTATCGTTCTCTTACTTGGACTCTTACTCGGTCTCTTACTCGCACTATTACTTCAGCAGAATACTTTAAAGAAAAAAAAATTACTTCTTACTAACTTACCTCAAAAACAGCATAATATCGCATGCTATTTTTTTGCCATTTTATATAATTTATTATATTATGTACGAGTATACATACGTCAAAAGTAAATAACGTAAATTACACTAAATACTTGCAAAAAACTATCGCGACGTCCGCCCGTCGCTGCGTGGCACCCGCTTATGGATTATATATCCACTTCTACCCACATCTACCGACATCTACCTACTCCCACATTCCGACTATTTCTATGGAGTCGAACTACTGTATATCTCTTTACCGTGCTACAACCCTTGCAGCGATTTGGCTCATATTTGGACTTGAGGATTATTTTATTTACTACTTGTTTGCAAAGTTCTATCAAGATTGGATTAACGGTAACCTTGTAATCAGGCAATCTCTATAACTCTAGAACCCTTCGACCGATTTGGCTCATGTTCGAACTTAAAAATTCTATTGTTTCATACTACGTGTTTGCCAAGTTTCATAAAGATTGGACAATCCCTTTTCAAGTTATCGCGTAACAAACATACATACAAACATACACTTTTGATAATATATTTATGTCAGTTATAAAAAATGCGTATATATTAGAAAAAAAATTATCAGCGCACCAGTTTTGAAATTATCGGCAGACCTATCGTAAAAACTTTAAGTTACCTATACTCTGCAACCCTGGAGCCCATTTGTCTATTTTTTTTCACTAAAATTATCCGATAAACCTACTTAACTTGTGTGAAAAATTTCATTTAATATGGATTAACCGTTTTCGAGTAATTGTCTATCAAACTCAACCACCAGAGGTCAACCGTTAAACTGGTCAAAACGCAGGCTTTTCGCGGCTCTCGACTCTAAGACCTCGCTTCGCTCGGTCGATAAGATCTATTTTGGTTATTGACTTTATTTTTGGTAAAAAATATTGAAATTTAAATTAATTTTATTCAATTTTGGCTTGTAAATAGATCATTAAAATTTGATTGTAGGTTTTTAAATGCTGTCTTTTATGTGAAAAACATAACTTTATATGAATTCATAACATGTGTCAACATCCCTATTGCATGTGGATATGGTAAACCAATAATAACTGCTGACCCTATTTAACTATTTTCCGAAATAGGACATGAAATAGTTTTTGTCTCAGAAATCAGTATTCACAGAAGGGAGAGGGGAATTACACGCTGCGAAGGAAGTGCGCACAGGTTCACTTGTACATAATATTGTATAATTTTATAATATTCCACGCCCACACCTTGATGGCAGACCCGCTACATGCGCGCGTTTTCAAATACAAATAACATTATTAGACACTAATAATAATTTATATTCTTATGGCTTATAGTGGATCGTAATCTGTTGAAAATCCCGTACTCGTTCTCATAAACCTTATTGATGAAATAATTAATAGATCCTATAAAAACTCTACACTTTTAAAATTTTCCTCGAATGAACTATAGACCAATGAACGTTTGACCAACAGATCGTTTGAAGTGCTGTTTTATTTGCAAAAAGCATTTTACTAATACATATTTATAATAGATCCCATGGGAAATTTTCATTTTCATTAATCACATCAAATAAACTTTACATACGAGTAGGTACATCGATATACATCTCGAATATTTAGTACTTGAAATAAAATACAAAAAGATTTTTTAAAAAGATAATATATATATAATATAATGCCACGTTACATCGGCTCAATCGGTTCAGCCGTTTAGGCATGAAGAGGCAACAAATATACACACATTCGTATTTTATTAAACCTTTACTACTGCCTTTCCAGAGTTTTCTCCAGCTAACATACCGATAAATGCATCGTATAGTTTATCAAATCCTTCTGTCACATGCTCTCTTGCTTTAATCTGTCCATTTGAGATCCATTCAGCGAGCTGCGTTAGAGCTTCGTTCCATCTATCAATCCACCTATGATAAACGAAACCTTCTACTTTCAGCTGCTTGAACACAATGAACGGCTGCACTATCGTTGCTTTGGGCAAATTGCTATAGTCATCATTGTAAGAACTGATGCTTCCACACACTGAAACTCTTCCAAACGAATTCATCTGCAAGATAACCTGACTGCTCAGCTCTCCACCTACATTGTCGAAGTAACAATCTATTCCGTTCGGAGCGGCTTCTTTTAAAGCTTTGGCAATATCAACCTTCTTGTAGTTCAAAACTTTGTCAAAACCTAAATCCTTCTCGAGCCATTCCACTTTGTCATCAGAACCAGCAAAACCGATCACCTTGCACCCTTTGATCTTGGCAATTTGTCCTACGATTGATCCCACAGCGCCGGCTGCTCCAGATACCACGACAGTTTCTCCTTCTTTAGGTTTACATATTTCTAGGAAACCAAAATAAGCAGATGCGCCGGTCATGCCCACAGCTCCCACCGCGTGGGAATATGAAAGGCCGCGTAGGTTGGGAAGCTTGTAAATTAAATCTTTGGGATCATTTGGTATGCTAGGGTCCTTGATGTAGTAATCGCACCAACCTTCGTGCGAGACTACCTTGGAGCCGACCGGATACTTGGGATTCTTCGATTCCTGTACTGTACCAACTTGGAAGCTCCATTGGTCGTAGGGTAGGGTATAGATGCCGTTGTATGATCGGATGTAAGGGTCCACACTGATGAACTCAGCTTTAACTAGAATTTCTCCATTTTTTAGAGGCGGCAGTTCTGTTTCAACAAGTTTAAAGTCTGATTTCTTAGGCTGGCCTTGGAAGAGCTTTACGCAGACGTATTTCCTTGCCTTGACCATTTTTGGATTTAAAATGTTCGTAGTTTCTGGAAATACTGTGACCTGGCTATTAATTTGCTCTTATCTGCAAAGAAAGAAATCGCGATTTATAGGTGCTACTTCATGAAGTAGCCATTTGCCCCATTAGGCAAACTTAATAATAGCTTTCCAAAATTTTATGGGTGTTCTTCTGTCAAATGAATTTTGCTGATTCGTGTTACCTATATGGGATGGGATAGAAAGCATGAAAATAGTAATAGGTAAGTCATAAATTACGAACATAATATTATGCTTTTTTTTGTTTTGAAAAGGCAAAATACTTAGAATTCGTACGTATGTATTATAAATTGTTGTCTATTTACCTGTAAACCGTTATTGTCCACAGCTAAGAATATGCAATGGCTTGACGGTGGTTTGTGTCCTGTTTGGAGACCAAATCCAGTGTGTTGTAGACGCTAGCACCTGTTTATCTATTTATAGGTACTTTAAAATATGTGATAAGACATGACTTTGCATCTTAGAATTAAAGTACGATTAAAGTAAAGGTACGTTACGCCTACTGAGGAAACAGTAACTCAATTTACTACGAGCATGACTATGCTTTAATCGATTTTGTGTCGATAAAATACTTATGGTACTAATATACCTACTCTTTTAAGTCGTATCTTTGTATATTTTAAAGATATAGTAGATGAAAGTTAAGGCTGTTAATATTCGATTTACTATTGAGTACCTACTACGGATGCCTTGCGTTGCGCGTAGCCCGACTAGCGCGTGGCCTTTTTATTTATATTGTTTTGTCGTTACAGGGTTTTTAAAGATTATTTCCGAATTCAAAATGGTCATCGTCGGAAACAACAATTTACCAGTGTCGAAGTAGAAAGTGAAAGTTGCGTTGAAGCAATACGGAAATTAGTTTCCTACTTATTAAATAAAAAAAATACAGGAGTTGAGTTACTGTTCATTAAGAGCTACAATATAGATCATCGTATCTTCATGACTATCAATATTAATGTAATATTTGTCTGATATTATAATATATAAGTCACGCAGATCGAGTATAGAATTATCTACTTATAACACAGATTATAGAGATACTTATGGTTATGCGTGATATTTATAAATCTTATCATTTTGGCAATAGTGACAGCATGAAATATAATTTGGAACATAGATAGGTTTTATGACGTAGACCTCCGCTAAGAAAGGATTTTGCCATGCGGGCAAAGCCGCGAGCATAAGCTAGTTTATTATAAAAAGAAAGAGTGACTGACTGATCTATCAAGGTACATCCTAAACCTCTAAATGGATTAGGTGGACATTTGCAGCACTGATAAGATTTGTGACGTAGACTCTACAAAGAAATAATTTCTCTGCGCAGACAAAGCTGCGAGTATAAGCTAGTTATAAATAAATACATAAATCTACGAATAATATTTTGCTATAATATAGGTTTAGTTAACCAAATAAAGTTGAAGATACTTAGGCATTTCAAAGTCCTCCCACTACAAAAATTATATGTTGTACATTTCTTCTTATCTACTATACTCTACTATACTATTATCCCTAACAATTCAATCGTTTCCTAAAATTTTAACAAGAGCCTTCCCAAACAATAAATCAGTGCGATTTTATAAACATTGATAAAATTTATTGATACAAATTTTATTAAAAACAGCCGATCTATGGGATTTAGAAGAGACAAAAAAGATTAGACTTTCCGATACAATTTTTTCAAAAAACCTAATTCTTAAAATTATATGAATCAAGAATATCAAAACCAATCGTAATGCACCTTTAAGGCCGAATATTACATTTAAATAACTACATTCTTAATTATTATTTTATTATGAATAAGTTTTACGCATAATGGAGGCATCAATATTATGTTGAGCGACCCGAATGCAGATGATACCATAAGAATTTATTATCTGTTTGAGAATTGTTTAAAAGCTAGATCCCTAGAATAAGTCATATTATATTTAGTTGTGGTGCTTGTTAGCTCCTATGAGGCTGGGATAGCCACTGAAGTGTGCTCAAAGCCTCAATAAATAATTTTGAATAAAAAAAAAATAAGCCATCCTGTAATTTCATCCCTGAAACTTTGTACTATTTACGTATTATCTACAAGTTGTTTATTAGTTAAATAATAAAAAATCTAATCATATTTATTACAATCACGATTTTCTTAGCATGGTCACGCCAATGACATCACTTCTTCATAATAATATGATAGATAATAATTATAGAAACCCAAAACAAGACAATATTGATAATTATATCATTATCACTACGTGGTATAAAGTTGCTTCCCGCGTTTTTCTGTCCCTATGTATGCTTATATCTTTTAAACTACGCAACGGATTTTGATGCCGTTTTTATTAATTGATAGAGTGATTCAAGAGGAAGGTTTATATATATATATTTTTTTTTATGTGGAGAAGTAAGAGGACGAGCAAGACGCTCTCCTGATGTTAAGAGATAACACTGCCCATAATTAGTACAGTGCTACCCAGAATTTCACAATGATGTGCAATTCTAGATGCACTGCACCAACGCTTCTTACTCAAGAGTCATAAGATGTTAAGACTCTTTAGCCCAGTAATTTCACTAGCTATAGTGCCCTCATACCGAAGCACAGTAATGTTTATACATTACTGCTCAGACGGTAGAATAACTGGCACTGTTGGGGTACCCACCTAGACGACCTCCTGCAAAGGAAGTCTACCCCAAAATATAATATACCAATATATCCATAATATAGAGAAACACTCAAAATTTTGTGTTAGGCGTAACGAAGTGCGAGCGGGTCCAATAGTTAATTATAGCTATTAAAAAAAACAGGTAAAATAGAATTGATACCTTACTTATGTTTGTTTGGTATTTTTATTAAATCGGATAGAGATGAACATTGGCAAAAAATATGGTCGTCCTGATTTGGGCGGGACAGTACCTATGACAGAAGCAGACTATATTATAAGTATGTATTTACAAAAGAAAAGTATATAAAGTATTACATCCGTTATCCTAACCACCATAACACAAGCATTAAGTTGCTTAGTTTGGGGTTAGGTGGCGCTGTGTGAAATGTCCTGTGAATATTTATATTTATTTATTATATTCTGTGGAAAAAGAAATCCCACTGTGAGACTGAATGTCCCGCTTTGGGGCTTTTGTTATCTCACATTGGAAACAAGTGCAATTAAAAAAAAACTTTTTAAAAATAATGTTTTTTATTACCATCTAGCACCAAAATACTCGTCAGAACGAATTCATACGAGCTAGAGCTCAAACTCGATCAGCAGAGCTATTCACGTATCGGTTAGGGAACCGAATACCGAATTGTCAAAAATGTATGAAATGACGTGACATGACATGTCAAGTTGTATCTACATAAAACGTCATTTCATACATTTTTGACAATTCGGTATTCGATTCGGTTCTTTCACGGATAAGTGAATAGCCCTGCAGGTGGTGTCGTTTAATAACAGAGTTCCTATGGCCATCTTCCAGCTCCATCATCAGATCACCTTCATTTTATAATATTAATTGCATTGTCATCCGATTAATACTGTGCAAAAATTCAGTGGAGTTGTTTTAAAAACGCCTATAAAATATTATCTTGCTTAGAGTTTCATTCATGTTCAACGTTTATATGATATTGCTAAACATAATATAACCCACTAAATTAATAATCTTGCTAAGTATATTTTTTCAGGAGACTCTGAGGAGGAGGTTGATTTTCAAATCTTTTTTGCATATCATTTTAGGTGACTACAAAATAAGGGAAAATGGTTCACAATTAGGTGATGGTGAAAAAATAATGTTTTGTGGTAAAGGGAATAAATTTAATACTGTCGGGTCCTATTTAAATTCTATCGAAAAAATCTATGTAGCAGTTTTAAGTTAGGAATTGAAATGTAAATGCAACTGTCTCAACTCGTCCTCATTGAAGTCGGTCCCCTGTTAAACTAATAAGGCAGATTTTTCGATAAAAACATTACATTTTTCAGGACAAACAATTCAACTTTCCTCTGAACTCTCTGTTTCTCTTTGGGCTAATTCATTTTGTGTGGGAAGTAGGAATAATAGTAACAATATGTAAATATGAATAAGCAATATAACTATTAATGAAAATAAAATTTATTTCGTACATATTTATCACAATAACAAAATGTTTAATGGTAGGTACTAAGGTTAGGCCTATAGGTATACTTGTACTTTATCACACATCATGTTTATTTTTAATAATTAATTAATTGACAGTTTTCTAAACTTTAACTACAGCCTTTCCAAAGTTTTCTCCAGCTAACATCCCAATGAACGCATCAAATATTTTGTCAAATCCTTCTGTGACGTGTTCTCTAGCTTTAATTTGTCCAGTTGAGACCCATTCGGCGAGCTGCGTGAGAGCTTCGTCCCATCTGTCAAGCCAACGATATACATTAAAACCTTCAATTTTCAGCTGCTTGGTTACAATGGTTGGCTGCACGATCGTCGCTTTAGACACGTTGTCATCATTGTAAGAGCTAATGCTTCCACACACTGACACCCTCCCGTACAAATTCATCTGTAGAATAACCTGACTGCTCATTTCTCCTCCAATATTGTCAAAAAAGCAATCTACTCCATTTGGAGCGGCTTCTTTTAGAGCATTTGCAACATCGACCTATTTGTAGTTAAAAGCCTTATCAAATCCTAGATCCTTTTCAAGCCATTCTACTTTGTCATCTGATCCAGCGAAGCCGATCACCTTGCACCCTTTGATTTTGGCAATCTGTCCTACGATTGATCCCACAGCGCCGGCTGCTCCAGATACCACGACCGTCTCTCCTTCTTTAGGTTGACATATTTCTAGGAAACCAAAATAGGCAGACGCACCAGGCATGCCCACAGCACCGACTGCATGGGAATATGAAAGGCCACATAGATTGGGAAGCTTGTAGATTCTATCTCTCGGGTTATGACTAGGAGTGCTAGGAGAAGTTCAGATGTTTCTTGGTAGTCAAACTACTATTATACCAAATTTCAAACTATTCAGCTCAGCGGTTACATTTTCCATATTACTCCCGTTCCCGTGGGAATTTTGGATTGAAAACTATCTTGTATTCTTTTTTGGTAGCCAAACTACCTTTGCATTAAATTTCTAGGTTAATTGGCCACGTGGTTACAAATTTCCATACAATTCAATTTACTATTTAATTTCAGCGTTATAGGCTTAGCGGTTACAGATTTCCGTTCCCATAGGTATTTTGGAATGAAAACAATCTTGAATCCATCCATGGTAGTTAAACTACCTTTATACCAAATTTTAGCTTAATAGACCTAGTGTTTACAGATTTCCATTTTGTTCCCGATCCCGTAAGAATTTTGGAATGAAAACTATCTTGAATCAATTCATGGTAGTCAAACTACCTTTATACCAAATTTCAGATTGATAGACTCAACGGTTACAGATTTTCATTTTATTCCCGTTCCCGCGGGAATTTCACAAAATCCCTTCTTATCGGTCGCCTACGTTACCTAAAAACACGCTGTACAATTTTCAGCTCAATCGGTCCAGCGGTTTTGTCCCTGCGATGATGAGTCAGTCAGTTTTCTATTTTATATTATGGTATAGAAGTATAGATTATCTCACTCATTATATTAATTTAGATAGAGACAAATATTGGCAAATTTTTTATCATGCTTAATATTTTAATGGTGAAAGTTTGAGGTCATTACCCGTCCATCCGCTGGACTTTCCCCTACGGTAGGTGCATGGGGAATTCCGATTTTGGGTGGGACAGTTCCAGTGGGAAACTCACTGTTCCGTTGGGGAAAAATATCCCGCTTTTAGGCGGGGTGTCCCTGGTTTGTATAATCTATACTCTCTTAATCGACTTTGCAAAATTGCACACTGACAAAAAATGTTGATCGATAATTTTTAAATGATAACGATGTAGTGAAAATGTTAGTTTAGTTGTTTTTACGGTTACAAACGCCTAATCGTACATATTCGCACGCAGACGTATTCATTATAGTTCTGCATGTGCGATATTGCTTGTACCTACTTAACATGTCCCCGTATCAAAATCGTTCTTGCTAAGTTTATTCCAATAGGAGAATCTTATGGAATTATAATTTAAATAATAGGACGAGCTAGGCCACAGGATCAGGATAAGTCATTAAAAGAAGAGATACTCGCTCAAGATCGTTCCTGGTGCAAAAAATGTCCATCGCTGCGCTGTACAACGCGGAAACGCAGTAAGTTAAGGGTACCTCTCCACCGGGAACGGCCCATAGCGGACTTTTTGAACACTTATAATATCAAAATTTATTAAATCTACGATATAAATACTACTTTCTGTCATAGTTAAAATAACGTTAATCTATTTTTGACAATTGTAAGATAATATAAGAAATATTTTAATATAGGAAGAAAGATTTCTTCTCAATTTTTTTTTATGTTAACCGACTACTTGAATATACTTCTAACGATATTATGTAAATCCTTTTTGCCATATAAGATACATATTAAATATACCTTCCTGAAGTTCCAATGCAATAATATTATCGATATCGGTTGAGTGGTATTCTAGTGTTAAATAAAATTGTGCGGGCTACCTCGTTTACTTATAGTAGGGTTAATATTGAAAATGAATTTATTACTTTTATAATACCTGCCCCCGTAATACAAAAATAAAGTAAATAAGTAAATATAAATGCATGTACGTCAATACCATTTAATATCCAAGTACATTATAAGAAAAAAAAACAAAATAATAACAGTTTTCTAGTTGTACTTACTTACATATAACACATGATATTTTAGGTACACTAAGTTTTTAAAGTTATCCCAAAGAACATCCTTCTTAACCCCTTACTGCATGGAATTAGAAAATGGTTAATAAAATTTTTTTTTACAGGTAAAACTTGTTTATTTATGCTTATTAAACATACATATATCAGTCAGAAAAAAAAACAGTACCTAATTATTTTGGAAAATAATAATAGCGCCATATATGGCTTCGTATGCGTAGCAGTAGATACATTTTTTGAAATCTTTGTAACAGTTCCGATTGTCATTATTAGCCATCCGAAGAGTCACAGAGAAGAGAGGGAGAGTCTTTCAATATTTCACATTTTATGTAAATGCATAACGTCAAGTAGTTTTCATGTTCAGGATAGTGCCAACTCGGCTCAATGGAGGTCCATTTCTTGACACCGTCTGTTGTTTTCCTGAAGCCTGGCTAAATTACTACTTTTTTGTTTGAGAGAGCTATACCATTTTTTTACCCCCGAAAAATGCGTTACGCATCATCACCCCGCGCCGAGGGGCGCGGGGCGGTATGTGGGACTCCACCGCCGAAGATGGGCGTGAAGGGGATACCCACTAAAAACCAGGAGGTGTTCCTGTGGGACGTCATAACGCCGGGGCAGCGGGTACGCCGAAGCTCATCCGCGGCCCGAAAGAGCTATAACACGCTTGTTATTAGATGATCAGAAAGAAAAAGATGCATAATTTCGGTCAAAATTGGAAGCATGGTCGTCCTCACTCAGAGAACTATCACCTACTATTGGATTACTATATGTATAAGACTTGAAAGAACCATAAAAGTGAATATGATTCATTTCTGAAAATCGTATTATGATAAAAGCTTGAGTGCATACGAAGCCATATTAGGCAGGCAATATTTTGACGGGAATGCATACGAAGCCATATATGGCGTTTCCAAAAAACAGGTCATAAATCAAACTAAAATAAAACTTATAAAAACAACAAATAGGTATTGTAGTCAATAATAATTGTAAGAGTCAATAAAGATTTTCGTTGAAAATCTTAGTCACTCTGTTATATATTTTTTTCGCAAATAAAAGATTTGCTGAAACATTGCACTTCACTTGCCGGCCGCGTTATGAAATGACTTTAAATTATTTTGTTGTAGATAACTTTTCACGAACAAAAAAATGTGGTGCTTTAGGAAGAAACAGTCTTTAAGATACTATTTGTTTGACTATATAATATTGATCAGTTAACTTGTAAAAAAATAACAAAAATGAGAAGCCATATATGGCTTCGTATGCGGTAAGGGGTTAATATTTTGTGACAAAGGTTCAAATAGTATGCCTAAATAGAATATTATAATAGCCTTTATTAAGACGATTTTATCCAAGTACGAAATCTGGGATATAATATAAATCTGGGGGCACGGCAGTGCCCCCGCCAAGTCGAGCAAAAAAAGCGGCACGGCCGTACCATCCTTTTCTGGAAGCAGTTTAGACCATTTTCGACCCCCTATAACTTGGTTGTGGAAAAAACTAGAAGCTTCAATTTTTAACAACCGAGTATGCATTGTATAAACACGATTTATTCCAAATTTCGTTCAATTTGAACTAGTCGTTTAAAAATTATAACTAGTCAAAGTTTTGTAATTTTGTCACTCATTCACTCACTCACTCACTCACTCACTGACCGATCATCAAAAGTCTAAGGCACTTCTAGCAAACATAGAAGCTTCAAACTTGGTACATACTTAGAGTTTATTGTATAAACCATAGGAAAACTAAAAAAACATGCAATTTCGGTCTAGTTTTCGAGATACATAAACTGCATAAATAACTTTGTAATCTCATATAAATGTATAGGATTACAAAGTTACATTTGCAGTCAACGGTAAAAATTGCATAAAATCCAAATAATAATGCCATAATATATATGCCGTAATAATGTATAAAGCCAGGGAGGGTTTATCCCGCCTTCTAGGTTTAGTCTGCTCCCATCTACGGGCGTCGTCACTTAAGATCAGGCGATATCGTGGGCAAAGGCTAACCTATAACGAATAAAAAAAACAAAAAGTAGTGAGATACCTGCAAAAACATAACTTGTAAAAAATACCAAGTCTCGCAACTGCAGCTCTTCTACCGTAAAATGTTGTGAGATCCATGTACTACCAAGTCGGTAAAATCTTTTGTGTTTTAAATTAATAGATTGACTTGGCAATCACACTATTATGTCGGTACATACATATGTACTTGAGAGATACATTCAGTGGCGGATTTGCCCTAAGGCTCAGTAGGCCCGGGCCTAGGGCGGCCAGATATTAGGGGCGGCCAATCGTGACAAAAAATCACTGATGACAAGAAATAACTAAAAGTAGGTAAATATTTTAAAGGCTTCAGGGGGGGATGGCTTTTTCTCGGTGGCTCTGCTATAATAAAAATATTTAAATTTCTCACCGCTCAGAATACATCTTTTGTAGCCTGAAAGATAAAATTTTCTCGGCGCTCGCAGCAAGCTGCTCGCGCAGTTATAACAAGTATCTAAATTATTTAATTTTCTCACTGCTCACCACAAGCTAGTCGCACACCTTTTGTGATTTGATATACAAAGTTTTTACGGCACTCACAGCTAGCTGCTCGCGCAATTATTATAAGTAGGATATTATGTAACTTTTCACCACTCAGACGAGTGCGATTTTCTCGGCTCTCGCAGCTAGCTTCTCGCGCAATTATTTAAAAGAATATTTATGTATTTTCTTACCACTCAGAACGAGCTAATTGCACGTCTTTTGTAGTCTAAAACATTTTTTTTTTCGGCGCTCGCAGCAAGCTGCTCGCGCATAACAAGGTTTTAAAAAATTTATACTACTCGGAACGAATTTTAACGCTCATGTTCTTGTCACTTGTCAGAGACATAACATTTCCTCTTTTAGAGATTCAAAATTGTAGGTAACCTCAACGTTGAAATGGACAAACCTACATTGTTCCCATGAAAAAATCCTGGATCCGCCACTGTATAGGGAGTAAGTAGGAGTAGACACGTTATATAGACGTAGGTGCAGGTATTACATGGACTGCGGCCTAGGGCGGCCAAGACTGTAAATTCGCCACTGGATACATTGTATTTTCATGCGATGGCCAAGTCGATCTATTGATTTAAAACACAAAAGTTTTTACCGACTTGGTAGTACATGGATCTCACAACATTTTACGGTAGAAGAACTGCACTTGGTATTTTTTACAAGTTATGTTTTTGCAGGTATAACTATTTCATTCGGTGTAGCTAGTACTATCTATATACAGAGATACAGATTGTACTAATATATGAAATTATCATATTAACCTATTCATTGAGCATTGTCAAATCCTCAGTCAATATTAGGTATTATGTTTCCTAAACTTTAACCACAGCCTTTCCAAAGTTTTCTCCAGCTAACATCCCACTGAATGCTTCGAATATTTTGTCAAATCCTTCGGTGACATGCTCATTAGCCTTAATTTGTCCACTTGAGACCCATTTAGCGAGTTGCGTTAGAGCTTCGTCCCATCTGTCCAACCACCTGTAATAAATGAAACCTTCTACTTTGAGCTGCTTGAATACAATAAATGGCTGTACGACTGTTACCTTAGGTAAATTACTATAGTCATCATTGTAAGAGCTCATGCTCCCACTTACTGACACTCTTCCAAACGAATTCATTTGTAGGATAACCTGACTGCTCAGCTCTCCACCTACATTATCAAAATAGCAGTCTATTCCATTTGGAGCGGCTTCTTTGAGAGCCTTTGCAATATCAGCCTTCTTGTAGTTGATGGCTTTATCAAAACCTAGTACTGTCTCGAGCCATTTCACTTTGTCATCAGATCCAGCGAAGCCGATCACCTTGCACCCTTTGATCTTAGCAATCTGACCTGCTATAGATCCCACTGCTCCAGCTGCTCCAGATACTACGACCGTCTCTCCTTCTTTAGGTTTACATATTTCTAGAAAGCCGAAATAGGCAGACGCGCCGGGCATACCTACAGCACCGACTGCATGGGAATAAGAAAGACCACGTAGATCGGGAAGCTTGTACGTGATATCTTTCAGATCAGTTTTGGGAGCGCTCGGATTTTTCACGTAATAATCGCACCATCCTTCATGCGAGACTACCCTTGATCCTACAGGGTACTTTGGATCCTTCGATTCTTGTACAACACCAACTTGATAGCTCCATTGGTCGTAGGGTACTTGATACATGAATTGGTGAGCTTGTTGGTAAGGGTCCACGCTGATAAACTCCGTTTTAACGATAATTTCTCCGTTTTTTAATGGTGGTAGCTCTGATTCAACAATTTTATAGTCAGATTTCTTGGGTTTGCCTTCGAACCGTTTCACAACTACGTATTTCCTTGCTTTTACCATATTGTCTGACCACTAAATTAATTGCTCCAATCTGTAAAAAAAACGAGATTTAAATAAGCTCTCAACTCTACGTCCACCCGAGAGGGTCTAACCTTTGTACTCGACATATCATATCGCGTAAAAGACACGGTGAAGTTAAATTATAATATTCTAAATCTAATATTATTGAGGATAGGATAGACAACAGTTTATTAATAAAGCCTAAGGAGTATCTAGGTAGTAGGTAGGCCCTAAAAGTTCTTAAAATAACTAATAATTATTATAACTTTTACATACCTTGTAAATCGTTGTCCTTGTTAGCAATTTGTTAGGTGCTTCAGGATTATCCACTGTTTAGATACCAAATGCAATTTACCTATGGCACACGCTAAAACGAACTAATCTATTTATACGAAAAAATAGTGATGAGATGATGACTTCGCATATATAAGTTGAAATAACACCTATAATTAATTATAAACAGTAACTCAATTCACATACCTATCTTCTAAAGGTGTGTAGGTACTAGGTACATATTTATTAAAAGACAGTCCAGCCTTAAGTACAAATAGTTCATGTCGAAAAAAGTACTACTAAGTATACTTATCAAACTAGTGGCCCGTCCTCGCTTCGCTTCGGGTGCCATTATGAATAAAAAAATAAATTGAAATAATTATAAGACTTACGCAATAAATATTTCAATGACAAATCTACATAATATTTAGTCAAATATTGCTGGAAATAGAAAAGGTTAACCAAAATTAAATTTCGCATTTTAACATGAATTTAGTCGTATTTTTTTACAACTTGTTATCCTATTTATCATATTTCTATCTTAAAATATTCAAGTAGATTCTGGCGCTTCGCCGGCCACTGTCGCGGCCTTGTCTTTATATTTACAATGTTCAGAGAACTATCCTATATGCTCTATTCCGGGACTCAAACTGTGTTTAAACCTAATAAAAGTACTATTCCGGTTCTCGAAGAAATCTCGCAAAATCCTTTCTTATTCAATGTTTAGGTATTAAAAAGAACCTATAGGATAGGTATTCCAAATTTTATCATTCTAGGTTCAGGAGTTTCGTCTCTACTATGATAAAGATTACCCTACAGAGTTCAGTGTAGTCCCACATATGTATTATGTATGTTAGGTTGGAAAGTATCCACAATGTGCAATGGGCGTACGAAGCGAGAATGAGGCGATGCGCTTGAACTTGGGAATCAAACAACTTTTATACCAAATTCCAGTTTAATATTCCCGTTCCCATAAGAATATTGTGATGAATAAACTATTCATTATCCTTCCTTGGTAGTCAAACTACTTTCATACCAAATTTCAACCTATTCAGCTTAGCGGTTACATTTTTCATATTATTCCCGTTCCCGTGGGATTGTTGGGTTTAAAACTATCTTGTATTCTTTCTTGGTAGCCAAACTACCTTTGCATTAAAATTCAGCTTTATCGGCCACGCGGTTACAAATTTCCGTACTATTCATGTTCCCGTGGGAATATTGGAATGAAAACTATTTTGAACCCTTTCCTGATAGTCAAACTACCTTTATACTAAATTTCAGCATTATAGGCCTCGCGGTTACAGATTTCCATTTTGTTGCCGTTCCCGTAGAATTTTGGAATGAAAACGATCTTAGATCCATTCATGGTATTCAAACTACCTTTATACCAAATTTCAGCTAATGGACCTAGCGGTTACAGATTTACATTTTGTTCCCGATCCCGTAAGAATTTTGGAATGAAAACTATCTTGAATCCTTTCATGGTAGTCAAACTACCTTTATACTAAATGATAAGTCTGTTAGATTTCCACTTTAAATATTGGCAAAGACATAGATTGTTTCCGTTTCCGTGAGAATTTTGGGTTGAAAACTATCTTGTACTTTCTTGGTAGCCAAACTACCTTTGCATTAAGTTTCAGTTTAATCGGCAAAGCTGTTACAGATTTTCATATTATTCCCGTTCACGTAAAGAGACGTATTGGAATGAGAACTATTGTGAACCCTTTCCTGACAGTCAAACTACCTTCCAAATTTCAGCGTAATAGGCATAGCGGTTACTGATTTCCATTTTGTTCCCGTTCCTGTGGGAATTTCGCAAAATCCTTTCTTATCGGTCGCCTACGTTACCTAAAGAACACGCTGTCCAAATTTCAGCTCAATCGGTCCAGCGGTTTTGTCCCTGCGATGATGAGTCAGTCAGTTTTCTATTTTATATAATAGTATAGTAGAGTATAGTAGATAAGATGAATTGTACAATATATAATTTTTATAGTGGGAGGACTTTGAAATGCTTAAGTATCTTCAACTTTATTTGGTTAACTAAACCTATATTATAGCAAAATATTATTCGTAGATTTATGTATTTATTTATAACTAGCTTATACTCACAGCTTTGTCTGCGCAGAGAAATTATTTCTTTGTAGAGTCTACGTCATAAATCTTATCAGTGCTGCAAATGTCCACCTAATCCATTTAGAGGTTTAGGATGTACCTTAATAGATCAGTCAGTCACTCTTTCTTTTTATAATAAACTAGCTTATGCTCGCATGGCAAAATCCTTTCTTAGCGGAGGTCTACGTCATAAAACCTATCTATGTTCCAAATTATATTTCATGCTGTCACTATTGCCAAAATGATAAGATTTATAAATATCACGCGTAATCATAAGTATCTCTATAATCTGTGTTATAAGTAGATAATTCTATACTCGATCTGCGTGACTTATATATTATAATATCAGACAAATATTACATTAATATTGATAGTCATGAAGATACGATGATCTATATTGTAGCTCATAATGAACAGTAACTCAACTCGTGTATATTTTTTTTTATTTAATAAGTAGGAAACTAATTTCCGTATTGCTTCAACGCAACTTTCACTTTCTACTTCGACACTGGTAAATTGTTGTTTCCGACGATGACCATTTTGAATTTGGAAATAATCTTTTCATCCCACTATCTCGGAAAGTGTAGTTTTACTCATCGATATCTGACTGGAAAAGTCTATATTTTCCTCTAGAGAAATTCAAACTTACTTTACCCTCTAGAGACAAAAACATAATTAAACCTATTTACTTCCACCTCTATGGTACCTGAAATACGCGTACAACTTTTTTAAATTTGTTAAAAACTCGGACTAAGAACCTCTTTAGTAAACTTTTTTTATTAATTTGCTTTGGGCGCACCATCAGCCTTGCCAGTAAGTTACTTTTGTAACATATTACGTTTCTTTTGAACTACATATATTTACGTTAGTTGTTTAGATATAAGTTACATTTCGAGGCAATAATGTTTTTAATGAATTATATAGTACTGTAATAGTAAATAATAGTTGAGTTAATTTAGCAGAGTTAATAGAATAAGCCAATTTTTTATAACTTTATCTAGTTAGTAGCAAGATTTTTTCTAAGTATTACTTTTTAGTAACTTTTTTATTAACGATTTCTCACTGTAATAAACTGAAAATGAGAAAATAATCACTAAAACGAATAGGTAGAGTGCTTTTCACGAAAGGAAACTTTTTTGCGGGACGCCACTATTGCACATTTTAAAAGTTTAAATACCTTTACCTTTTTAACGCCTCATAATTTCTCATATTTAATTTCTTAATCAAAAAGGTATTTATTTTATGTAACAAATAAAAATGATTTAAAATATGAAGTCCAATAAAAATAGAATAAAAAATTAGTTCCGCTAAATTCCGTGGGACCTATTTCGTGAAAAGGACTCTAAGTAAGCGTACCTACGTAAATTAAAATTGAATACTGGTTATTTTTGAAGATAGTGCACTGGCAACACTGTGCGCATCCATGGTGAGAATAATTAAAAAAAAAACTCTTAGCATTGAGTTATTTCCTCGCTGAGGGGGGATGAAAAATTATGTGTCACACTCGAGTGCAAAGATTTTTGACCTTGTGCTCTTTTGATTCCCTCGCTAACGCTCAGGATTCTAATTATTAAATCACTCGCTACGCTCGTGATTTAATTTTGGAATCCTTCGCTTGCTCGGTCATACAAACTGAGCACGCGGTAAAAAAAGCAACTTTGCACTCTTGTATAACAAATAACTATTAAAAACCCTGTAACGACAAAACAATATAAATAAAAAGGCCACGCGCTAGTCGGGCTACGCGCAACGCAAGGCATCCGTAGTAGGTACTAGTAAATCGAATATTAACAGCCTTAACTTTCATCAACTATATCTTTAAAATATACAAAGATACGACTCAAAAGAGTAGGTATATTAGTACCATAAGTATTTTATCGACACAAAATCAATTAAAGCATAGTCATGCTCGTAGTAAATTGAGTTACTGTTTCCTCAGTAGGCGTAATGTACCTTTACTTTAATCGTACTTTAATTCTAAGATGCAAAGTCATGTCTTATCACATACATTTTAAGTACCTATAAATAGATAAACAGGTGTTAGCGTCTACAACACACTGGATTTGGTCTCCAAACAGGACACAAACCACCGTCAAGCCATTGCATATTCTTAGCTGTGGACAATAACAGTTTTACAGGTAAATAGACAACAATTTATAATACATACCTACGAATTCTAAATATTTTGCCTTTTCAAAATAAAAAAAAGCATAATATTATGTTCGTAATTTATGACTTACCTATTACTATTTTCATGCTTTCTATCCCATCCCATATAGGTAACACGAATCAGCAAAATTCATTTGACAGAAGAACACCCATAAAATTTTGGAACGCTATTTTCAAGTTTGCCTAATGGGGCAAATGGCTACTTCATGAAGTAGCACCTATAAATCACGATTTCTTTCTTTGCAGATAAGAGCAAATAAATAGCCAGGTCACAGTATTTCCAGAAACTACAAACGCTATTTAAATCCAAAAATGGTCAAGGCAAGGAAATACGTCTGCGTAAAGCTCTTCCAAGGCCAGCCTAAGAAATCAGACTTTAAACTTGTTGAAACAGAACTGCCGCCTCTAAAAAATGGAGAGATTCTAGTTAAAGCTGAGTTCATCAGTGTGGACCCTTACATCCGATCATACAACGGCATCTATACCCTACCCTACGACTAATGGAGCTTCCAAGTTGGTACAGTACAGGAATCGAAGAATCCCAAGTATCCGGTCGGCTCCAAGGTAGTCTCGCACGAAGGTTGGTGCGATTACTACATCAAGAACCCTAGCATACCAAATGATCCCAAAGATTTAATTTACAAGCTTCCCAACCTACGCGGCCTTTCATATTCCCACGCGGTGGGAGCTGTGGGCATGACCGGCGCATCTGCTTATTTTGGTTTCCTAGAAATATGTACACCTAAAGAAGGAGAAACTGTCGTGGTATCTGGAGCAGCCGGCGCTGTGGGATCAATCGTAGGACAAATTGCCAAGATCAAAGGGTGCAAGGTGATCGGTTTTGCTGGTTCTGATGACAAAGTGGAATGGCTCGAGAAGGATTTGGGTTTTGACAAAGTTTTGAACTACAAGAAGGTTGATATTGCCAAAGCTTTAAAAGAAGCCGCTCCGAACGGAATAGATTGTTACTTCGACAATGTAGGTGGAGAGCTGAGCAGTCAGGTTATCTTGCAGATGAATTCGTTTGGAAGAGTTTCAGTGTGTGGAAGCATCAGTTCTTACAATGATGACTATAGCAATTTGCCCAAAGCAACGATAGTGCAGCCGTTCATTGTGTTCAAGGAGCTGAAAGTAGAAGGTTTCGTTTATCATAGGTGGATTGATAGATGGAACGAAGCTCTAACGCAGCTCGCTGAATGGATCTCAAATGGACAGATTAAAGCAAGAGAGCATGTGACAGAAGGATTTGATAAACTATACGATGCATTTATCGGTATGTTAGCTGGAGAAAACTCTGGAAAGGCAGTAGTAAAGGTTTAATAAAATACGAATGTGTGTATATTTGTTGCCTCTTCATGCCTAAACGGCTGAACCGATTGAGCCGATGTAACGTGGCATTATATTATATATATATTATCTTTTTAAAAAATCTTTTTGTATTTTATTTCAAGTACTAAATATTCGAGATGTATATCGATGTACCTACTCGTATGTAAAGTTAATTTGATGTGATTAATGAAAATGAAAATTTCCTATGGGATCTATTATAAATATTAGTAAAGTGCTTTTTGCAAAAAAAACAGCACTTCAAACGATCTGTTGGTCAAACGTTCATTGGTTCATTCGAGGAAAATTTTAAAAGTGTAGAGTTTTTATAGGATCTATTAATTATTTCATCAATAAGGTTTTTGAGAACGAGTACGGGATTTTCAACAGATTACGATCCACTATAAGCCATAAGAATATAAATTATTATTAGTGTCTAATAATGTTATTTGTATTTGATAACGCGCGCATGTAGCGGGTCTGCCATCAAGGTGTGGGCGTGGAATATTATAAAATTATACAATATTACGTACAAGTGAACCTGTGCGCACTTCCTTCGCAGCGTGTAATTCCCCTCTCCCTTCTGTGAATACTGATTTCTGGGACAAAAACTATTTCATGTCCTATTTCGGAAAATAGTTAAATAGGGTCAGCAGTTATTGGTTTACCATATCCACATGCAATAGGGATGTTGACACATGTTATGAATTCATATAGAGTTATGTTTTTCACATAAAAGACAGCATTTAAAAACCTACAATCAAATTTTAATGATCTGTTTACAAGCCAAAATTAAATAAAATTAATTTAAATTTCAATATTTTTTACCAAAAATAAAGTCAATAACCAAAATAGATCTTATATTTTCAGAGAGACATTTTAGTTATTGACTTTAAGCCAAAAATAATTTTTTGGCTTAAATATGGACAAACTAAGGCCACAGTGTAAGTTGCATCAAAATCGGTTCAGTGGTTTTTAAGTTATGAATAATCAAAATGTGTCGAAATCAGGAACATTTCATAGGAAGCGTAAGCCCAGACAGTGGTGTGACGTCACGCGCTGTCAGATGACAGTTCGGAACGTTTTAGCCAGAATTCAAAAAATCATTTTTATTAACATATTTTTCTATTGAAATTTCATATATTTTTGCACAAAAATATGATATCCGTTTATGAAATGGGTCCATCCATCTATCATATATAAAAGCAATTCCAAAAATTAGTCAACATCCCTATTGCAGATAAAATAAACTTAACTTATATTAAAATTAACTTATGGCTAGAAAACAGTCTCCTCGGGGCTTCATAGTTCCCAGCAGGCAACCAGTGTTACCAGTGTTTGTGTATGGCGAGGCTTAGTTTCTGACAAAGAAAGATGCGATCACCACAGGCCCCGATGAGAGGCGTCGACGGCTCCTTTATAATTTTTTTGGCTTTGGGACCCCAGGGCCCCATTGTTTCGAAACTGACCGGGACGAACGCATACTCTCCTTGTATGTCCTGGTATTTACGGATTTTATATGTGAAAAATCCGTTTTTGGCCATAATTTTGTTTTTTTTTTCACACTGCTAAACACATACAAGTATCAAGTAAGTACGCTTCTTTTAACGTCTTATTCAAATGTAAGAAAGAAGATATTATGACGAATTCGAAGCAAGCCGCTACGCATTTTATCAATACACATATCTACTGTGAAACAACGTCATTGTTATTGTCTGTCTGTCTGTCCGTCCCTATAGCCTATATGTATGTTTAAATATTTAATATATACCTACCTCTATTAATCTCTATATTATTTTGGCATAAATATCTCTATAAATAAACTAGTGGACCCGCGCGCACTTCGTACTGCGTGCTAAATAGAAAATAATCAATGTTTCTCTACTAAATTATGCATTATTATTTTAAACCTTCCTCTTGAACCACTCTAAATAAATAAAAATAAAAACCCCCAACGCAATGTGTAATTCACCATTTTTTCATCATCACATCATGTTCATCCGTTCGGGAGCTACGATGCTACAGACAGACACACACAACACACACAGACTACAGACACGTCAAAATTACAACACCCCGTCGTTTTTGCGTCGGGGGTTAAAAAGTATGCAATGTTTATCACTATCACTACATAGTCTAAATTTGTCGCTGTATTTTTCGTCAATAAATTGAAATTTTACTTTTTAACCCCCGACGCAAAAACGACGGGGTGTTGTAATTTTGAAGTGTCTGTAGTCTGTGTGTGTTGTGTGTGTCTGTCTGTAGCATCGTAGCTCCCGAACGGATGAACATGATGTGATGATGAAAAAATGGTGAATTACACATTGCGTTGGGGGTTTTTATTTTTATTTATTTAGAGTGGTTCAAGAGGAAGGTTTAAAATAATAATGCATAATTTAGTAGAGAAACATTGATTATTTTCTATTTAGCACGCAGTACGAAGTGCGCGCGGGTCCACTAGTTTATTTATAGAGATATTTATGCCAAAATAATATAGAGATTAATAGAGGTAGGTATATATTAAATATTTAAACATACATATAGGCTATAGGGACGGACAGACAGACAGACAATAACAATGACGTTGTTTCACAGTAGATATGTGTATTGATAAAATGCGTAGCGGCTTGCTTCGAATTCGTCATAATATCTTCTTTCTTACATTTGAATAAGACGTTAAAAGAAGCGTACTTACTTGATACTTGTATGTGTTTAGCAGTGTGAAAAAAAAAACAAAATTATGGCCAAAAACGGATTTTTCACATATAAAATCCGTAAATACCAGGACATACAAGGAGAGTATGCGTTCGTCCCGGTCGGTTTCGAAACAATGGGGCCCTGGGGTCCCAAAGCCAAAAAAATTATAAAGGAGCCGTCGACGCCTCTCATCGGGGCCTGTGGTGATCGCATCTTTCTTTGTCAGAGACTAAGGCTCGCCATACAGGTAACACTGGTTGCCTGCTGGGAACTATGAAGCCCCGAGGAGACTGTTTTCTAGCCATAAGTTAATTTTAATATAAGTTAAGTTTATTTTATCTGCAATAGGGATGTAGACTAATTTTTGGAATTGCTTTTATATGATAGATGGATGGACCCATTTCATAAACGGATATCATATTTTTGTGCAAAAATATATGAAATTTCAATAGAAAAATATGTAAATAAAAATGATTTTTTGAATTCTGGCTAAAACGGTCCGAACTGTCATCTGACAGCGCGTGACGTCACACCACTGTCTGGGCTTACGCTTCCTATGAAATGTTCCTGATTTCGACACATTTTGATTATTCATAACTTAAAAACCACTGAACCGATTTTGATGCAACTTACACTGTGCCCTTAGTTGGTCCATATTTAAGCCAAAAATAAAGTCAATAACTAAAATGTCTCTCTAAAAATATAAGATCTATTTTGGTTATTGACTTTATTTTTGGTAAAAAATATTGAAATTTAAATTAATTTTATTCAATTTTGGTTTGTAAATAGATCATTAAAATTTGATTGTAGGTTTTTAAATGCTGTCTTTTATGTGAAAAACATAACTTTATATGAATTCATAACATGTGTCAACATCCCTATTGCATGTGGATATGGTAAACCAATAACTGCTGACCCTATTTTTAACTATTTTTCGAAATAGGACATGAAATAGTTTTTGTCCCAGGAATCAGTATTCACAGAAGGGAGAGGGGAATTACACGCTGCGAAGGAAGTGCGCACAGGTTCACTTGTACATAATATTGTATAATTTTATAATATTCCACGCCCACACCTTGATGGCAGACCCGCTACATGCGCGCGTTTTCAAATACAAATAACATTATTAGACACTAATAATAATTTATATTCATATGGCTTATAGTGGATCGTAATCTGTTGAAAATCCCGTACTCGTTCTCATAAACCTTATTGATGAAATAATTAATAGATCCTATAAAAACTCTACACTTTTAAAATTTTCCTCGAATGAACTATAGACCAATGAACGTTTGACCAACAGATCGTTTGAAGTGCTGTTTTATTTGTAAAAAGCATTTTACTAATACATATTTATAATAGATTCCATAGGAAATTTTCATTTTCATTAATCACATCAAATAAACTTCACATACACAGGGACATCGATATACATCTCGAATATTTAGTACTTGAAATAAAATACAAAAAGATTTTTTAAAAAGATAATATATATAATATAATGCCACGTTACATCGGCTCAATCGGTTCAGCCGTTTAGGCATGAAGAGGCAACAAATATACACACATTCGTATTTTATTAAACCTTTACTACTGCCTTTCCAGAGTTTTCTCCAGCTAACATACCGATAAATGCATCGTATAGTTTATCAAATCCTTCTGTCACATGCTCTCTTGCTTTAATCTGTCCATTTGAGATCCATTCAGCGAGCTGCGTTAGAGCTTCGTTCCATCTATCAATCCACCTATGATAAACGAAACCTTCTACTTTCAGCTCCTTGAACACAATGAACGGCTGCACTATCGTTGCTTTGGGCAAATTGCTATAGTCATCATTGTAAGAACTGATGCTTCCACACACTGAAACTCTTCCAAACGAATTCATCTGCAAGATAACCTGACTGCTCAGCTCTCCACCTACATTGTCGAAGTAACAATCTATTCCGTTCGGAGCGGCTTCTTTTAAAGCTTTGGCAATATCAACCTTCTTGTAGTTCAAAACTTTGTCAAAACCCAAATCCTTCTCGAGCCATTCCACTTTGTCATCAGAACCAGCAAAACCGATCACCTTGCACCCTTTGATCTTGGCAATTTGTCCTACGATTGATCCCACAGCGCCGGCTGCTCCAGATACCACGACAGTTTCTCCTTCTTTAGGTTTACATATTTCTAGGAAACCAAAATAAGCAGATGCGCCGGTCATGCCCACAGCTCCCACCGCGTGGGAATATGAAAGGCCGCGTAGGTTGGGAAGCTTGTAAATTAAATCTTTGGGATCATTTGGTATGCTAGGGTCCTTGATGTAGTAATCGCACCAACCTTCGTGCGAGACTACCTTGGAGCCGACCGGATACTTGGGATTCTTCGATTCCTGTACTGTACCAACTTGGAAGCTCCATTGGTCGTAGGGTAGGGTATAGATGCCGTTGTATGATCGGATGTAAGGGTCCACACTGATGAACTCAGCTTTAACTAGAATTTCTCCATTTTTTAGAGGCGGCAGTTCTGTTTCAACAAGTTTAAAGTCTGATTTCTTAGGCTGGCCTTGGAAGAGCTTTACGCAGACGTATTTCCTTGCCTTGACCATTTTTGAATTTAAAATGTTCGTAGTTTCTGGAAATACTGTGACCTGGCTATTTATTTGCTCTTATCTGCAAAGAAAGAAATCGTGATTTATAGGTGCTACTTCATGAAGTAGCCATTTGCCCCTTTAGGCAAACTTAATAATAGCGTTCCAAAATTTTATGGGTGTTCTTCTGTCAAATGAATTTTGCTGATTCGTGTTACCTATATGGGATGGGATAGAAAACATGAAAATAGTAATAGGTAAGTCATAAATCACGAACATAATATTATGCTTTTTTTTATTTTGAAAAGGCAAAATACTTAGAATTCGTAGGTATGTGTTATAAATTGTTGTCTATTTACCTGTAAAACTGTTATTGTCCACAGCTAAGAATATGCAATGGCTTGACGGTGGTTTGTGTCCTGTTTGGAGACCAAATCCAGTGTGTTGTAGACGCTAACACCTGTTTATCTATTTATAGGTACTTTAAAATATGTGATAAAACATGACTTTGCATCTTAGAATTAAAGTACGATTAAAGTAAAGGTACGTTACGCCTACTGAGGAAACAGTAACTCAATTTACTACGAGCATGACTATGCTTTAATCGATTTTGTGTCGATAAAATACTTATGGTACTAATATACCTACTCTTTTAAGTCGTATCTTTGTATATTTTAAAGATATAGTAGATGAAAGTTAAGGCTGTTAATATTCGATTTACTATTGAGTACCTACTACGGATGCCTTGCGTTGCGCGTAGCCCGACTAGCGCGTGGCCTTTTTATTTATATTGTTTTGTCGTTACAGGGTTTTTAAAGATTATTTCCGAATTCAAAATGGTCATCGTCGGAAACAACAATTTACCAGTGTCGAAGTAGAAAGTGAAAGTTGCGTTGAAGCAATACGGAAATAAGTTTCCTACTTATTAAATAAAAAAAAAATACAGGAGTTGAGTTACTGTTCATTATGAGCTACAATATAGATCATCGTATCTTCATGACTATCAATATTAATGTAATATTTGTCTGATATTATAATAAATAAGTCACGCAGATCGAGTATAGAATTATCTACTCATAACACAGATTATAGAGATACTTATGGTTACGCGTGATATTTATAAATCTTATCATTTTGGCAATAGTGACAGCATGAAATATAATTTGGAACATAGATAGGTTTTATGACGTAGACCTCCGCTAAGAAAGGATTTTGCCATGCGGGCAAAGCCGCGAGCTAAGCTAGTTTATTATAAAAAGAAAGAGTGACTGACTGATCTATCAAGGTACATCCTAAACCTCTAAATGGATTAGGTGGACATTTGCAGCACAGATAAGATTTGTGACGTAGACTCTACAAAGAAATAATTTCTCTGCGCAGACAAAGCTGCGAGTATAAGCTAGTTATAAATAAATACATAAATCTACGAATAATATTTTGCTATAATATAGGTTTAGTTAACCAAATAAAGTTGAAGATACTTAAGCATTTCAAAGTCCTCCCACTATAAAAATTATATATTGTACATTTCTTCTTATCTACTATACTCTACTATACTATTATCCCTAACAATTCAATCGTTTCCTAAAATTTTAACAAGAGCCTTCCCAAACAATAAATCAGTGCGATTTTATAAACATTGATAAAATATATTGATACAAATTTTATTAAAATCAGCCGATCTATGGGATTTAGAAAATAGATCCTTTTTACAAACAAGTGAAATTTTAAAAATACTTTTTAAAAACAAGCTTTAATTATTATTATCTTGTATCATTAAAGTACTCGTCAAGACGAATCAAATGAGCCCAAACTCGACGGGATTGCGTTGTTTTATGACGGAGTTCCTATGGCCACCTTCCAGCTCCATCATCAGATCAGCTCGATGTCATAAAAATATAGCATTGTCATCCGATTTACACACGCATGCAAATTTTCAGCTCAATTGGAAACCGGGAAGTGGGTCAAATTAAACTTGCAAGATTTGATTACAGACAGACAGACAGACAACAGACAGGTGAAAGTAATATAAAGCTTGTAAAAAGATTAGACTTTCCGATACAATTTTTTCAAAAAACCTCATTCTTAAAATTATATGAATCAAGAATATCAAAACCATCGTAATGCACCTTTAAGGCAGAATATTACATTTAAATAACTACATTCTTAATTATTATTTTATTATTAATAAGTTTTACGCATAATGGAGGCATCAATATTATGTTGAGCGACCCGACCGCAGATGATACCATAAGAATGTATTATCTGTTTGAGAAATGTTTAAAAGCTAGGTCCCTAGAATAAGTCATATTATATTTAATTGTGGTTCTTGTTAGCTCCTATGAGGCTGGGATAGCCACTGAAGTGTGCTCAAAGCCTCTTTAAATAATTTTGAATAAAAAAAGATAAAAAAAATAAGCCATCCTGTAATTTCATCCCTGAAACTGTGTTCTATTTACGTATTATCTACAAGTTGTTTATTAGTTAAATAATAAAAAATCTAATCATATTTACAATCACGATTTTCTTTGCATGGTCACGTCAATGACATCACATCTTCATAATAATATGATAGATAATAATTATAGAAACCCAAAAAAAGACAATATTGATAATATTATCATTATCACTACGTCGTATAAAGTTGCTTCCCGCGTTTTTCTGTCCCTATGTATGCTTATATCTTTAAAACTACGCAACGGATTTTGATGCCGTTTTCATTAATTGATAGAGTAATTCAAGAGGAAGGTTTATATTATACCTAATACAATATATCCATAATATAGAGAAACACTCATAATTTTGTGTTAGGCGTAACGAAGTGCGAGCGGGTCCAATGGTTAATAATAGCTATTTAAAAAACAGGTAAAATAGAATTGATACCTTACTTATGTTTGTTTGTATTAAGAGCGTATATATCGAGTGACGCTCTCTGGCTCGCACAATTTGACGAATTTTGAAATATAAATTCAAGGATTGGAAGAATTTCCTCTGTACAAACCCTGCATAATATTATTGCACACATTATAAAAGTGTTTTCAGTGAGATATATCAAAAAATGACAAAATTTGATTAAAAAAAAAAAAACTTTTTTTCTATATAGCTCCTCATCAATTTTTAAATATATCAAACTGAAAACAATTTTAAAATGTGTGCAATAATGGAGGGCTATTATTATTATTTTATTGGAGGGATATTATGGAGGGCTTGTACAGGGGAATTTTCAATAAATTAATTCCTTGAATTTATATTTCAAAATTTGTCAAATTGTGCTAGCGAGAGAGCGTCCCTCGATATATACGCTCTTAAATCGGATAAAGATGAACATTGGCAAAAAATATGGTTGTCCTGATTTAGGCGGGACAGTACCTATGACTGAAGCAGACTATATTATAAGTATGTATTTACAAAAGAAAAGTATATAAGTATTATATCCGTTATCCTAACCACCATAACACAAGCATTAAGTTGCTTAGTTTGGGGTTAGGTGGCGCTGTGTGAAATGTCCTGTGAATATTTATATTTATTTATTATATTCTGTGAGAAAAGAAATCCCACTGTGAGACTGAATGTCCCGCTTTGAGGCTTTCGCTATCTAACATTGGAAACAAGTGCAATTTAAAAAAAAAAAACTTTTTAAAAACAGCTTTTATTATTACCATGTAGGGTGCTACAAAATCCATGTAGGATGTGTAAAGTACTCGTCAAAACGAATCATAGGAGCTAGAGCTCAAACTCGATGGGGTTGTGTTTTTTAATAACGGAGTTCCTATGGCCATCTTCCAGCTCCATCATCAGATCACCTTCATTTTATAATATTTATTGCATTGTCATCCGATTTATACTGCGTAAAAATAATTAAAAGTGGAGTTGTTTTAAAAACGCCTATTAAATATTATCTTGCTTAGAGTTTCATTCATGTTCAACGTTTATATGATATTGCTAAACATAATATAACCCACTAAATTAATAGTCTTGCTAAGTAAATTTTTTCAGGAGACTCTGAGGAGGAGGTTGATTTTCAAATCTATTTTGCATATCATTTTAAGTGACTACAAAATAAGGGAAAATGGTTCACAATTAGGTGAAACTCAAAAATGCCTGAACCGTTTTAGAAACAATAATGTTTTGTGGCAAAGGAAATAAATTTAAAACTGTCGGGTCCTATTTAAATTCTATCGAAAAAATCTATGTAGCAGTTTTAAGTTAGGAATTGAAATGTAAATGCAACTGTCTCAACTCGTCCTCGTTGAAGTCGGTCCCCTATTAAACTAATAAGGCAGATTTTTAGATAAAAACATTACATTTTTCAGGACTAACAATTCAACTTTCCTCTGAACTCTCTGTTTCTCTTTGGGCTAATTCATTTTGTGTGGGAAGTAGGAATAATAGTAAAAATATGTATATGAATAAGCAATATAATTATTAATGAAAATAAAATTTATTTCGTACATATTTATCACAATAACAAAATATTTAATGGTAGGTACTAAGGTTAGGCCTATAGGTATACTTGTGTATACCATACCATTAAATATTTTGTTATTGTGATAAATATGTACGATATTTACTTTATCACACATCATGTTTATTATTAATAATTAATTGATTGACAGTTTTCTAAAGTTTAACTACGGCCTTTCCAAAGTTTTCTCCAGCTAACATCCCAATGAACGCATCAAATGTTTTGTCAAATCCTTCTGTGACGTGTTCTCTAGCTTTAATTTGTCCAGTTGAGACCCATTCGGCGAGCTGCGTGAGAGCTTCGTCCCATCTGTCAAGCCAACGATATACATTAAAACCTTCAATTTTCAGCTGCTTGGTTACAATGGTTGGCTGCACGATCGTCGCTTTAGACACGTTGTCATCATTGTAAGAGCTAATGCTTCCACACACTGACACCCTCCCATACAAATTCATCTGTAGAATAACCTGACTGCTCATTTCTCCTCCAATATTGTCAAAAAAGCAATCTACTCCATTTGGAGCGGCTTCTTTTAGAGCATTTGCAACATCGACCTTTTTGTAGTTAAAAGCTTTATTAAATCCTAGCTCATTCTCCAGCCATTCTACTTTGTCATCAGATCCAGCGAAGCCGATCACCTTGCACCCTTTGATTTTGGCAATTTGTCCTACGATTGATCCCACAGCGCCGGCTGCTCCAGATACAACGACCGTTTCTCCTTCTTTAGGTTTACATATTTCTAGGAAACCAAAATACGCAGACGCGCCGGGCATGCCCACAGCACCGACTGCATGGGAATAAGAAAGGCCACGTAGATTGGGAAGCTTGTAGATTCTATCTCTCGGGTCACTACGAGTGTTAGGAGAAGCCCAGATGTAGTAATCGCACCATCCCTTGTGCGAGACCACCCTCGAACCTACTGGGTAATTAGGATCTTTTGAAGCTTCTACGATACCGACATTGTAGCTCCATTGGTCGTAGGGCACTGGAAAGTTTTTGTTATAAGCTCGGAGGTAGGGGTCAACGCTGATAAACTCTGTTTTGACTTGAATTTCTCCGTTTTCTAGGGGTGGCAGTTTTTCTTCGACGATTTCATAATCTGATTTCTTGGGTATTCCTTGGAAGTGCTTTGTGACGACGTATTTTTTTGCATTTACCATTTTTGTCTAGAAATATTCTCGTAATATGTCCTATTGAGAATCTAGTCAAATCTGTGAATTAAGAAGTCATAGTTCAATAAGATGTAAATAGGTACAACAGTAACTAAAAGCTTCTGACTGAAACTGAATTTGTATTTTATTTATTGTGGACGTACCTTACCCGTTATCCTTATTTGCTCATTGATGCTACTGGAGGGGTTATGTTCAGCTTGGATTTTTATATTTGCTTGGTATGGCTTTACTTATCACTGCCGTAATAGTCGACTCATTGTCGTGAATCCAGCTTGAATAATAAATTAACTGTGTGAGAAAAGGTACAAGTGTTTTATCTATTTATACCAAAAAATGAGTTGTGTGGATGACTTTTGTATTTATAATATTAACCAGAATATTTAAAGAATATTTAAATATTATAATCTTTAAGAGCCAGTAACTCAATTTATGTCACGTGGCTTTGGTTTTTTTTAAAGTCGGGCCCAAGAGAAATTTTCACTCATCTTAAACCTAACTAAACTTTTTCTATGCTGTTTTAATACATCTAGTAAATTAGTAGGTGTAGGAAAGTTTCTTTTATCATCTGCTTATTTTGTTTGCTGTAATTCACGTTTGAAAATCGTATTTATCTGGAGAATATTTACTCCAGCCAAACTAAAAGCCAGCCTGAAAGACAATTTGTCAGAGGTTGTGGAACTCATGTGAAAGAGATAGCGTAATAGCACAGTAAAGTATATGAGGGAGGAATATTTGTAATAAGACCACTCGAAAAGACAAAAAATACAAATCAGTTTAGGTGCATTTAAGAGGGCCCCAGGATTGAGGTGCTCTAGTTCACCTCAATCCTGGGGTCCTCGTCCCGAAAGAACCTAAAGGAGTTCGGGGTTGAGGTTATCGGTAAACATTTATCAAACAAAGATTGCGACGAATTATAAGCAGTAGGTAACCTCAGGTCTTTTCATGATGCCGGTAAAAATCCTAGGAACTAAATTAAATTATTGTAGAGTTGAGTTACTGTTAATTACAAGTACTATTATAATTATTAAAGATCATAGCATAATGTCCATGACTAAATATTGATACGATATTTGTATAATAATAATGACTTTCCGCTGATAAACGCATACCTATAGGATGCTACAATATCATTTAAGTCGCGCTAATTTATAAACATTTGTATTTATTAAAAAGATAACTTAAAAACAATAACTACTGAAAATAACCCCCATACTACCTACCATAGGCGGATTTAGGGGGGGGGGGGGCAAAGCCCCCCCCCCCAGAAGCATTGTTGAGTTACGAATTTTGCATATATTTCACGGTCAAGATTATAATTTTTTTCTCGGCGCTCGCAGCAACCTGCTCGCGCACTTATTAATAAAGATATTTGGACTTTCAAACTGTTCAGAGCGAGCTAAACATACACTTTTCTCAGTAAAAATATATTAAATATATAAAAAATATATAAAAATATAAAATATATTTCTTAGTAATATAATATTTTTGCCCGTCTGCACTTTGGCCCCCCCCAGAACCAAATCCTGGATCCGCCCTTGCTACTACTACCTCTAGTAATATAAAAAAAAAAACCGACTTTTCACTTTCAATAAGCGAGGGGACAATTTATCAGTTTGGAAGCTATTTGATCGATTTCGATAAAATTTAAATAGGACCGGGAAAATATGCCCAATCTGACTATCAGACTACTATTATAAAGGCGAAAGTTATCCTTATATTATTGTGTGAGTGTGTATGTTAGGTACTTCTACACGCCTAAACGGGTGGACCGATTGAGCTGAATTTTGGTAAGTATAGACATACCTTCATAGGCGTACCCAGCTTCTGGCCTAGGGGGTTGCCCCCCAACAAGGGCCGATTCAGATTTTTTTGACTGAACTTGATCTTCATGCCTGTATGTACGTTTATATTTTAACGTTGAGCAGGCACCTATTTAAAAAGTGCGCCATGCTTTATTTTCAGCTCGTACGGAACTGTATGAAAATATAAAATATTCTTCTTTAAAATAGTGCGAGCAGCTTGCTGCGAGCGGCGAGAAAATTTTATGTTTTTGACAACAAAAAGAGTGCAGTTAATTTGCTTTAAGCGGTAGAAAAATTAAAATATTCTGCCGTAAATAGCGCGAGCAGCTTGCTGCGAACGCCAAGAAAATTTTATATTGTTAGCAACGAAAAGAGTGCTGCTAACTTGCTTTGAGCGGTATGAAAATTACAATATTCTTCCTTAAAAAAGATTTTTTTTTAATTTTGGACTACGAAAAGACTGAAGTTATCTATTTCTGAGCGGTTAGAAATTTAAATATTTTCACTTATAAAAGCGCGTACAGCTTGCTGCGAGCGCCGAGTATTTTTTATTATATTTCTGACCACGAAGGTGACCTTAATTTGTTTGGAGCTGCAAGAAACTTAAACATTCTTCTCTAATAAGAGCGCGAGCAGCTTGCTGTGAGAAAATTTCAAAATCTTGATCATGAAGAGTGTGCGAACGGCTTATTTCGAGATCCAAGAAAATATTATATTTCTGATCACGAAAGTTACTTATAAGAGATAGTAGTACTATTATAGCTACCTACAAAGTTTTGTAAGTACCAAGAAATAAAAAAAATTTACAAAAAGTGTGCATTTAGTACGCTCCGAGTGGTGAAGAAATGAAATATTCTTACTAAAAAGCTACAAAAAATATATCTTGACTATGAATCGTGTGTGATCGCCTTATTGCGAGAGCCAAGAGAATTTTTATTTCTTATTCTACAGATACAATATAAGACAGTCAATTTCCAGCTGCCCTCCCCTGCCGACCCCCCTGCCCCCCCCCCTGGTTACGCCTATGCATACCTTAGACCCTGGAATAACACAGGCTATAGTAGGTACAGCGGGTAAAACCGCGAACCGGTATACGAAGCAAAAGAAGAGCGTTCAATATTTTAATAATAGAGTAATAGAGAATAAAGTAATAGAGTAGGTACACCAACTTTCTTTTAAAATGTCAAAAAACCTTCGTGATTCTTGACCCAAGTCGAACTTATTAAAGCCACCATATTATTATACGTGTAAGATTAAAATAATTGGTATTGGTAATAATTAAGATAATTGGTACCTATTACATTTATTATGTATGTATAAGTATTAATTTTGTTCTAAAAGCGATATTTTTATGCCACCCTGTAATAAATATCTCAAACTTTGGACCACTTACGTATAGTCTACACGTTGTTTACTAGTAGCCCAGTCAATGAGTGCCCAAAAAGGGTATGTGGATCGAAAAGTCGAAAGCAGAAAAACTTACTTAGTAACTTTGTTTGGACTAGTTAGGAGATAAACATACTAAAAGTCCCCACCCCTCCGAGGTGAGCCCGAAGGGGGGGAGGCCGAAGAAGGTCCCATTTTTAGGTTTTTTGCTTATATGTCAAAAACTGTGCGTTGTACCATATTTTGTAGTACTACATTATTAAACCTCATAAAATTTTCTACAACTTTGGCCTTGCCACTTTTTATCTATCTCCAATCGTTGTCCAGCTATGAGCTTCCAAACATGGTCTATTATGAAAACGCTTAAATTAGTTTTCCATACAAAGTCAGTAAAAATATCTTAAAAATAAAATTTGACCAACTTCTGGTTGTCGTATCATAATGAAACTTTGCAAATGTCTAGAAATCTGATGACAGTTTAATAATCTGGTACCACTGAGCTGATCTGATGATGGAGCCAGGAGGTGTCTAATGAAACTCTTCAATGACTATTAGTAAACCCGTCGAGTTTGGGCACATTACATTCGAATCGATGAGACTTTTTCATTACACTTGCTGTCGAGGGTCTGATAATGGACCAGGAGGTGCCTACGTCTCATCAATCCGAATGTAATGAGCCTAAACTCGCCGGTTTTACTAATAGCCATTGATGAGTTTCAGTAGACACCTCCTGGCTCCATCATCACATCAGCTCAGTAGTACCAGATTATTAAATAGTCATCAGATTTCTAGACATTTGCAAAGTTTCATTATGATACGACAACCAGAAGTTGGTCAAATTTTATTTGTAAGATTTTTTTACTGACTTTGTATGGAAAACTAATTTAAGCGTTTTCAAAATAGACCATGTTTGGAAGCTCATAGCTGGACAACGATTGGAGCTAGGTAAAAAGTGTCAAGGCCGAAGTTGTAGAAAATTTTATGAGGTTTAATAATGTAGCACAACAAAATATCGTACAAGGCACAGTTTTTGACATATAAGCAAAAAACCTAAAATGGGACCTTCTTCGGCCTCCCCCCCCTCGGGCTCAACTCGTAGGGGTGGGGACTTTTAGTATGTTTATCTCCTAACTAGTCCAAACAAAGTTACTAAGTTAGTTTTTCTGCTTTCGACTTTTCGATCCACATTTCTTCTTTTACTGGACTATAGTAGTAAATTTAAAAAAATGTAATCAAATTTACAATCACGATGATTGTATTTGCAAGTTCACGCCAATGACATTACATCTAGATATGATTATAATATTTATTATACCTAATACCTACTCACAATCGTCTACTATAGGTATATATAAAAGGAAAGAGTGACTGACTGACTGGTCCATCAACACTGTACCGCCGCTAAACGGATTTGGTTGAAATTTGAAACACAGTTAGGTTTTAAGACATAGATCTCCGCTAAAAAAGGATTTCTCTACGCGTGCAAAGCTGTGAGCATAATCTAGTTATAATATAATTTTAATAGAGATAAAAATTGGCAAATTTTTAATCCTACTATCTATTTGATAATAATAAAACTTAATACAAAAAAAAAAAGAAAAGAAAAAAAAAAGGTGAAAGTTTAGGGTCACTACCCGTCCACTCACTGAACTTTGGATAGGGAATTCCGATTTCGGGCGGGACAGTTCCACTTGGAGACTTTTTGTCCCTCTGGGGAAAAGATGACCCGCTGTGCAGCTGGGTGTCCCGGTTTGAATATATGCACTCTCAGCACCAGCTTTGGGAAATTGCACATTGACAAAAATGATGATCGATATAATATGATATACATAGTAACAATGTTTAGTTGTTTTAACGATAACAAACGCCCACGCGAATATAATCGGACGTCAATTCCATTATAGTTCTGCATGTATGATATTGCTTGTACTAAATATGTAATTCTTGCCAAGTATATTCCGACAGGAGTCTCTTGTGGGTGGGTTTTAAATCTATACTGAATTTATTTTAGCTCATTTCAAAATATCTTGTTATTAAAGTTATAGACTCGAACCGAAACAACAATAACTAAAATAACAAAACGGCACAACTCACGTCTAATATTGTCGAGAATATCTCAACCACGGTTTTGGACGGTTTCGGTTTTTTTAAGAATCATATTTTAGAGTATTATTATATATATACTACTGATCCCAATAATAAGATCTATGCAGCACTATATCTAAGAATGAATTAAATAAAACATGATTTATGCTTATAAATTAAAAATATATTTCTTAGAAAAGATCTTATAAACACGAGGTAACTATCCTACAAGACAATAACTATAAAATACAAATCATATAAATTAATATCACACAAATAAATTAGGTATACACACACTAATAAGTAGGAACATGATTTATTTTGAGTTTGTACTTTGTACAAATTAACTTTACGTCTGATACCTGAAGATTTCCTCCCCTTGTGGCCCTTCGATTTATTTTCAATCAACAGTGTAGTTACTTTAATACTCATTTTATATTCAATCTACGTATTTACTAATTTCTACCCCTGTACGGTGCAACCGCTCATCTTATTGTTTAGTTAGCATCTATCACGGGAACGCATCGCGTGCTTCTCTGTGTCATTATATCATAGCGTAATATATGTCATTAAAACTATCAGTTATTTGTGTTATTTAAAGACTCCATTATCATATCCTATCAGACATGTATTTTTGGTCCTTCGAGCCGGATTTGAATCAGCGACCTATGGATACCAATTTTTTTACCAGTGCGACAATGTAATGTGAATTTTCATCTCTACTAATCAATTTCATCCCACAGTACTAATTTTCACTCCTACCAATAAATTTCACCCACAATGCATTTTGGTCTCAATTATTTTCACCCCTCAATGCCACCAATCGTTGATTTTTTCACCACACGGTGCATTTATGTATGGGATTCATGGGAGAGCCGGGTGGACAGCGGAATTCTCTCGCAAAATCATGTGAATTGGATAGAGTCCCTATCACCCTGAACCTGCCGGGGGAATGTACTGCGGTTTTGAGTTTATTTCGCATCGCTTCTGGACGCATTGCACCGCACCACACCTAAAATTATAAAAGTCTGTTAGGTTACATATTACATACTACACATAATATTATATTTCTACCTTTCCAAGCTATATTTTCCACTTGGTGAGGGAATCAGTTTGAAATTATTACTTATAACTTTTAACTAACCTAACCTTAAATAGCAACATTTGCATGCTAAATGATGTTAGCTCAACATAATTTCTATGATCTAAAATTATGTATTGTAACAACTTAAACACCATGTTGCTTGGCAAACAAGTGAAATTTTAAAAATACTTTTTAAAAACAAGCTTTAATTATCATTACCATCTTGCATCATATAGTACTCGTCAAGACGAATCAAATGAGCCCAAACTCGATGGGGTTGCGTTGTTTAATAACAGAGTTCCTATAGCCACCTTCCAGCTCCATTATCAGATCAGTTCCATGTCATAATAATATTGCATTGTCATCCGATTTACACACGAATGCAAATTTTCAGCTCAATTGGAAACCGGGAAGTGGGTCAAATCAAACTTGCAAGATTTGATTACAGACAGACAGACAGACAGACAGACAGACAACAGACAGGTGAAAGTAATATAAAGCTTGTAATAAAGAATTGAATTGAATACAATCACCTGAATTTGCGCCAAAACATATTTTTGGGCTGAAGAGTAGGTAAACATCTTTTGACTTTTGTGTGAGAAGCGTTGATGAAGTGCACCTAAGAATAATTTTACATCATCCTGGGAAGCACTGTACTAATCAGGCAGCGTTATCTCTTACCATCAAGAGAGCGGTTTTGCTCGTCTTCTTACTTTTTACAAGCTTTATATTACTTTCACCTGTCTGTTGTCTGTCTGTCTGTCTGTAATCAAATCTTGCAAGTTTGATTTGACCCACTTCCCGGTTTCCAATTGAGCTGAAAATTTGCATGCGTGTGTAAATCGGATGACAATGCAATATTATTATGACATGGAGCTGATCTGATGATGGAGCTGGAAGGTGGCTATAGGAACTCTGTCATTAAACAACGCAACCCCATCGAGTTTGGGCTCATTTGATTCGTCTTGACGAGTACTATATGATGCAAGATGGTAATGATAATTAAAGCTTGTTTTTAAAATGTATTTTTAAAATTTCACTTGTTTAGGGTTAGCCTTTTCCCACGATCTCGAGTGCTGTTAAGCGACGATCCGGCTGTAGATAGTAGCAGATTAAACCTAGCAGGCGGGATATATCCCTCCCTGGCCTCACTGAATAAAAAGATAAATTTCTACAAAAAAAAATGCAATGTTAGAGAGTTTTGATGTATCCATACCTGAGCAAAGTTTAAGAAGAACAGCTGTGTGTGAGTTAGGTTAAGTCCCGGTAAAGTCTCGTCTTTAGTTCCGTGGAGTTTAACCCAGTGCAAGTACGCTCGGAATGCTTGTTTCACCCCGCCGTTGTCCGCGATATTTTCACCCTTTAAAATGCAGTTAAGTCAAACTCAAACTCAAAATTCATTTATTCAAATAGGCTACAATGGAGCACTTTTGCAAGTCAATTTTACATTTTATTTTAATATTCTACCGCTCATTCGCAAGGCACCTCTATGAGAGATGAGAATTAAGTGGGTATCAATTTTGCAATCTACATGTTGGTAAGTGTAAATGATGTCATATTTGAACTAATCTATATGAACAAAAAAGTATTAACAAATATAATATGTACGAGTATGTACAGATATTTTTTAAAAAGCTGCTGGACGACCGACATTCTGTTTGCCTATTCTTGGCATAGCTGGGCACCGTCAATCAAATAGTTAACTTCGTTAATCGTTAATCCGCTACAAAAAAAGTTAGCTTCGTTAAACGTTAAAGCGTTAAATTTCGGAAGAATTAACGCAAGTTAACGTTAATCGTTAATACGTTAATTATGTGCAAAATTGCATTTTTATATCGTTGCGTTAGTGAACTTATAAAACCTGTTGGTTTTGGTTCTGGAAGTTAGGAACAAAACAAAAACTTGTATAATTCAAACATATTGTTCAGTGAATTCAAAATGTGTAATTTAATCGTCGGGCATAAGGTGCATAATATTCTCCTTCATGATCATTAACATGCTGAAGTTCTCGTCTGAAAGCAAGGCTCGTTTTGGTGTTAAATTGTCTTTACCCGCACTTTACTGCAAATTGTCTTTACTGCAGCGCTTGAGGGTATAGCAGTATTGTATTTATTAATCAATAGATTTATGAATATCTCTGTTCCCCGAGGAATGCAGCATAGGACGAGTCTTTTGATTTCATGTCTAGCCACATTTTAACGAGACTTTGCGCTTTACTCTGAAAGCGTTGGAGCTCTTTGTTTTTCTATAGACTGAGTGACAGAATTGAAAAAGTCTTCCTCGTCATCATCGTTGTTACACGCATTGCTCCCTCCGCCATTTAAACTATCTCTATTGTAAACGCCCCGACTTCCTGCACTTAACCCTACGCGTGGTACGTACGCGGGCGTGAGTGAGTCGGGTACGGCTACGATGAAGAGGGAGCCTAACACCTATTCCTGTCGATTCCCTACTTCCCGAATAGTTCCCTGTTCCCTAACAGTTCCCTATTCCCTAACAATCCCTATCCCCTAGCAGCTATATTCGAGAGTCTGGACCCCTTGTATGTGGACCTAGATATGTGTGTGTGTGTGTGTGTGTGTGTAAGTGTGTGTACCTAGCTTTATGTGTACCTACTGTCCCTACCCTACCTATTTTCTATGTGTACCTAACGCCCTAGCCTAACCATAAGTACGAATAATATATAAATATATAAATGAGTACGGGATATCAGCCACCAGGAGACCAAAGGTGGCCGACGGAGGTTGGGTAGGAAAGGGGTGCGTGTACGGCGTGCAATGTACACAGGAAAGATTTTCTCACTGCCGGTCAAGCAGGATCACAAGACCGATCAATACTGACGGCTAAAGGAGTCTTGGCCGCAGTGAGAGGAGGCTAGAAAACATGAAGTCTTCTAGTTGGTCCGGAGTGGGCTGGGCTTCACTTCTTGGGCTGCTCATCCAGCGGTTGCTGGGACACTTCTTGGGCTGCTCGTCCAGCGGCTGCTGGGAAACTTCTCGGGGCTGCTCGTCCAGCGGTTGCTGGGAAACTTCTCAGGGCTGCTCGTCCGGTGGTCGCTGGGTCTTCAGGCTGGACTTCCTTGGCTGCTCGTCCAGCGGTTGCTGGGAGACTTCTCGGGGCTGCTGGGGTCTTCAGGGGAGGAGTATAACTCGACTCAGATCTTCTTGCCCAATTGATTTTATTTACAATAATCTTAGCTTATATACAAATATGTTTTACCAGCTAAGCACTATTCTTAATACTAACTATTGTTATAACTGTGGCCGCTAAAGATGAGCCGACTCATCATAACCACGGTTTATAATTTGGCCTACATTTTAGTACAGCGAGAAAGTGCTGATTGTTTTTAAAGAAAGGTAATTTATTTATACAATATTAAAAATTTTACTTGACATAACAAATTTCGTTTAAGTGGATTTTACATAATATTTATTTTTAAGGAGTTATACAATAGTTATATAATAGTATGTTCATTGGTTTGAACATCTATCCTTCGAATTTTCCGCTGCTTCTTATCGTAAGGTGGTAAATAGCAGGCATTGGATTAACGATTAACGGACTTTTGCATATTAACGGAAGTTAACGTGTCCGTTAACATTTTTTAAAGTTAACTTAAAAGTTAGTCCGTTAATCAAAATGTTAACTTCGTTAACTAACGATTAACGGATTAACGAGTTAATGCCCAGCTATGATTCTTGGCCACCATTCAGCATCTTGTCTTGCTCCATTTTTCAGATGCGCTCTTAACCATTATGAAATACACAAACGAGATATATAAAAAGTAGTACCTGTGTAGTGACTCCATTCAGCCTCATATTGACCTCAGGCAGAGTATACTGTTCGTATTGATCAATTAGGCACTGCGCTCGGCGGTGAAACGCTTCAATGGCAGAGTCTGACCACCATCGGTGCAAATTACCGTCGCAATCGAAGAGACGACCCTTGTCGTCGAAACCGTGCGTTATCTCGTGGCCTAGTAAGAAAAATGTTAATAAAGTCAGAAGGAAGAAACATTAAAAAAAAAAACAAGCTTTTATTATTACCATCTAGCATTAAACTGCTCGCAAAGACGAATCAAATGAGCCCAAACTCGATGCAGTTGCGTCGTTTAAGTACGGAGTTGGCCATGGCCACCTTCCAGCTCCATCATCAGAACAGCTCGATATCATAATATTGCATTGTCATCCGATTTATACATGCATACAAAATTTCAGCTCAATCGGTTACGGGAAAGTGGGTCAAATTAAACTTGTAAGATTTGAAGACAGACAAACAACAGACAGGTGAAAGTAAAAAAAGGGACTATGCAAATTTATTTATTTTCCTTTACCTGTTAAGACCGCCAATTGTTACATTGTTTATGTTCCAGTTGTATTTAGTACTGTCTTTGTAAGTTGTATCAATAAAGTGTTATTAAATCTTATCTAATCTAAATCCCAGGCAGTGAATCGTAGGAGAATCATCGTCATCATCTGCTAACATCCGTCCACAGCTGGACATATGCCTCTCCCATTTCACGCTATTCAACTCGGTCCTCCGGTTTCCTCCTCCAGCCGCTCTCAGCAACCTTCCAGATATCGTCACCCCATCTCTCCCAATGACACCCTACAAAGCGTTTGCCGAGACGCGGTCTCCACTCTAGAGAACGCCTACCCCATCGATATAATACGTTTGTTCTGCCTTCTGCGGAAAATGTGACCAGCCTATTACCATTTCAGCTGCCTAATCCTTTCGTATATGTCGGTATAACTTTGGTTCTCTGCCGAATCATTTGGATCAATCATTCGGAAACTTAGGAGAATACAAAGTCGTCACTCGTAACATTCTGAAATTTGTGACTTGAAAAAATCCTGATATCAAGCAAATCAGATTACCTACGTAATAGAACCGCTGTTAATTTGTCTAATCATGATTATTGGTATTATAATTTTTATAACAATAAATGACAGAATGAGCAATCAGGTGCAATATGGTAAGCATCATGATTGTCCATAATATTATCCGTTATCGAACTCGTTGTCACTATCATTATCGATTAGTTCCGCGACTGCTATAATATGACTTTACATAATTTAACAAAAAATATACATACATATATGAAAGTATGTAATCCCATAAATTTTAGGAATATTTTGAAGGGAATATTTGTGCTGATGTTAAGATTACAAATTGAGCATTAGTTAGCTAAAACTAATTTATGATTATCTATACTCTTTACGTATCGAAGCTTTAAAAGGAAACGAGATATCATCATCATCGGCCTTCAATTCCCCTCTGCTGGGCAAAGGTCTCCCCAAGTAACTCCACGTGTCACAATCTTCCATCGCCCCTTGCCCTATCCACTTCCCCTGGATCCCTTTCTGTGACAACCTCTGCCCAGACGTCGGAATGCATGCGAATTATATTATGACCTGAAATCTGACGGGATAGTATTTTTCATACCATAAAATATAAAATAAACGAAAATGTAATCTATAATATTAAAACACTACTAACCAATAACAATCCCGATGCCCCCATAGTTGAGTGAACGCGGAAAGTGTCGGTGGTAGAATGGCGGCTGGAGGATGCCCGCCGGGAACATTATCTGGTTCTTGTTGCGGCTGTAGTAAGCATTTACTACTGCTGGGGCGGTGTTCCATAGGGTTTTATTCACTGGCTGACCGATTCTAAGAAATGAAGGGAAATCTGAATACACCAATACTTGTGTAATTTGTGTAATAAATAATTGTGTTTTTCAACCTTAACTTAAAATAATGTTATTCTGGTGAAAGAGATTTGTCTAAACAAAGTGATCGCAAATTAATGTCAAATCATTTGCTGCTCCAGAATCAATATGATATTTGTAATGCCATGCAAACTTGAGAACAAAAGAGGACAACACTTTAATAATGATACATTTTTAATTAAAATGAATTTTGAAAAAGGTAACTAAAGGGCATTTCACGGAATTTTGTATTTATCAGCAGTTATAACAACCTAAATCGTAATGTAATCTAAAACATCTTAATATGGATATACAGTTAACTGATGCCACTTACCGTGACTGTTCCATCTTAGTCAAATGCTGCAATATATTCAAAATATTCTCGAAATACTTGTCCGGATGTATTTTTACTTCCTTGTACCTGTCATCTAATTCATTTTTGTGTAGAATAAAATCTGGATATCCAATTCTTAGCATCATAGCCTCTACTTTATGTGCGGCTAATTTTTTCGTCTTGTCATCTATCCAGTCAGTCATATGAAGTAGTTCTCTAAAGGATTGCTGAATTTCTCTAGTCATTGTTAAAGTATCGTTTTTACTCATTTCATCGAAGTATTTGCGTACGAACATAGAGCCTAATGCCATTCCCATGTTGGAGTTTACTTGATTGATACAATTTTCCCAGCGAGGTGGGGACTGTTCCCGTCCAAATAGAATGTAGTAAAATCTGAAATATTGGACATTATATAATAGTTTTGACCTATAATAATATAATATGGAGAACCAATGCCTGCCTATTATAGACGCATTACATTAGTACTCAAGAAGTACCTCTTGAGAAGAAGAAGACCTAAGCTGAGATCGATCCGGAATCCAGAGAACATAAAGTGCTCAGTCTCCTTAGCCCAAATATTTTCCTGCCCCGATTACCCTTAGAACCGGAACATCGGCGTTTAACATAGGTACCTTAAACCTTATAACTCATACCTAAGTAATTTTTTATCTGAAACTTACTGTTGCTTGGCCGATTGGAATCTATCATCCAAATTATTAACTCGGTGTCTCACGAATCTCCATAACAAGTAATTACACAAAGTGCTTGGTTCTGTCTGATCTATTAGCTCGACGAGACGCTGCAAATGAAATTGAAAATATTCTTTTGTGATAAATTATGATAAACCTATTCAAATTCCTACTAAATACCCATTGTAAGCGTATATCTCAGGCAAATGCCAATGGCCAATGTAGCTTAAGGATCATACTAACATAGGTTTTGTAAGCAATGTAACTAACACTATATGGAAATTTCTGAAATAAAATTATTGAATTGAATTGAAATAATCTAAATATGTAAAAGAAAAGAGTGACTGACTGACTGATCTGTCAACGCACAGCCCAAACTGAACGGATCAGGTAGAAAATTGGAACATAGATGGATTTTATGACGTAAACCTCCTAAGAAAGCAAGGATTTCTCCACGCGGGCCGGAATAAGAGTATCGAAGAAAAATAAATCGAAGAAGAAGAATTCAAAGAGGCCTTACCCTAACATAAGTAAGAGCGTACATGACGACAGTCTCGTCAGGCTGCACGGTTCGATTCATGACGATGTAAAGGTAACGTCTCCATTTGACCTCCGGGACCAATTCTTCGAGTTTGTGCAGGGGCATCCGACGGTAAAGCTGTGATAGATTCCGTCTGTCTTCCGGAGCTGAAGTTATTTTTGCTAATCTAGGGTTAAAAAAGGCTTTCTTTCTCAAATCGAATTTAAATCATTTGGTGAAATTACTGGGCTAAAAAGATTCAACATTTTAAGAGTCTTGAGTAAAAAGTCCTTGGTGGTGAGTATCTACAATTTCACATCAGTGTTTAATCCCGAGTGGCACTGTACTGATTATGGGCAGCGTTATCTCTTAAGATCAAGAGAGAGTCTTACTCGTCTTCTTACTTCTTTTCATAAAAAAAAATGATGGTTGCCCATAAAATAAAATTATCGAATATAACATTTCGAATGAAATACTTCTGAGAAAATATGACGTGAAAAGAACTTAAACCTTTTTGAAAGGAAAATTTGTCCATGATCATTTTCTGCTTTTCTACATTTGTGTAAGTTGTATGATTTCTAGATTTTTCATTAGCTATTATTTTATCAACTCACTTGATTTCAAATTCAATAAGATTGTCCGCGCTCGTTTTCACATGTTCTGAATTGCCACCAAGAAGTAATGCAATTTTGATTAGGTAATTTTTGTATGCATTCAAATAAATTTTATTGGCATCTTGAAGAAAAAAGTCCCTTGTTGGTAAACCTGTAAAATAACTAGATTAGAAAATGGCTTGACTATTTGTGTATAACAATAAAAAATACATTCCACATTTACATTCTACATATTATTAAATTATTTTTTTTCAATTGAAAATAAGAATAAGTGTACTTACCTAAACTAGTCTGATCAAATTGTATGACAAATTCGTCGGAATTTTCGATGTCAGGTCCAACCCACTCTGATATCAAAATATCATTATTGTACATCCTCAATCTCGCCATGAGTATTAGCCAGTCAAATTTGCTTGAATTCCAATTTGGATTCAGTATGGGCCACCCGCCGAGTATATCTAACAAATCCAATAATGGTTGATGTCCACGTTTTTCTAATATTTCGTAGTTCATACAAGATTTGAATAAGAATCTGGATTTCAGTGCTGCATCACCGTGCGCTGGGTCATCATTAGAAATAAGATAGTCACCATACAGCACATCATTTGATACTTTAGTTGTATCTTCTTGTCTACTATTACTATTCTGATACATTAATAGTTTTCTACCCAGTCTCATCTCTTTTGTCCTGATTACGATGTTCCTTTTATGTTTTAAACTGCGTGGCGATTTGATAGAACTCTTTGTTAATGATTTCTTATGTCTCGGATTTTCCTTTAGATTCGCTTTTCCATTATGTTTAAGCTTCTTGTATATCTTCCCTTTAAAGTTAGATTTAATTTTTGCAATAGGTTTCTTCATTTCTTTGGCTTTCTTGCTCAAATATCGTCTAATACGATTTAATATTTCAGTTGTATCCCCTTTAGGATCTATTTCATATTTATAAGCGTCCCCTGTAGAACTGTTTAACACTTCTTTTGCATTAGATCCAATTATTTTTAATTTATCTACCAACGACGTATGATGTTTTTCTAAAGGGGGAATTTTCAGAAAATTTTCTTCAATGTGCAAATGAGGTCCAGGATAATAACTTATGACGTGTTCATTGGTCTTAAATTCAAGTAAGTCTTTGAGAACTGCATCTAAGTTTTGTCTTAGCATTTCAAACGTATCGTATCTGAAATAGACAGTAAGTACTGTAATCGCTAAAAAAAAAGCTTGACCATTGGAACACACAACCACAACATGTTAAGGTTCTCTCTGTGTTCTTTTAAATCTATGAAAATAATCGAGTAGAATTAATTACAAATAGATTTAGCGGCTGTAGTTAAATAAATCGAAAGGTAATAATCCCTCTAAAACATTAAAGAGAACTATGTATTTAACTACCTAATATCAAAAATCCTTAGTTAATTTCGATGTGTTTTCTTTAATCAATTTAATTATTCGAAACAACGCTAAGACTAACTTAATTTTAAAGTAGCATTTTCTACCAGTTGTCCTGGAACTGGAGAAAAAGTCCTGGAGACAATGGGAGAAGTGCAGACAATGTTAGAAAAATGAAAAAATCTTAAAACTAACATACAATTTCTGTTTCTCCTTGGATCTAAGATAAGATAAGAAACTCTTTATTGATCCACATATAAAGTAAATTTTACAAACAACCAAATTAAAACTAAGGGTGTACTAAGTAATACTAAGAGTAGAATAGTCATATTACCCAGCCTTATCAGCAGGTATAGGGTTTAACGCTGGCCAGTTACCACACGCGTACTGGTAGAAATCATGGCAAGGATCCGCTTCAGCATCCATGTACTGTCTCATTATGTTCGCCTGAGTCGTCCTGATTGTTTTCTTGTCTCCTTGCCCTTTCCAGAAGGCGTGAATTCCTGAGTTTGGAGAAAATTGCAGTAATAAAAAATAATTTATTATCAGTCAAAGTGAAAAAATAGAATAGGTAAACGCAGGTACTTTATTGACACTTTTATTTTACGCATTTTATTTTTTTATTACGTAGTGACCACCCCATTTTAGGTTGTCCCTTTCATTAGGGCATCCTGTACTAATTAAAAAAAAAACGAATATTTGGAAGCCAAAACGAAAAGATTTACATTTTTTTTACCTACTCAATACATTTTGAATACCTACATCTTTTGTATATTGTTTTGTAAATTTTGTCCTTTAAGATGGGAAAATTCCATTTTCTGCAATATTTTTTTCAGTCTGTAAGTTATCAAATATCAAGTCACTTGATGTGATTTATGAAAACGGGTGTAAGCTATAAAAACAAGGGTATTTGAATTAAAGAATGAGCAACCTTGGCTCATTCGGGAGATTCAATTGAATAATTCCATCTACGATTCCACGTCGAACCATTATCAATTTACTTTATGACTGTGTACACAATATGTTAATCTAAGGTGGGTATGGATCATTGACAAGATTTAAAAAATATCTCTTTTTTTTTACTTTGCTGTCTATCTCTTATAATGCGCACAGCCATTGACCTACTTAATATTATCATAGAGACCAAATTTTTGTAAATTATAAACAACACAAATCTTTCCTACATTAAAAGTACCTACTGTAGGTACAGTGCCTACTGCCTACTAGTGAAATTACTGGGCTGAAGAGTCGTAACATATTATGTCTTATCGTAACATATTGAGTAAGAAGAATTGGTGCAGTGCACCTCGATTTTTACATCGTTGTGATATCCTGGGTGGCACTGTACTGATTATGGCCAGCGTTATCTCTTAACACCTGATTCAGGAGAGCGTTTTGCTTGTCTTCTTACTTATTTGCATTAAAAAGAACATAATAAACCTTAATTACCTAATGTGTTCTACCTTAGTTAATATTATGTAGCCATGTACCAAATTTGAAAATTCTTGCCTTTATAAGATTGTGCAGCTTTATACAAGTGCGCCGAGATCCCCATCTCACCTTCTTCCAGTTCTGGTTGCCCTCGCACCTGTTCTACGACGTCATCGAGTGGACCGCGATCCACGTGCGTCTCTGGAGGAACTATACTGTAGGAGGAATTTAAATTAACTTCTTCGTTATATCTGAGCACCTGGTACTTGGGTCCTAAACTTAATTAAATTATGATAATGTAATGAGAGTATATGAGAATAATATGATAATGAGGGTTTATGTAGACGTTGGTGTTTGTTTAAATTGTTTTGGTGGTCTTGGAATCGATTCTTAAAATTAGTTTGATTCATTCCCATTTCGCTTTCTTCCAGTTCTAGCTGCCCGCGCACCTGTTCTACGACGTCATCGAGGAGACCTCGACCCACGTGCTTCTCTGGAGGAACTATACTGACTATTACTGGAGGAGTATTTTAATAAGGTGACATCTTTGTTATCTCTGAGCGCCTGGTACTTGGGTCCTTAACTTAATTATAAACAGTGAGGGTGTGTGTAGACGTGATGTTTGTTTTAATTGCTTGAGGGTGTTGGAATCGATCCTTAAAATTAGTTTGATTCATTCCCATTTCGCTTTCTTCCAGTTCTAGCTGCCCGCGCACCTGTTCTACGACGTTATCGAGGAGACCGCGATCCACGTGCGTCTCTGGAGGAACTGTACTGACTATACTGAAGGAGTATTATTTAATAAGGTGACATCTTTGTTATCTCTGAGCGCCTGGTACTTGGGTCCTTAACTTAATTATAAACAGTGAGGGTGTGTGTAGACGTGGTGTTTGTTTTAATTTGTTGGTGGTATTGGAATCTATTCTTAAAATTAGTGTGATTTATTTTCGTTTGATTTGATTTGGTTGATCAAATCGGGGATTAAATTCAGATTAAATACTTGATAAGGTATATAGGTGTACATAAGTTACCAAGGGCGTCCTACACTACGTTTGCAAAGACACGGATTCAACTTCAGAAATCATTCTATCCCATCCGTTATAAGTTCTTCAGCAAATGTTACCATCCCTAGAAACTATTCTCGTATGTATTTTTTTATTTAACCAAATTTGTTTATTGTACCTAGTTTTAATTGAATTGTTTCTAGCACGCGAATAATTTGGCATTAAGTCGTTAAAATATTTGTCGTAAATTTTACTAGATATGAACATACATTCATAGCACAATGGAAGGACAAAACGCATGCTTTAACATCAGATAGTGTGATAAAAATCATCAATCATTGTTTTTGAAGTCGTAATTAGTAAGATATGCCTTTGATATTTTTTGTAAAAGAAATAATTAGGTGAATTAAAATCTTATCTAATATGCAGTTATTTGAATATTTTTGCACCTAATGTGTGCTGATTTGTTTTTTTCTAATAACTATTTATTATTAAAAAAAAATTAAATCCTGTCTGTAGTGTGTATAGTTGGTATTCTTATATATCAACCCTTCAGACCGGCATACATATTACAAATACATATCTGGCTTGTGGCCTCTAAACAAACTTTTCTAATCACGGTTCTCGTGCATAAGTCATACATATTATATTGTTATCACTGCTTGCGATTCCTTCGTGATTCTTGTTATGTTATCGTACTGCTACAATTCCATAAATACCATTTACCATATAGCTGGGTCAAGGTTGGTTTGAGACGAACCGATACGAAACCAAACAACTTTAGAGACACGATTCATTACATGTCCAATTTTTTTTATAATTTACTTGATGGACAAAAAATAATGTCATCATCAAGGGATAGCATCTGGAAGGTCAGATTCCATCAATATCGTCTAATTCTTCAATTTTTTTAGATGTTAGTCCCATGATGTACTTATTATTAATTTATCATACCTTTCAACACTATCATTGTCTTCGTGTCCATTGCTATCAAAGTGATTGGTGACGTACTCCTCATCCATTTCACTTTCGCTTTCCTCTTCAAAACTGTTTTCATTGCCTTCGTCTTTGTGACGCCGGTGAGGTTCGTTTTCTCTGAAAAATATTTAAATTGTGCTATATACACATACGAACCCATTTACATACGAACGTACGTACATACGAGGTATTATTATGTAGTCTTTATAAAGATCAAGAAAACATATTATTTCCTAGTGAAAAAATACTTACTCGTAATCCTTAGAGGTAAATGTAAAATGGCTCATCCGCTTCATTCTGGTAGGCACCCGATTTTCAGGTTCCGAACCCCAGATGACAATATCACTTGTAACATTCCCTTCATAAACCTCACGTTTTTTCTTAGAACCGCGAGCGAGCACAATTTCCTCCGGAGGCAGGAAAGAAGTCCTAAACCCTTGGAACACCTCTCTATCATCAGGATCCTCTCCTTCCAATCTGGTGTAAGCCTTGGGAATATTCTTTACCATAAATTGGTCTGACGGATCACCCAAACTCTCAGGGCTTTTGATGATAAAGTACGTAACTGCTAGAAAAGTAGCGAGGGCTACGACTGATATAAAACGGCAGAGATTCGCGCTATTTTTCTTCGTATTTACGGACACGGCTTGTGGATGTAGCGCGCCCACCCGCGTCATGGCAGATGACTGACAATGGACTGACAGAAGGTACACAGGTTTTTAACTGTAACATCGCATCGGTCGTAAATCCTATGCGAACTACGGCGAGGAGATTGTAAAATTGACCCTGATATATCAATGTACCTACGCGACAATCCGTATCGGGGTATCCTGTATTGTTTTGAAATTACCTAGCTTGGCCTAAAGAATCGTTAATACCTAAGCTGAGAGTGTAATTAGTGATAAGTACTTAAAAATACTTCTTAAAGTATTCAAACTTTTTCATTTGGTATAATTATCATAGGTCTCATCTCCTTAATCTGATTTTAAAAGTGTAAGTAATTGATAATTGTTTGACATCTAAAATGTAAAGAAAATTTTGGGAATATCGTATTTTTGTTATCTTAATATTATTATTTAAATAATTTGAATTGAAGACAATGATTTCTTTCGCAGACGTGACAAAACAAGTCCATTTGATAAATGATTTAATCCTGTCGGACATGATCTGCGGTATTTTGGCGCACTTGTTTAAACTATTTTCAGGAACTTAGTTTTCTTACATACTAATAAGATTTGTCTTCCAGATACCGACGGTGGTCCAGAAGTTTACTCGAGCTTCAGTCGTCATCTCCTAGCAACGAAGAACTGGTTCTCTCGAATATCTTGGCCCAATAAGAAACGCTATCTATTAGCGTTGCTGGAAGACGTGCATAGTGCATGGGCATTGTCATTGCTATTGAAATCTTTGTGGAACTGCCGGCCTAAAGATGCTGTCCATTCTGCTAATGAGTAAGATTTGAATAGCTGAAAATCTTTTTTGTTATGATGAGATAATAGATAAGTATATTTTAGAGGTTAAAATACAAAAGCTGACACAGAAATAAGAACAATATTGCGGTTTTTCGAAATGGAAACAGGCAATTTTTTCCTTTTATAATCCGTAGAAGGTAGTAGAGCCTTTGAATCGATGTACTGTTCGAGTACCTAATATAAAAGAGGGTTCAATAATTCTTTCTTGATCCATACTAATTAAACATACTAACAACACTCTGCATTTTTCACAGACGTGATGCAAGTATATGGAGCAGTTACGACCAAGTGCCAATGGATCACAATAGAACAGCGTTACCGGTAACAACTCTTGCGCAAGTCATGAAAAGTGATCGCCTATGGTTTCTAACCCTAGAGCCTGTAAGTATCCATCTTAATCCTCTTCACAAACACATATAAATGTAAGCAGTCGATCCATAGATCGAATCGGTCAATAGCCATATATGAGTATGATATTACGAGTACTTATGTTAATCAGATTCTAAAAAGTTCGTTTCTTCCTCTCCTGATCATTTTCATTGTTAGAGACAAACAGACGGATGGCTTATCTGATGGTGAGTGGTTTCCGTAGCTTATAAAACGTCTGCAACATCAGTGGTATTGCCGACGCGTTGCCAAGTCAAGTAGATAGGCGGGGCCCCTTTCTCGCTACACTGGACATCGAGTCAGATTACACCCATATGTCGTAACATAGTTTTGTCCAACGGAGGCAATCAGTCACTACCGAGCCCCGTAAAAATAATTACAATTTTAATGATACTCGCTTAACGTGTTCCACGTTATAAATTCTTTACCTAATTATTATTGTTTTTGTCACAGGAAGCTCAAGCCATGGTCCTCTCGGAACTGCTAATAGTTGCTGGAGGTCCACTAATGTGGGCTATACTACAACGAGCACAAGTACTCTACGAAAGGTACAGGGACCACCAGCTACAGAACTTACAGGAATGCATCGTTGTTACTGATGGTCTCAAATCTGAAAAGGTTGAGAAATCTGCTCCATCATCAGATAAGGTAGGTGATTAATTCCTACCGCACACATAATTTTGCTGAGAGACAGATTCAGCTACAAATTTCAAGAATATTTCAGGGAAAGAAAGATTCCCCAACTAGAACATCTGGTACTATGCCTGAGAATGTGAAGCCACCTGGACAACCGCAAAAAGACGTAAGGAGATGTACTAAGTATTTAACATGTTGCAGTACCTATTGGTAGCTTTAATTTTTAAAATGGTTATAACTGAAGATTTTTATTAGTTGGAAGCAAACCTCGCTGCTTGGAGTGCTACAATTAAATCAATGAAAGATAGCCTAAAGTTGGAGGAAGTAGAAATGATCTTCAATGATGGAACCAAAAGAAAAATGTGGAAGGTTAACCGATCCAAACCTGAGGGTATAGAAACTGTGGATTTTGTAAGCATTTTCACTTACTTAGCTGAACTCTGAAAGTAATGTTGTATTTTATTGAATTCCTGCGATACTTTTAAACTAAACGTGTAGATTTGTCTGTCACTCTTAGCTTCATCTAGATTTTAATAGCAAAATCCCCATACGACATCGTGATCATAATGCTGATATGTAATTTTTTTTTTAAACTTTGAAAACATGAGCCCCTCAGTCCCTCATCAGTTTAAAAAAAATAGGGTCCATAATCTGACCGAATTTCGTATTTCTAATATGTCAATGAATTCCTTTTTTTATAGGTTGATTGCAGTTTTTTTCTTTTAAAATGACAATTTGTACTGATTAATATTAATAGATAAGTACAGCTAATGAAATTTTCATAACCGTTCAAGCATCTTTCTGATCGGTGACTTTAAATCACGATTTGTTTTCATGTACTTATTCCAACAGTTTATTACCTACTTATTATTTCTTGTACTTATTATTCCTTGTTGTTTAGGTCCAACTTCTGCCATCAACAATTGGCAAAATAATAATTTCGTACCTCCCTCGATCACAATTGGGTGATTATGCTCGAGTCAACAAGTACTGGGCTTTCTTAGTCGACGAGTTTAGAGCTGAGTTGGCTGCTAGAGCGAAGATTAATGTGGACTTTGATAAGTTACAAGTAAGCTATAGTTCTTTAAATCTCTGCATAAGTCTTGACAAAGTATTGAAATTTCGTTAAAATTTAATTGATACATTTCTTTTAGATCTTTAGAGTAGTTTCTAGTTAGGAACCCAGGCCGAGAGGCTGTATTGGCAAACTTTGATTGGTGAATCTAGGAACATTTTGTTCCTGAAGCTTTATAGATTGTCATTTAAATCCAAATTAGCCAATATGGTCTGTGGCATGGGTGATAGAATAATTTAGAAGTATGACCACGGGTAAATAGTTGATTCATTTTTCTTCCAATGACACATGTCGTGCAACCTGGAAAATTCCACCATGTAAATCCAGTGTCGTTTTTCTACCAGTCATCTCACTACTTACATTTTTTAGTATTAACGACAAACGTTTGGCTCTTAACTAAAAGGGCAATAGCAAATATGAATAAAAACAAAGAGAGTCCCTTTAACAAAAGGGTTTTCAATTTTTAAATTATAATTTAAAACTGCAAAAACTGCTGGCAAAACTTTTCAGTATTAGTTATTTATTGCCGTTACTAAATAGTATGGTATTTCCAGGAAAACATGCTACGCCACGACACAAGCTTAGAGCTGGTGGAACAGATCGATATACCACAAATGCCTCCCCACAGCTCAGTGAACATGAGCGTGGCAATATCACAATCACAGCAGAGGAAGTTGGCTCCAGCAAGCACCAAGGCCAGCGAGAAGTCTGGCGGTGCTTACTCTTTGCGGACCTTCTTGAGTGATAAGTTGAATAAACCTAATGCTGTGAGTGGAAATGAGCTGAATATTTATTTAGCTCACTTGTTTCTCAACCTACTTACTTAATAATATATTTCTCTATGAGTGACTTGTGCGGTATATAAAAGGATTGACTGATATTAACAACACAGTTCAAACCGCTTCGCTGAATAGATTGGATTGAAATTTGGAATACATTTAGGTTTTATGACGTACACCTCCACTAAAAAAGGTGCCAGGCCAGGCGAATAAAGCCGCAAGCAGCTAATCAATATTTTTTCCGCCATCTCGCTTTCAAACTCCTCAATTTTATGTTACTCCTTTATAAATGTTCAAAGCAATTGCCGTTACCGATACGCAACATGGCCGAGATGACGGAGCGCCTGGAGCGGCGCGGAGCGGCCGACGAGAACCTCTGGAGCTGGTGTCAGAATGTACTCAAACGTTCTAGGGTCAACAAGGTATCTAGGAATCTACTTGTCCAGTTGAATAGCTGTAGGTAAATTTATGCGAAAGTTTTTTGTTTTGTTAAAATTTGAACTACTGAGTGTTTGTGACACGCCGAGACAAACAACACAAACAAAAACGTAGTGTCGAGCGACCATGGGCGACATAGGGCGATTGTACCCGAAGGCTTGCTGGGCGCTCGAAGCTGGCAAGCCAACGATGTGAACCTTAGTTACCTATTAGGCCTATAACCTACTTTATTCTGGTTCTATAGGCACCAACCTAAACATTTAGGTAGATATTAATTATAATCTATCTATCTTTATCTATTCATGTTGACAATATCCTATTATATTTTATTTTCCTTGTATTTGAACTTATTATAACAGTGCACCCAACGTACCAGCGGTACCCCTGGTATTGCAGGTATCCATAGGCGACGGTAGCCATTCACCATCAGGTGGGCCGTCTGCTTGTTTGTCACCTATTACATAAAAAAAAAACCCACCACTGCTATTATTCTTATATTTATAGAAAACAGTGATGAACGAAGAAGGCGTGCTAACTCTTGGGAACATTCACTTTCCGTGTCCGATGATGAAAAAATGTATCGACGTTCCACTCGCCGAGCCTTTATTGAAAGATCCCGCGGTCACGTTAGTTTTGTTTATTTAGTGTTTTTTTAATAAATTGTTTTAGGGTAGCCTTTATCAAGATAAATGATCAAGATCTCGCGTGATGTTAAGCGACGATGTGGCAGTCAGACTGAGCCTAGAAGGCGGGATAAATACCTTCCAGGCATTACCGAATATCAATCCGGAACACAGTCATAATCACCGCTTGGTGACACGGTTTTGTTCTGAATAAGTTTGTGGTAACGTAACTGGCTAGTTACCACAAACCTTACCACGAACCGAACGAACCGTGGCTACGGCCGAAGTCTACCATCAGTTTAGTCAGTAAAAACCTGGACATAACTAATTAGGTATACTTAGTAGGTATAATCATTGGTGCGGAACCGAACTCGGTGATCCCGAATAACATCTGCATCACATTAATTCTTAGCCACCGCTTCATAAGTATTTTATCAATTTGTTCATTATATACGAAAAAAAAAACGTTCAAACTCACCCCCTTTCTTTGTTTCAGCGTTCCATTGAAGCCGCGAAAGAATTTATCGGATGCAACAGTCCTACAAGCACCGAAAGAACAATGTCTAAAAAGATACAGCTTATGGACTCGTGATTTTTCTAGCCTTTACCCTGTTTTTAAGATTCCGTCATATCAATCACCGATTTAATTTTTTTCCTTAAATAAATATTAAATATTATACTCATTCATTAAAAACGCAAAACGCGACAATTTATTTTGAATTTTCCGCCATAAATTTTTCCCTCGTGAACTTTTTATGTTGGTAGCTCGTCAAATTAGAAATGAGCACTTTAAAAAAACTACGGAATTTATTGATTGTGTCTTTCACATTGGCGCAACTAGGAGATTGATTTAAATTGTCTATAAAACCATTGGCAACTGTCACTGACTAGAGAACCAAGAGAATGTCAAATTAAAAAAATCTAATGTCAATGTCAAAGCTAAATATTTGATGTCAAAAGTCAAAAAAGTGTTTCTGTTTTCCGGAATCTGAAAGTGGGACAAAAAACACGAAAGATTTTTGTGGGTGTTTTATTGAAAACAACAGCGGGCAACTTGCAGATTTGCGTAAGGGCTCGGAGGCTTATGATGTGCATATTTATTTGAAAGAAGAAACCACGGGAGGCAACAAAATGAGCAGGCACACGACGTACTCTACGTCGAATCTCACGGACAAGGAACTGAAAGATCAGGGAAATAGATTGTTCAGCCTTCGAAGGTACGAAGATGCGATGAACTGCTATACTAAAGCCATCGTAAGTATTCCATGTGTACTACCAGTCAATGAAATAATACAGATTAAAAAATCTGTTAAAAGACAAAGAATTTCAGAACAATTCGTTATTGTATCTACCTACATAGGTAATATTATTTGAAGTCTTTAAGATTTTCAACATCACAAATCCTCATTGAATTTCTCTTTGTGTTATTCTAAGGTCTAAGCTACCTTCAGACTTAATTTTAGGGTCTTTAGTTGTGTTTAAAATATCATACAAGTAGGAAATGGGATAATATTATGTTGCACTTAAATAGTTATTCAATGAATAATAATTAATTTAAAACGTTTAATAGTATTTTGTACTTTAAATTATGCTTATCATAAAAAAATATTATAAAGGTGAAAGTTTTCAATTTATATAAGACTTAGGTACCACTTTACATCCTTAATGGTGGACTGATTGGACTGAACACTTTATGAAGTAATACAATTACCATTTACTGAACAAAACACAATATAAGATAAACAATAAAACACAAAACAATAAATCACGACAATACAAGACAAGTTATTATATTATCAGAAATAAAACATACAAAGCCTATGGCCATATAATGAAAATGTCAAGTATATATCAGAAGGAACTAAATAAGACTCACAACAGAGACGTAAGTGTGATGTGAGGCCTATACCCAACAGTGGATGGATATGGGCCGAGTAGATAGAAGAGAAACACAACAAAATAGACTAATACTATCCTAATTATAGTATCCCCAGTACAGGATCTCATTATCCTGATATCAATAAGAGTGCTTGTACATTTTTAATTTTACTAATATTATAAACATGAAAGTTATTAAGAATGTATGTTTGTTACTGTTTCACGCTTAAACGGGTGGACCTTTTCAAGCTGAAATTTGCAATAGAGATAGCTTAGACCTGGAATAACACATACAGCAGATGTAACTGCTGGGCAAAGCTAGTTTTTCAATAATTCACTGCTTGTAATGTATTTCTATTTTTGTATATTTTTGATTAATTCTTTATTAACTGTTTTAAGTTCTGTTAACTGTTTTTAAAATGTTTGTTTTTTATATTATTATGTCGCTCTTTAACACGGGCTAAGCCCGGGCTTTTTTATAGGCTTACACGGAGACAAAAAATAATAATATTATTATTATTATTTTAATATCCAAAAATTGTAACTTCTCCCCTACTGTTGTTTTTTGTTATGATGGGCAATTAATGTTCTTTCTTACTTTCTTTGTGTGGTGTTCAATGAAGTATTTATCTATAAGACTTACATTTCCACTAGATAAAAAACGCATCAGTAGCAACGTACTTCACGAACCGAGCTCTATGCCATCTGAAGATGAAGCACTGGGAAGCGACGTGCCAGGACTGTCGTAGAGCGTTGGACATAGACGCCAACCAGGTGAAGGGCCACTTCTTCTTGGGACAAGCGTTGGTGGAACTGGAATGCTATGATGAAGCTATTAAACATTTACATAGAGGTAACTTGTTATTCTCTTAAATCCTTAAGCTACTAGCGCTTCAATTGTTTTGAAGCAGGGGTGGATTGAATTAGTTTCTAGCATTCTTAAATTAATGCCTACATTCAAATGGGGTGTTTGCAGCCCGATCGAGCCGCTCGGGGGTTAAAGGGTTAAAGCTTAAATTGGAAAGGGGTGGTTGCGGCCTGATCGAGTCGCTTGGGAGTTTAAGGGCTAACACTTTGGCTTGACACTATTTTGTAGTGATGGTTTGTGTGTGTGTCACCATCCACAATTCTAACTTAAAAACACAGCATTTATGTTTTCCACAGTCAAAGTTTACCTCCAAAGCTTGCCTTTTGGCATACAAACTGAATCTGGGGTATCGAAGGGATCTTACCTTTGACTCTGAAAGGCTAAAATAGACTAACTGTAACTTCTCCAATCGGTCCCTCACGAATACTTCTTTGCAATACTTCCATTCCGGGTGGGCTCGTAGAACTGATCAGGCAATTTTTTTTATGCAAAATGTTATTTTGTTTTTTTTTTTGTTGATCACAGAACCTGTAATTTGTGATTTGACTCTGATAGTATTAAAGGGTAAAAAACAATAATTAATTGTATGCCTGGTGTAATTCCAGCAAATGACCTAGCCCGTGATCAAAAGCTCAACTTTGGTGATGATATCGCAGCACAGCTCCGTCTTGCCAGGAAGAAACGATGGAACATTCAAGAGGAGAAGAGAATTGCACAGGAAATTGAGTTGCAGAGTTATTTAAATAGGTATGTATTAAATACAATATTTATCATCAAATACATTTATTAATACAATTATTGTTGGTTTTATCGCTGGTAGATCTCTTCCAGACAACCAAAACTGATTTCACTCAAACAAATCTCCTGAACAAACATAATTTTTGTAACAAGAATAATTTTTCAGGCTGTAGAATTTTATTGAGGAATTTCAATAATTACTATGAGAACGAAGCTGCGAAGCGAAGTGTGAATTTATTTCAACGCCATCTAGTGTAAACATCAGTAACTATTACGTCAACGCGTGGCGACACCGTCTCAAATTAGTTCACAACGACGCCGCTACGCGTCGCTTCACTTTCGAGGCCCGCTCGGCTGGATCGCGCTGACGAGATTTTCACGCACTATGTGAACGTTTCTGAGTGGTGCGTTTGAAAGCATACTTACCTGGCGTAGGGGATACCGTGATCACTAAGGCGGTTCCCCCAGAGCGAGGCCCTTTCATTGCACTGCGATTGGGTTGACCTTAGCGATGGGTCGTTGACGTTTTTACAGTCGACGAAACTAGACCGTTAAATTTCGTTCATGGACGGGTCGATCAACTAGTTAAATTCGTCGACTAGTTAACGTGTCGTCTCGTTGACTATTATCGTTGTATTAAACGTTAGACTTGACGATTAATTTAGACTAGATGACACGTTGCAGTTGGTTTAGTGTTTAGCCTATTAATGTATGTAAAATTGTAGGTAAATTTTAAACAAGTGAAATTTTAAAAAAACTTTTTAAAAACAAGCTGTTATTATTATTACCATAAAGTACTCGTCAAGACGAATCAAATGAGCCCAAACTCGATGGGGTTACGTCGTTTAATTACGGAGTTCCTATAGCCACCTTCCCGCTCCATCATCAGATCAGCTCCATGTTATAATAATATTGCATTGTCATCCGATTTACGCATGCATGCAAAATTTCAGCTAAATTGGACACCGAGAAGTGGGTCAAATATAACTGGCAAGATTTGATTACAGACAGACAGATAGACAAGTAAAAGTAAATAAAAGCTTGTAAAAAGGAATTGATCTTCCCTTCATACCAAACACGCAACACACGCATTGAGCCAACGCATTCCCTCTCTTTCGCAACCGCTACGTTACCATATTTGCCATCCTCTTTAGTTTAAGTATAACGCGGGAATAAAAGGCCTATCATCGTAGAGCGTTTATTTTAATAATAAAGATCTTATCACATTACATTTAGAGTTTACTTTAGATTGTTTCAACTGTTCTATTCGACTGGTGCGTCGCGTCGACTGTCGACCCGTTTTGAGATAATTATAAAGTAACCTCTATTACATTAGAGTTAGAGTTTATTTTAGGTTGTTTCAACGTTTAGACGTGTAGTAACGTAAGAAACGGCCACGTTAAAGAGTCGACGTTGCATTGCGCGTTGATAAGAACGTGGGGATTTCCCGTTTAGTCGTTTACGATTTAACTAGTAGATCAGAGAACGGTAGACCGTCGAAGCGTTGAATGCACGTCGACGGTTGATTTAACTAGTCCGTTTATTTAACGCTCATCCCTAGTTGACCTCTGCGATTATCCCTAATGTGGATAACTCGGACGCGTAATTTTTGGTAGTGGGGACTGCGTACGCGCTGTCCCCCCCGTAAATATTGAAATTGCTGAACCGAATTAGTGTATCATATTATCATACTCTGTAACAATATCTTTGATATTATACTAAATATTATAAATGCGAAAGTTTGAGTGTGTTGTTTGTTACTTTTTCACGTCTAAACGGGTTGACTGATTGAGCTGAAATTTGGTAGGTATATCGATAGCTTAGACCCTAGAGACGACATTAGAGTTATTAGTAGAGACGTGGACATTGAGAGCAGCTGACCGTTCCCGCATTGACGCCTTCGAGATGTGGTGTTGGAGAAGAATGCTGCGTATACCTTGGACAGCGCACAGGACCAACGCATCTATTCTAAAACAACTAAAAGTCAAGACTAGGCTATCCGCAATTTGTCTCAAGAGGGTACTCGAGTACTTCGGCCATATAGCAAGGAAAGAAGATGCAAACCTAGAGAAGCTTATGGTTACAGGCAAAATTGAAGGAAGGAGACCTCGAGGTCGTAGCCCGATGCGTTGGTCTGACCAGATCCGCACCACTCTCGACACTCCAGTGCACGAAGCTATAAGAATCGCTTCCAACCGTTCCAGATGGCGCTCCATCATTTATGATCGCATCCTGAAAGATGTGGGTCACGACCCCCAGTAATGGGGAATACGACTCAAGGAGGGAGCTTAGACCGTGGAATAACACAGGCTTCAGTATAGCGGGTAAAACCGCTGGGCGTAGCCAGTATAATATGATTTTCTAGTGTAACACTGTTAGTAAAGAAAGTATTATAATTAATTCCAGGCTCATATCAGATGATATGCAGCGCCGAATAGAACAAGTGAAGATAGATAATGGAGGTGACGACGACGTACAAGCTAAATCTATTAAAATAGAGGAGGAATGTGTAAGTATATTTATTTAATATACTTCTATATAAATATATAAAAGGAAAGAGTGATTGACTGATCTATCAACGCACAGCCCAAACCGCTTAACGGATCGAGTTGTAATTTGGAACACAGGTTTTATGATGTAGACCTCTAAGGATGGATTTCCGCTAGCATAAGCTAGTAGTAAAAAATAAAGAAGTTGTAGTGTTGTAAAGGTTGTTGTTGTAGTATAAAAGGAGTGATTGACTGACTGACTGATCTATCAACGCACAGCACGAACCGCTGAATGGATGCACTTGAAATTTGGAATACAGATAGTTTTTACGATGTAGACCTTCGCTAAGAAAGGATTTAGCCACGAGGGCAAAGCCGCACGCACAAGCTAGTATTATTATAAAACGTGTTTCTGTCTGTTACCTCTTCACACTTTGACAGCTGAACCGATTTAAATGAAATTTGCTATAGAGATAGTTTAGGATAGTTTTTTTTTTGTTTTCTTTACCGTGGGTGACACCGCGAGACGTAACTAGTGTGTTGAAAAGTGGAAATATTAGTATTTTTGTATGTTTGTAACGAATAAACTCAAAACCATAGGACAAATATAGTAAATTCTGTCACCGTTAGAATGCATTATATACATTATCACCGGCATCAGCGATATTTCTAAAATTTATTTATGCAATGTTTTTCTGTCTTTTCAGAACAATTACTCTAGTGAACTAAATAATTTATTTGCCAAAATGGATGAACGGAGAAGGGTAAGCATTAATCTTGCATATTTTCATTATAGACCAAATAATAATAATAATTGGGGTTTGTACTCCAACAGAACAGGTTACCCTACTTACACTGTCAGTCAAATCACAATTTATAGGTTGTGTGGCCAACCTATATGTTGCAGTTTCAGGTCGCCGAGATTACTACAGGGCCTGGAACATGATCTAACGACTGCCTCCTACATATCTTACAGGAAACAGCCGGGACCCACAGTTTTACGTGCCTTCAGAAACACGGTAGGGTCCAGGCGAAAAGTTCTTGCCAGACTGAGATTTGAACCCAAGCCCTCCGGATCACAAGCCGGCAATGAATTGGTAGAAAATACCTTTTAATTAAAATTAATTAACTTTAATGATTTTGAAATGGATGGTCCATTTCTACACACCAGTTAGATAAAGTTAAAAAATGTTGTACAGTCAACTACAAAGAGATGTATCCATGTTAGGCCTACAAAATGAAGTAAATTTTCATTTGCCACAATGAAACCCTTGGTTCGTGACATTTCTAGTAGCAATCAAACTTTATAATTATCATCGACTCGTTTAATTTGCAACAATGATGTATCCCACTACTTTTCCTTAGGTGATACATAATAATGGCATTTAAAATGAATCGAAAATAGTATAAGATTTGGTGGATACTGAAAATGTCACGAAGTAAGGGTAAATAATTTTTGAATACTAAACGTCCCTTCATTTTGTAAGACTAACATGGATACATCTCTTTGTAGTTGACTGTACTTATAACATTTGTTACTCTTTTACTTGTCACAAAAAACTTTTTTAATTGTCACAAAGTACCTTCCTAATTGTTATTGATATTATGAATTGTGAACCTATCACCTATCTAAATTACTAAACACCAGGGAAGGGAAACTAGCCACCACAACACAGGGTATCCTAGTGTGGGGCTAGTGGACACCTTTGGTAATGTGTTATTCAGTTAAGCAATCTTTGTTTTATATATTATTTTAATGTTACCATGTACTACTTACTTGAATATTTTTTTTTTTTATTATTATTATTATTTGACTCTGCCAGTATAAGTAGGGTAACCTGTTCTGTTGGGGTATAAACCCCAATTAATTATTATTATTATATTCAATTTTTCATAACAAATTGTCTTTTAAAAAATTACGACATGGTATAACAAATTATATAACGTTTATTGTTTTTTACAAGCTTTATATTACTTTCACCTGTCTGTTGTCTGTCTGTCTGTCTGTCTGTAATCAAATCTTGCAAGTTTAATTTGACCCACTTCCCGGTTTCCAATTGAGCTGAAAATTTGCATGCGTGTGTAAATCGGATGACAATGCAATATTTTTATGACATCGAGCTGATCTGATGATGGAGCTGGAAGGTGGCCAAAGGAACTCTGTCATAAAACAACGCAACCCCATCGAGTTTGGGCTCATTTGATTCGTCTTGACGAGTACTTTATGATTCAAGATGATAACAATAATTAAAGCTTGTTTTTAAAAAGTATTTTTTAAATTTCACTTGTTTCTTTTTCCTATAGGTACAGCGTTTTATCTTATTAACAACAATACATGAAAAAAAAAACTTGAGAGGTGTCAAGGGACACCCGGATGGAACGAAGTTCCTTTCGATTAATGAAAATATCTGGCTTGCTTTCTATAAGAGAGAGAGAGAGAGAGAGAGAGAGAGACAGAGAAACATGCGCACGCCGCACAGCTTACAATAGCTTACTATAACAAAAAGTGTCGTGACAACTTTTCGTGACAATTTTTTCCGTTTAGCCCCCTTTCACAACGCGCGATAAGAAACTTCGTTCCAATAATCTAAAACTTATAAACTTATGTTTTTCATATAATATTGTAGAAACGAGACGTCCCCGACTACTTGTGCGGCAAGATCAGTTTCGAGATATTGAACGAGCCTGTCATCACTCCCAGCGGGATCACATATGAAAAGAAGGATATCGAGGAACATTTGGAGGTAATTTTACTATACATGTATTATAGGTCGGTTAACAAAAGCTGGCACTTTCACAGTACTTATAAAAATGCAATTTAATTAGAGGTTTCATTATACAATTATACAAACACTCCTTATAATGAAATTACATTTTTTTGTTATTTAGATTGAAATTAAGAGTAGTCTAATATAATTTTATTAAGTTATATTCCGCGCATATTTACGTAAAATAATAAATAAGCGTAATTTGACAATGTGTTGCAGATGCCAGCTTTCGTTAACCGATCTATACAGTAATACCCCGCTTTACGCGAGGGATACGTTCCGGAAAAATTGTGTTAACTGAAATTCGCGTATATCGAGGTTTATGATTAAACATAGTCAAAATTTAATACAAAAATACAAATCAATCACTTTAATTCTAAGAACACTTTATGCAATACATACTATTAATTATTTAAACGGAAAAATACATCTATTGCCTTTTGGGTAGCGTTTTACGTTCTTGTAAAATACGTTCATAACACCCAACAATTTTAATTGTTTGTCACACGGTCAAGACACGGTCATCTTTATTGTCTATGCTCTGCTTTATGTCCAAACCTGAATACATTTTTAATTTGAGCGCGAAATTTGAAATTCGCGTTATAGTGAAACCGGGCATAAAGCGAGGTATTACTGTATTTAGATGGAGAAATTTTAAAAGATTAAAAAATTAGAAAAAGAAAAACCGGGGGTAGACTTCCTTTGTAGGAAGTCGACTAGGTGGGTACCGCAACAGTGCCAGTTATTCTGCCACCTGAGCAGTGATGTGCAAACATTACTGTGCTTCGGTAGAAAGACACTAGGTAGTGAAATTACTAGGCTGAAGAGTCTTAAAATTTTATGACTCTTTAAGTAAGAAGCGTTGGAGCAGTGCACCTCGAATTTTACAGCAATGTGAAATACTGGGTAGCACTGTACTAATGGGCAGCGTTCTCTTTTACCATAAGGAGAGCGTCTTGCTCGTCTTCTTACTTCTTTGTACAAAAAAACTTATCAACCTATCCGTAGAATAACATTTTTTTTTATACAAAATAGGCCTACGTTTGACCACATTCCACCTGATGGAAAGTGAAAATGCGGTCGACGATGGATCACGTATGATGCCTAGAAAGGTTACTACCTATTCACTCGTGCCTTGAAGATACCCAAGTTGTACCGCTCGGGAAACACGGATGACGGCAAAGTGTTCCAAACGCGACCAGTTCTCATTAGAAACGACGAAGCAAAACGCTTGGTGCGGGCAGTAGGTAGCGCCACTAAGTAGGGATGCCGCATTGCCGTCTGCCGTGACGTCCGTCGATAGAATGGGCTTGGAGGACATTTGAGAAATCTTTTCTTGTTTTATACGAAAAAGTAAGAAGATTAGCGAAACGCTCTCCCAGTGGTAAGAGATAACGCTGCCCATAATTAGTTTAGTGCTGCCCAGGATTCCACAATGATGTAAATTTCTGGGGAACAATGAGAAGAACGGGCAAGACACTATTATTATTTATAATATTATGTACTAGCTAGAAGCTGGCGACTTTCCTATATAGCGAAAACATTTCTTAGCGGAGTTCTACGTCATTAAACTAATATCTGTGTCCCAAATTTTAACCCAATCTGTTCAGCGGTTTGGACTGTGCGTTGATAGATCAGTCAGTCAATCACTCAGTCTCGCTTTCCTTTTACAGAAAATCATCAGTGTTTCTCATAATGCAGTAGTATTATGCGTGTATTATATGTGTGATATTTATTATAATATAAAAAGAAACAAGTTTTTTTACGAACATTTTGTACACCTAACTTTAACCGACTCCGGTTGGCTACATGGTACACCTAGGTTTAACCAGCTAAACCTAGGTGTAGCCGCACTTCAGAATTTAACCGTGACAATACATATTAAATGTTTATATAATGTTAATTATATAATGTTTTCAGAGAGTGGGTCACTTTGATCCAGTTACCAGAGTGAAGTTGACGGCAGACCAGCTCATCCCAAACTTCACCATGAAAGAGGTCGTCGACGCTTTCCTACAGGACAACGAATGGGCGCTAGACTATTAAGATTACAGTGTATTTTGCTCATCCTGCCCTCAATAAATGATTTGTTAATGCAAATAGAATTTTAATTTGCTTTTATTAAAGTTTAATAAGTGAAAAAAGACACTGGCAAAACAGAAGTGTGTCGCCATATTATGTATATTAAAAAATACAATTTCAAAGTTTTTTTTACAACGGCAACGCCACATAAAACAAGTGAAATTTTAAAAATACTTTTTAAAAACAAGCTTTAATTATCATTACCATCTTGCATCATATAGTACTCGTCGAGACGAATCAAATGAGCCCAAACTCGATGGGGTTGCGTTGTTTAATGACAGAGTTCCTATAGCCACCTTCCAGCTCCATCATCAGATCAGCTCCATGTTATAATAATATTGCATTGTCATCCGATTTACACACGCATGCAAAATTTCAGCTCAATTAGAAACCGGGAAGTGGGTCAAATTAAACTTGCAAGATTTGATTACAGACAGACAGACAGACAACAGACAGGTAAAAGTAATATAAAGCATGTAAAAAGACTTGAAGTTTTTTTTACAGTGGCAATACTGTGAAATAGTTTTATAGGTTCACGCTTCAATTTATTTGCCAGTGGCAAGTATAAGAGCTTATAATAAGAAGTTAACTTTCAGAGCTACGTACCTAATATTCAAATAGATTTTTGGGAAAATACTATTAAAAGATTTTGGCTTTTAGAAGTAACCGACAGATCACACAAGAACATTCTTAATTTTAGAGTTAAAAGGAATTAAAATAATTCAATACACATCTTTAGTTGGGCAGCCATTTCGCGGTTTTCCTTCTTCAAAATATAAAAAAATTACATTTATGATGATTTCGATGTGATCGAAAAAGTACCTACTTTTACATAAATTCTGCTTCCAATGAAAGCTAAATTATCTTTCTATTTGCTTTAATTAAAGTCCGTATCTCTTTGCGTTATCTGAAACACATAACATACATCATATCATTTTAATAGTATAATATGTAGGTATTTATTTATTTATTTTTAGAGTATATAATATTTATTGTGTTGCATTATGTATGTATTATATTATGTGTATTGAATATATAAATAATAAGTATTTAAACACCTTGTATCTTGTAAATTTAAACACACCACCTAACCCATGTGAATTACAATTGTTCTCCTCTCCTTGAACGGTTGTCTGGAAGAGATCGCTATTAGCGATAAGACCGCCAATTGTAACACTTAGTTTTATATTATAGTTTTAAGTTGTTTTTGTACATTTTTGTGTTTCAATAAAGGATTATCTATCTATCATATCATACATGTTATCTGTACATTTTTTTAGCTTTTGAGTCTTCGCAGGTTGGTGCATTCAGCTAAATCAGTTTGTTATCTTGCAGAATAATAAGTTGTGTCACGGATAACACATAGTTGGGATATAAATGCTGCACACGATTATAATGATTGTGGGCGAAAGTGGAACTAATATTTTGCTATAGAGTATGTAAAAAAGATGTTTTGGGTAGAAGACCCCAAAATAGGTATATCTTTTTAAAATATATCTGTTTTCGTCTTATTAGTGAATTTTGTTTTAAACCTTTATATTGTGGCAAAACTGTTTATTTCATATTTATATTTTTCATTGAGTTTTTTTTTAGAGTTTACATTTCGAAAAGTAAAAATCAAAATAGAATAAAAAACAAGCATTATGTACGTAAAATTCTCTAACACTTCCTATTTTTTAATGCTCCTTTTTTACTCAGATTCTATACCTTTCGTCCACACTCATTTACATCGTTGACAAATTATTGTATGTAATAATTATACCTACTTTTCAATTGCCAATAACGAGTAGAACGTCCGAAAGTGATTGTGTCACATATTTTAAATTACTTTTTAACCATTAAAAAGGAAAGAATTTTTAACGTTCCTTATTATTCCAAAACTTTTGATTGTGTTTCAAAGGGTTACGTATCATAATACCTACGGTCGTTTCAACTACAGTCGATATAACCTCGGTTGTTTCGCCTATGTTCATTACACATATCTACCCTCATGCCTATATTAATTTGTTAAAAGCATTTTTAATAATAAATCATGCTTTTCCAAATCGAGAAGTTTTTTTTATTTATTCTATGTTTAGTATAAAGAATAGATACATTATGATAATTAAGTCAAACCCACAAAGGGCGTATAAAGTTGGGAACATATTCCAACTACTTCTGACTGTTAATTTTATGTTGAAAATGTCCAATTTCAATTTACACGCCGTTCCACTAAATTTCAGGCACGTTTTATATAGCAAAGTGTTGCAGTTTAGGACTGGGCGAAATCTGTTTTTTTGTAACTTGTGCTGACACCGTAATTTTTATTTACATTGGTGGCAATCATTATAAGGCGACAAATATACATGTAGGTATATAATAGGGGTTGCTATCAGTGTAAATTAGCCAATTCGGTCTCAGACCAACAGTAAAATGGCCACATGGCTCTACTAAATAATTGATAGTTTAATAACTAACAACAGTTCAAAGCCTTTTGGGCATCATTATTTAACTTTACATCCATGGGAGTATTAATTCCTATTCATATCTACGTCCGTTAATAAATGAAAAGAATTAAAATCACTTTAAAACTATGACTCCGAACGGAGTGAAAAATATGGGGTTGATAAAAATATGACTCCTCTTGGAATCATGGGCAGTCAACGTGATTATAATTTGGCAAAGTACCTATTTATGTTCAATTTAAAATTATAATGTGTGTCACTAACTATACTATTACAGTATATAAGTAGGTACTATTTATTGTGTAATGATTGTTAAGCTGATGAGTATTGTTTCAAAATTGTTATAACTATGTTTTTGAATGTGATAAATAAAAGTGACATGATCACATTAAGAATTTATCGTTTATTTTTTACTTTTAGTATACCTTAGAAGGGAAAAGGGTTATAACTTAGATTAAAAGAAAATGGGAAGATGTGCCACAGCGCTATCGTTGGTATGCCAAACTTGGGCCTGTTGGATCGGAAAGTGTCGGTTGCCGCGCCAAAGTAAAATTGTGCCCTGGGCCTAATTTAAGCAGACCATGTCAGAAACGTCAGTACCGCATCTTCCTATTTTTTTTAATCTATGCTCATACTATATAACCTACCGGTTTATTTTTAATTAAGAATTAAGACATACTAAATTTAGACTAATTTCAATTTTTTGTCGTGCCGTCCCCTTATAGTCGACGACGAAATCTAAAAATGGCGTCCCGACCATTAACAAAAAAATTAGAATAACCATTTTCTTGAAAAAGGTCGAGTCGAGGGCATGGACATGATAAAAATACTTAACAATGAAATACAAAATGGCACAACTCACGTCTAATATTCTATAATAATTTATTATTATCTAATATTAGATAATAATAAATAATTAATTTTTAGAAATATTTTTTTGCCGTTTTGTTAATAATTAGGTAGGTACCTACATATAGATAAATCTGATGGTGGCTTTATACGTAAATGACAAAACAAATATTTTGATACATTTTACGTAGGTTACCTAATTAAAATCTTAAACCTACTAGTATCATTAAAATAAAATTTAATAAGCCTGAGGTGGTGGGATAATTGGAATGCTAGAAAGCAATTCCAGCGTACCTAATTTGTTTTTAAGGGTAAGTATAGCTCGGCACAAAAATGGTTTCATTGAATAGCAGAAAGGTTTCTCCAGTCAGAAAAAGACAAAAATACCAAAGAAAACGCACCTCTCGAAGAAGAAAGAATTAACCCTAATTGTGACTTTTTATTTTTATTGCATAATAAAATCAAGAAAAATCCGATACATATTGACAATTTTTTTCATAAATTTATCTCAAAAAATGAGGGAATTATTAAAAAAAAACTAAACTTGTACGACACTGGAATCAAATATAATTACCCCATAAAACTGTAGTTAATTACTTTTACGACCACACTATTTACTAGTTTTCCATGTCAATAACATCATAAATACACTTACGTCAATCTTGTACGAACATTTTTACAAATATCTTTACATAACTACAGATAACTCCTTTTTAAAGAATTTTTTGTAAATATATCGTCGTGCAATTACAGTTACCACATTCTTCTACGAAACATTTATCAGCCTTTATCACTTTAACTACTAGTTACTCACTTCTTTCACGAAACTTTAGTCAGAATTAAAATAAATAAGTCTAATTGCTTACATTTTTTATTAAGAAATAGTTGTATAGAGATTGGTTTTTATGTTTTTGGAGTCTAGCAGCACACGTATCCGTGTAGCCAGTTATGTAAACTGGGTATCGTTACGCTAAACGCAGATCATAGTTACTCATTCTGCCTTGCTTCAGCTTGAAATCTGGAGAGTAGCGGGATTCAAGGCAAATGATGAGCTAACCAGTCATGAAAGAAAGTCTCGGCATGCAAGATCGTACCCGTTAGCGACTGGATGGGTAAGAGGACCCAACGGACATCCCCGGAGGGTTTGAGTGACCTCGCAATTCTCACTCTAGTTTCTCTCGGTTGACGGAGTATAAGTTTTGATTTCTAATGACCTGTAGCCTGTAGCTGAAGATCTCGTTCCACTTCAGTTTCTGTGTACCGTGTGTCACTCTATAAATCAATGACTAAGAGAACGGTGTCACAGCTTCAGAAATCCATTTCTCTAAAAGTGCGCCTCTCCAACATTCAACGTCTGCACTCAAATTTTCCACTACCACCACTACTTTGAATCTAAAAACCCCGCTCTCTTGTTCTTCATGGAGACGTAAATAGTTCTGCCGTCAGATGTGTATTTGTCAGATTAAGCGGAGGCTCACTTGAAAACCAATTCAAGCCACATGTGTGGGATGCATTTACGCCCGTGATGAACTCGACAGTTTATATGGCTCTCTTTCTACGGAATTATAGCGTCTGAATACTTCTGGCCTCCTTCAATGTTTGTTATACCTATATATTTGATTATAATTAATCAGAGGTTCATAGAACGCAGTGGAATCATGTGAATATGCTGGCGTCCAGCCGGAATACCTGCAATAGTGTTAAAGACATGTGCATCAGGGCTCACTCCGATTTTGACTAGCCTTCAGCCTTATACGCCAACGTGCAGCCTGTTTTAAAAAAAAGGCAGTTGTGCTGGCCCTTCCAACCGGCATATCTCAGTCACGTTCATGAAATGGAGCATCAATCTCGACGAATGATCTCCTGTGTGCTCAACTATTCGGGTTTTGTGCTGGTAAATCTACTGTTGATCTATTTTGTATATCACTCACTTCTTGGGTAAGCAGATAACATCTAGCGGTAGAGCCAATAGAGACAGAAAGAAAAAATTACGACGGGGGTGCAATGAAGAGAAGTTATTTACTGTTAAAAGAATTTTATTCAATGAAACTTCTTATTTCCGAAATGTATGTTTGTCGATAACTAATCACTTTCAGATACTGGAAATTCCTCTCATTTTTGCCTTTTACTTCTGTGATTACATCAAGTCTAAGACTCAATTGACTGTCAGGAAGTTGGGTATTTTGGCAAAGGTGCAACATTACTTCACCCGGGGCATTTGCTTATCTCTATCATAAAGCCGATCGTATATGTATAGAATATTGTTTTCGTCTTTGGGATGATACTGCCAAATACCAGCTTCAGACTCTGGAGTCGATTCAGGGGAGCGCCAAAAGGCTCGTGAGTGACCAAACGCTAGTGAATTCTAAGAGTTTTGAACACTGTAGAAGAGTCACCCCTTCTAACCGTTTTATTAAGATTCGTTTCGGAGAGTGGCGCAGGAATTACACAAACTAATTCTATCCCACTCGTTCTCGCCGTTCATTAAGCCCGTTTCAACTTCGGAAGTCACGGCTTCCAGCAATACGGCATCCATACCTAGTGGCCCAATAACTGATCGTATTTGAAATACTTTGCAGACATTCGTATTTTCTTGTATCATAGACTTTGTTTTTACTCAAGCAATGTTTGAAATTGGTTTAATCATCATTAGTCATACTTCATAAATGAAAAATAATGTTATAATTTAATAAAAAGACATAATTATGACACTTCTCCTGTCATAATACTATACTTAATCATTGAATACAAATGTATGAGTGGATGAATAATTCTGATTTATTTGCGCCAAAACGGCTAAGTGGATCTAGATGAAATTTTGCACAGATATACAATATATCCTGAAATATTACTTAGTTTACTTTTAAAGCTGTAAAACTACTCAACATAGCTGGTATTAAATTTATTACGAAACCTTTATGATTTTTGGTATAGTACAACAAAAGCTACCTTAAAATGCACAATCAGTAATATTTACAAGATCTTTCTACGAAATTAAAATAAGTTAAAAGTTTTACACATAAATCCCTTATACTGGAGTCATTTAAAGGCTGTTTTTTATTTTGTAATTTCTTTTGTACTGAGAAACGACTAATATTTTACAAAATAAATGATTGGAATAACGCAATATGTCAACATACGCGAAAAAGGTCTGTGATTTTTTTCGTTTAAAAAAGCGGTTACTTGAAATACATTATTTATCTGAATATATTTTTCGAAGAAAAAGGATTCAATTTATTTTACGCAAAAAAAACCGAAACGAAGTTTTCGTGGAAAAACGTCGTAAATCATACTTACGCGTGGAGTTTGTAACGCCACCACACGCTCAGAAAGTCGTATCTTCAGTTATGTCAGCATTATAGTTTCCGTTCCATGTTAATAAAGTAGTATTTCTGTTAACTACATAAATTAATGAATCTGTGTCGCTGAAAATTAGCGTAAAGCTATTTTTTAAGATTTACTCCATGACGATTAATTAAATTGCAAATTGAAATACATAGGCCAATCGAGGTTAATTTTTGCTATTTTTTGCTATATACTAAATTTTTCTCAGATTGCCGATGATTTTTTAAATCAGTTTTTTGTTGCTCCTGTAAAGTTGGTGTTTTTCAGTTACGACTTTCTTCCTCGGAGGGTGCGAAAAGACTAATACTATTAAAAAAAAAAAATTTAAATAAAAAAAATACTCCTACTTACCTTACTAAATATACCTACAAAGGTATAATAATATGTATGTTTAAACCTTATCTACGTAGGTACCTCATAATTCACACGAATTGAAACGCGTCCAATACATAAATTGGTCCGAATTTGTTTAATACAAGAATAATTGAATGCTCACACCGAGACTGGAAGCTGGACGGCCGCCAAGCGCAACAGTTCACTAAGACTGTAAGAGGTGCATGTATGCCAGATTTGTTTTAAATGGCATATTGTACTAAAGAGTTTGCTGTAGTCTTAGTTTCAGTGCCAGATGCACCTTAAAACTTAAAGTTTCAAGTTCGACAGATGTTTGCACGGGTCTTCATGACATACCTAACTATTGAATCGCTGAGGCTGGAGTTGAGATTTTATATTTGTCATAGGTGTACTTTATCGTCGGTGTAGATATACTCGTATGTTTAGTGAAAAGAATTGCTGTTTCTTTCTGATTGTGAAGAATTGTGTTCTTGTCTGATGACAAATTGTAACTTGATTAATTTAAATGCGAAAGTTTGAAAGCATTCATTTATTAATTGAAGACACACCTGCATATTATACTAAGATTCAGGCGATGGCTCAACAAAACGAAACGAAACCTGTAAAACATAAATACCTACTTATTATTATTTATTTTCCAAAACGACTCTTCGTAGTAACCAAAAGACGCAAAAAAAAAAATTGCTTTTCACTTTGTACTGGAACTGGTTGCGAATTACCCCCTGAACTGTCTGCAAAAATCCTTTTTGATGTCATGTGGTTTTGTTTAAATGTTATTGAACTCAGTCGAGCTTTTTAAGTTATGAATTAAAACGCGTCCCCTCGATTTTACGTACTGAAAGCGACATTAAAGTCTGTATAATAAGTATTTAAAAAATTAATCACTTGTGTCACTCATGACTTCACTTTTCACTGTAGGTAGGTTGAATAAATTCATTCCCCATTGAAGGCTGTTGAAACGACTGCATTAAACCGTATAAAACTCCACCCAGTAAGTCTATAACTAAGTGCTCCATTTGCCCGATTAGGTAGCAGGTAGGTACGGCAAGTATATCTATAACAGATAAGCAAAATAGACTCCGCTTTTTTCATTTTCTTTATAAAAGAAAATCACCAAAAATGACAGGGTAGGTATTGTTGGCTAGTTTTGCTTGGCTTGTTCAAAGTATTTTTTTTGTTTCAAAGACATTTACAAAGACGGCTAGTTTTGATAGGCTCGTTCAAAGTAGAAACTGTTAGATTCAAAGATATTTACTGACGGAGGTATGTTATGCAGCGTCAATGCGTATCTTCGGCGACAGTATACCTCCGGCAATGCGCACTCTATGGTTGAGACCTCTATGCAGGCAAGACTCGATGAGGAGATACCGATCTATTGATTTGTAGATAATATCAGCGGTGCCTACGGCTGCCGTACTTCGTGTTTCAATGTTTATTGAATTTCAGTTTTGAGTTTAGGCTCCGTTTTGGTAATATTATAATCCGTCCGTTATAGAATATTATTAAATTCTGCTCTAGAGCTAAGTGAGAAGGCTTATACGCTGACATGAGAGCTGACCATGATTATGAGCAATAAGTACAACTTATTAAATGGGTGTTAAGTAAATACATAGTTAAATATTTAGCGTTGGTAGGTATGGTTAGGTGTTAAGTATAATTGAAACTACCCGTCAAACCCAATGATTAGAAAACTTATTTACGAATAAAACCGACCTTTTACAAATGGAAACGCCGACCGATTACATTGCATTTATTGTTTTGTTTGCATTATTGTGTGCAATATTGAATATCTTCTATGACAAGAAGACAGATTTTTAGAATTACTTGGAGTAAATGATTTTTTTGCCATTTTCATACGAGCACTGTGATTGGTTAATTCTTTTCTCCGTGTGAATTCAAACGTAAAACTCATGATAATATATAAATTATACAGACATATTATATAGAGAATAGAGGTATTATGTCGATGAATATGTACTTACGTAACATAAGCCAATGAAAACACGCCAAAGAAATCGCTTCTTTATTGATGCTATTTTTGTTTTATAAGAAGCTTATATTTCCTTTGAAAAATATAGGAAATAAAGCTAAAAAATCAAAGCTGGAGTGGCGTGAATGAAGCATTTTAACCTTCACAAAGTGCTGTGTAGGCAGTACTTGACTAAAGCCACCTCGGTCTCGGCGTTAAGTTCGCAACAATAGCTCTGTGCTTTGACGTTCAGGCGTTGAGCATTCTTGAAGCTCTCAGCCGTGGGCGCTGAAAACGTGCTGTATTCATGAGTGATGAATGAATGGTAGGCGGATGGATGAAAATGCTTGTGTTAACAATATATTGTGTAATATTTCAACTTGTTTCTTAAGCTTACATAATAAAGTATTTATCTAAATTTTTAATTAGATCTTAAGCTTGTCATAGAAAGTCTTTTATTGAAACACCACAATAATAATAGGTAGGTAAGAGTACGTAACAACTAAGAAATAAGTGCAAAAGGTATTAAAAAAATACAATTACGGGTAAATTATTGATGAGAATATAAAAATGTAAAATAAAAGTTTCATTCTCACTACTATAGCTAATTTTTTTATATACGAGTACGGCATAGTTAAAATTTAATGGACTGATGACTAAAGTACATTAAATTAATTTTTTTTTCTTTCTTAAGGTAACTAAAGACCCACACACATTATACATTATTTAAGTTATTATTTAAACAAGCCATACATACATCCTGTACGTAAAAAGAGTATGGATAACATATTTAATCGTAAATGCCCCATTATTATTCTGAGACAGCTAAAACATAAGTCCGTTCTAAGTCAGGTCAAGCATCACTCGACCCACAATCCAAACGCTTAACCCATTCCAAATTAAACTTGAAAAGTGAAATAATTCGAAACATAGCTGAGGTTAAAGTGGCGAGACAATAATGTGTAAGTATTTGTGAAGTGTTGAAAGCATGTCAGTTAGGTGTCGACATTCGCGCTAGTGCCAAATATCTCGGTCTATCCGAGGAAGGACACGCCACGCAAGCGCCGCGACGATCTGAGCAGCGAGGGCTTTGCCGACGGTTGTGGTGCGACGTTTTTGATGTGAAAACGGTGTTGGAAAGTAGGCAGTTATTATTGTCTTTTATATAAGAAACAGATCATGAACGAGACGAGCTTGATGCTCTATGTAAAACGATGACGTCAGTTCATCACAGTTTTAGTTTTTGTATAAAGATGTTTAAAAATGCAGTTACGATTGGAGCTGTTTTTATGATTTAAGACACTTATCTACCAGTATTTGCTAAGCATTAATTTAGATGATAAATATCAAAATCAATCTAAAATCTAAATCTATCTAAATTAATGCTAAAACTGCCAAGCTAATAATGGAGTGAAGAGCGACAATTTCAAACCTAGCGCTGTCGTATGGGGTTTATCTATAAATCATTATAATTAATATTCGCTGAATAATGTATGAAAGACGTTGCGTTATTAGATTTTTCCTATTTCAAAGATTTTTGTACCAGGACTAGGACATCGCAGAGGATTCGTCGCACCACAGTCGAGCGAACATATAATATGCAGGGTAGGTAAAAGGTTCTCGGTCGCAGCGCCCTGCGCAGAGAGTAGGTCAGGAGAGAGGAGGGGCTTGCGTCGACGGGCGCGCGGGTGTCTCGGCCGCGATTCATGTTTACGGGGCTCGGCCGTCAGCTGTTCGCGACATGAATGTGCCGCGCCCGCGCCGCGCGCATCGATTGATTGATACCTGAGAGCCACGTGCCGTCAGTCCTGCCGCGCTCGCCGGGCTCCGCGCCTGTGCCCGCCGCCTGAAATGCCACTCCGGCCGCGATCGAGTCGCCGACGCTCAGCGCGCGCGACCCGCCCCGTGTGACTCGCTCGCCACCGACGTCCAGCTCCACCGCCGTGTAAACACACGCCCGCTCGATCCGTTAGTAAATAATCGCTTTTCCAATAGCATTAACAGAGACGAGCGACTGCGCCGTGGGATGTTTACCGCGAGGAAGCCCTCTCATTACGTTAGGAATTTGTCTGAGCTTTTTCTTATCGATCGCCGTCTTCGGACGAAATATTTACAAAATTGTCTTTTGGTTTACGTAATCGAAGGACGGTGGCGTCGTTTGTTATTGGAGTCTCGTTATCTGGTAGGTGTGCGCCCGACTCGGCCGGTCCAAGGCTCCAGCGTTACATAAAACATCCCCACGGTTTATGTCCTTTGCTATTCTTTACTAACTCTTATTTATCGTTTCTGGATAGATGGAAACGAATGGTAACGCACAGCCAAGTCTCGAGGTAGCTCACTGAAGTTTCGATGGAATATAATGATAACAAATGATAGAGCGTTGCCAAGAAATGTACGATAGCGAGACCGTCCACGGCTCTCTAGTTCATTTAATCTGGAAAACACAAAACACTAAGATATCGTAACAGTAAACTTTAGATTTTATATCTGTGAACCACGAAACAATCGTTACATTTTATTGAATGGATTTCGGGATATTATGATAATATTATTTTGTAGAAACGTTTATGTTATCATTGTATTATGTAAATTGGCGTTAGATTGTTGCATAGAAAAGAACGTGTGACATCTTACTATAATGTAATGATAAGATCTTAGGGAACATTGCCTGCGCGTTTAGAGTTGCATCAAAGATTGACAGGGGTCTGACTCTTGGACAACTTGCAGCGTGTCTTGTGACTATAATATAGCTGAGGCATGATGTTAGTTGATGAGACTTAAAAATTGTTTTGTGCTTAATTGTTTTGTTAACTAACTAGGTATCTCAATGTTTTATTTTGTATGTTGTTTAAAAACTAGCTAATGCTCGCGGCTTTACCCGCGTGGCAAAATCTTTTTTGAAGTATACGTCATTAAACCTATCTGTATTCCAAATTGTAACCCGATCCGTTCAGCGCTTTGGGCTGTGCATAAATTAGTCAGTCACTCTTTCCTTTTATATAAATTTTAGTTAAGATTGATAATATTGAAAACTTAATGAATTTCATGACTAGTTAACAAACCAGTCTACAATTTTCATAACACAAACACTACTGTGTTTTGGTAGGAGGGCACTGTAGTTAGTGAAATTACTGGGCTGAAGAGTCTTAACATTTTATGACTCTCAAGTAAGATGCTTTGGCGCAGTGCACCCAGAATTTTACCTTTGTAAAATCCTGGGTAGTACTGTACTAATTATGGGCAGCGTTATCTCTTACCATCAGGAGAGCGTCTTGCTCGTCTTCTTACTTCGTTGTATAAAACTAAACACTCTGTTGAATATCAATCGCGTTAGTTTTCAAAATCGTATTATTTTCATTTCCTTAACCAACCTAAACCTAAACTATTTTTTATCGATTTAATAGCCACTCCATAGCAAGCAATTATAGTTTATTGACAAACAATTTAATTGACGATACTCATGATAATAAAGAAAACAATGTAACAACTTCGATGCGAGCTTGAACATTGAAAATACATATAGTAACGTACACAATTTTTAATGATTTTTTATAGGATAGGTACCTACTAGTTGACTCACGCAACGTCATCTGTGTTTGCTCAAAAAATACTATCTATTCTCAAACCTACTTTTTGTTTTGTATTAAATACACAAAAAAAATATATAATTGGTGAATCCGCGAAAAATAAATCGCAAATTTACACAAAATTTCATAAAAATCGGGCACACCCTCTGTGGTCACACCGTTTTGAAGGAGTTCCACAACAGACATTGTGACACGGTTTTTGTATATATGTTATATATATTTTTACTAGCTGCTACTTACCTGCTGAAAAAGTTCCTAATGTATTTTTATTTATTGTCAATCTAAATTTTAGCCTAATCAGTCCAGCTGTTTAGGCTTGAACACACATAACAGATAAACAGATAAACAGATAAACATTTATTTCATAAATCGTTTACAAATTTATAGGTCAATACAATATAATGGCATTAGTTTATTATTATAATAATAAATTAATCAACTCATGAAAACAATAGGTACTTGCTTAAATAGTGGGTCCAATAAATTCGTCAAAAGAATAGAAAGCCTTTTCGAGGAGCCAGTTTTTTAATTTATATTTAAATGTATTAAATGTCTGCGCCTGAGTGACATGCTCTGGCAGGCGATTATATACCGAGGGACCAACTATGTGAGTCAGGTGACTGGACCGCTTGAGTCTATGAGACCTCGCTGCGAGCATGTGTGCCCCGCGGGTATTGTGGTTGTGAGAGTCGCCTCTTTTTGCGAATGTATCCAGATTCTGTCTCACATAGATGGCCACCTGGTATACAATAATGGACGGGAGGGTCATTATCTTGAGCGAATGGAAGTAGATTTTGGCCGACGTCATCCGCGATACTCGTGCGATCGCCCTTATGGCCCTTTTCTGCATCCTGAAGGCACGCTCCCTGTCGGCAGCGCGCCCCCATAGCTCGGTACCGTATTGAAGGAGTGAGTGCACGGTTGCGAAATAACAGGTGCGAACGACGTCAGCCGACACCACTCGAGACAGTCGACTCAATGCAAAGCAAGCGCTGCCCAGCCTAGCACACAGTTTGTCAATATGAGACGCCCATGTAAGGCCGCGGTCGATTTCGAACCCTAAGAACGTTGTCGTGTCCAGTTGCTCTATAGGAACACTATCAATTATGACGTGCAGTTTTTGCGTTTGACGTCCCGCCACGGAAAATTGTATAAAATGTGTTTTTTTCCGATTTAAGACTAAGCCATTTAGTTTGAACCATTGTGCAAGCTCGTTTGCGACTGCATTCAATCGCTGCTCCAGTTCCTGCGGTGTTGTCGCTGTGACGAGAGCCGCCACATCGTCGGCATACATGAACGCTTCACCAGAGACGATAGAGCCAGGCAGGTCATTAAGTAGCAAGGAGAAGAGGATATTGGAGACGGATGACCCCTGTGCCACTCCCATAGCGGTAGCCAAGGGATCAGATCTGGTTTCACCACCGTCACCCACTACAACCTGGGATCTGTTCCGCAGAAGGTCAGTCAACAGGGCGTGAGCCATAGTGAGAGAGCTTGGCAGCGAGCACTTCGTGGTCTGCGACGTCAAAAGCTTTTGACAAATCGCAGCACAGTACCGCGACACGCTGCTTATTCTCCCAAGCCCCCAGTATGCGCTTCACCATCTCTCGCGTCAGAGACGTGGTGGAACGGCCTGTCCGGTACGCATGTTGACGATCGGATAGGATTCCGGCGTCTGTAATGTAGGTGGTGAGGCGTTCACTCAGTCCGTTCTCAAATATTTTGGCCACCGCTGGGATTATCGCTACAGGTCTATATGCATCTGCATCCTCACGCTTGCCCTTCCCCTTGAATAAAGGTGATATTTTACTTAACTTCATTGCCTCTGGGTAAGCCCCTTCTCTGATGCAGCGATTGAACAAGACAGAGAAGCACGGGGCCAGTGTAGTAAGTCCCATATGCATCAAGTCCATGGATACATTGTAAACATCCTTAGTTGTTTTTTTAGGGATCCGTGAGGCTATGATTTTATGTATTTCGTTGGCAGTGAACCACCTAAATCTCAAGGATCGGTCGGCGGGCGGCTGCACCGCCGCTAGAGTGGCCATCACCCGCGGTACGACGGCTTGCGGCGCCCCGCAGGCTTTGGCGGCCCCTACAAACCTTGAGTTCATAGAATTGGCTGCAGCTTTTTTCGTCAAAAATCTATTTCCCGTGGAGTCCTTAATCGTGTCGGAAAAGCTGAGGTAGCTCCTTTTATTGGCGCCTCTTTCAGTGTTTACAATGCTCCATACTGCCTTCGACTTACTTGAGCTGCTTGTTATTTTATTAGTATAAAACCTTGTTTTGTTACTATTTATACATTTATCATAAGAAGTGTTAAGTGAAAAGATCATGTCTTTTATTTCTTGGTCGTTTGGAAATTTAGAATTTAACTGATGTATTTCAAAAAGCAAACATTTAAGTTTCATTACCTCTTCTGTGATCCATGTTTGTTTTTTGACATTTTTACGCTTTAGGGGAAAGCAAATATTAAATTTATCAGTCATAATATTAATTATCGCTGTGGCCAGGCCGTTAACAGATTCGCTATGCTTTGACATAATATGCTCCCAGTCTACGCTCATCATAGCAAGACGAAAATGATTGCGACTCACCTCCGAGAAGTCCCTAGCCAGGCGGGTGCGCGGCGGCGGCGGTCGCGGCGAGCAAATCACCGCCGCGCGCACCGCGCGGTGGTCGCTGAGGTGCGTGTCCACGGGACTCGCTGTGACCGAGCCCCTCGGCCCATTACTATACACATGGTCTAAGCACGTCGCGGACTCACCACTTATTCTTGTTTCAAAATTCACGATGTTACTAAAGTGATACGCACAGAGCATGTCACTTAATTGCTTCCGATCCGAATTTTCACATAACCAATTTATATTCATGTCACCAATAATAATAACATCTTTATTGCTATCACTAGCTCGTTCGAGAAGATGTTCTAAATGAAATAAAAAGCTTGATGCGTTTATCAAGTTAGTTCTATAGATACATAGTACAATTAGATTATGATCTAACAACTCGATCGCGGACACTTCACAATAGCGTTCGATTGACATTTGGACGTACTCAGCACACTCGACAGCCCTCACATTGTCCTTAACATAAAGACAGGACCCTCCATGCGCGACGTTTTTCCTGCAGTAGCTCGATGTTAGAGTATATCCGTCTATGTTAACGGTATTTAAGTTAGCCTCGCACAGCCAATGTTCAGTTATACCAATGACATCACATAATAGATCCTTTTGCAACATAACTTCAAGACGGTCCGATAATATTAACATAATACACTTTTATACACACAAACCGTTTCTTTTAACATACTAGTGTGACTCACGTGCTAATACGATTACGTAGTTAAATTACTAAATTCTGGTTCAGGCTGACAACCTTATATTTCCTAGGAATGTGTAAGTACTAAACACCTTGGTACTGCTATGTTATGTGCCGGTGTATTGCTTGAGAACGTATTGCTAGTCCTTATACTTCTTTACATATAAGAAAAAACTTAAAATCCTCTTCGGCAATAGTGTGGCATAATTAAAAGGTGTTATTTTGGTGACATTCCGTGGGGAACTATAAAGTGATAAGGGCGCGAGCTGACATTCTAGCCATGACACATGTTCCATGACGAAATTATGCATTTTGATAGCATGCTTGGTATTTATAAGGCGGATTTATAGTTTCTCCTTTCAATTTAGGTTAAGATAGTTACGTTTGTTTAGTATTTTTGAAATAAAAATCATATCAAATGTTATAAAAGCGAAGAAGTGTCTGTATGTCCATTACATTATGTGAAATACAGTCATATCTTCAAAACCTAAACGTCTCATACCTTCATACCGTTTTCATATATACATATATACCTATATTTTTCCTTTATTTTGCTTAGACTATCAAGCATCCTAATAATATTGTAATTATAGGCTACTTGTAATAATTTGAACAAGTCGTCGTCACACAAAGACTGACACAAACGATCCATACGACAACAGAGCACCGGTTTATGCGTCGGGGGTTAAAACCTATGTCCAGTCGTGATTCCAAAAGGCTTCGCGACCTCCCTTTGTTCCATATAAATGCATGCATTTAGGTCTTTAGGTAGTATGTAAAATGCAGTGGTCTCGAGGAAATGGTTTGCCACCGGACGCACTCGTATCCAATCTCCTTGTGTCAAAGAGAACGCTTCAATCCTCTTTTAAAGAGATTTTCTTTTTCTAGCGCGCAAATAGGTCACTCGCGTTAAACTTTTTGTTACTGGCCAGTCTTTCTTTTTTCAAATGCTATCAACTTTATGTGCAGTGTTTACTTCTCTCGCGTTCCAAATTCAATTATGCGATCCGAAGTATGCAAACGAGGTGGAATTCGACGCTACATTTAAATATTGCTCGCCGAATGCATACAAACCTCTTTTTATTATTAGAACAGAGGAATAAAAAAGAAATCTCCGTGCAGTATGCGTTTATTGCAATAACATTGTATTGTTAGTGCTACGCCGCTACGGTGCTACGTCCGTAGCACATGCTACGAATGACTACGCGGTTTATGTTAAACTGTTTTATTAAAAGCTCGTGGTTAAGGTTTACTTATGTGAATTGAGAGTTATGGTAATTAACTTTTAAAGTTTAATTTAAAAATTCAAACATGTATTCCAGACTTATGCCGGCAATTCATACAAAAATGATAAACAAAAACGATCACAATATAAAATAGATTCGCTTTCCTTTTCTATCCCGTAAAAGATTATTTGTTGTATTGCTCGGCCCTGTTCTCTATACGTAACTTTACGATTAAAAGGATCATAGTTAATTTCACAACAACAAGGCCTAAGAAATCACAGAAAGAATCTATTTAGAAAAACCTGAAACCAAGTTTTATTTGTCCTTATTTTCTGACTCGTATTGATGATAACCCTGCTGTGTTTTGCGCCGTTCTAACAAGAGTAATGCCTTCGAAACTGTATTGCATTTCCTATATAGTTGAGACTTGAGACATGTAACAATGACCTACATTCAAACTCAGGAACATTTTGTACTGGATTATGACGCATCGTGTCCTCACCCAAAAAGTGTTATATTTCATTCACCAATAAAGTTACTTTTCAATAAAAAAAAAAATATTTTAAACAACCGCAACAAGTAGGCAAGCAAATGCGGATCATAATTCGTTCCATTATATTTTGAAATATTAAAAACAGCAGGGCTAATTCACACCCAATAAAATGGATGTCCACTTCTATATACGAGTACATTACTACGTTTGTTACTTTACTTATAATAATAGACGTTTGAGCAAGTAATGTACGCAATTTTTTCTATGGATTCTAGTGTTTTACATGTGGGTGGGCGATAGCCAATAGCCCTGCTGGTCTAAGAATTCACAGAAAGAAATCTATCCAGAAAACCGGAAATCAAATTTGATTTGTCTTGATAAGTCTATATTTTGCGCCGTTCCAGCAAGAGTAATGCCTTTGGAACAATAACTGTATTGCATTTCCTATATAGTTGAGACATGTAACAATGACCCACATTCAAACTCAGGAACATTTTGTACTGGATAATTACGTAACGCGTTCCCCTCCGCCATCCACTAACATTTTTTTTACCTTGTCAACATCCCTATTGAATCAGCAGATTAGTAACTAGTTGCCATAGAATAGTTAATAACAGACTATTGAAGACTAGTTTATGATAGACTATTTCTCGGCTATAACACCTGCATCGAGCATGGGAGCAGGCTGAAAATCAGTAGTCAGGTTAGCCCTCGGGTTGATCTGACAAACCGCTGAGCTTGTTCCCATTGGCGAGTACCTACCTTAAAACTTTAACACACTATGTAAGCTTAAGCTGTGAGATACAGCCAATAAATTATTTTCATTTAATTTTTTTTTTTATGTTAATTATAATAGTTCTTTTTATTAATTTTCATTATTCGAGCAAACGCAAAGAGTAGGTATCAGAATCACAGAAAGAAATCTATCCAGAAAAACCTGACACAATATTTTGTCTTCCTTTTGGGTCATATTGATGTTAACTATGTTTTGCGCCGTTTCAGCAAGAGTAATGCCTTCGAAACAGCAACTGTATTGCATTTCCTATATAGTTGAGACATGTAACAGTGACCCACATTCAGAGGATGTGAAGCGACGTTTATCTCGCGCTGGCTTAGGGTTGCCACGCCCATTTATTTGGTCACACTCCTTATGTTAAGAGATAACGCTGGTATAAGATGTTAAGACTCTACAGTCCAGTAATTCCATTAGCTACAATGCCTTAGAAGGCACTCTATTCAATTCGATTCGGTTAAGCAAAATTCGGTTTTTTGGGCAGACCGAAGCACAGTAACGTTTGCACATCACTGCTCAGGCGGTAGAATAATTGACACTGTTGGGGTCGGTTGGACCTAGTCGATCTCCAGGTAGTCTGCCCTAGTAAACCTTGCCCGGTAAGTCTTGATTAATCAAAATAACATAATTTCAAATTGCTCCCTCATAAAGCAGGGATTTTTCAGATAACTTTATTCCACGGATAAGTCGAAATATTTTAAAAGTTTGTTGGCAGCCCTAATCCTGTTTGTACCTGATTGTTCGCGGCCACAATTTGGCAACAGCACGTAGCAACAGCACTCCATTTGCTAGCGACAGCTTTGTCGAGCTCGCAGCTTGCTCCCGCTATATAAATAATGTACTTCATGTGTTTGCATTTTACGACAGCATATGTCATGTCACACGTTCAAAGTTTTGATGAAAATGTGTTTTTTGTCACAAAATTTGTAAGATACAAAGAATAGCATGGTGTTGTTGAGGTAAATTGTTTAGCAGATAAAGTTAAAGTAGGAGTAGTTTTGAGAATAACATTAAACCGATTATATCTTATTCACAACAATATAAACTAAATAACTAAATATAATAACTAAATAGAAACTAGGTACGGTTGAAAGGAAAAGTATAACTAAAATTAAGATAAGATAAGAAAAGACAATATTTTATTGTACACCACATAATGTTACAGAAAAAAACATGGGTACATAATTAAAATATTATTATTTTACTATTATGTCGCTCTTAAACACGGGCTAAGCCAAGGCTTTTACATAGGCGTGCATGGAGACAAAAAAGTCCAACGCGCAGAGGCCCTTTTGAGCTTTTAATATTAATGTAATGGATGACATTTATTGGAGTCTCCTAGTATTTTACTAATTATTATATTATTTGAAGTCATCTTGTTTTCATTTATAACAACAGTGATAGAATATTGAACAATATCACTTTAGGTATCATAGGCGGAACTAAATAATAGCCATTTTTGGAGAGGTACGAGTATATATACATGAACATAATATGTACTTTAGTAGATAAGTCCTTTAATATTATTCTATGTTTCCAAAAAGTGCCTACAGCAGACCGTGTGGAAGATGTCCCTTAAAACGAGTGTTAATAAAAAATATGACAGAGGCCGGATCACCCTCGTCACCCTCCATCGGACGCGATTTACATCCGAACATAATATCGTTATGTTCGCAAATTCTATTCTAATAAGAATTTCTGAAACAAGTGGATTTTTTGCTCATGTTTTTAACGGTGGAGGGGTTTTTAGGCCATGTTTGAGCGAGGTTATATGTCTTGTTCAATATTCATACTCGATATAAGTATTTCAGTTTTTAGCCTAAAAATCTAAAATTTTAGTATTTAAAATTGTAGTATCAAGCTGAAGGTAGAAATTATATCAAAAGATGTATTCTCATAAATCATATTTTTGACCGAATAGAAAATTCTTACTTACACCAACAATTCTAATTTGGACTTATGAAATTTGATTTTAGTAAATAAGTACCCTGGTTCTTAGTTCATAATTTTATTATTTTACATCAAGTTAAACTAACAAAAATACTATTTAAAAATTGTCGTAAACGGCACTCCTGCAAGTACGTATTTTATATTACATTGTATTTTACATTACTTGAAATTAAAAACACATTAAACGCAAAATCTCATTTTATAAACGAAACAGGTCACGAAAACACTTACCTAACGTAACGTAATAATATAACATTCGCAAAGTGCATAGTCATGGAATCATAGGACGATCACAAATCAGTGGAGCGGCAACTCACATGAACCGAAGCTATAAGGCTACTTACACATCGAGCTGTTTGTCTGATACGATTAGTTTTTTTTTGTTAACGGCAAAGAAAATGCATTACGCATACCCTCCTAACGGAAGAAGGAGGGTTATGTGTGACTCCCCGTGCAGGACGACTGCACGGGTATACCGGGCCATCCTCGCCTCTCATCAGGGAGGGAAACGGTCCCGAGTGCTCGGCTGTTCCCACCGACGGTGGTGGTAAACTGTGCAATGTGGATGAAGGCGCCTCCGCGCCTATTATTATCCGCTCCTACTCCCTAGCATAAATAAATATAATATTATTAGGGTAATTCTTAATAAGTTTGTGTTTGCACTTAACCACGGTGCCCTAGCAGAGTAATAAGTAGTGCATTTAATTATAACAATAAGATCTGTAGGTACGACTACTAACCTACATTTGTTGGAATAAATTAATTATTATGAATTAATACAAAAATAATAAATACTCACAGACTTTAGTCAGTCTGATCCGATAGTCGTATAACAATAAATCTGACGTGTGTTGCTACTTTATGTTGGAACTCAGCCATCCATCATACTCGTACTTGGAACAAATGAATGAGATGGAATTAATAAAGTTGATGGTACTTTACCACCGTTTTGTTTGTAACGCTCCTTATTAATGTTTTTACATGGATCACATGGATATATATCCATTTCAAATAATAAATAAATAATTTTAGGTTTATACAACAATAGAATAGGTAACCCTACTTATACTGCAAAGTCAAATCATAATAATAACATAGAGGTATAATGTGTATTATGAAGTTTTAGGTCGCCAAGATTACTACAAGGCCTGCATCATCACCTAACGACTGTTCTTACGTGTTTTCCGATATACCGTTGCGTCTATGTGAAAACTAGTAGAATATTTTTACCCATTTTTTAAATAAATACATATACACATTTGAACTGGTTTTTTTTAAATAAATACATATACTATTGTTTTCAGGGTTCTCACCCTTAACATCCCATATTATTAATATCAACATCTGTATAATCAATCTATGTACGCTGCACTCGGTGCGATGGACACGCTCGTGTCACGTGTCGCTCAAAAATTGTCAACAACAATCTTTTTCTCTGTTTACCTTCATATAAGTTTCATTAAAGTAACTATAATGCCTCTTTAAATTTTCTAAATTTGAACACAATGACTTGTAAAATTTGTAAGTTTTTTGTTATAAGTTTATAATATATTATTAGATATAACTAGTAGTTCGCCTCGAACTGGGACCTCGCAGCCCAATTTCCGTGGTAAACCTTAGACTTTAGGCCTCGACTAAATATATCCTAATACAAGAACTTTAACATTAATATTAAAACTCAAAATACAAAAATTCAGAGAAATTAAAACTCAATAAACCTCCGTACCGAGATTTTTAGAATATAATCCTTTTTAGGGTTTCGTTCCTCTGAAGGAAAAATCGAAACCCTAATAGGATCACTTGGTCATCCGTATGTCTGTCAAGACCCATTTATACTCTACATCCCGTAAAATTGTATATTTTTACCATAATACACAGGTCTATGACCGCTTGGTACCCGTAAAATTAAACTTCTAAGTTAACGTAGAAAAAAATTACACCCGTTTATCCCTCAAAAACGTACCTAAATTTTTTTGACCCTCTGAATAAATCAACATTCATAGGGAACTTGCCGTTACCATATATTTATGAAATTTGGCAGACTATAAGTACATATATTTTAAATTCGAGAAAACTTCTGAAAGCTATACATTTGAATTAATTCATTTAAAAATGGCTCTATTTAAAGTACGTAAACATCGAAGTTAAGCAATATTATGTGCGTACGTATTTGGATGGGCGCGTACGTAGTGATCTCAACATTTTGCTGACTTTTTTGGAGAGAGACACCAGCGGCCCGCGATGCATTATGGTGTGCTCGTGCACCTTTATTGTTGAATGTGCCGGCACAAACAATTACTCTAAGTTTTAAAAAGTTATGCAGACAGACTACTTAAATAACCTTACTGCCAGCGAAAAAGCAGAGGCTCTCAACTCTAAGAGTTCGCTTTGCTCGGTCGGTGATATATGTATGTATTCATATAAATTATGTATTTAAATTATATTTTATAACAAAACGATTCAACGAGTTTTTTTTATTCTATCACCACTTCCACATACATTGTTACCTGCTTATCATTGTTTATGGTCTCCACTTTCGTGTTTTGCCAGTGGCCGTAGCATGCCACACAGAATCCCGACCAAACTTCAAGAGTAGAACTGTCATCCCATACATTCACAGAACTACAATGAATGGCATGACAGTTCTACGCTTGACATTTCAGCGGGATCTCGTTTGGCATGCTACGGCCACTGTAAAATATTATTTTACTTGACAGCGAGTTATAGTCCGGTACATTGTGTTCGGGATAATTTATACAAAATTTTAGGCAATGTGACGTAGTTATGTCGTCATATTAATATTATATTATAATTATGCCTATACTACTAAATCCAACTTTGGTTGCTTGCCATTAGCGATGGGCATAAAATAACGCTATTAATAAGGTTTTTACTTTAAATAACTATTTTACTTTATTTTTATTTTATTTAAATTAAATAACATTATATTTTATCGATCGAGCGCAATGAGGTTTATAAAAAGATTTAAAAAACAGCACAAAACGTGTACTTACCTACATGTATGTGACATCTATCTCAATAGCAAACTTTAGGCGGCCGGACTATAATTGACGCAATTATTGGTATTACGCAATGTACTAAAAAATAATGTTATTGAAAATAAGATAAATTGCTTGAAATTCTCGAAATATTGGACGTTATCGCTATTAATTCTTTAGCTTGATCTACTTGCCTGCTCTTTCTTAACTGTAGGATCTTTCTTAAACTTAATGTACCTAAAAAATTGCGCAAAACATTATAATTTAGTCATCTCTATAACTCTACAACCCTTGGATCGATTTGGCTCATTTTCGAACATGAGAATTCTTTTAGCTTATACTACCTGATCGCAAAGTTCCATTAAGATTGGAACTTTGGTAACGTTGTAATTAAGTATTTTCTATAACTCTAGAACCCTTCGACCGATTTGGCTGATGTTCGAACTTAAAAATTCTATTGACTTAAACTACGTATTTGCAAAGTTTCATAAAGATTGGACCATCGGTTTTCAAGTTATCGCGTAACAAACATACATACAAACATACACTTTTGATAATATATTTATGTAGGTTATAAAAAATGTGTGTATATTAAAAAAAAAATTATCAGAGCACCAGTTTTGAAATTATCGTCAGACCTATCGTAAAGACTTTAAGTCACCTATATCTCTGCAACCCTAAGGTCCATTTCGCTATTTTTTCCACTAAAATTATTCTATTAACCTTTCTAACTTGTGTGTAAAGTTTCATTTAATTTGGATTAACCGTTTTCGAGTAAATGTCGATCAAACCTAAGCGCCAGAGGTCAACCGCTAAACTGGTCGAAACGCAGGCTTTTCGCGGCTCTCGACTCTAAGACCTCGCTTCGCTCGGTCGATTAGCACTATAAGCCCTCAAATTTTTACATATTTAAAAAAAATATTTTCTCATGTAAGTGTATTCTTTATGAGAAATAAAGAGATCTTTAACCCGAACATATTTAAATTTTTTTATTTATTATATAGGTAAGCCTTTGACCACGATATCGCTTGATGTTAATGACGACGGATGCGGCCGCAGATAGCAGCAGACTATACCTAGAAGGCGGGATAAATCCCTCCCATTATCTATACGCATAATATACATACATAGCTTATCATAGTTTTTTAGATTCAAAAGATTTCTTGACCTTTAAGGTCAATTAGAATAGCCTGTAAAAAAGAAAAAAACTTGATCTTTTATAATCAAGACATGATTCATAGGGTAACAATATTTAAAATGTTTGTAGGTAAAGCCCAAGTAAAGCCCTCCAAATACAAGCCGTTGTATAGTTTCTCATCCAATCAGCTGAGTTCATTAGCCGGTATAATATAATAACGTAAGAATCTAGTGTTCGGAAACAGAAGAGTCGTGGTTACTGTGAACTAACATTTAGGCACACTTTAGCAAACGTAGTTTTACATACACAATTAATGTTACTTTAAGAATCATATTTATATTATAGGACCATGCATCGGAATACCAATTGAAAAGAAAAACAATAATCTTTCAATTCGGTTACTTAAAAACGGAGTTTTAATACACAAACTCATTTAGTTAGTCTCTATTGAAGCGAATTAATAAAATTCCTTTCTTGAAGTCGTTACACGATGGAATTGGCAAGAGATTCCTAGTAGGCTTTGGCCGTGGCTAGTTAGGCTCCTGCGCGATGTTCAGTAAAGTAATGATGGAATTTACCTCGCCTACTTACCCAATTATATCACAGGTTTTGCAATTTGCAGACGAGTATGTTGTATACAATATAGGTCACGCTAACCGCTTACCATCGGCGGTCTTTCTAGGTGTGTTGTTTATAACTTAAAAAACACACATATCTCCTCAATTTCGCGTCTCTTCTATTCTCGCACAGAGTGTAGTAAACAGAGTGATTCGTTGTTCGCGCCCGAACTGAGTTGGAATGAACCTTTTGTTAGCAGAATATGTTTAGTTAATTGAAACGCTACCTGTACCATGGGGTGTTTACTGACGCGAATATCATACGAGATTACTCTTATACTATTAGGTATATTATGATAAATTATTTTACTTTGGGTAGAAGTATATTAAAGGGACTAATCAAAATGTTAAAGTTAACTAACATTTGGTATGGCTTATGTTTGGTTATGTAGTCTAGTACAGGCTTATGTTATTGCCTAAGATGGCATCACATAGACCGGAAAAGCGAGGGTAAGCGGAGATCCGGGACAACTATTTTTGTTGTGTTCAATTTTGTCAGGGTCTCCAGGTGAATATTTGAACATTTTTACAAAAAAACCGTTCCGAATCGCGACCGGTTTTCCGCGCCTTGCAGGTCTGTGTGACATCGACTTTAAACTATTTCCCAACTTAAGGGCAACTCTATCGCGAATGCGTCCTTAATAGCAGTGAAATACTTTTATGGTGGCTTACACACTACAGCCAAATACCAAATAAGTCATAGTAATATTTGTACGAAAATTACTATACTTCCGGCTGTCCGTTATCGGTCCGCCACCGGTCCATCATTTGACGGATACGGATTGAATCGGATGTAGTGTGTAATGCGTGAGCGCTCTGGCTCTGACTAATAATTAAGTCGCTCTGAGTGAGCGTATACATAGATGTTATGCATATCTTAGTGAGTGCCTCAGATTTTTTAAAGAAAGCTGTGTTCAGTAGCTACTCTGGTCCATGATAAGAAAATTATAACTGAACAAAACGAAATCTACTTTTTCTCATGGCACAGAGATCGACCCATAAATAATATCAGTGGGAGTGCTATGATTGGCCACATCATCTTTATGTCGGTATATTTGCATAATATGCCGAATTAAATCCGACTGCTTTCCTTTGAATCATGGCATTATTCCGACCAATTGTCGTTATTAGGTTAAGAATATTTTATGATTCCAATGTCATTTTATTTATGTAATATTTGTTAGCTATTTTTGTAAAACTTTGTTATTTTTGTTCTTTATAACTTTGCTATTTTGTATTTTTTTTTGCAATGTCAGTTGTAGAGTGGATAGTTTTTAAAATAATAAATGCATATTCTTATTTTAAAAAGTATATAATATTATTGTAGTATATAGAGGTATAACTACATCATACTTTTTCAAATAATAATGCATCTAATGCATATATGTTTCACAAACAATTTTCAAGTGTTAGACAGCTGGTAAAGTGGGGTGTAATTTTTCCTATAGAGGTACAAAATAGGAGATGTTATGATTTTTTAAACCTCACAAACCTTAACTTTTATTTTTACCGTACTTGCTAACGAAAAACTTATTTTGATTCTCGTTTGAATCATTGTAGTTTGGGGTTTAGAACGTAACTGCGAAGAGTCTTACAGGCGGACTGAAAAGTTAAGCACCACTTTTGATCGTCAAGAAAATGGACAAGTTAGTATACCAATTTGTATAATAAATGTGATTGTTATAAGAAATGATAACTATTTACGAAGAAGAAAATATCTTAATCTACATCGCAGAAATAATATAATTATTTAAAAGCGATCAATCGTTTAATCCATATCCATATCCATCCATCCATATCCATATCCATATCCATCCATCCATACATATAATAAGAATGGAAATTTCTCCCCATTCATTGTGATCCTTTACTAAGGTGAACTGTGAAAATACGCATATGAACAAAACGACGCGAAAAAGTCGCTTGCGCGATCTAGATCGTAAAACATTTTGTCAATTTTTCCTAGGGAAACGTAAAATAAAATAATAAAATAAATAATAATCAATTATATCGGACACATCGCCCCTAATTTACATCAAAATTTCGAAGTAAAAGTAATAGAATATAAAGTAAATTCAATTCAAAAAAATCAAAAAGCAAAAAGTGCGACAAACTAAAAATACGCCATCTATCGATGTGGCCATAAACGAAAATTTACCAGAGTAGTTTTATTAGGCTTAATTTGTAAAAAGGTTATTACTTATGTGTGATAAAACGGCACAACCGAATTGTATGCAGTTTTCGCTAAAACGTTGCAAATTTCTCTAATTTGTAAATAGTATTGGTTTTATTTAAATCGGTTTTTAAATAAAAGAGTTATATCTATCTAAAGATTTACTTATCTATTATATAAAATCGTTCGTACACTTTTGTTCTATCAACGCACAGCCCAAACGGCTGGAATTATTCCCGAAAAACGAATGTATGCAAATCCGTAACCGCTGAACCGATTAAGCCGAAATTTTGTAAAACGATAGTTGGGATTGTGATTAGAAACATCAAATAGTTTTTTTGTCAGAAATTTACTTTTAAGGGGGGTAAAGGGGGGTCGAAGTTTGTATGGAAAATTTAGAACCGCTGACCCTATTGAGCTGAAATTTGGTACAGAGATAGATTGAGTCCTAAAAAATTGAATGGTATACTTTTTATTCCAAAAATCAACCTCTAAGGCGGGATAAAGGAGGTCAAAGTTAGAATAGGAAATCGGTAACCGCTTCTTTGTTTAAGCTGAAATTTAAACCAGCGTGTTCTTTAGGTAACGAAGGCGACGTATAAAAAGGGATTTTTGCAAAATTCTTCCGGGAACGGGAATTATTCCCGAAAAACGTTTGTATGCAAATCCGTAACCGCTGAACCGATTAAGCTGAAATTTTGTAAAACGATTGTTTAGATTGTGTTTAGGAACATAAATTTTTTTTTTTGACGAAAATTAACATTTAAGGGGGGGTAAAGGGGGGTCGAAATTTGTATGGAAAATTTAAAACCGCTGACCCTATTGAGCTGAAATTTGGTACAGAGGTAGATTAAGTCCTAAAAAATTGTATGGTATACTTTTTATTCCAAAAATCAACCTCTAAGGCGGGATAAAGGAGGTCAAAGTTAGAATAGGAAATCGGTAACCGCTTCTTTGTTTAAGCTGAAATTTAAACCAGCGTGTTCTTTAGGTAACGAAGGCGACCTATAAAAAGGGATTTTTGCAAAATTCCTCCGGGAACGGGAATTATTCCCGAAAAATGTTTGTATGCAAATCCGTAACCGCTGAACCGATTGAACTGAAATTTTGTAAAACGTTTGTTTAGATCGTGTTTAGGAACATTAATTTTTTTTTGACGAAAATTAACTTTTAAGGGGGGGTAAAGGGGGGTCGAAATTTGTATGGAAAATTTAAAACCGCTGACCCCATTGAGCTGAAATTTGGTACAGTGGGAGATTGAGTCCTAAAAAATGATATGGGATACTTTTTATCCCAGAAATCAACCTTGAAGGGGGAAGAGGGGGGGGGGGGGGGTAGAAGTTTGAGTAGAAAATCAGTAACCGGCCATCTTTTAAAGCTCAAATTTGAACAGCGTATTTTTTATGTAACGTAGATGACCGATAAAAAGGGATTTTGCAAAATTTCCACGGGAACGGGAATTAATTCTAAAAAACGTTTGTATCCAAATCTGTAACCGCTGAACTGATTGAGCTGATATTTTGTAAAACGATTGTCTGAAGTGTGTTTAGGAACATTGAATAGTTTTTATGTCAGAAATTAACTTTTAAGGGGGGTAAAGGGGGGGTCAAAGTTTGTATGGGAAATTTAGAACCGCTGACCCTATTGAGCTTAAATTTGGTACAGCGGTAGATCTAATCCTAAAAAATGATATGCAATACTTTTTTCCCAGAAATCAACTTTTAAGGGAAAAAAGGGGGGTGCAAGTTTGTGTAAAAAATCGTTAGCCGCTTCTTTGTTTTTGCTGAAATTTGGACAGCGTGTTCTTAGTTACATAAACTAAGACGACCGATAAAAAGGGATTTTGTGAAATTCTTACAGGAACGGGAATTATTCCCAAAAAACTTTTGTGTGCAAATCCGTAACCGCTAAACCAATTAAGCTGAAATTTTGTAAAATGATGGTTTGAGTTTTGTTAAGGAAATTTTTAATAGTTTTTATATCAGAAATTAACTTATAAGGGGGGGTCAAAGTTTGTATGGGAAATTTAGAACCGCTGCGCTGACCCTATTCAGCTTAAATTAATTTAGTGCAGAAGTTGATTGAGTCCTAAAAAATGGGATACTTTTTATCCCAGAAATCAACCTTTGAGGGGAGGAAAGAGGGATCCAGTTTGTGTAGGAAAGGTAACCGCTTCTTCGTTTTAGCTAAAATTTGGACAACGTATTCTTTATGTAACGTAGGCGACCGATAAGAAGGGATTTTGTGAAATTCTCACCAGAACAGGAATTTTTTCACAAAAACGTTTGCATGGAAATTAGTAACCGCTGAACCGAAAATGAGCTGATATTTTGTTAAGTTCTGTTAACCCATTAATTCCCAAGGGTAAAAATAAACGCATATTTATAGGTTTTCTTGTTAATTATGTTTTTAAATACATTCAAAAAGAGAAAATTGTAGTAAAAAAAAAAATTAATTAATTAGTATACATTCTACAACATGTTGCGTCGGCGTAACGTTGGGACTAGTGGTCTTCTATTTTACGAGCAAGTTGAACAACGCTTAAGTATTAGCCTAAGTGAAATATTTTCAAACAATCAGCATAAAGTGTGTATTTGACCTTTTCTATACATATAAATTGTACTTCTACACTGTTGACATCTCTTTGGTGTTTATTTTCATGCTTTTTTTTTAATGAAATTACCAATATTATTGAAGCGAATACAAGAAGGTAACGGGTTTTTTGATGGTCTTCCTTGATTTGTATCTGAATTACCAAAAATGTGAATTATCTGCAAGTTAGTTCTTTGGTTTTCCTTAAATTTATAGAGTTTCGTAAGATTTGATACATTTATGTCTTCATCTTTTGACAAGTATAATATAGCACCAGACTTCTTTTATTTGGATATCATCCAAATAAAAGTAGTATATTATATACCAAATATCTTTGAATTCCAATACCGTGACAGTAGCAACATTTTGGAAAAGATTTAGAAAAATGACGGTTATGGTTACGAATATATTTTTTAAAGAAAAACCTATAGTTTATTTCCAAACTTCACCACAAAAAAATACTTTAAAATGTGTTTTTCCACCTAAACATTATTTAGTAATTAGTATCATTGCTGCTTCATCACCTGAAGGAAAATGTTTACGAGTTGGATGTTCATTTTCCAGTCCGAAACATAATATTATTTTGGTGACTTCTTCGGCAGTCTTGGTTTTTTCACAATTAGTGTACATTTCAAGCATTTCAGCGCTATCAGTTATTGATTTAATTACATAGCGCGTTATCATCTGTGTCTTCCTCGTCTGTAAAATTATCAACAGCCGGTGTAATAGTACATCTTTACCTCTTATAGTGTAGGTCAACTCAGAGTTTCTTGAGAAGACAATGGTCGCCTACCAAGCAATTATGTTACAACTTTTTACTTGGTATTTACTGCGCTCTTTGTACGCTCACTTATTACTATCTATTGTTTTTTTTATAAGAGTTACAATAGCACCCGGTCAGCTTGACGTTTTAAAATAAAGTGACCCATAAAACAAAAGTGTTTGTTATTATTGAATACCGAGGACCTATTGTTTACAATAAATTTTTAACATCAATGGCAAGCAGTATAACAATAAAAACTGATCCCTGTTTGTCCCAAAGTGACGCACGTGCAACGCTCTCTGTAAGTCTAAAATAAACAAAACGTGGGAGTATTTTTGTCTTCAAAAAGGGTTTTTATCTTAAAAAATATATTGTTCAACCTTTATACAGTGTAAAAAGTATAGCTTTATTCAAAAAAATATTTTTTATGATTTGTTGAATCTGTCGATGTTGGGATGAATCAAGTAGCAGTGATTGAAAAATAAAAATAAAATGTGTTTGGTTTTAAACCACCATTTAAAAAAATAATAATCCATCTCTTAGTTCTTCTTTTTGAGATTGGTTTACATATCATAGATTTATTTACTTATTTTAACACAAAAAAAAAATCAAATCTGAACGGTAACACTCGCGCAACGTTGGGAATAGATGGGTTAATGAATAGTTTTTTTATGTCAGAAATTAACTTTAAGGAGACTAAGTATTAAAGGAGGGGGAAGGAGGATCAGAGATTTAATGGGAATTCAGGAACCATGGAATTGATTTGAGTCGCGGGAAGGATGGTGTGAGAAATTAGTAACGAATAATAATTTAGCTGAGGTACATTACAGTAGAGATAAGTTAAAGAGTTACCGGGAAAGGACCACAAATAGTTTTAATTCCTGAAAAGAGGCGTGAAAATTTATGAAGGCGATAAACTACCGCTCAACTGAGATAATTTGACCTCTGGGAAAGGACATAGGATTGGTTTCTACGGTAGCGAACAAAACTGCATAGAAATACCCAACCCGATATTCTTCGCTACCCACAGCGGGGGCAAATAATATATAGCCATGCCTTATTTTACGCTTACAAAGTCACGGGGATGGAAATACTATCATAGTGAACATAGCAGCACCAAATTCGCTTTATTAATTGACTCTCACGCGCAACGAAGTGCGCGCGGGTCAGCTAGTTTTTATGAAATAAAGTCATTGGTTTTATATTAAAGTTATTAAAGATATAATTACTACTGGATATTGACTGATATTATTACTAGCTGGGCTCAGCGGCTACACAACAGTTAAAATAAACTACCAAATTTCAAAAACACATCGACACACATAGACATACATACTTTCGCATTTATAATATCAGTAGAATTATATAAATACCTAGAAACTAATAAAACATTCTCGTCCATGTATACCTAAGAGTATTTATTTATAAATTACTTTAAAAAATTAAATATATCGTTTGAAAAGTAAATTTTCACATTGTAAGTTGTATTTGTTGTTATAGTTGTACTTTGTTTAAAATTGTAAACGTTTACAATTTTAGACAAAACAAAATATTCTTATGTATAACCCCAATGGGGTTATTCGTTCTCATCTCTGCATCAACATACTCTAGTGTAACCTTCACAACAGAGCTCGGAGGGCTCGCATGTCGCTTCAACGACAAACATCGTATTTCGGCTTTGTTTGCGACAATGCTATGAATAAACGATATAAAATGGCCTCGCCAACGCTCAAACCGGTATTAACCAGTAAGCTGCTTAGTATGCCTCGCGCTGGTGTGGCTTACTGAAGCTAGCCTTTTGGTGCATTTCATTTGAATCAAAAATGTGGGCATAAGAAAAAAAGTAAAAAAATCGCTTCTCAAGTCTTTTTGTATACAGTTGGGTACAAAAGTTGTGTGTATAAAAGGCACTTTTTAATTTTTTTTTCAAAACTGTAAGTGTCATTGTGATAACATAACGTCCATGTTAACAATATGAAACTAATATAAAATAAAATTAGATAAAATTATGCACATTTTATTCCAAAAACATGGGATACTCTTTGCTGAACTATAAAAAGTGTAGTTAATATAAAAATGACCATGTCTCTGAATTTAAGTGGGTTTAAAAGTACCTACCATAATATAAAACTAGAATCATAATAATTAAAATGAAATAAGTCAAAATTGTTTTTCTAAGAAAAATCTAAGGATATCAAACATGTGATTTAAAAGTGTTAATTTAAATCATCAGTTCAACAACACTGAAGGTAAAATGTCCGACAATCCACCAGTTCCAGTAAAGGTCAGTGAACTTTCATAAATAAATATTTGATGAATCAAAAAATAAATACAATAGAAGGCAAACATCATTACAGCAAAATAACACTTTATAGCGACGAGCAACACTACAGGGAATCTCACTGTAAACCTTAGACAAAGATCATTCTTTAAACTAGTCGAACCACATTATTTTTTGGATTACCAAAAACCCAAACCCAAAAATCTTGGTCAGATTCTATGCCAGTTTAAAAATGCCTCACAATATGTAATTTTATTTTAAACCTAACTTAAAAATAGTGGACTTAAAAAACAACTGCATCCAAATCGGTTGTTCCATTAAAGATTTACAGTACCTACCACGGACCGGCACACACACAGAGGGGTGAAACTTATAACACCCCTCTTTTTGCGCCGGAGGTTAAAAACACAAACGCAATTTATTCCCCGCTAACGGCTTTAAACTTCTTGGTTACGAAATAAAAGTAGGCCAAAGGATTTGCTATTTCTGCGAGTAAATTGCTAAGTCCCGGAGTCTGCAGTCGACTATGATTGCATTGCAACGACTTCTTGTTAGGAGTACCTCGTCATATTATGAATATTTTTATAAAGCTTCCATCTTGGGATTAGTTTCTTCTTCTTACTTGCAATTATCCTGATTGTCGACAGATTTTTGTGTTTTTACTATTATTTCTTGATTTTTTTAGTGTACGCAATGTGATTGATCTAAATAAATAAAGAAATATAGAATTATTTCGCTCTTAAGCTGGTTAAACCCGCGGGCCTTTTATAGGCGTACACGGAGAAAAGTTCAACACGCAGAAGACCCTTAGATTCATTTTAATCAAAATTGTTCTTAGTTACGTGCAGTTTTCCTTAATAGTTAAACTTGTAACCTACCTACTGGCTTTCGTCGCGACTGGACAAGATGAAGAAAACAATTTTTTGACTTTTTGATTTATTTAGGAATATGTCTTTATCTCGAAAAGTTCAACCCTAAGCTTTGACAATCTTAACCAGTGAGATCGCAGGAGTAAAATTGTTATCGTAAAACGTAGCGTCGCCTATTTGTGCTCACCGGATCAGTTTAAATTCAGCTCACTTACTGATGATCGTTAAAATTCCGGCACATTTGGCCCAACAGGCCCTGAAGGGATTCCCAGCTGAACCTTTAGGGATATGTAAACCTATCTACTTTTGTTCCGATATGTATCCAGATGGCTATATGATAATACCTTTTGTTTTATTGTGTTTTATGTAAATACCTAACGATGTACCACAAAGTGGGTACCAGTTTTTTTTATAAAATCTATATTTAAAAGATGAATCGTTTCAAATTTTAGCAAATAGTAACAGAATAAAAATACCATAATTTACCGAATGCTGAAAATATGATAAAAAATATTAGGTATTGACTAGCACAGAAAAGTCAAGGATTTTTTTGTGTTTATGCAATTTCATGATTTTTTACAAACCTACGTTTTACCACATCCCACTGATAATATTAAAAATCTTATAACATAGGTACAAGATGGAGGCAATCATTGATACATTTTCTCTTCTATCGTTCTATTTAACATATTTTATGATTTATCCTCAAACGTATTACAGAAGCATTTCAGCTCACTTACCCGTATTTACTGAAAAGCGTGAACGAGGAAAATCGCGAACAACCCTTTGTTAGACTAAACAATAGAGTATCGATAACCAAATCCGTTTCAATCGGCGAGAGTGAAATATCTGCAAGGGAATTGGTAAAGGCACTATAACTCTCTTATATCTTTATATCTATCGAACGTTTCCTTGACCCACGCCGATAAAACGGCGAAAACTCCCACAACTTGGTACCTACACCCTCCAAACGAACATCAACCTTAAAATTCAGCAATAAGGTCCATAATAGCTGTGGCTGGTTGAAATTTATAGTCCGAAAAGTGTAATTAAGCATGCGAATATTAAAGATCGTTATGTTGCTTTGATTAAGGGGGGATGAGTTCGGACTGGAGTTGCATAAGATATTACCTCATTTTGATATTATCTTTTCTGATTTAAGTACACTGCGGTTTTACTTGTTATAAACGTCAAATGGGTATCCTATAACCAGTACATTTTATACAAATACAAGTCATTTATTCGATCACATGGGTATACAAGTTTACAGGTCCTATTGTTTAAAAAATATAAGTAATCCATGTCTCACCGTCAAGACACGCAGAATGTTATAATGCTTAAGTATAATCACTCTTACAATTAAAATTTACAAAAGGAAATCACAGATACAACATTTTAGATTGTTGGATTTTTTCTTGGGTTTAATCTTCGTTCACACAATTTTGAGTCAAGCCGAATGATTTTGGCGTGAAATATGTTAATCACCATAAACAATTTGTCTGTCATTTCGTTAAGGTATATAATAGTGCCATCAATAAGTAGAATCATCTTTACTTTCACAGTAACAATACTAAGTTCATTAACTGTTTTATCCGAGGCCCAGTGGTCATACGTCCGGGTTCCGGCTTTCTGTAAGATATGTAATATAGATCGATTTTGATGACGGTGACTCTAGAAATAAAAATACTTATTAATAGATTTGTGCTCTTATGTGAGCCCTTATATGACTCGCTAAACCTAACTTAGTTTTGAATACTCTACAGCACATCTGGCAGTAGAGTTCACCTGCGGATTTGAATATGTATGTGTAGGACGTACGTACGGACGGGGTATGTACATATGTGGGCTTGCGTAGCTGGCGTTTTTCATCTAGTGGTTGGAGGCGATTTCTCTCAATCTTTTTATAGATGGTAGATCGAAATGATGACTTTCGGGTAGTGAACTCCTCCCAACGTTCAGGGTCGATGGCGCAGGCGTTTAGGTGTCTTTTGAACACATCCTTATAACGCAAATGCTGACCACCGTGCTTCCGCTTGCCTTTAGCTATCTCCGAATAAAATACAGCTTTGGGCAAACGGTCGTCATCCATACGAAGGATATGCCCGCACCATCTGAGTTGTCGTTGCATCAAAAGAGCTTCCATTCCATACATTCCTGATCGACGGAGGACCTCAGTGTGACGCGGTCCTGCCGGTTTTTTTTTTGAATATGACTGCAACCGCTCTAAGTTAAGAAAAGTAAAGTCTAAGTCTGCGCTTAAGAGAAAAACTGCTCTCATTGCAATAGAGTTGGGTCGATATAAAATCGACATAGCTGCAAGATATGTAATAGAAGACAGTCGGAGGTCACTGCAGGTTTTGCAGTAATCTTGGTGACCTGAAACTGCAACATTGTAGGTTAACCACACAACTAATAATTGTGATTTGAGTCTGACAGTGTAAATAGGGTAACCTGTTCTGTCAGAGTATAAACCCCAATAATGATTATAATGCAAACAATACCGCGGTACCAACTAGAGCAGGGATGCACAGACTTATTAAGACTAGGGGCCACTCGGCCAAATCATGAACTGATGGCGGGCCGCCAGAAGTATAGGTAAATTAAAGACAATAAAGAATTGATAATAATGTATTAAAAATAAAAAAGAATTAAAATTTATTAATTTGAAGCGTGGCACTGCATAGTACTTACAATATTTTTTATATTTGGCTCAAATTTACTTGTAGCAACACGTAAAACTGCTTCCAAACTTTCATTTGCAAGGCGGTTTCGATTTTTTGTTTTATTATTATTTAGTATTGAAAAAGTTTGTTTACATTTATTGGTAGAACCAAATAAGCTGGCACATTTCAGAGCGTTTATGCGCAACTCTTTGTACATATTTTTATCAATGCAGTGGTAAAAGTTCAGCGAATCTCCTTTGTTGAATTTGTTGCGTAAATCTTGGTCGTTTTGAATGACTCTGGCGCATTTTCAACTGAAATCGTGAAAGGATTTCTGAATATTTCCAACAGAGGTTTCACTTTTTTAAACTCCGAAAATCTGTCTTGAAAAGATTGAATCAAAATATCTAGCTTTTCTGCATAACTGAAATTAATCGCAGTTTTGTTGAATTTTTCAGCCATTTTCTTATAATTCGGAAAATAATTGTAATTTCCAGAATTCAGTTGCGATCTGAAAGTGTCAGCTTGCATTGAAAGGATGATACATGAGCGTAGCTGGGATATCAGTTGATTTTCGCCTTGAAGCCGTGTGTTCAAGACATTCAAATGATTTGTAATGTCAACTAAAAAAGCCAAATCACACAACCAATCAGGATTTTTAGGTTCCGGGACATCCCTTTGCTTTTCCGCCAGAAATATTCCAATTTCTTCTATTAAATTTAGAAATCGTTCCAGTGTCAATCCACGACTTAGCCACCTTACTTCTGTATAAAACAGTAAATCTCCATATTCGCTTTCGATGTCATCAAGGAATTGTTTGAATTGCCTGTGATTGAGTCCTCGTGATTTTATGAAATTTACAGTCAAAACTACCACTATTCTATTATCATTCCTAATAACTCTTCTAGGACTTCAAAATCTTGAGTAACACCTTTTTTTTGGTTTTATTCTGGAATAGAATTCAATATTTTTCGAATGTATGCGAGTATTATTTTTGCTGTCGGCGGGCCACCAGAATTCCACCGGCGGGCCGCATGCTGCCCGCGGGCCGCGGACTGTGCATCCCTGAACTAGAGTATAAAAGCTGGTAATCCGAGTGCCAACCGAAGCGAATAGTTCTAATGGCCTAGATTTACGATTGCAGACAGCATTAGCTTGCGAGCTCAAGCTTGTTTGTTCTACACCCTGCGGTATAGTAAAGAATTAAAACCGTTCTGCACTACATCTGATCCGAATCCGACACAAATCCGTCAAATAATGTACCGATAACGGATCGAGGTGGCATAGTAGTTTTTGCACAAGTTTTATTTTGATCCGTTATGGGTCTGTTTAAAACAGTCAAAAATTTATAGAAATTGAATAATGCGTAAGTCACTATACAAGATATTCATGACCTTCGTTCGACGGACACATATCTGGGGCCCTAGACAAGCGGAAATCGTCTGTCGCTATCGAAAAAAAAATGTATTGAGATGACAGTCGTTTTCGTTTGCTTATATTTATACCGACTGTCATCTCAGTACATTTTTTTAGCGATAGCGACAAACGATTGGCGCTTGTCTAGCCCCCCTGGTTAGAATCTGATGTAATAAAACGTTCTAGTTATGCTGTGGTATGCTGAGGCTTGGTAACTAAACCATATTCTCAATTTATATAATCACAACATAGTAGGTATAAAAAAAAACAAGTCGCCTCCCGTGTCTGTCCCTATGTATGCTCAGATCAACGGATTTTGATGCGTGTCTGATGGGTGTCTTTAAAAGACAGAATGATTCAAGAGGAAGGTTTGTATGCATAATATAGCAGAAAAACATCGATAATTTTCTGTTAGAAGCAACGAAGTGCGGGCGAGTCCACTAGTATACTATAAGGAAAGAGTTCTTGACTGATCTATCAAACCTCAGCTCAAACCGTTGAACGGATTGAGTTGTTATTTGAAACACAGATAGATTTTATGACGCAGACCTCCGCTAAGAAAGGCTTTTCGTTCGCGGGTAAAGCCGTTAGCACAAGCAAGTTACACATATACGAGCACCAAATATGTATTAAAATGAAAGTCCATTTACGTTAAAACTCACTTGAAAGTGTTCCAATCTCATTATTCACGAGCTCACCTGAGTGCGGCCCTGGATAGAGCGGACCTGTGGCGTAATCCACCTCATCACTCAAGCTTCACTGCATCATGCATCATTGATGCTGCGTACACACGGGGCGAGTTACTGGCTCCAGTTGATTTCTTTTTTAATGGCTATGTCGTTTAATGTGTGTATCGCAATCGATGTCTATAAATCTGTATTCGACAACGCAAAAAAAGGTTTTATATGGTACCTGTTTGATCTCGTACACCCCAGCAGCTGCTCCTCCGGCTCCAACTGGGCTCGACCAGCCACCGAAGTGTGCCGGCCGGCGTGCCGTCGGGGGGTCGTCCCTTTGCAGTTTCGCAGATATTATGTATTGTCGATCACAATGAAACACTGCACTACTATTAATTTACTCTGTATTATCGAAAAAATGCTCATACAAATTTTGTTACACGGTTCGTGATATATAGTTGAAAAACGAGAGAGAGTGTGTTACGTCAAATTGACAGTTCCCAATATGACGTCAAAATTGATCTTACTTTTTACAAACAAAATAGTGGTCCACGCAACATAGGCTCATGAGCCACTGTATAAAATCTAATTTATTATAACCATTACACCAAACAGAATTTGTTTAATTAAAAAGTAATGCAAATAATAACATGTCGACGAGTTTTTATAATTTATCAACATACAGATTGCGCTTGTTAACATATTAAACAAAATAACATTTTCTTTCGCGAAGTCAGTAGGTAGAGGTAGAAATGGACCAAAATTACCTTAAAAAATAAAAAAAAAATACAAAATGCAGTTTCATAAATTAGCCGTCTGATATGTTATATATCTTTTCGGCCAGCGGTTTTGCCCGCTGTACTAAGTCTAATAATTTAAACCAAATTTCACCCGTTTAGGCGTGAAGAAGTAACAAACATACACTCACAAACTTTCGCTTTTATAATACTAAGTGTGACTAGCTTACGCTTGCGGCTTCCCCTGATGAAGATTTTTTTAGCGAATTACTACGTCATAAATACGATCTACCTCTGTGCCTAATTTCAACTCAGTCTGTAAAGCAATTTGATAGTCAATCTTTCATTACCATTATTACCTATAGATCCGTTACATAGCTCAGGGACTTTTAGAAATAAAACATGTTCAAAATAACATTTGTACAAAGCTTCTCTAATTATATCACATGTTGTTACAGAAAAAATGTAATTCCTTGTAGTATTTATTACTCTACGCACTAAATTTATCACAATATCTTTGGCCTTTGGTACAGATAATAAACAGGATTTCAACATTTTTACTTAGCGTTGGACTAGTCAAGTGGATAAAACCAGTTACTCGCGCAAGTTACTGGCGCAGTGTGAACGCAACATTACGCCTCAATGCTTACCAATTAGCGCATAGGAAAACGCCTTTCCAAAGCGCTTAATTTTCCTTTCTGTTCTCCATTTCACTGTGGACGATTTTAAATTAAACCTTTTGCTTTGAGTATGTGAGAGCTTAATGAATGAAATGGAAAACTGCGATTTAGAAGTTATGCCTAATTGAAAAGAATTAATTATGTAGGAACGTGATTGTAATTTTACATTCTTTAAAAAAAGAATCAATATGCGAAGTTTTAACCTTATATTATTTTAAAAATTGTCAGGATTTTTTGTTGTCGATTACAGGCGTGGTTCTTAAGTTTATTTTTTGCATTTCGCCTGCCCATATAAGACGCGAGCTAGAAGGCGAATAATTATTAGATTCGTAATAAAAGACTTATTATGTAATTAATTAAATTTTAGTTAGTATGTAGTATATTATTTTATTTAATTGTACATATTGTTTTAATAAAGTCTTCTTCCCCGTTAAATAACCTCAATACAGTTACAAAATAAATCGTACAAACTACTCGTAGTAGGCAGCCAATAAAGCGAACAACGTGACGAAATCTGGAACATTCCAATTACTTTTCCCGCCGAAGGAGAGTGCCCTCACTTGCCAAAACACATTACCTCTCAAGGGCGAGTGAAAGTGATAGCCACCTTCCCTGCAAGCTTATACCTTGGCGATAGTGTTGCCAGGTCGTTGGGTCAATTGAAACTTTTGAAAGAAAAGTTTGATTTACTGGAAATTGGACTTTTGAACCTACCATGTGTGTTATTCATTACAAATACGAAACAGCTATACCGTCGCGTTGTACTCACAAATTTGTTTGAAAATTTGTTAATTATGCTGTTTTAGAGATCTTTATAACTACAATTAATTATTAGAAAACGATAAACAAAAAATGAAATATTATGTGTATATCAAATTATAACAATCAGCGGTATTATCGTTAAGCGTTGTGTGTGTCACCGATGATAACAAATTTACTCAATTTTTAAGCAATCTTACGTATTGTTCTGGGGGAAAATTAGAATAATTCCTCCGATAGTTTAAAATAGTGGTAACCCTAAGCATGGATGCTTCGAGCATGGATCATGATGGGCCCGGTTGCCGCATGGAACGGCCTCGGACGAAACCTCCACGCGATAGGAGGAGATTTGTTCATAGGCGGAGCGGGTAGCTTAGCGAGTCATTTTTTCAAGCTTTTAATTTTTAAAACTTATTAAGGACCTACCTAGTATCTGCCTATGGCTCGTTCGCACTATAATGTGACGAATTTTGAAATACAAATTCGTAAAATTGAAATTTTAATATTTTTGGGTCAAGCTGTTAAATAATAGTTATTAATATAAGTATAGATATAAATAAGTATATTAAAAGTAGAGGTATACCTAGTCTGATTCTTTAAAAATAGCAAAGGGCTTACAAAATAAAAGAGTATTCTTAATTTTAAGAATTAGACATTTCCATTATCATAAGTATTATTGTAAAAAAGTATTGTACCTAATCATATTTCTTATTTTATTGTTAAGGAAAATAGATTGTTAAACCCGACAAGTGAAAACAGATAACACTGGCGTACAATTATTACAACACGATCAAATATCATAACCGCTTACGTAGCGTTCATGATATCACAGTCGTAGATAACTAACGCAATGTCATGTTTCAACAGAGATAATAAAGTCGATTTGAATTTCACTTGCCGATACGGTTATAATATCAAAGAGTGTCGAAGTTCAGTTGTATCGTACACGTCACACGCGCCGCGGTTGAAAATCACAACATGGCATGCTAATAAAGTCTCTTTAAAACGAATTAGCAAAGTCGCAACGGATTTTGATGCAGGTTTTTTTTTAAAAATAGATGATATAATTGAAGAGGAAGTCTTATATGTATAATTCATGCATAATATAGTAGGGAAACACTAATAATTTTCTGTTAGGCGCTACGAAGCGCTTGAATCACTCTATCTATTTAAAAAAAACCTGCATCCAAATCTGATGTAGATTTAAAGACCTAAGCATACACAGGTACAGACAGACAACGGGTAGCGGCTTTGTTTGATACTATGTAGTGACATTTGTGAACAAAACTTCTTTAGGAACACACTTATAACGAGAGAGCTACGAAATAAAAAATATATGTATATATATATATTTTTTTCTAGTCTATACTGTCCCACTGCTGGGCAAAGACCTCCCCCAAATCCCTCCATCCATCTCTATCCTGCGCCACCTCTGGCCAGTCAGCCTGGTGCGCGTCTAGATCGTCTCGCCACCTTTTTCTAGGTCGGCCTCGACGACGCCTTCTGTCTTGTGGTGCCCATTCTGTAGTATTCAAAATATAAATACCTACCAAAAAATTAAACGGTACATAATTGAACTGTACATAATATGATTATATCAGAGAGCATCCCGCATTGTTTCTAACTGGAACAAAGGGTCGGAGTCACGGGAGCGTATGAAATATCTAACGAAGCCAATGATACTGTCACTGTGTCCCAGTTATATGCGTCGATGATCATCATCGTTGGTTTATGTTGCCAATGTTTGAAATGTAGTTCAATGAATAATATTAATTATTATAAAAAACATTTCCCTAACATGTCTTTTTTATAAAAATGTATGTGCTGATTCAATAAGAACCGATATTGACTAAAAGAAGAGGGTACTTGGTTTTATCACTAAAATTTGAGTCAGCGCTAGTAATGTATTAATTATAGGTGTTGTTTAAAATAGGTGGTGGTAAATTTTCGCCATTATTACATAATAGTTAGGAACTTTTTGAGTTGGATCAGTATAAAATGAAGTTTTAAAATTACGGTAATTATAATAATAATAAAATGCTTTTCAAATTGTTTTTCATTCTTTATAGAATTCATATTATGTTGGATATAGATACTTATTTATTTTGTTCATTTAAACATTAATGAGCTTGCAATCATAAAAAAAAAGTTCAACCATTTAAAATCACCCAAATTTTCACCCGCTCCGCTAAGCTCCTGAAGCGCAACCTTAACAAATGCAGGGGTGCCAACCGTAGGGAGCGTGTAATTGGCAGTAATGACCGGCCAGCGAAGCCTCTATAGGCTCGACCAGATGGACGGCTCGACCCACAGCTATATGTATATGGCAAGATAGATGACGTGAATACTTTAAATTTTATATACCTCTACAAAAAATTATAATTATAATCAAGTAGGTATGTCACTCTTCTCAGTTTTTTACAAGCTTTTATTTACCTTCACCTGTCTGTTGTCTGTCTGTCTATCTAATCTTGAAAGTTAATTTTGACCCACTTCCCGGTATCCGATTGAGCTGAAATTTTGCATGCATGCATAAATCGGATGACAATGCAATATTATTATGACATGGAGCTGATCTGATGGTAGAGCTGAAAGGCGGCAATAGGAACTCCGTAATTTAACGACGCATCTCATCGAGTTTGGGCTCATTTGATTCGTATATACAAAAATATTGTTTTTAAAAACTTTTTTTAATTTCACTTGTTTTAAGTTTTGACAGTATTAAACAGGATTTTTTGTACATAACTGTTTACTGGAGAGTTTTTGGCGGCAAGCCTTGATCATATCATTAGCTCCACGTCTTTTGCTTAATAATCGTGTAGAATTTGATTGTTAGCGTGTAATAATGGTGGAATATTGCGTGTTAAGTGTTTTTGAATGTGCACAGATGTAGGCAAGTGATATGGTGCTGAAATATGAATTTTGGTGCCCCCTCCAAAACTCCTCCGAACTTTCAGTAAAATTCCACCCATTTTACTGGAAGACTCACGTGACTAGACGAGCTATTAAGCTCACTCTGACTCTGACCTAACTAACTTATTACTTAAAAAATAACATTTAACTTGACTGGCAAAACACGAAAGTGGAGACCATAATTTAATATCCCGTGAACATTCACGAATTTTACTCGACACTGGCAAAATGCACATGTTGCCATATTATTAAAAAGAAAAAAAAAAAAAAAAAAAAAAACTGTTTACTGATGGTTACAACATGAAAATCTTTATTTTAAATGAAAGTAAATAAGTGTACAGACGCTGTTTAAATACTGATTTGATCAGACTACATCATTAGAGATTTAAAAGCAAAAATAAACACAAGCTTAATTTTAACACTCTACGTACAAGCTGCCGTAAAAAAAGCCCTAGTTTGAAAATACTTATTGGAGCTTTCTATTTTCCTCACACACGCAAAATGTTACTCACGGCGTCTATCTTAATATCGCATCTGTGTTTCGACCGTTTAGTGAAGTGTCGAAAATAAATCGTGCCCTGATTTTTCACGTTCGCTTTACAACCCGTTCACGTTACATTTTTCATTGGGTGTTCGGTTTTATTTTGAAACTGATACAGAGGGAGAAGTATTATAGGTACTAGGTACAGTAATATCCCGACTTACGCTACCCTGTTTTACGCGAATTCGCAGATACGCGGTTTTTGTTTTTGATTTTTGATCACAAATCACGCACATCCGCGTGTACGATTAATGACAAATTCATTATATTTCTCGTGGGATCTCATCATTTGTGTATGTATTTACAAAAGGAAATCATATAAATATTATATTCCGTTATCCTTACCACCATAACACAAGCATTAAGTTGCTTAACTTGGGGTTAGGTGGCGCTGTGTGTAATGTCCTGAAATATTTATTTATTTGTACATCTAAATGATGCTACGAGACAAAATAACGAGTCCCGAGTAGAAGTCATTCGACTTACGCGTTTCGAATTAGCGTTGGCGCAGTGGACCCAGAATTTTACCTTTGTAAAATACAGGATAGCACTGTACTAACTATGGGCAGCGTTACCTCATACCATCAGGAGTGCGTCTTGCTCGTTTTTTTACTTCATTGTATAAAAAAATGTCTTGGTCCCACTTATCGCGTAAGTCCGGGGTATTACTGTATCTAGTATGTAGGTAGATACGAGGAGTAGATTGTACCAACAGATAGGATGAATTTTACGACTGCCTACTTATTCACAGGGTTACCATTGAATATCCCTAGATAGCCTAGATGTTGGCTATTGAAATAAATGTTTTGTAGAGATTGTCCAGTTTTAAATTGAACATTGTTATAACGTTAAAAAAACGTCAGGTATACTTCGTTTGGTGGTAAAAAAACCTAGATTATATTGTCGAGAAAGTCGAGAAAGCGAAAGAGGTGTGTCAGGATCGTACCCAATGTAGTGAAATAGTCTCTGCCTACTCCAACGGGAACCAGGCATGATTATATGTATGTATGTGTATGTATATTGTTGCTGTAATTTCTCTAGAAAAATAACGGAAAAGTTATAATATAAAGTAGGTAGATATTCCATGACTTTTCCCATGTGGGTTTTCCCATAGTTAATCATATTTAAAGTAATTTAGATTTAAATACCTGATAAGTTATTCATGGTAACTGTGGAAACATAACTACAGTTCAAATAGAATTAATTACAAATTTAACTTTTTGAAGTGAAAACTTCTTTAGCGGCGCTGAGCACTTTTTTTTGTATGGGTAAAAACTTTAAAACTCGCGTCAGGGTCACGTGATGCTGATCGAAAAAGCGTAAGATCGAGGGGAAGGGAGAGGAACTAGTATCTCTCACTCTTTCTACCGTGCCTGAGTGTGCTCTGCTCTGTTGATGGTGTAAAAGTCGTCGAAATTATGGATGGAAGTTGATTTTTCTGAGAGATAAAATTTAATGTAATATATAAATAACGATATAATATTATAAATAACAACATATAAATTGTCATATTTGTGTACGATAGCGCAATAAATAAACATTGTATTCTACCTCATAAATGATAGTACTTTTATACTTATAATTAAACACAACGTTAATATTGAAGTTTTCACTTCTGCCGGCACTCCCGGAGTGCTACCTTTTTTTTTTAAAGTACTTATGAACATTAGACTGATCACGTTATCGGGGATCCTGTATAGGGATGAAAATTTCCGGAAATATTCCGAAAGTTTCCATTACTTCCATGAAACTTTCCAAATTTGACAGAAACAATTGGGAATAAACCCCAAATTAGAAATCAGATTTTTTAAATGAAAATGTTAAGTAAAGTCAAATTACTGCTGATAGGATAGTAGGCTTAGTGCCTGTCTACAATACTCAATCAAGAATTTGGACTATAAAATTAAATTTCTAACTAATATACCAAGAAATAGAAATACGCTCTTCATTGATGAAAATATCATACCAATTACCAAAAAAACATTGTATTTTTGTTTTACTTTGTTAAATAGACTTATTCTTGTGCATATGAAAGTATATACACGTGTCTGTATGTAAAGGGTGAAACAGTGCAATGACTGATTCACAAGTAATAACCTGGCTGCTTGGTGAACTAATGTTAAAACAGAATTATATGAATTATGTTTATATAAGTCGGTATCAATGCCCTCTTTGGTTGTTTATAATCTTTATAATTGTAAGTCAAAAAAAATGATGGGTTCAGCTATCATAAGTTACCAGTATCATAGTTTTCACTTTTTCTTTGTATATTTCCATCGTCAATTAAATATTCATGGCAATTACCATCATTTATTATAGTTTTGAGATAGATAAGTATAATAACAAAACAAAAATAAACCCAGAAGGCCGTAGTAGTCAAAAAAACGCATTCAAAAATTCAGTGTTAATCTGGAAATTTTGGAAAGTTTCCTGCAATGTTTCCCTATATTTCCGGAAACATTGGAAGTATTCCTGGAAAGTTTCGGAAACATTCGGACATTTTCATCCCTAATCCTGTAAGAGTCTGTATGAGGTCCCTAACAGCTACGATAAGTATGTGGAGCAGGTCAAAATAATATTAATGTTATTGTTATTTAATTAATAAAAAATATAATATATTTTACTGGGGGTAGATTTCCTTTGCAGGAGGTCGTCTAGGTACCCCAACAGTGCCAGTTATTCTACCGCTTGAGCAGTGATGTGCAAATATTACTGTGCTTCGGTAAAAGGGCACTGTAGCTAGTGAAATTACTGGGCTAAAGAGTTAACACCTTATGACTCTTGAATAAGAAGAAGAAAGACTTGAAAAAAAAAGGTAGCACTCCGGGAGTGCCGGCAGAAGTGAAAACTTCAATATTAACGTTGTGTTTAATTATAAGTATAAAAATACTATCATTTATGAGGTAGAATACAATGTTTATTTATTGCGCTATCGTACACAAATATGACAATTTATATGTTGTTATTTATAATATTATATCGTTATTTATATATTACATTAAATTTTATCTCTCAGAAAAATCAACTTCCATCCATAATTTCGACGACTTTTACACCATCGTTATTATCAGAATCATCATCGCAAATTTTTACAACTGATACAATTGGTTTATGATAACTGAAGTAAGAAACAAACAGTTTTGATTCGAACCTATTTAAGTGTCTAATAAAGACCGCATCAATAGTAGTTTTGTATTTCGTTGTGCTAAAATTGCGATCATTTGACATAGTTAAACCAAATTCACAGAGCAGCACACTCAAGCACGGTAGAAAGAGTGAGAGATACTAGTTCCTCTCCCTTCCCCTCGATCTTACGCTTTTTCGATCAGCATCACGTGACCCTGACGCGAGTTTGAAAGTTTTTACCCATACAAAAAAGTGCTCAGCGCCGCTAAAGAAGTTTTCACTTCAAAAAATATATTTCAAAATTTGTCAAATTGTGCCAGCGAGAGGGCGTTATATTTACGCTCTTAATCTCTGCTCGTATTTCCGTTTTAATCTTCTCTTTCCAAAAACATTTCGCGTACAAAAATGAAGGTACGTACGTATCTTGAAATCGCGAGCACAATCAAAGTGTGTAAGTCAGTGTAAGTGAATCTCGGGTGAGTGATCGCTCACAAACTCCTGTACGACGATACAGAACTTTGATTGATGCGACGCCGCGTCGCGCCGGTGACATGGCGCAACTGGTGAAGATGGTACTCTTGGTTGGTCTTGACTTATGACATTTTGTCTCACATATTAGAATTACATTAAACACGGATGTGATTCAATGTTTTTCAAGTAGTTGACTTAAAATGCCGTATTATAAATATGACACGGCTGTACTCACGTTAAATATTCGTTGAGATATGTCTCAACCACGGTTTCGGACAATTACGATGTCCTTCATCAGGAGTTCACGCCTGCAGTATCCGACGTTGACTGGCCCGCACCCGTACCTCCGCGCGCACCGCGAACTGCGAGAGCGGGGGAAGAAAAAAAAAATGCAGTGTATGATCTTTCTATTTCCCCGTTATCTTTAGAGGTACAAACGAGTATATGATACGAGTAACTTTTTAATTGTTATTTCTTTTTGGTTTTGAAAACCGATCTAATATATTGTTACAATTGTTATACCAAAAAATATTCCAAATAGTTACGTACCAAAAAGTTTTTTTTTATTAAAAACTGATATCACGAACTTACACGTAAAGTTATAGTTTCCAGCTGATTCCTTTAAGGTAATGTGTAGTAGGCAGTCATCAATTGATTTAGTAGATATTAAATCTCAAGAATTTTTTCAACAGTTTTAAACTAACTTAAACTATCAAAACAAAATTTTGGTCGAGTCCTTCAGAAACTGGCATCCTATATAAATACGAGTAGTATAAACTCAAATCAAATCTGGATCCGACCAGAACTTGTATAATTGAACCCTTCACCGTTCGACCGCACATAATGATCGCACGAACCGTTTTAATATTTGATATTATTAGGTTGGAAGCTGCTGAGTTGTCGAATTACTTGTGATGACGTGTTTTTACTGATTAAAAATAAATGTGCTTATTAACTTTGTACGTACTCGTGATTACCTGGGTTTTAAAAACATAGGCGTGTTTTTTATCAAATTAAAAAGTTTAAGATATAAGTATTTTTAGTAGTAGTAGTAGATATAATAAATATTTGTCCGTCAATTATAAATATGAGTGTTAAAATTATTAGATATCTTGTAGGTTTTCGAACATAATAAAACAGGTCTGAGATAGATAACACGTATGAATGTACATAACGTAAAGTTTCAGTCCGTTAGCGATGTGTGACGTCATATCACATATCCCCACAGAACAACTATAGTGCGATATATTTTGCAGGTAAAGAATATTTGTCCGGTCCAGTTTTCAAGTCATAAGTACATATTTTTTTCAGAGCACATCTTCATCATGCGTGTTTTTTTTTTGGTTACGCCGGGAAATAATGCTTTACGCATACTCTCCCAACGGGGGTATGGGAGGGTTATGTGGGACTCCCCGTGCAGAGCGAATGCACGGGTATACCCACTAAAACAACCCGGCGGCACTCCCGCATCGTCTTTGTGACAGGGAACTGGGAATCGGCAGAGCCTTGCATCCAGTCCATCATGCGTGTCATGTGTAATATGAATGTAGGTTTATAAAACCTTTATTACATTTATAAAGAGTGTCAATTCCAAATAAAAAATAGCATTTCAGCGTTTAAAATTGCTAAGCACAGCTAACCAACGGAATCATTCCACCGCTTTACGACGTAACGAGTAAACATCATCTCCGCGATAAAGTTTTAATGAGCGAATGTATACTCATGCGTAATTAGAACAGGCATCACCCTCCGTCTAATATTACCAACCTGTTGTCCTGCTAAACAAACAGGTCGAGTGGGATCGAACTGGGGTTAAGGGGTCACTGTGATTTAATTAACCCCATGTGTTTATAATTGGAGTTTATACTGGTTTCCCCAATTTCAGTGTAAGAGTCAATCTGTTAACGCTTGTGTGAAAATCGGACCAATCAAAGTATTATGGGTATGCAAGTAGTACGGGTAGAAGATAGGTATGATGGTATATTTTTAGTGGAAAATGGTTTTTTTATTAAGATAAAAAAAAAACTAATCGATAACTCTTCGCGTATCCGAATAAAAGGGTCTTGAAAGACAGACAAAATGACGGACGCGCAAGTGATCTTTAGGTAGGGACTCGCCTAATTTTCCGTTATTCTACGAAAATATCCGAATTTACATTAATTTCATCATCCGAAAAAACATGCAAACTTTTTAGCTAACAAAATCCTTCATCGCGTAAGAGTGTAAGTAGTAAATTCGGTCTCTTCAACAAAAGCTGCAAAAATAGGCGATGATTTAACACAATTGTCGTCCATTGCTGTTCTATTCCCGTCCGTCCATCCGCTCCGCCGCGAGGCAAACCGATGTATTTAAAATGCAATCGAGTTATCGGCCGCATCGCCGCCTGATTACCATACTGTGGCTTGGTAACTAGGTGCTCGCCAATTAGATTACTAATGGACCTTGTTACTATTGATGCACTTAATGAAATGTTAACGGCTTTGTTAATTTAACTGACGGGTTTGCTGCACTACATGGTATAAAACAAAATCGTTTTCCTGTCTGTATGTTCCTAAATATGCTTAGATCTTTGAAACTACACAATAGATTCTGATGTAGTTTTATTAGGTAGAGTGTTTGAAGAGTAGGGTTTTAGATATGATACATGCATAATAAAGTAGAGAAACACTGATAATTTTCTGTTGTTTCTACTGTTAATGTTTAAGTGTCCACTAGGATGGTGGATGCAGCCTTCTGGACTTAAGGTCCTAGAGTCAATGGCAAAAAATGTCGATTTGACCAGTGTCTAAACGAGAAGATATGTTTGTAAATAGTGATTAGGTGACCATAGTATAGGCTTAAGGCCCTGTCTGGAAGAAATTGTTTTTAGCGATACACACATTGTTATGCTTAGATTATAAATTATCGTTTTAATTTTAAAATTTTCTGTATAATTGTGTTTTAATAATGAGTTATCAATCCATCATAAGACCACTAAAATATGATTAAAAGCTGAAAAGACTATGTAATTAAATTGATTTAAAATAAAATTATATTTGGCCAACATTCAATATTTATTTGTGTAGGTTGGAAGGAAAAAGTACTAGACTAGGTATATTATTGAATATGCGAGATGCAGCTCTTTGAAGGCAACTCGGCTTCGAAGTTCTAGGTAACGTTGTTAGTACGAGTAAACGTAGAACTTTAAATCGCAACTTGTATCAAATAGCAAGGAAGCGAACAAATTTTACTGCTCAAACTAAAATAAACATAATATCACTTAGATGAAGAAAACCAACAGACTTTGTTACAAAATTTATTAAAAAAAAAAAAAAAAAAAAGAGTTAAACTCCATCGGAGCGCGACTTTTGACTGTTGAAAGAAAACATGCAAAAGGAAATGCATACATTCTGTTTGTATAAAAATAGTAACAAAGATCCCTTTATCAAACATAGGAACATTGTTTTAATTTTATGTTTTCTTTTGAAATTTTGTCAAACTATGTTACAGTATTGTGTATTTCCTCTTCTTGCACAGTTGTCTGAAAGAGATCGATCTGAGGGATAAGACCGCTAATTGGTACACCATTAGCATAAGTATTTGTGGTAGTAAAATTTACTTCTCTATAATATGGTGTCAATAAAAAAAAAATTATGTTCAAGCTCTAATTGCTAACTAAAACACAATTATTAGTTATTTATTAATCTACAGTATAGACAGACAGACAGTCAGACAGACAGTCTACAGTATGTACAGTATAGATCTATAGTATTGAGTCTCAGAGCGGTATTATAACACTTTTTATAGCGGTATATTTCCGCAAACTAACACATAATTTCATAAATTAACTTAAAAACACACTCAAAAATTAAAAAGCACAACCGCAAAGATCACTGACTTGGAAACAAGTGAGCGTAGGGCCGTGCAATAATTCATTAGAACTAACTAGAATAGACCGTAACTCAAAGATGTAAGGTCTAATTTATGTGGAGCAGTCGAGTTTGGGTATCCTCTCGGGGCAGGTTGTAAACTCGACAGCAGATTGACTCGGGCTGGGTAACTAGTTTAGCTTACCTCTGTTTGTATCATTTATGCTCTTAGTAATGGATTAAATTAGTGGATACGACTGGACTAACTGTATTTCGGACCTAAACGTATGCCAATAAGGGAATTGAAACTGTCTCTACCATCGAAATTGACCGAATCAGGTTAGATCATGTTGGTCATGTGTTTTGGTTATGAGATTTTGATTTATCATAGGAGACGGTCACATAAAGACGAGAAAGATCTATCTCAAAGTTGTTAAACAGTATTTATTAATTACGACTACTTGAAGTATACGAGTAGAGTACCTACTACATAATGTATAGTAGGTACCTATTTGATTAAATAAATCTATGTTGACTTTTAAAAGTTGATTGATTAAAACTTTGCAAAAGTGCTCTATTGTAGCCTATTTGAGTAAATGAATTTTGAGTTTGAATTCAATCCCTCTGAGATTCTATGGCCACTTTGAATTTCTATCAAAATAATGCAGTGTCCCACGATATGAATAAAAAATAAACACTAAATCAGAAACCAGGAAGTGTGTCAAATTTAAAAACAATTTTAGTGCATAATATGCACTTTCCATCAGGTGGGATGTGGTCAAACGTGGGTCTAATTAAGTATTTAAACAAGTGAAATTTTAAAAAACTTTTTAAAAACAAGCTTTTATTATTATTACCATTTAGCACCATAAAGTACTCGTCAAGACGAATCAAATGAGTCCAAACTCGATGGAGTTACGTCGTTTAATTACGGAGTTCCTATATCTATAGGAAGGTATCTACCTTCCCGCTCCATCATCAGATCAGCTTCATGTCATAATAATTTTGCATTGTCATCCGATTTATGCATGCATGCAAAATTTCAGCTTAATCGGAAACCGGGAAGTGGGTCAAATTTAACTTGCAAGATTTGATTACAGACAGACAACAGACAATTGAAAGTAAATAAAAGCTTGTAAAAAGCATATGATTAAATTATTTATAGACAGAAAATGTTAATAAGGTATAGATTAAATTTTAAAAAATCATTATTTCAGTCAATTTCAGTTGTAATGTAAATTTGTAAAAATGTACGAAAAAGCACATATGTACCTATATAATTTCATTACAGACAGAAAACGGAAAAGGTAAAATTAAATAAGTAAAAGCTTGTAAAAAACGACAAACCGCACAGTTATAAAAATTTTTTTCGCTTTTTGCAATTTCACGGAAACAAGTGCGGTATTAATTTCGCAGCACACGTGGGAGGTAAAACGGACTGCAGTTCAAATTTCAATTAGAGCAACTGAACTCAAACAGTTCTGTTCCATTTCAATTCGGTTTGTTGAACATTTGAACTATTTGTTGCACACACGTGATATCGACACTTCGTGCTTTGATCTGAAATTTAAATTTATATGATTTGTGTATATGGCTAAAATAGTAGGTATATCTGATTGTAAAATAAACGTGAATCGTCTATCTACTAGTACCTATATTCTATATCAATCCACTTCATAAAAAAGACGGTCTATATATTTATTACTTTATATCTTTATCTTTAACTATGAAATTTAGTTTTTTTTTGTATATGTGTAATGCCTATCTAAATAGTATGACCTTCTAAACTAACCCATTCCTTTTTTTCTTTAAAATTTTTCTAAATAGACAGATGTGTGAATTTCTACCCCCTCTCTCGTTTAATATTTTGATAAATATATACTATACTTTTCGACACCGCGTCGACAATACCACCTATGTTTCAGAAGTTAGCGACGAATCGAAACTAGGCGAAATAACGAAGCTAGGCGACGATAACTGCTTATCATTAGAGGAGCCGTCGGCTTCAGTGTTTGTCTAATAACTCTATAAGATTTAAAAAATACAATATAAACAATTATTAGTTATTATTTAATTGTTGTGATGGATTTCCGCAAAGTAACGCCTAGTTCCATTAATTAAATACAATATACAAAAGGTATGCGCAATACGATATACTAGAGGTATGTAGTTATATAAAATATTGAAAACATTTCAACTCCAGAGACGAAAAAAGCAACCCATGCAAGCTGTATTTTTCCCGATGTAATGGAAAAACGAACGATTGAAAACGTAAAATTCAATTCAAAGTTCTGTCAAAAGTTTATGTTTTCGCGGAAACTTCGTTATGGCAATTAAAATGGCTTTGGGCTGTGTAAAAGCTTTTTGGGATAAAATTGTATAATATAGCCTTGGGAGAAGTAGCTACTGGATTGAGCTAATGAAAAATAGGCACATAATATTTATAGTAAACCCAATATACGATACAATACGATGAATGGTAAGATGAAATACACCCATATTTCAATCAATAATAATATCTATTAGATAGAATCGATCGAAGGGTGAATATATTTATTATTACAGCACATCATGTCAACAAGTTGGCTTACTTTGGGTGCTTCATTACCTACTGTCACGGTAAAGAGATATACAGTAATGTGACTTCCTAGAAGCGGTTGAACTCAAGGTCGCGAGAGTTTGCAACGAGGTGGGTAGGGTTCGGTAGTCAGCGAGGTACCGAATAGGCGTTATTATTGTGAATTTCTCAAAATATCAAAAAGAATTAAATACGTTGTGATATTTTTACTAATTCACAACCATTATTCGGGAGCTTACTGCATAAAAACTAAAAACGTCTATTCGGCACCTCTCTTCTTGCCGATCCCTGTCGACCGCGTTGCAAACTCGCGCGACCTTGAGTTCAACCGCTTCTAGGGAGTCATATTACTGTATATCTCTTTACCGTGCTACTGTTTAATATAGTTATTTTTCTTCTTATATAGTATAAATTAACTAAGTATTCACCTAACGCTACTTGTAGTACTTTTTGTATTCTTGGCATGTGAATGTAGCTTGATATGATAGCTTGGAGTTGTGCCAGGTTATGAGAGTTTAAACTGCATTAGCCTCAAGTAATGCTAAGTGCCTGATTTTACACTGTTATTACGAGTAGCTAACCTTCGCAATTCACGTCTATATTAAAGGAAATTACATTTTCGTTGACTCTAATTTAAGGTTATTTGTATGTGAAAAATTGCATTTTTATTTTGCATAATTTTTCGCGTCATGCTCCGTGATTGCGAGCTTTGTTGAAATAAAATGCGAGCATGAAAATGTGGCTCAGATTTTTATTTTACGCTTTTTATGCAACGTTTTTAATGTATGTTGGTTTGATTTTATACACATGAATGGAACTTATTTTACTTAATGAGAGTTTTTCATCATATTCGCACATACATATATAGGTACATAAGTGTAAGTACATAGTTTTAAATTTATAAATGTATTTGAAATAGAATTGTATGCAGTTCAATAAAGATTTTTCGTTTTAACTGTGCTAAAAGCGGAATGGTGTAACATTAAAAAAAAAACTTTTACAACTTTAAAGAACTGGAGGTAGATGTATAACATATTTTTATATGTATGTGCGTATATGAATTTTACAAAGTGTTGCGTTAACTGCAATGAAATTATATTATATTACCAATAAATACTTTGACTAAATTTGAGACGCAACTAAGGCCTACATATTGGTACCCGTAATTACTAATTCCACTAATAGGCATTATAAATGCGAAACATTCAGTTTTTATTGTGATTGAAACTACATAGTGGCAGGGTGATGAAGCCCTGCACATTCTTTCATGTCCACGGTGCTCAGTATAGATTAAAACATAAAATTTACATTTATTCACTCTTCCACTGGTTTTAACAATTTCATCATCGGTCTTTATCTACTGTCCTTACTAAATTAGACTCTACCTAGGGATAAGTTCCACATAATCTTAAGACTTTATTATCCTCTAGATATGCCTCTTGACTCACTCTCTTAGCACCGCATCCGGTTTGTAATAATATAAACTTATGGGATACATTTTTAAATACTTTTTATAACCTTGTCACTTTCCTTAAACGATTCAATCATAATAATACATTCAATATTTCAATTAAATTTCTTAATTAAAATATCGAAGAAACCTTACAGTTAATACACCAATACGCTAACTATGATTAACAATAATAATTTGTTGATATTGTTTTAACACATTATTACTTTACAAAGCACACGTCGTCCCATAATAGCCTGTAACCTCTAACGCGCCGCAAAACCGTAGACAAACCATTCCAGCACCTCAGTGTTGCCAACATTCTATAAAAGTTAACCGTTAACAGTTAGCGGGTGTTATCACGCAGATTTGGCGTAGCCCCAGTCATAGACTACTCAACCATAGAGCATGCATTACTGAAGGTATGCTGTCGCCGACGATACGCATTGACGCTACATAACAGACGACAATTGTCTTTGAACCAAAGAGACTACATTGAACGAGCCATTCAAAACTAGCCATATTTGTAATGGACCTACTTAGTTTAAGATGACTAATTTTATTAAAAACTATTATTGTACCTACATTCTGGAAAATAAATGTAAAGTATTTGTAAATGTTTCAAATATATCATACACCAAACTATCTTTGTAAATGTATTTCAACCAAAGAGTACTTTGAACGAGCCAATCAAAAATAGCCAACCGCCGCTTGCACCAAGCCATGTTTCGTCGATTTTGTTTTCATACTGAAAATCACGAGAGCGCTGCGGGGTCTATTTTGTTGGTCTTGTCTCTGGCCTCAGTTTAAAGTTCGCGTTAACGTGGAGTTGGCGCGATACGCGGGGTTTGAAGCCAACTGGCTGGAAAGATTGTCATCTTACGTGTGCCTACAAGTGTTTATTTGTTTACTTTTTACAAATCGGTGTAACTGCGATTAAAATCTAATAATAATTTATTTGATTAAATTTAAAAATAAACTAATTATATAATGAGTTAAAATTTAAATTTATGCAAATGAATGGATTTACTTTTAAATAGAAATAAGAAAGTACTAAGTATACACTTTTTACTATAATATAATCAAGCGTGTCTTGGTGAAAAACAAAGTATTGCAATGAAAACATACAATTTAAAAGCGTAGGTCGTTTTGTGTAATGTGATATTCGTAACTTGATGCTATGTGAAAAATATTAAACTTAGTACTAGAGGTATATAATTAAAATAAATTATGTAGTATATACCTTTTGGAGTTTTAAATGAATGAGTTTTAAAATTAGTACCTAGTCGGGTAAATTTCCCTGTTCAGCACAAGCGATTAAATGATTGTAAATGATCAAAATATCTGTCTGAAGTTGTATTCAATTTAAGACAATGTATCTAGTAAATAGAAACATGCATGTGAAAACAATTTATATGATTACCTACTTCGCAAATGAAAAAATACTTGTAACTTTACACCTGTTCTATGTTCATGCAAATTAATTATAATAATAGCTTAATATAAATATAATATTATGAAGTCACAAATAATATGCAATGGCCTGCACCATTTCCTATAACACGGCCTTTCCCATAATGGCTCTGGAACACTGTAATTATTGAAATATTTCATGTTCGCAAAATAGGTGTTCGTGAGTAGAATTGCCGGATATATCACAGAGAGTTTAGCACCAAGCCGCATTCAATTTTAACTAAAATTCTTTGGCTGAGTGATCAGTGTGCGAAATAAGAAGAGTTGTAGGAATTCAAAGTTCGAGCTTATTAATTGTTGTGAAAAGTGTTCTTCCGCTTTTTACCAACAAAAAAGAGATTAAAAGTATATATTATTATTTATTTATACTTAGATAGAACGGTTTACACCAATTACACTATTATATTTATTATTATAGTTCAACAAGCCGAAGTTCGTGATAAATTTGATAAACGCATTCATTTTGAGATTGTCTCTACCACATTTTCGGACAATTACAACGTTTTTCATCAGGAGATCTCGAATGCAGACGCGCGAAAACATACATATTATGTTGACAAAATCGTATTTTTAATTTTGTGTTGTGGATGTGTGAGTAACATTAAAATTTAACACCAAGAAAAAAAAAGGCTGCGACAATATGGTAACCAAGGCAATAGGTACAAAGATTTCGAGGACCACCGATGGTTAGACAATATTGTCAAGTATGTCGGAAGGAATTGGATCAGGATTGGAAGGTGTGGCGTGAACATGCTTTTTTCGTGGAAATACCTTACGCATACTACCCCGGGCAGTTGCAACGCTAGTCATAGGGTGGTTATGTGGGACTCCTTGCCGGAGAAACCGGCGGATATACCCATTAAAACCCCGGGGTCCTTCCAGCCGCTGTTCAGCGGGGACGACGAAGGTACGCTCTCGCATTCTTCTCCATCGTCTCGGCGGCATCTGCGTTCAATTTGGCTGAAGAATCTCTCTCTCGTTTAGTTGTAGCCCTATACCCTGTCGTATATGGATAGATTGAAAACCAAGATGGTTCTCTTTCCAAACAGGCTCTATAATCTATGATTATGACAGAGTACCAAACAGCATTTGACCGGGGCTTGACCGCACGACACGTTCATTAACCGACCTTGTTACATCATACCCCTTTATAAAACCACTGAAATTCTCCACAATTTTTATTTTTCACGCTGAAAAATGGATTGAAATTTATAATTTTCACGTGTATGTTCTTTTAATTTTTAATTGGCCTAATTAATCTGTGTAAAAAGGGGTAGATTTAAGTAAACCTATTAAAGTAGCAACATTTATTTTCATAATAAATTTTACTTGAAGATTTGAAGGTGCTAAAATTTGACCAATAAAAAAAAAAAACTTCTCTCTCTCTCTCCTTTTCTCTTCTTAATTATTCTGTTAAGTGTGAACAGAGGATATTTTATTAAAAAAAAAAAACAAATTAAAGCATTGAATTCAGCTTTTGTAATGGATAGCTTAACCTTTTAAGTTAATTAATAAATTCAATGAAACAAATAGTTAGACCTATTAATTTAGATTTTCAACTAATAAAAGTTTCATTGTAGTGCCTATCTGAAACGGAATATTAAATTTATTACACACTGGAATCAAAACTAGCCTCATATTTACATGCGTTAAAAATAGCTCAGTTCTTAAATATTCATTATCTGTGACCTAATAATATGTATAAATTTATAATACCTGTTACATGGTGAACTTTAAGGATTATTAATACATCTTTAATAAAGGATATTGTAACATTTTATTAACATTGCTTAGAATGGATGATGGCATAGATTTACTACACTTTTTTTTTTTTTAATATTATATGAAATTATTGTGCATGTTTTAATAAAGTTACATGGTTGTAGGTTTTGAGTTTTAAAATGATGTCTTTCAAATTATACTTTGAATTTTATTGACAAGTGTTCAAGGAAGTATTTCATAAAGTAAAAAATTAGTAGTGTACCTTACTACTTTTTTTGTTTGAAGACCTGTCCTATCCATCCTGCTTGTTACTTATTTTTTTGTTAAATTTGCTACTATGGAAAACTACACTTTCAAACATACACAGCTCTTTTGCATTAAAATAAGGCAAAAAATGTATTTCACTGTAACAATCAACCAAATATTTAGGTTATTACCCGCATGTGCCCCAGGTTTGTTCTACATTTCCAGTAGGCATAGACAATAATGAGCTATCATGAAAATATCAAGGTCGCAAGTTCGTAAGTGCGTACCGCGTAACAAAGATCGAAATTTGCGTGTTCGGTGCTCTTACACCGGCCCAAGCAAAACTGACATAAAATGAGCAAGTGAAGTTATTGCCTCAGTGTTGTGGTATGGACACACTGATTTACGTGACCCAAGATGTTGTTAAAAGATTGTAATTGTCCGAAGTGAAAGAGGATTCGGTGGATTTTTATTTTCAATTAGTGAAAACTAGTGAAATGGTTTCAAGAACGGGGTTAAATTGATATGTATACCACAATAAATATTTGCGTATTGCTTCACCATAAAACATAAAAATATTATTATGGCTTCTATTTTTAATAACACGTAATTATCTTAAAGCAAGGATCCTTTCTGGCGGTTTTTCATAAAATTTAATTATAGTTACTTCTATCCGCTTTAATATCTAATAGATTTGTCAGATTAATTTAAAGACACGATGAAAACACGCCGTAAACTTTTTACCAACTTTATTTGGTAAAAAGTTTACGGCAGCCCCCGACACTTTTACCGCAAACCCATTGCAAAAGTCAACATCCAATGGTACAACATCGTTGTATGGACATGCAAAATCAGCGGCGGGTGACTATTCATGTGGCGTGCAGTTCGATCGTGGCAAAGCAAGGCGCGGAGGAAACGTCAGAAAAATCGAATTTGTTGCCGGCAGTCGACGCTGAGGCGGCGCGGCGCGAACATCGCGCAGACAGCGCCCGCGCGCGCCATACTTGCACGCTGCGATACTCACATATAAAAAAAAACTCCAACTACCCGCGAAAATAAAAACAATTACAAAGAAACTTAAAATTAAAAACGAGTGACAATAATTAAAATTTGCAAGTGTTCTCACTTTAAAAGTGTACGTATGGTACTAATTAAGGGATTATGGGTTTGGCAACGGCCGAGCATGGGTCAGGTTTGTCCATAAATTCGTGGCCGTTTAATTCTTCATTAAAAGGTGACGTCACTGGGTCGAATTCGACTCGTGTTGAAAGTTGAAAAATAAGTTGCATTGTCTCATGTTGAAGTGAATACATATTATGTTCTGCGGTATGGCCTTCAGGCTTTATTGATTGATAAAGAGTTGTCTTTTGTTATGAAAGGTATAAAATAATGTGTTAATTGGTGATTAGTTTATGTTTTAAAGTGACGTGGCTTGAAGTTGTTATTGTTGTGTGATATAAGGTACGTTTCAACTTCATTTCCTTGAAATGTTTTTATTTTAAAATTTGGTAATTTATTAATATTATTAATGTATAAGTGATATAATTTGTATAAAAAATGAGAACATTACGTATTTAAAAACCTATTTCAAATATTTTCTACGCGTAACTTAATTTTACACTTATTTAATAGTAAAACATTAGTAATATTCAATACTAGCCAGTTCAGTTTGTTTTTTTAGAATTATTGTTGCAAAAGAAAAATGGAATATTATTATTTCAATTATGATTAGATGAGAAATAACTTTTTCTCAACTTTTGTTATTATGTTAACTTATACCTGCACGTGCCCCAGGTTTGTTCCACATTTCAAATACTATTTACACAATTTTTCAATTTTGTTATTCAATTACTATTTACACTTATAAACTGTGAATTGTGATTTCCAAACCAACATTTTGGATACAATACAACAATAATTATAAAGAGGTAATTTTTGTTTTTGTTTTCTTTAATTACGGCACTTTAATATCATGCTGCTATTGCTGTTGCAACACCCTTATAATGAAGTAATTGTTGCAGCTTAAACTTTTTCTAACTTTTTGTATATCAATGAATAATATTAGAGTTTTTGTACTTTATTACCTTAACAATAATTAAAAACAAAACCTTTTATTAAGTATTAAGTTCATTATGCAAACTAGGGCGAAAATTAAAGGAAACTTTTTTCCCTATAAACTATTATTTTTCGTGATTCACATAACATTTTTTTTTCATCATTGACATAAACATTAACAGAAAGTTTAGGGTAATATAATTCACAATCAAACGACTCCTCACTCTCCTCACCTTCTAGAGTCACAAATTTAAACTGAAAGTTGAAAAACCCTCATAAACTATACATTTCGGTATCTTCTCATCTTTTATTAACTGTAAAGTATGGTTTTAAATATAAAACTGATGTTTCATAGTCTACAACTCGCAAGTCCTCCGCTCTCAAGCGATTTGGTAGACAATATTTTTATACTAATTAGGCCTACGTTCTACCACATCCCTCCTGCAGGGCACTGAAACCGAACCGAAGACCACATTGTTAAAAATGTGACGTGACATGACGTATTAAGAATAGAATAGAATAGAAAATTCTTTATTGTTCACACAATTACAATAATATAGCTTAGAACTAAGATTACACAGAAATAAGTGTTACAATTGGTGGTCTTATCGCTAATAGCGATCTCTTCCAGACAGCCAAGCAGGGAAAGGAAATACATAAAAATAGAGCGACGGTGGTCGATACGATTTCCAACATTTTTTTTTATTTCGGTCTTTGGTTCGGTTTCCTGACAGATAAGTGAGTAGCCCTTCTGCTTGATGAAAAGTGCAGATGCGGTCGACGAAGATAAGATGAAGATGAGATAAGTTTAGAATTCAAGTGCCTCTTAGACATGTAGGTACCCATAAGTGCCTTCCTACGACCTTACCTTATACCTTTGTAAAATCGTGGGTAGCACTGTACTAATTATGAGCAGCGTCTTACCATCAGGAGAGCGTCTTGCTCGTCTTCTTACTTCGTTGTATAAAAAAAAACACATTTGGCACACATTCCCCATAATCTTATTAAGTGCACAGATAAAACAAAATTGGACAATACATCTCTCTGGACATAAAACTACATACATATTAAGATAATATACTGTCTGTAATATATCTTGTTATCAGGATTTATATATGTCATGGCGGTTAAACAGTATTGCAGGCAATTTGTGACAAGAATCTCTTCTCACTATATATAATTTTATAAATCCACAAAAAAAAATTTCAACAGATCTCGCTAACTTTGGCTACATCAAGTTGAGCTGCTTTGCTGTTTAAAGATTCCATAAAAATATAAGTATTGTTTGGCAACTCTTAAAATACACGTGGTTCTATAATGTTATAAACAATTATATTAATGAGCTAAATAAATATAAAATTTAACAATGGTTTAACTAAAAGATGACATTAAAAACTTGGTTTAGTTTCAAAGACTAATAGGTAGTTGTAAATGTTTAACAAAACCAGCTAAATTTAAGAACATAATATTAATACCTTAAACGATATGGGTCTCTGGTACATTGTACATTGGCAGTGTACTATTGCCTGAAATGAATGGATTTATTTATTTAAGATGTGTAAGAAAACCGTTAACACAGAAATCTTTGCGATCTTAGCGAAATAATTCGTCCCTCATATTTGTGTATGATATCTTAAACACCGCGCTTTGTTTCTCCGTAGTCCGTAGACATCTAATATCTTACATCCACTTAATCAAGATTTATCATACCAGATTCAGCAATTCTTAATAAAGGCTACTTCAATATGGGGTTTATTATAGTGAAAGGCATTACTTTTCGGGTTTATTTGCGAATTTTCGTATTTTCCAGGCGATTTTCACGTTTTTGGCAAACGTTATTCAATATTTTTCTTGGACTTTAGTAATAAATACGCATTGTAATCATCTGGTAATGTTGTTACAATGAATTATACTTTTTGTTGGTAGGAATGTTTGATCCGTATATTGTATTAATGTCACGCACCATATCAGTAATCTGTATTATATTAATGAGTCTGCATTTTAATGTACATACATAATATTAAGTTCTATTCTACAAGTTTTCAAGTCTTTTTGGGAAAACTTTAAAGACAACTTAAAAAAAAAGAGAGATTTACGATTCGTCAAAATATTTAGGAAGGTACATAATAGGATGTTCAATTCCAATCACCTATTAGATACTTGAAGACGCCTACTCATATAGGTACTACACGTTCTTGTACCAAATCTTACTCTACTCTTTCAGTCAACTTTTCCATACATTTAAACTTTCTTACTGTTCAGAGCGAGCTTTTCGTAGTAAAAATTATAATATTTTTGCCCATCTGCACCTTGGCCCCCCCCAGAACCAAATCCTGGATCCGCCAGTGCTCTATTCTATTCTACTTTTCGAGTGATACTATGTAAAATTAAACTAAATTGGTAGAGTGGTACAATACGTGCGTTGCTTTCGTTTATTAAAGACAAACTTGAAGTCAGATTAGTATATTCATGTAAAATCACTACATGGTATAAAACAAAGTCGCTTCCCGTCTGTCCCTATGTATGCTTAGATCTTTCAAACTACGCAATGGATTTTGTTGCGGTTTTTTATAATAGATAAGTAAAAGATAGATTTAAGAGGAAGATTTATTTGTATAGTACGTGCATAATCTTTAAAAGAGAAACTACTAGTAGGTACTAGAGAAACACTGACTCTCCACTCTCTACTTCACTTCACCCCACTCTGCACTCTCTCTCCACTCTTTCTTCTCTCTTTCCTTTCTTTTCTCTCTCTGTACTTCTCTAACACACTAAACACACAAAACACTGATTATATTTTTCTGTTAGGCGCAACGAAGTGCACGGGGGTCCACTAGTTCAAATATATATAAAAAAAATCAGCCCACTTGAAACCTCGAAGAAATAATAAAAAAGTCGTAATAGTAAGTAAACATACGACCAGTGCACTTATTAACCTTCTATAAACGTAAAATTATAAAGGTTGTTGACTTTAAACTCGACTAGATTTCATATGTTGATACCGCTCCGTGCCAAAGAAAACTAATTCTCTATAATATTATATTTTTATATTCCTTTCATTACTCGGACTGCAAACTATAAACTTTTAATTGAGATATTTTCAGACCAATTCTTGGCAAATTTTTTTTCACTGAAAGCGTATAATTCATACATAATATAGGTAATCTTCATAATATCTTGCAGATTTTCACCCATTTAACGGATTGAGCCAAAATTGGGCACAGATAGAAATTACAAAGTAAACATTCATTAGGAAAGGATCTAGATGCGAAAGCTAAGCTAGCAAAAGCTTGTGTCTAACAAGGTTTTAAGAAAAAGAATCAAAAAAATATAGGTACATATCTACTACAACGCGGTATATTACTTAATGGGAACATTATTACCATTTTTCTGAAAATATTTGGTTTTTGTTGTATGGAGATCGCTTCAATCGATAAAATCACTAAAAGGTAGATACAATTTTTATATTATTTACTGTTTTTAAATGATATGTTTTTGTTTAATATTTAAATGTTACATTAAAGGTTATCGTAACTAATCTAAAACAATATATTTTTACTACAAGTTAGTCTTACTTTACAAAGCCCGTTAGCTCGTAAATAATTCAAATGAAAACTAACAAAATGTAACCGTAACTGTGATACCTACCATAAAAGTCATTAACAAACTTAGTAAAGTCAGTCGATGGTACCATTACACAGGCTTAGGTTAACATTTAAACTTAGGACAACCTTGGCGTGATACTTTAAACTAACAGTGTACTATATGTCTTATAAAAAGGTGTAGTATTTAAGGGGTGCTTGTTACTGACAAACGGTTTAATAACCAAGTCATAGCGCTAAGCAGAAACAACCTACGCATCATAACCAGAGCCCTAACTGGACACTGTCGCCTTAACAAGCACATGTTCAAATTAGGGCTATGCGACACACAAACCTGTAGATTCTGTGAGGAGGCGGATGAAACGCCTCTCCACCTACTAGGAGAGTGTGAAGCTCTGATGCGCATACGTAGCATCGTTTTGGGTCAGCACCAGCTTAGCCCGGACGAGCTTAGAGAGAGTAACCCCAGGAAAATCCTTCAGTTCCTCGAAGCTGCAAGGGTCAGTGGCGAACTTTAACGCCGCGCAAATGGGGCCTTCTCACCCTTAATGTGGAGATCACAATAGGTCATTTCTGGCCGCAGTGATATGAAAAGCCACAACAAGCAAATAAAAAAAAAAAAAAAAAATACTGACAAAATCTTACCTTGTACTAATCACTACATATGTAGTATTAAATAAAGTTGCTTACCGCGTCCGTCTGTCCCTATGTATGCTTATATCTTTAAAACTACGCAACGGATTTTGATGCGGTTTTCATTAATAGATAGAATGATTCAAGAGAAAGGTTTATATGCGTAATATTGTCGAAAAACACTGATAATTTTCTATTAAGAGCGACGAAGTGCGCGCGGGTTCACTAATATTATAATAAATGAGAAAGTATGGATGTGTGGATGTGTCAGTGTTTAATATCACACCACGTCTTTCCAGTACCGATCGAACCGATTGAGCTGAAATACGTCGCTGCGTTGGTTACGCCTAGTAACTAATGTTAACAAAACCTGCACGTGAAAGAAATTTTCAAATTCAAGAAAAAATAATATATTAATTTGGACACTTAAAATGGGTCCGTTAATCTAAATACAAACAATGTGTATGTATGTACTAGCTTTTTTGAATAATTTCAAACGTTGACAAGTGAAAGTTCCTTAAGAAATTCAATACTTTTTGTGGTAAGTTCTTGTAAAAGTTTATCCGGAAATGTAGAACTTTTAAAGGGAAAATGCGTGTGATCCGATGTAGGTTAAATAATTTTAATACAACAAACTTTTATGACCTCGAAACATCGGTTCCGAATAACGAAAGAATGAATGAAAATGAATGAATTGTGTTTAAAAAATATCTTTATCTTAAATCTAAATGAATAAAAAAAAATGCTGACTGACTGAACTATCTATCAGCCCACAGCCCAAACCACTAAACAGATTATATTAATATTTGGTACATGGATTATGGTGAGCAAGAGGTCGTCAATCGCATATATTATAGAGGTAGTATTTAAAAAAAAAATGTAAACAAATTGCAGTATTTGAAGGCGTCAAGCATTAAGTTATTGTGAAAACTATATTATGAGTGTTTTATACCAAACGTTTTGGGTACGTCAACATTTAATAACCAAGGTGATAATTCTTTGTCATTCAGTAACAATTTTAAACTTTTTAAATACTTTCAATTATTGTTTTAGTCAGCTGAGTCAGTAAACTAGTTTTCCTAGTAAAACATAAACTTCAATCGTTATAAAACGTTATAAAACTTCGTAATAAAAATGTCCACTGTAATCATTCATCATCTGTATATAATATAAAACGACAGCATGACTGATTGTCTGACTGATCCATCGACGCAGACTGAATGAACGAGTTGGATAAAATTAGACACTGACACTGTTAGATTTTTTCATTCCTTATAGTTTTTTTTTTTTTTTTTATACGAGATAGGCCTACGTTTGACCACATCCCACCTGATGGAAAGTGAAAATGCGGTCGACGATGGATCACGTAAGATGCCTAGAAAGGTACCTATTCACTCGTGCCTTGAAGATACCCAAGTTGTACCGCTCGGGAAACACGGATGACGGCAAAGTGTTCCAAACGCGACCAGTTCTCATTAAGAACGACGAAGCGTCACGCTTGGTGCGGGCAGTAGGTAACGCCACTAAGTAAGGATGCCGCTTTGCCATCTGCCGCGACGTCCGTCGGTAGAATGGGCTTGGAGGAATTAGTTCGTGTAATTCCTGCGCACACTCTCCAAAATGAATCCTATAGAAGACCGATAACGAGGCGACCATTCTACGGTGTTCAAGGCTCTGCAGCCGAGATTCCGTGAGCTTTTGGTCACCTACGAGCTTTTTGGCACGTCTCTCAATCGACTCCAGTGTCTGAAGCTGGTATTTGGCAGTACCATCCCAAAGATGAGAACAGTACTCCATACACGACCGGACTTGTGCTTGGTACAGCGTTAGCAGCTGTCCCGGTGTGAAGTATTGCCTCACCTTTGCCAAAATACCCAGCTTCCTGGCAGCCAATTGAGCCTTAGATTCGATGTAACTCCCAAAATTAAGGTCAGACGTGAGAGTAACTCCTAGTAACTCAAGCTGGTTAGTTATCGGTAAAGAAACATTTTGGAAAGAAGGAGCTTCGTTGAATAGACTCCTTTTAGCGGTAAATAGACACGCCTGGGTTTAAGCAGGTCATTGATGTGCAGCAGGAAAAGTGTAGCAGAGTTAGTTCATTATAGATGACCTTTTACCACGATCACGCGTGATATTTACATTAAACGATTCGTGAGCATTTAGATTCATCATTTTAAATTAACGGCATAAACTCACTTGTATTTACTTAGGCTTCTCGCGTGATGTTAACCGACGATGCGGCCATAGATGACAGCTAAATCTAGAAAGCGGGATAAGTCTAGACCTCCCTGGCTTCACTGAACATCATGCCGGAACACGGTCACAATGACCGCTTGATATCATGACGTATTATTATGGACATGCTACAATATTGGTAGCTTGAAAGGTTAAGTGGATAGAATTGTGAAGGGTAAGCAACGTCCTGTGTTCTAGGTACCCAAAGTCGGTGATAACCGTTTATCATCCAAACATGCCGTCTGTTATATGTATGTAACATGATAAAAAAATAAATAAACAAAAACAAAAAAGTGACAATATTCTCCTCTCCCTGGACGGTTATCTGGATAAGATCGCTTTTAGCGATAAGACCGCCAATTGTAACACATCGATTATAATATTGTGTTTTTATTTTTAAGTGTATTTTTCTGTGTATTTATTAAAAAATCCAGCCAATAAAAATGAATATCTCAAAGCACGAAGTCGCGAGCATAAGCCAGTCATTAAAAAACTTTTAAAAGAAAATTGCCATGAAATAAAACTGTCCCTATGTATAATCGTTTATTTACCAACAACCGTGCGAGTGCGGCATCTGATGATTAAAACCTCATTACTGTTGTGATCGATTTCAACGCTTTTTTAACGGAAAGCTTTTAACACCCCATATTTGTTTATGGGATTTAGCTTTGGGGGAACGATTAACACTGAAATGGGAATAGATGTTGATGTTTACTGTATGTGAATCACAGACTTGTTTTTATTAAGGCACACTTATTTGTATTCAGTTTATAATACGATTATGTTTTTATTAGAAGTCTGTGAAGCAAATCGTCAATTCATAAAAAAACCATATTATTATACATAATTGTCACATAAATGGACATAATGCAATTTTTTCTCATCCGATAACTTAAAAAACAGCTGATCTTTAGATTTCGCCACGCTATAATCGTGTGTCACAATGTCAAAATATTTTTCGACAATGTGCTTTTAGCACTTACAACGTTTGTTTTGGTATCTAGTTTTGTAAAAATTTGACACGGCGTAAGACACAGGACACAGGAGTATTTCGAATATTCAGTTTTTGAAAAAAGCTCGTAGTTCTTTTTTATTTCATCTAACGATAGGTATATGTATAACATCTTTTATAATTGTTCGTTATAATCGCCAAACAGTCATAACGACTGTGTTTTGGCACGATGTACGCAGTTAAACGAAGAAGGGATTTATCCCGCCTTTTAGGTTCAAAGTGCTATCATATTCGACCGCATCATCGTTTAAGATCAGTCGAGATCGTGGTCAAAGGCTAACTAAAACAACTTCACTAAGCGTTAGACGCTCCTTGAGATATGAGTTGTTATGTTTCATATGCCCAGTAATTTCCCTGGACACTAGGCTCATGATACCTGAGCAAATCACGGCAGAATAATGAAGTGATGTACCCAAGACTACTCGTGTATCTCACATACAAGTACCTATTAAGTTATATCACTCACGATTTTGTATGAACCTACCAACTAATCAACTAAAAATCAGCCAAGCCACTGAGGGCTTATTAGCTATCGCCAAACGACCTATAAAACACTAGAATCCATAGACAATTTTGCGTACATTACTTGCTTAAACCTCCTCATTAATATAAGTAAAATAACAAACGCTGCAATGTACATTGAAATTGTCATCAATCGTAGTGGGTGAGAATTAGTCAATAGGCCCTCTGGTGTCTGTTAAACATACAATAAAAGCAAAGTAAACAAACGAAAACGTAAACATATTATTTACAAAAAACCTTTTGTTTTTCCTCGCGTTCTTATATAGGTACCCTTTTTGTTTTAAATTCAAATAAATTCTTATGCATATTTTACTACAACAATTACAATGTATGTTTAGCTAAAAACGAAATGGAAAAGCAGTGGTCTGTATGGCCTACAATTTTAAATAATAATGTTCTGTCAATTGACTACACGTTAATTAACTTAAATTGTTAAGTGTGTGACTATAACTTGTATAAAGTTGAAAAAAAATTGCCATATGATCAAGAAGGTATAAACAATGGAGTTTACATCAACATCAAACTGAAACAAGAAAAATGACGTCACGGTATGACATCGCACTTACTCATACGCAGGTTGACGCTAGTATTTTGTTTTTAATTTGTATGAGGGAAGTGAGATGGCAGACAACTCTGATGTAATTTTTCATGCTTCAGTTTGGTGTTCACGCTGCAAAATCCAAATAAGTGTAAATGTAAACAAATCTTGAATATTATGATATATTTATGACTCGACATGACAAAACATAACTGGCTCTATATTTCGTGATCACAACTATACCCTTAGACCTCAAGAGGTTGAGATAATATAAAGATACATTTACAAGGGCTCGGTGCAATAATCCGGTTCCCTCTCCGGTTATTGTCCGATATTAATGCCAGATTGCTTCCTCCGTTCAATATTGTAAGCCCTTGCATAGCGCACTGAATTGCTAAGGGCTCTTGATTTGAAAATTAATCTTTTATACTCTTCTAGCTTCGTAAGACGCTGTTTACTGCTTTGCTTCTGTCTTTGTAAGTTTTATGAATGGATAGACTTTATTCTTTATAAACGAAAACTCAATATCGAAACAGTAACTCAAAATTCAATCTCTAAACCGTAACTCAAATAATTAATACACGCCGCCGCTATATTTTACCATAAATTCCCTTCAATCCTGGTTGTCTGTAAGAGATTGTTTTATGCGAAAAGACCGCCGATTGTTTACTTCTAGTTTTATGTTAGTCATATTATGTTCATAACTATTTCTTGTATTTTGGTATGCAATAAAGTATCATTCTATTCTATTCCATAATAAATAAATATTATTTTATTCAAAACAGCTACAATGGATATATGGTGCACATATACAAGTATTTTTTTAAATTTATAATTAAGTTTAATTTTCAAGACAACCGCTCGTTTAAAAAACCTTTTAAGCTCAATCAGTTCAACTGCTTAGACGTGAAGAATGAAGAGGTACCAAAAACGTCCATAACTTCATCACATATAGCATCGATGTATGGATTTTTCATATATTGATTATAATGATGTTCCAAACAGCCTGAGCAGTGATGTGCATACATCACTGTGCTCCGGTAGGAGGGCACTGTAGCTAGTGAAATTACTGGGCTAAAGAGTCTTAACATCTTATGACTCTTGAGTAAGAAGCGTTGGTACTGTGCTCCTATAATTTCACATAGTTGTGAAATTCTAGGTAACACTGTACTGATTATGGGCAGCCGTTATCTCTTAACATCAGGAGAGCGTCTTGCTCGTCTTCTACTTCATCACCTAAAAAAAAAAACATTTGTACTTATTTTCAATAACATTTAGATCATATAGGTATATTAACAACATAACATTCAACATTTTCATTTTTGCAATTTTTTGCAGTTTCAAATAAATACTTTGAATAGACTTTTATAATCGCTCTAACGTTTAAAATAGACAGTAATCTATATGAAACTATAAGTCTCAGGAACTAAATCGAAGTTAAAGCCATTTCGACAGCGTCTCGAGTTGAGGTCGATGGAAGTTCATAGATCGACCGATAAGCTTGAAAATATCGTGCGTCCAACGAATAACGGAAAATAACGCTTGATTAATAACCATTACTTATGGACCTAATGCGTTTTTATTTTTGCTATAATAAGTCTTCGATTACATTAAAAATTCCTTAAGAAAATATGCCGATGAAATGCGGTTGGAACTAGCTAAATTAACTGCGTAGCAGCGTAGCACATTCTACGAGGTGCTACGACGTAGTAAAGGGCTACGCGATTTGTGCGTTTTATTTTCTACGGTGATATTATTTTACTAGCTGTGCCCAGCTGAGCTGTGATCGCAATGAAAATTAGTTATGCGTTTTTTTCCACTGTCTAAGCTACATGTGTACCAAATTTTATCTCACTCGATTCGGCCGACTTTCGTATTTGTAATAGTAAGATCACAATTTTAAAATATTGAAGACGATTCATCTGGCTATAATTTATAAGTTAGTAATAATTAGATTAGTTTAAGTATATAAGCTGTATCTATTCTTAAATTGGGCAATAAATGGCTTTTTAGGGTTCCGTAGTCAACAAGGAACCCTTATAGTTTCGCTTTGTCCGTCCGTCCGTCTGTCTGTCCGCGGCATTGCGGAGAAACTATAAGTCCTAGAAAAGTGTAATTTTGTATACAGGTAAGTAATAATAAGGGTAAGAGAACGGTGACAAAAAATAATTTTTAATTAATTAATTTAGGCTACCTCCCGTACACGTAAGATGGGGATGATTTTTTTTTTCTGGCTGATACCATCGTTTGGGGTATCGTTGAATAGGTATTTTAAAATGAAGGACGGTTTGCTAAGAAACTTTTTCGATTTCATGTTCTGTTTGAAAGATATTCAAGTTTTAAAAAAAAAATTGAGCGTCCCCCCCCCTCTAAAATCTGAACTACTAGCTTTAAAATTCTGAAAAAAATCAGAGGTATGCTTTCAACCATGAACTTTCCAGGAAAACTATAGCAGTTAAGATAAAATTATTAGTTTCGGTAAAATCAGCACTGAAAAAAAGAGATGTTGGCAAGGTCAGCAAATTCAAAATATAATTAGTCCATGTTTTAAATAATAAAAAAATATTAGACATGTATTTTTTTGTTTGTGAATAAAATAAAAAGTGGCTGAGTAACGACGATTATAAGTTTTCGCATCCGGTACAAAATTTACAAAATCTGGTATATTGACGTCACGACTAAGATATTATTTTTTATCAAATTTACAAAAAAAAAAATACGTGTCTAACAATTTTTTAAAAATCTACAATATGGACTAAACAATTTGTCAACAACCCTGTTGTTCCAACTCAATAAATAAGAATACCTAAAGCTAACCTAGCCTATAGTTTATTAATGCATAACTAGATGGCGCTAGTAGTAAAATTAGATCGCGCAAGCGAATTGTTCATGGTTGTATGGGACTATTTCAACCTGTCCTATTAGCTTATCGAATATTCGTATGCGATTGAGGTTCTTTGTATAGGTTTCGTTCTTGTTCGTTGTGATATAAAAAATTGATTTAGATACGTATAAGATATATGATATTGATTGTAATAGAGGATTCATAAAAAATATTCGTCTAATATCCGTGGTTTCATTGATAATAATTAATATTATTAAGAATTTAAAGGTTTAATTACATAATAAATATTGCTTTATAATTAATAATATAACAATTATAGATAAGTAGTCTGAATATTGTTAGAGCATTTAGAATAGCCCTCTGCCTTCAGTTTCAGCAAAAAAATCAAATAACATAAAGAGTTTTTCAACTTAAACTTAAATTAATTAGGAACATCTCTACATTTATAGCGTTTTATTACGAAAACAACATAATATGTGTCATATCTTTTTAACTAGAGCTGATACAGAAATTTCAGTCACAAATTTGAAATCGTCGTCAAAAATTGGACTAATATCATGTATCATAACCCAATCATCCAAAATGCTGTTGTGCAGTGTATTCAATCTACTAGAACTACGGAACCCTACATTGTGCGTGGCCCGACTCGCGCTTGGCCTATTTATTTTTATTTATTTATCCTGTCGGATTTAAGAGTACAGGATAAGGCTACAAGCTGATCAACGAAGCAAAGAGAAAGGTTGAATCGAATCGAGTCAAATGGCAACCTTAACTAAGTTACTCAATATTAAACTACTTAACCTTAAACTAAGTCACTTAGCCTTAAACTAGGTCGCCATTTTGTTCTGTTTGTATAAAAAAAAACGTTTTTTTTAACTCTATATCCAGCTGAACCTAACAATTGCTAAAAATGAAAGATTCTACAGGACTTTATGATTTGAAAATTAATTATTTACACTTCTATCTTTGTAGGATAGTTTCAGGAACGGACCAAGATGCGACTATTTAAAATATGACTACACCATTGTGTGACAAGTAGTATAGCTATAACGCACATACCGTCTGTGAATGATTAAACCGTCATCGAGCCGAGTACTGAGTATACTGAGTACACAAGATGTGAAGTGACGTCATTAATTTAGATTGCGCCGCCACTTGACTTCGATTGCGTATTCCATTAAACTTTACATGGCGTACTCGTTTAACCATTAAACGACTAACGACTTAGGTTACAAACTTAAGATTTTGCTCGGTTGAAGAGTGTGGGTTAAAACTTATTTTTTATTTATTTTTGCTATAATTAGTTGTGTTTTGTTCTCTCGCTATAACTTCTGATGGAAGGATTTAGCCGTGACTAGTTACCACTTTATCCTACCTTCTGAGTTTAGTCTGCGGCCGCATCGTGTGTCGTAACCTAACATCACGCGAAATTCTGGTCAAAGGCTAACATATTATAATAAATCAATAATATAAGTATATGAATACACTGGCGGATCCAGGATTTGGTTCTGGGGGGGCCAAGGTGCAGACGGGCAAAAATATTATAATTTTTACTACGAAAAGTGTGTGTTTAGCTCGCTCTGAACAGTTAGAAAGTTCAAATATCATTAATAATAAGTGCGCGAGCAGCTTGCTGCGAGCGCCGAGAATAAAATTATAATCTTGACCATGAAATATGTGCAAAATTCGTACCTCTACAATGCTTCTGGGGGGGGCCTTGGCCCCCTGCCCCCCCCCCCCTAAATCCGCCTATGTATGAATACGTCATCGAGCCGAGTACCTACTGAGTAGAGTACACAAAATATGAGATAGATTGCGCCGTTACTTGACTTCGATTGCGTATTCCATTAAACTTTATGTGTTGAACTCGTTTAACCATTCAACAACTAACGACTTACGTTACAAAATTAAGATTTTGCTCGATTAAAGAGTGTGTGGGTTAAAACTTTTTTGTTGTATAATTAGTTATGTGGTTTTTTACTCGCTATTACCTATATATACTAGTGGTAAGCTTCGGCCGTGGCGAGTTACCACTTATGTATCTGATTTTCTGAGTTTAGTCTGCTCCCATCTAAGGCCACATCGTCGCTTAGCATGACGCTAGGTTGTGGTCAAACGCTAATCTATAATAATATAATTAATAAGTAATCATATATGATTTATCCGTCATCAAGCCGAGTAACGAGTACTGAGTACACAAGATGTGGAGAGTCGTCATTAATTTAGATTGCGCCGCCCCTTGACTTCGATTGCGTATTCCATTAAACTTTACGTGTTGAACTCGTTTAACCATTAAACGACTAATTATTCGGTGTATTTACTTAAGTTCGTATGATTTTCAGAGTTTGTTTGGTGACGACATGTTCAATATCGAATAAAAAATTTAAGAAAATTATAAGAAAAGAGATTCTTTGATGCAAATATGATGTCTATTGCGTAAATTATGATTTCTAGTCGTACTCGTTTAAACATAAAACGACTAATTATTACGTGTATTTACTTTTAAATTTGTAGGGGTTTAAAAGTTTGTTTGGTTAAAGAATGTGTGTAAATTTAAAGATTTGCTGATGTAAGGAATAAATTTTATTTTGTAGTATTTTTAGAAGATTCAAACTACTTTTCTATTCAGAAAATTTATACGAAATAGATGATTATAATACAAACGTTAAAAATACTCTGTAGTATACTTTATTGTAGGTATAATAGAAATATGTAGGTATACTTCAATGTAGGTCCCTACTACTAGTATAATCTACATAGATATCTAAATATATATAAAAGGAAAGAGTGACTGACTGATCTATCAACGCACAGCCTAAACCGCTGGACGGTGACTGACTGATCTATCAACGCACAGCCTAAACCGACGGAACTGACGGAATGAGTTGAAATTTGGAACAGATATATGTTTTATGACGTAGACCTCCACTAAGAAAGGATTTTGCCATGCGGGTAGCCGCGAGAATAAGTTAGTATAATATATTACCCTATGGAAAGAAAGAAAGAAAGAAAAATCATTTATTCGACGGCTAGTGAAAACAACATAAAAAACAATGCAATCGGGTAGATCGGGTTGCGGGTAGATTATATTATTACTTTAGGTACCATTTATAATATTACTGTGCGGATAAATCTCGTGTTTGAATAAATAAATTAGTGCGTTAAATTTTATACCAATCGCTGGGGATATTTTATGTGAATGTGACAGATGACCGCTCTCTACTAAATATTCAATTAATTGAGATTATATTCAGCAGGTTTCCGTTTCAATTAATATAATAATTGTAATATTATTTAAACTGCGGTGTTTTCATTTATAATTATTTGGATATCAATTATGATTATTGAATAATGTGGTATTAGTGTTTCTTTTTGATATTGGTAATTTCATAACATGTTCAATAATTTTTTTATTTGATTTAAATTAATACTGATTAACGATTTATTTCTTTTAAGAATCAATTGTATTATGATAAGTTTTTGTAAGAACTTCGTCACTCGATCTTAAATTTGGGTGCATTTAAGTACTCGTATATTCAAGCTCTGGCCTGTGAATTATTATTTTTTAACAATATTATGTGTTAGATCAATGATTCACGAGGTTTTTATAGCATAATGGTTATCTAATATATACTTTTATGTAAGTTATTATTATAAGTAGCTTAATCGTTTATAACTGAAGTGGTAACATTATAGGTAGTCGTGATTAGAGGCTCTCGGATGCGGTGGGAGGAGGTGAGGGCGCGCGCACCGGGGGCGCAGGCCGACCGCGCTATGGCCGCTCGGTGAGGGACCGCGGCGGCGGTGCATGTACGCGGCGGCTGGCGGCGCCTCGCTCGCGGGCCGTAAGGTAACTGTCTCCCGGTTGTCAGCTGGCTTACAGGGCGCAGGCCGACCGCGCGATGGCCGCTCGCTGAGGGACCGCGGCGGCGGTGCATGTACGCGGCGGCTGGCGGCGCCTCGCTCGCGGGCCGTAAGATAACTGTCTCCCGGTTGTCAGCTGGCTTACAGGGCGCAGGCCGACCGCGCGATGGCCGCTCGGTGAGGGACCGTGGCGGCTGTGCATGTACGCGTTGGCTGGCGGCGCCTCGCTCGCGGGCCGTAAGGTAACTGTCTCCCGGTTGTCAGCTAAGCTTACTCTGTTTCCATTTATAGGTTCTTATTATTATCGCAAATTGCATCTGGATGTACTTATTGTAGATCTCAAGAGAACAGAACCAAACTAAGAAAAAAATATATTCCCACAAGTTTATAAATTGACGTGATTGAGATGTTTTAAAATGAAATGTGTATTGTGCAGGCGCGCCAGCACGGGCGCCTGCCCGCGCCGCCGAGCCCGCGGCCGCACAGCCCGCTCCACCCGGCGCCGTCCGGCGTCCGCCTCTACTCCTGCGCTCACTGGGAGTCGCGCCTCCTCGCGCCGCCCTCCGCTCTACCGCCTCCCACCTCCGAGCCCCACTCGCCATGCGAACTCGTCGAGGTATACCATGCCTGCTGTGTATGCTCGGTGTCTCTCTGTACTTAGTCTAAGCATGGTATCTCTGTTTAGCGTAAGTTCTGTAGTTACTCGTAAGTTTGTCATAGTCGCTGAGGGATTGCTAGCTATCGTAAGCATGTGTGTTGACATGAGACAATGCAACGTATTACCGCCACCTTTCAATGTTTTAATGTATACGAATGTGTGTCGCTTGTGTAAGTGTGCCTCGGAGTCGTAACATGTTTGCCGGAGCAGTGTTATCTAGTGAAGTGAGCAAAGTGGGCCGGCCATGAAACAGCGACACCTCGCCGAGAGCAGCGTCCGATGGCAGGTGTCGAAGGACCAGAGACTGCGACTTGACGTGCGGAATGAAACATGAGTGTTCGAGCGACGAGTGCTGAACATTGGTGATTCGATCGTGATACTCGCCGAGTCAATACTAAACGCCAAATTGCGCTTGCTTCCATAAAGTATTTCTACTTCACTCTAAACATATCGTATATTAAGATAACGACCACTAAATTTAAATTCGATTAGCTTATAAATTAAGTATAGTTTTCGCCTTTCTTGTGCCTATCTCAATTCTATTCTAAATCAAAGTGAGATTTGAAAGTAATCTATTCTGTGATGGGACTTAAATAAGAGTGTTCGGTGTTTGACGTGTAAATAATTTCTGAATTAGTAAAATTTCGCTAGTTAGTGTAGGCCGTTTTGGGTATTTGTAAATAACGCGTAAAAGAACAGCTGCGTTTTGTAAAGTCGCGGTGTTATTCGCGATCGCTCAAGGCCATAGGCTGAGTCATCTGTGAAAGCTCAACCAAGGCCACAAACCTGGCAAGTATGCAGGCAGCTCTTATGCTAAGATCCAAATCGAGGGAGAGAAGAAAACAGCGTTTGAAGAGAGGGATCAAGCACGACCTGCCGAGCAATGTGGCCACCAAGCAGATCGCACCGTTCCCGAGATATCCGCCGGCTTCCTGGGTATGTATCCTGTACGCTTACTATTATAATATAGATCATAATTAGATGTATTGTGTTTTGATGACGTTTCATTATAGTCAATAGTCATGTTACAAAAAGTATTGTATTGCGCCGGGATATATCCTAATCAAGCTGAACGATTTAAAAAATAACTGAAGATGTATGCGAAAAATGCTTTACTTTCTTTGCAAAATGGACCCGTTAAATGATAGTGAAGCTTAATCAGGCAGTTCAAGTATGTGTGAAGTAAATTATTTTAGCATAACTTTATTAGTTGTTCAGTTGACAAGTATATGCGTGCGCCTGCGTATTACTACATCTTTTTGTAACAAATTATATTGGTGACAAACATTAGACCTATATTATAGAAAGATAACCATTCATTTTAGATATTAGGTGACTTAGCTGTTGATTGATCATGTGATTATTACAATATTATATTTATTCCATATTTTTAAGCAACTTCAACTCCAGAATTTAATTATTATTTTTTAAATCATTTTGTAACGTCTGTTTACAAGAACGTTGTCAGAAGCTTTATACACTTTTCCAAATTCGTTATATAGAGTTGATAAATTTAATATGTTTGTCATAAAATGATAAACAAATACCTACACAGCATTACCCCTGCACATGGAAATATCAGCAGATAATATAGAGAAAATATAATACGAAACTATACGATATCAACGGTAGATAATGAGCATCGCAAAATGTTCACATTCATACAGAAAATGATCAGCGTGTAGAACAGTATCACCAGTTGCGGCCCATTCTACTCCCACCTTTGTTCTGTTCTGTGTACTTACGCGGATGAATGCGTTTTACAGCATTGTTGCTACGGGCTTGAATAGCGCTCGCTGTATGGTCACTCATATTTCTCGAAAATTCCGACCTATTTATGCATATTTCTGTAATGCATTTGTTCAGACAATGGTTATGCAGTTTTTTATGAAATTTTTTTAAAATGATAAGCCCGGCATTTTAATTTTTTTACCAATATATATTTGTATCAACTTGCGTTTCAATATAATGATTTTTCAAGTAGTTTTTAAAAATTTTGACGTGATAAAGCTTCACTATGATAATAATTTTAATAAGAGATCGTGCTTAAATTCGTATCAATCTAGAATGTAATTCATCATATGTATATGTTTTGTCCAATTGATTAAAAACTGATTACATTAAAATAATATGTTAAAAGTAACTATTCAATCCGTTTCATTTTATAAGGTAAAATTAAAGGCATAGGCTTGAATTTTAAGTATAGGTACGGTTAAAGGCATTTAAGGCCTATTTGATTCATGCGTCGCACAAAGAAGTCTTTGTGAATATTGCATAAAGTTTGGCCACTTTTAATTTGCCCCCTTCCACTAAACTTTCAGAACAATTTGTTTAACTGACCAATGCATATTAAAACTGATTGAACTAAACTAAATTTGAGTATGACGGCCAACAACGCCACATCAAGCGGCCGGGAATCGAGCTCTATTGCTGATATTCAATTTACTGTGAAAATTAACTGAACGTGTGCAAATGGCACATGAATAGTTTGACGTGTAACCTAATTCCAAATAAATTGATGTAACATACAATGTAATGAGTTATACGTACGTAGTGTGTAGGTATACTATAAAGAGTTAGAGAGTATACCTCTAGTTTATCGTTTTACTTATGTTATTAAGATTAATGTTTGTGTAGGTTCTTTCTTACACCTAATACTTAGACGAAAAAAAATTTGCATATGCGCTAGATATATGTACCTATTAAACAACAAAAATCGAAGGCAAACGAAGTAGTTCAATGGCAATCATTGGCGTTGTGTGGATGACATTGAACAACGAAGGACAACAAAACGAAACATAGGCTTGCGGAGCGAACGTTGGTTATCATTTGTTTAAGGGACTGCGCAGACGGCACACTTTTTGTACGATCGAGTCTGCGGCGTACAAAAAGTCTGCATGGCGCGCAAAAAGTCTGTTGCGGATTTTTCACAGACTCAACGCACACGACGCACATCTTCGATCATTCTGTCGGCAGAGCTGTAGGGACGTAGACAGGCCCGGATTTAGCCAAAATGCCGCCCTGGGCAGTGAGAAAATGCCGCCCCCCTCCGCCGAAAAATTATTTATAAACGCTCATCGGCTAGACATTTTGCTAAGAAATTTGTTGTCGAGTTCTTTCATATTATATGTAATTATGAATATTTATAAAATAAGTGAAATTTTAAAAATACTTTTTAAAAACAAGCTTTATTTATTATTATTATCTTGCATCATAAAGTACCAGTCAAGACGAATCAAATGAGCCCAAACTCGATGGGGTTGCGTTGTTTTATGACAAAGTTCCTATGGCCACCTTCCAGCTCCATCATCAGATCAGCTCGATGTCACAAAAATATTGCATTGTCATCCGATTTACACACGCATGCAAATTTTCAGCTCAATTGGAAACCGGGAAGTGGGTCAAATTAAACTCGCAAGATTTGATTACAGACAGACAGACAGACAGACAGACAGACAGACAGACAGACAGACAACAGACAGGTGAAAGTAATATAAAGCTTGTAAAAAATATACATCTAACTACGAAAGCTGTGTGTATAGCTTGCTTTAAAAAAAGAGAAATTATAATTGAGAAATTTTATAATGCTAACTACAATAAGACCGCTGATTGTGAATTGTGACACATAGATTATAATACCGGGTTTTTATGTTTAAGTTTATTTTTCAATGTTTCAATAAAGTGTTTTATCTACCTATCTATCTGTCTACGACAGGTGTGCGTAAGACTCGCTTGGAGTGGCAAGAAAATTATAATATTATGTTGACTAAAAAGACTGCGAGCAGCTTGCTGCGAGCGAGAAAATTTTGTATATTTGACTACACAACAGTGGGCGCATACTTCACCCTGAGTGCCAAAATCGCTGTGAGCACCGAGAAAATTTTGTTTTTGTGACTATATAAACAATGGATGCATAGTTTGCTCCGAGTGTTAAAATAAAAAAAAAATATTATTCAAAGCGCGAGAAGCTAGCTGCGAGCACCAAGAAAATTTTGTATATCTGACTGCAAAAAGTGAGAGCGTAGTTCGTTTTGAGTGCCAAAAATAAAAAAAAAGAAGGCGAGCAACTAGCTGCAAATGCCGAGAAAAGTCTTGCTACGAAAAGTGGACGGATAGCTCGTTTGGAGCAAAAATCTTGAGTTTGTGTGGCCAGTATTCCAGACTTCTTATTATGAAAAAAAAATTGTAATAATAACCAGCGTGATTGAGAATACAAATTTTAATTCAACATCGGATGTTTATGGATTGAATATTTTTTTCTCGTTTCGAAATTTGCCGCCCTCAGTAAATTTGCCGCCCCCTGAAAATTTGCCGCCCTGGGCACTCGCCCCGAATGCCCCTAGTGTAAATCCAGGGCTGGACGTAGACGCTATGGAAATCGTGCAGAGATCGCGAAGTATTATTTTGTACATGAAGTACAGAAAAAGAAGAAGAAAGAAGCGTTACGTCCACCACTAGCAAATGCAGATTGCAGACTAAAGTGTGTGTCGTCTGCGTTAGCGCGCGTTGAAGCAAACGTTCTATTTTTTTCACACACTTTTTGTACGGAGCGGCGCGACGCGGCGCGATCCGGTCTGCCCGAATTACACGGATTATTTGTGTGCCGGACTTTTTGCGTGTCGTGTGCGTTACTGCATATAATTGCATAGGTTCTATTTTCACAAACTAAAAAGTGCGTCATGGATAGTCTGTCGTCTGCGCAGCCCCTTATTCATTACTTTTTTTGAATTATTATTCATTATAAAGGGTAGTATACTTTGACCACGATCACGCATGATTTTAAGCAACGATGCGGCCGTAGGTGATCGCAGACTAAACGGGGGCGGGTTAAATACCTCCCCGGCTTCGGCTTTTTTTTAAGTTTATTTCTGTATATTTTTCTGTTTCAATAAAGTGTTATCTATCTTCACTGATCATCGTGGGGGGAACTCGGTCGTAATGATCGCTTGGCGCAATGGTTTTGTCCAGTGGGTGATAACATAGCCACGGCCAACACCTACCACCAGGTACTTCGGGGGTACTCTGGTCCGGGTACTCTCTACCTGCTTCAGTGTTTCCTTTAAAGAGGGTTAATAGATATTTACTAGGTCTGTGTGCAACATCTTCGACCGCGTTATCATTTAGGTAACAACAGGTGAGACTTTGGTCAAACGCAGCCCTATTCTTTATAGAAAAAAAACAGGTTAAAATAATTTAAAAAATGAAGTAGGTATACTATCATCTTTTACTTACTTAGCTGGAATTAATAATAATAAAACAGGAGAACAGACACAAAATGTTTTAAATTAATTGAATCTGTTTTCTCAGGAGTGTCCTGAAACATATTATTTTGATGAAATAATGGAGCTAAGTCAAAAATTATTTAATAAACGTACCAAATGTCGTTTTACTACATTTTTTCGAGGCATCCATTTGAGGTTGATATAACGTGTTTTTTTTAATTCACTTGCAAAATAAATTTAAAAACATCTTCAAGTCAAGACTACAGCCATGATTATTTTATTCTATGCCTTGTAAAATATCCTTTGTTTGTAACAAGTGAAGACGAATTAAATGAGCCCAAACTCGAGGGGACTACGCTACGCCGTTTAATTACGGAGTTCTTATGACCACCTTCCAGCTCCATCATCAGATCAGCATGATGTCATAATAATATTGCATTTTCATCCGATTTTATACATTTATGCATAATTTCAATCAATCGGAAACCGGGAAGTGGGTCAAATTAAACTTGCTATATTTGATTACAGACAAGGGACAAGTAAAAGTAAATAAAAGCTTTAAAAAAAAAATTTATGTTAAATTCAAATATAAACTTAAATGGCACTGCATCTTTAAGCGATTTAGAGCAAAACCATAAACGACCTTATAAACTGAACACGAGTTAAAGTTGACCACTTTTAAATGCATATTACAGACATAAATCTACTAGTTATTGAACCACAAATAAAAAACGGGCACCTACGGCGCGCGTTATTAAATTTGCTCTCATTTCGTTGAAATTCTACTCTCGCTAATTACTGTCCTAGTTAGAGTTCATGGAATATGCATCCAGTATCCGCCGTCCTTTATGCTAGGTAATGTACCTATATATGTAGGTATATAACCTTCCTAGGTTATGTTAGTTCGCGGACTATTCATCTGCGTGAGGTGAGCTATTTCATTATGAATACGTAGGTACCACAGATTTTTTACTTAATAGTTTTCTATTTTATAGTGAAGTGAAGTTTTACGTAATAATTTACCGTAATTGCAGAAGGCAATCTCTATGAAGTTTTAACTATTATAATATTTTGTTAGGTTAATTGTATTAACGGGATGATCTTGACTCACACGCGGAAGGATGGAAATCCAAAGCCCTAGGTCGTGACAGATGGAGAGGGGGTAGTGAGTGAGGCCTTTGCCCTGCAGTGGGATCCAACAGGCTCAGAATAATTGTTGTATTAACGCTATGCATAAATCTTTATCTTTTTCTTTATATAAAAAATGTGGTTCGTTTGTCTCGCCGAAACTCGAGAACGACTGGACCGATTTAGCAGTTTTTTATAGTCCAGGAAAGCTGTAAATGATTAAGATAGGTGGAAAGGAGTACACCGCGTCAAATAATTGTAATTGATTGAAAAAATTGATATTCATATAGTACGAGTAGGTTGATGGTATGTTCTACAATAAATATAATATGAAAATCTTTATTTTTCACTTCATCGCTTATAATAAAAATATGACTACAATAGCCCTAAGAGGAAGTCAACTGATAACCAGTAACCCTGTAGTAGATGTAGAATGTAGATAACAACTTTTATATCACAATGGCGTAATCTAAGGCGGCTTTAGCTTCCGATAAAGCCGGCAGTGACTGAGTAAGCTAGAAAAACGTTCAGTTTGCATAGAGTTTGTAAAGCAAGCGCTGACAGCGCCCATTCAGATACCTACTGCGGAAGCTATTACCGCTCGCAAAGGCTGCTTGCGTAGATAACATGTTAGATAAAATGCCGCGAATTTGGTCTGTTGTGGCGGGAAGTAAAGGTTTATATGTGATATAATATTGTGATCATTCAGCTACTGTCATATCACTGTACCAAATGTTAATAATAATATTAACCCCTTGATTCAGGAAACACTTCCGGTTCAAATCATAATTGACTATTAATTCTAGCTTCTTCAAAATACGGTTCAAATTCGCACGCGCGGGTGCGGCCCGATCGAGCCGCTCGGGGTCGGTTAATCAGTTCCTTGAGAGCAAATTTGATTTGTTGTTTATGAGCCTTTGACATGTTGACACAAGCAAGATAAGTAGATAATAGTGCTGTAATAGTGGGATGTGGGCAGTGGTAGTGTAAGATATGTAGGAGGCGGTCGTCAGGTCATGTTGCAGACCCTGTTTTTTTTCCCAAGAAAAATGCGTTACGCATCGTCACCCAGCGCCGGGGGGTGTTGCATTCTCGGCGACCACACAATCTATACATTGTGATTTGACCCTGACGGTAAGTAGGGTAACTTGTTCTGTTGGAGAATGAATCCCAATATTTTTTTATTACAAATGATAGGTTATCTTATTTTTTCGTCAAATTTGTACCACATCTAATTTTACAAATATTTCAAAATTATAAAAATATCAAATGCACGTTTAATTTCAATATATAGTTTACGATAAGTTACCTTTTCTTGGCAGATTTGGCCAGATATTGATGACCGAGAAAACTAAGCGTATTTTTACACCAACAGGCGCACTCGCGGCCTCTATCCTGATATATCTCTTTAGCTGGTTCCAACACCAAATATGTACCCTTTATCCCCTATTTCAATGCAATAAAGTTCATAATTGAGTAGCATGAGTTTGGAGGGAAGCAAACGGTGAAGACGAGTGACGTGCTGAAACTTTTACTTGCCTGCTAAGGAATATCTTTTTTGATCGGTGACTCAAATTTGTTAACGTTATTTATTTAGCTTTAGGTAAAGGGCTGTAAGAATAAAATTCACTTAAAATATAGCTGAAGGGTATTACCTAAAAGCAATCTGGCATTGTACTCTATCTTTCTAAACAGACGAAGTTGGTCACATGCAACGACAAAATTTCTAAATAACTTGAGGTAAATTCAGTTTCAAAAGATACACAGCGAAAAATGGTCAAATGTGCTGTAAGCATTTATTATTATCCTGATCCTGATCGTTGTCTGATCGTTTCTACAAATGGATGAACACTAATCGCGTTTCCCTAGTTTCATCCTAGTAAGTCCCCATCTCTTGGGAAAATTGAGATAATGAAAAAAAAATTCAAGCCTTTTTTTATTCGATATAGGTTAACCTTTGACCAAGATCTCACCTGAACTGAAATGACTATGCGGTCGAAGTTGTTAGCAGACTAAACCTTAAAAGAGATAAACCCTTCCCTGTAATTTTTTTTTCCTTATAAATAAACATTTCCACAGCGCCACCTAACCCCAAGCTGCTGAGCTTGGGCTAACACAAGCTTTAGCTTTAAGTTGCTTAACTTAATGTTTGTGTTATAGTGGTTCGGATAACGGATATAATACCTGTATACTTTTCTTTTGTAAATACATACTTATAATCTTCGTTGCTTATATAATAAATTTGATATTGAAAACTATCCAGACCAGAAAAAAATACCTGTGGATCACAAAACAATTGTCCCATGTGGGAATCAAACCCACAACCTTCTGCGTTGCAAGCGGGTACTAGCCCACCACGTCACAGAGGTCGTCAACAATGACAACAATAACAATGACTTTACAATGCTCAAAAACAGACCAATATAGCCTTCCACTCATTAATTTCTCAGTCACTGCTACTTTCAGACATCCCCCTACATACATTTTTGATATTTTTCAATATAAATAAATAATAATAAATAAATATTTCACATTTCACACAGCGTCACTTAACCCCAAGCTAAGCAACTTAATGCTTGTATTATGGTGGTTAGGATAATGGATATAATACGTATAATACTTTTCTTTAATATAATAATAACTAGTATAATATTATGTAACCGACAAAACCCCTCGCGGTTTAATGCTTTAAAATTAATTAGTAAAGTTATGACATCCTAACTTGGTCTAGCACAAGCACATCACGGACTAAGTTTATGAACTAGTTTGGCAAATATTTAAATATTCTAGTCGCTTCAATGTTTGTAACTAGAACAAACTTTTTCTAAATTGACTTGACTTCAGAAAAATAAAGGTAAAAACGAAAAATTTACGTTAAAAAAGTAAACCAGAAAACCTGCAAATATAACAACCCCATTCCCCATTCAAATTTGCAACTGGGTTAAAATAAACGAATAAAAATGAAGTCAAGAAGTCTAGCTAGGAACTAATTCTCTATGAAAAGTGGGATTACTACCAAAAAACGACGTGTTCACTCAGGTTATTAGTAGGGATGATTAAGGATTGGTGTACATTGAACGGAAAGCAGCAATTGGTTCTCACACTTTACACGATTTATATCGATTTTAGTGGAGGCTTTTTTAGTAGGTACAGTTACATTTCCTGGGTTTTATTAATTTGCTTAATAGAAACAGTGCATTTTGGTGTAGGTATATGAAGTGTGTGTTTTGCTATTTTCGTCGAGCAAAAAAATATCTTAAGAACGAATCAAATTTTCACATTATGATTAAGGGCTTAGCAATGCTATTTAACCGTGGTCTTTTGAACCTCTTTCACTGCGAAGAAGATCGTGAACACCATCTGGTTTGTTCTAAGTTATGACCATGTAATTGGTAGCCAGAGCGGCTTGAAAATCATTTTAAATAATAGCAACCAGTTTGCAATGAAGCAAATGGTTATGTTCGTAATTTTATTACAAAAGTTTCAATTGAACGGCTATAAAATTTTATTATAAACACAATAATGGCTCAACATTATGGGTCATTCGCGGCTGCAACTTTAAACTTTAACAATATAAATGTTGGACACGCTTTTATTTAATTTTGTAATTTTCGCTAGTTTTTATGACAGCAGCGGTAGAGAATTAATTTTAGACTTGTTGAATATGCCATTCTGGTGTTGTAAACTATTCAAAAAATATTCATGTGAATACACGAACGGTTATTATACATACATATTATGTACTCGTAAACTAGTGGACTTATTATGATGCATGAGTCATTTTCAGTAGGTTCAAAGTTGTAGTTTCCTTTATCCATGTCATAAGTGAGTACATTCTTCTAATGCTGCCGAGTTCTATTCTTATTGCAATAGCTGTTGCAGTCATCAGCTCAACATGAAAGCGTAACGCCACAAAATATTCTTTGTTAGTCTAGTCTATTGACCCAAAATGTTGGGTAAAGACCTCCTCAAATTCTTCCAAGCATCGTATTCTTCTATTTTATTATTAAAATCCTTACAGGCCAGGTACCTACGTACAATTCAAACATTCAAATTAAAAATATACATATTTGTTAAAACATGGATTGTTTGAATACAGATGTTATTATGCATTTCACAGCATTTCACAATCTGAAAAGATCTGATCTTTTCAGATTCAGATTTTTGCCCATTTTACAAATGTTAAAATCTATAAATATTACTTATTGAATTTCAACTCTAGATTATGATTTAATTACTGAAAATAGAAAATACAAATTAAAATGCGCAATATTGTTTAATATGTGTATGCGTATGTGTGTGTGCCTATCTAACTTATCTCGGCACCTTTTGAATATTTCTTCATCAATCCAAGTTCGTCTTCTGCTGGACATAGCCTGAGGCACCACATAAGTCGATATTATCAATTTTACTTTACTTTGTTTTAAATAAAATCAACATAATGTAGGTGTATATTAACCAAAAATTAGCAGTACGTTTGGTATAATTGGCGTAAGGTTCACACGGTTAAACATCAGGCCGAGTCGAGTACCAGTGACGTGTCAAGGCCCCGCCTTGCAGATGTTATGCGATCGATAGCTATGTTGATAGATAATGACGTACTGACTGATTCACACGTAACCTTCCATTATTGCACTTTTATTGAATCAGTCCTACATAATATTAAGATGTTCAGTGAAGTCAGGGAGGGAATTATCCCGCCTTTTGGGTTGAATCTGTTGACTGACACATTATCGTCGCTTTAACATCACGCGACAGTTTGGTCAATGGCTAACCTATACAGAATACAACAAAAATGGGGTTTATACTCCAACAAAACAGGTTACGTTACTTACACGGTTAGAATCAAATCACAATTAAATGATGTGTGGCCAATCTATTATACAAGTTGCAATTACAAGTTGCTGAGATTAACAAATATTACTGGGGCTACAGGGCCTGCAACATGGCCTAACGGCTTATAACAGGTGGCACAAAATTCATCATACAATTTTATTTTGTACCACCTAAAGCGATGTTGGATGAGTAATATTGCGCCATCCCTCTGAAAAAAATAATGAAAAAATAAATTTAGTACCTAGTCAGGAATTAGTGTACTGTACTGAAAACAATTATTTAATGAAATAAAGACACGACTTCGGGTATACCATAACTACACTAAATTTTGTACCATTAGATTAGTACTTTTTGTAGGCTTATAATAATAGTAAAAACAAAATAAAAAAGCCCTTGTCTTCGTGTTTTATATCAAAGTCTTAGGTCAAACTGCAACTCCTCGATGTTCCGCTTGATATCGACTGAACGTCGAGTTCGTTCACTTTAATATAAACAAAAGATTTTATAACCAAATACAGCCCCGTGTTCTTGAACTTAACTCCGTGATTCATACCTAAATACTATGCCTTAGCTCATGCCACCGACAATAACTCTAATAGATGCCTACATTATCGATTAGGTATCAAGTAAAGTTATGTATAATTGAGTACCTATATTACGTCTTCGATTATAATTAATTTTTATTTGCTGAGACAAAGTTCTAGTAATTATAATTATATCTAGTAATAAAGTAAGTAATTTCACGATTAACAAAACAATAAGTTTAGTTAATCGTGAAATTCTATTTCGAAAATCGAAGCACAAGATAAACGTCTTGTTCCATATCCTGAAAACTACTGAACAGATCTTGATGAAGTCGTTTAATTAATTTATATTATGGTTCACAACGGGGTAAAAGTAAATATTTTTGTGTGCAAATTAGTCGAACCTTTTCGCGTAGGTATTTAATGCTAGTCTTACAAAAAGATCTAAAACTAACCTCGAAACAAAAATAATATAAAAACAATAATATTATGAATTTAATTCGCGGAGCGGATTTTAAATAGGTAGCAAAGTGCTATAGTACTTCTGTGTGTGTATAGCACGCTCTCATTTAGTAAGACTACAGCAACAGGTATGAAGATGACAGAAACATAATGCCTGCTTTCTACTGCGAGTGGAGCGGACTTTTTACGGATTCCGCTAAAATGATAGAGCGGGGTGAACTAATTAAAAGTGTTGTGGGCCTAATTCTTATTTCCAACTTTTTATCCTACATTCTACTAATGATATAATTACGACAATATGGATGTATATGTTTATTAGCTCTTCGCGCCTAATATACTGAATCGATTGAGCTGAAATTTGTGTATAGGTAGGTAGCTCACGCCCCGGAGAAACATATAATTTCAACAGGTAACCTCTTTACGCAGCTAGTACTTATCAGACCAACGTTAAGCTTATTATGTTACTTTCAAAAGACATACTAAAATAAATATTTAATGAGCGCTAAATGACTAACTAGTTTTACCCTTTAATGTTCGATTCGTCATCCCCGGTTGACGCCGACTATTGACCTAACAAAACGCAAAGGTCGTTTGTACAAAGTAGAGTTTCAGAATATTCACTTCGGTGCGATAGAAGTGATGCCAATTATTTTGTCATTTAGTTTATTTACTTCCGTGAACTGCGCGTGTGCGTGCGAACTAGTTTTGGACAATCGACATCGGCTTAAAAAAAATAGACTACCTGTAGTCTATACACATCTCGCAGACTTTTTGTAGAACTATTGATTCAGTTAGGTTAATCAGTGTGAGACGCTTTGGGAACTGTGTGTAATTGACAGATTTTCAATTAGGTACTTTAATATAAATCAGTGGATACTTTCTTATTAATAAGGAAATAAAATAAAAAAAAACGCCTCGCGTCTTGCTCGTCTTCTTACTTCTCTACATAAAAAAAAACTTGTTTTGCTAGGGAGAGATTTTCCGGGTGCTAGGAGAAGTTACAGAATAAAAGCGGAGGACCGAGTTGTCGACCAAAAGAAGGTTGATGGTGATTTTTTTCAATATGATTATTAAAATAAATAGGCCAAGCGCGAGTCGGGCCACGCACAATGTAGGGTTCCGTAGTTCTAGTAGATTGAATACACTGCACAACAGCATTTTGGATGATTTTTGACGACGATTTCAAATTTGTGACTGAAATTTCTGTACCAGCTCTAGTTAAAAAGATATGACACATATTATGTTGTTTTCGTAATAAAACGCTATAAATGTAGAGATCATCATCATCATCATCTCAGCCGTAAGACGTCCACTGCTGAACATAGGCCTCCCCTTTGGACTTCCATATGTACCGGTTGGAAGCGACCTGCATCCAGCGTCTTCCGGCGACCTTTATAAGGTCGTTTGTCCACCTTGTGGGTGGTCAATGTAGAGATGATCCTAATTAATTTAAGTTTAAGTTGAAAAACTCTTTATGTTATTTGATTTTCTTGCTGAAACTGAAGGCAGAGCTATTCTAAATGCTATTCTTATTCTAAGGGCTATTCTAAATGCTCTAACAATATTCAGCCATCATATGTGCGTTCCAGAAGCCTTGATAGCGTTACTTCATCGAACAAAAGTCCGGGTGGAATTGCTTGCCCAATTCTTCACTTAGTACCCCAAGATTGTCATGAATATAGTCTAGGTGGTCGTGGAGAGAGTGTAACTTGATGGTTATGTCACATTCGAGCCTTTGAAAGTGACGCATTAGTTTTTGGACGTGTTGAGAAAAGTCCAAATAATTCTTACTTTACAAAAAAAAAATATAACCACCATTGGCCTAAAACAAAGTAAACCATTTTTAAATGAACACATTATGAGCCAGTTATGTTCCGCATACTTAATTTTTAATAAAATCAAAACAATAGTTTTATGTTCACACTAAGCAAAAATAAGTCATCGTGATGGTTCTCGAGTCCTTTCCACATTATAGCGGTTTCGTACCAAATCTATTTATTTTCTAATTTGTCCACAAACGTAGATACTCAACACACGTTTTGCATAACTTTTGGGGAATCCAAGGCTTGTCGTTAATTTCCAGGGAGTATCCAAAGTAATTTTTGTAGGCCTAAATTATGAACGTTGTCACATTCAAACGGAAATCTTTGAGCATAATATTCTCCGCAAATTAAAAAAAATATATCCGGATCATTCACACAAGTAGCCTTGACCATGCTATATCAAATTATAATAAAAAAACATAAGTTAGAAATTATGAGCTAAGTAACACTGTAATATGGTGATTTATTTGTGATAGCTATAACTAGTAAAAATAATACAACCATGAACAATTCGCTTGCGCGATCTAATTTTACTACTAGCGCCATCTAGTTATGCATTAATAAACTATAGGCTAGGTTAGCTTTAGGTATTCTTATTTTGCTGATTTTACCGAAACTAATAATTTTATCTTAACCGCTATAGTTTTCCTGGAAAGTTCATGGTTGAAAGCATACCTCTGATTTTTTTCAGAATTTTAAAGCTAGTAGTTCAGATTTTAGAGGGGGGGGGGACGCTCAATTTTTTTTTTTAAACTTGAATATCTTTCAAACAGAACATGAAATCGAAAAAGTTTCTTAGCAAACCGTCCTTCATTTTAAAATACCTATTCAACGATACCCCACACGACGGTATCAGCCAGAAACAAGTTAAATTTTAAAAAAACTTTTAAAAAACAAGCTTTTATTATTATTACCATCTAGCACCATAAAGTACCCGGCAACACGAATCAAATGAGCCCAAACTCGATGGGGTTGCATTGTTTAATTACAGAGTTCCTATAGCCACCTTCCAGCTCCATCATCAGATCAGCTTCATGTATATTGCATTGTCATCCGATTTACACACGCATGCAAATTTTCAGCTCAATTGGAAACCGGAAAGTGGGTCAAATTAAACTTGCAAGATTTGATTACAGAAAGACAGAAAACAGACATGTTAAAGTAAATAGAAGCTTGTGAAAATAAATAATATCAGTAATACTCCCATTATCTCAGCCATTTACCTGAAGCAGGTTGTAAGCCATCTTAGACGTTAGATAAAGCGTAAAGTTACAAGTTATATCGTTAAGTTCGAGTTAAGTTAAACCGTTAAGCGTGAATTAGCAAGGCGGTATCGATTGGACTAACTGAACGCTTCGGAGGCTGAGTTCTCATGTGATTTAGGTTGATATTAAGTGCCCATTTACAATTATTATGATTGTTTTTCAACCTACGAAAAAAAACCGAAAAAGGTTTACAAGTCGACGCGTTAGAACAGCGGGCTATAGGAACTCCGTAATTAAACGACGCAACCCCATCGAATTTGAGCTCATTTGATTCGTCTTGACCTGTACTTTGGTGCTATTATAGATAATAATAATAGTAATAAAAGCTTGTTTATACAAGTTTTTTTTAAATTTCACTTGTTAACTAGTGATATTTAAAAAATACTTTTTAAAAACAAGCTTTAATTATTGTTATTATCTTGCATCATAAAGTACTCGTCAAGACGAATCAAATGAGCCCAAACTCGATGGGGTTGCGTTGTTTTATGACAGAGTTCCTTTGGCCACCTTCCAGCTCCATCATCAGATCAGCTCGATGTCATAAAAATATTGCATTGTCATCCGATTTACACACGCATGCAAATTTTCAGCTCAATTGGAAACCGGGAAGTGGGTCAAATTAAACTTGCAAGATTTGATTACAGACAGACAGACAGACAGACAGACAGACAGACAGACAGACAGACAGACAGACAACAGACAGGTGAAAGTAATATAAAGCTTGTAAAAAAAAAATCATCCCCATCTTACGTGTACGGGAGGTAGCCTAAATTAATTAATTAAAAATTATTTTTTGTCACCGTTCTCTTACCCTTATTATTACTTACCTGTATACAAAATAACACTTTTCTAGGACTTATAGTTTCTCCGCAATGCCGCGGACAGACAGACGGACGGACGGACAAAGCGAAACTATAAGGGTTCCTTGTTGACTACGGAACCCTAAAAATATGTTCATCTCCCTTGTTCCACTGAACATAGGCAAAATGATCTTTCGGCGACACAGCTTTGTCTGTGATAATATCGGTATGATCTAAAAGAGCACAACAATCAAACCCAATAATAAAAATAATTAATGCATGTTCTTTGTGCCATATAAAATTGACCTAACTATTAGAAAATTAACATAATATCTGTGTCATGCCCTGTATATTATAAACAAGTGAGGTAATTTTCAACTCTGCGTGTTGCACAGTAGGTAAATAATAGACAAACGCACCTCTCGAAGAAGAAAGAATTAACCCTAATTGTGACTTTTTATTTTTATTGCATAATAAAATCAAGAAAAATCCGATACATATTGTCAATTTTTTTCATAAATTTATCTCAAAAAATGAGGGAATTATTTAAAAAAAACTGAACTTGTACGACACTGGAATCAAATATAATTACCCCATAAAACTGTAGTTAATTACTTTTGCGACCACACTATTTACTAGTTTTCCATGTCAATAACATCATAAATACATTAACGTCAATCTTGTACGAACATTTTTACAAATATCTTTACATAACTACAGATAACTCCTTTTTAAAGAAATTTTTGTAAATATATCGTCGTGCAATTACAGTTACCACATTCTTCTACGAAACATTTATCAGCCTTTATCACTTTAACTACTAGTTACTCACTTCTTTCACGAAACTTTAGTCAGAATTAAAATAAATAAGTCTAATTGCTTACATTTTTTATTAAGAAATAGTTGTATAGAGATTGGTTTTTATGTTTTTGGAGTCCAGCAGCACACGTATCCGTGTAGCCAGTTATGTAAACTGGGTATCGTTACACTAAACGCAGATCATAGTTACTCATTCTGCCTTGCTTCAGCTTGAAATCTGGAGAGTAGCAGGATTCAAGGCAAATGATGAGCTAACCAGTCATGAAAGAAAGTTTCGGCATGCAAGATCGTACCCGTTAGCGACTGGATGGGTAAGAGGACCCAACGGACATCCCCGGAGGGTTCGAGTGACCTCGCAATTCTCACTCTAGTTTCTCTCGGTTGACGGAGTAAGTTTTGATTTCTAATGACCTGTAGCTGAAGATCTCGTTCCACTTCAGTTTCTGTGTACCGTGTGTCACTCTATAAATCAATGACTAAGAGAACAGTGTCACAGCTTCAGAAATCCATTTCTCTAAAAGTGCGCCTCTCCAACATTCAACGTCTGCAATCAAATTTTCCACTACCACCACTACTTTGAATCTCAAAACCCCGCTTTCTTGTTCTTCATGGAGACGTAAATAGTTCTGCCGTCAGATGTGTATTTGTCAGATTAAGCGGAGGCTCACTTGAAACCCAATTCAAGCCACATGTGTGGGATACATTTACGCCCGTGATGAACTCGACAGTTTATATGGCTCTCTTTCTACGGAATTATAGCGTCTGAATACTTCTGGCCTCCTTCAATGTTTGTTATACCTATATATTTGATTATAATTAATCAGAGGTTCATAGAACGCAGTGGAATCATGTGAATATGCTGGCGTCCAGCCGGAATACCTGCGATAGTGTTAAAGACATGTGCATCAGGGCTCACTCCGATTTTGACTAGCCTTCAGCCTTATACGCCAACGTGCAGCCTGTTTTCAAAAAAAGGCAGTTGTGCTGGCCCTTCCAACCGGCATATCTCAGTCACGTTCATGAAATGGAGCATCAATCTCGACGAATGATCTCCTGTGTGCTCAACTATTCGGGTTTTGTGCTGGTAAATCTACTGTTGATCTGTTTTGTATATCACTCACTTCTTGGGTAAGCAGATAACATCTAGCGGTAGAGCCAATAGAGACAGAAAGAAAAAATTACGACGGGGGTGCGATGAAGAGAAGTTATTTACTGTTAAAAGAATTTTATTCAATGAAACTTCTTCTTTCCGAAATGTATGTTTGTCGATAGCTAATCACTTTCAGATACTGGAAATTCCTCTCATTTTTGCCTTTTACTTCTGTGATTACATCAAGTCTAAGACTCAATTGACTGTCAGGAAGTTGGGTATTTTGGCAAAGGTGCAACATTACTTCACCCGGGGCATTTGCTTATCTCTATCATAAAGCCGATCGTATATGTGTAGAATATTGTTTTCGTCTTTGGGATGATACTGCCAAATACCAGCTTCAGACTCTGGAGTCGATTCAGGGGAGCGCCAAAAGGCTCGTGAGTGACCAAACGCTAGTGAATTCTAAGAGTTTTGAACACTGTAGAAGAGTCACCCCTTCTAACCGTTTTATTAAGATTCGTTTCGGAGAGTGGCGCAGGAATTACACAAACTAATCCTATCCCACTCGTTCCCGCCGTTCATTAAGCCCGTTTCAACTTCGGAAGTCACGGCTTCCAGCAATACGGCATATGGATGCCGTATTTCAAATACGATCAGTTATTGGGCCACTAGGTATGGACCTAGTGGCCCAATAACTGATCGTATTTGAAATACTTTGCAGTCATTCGTATTTTCTTGTATCATAGACTTTGTTTTTACTCAAGCAATGTTTGAAATTGGTTTAATCATCATTAGTCATACTTCATAAATGAAAAACAATGTTATAATTTAATAAAAAGACATAATTATGATACTTCTCCTGTCATAATACTATACTTAATCATTGAATACAAATGTATGAGTGGATGAATATTTCTGATTTATTTGCGCCAAAACGGCTAAGTGGATCTAGATGAAACTTTGCACAGATATACAATATATCCTGAAATATTACTTAGTTTACTTTTAAAGCTGTAAAACTACTCAATTTAGCTGGTATTAAATTTATTACGAAACCTTTATGATTTTTGGTATAGTACAACAAAAGCTACCTTAAAATGCACAATCAGTAATATTTACAAGATCTTTCTACGAAATTTAAATAAGTTAAAAATTTTACACATAAATCCCTTATACTGGAGTCATTTAAAGGCTGTTTTTTATTTTGTAATTTCTTTTGTACTGAGAAACGACTAATATTTTACAAAATAAATGATTGGAATAACGTAATATGTCAACATACGCGAAAAAGGTCTGTGATTTTTTTCGTTTAAAAAAGCGGTTACTTGAAATACATTATTTATCTGAATATATTTTTCGAAGAAAAAGGATGCAATTTATTTTACGCAAAAAAACCGAAACGAAGTTTTCGTGGAAAAACGTCGTAAATCATACTTACGCGTGGAGTTTGTAACGCCACCACACGCTCAGAAAGTCGTATCTTCAGTAATGACAGCATTATAGTTTCCGTTCCATGTTAATAAAGTAGCATTTCTGTTAACTACATAAATTAATGAATATGTGTCGCTGAAAATTAGCGTAAAGCTATTTTTTAAGATTTTCTCCATGACGATTAATTAAATTGCAAATTGAAATACATAGGCCAATCGAGGTTAATTTTTGCTATTTTTTGCTATATACTAAATTTTTCTCAGATTGCCGATGATTTTTTAAATCAGTTTTTTGTTGCTCCTGTAAAGTTGGTGTTTTTCAGTTACGACTTTCTTCCTCGGAGGGTGCGAATTGCATGTCTCCACAGCCTTGCAATCTGCGATCATACAGTCTGTCTGCGAACTGAATGAACGTGATTGAGGGCGCTTGAGTCTATGTAGCAGAACATTTTAACAGTAAAAAATATTAGTTCCCTTTTTGTCCACGTACGTTGTGATCGTAGACAGAGTGCAGTTGCAATTCTACTGTATTGAGTAATGTGATTATTTATTTAGTTTTGTCCTTTGACAGCATAATAATAAGTTTCAATTGCTTTATACTATAATCATCGAACCGGCACACGGATGTAGTTAGCACCAACTTAAATGCTCTTAATTACAAAAAAAACTTATCGCCTGCTTCTCTTGTTAGTCTTATAAAAACAAGCTAAATACAATATCTTCTAAACAATCTTGCGGAGAAAAAAGTAGCAAATAGCATACTCGGTCGGTGGTGTAGTATAATAATAAATGTAACCTAACCAAAATATGAAATGATTATTCAAATAGTTCCTAGCTGTGCCCAGCGATGTTTCCCACTGAAAGTATGTAAAATATCTGTGTGATGCCTAGGTCTAAACTGCGTCACATCTTTATAAACCGAATTTAGTTGGTCGTATAATAAATGCGGTCTTTATACGACCGCAACATCGTGTAACATCAGGCCAACTGCCAACTTAAAGTAAAAAGTCAAAATTTTTGAACTTTGGTATTAAAATCAACTCAATATGTTAACATACGTACCTACATTTTCTTTTTTTATGTGGAGAAGTAAAAAGACGAGCAAGACGCTCTCCTGATGTTAAGAGATAACGATGCCCATAATCAGTACAGTGCTACCCAGAATTTCACAATGATGTGCAATTCTAGGTGCACTGCACCAACGCTTCTTACTCAAGAGTCATAAGATGTGTGTGTCATAAGATGACTCTTTAGCTTAGTAATTTCACTAGCTACAGTGCCCTCCTACCGAGGCACATATACATATGTATATACATAGGTATAGCATATATAGATAGCATATACATAGGTAGTAGTTGTAGCTATACCTACTAGTATATTCAACCTAGTGCAATATTGCACGGGATTTCGTCGGAATGAATTGGGGTCTCGCGCGCAATCACGTCCGTTATTCCAGAACATATTAAAATTTATAGTAGGTTACAGTTCCCTACTGTACTTTACGTAATGTTTTGGAAAAATATTTTGGGGCAAGAATAAACTGGATGATCTGAGAGAGCCAGTAGAAAAATCTAAATATATATAAAAGGAAAGAGTGACTGACTGATCTATCAACGCACAGCCTAAACCACTCGACGGATTGGGTTGGAATTTGGAATACAGATAGGTTTTATAACGTAGATCTCCGCTAAGAAAGGATTTTGGCATGCGGGCAAAGCCGCGAGCATAAGCTAGTAATAAATAAGGCCAAGCACTAGTTAAACGTTTCGTGGTATTGGCAAATCAAATATTAAGATTGCCTTATTATATAGTTTTGCTGGAAAGTTGTTGTTTTTCCCGCATCCTAGGTATAATCTGTTGCAATCTACGGCCACATCGTCGCTTTACATCACGCGTAATCGTGGTCAAAGGCTTACCTATACTGAATAAAAAACAAGTTTATGGCTTAAACCACAATTTAAACTTTTTAAGATAAATCGTTAGTGTAAGTCGAATGTATTGCTTTACCAGGCATTTATGTTTAAAGATTTTATTTTCTCAAAGAATTACAAATTCACTTACGAGAAAACACTTAATTTTACAAGTTGAATTAGTGTATAGTGCCGGCAGGCGTTTAAAAATATAATATCTTAAAAACTAGAATAAACAAATTTGTTAACTTAATATTTACTAAATGAGGGTAAGTCAAACAAAATTTGGTAACGAAAAGAACATACAAAAAATCTATTGTTTTGAAAATCATTTCAAAATCATAAATCTAAGAGGAAAGGAGCCATTAAAATTAACCTCAACTTAATTTTCTTGATTGCGTATAATACCTACGCACCTAGCTATAATATTTGAGATAACGCGTATAATATAAGAGGATTGCAATGAGCTCTCGAGAGGCGTGAGATAATGTACGTAAGGAGCTCGCTAATTAGCTACGGCTCATCTCATGTTCGTCCTTATGAAGTTCACTTGCGATCAAAATTAGGACTCACGCCTCACCTCACGGCACGCTGTACCTCACGGCTTCACATGTTGAAATGCTTAGGATAGTAGCTGCTTTTTTACATATGATATTAATATTTAGTATAAAAATTATAATGTTTCTATTGTCTCTCTCTTGATATATGTCTCTTTGTGGAAACAGCAGTTGTCTGCTCGTGGTCTCGGTTCTTGTAGCAGAATCGAAACGTCGAGATTGGTTTTATAATGTGTTCGTAAAACTAGCATTTAATAGGTACCTACGCCATAAGTCTCGACTAATATAATTAATAAAAATTATAATGTGTCTACGTGGAAATCCATGGGTGATAGGTGAGAACTCAGAAAGGGGGTGTCCAGAAAGATTTGAAGGAAGTGTGTAGAGACGATATCTGACATAATATCTTCATTCACTTCCCTATAAAAATGCTAATTGGTTCATCTTTTGTATCGTAACTAAAAAAAATCCGAATAAAGTCAAGTATGAAATAAAATATAATCAACAAAATCCATAATGATATTGAACAGTTATAATTTATCTGTGAAACGTAGTGTTAGCCCTTAATTCTACTGAATACTACTGTACTGTACCTGTGATACTACTTTATCACAGGAAAATCTATGTAAAAATGTAGTTATTTTAAGTAAGGACCTTACTTCAGTAGTATTAGAGGAAAATCTATGTAAAACATAAAAGCTAGAAGTTATTTTGAGTAGTAAGAACGGTCCAGAAAAAGGTGAGGTGATTTGTCAAATAGCCGCGGCCTAAAATAGTGAATGAGGGTTCGAGGACATGGCATACAAACTAGGAGGGCCGCCCGTGTCACATAACTGTATCATATTGGTGTATTACTCTAGTTAGCTGACTATGAAAACTCTTTGAAATGTTTTCTTTTATTTAACACTTTAAACTTACGGAATTTGGACTCACATGTGCACTAACATTAAAATTATTACGCAAAAAGTTCCGAATAATAAAATTAACATGTTTTTTTCTGGTCTATACTGTCCCACTGCTGGGCAAAGACTTTCCACAAATTCGTCCACGCGTCTCTATCCTGCGCCAGTCAGTCTAGTCGCGTCTAAATCGTCTCGCCACCTTTTTCTAGGCCGGCTTCAACGACACCTTCTGTCTTGTGTTGCGTGGTGCCTACTCTGTTACAAGTCCATTATATTTTTGGGCCTAATTGTTCACTATCTTCATAATAACGATAGCTTCTACTACTATGCGAGATACCTGTAAAAGCCCTCTTAAAGCATATTTTATATTTACTTCAGAAACCATTAGGTGAACTTGCGACATCCATCCTTATATATTCATGGTTTCTAATAATAGAACATTCTAGTTCATTGTACATGGCATTTGAAAACTTCAAGTCGACTAGATGTTATAGAGAAGGTATTTTAATTGCAATATTAATTGAATACGACTCATTATGGTTATAAAGGCTTTATTGACCTCAGTTGGTGTGTTTACATCATGTGGACAAGTTGTTTAAGTGTTGTCGGTGGTAATTATGTCTAAAACTGAGTCTTCTAAGGTTTGTGAATAATAATAATTGATTTTTTTTTTATGTGATGAAGTAGAAGACGAGCAAGCACTCTCCTGATGTTAAGAGATAACGGCTGCCCATAATCAGTACAGTGTTACCTAGGATTTCACAATTATGTGAAATTCTAGGAGCACTGCACCAACGCTTCTTACTCAAGAGTCATGAGATGTTAAGACTCTTTAGCCCAGTAATTTCACAAATTAATAATTATAAATAATTATTATCATAATAATTAACTAGTGTACCTGCGGGCACTTCGATACGCCTAACAAAAACAGTGTTTCTCTATGCATATATTGTATTATACATAATATAATAAAATACATGCAATACATAAACCTGTCTTTTGAATACTCCACTCGCTATCAATATTTATAAAAACCCGACTCTATTTAAAAAAAAAAACCGATCAAAATTCGTTGCGTAGTTTTAAAAATCTAAGCATACATAGGGTTAGACAGACATGGGAAGCGAATTTGTTTTAAAATTCGAGTATAATTCCAAAAATATAATACTATTATGTTACATTAGTCTTGTTAATCTAAATACCCTGTAGTTATTATGACGGCACTAGACTCCATATTTTTTAATTAGGTCTGGCTTCAAAGATAACAAATGTAAATAAGCAAATATTAAAAAGTAGGCACTAGTTGATTGTTTAGTTTAGTAGGTGATAGTTTATATTACCGCAAAATGTCTGAAATAATTTTTATTTTTACTTTGAAATTCGTGCAAAATAAATTCACTAAAAGTTAGCCCTTAGCTACGATCTTACTGGACATTAAGTAACTCAACCTTTAGAGACGATACGGCCATAGAATTCCCTTCCACCTTTAATTAAAATATATATGAAATCCCGATTAACATATTAATTTGCATATAAATACCCTCAAAATCCCGGATGTTGAGAACTACAGATATCCTTGGTGTGCCCGGTGGAATAAAGTTTCCTATCCGGGTACGGTCGCATCTGGTGCTCATACCCCTTTACCCCACTGCGACCGCTAAATGCTAATGGTGAACGTTCACCTTTACCTATTTTATGTTGTACTAGCTTATCCTTGTGGGTTTACCTGCGTGGCAAAACCTTTTCTTAGCCGACATCTACGTCACAAAGTCTTACTTGTTTTTCAAATTTAAACGCAATCTCTTAAGTGGTTTTGGCTGTACGTTGATTTCCTTTTAAATATTTTACAAGCTTTATATTACTTTCACCTACCTGTCTGTTGTCTGTCTGTCTGTCTGTCTGTCTGTCTGTAATCAAATCTTGCAAGTTTAATTTGACCCACTTCCCGATTTCCAATTGAGCTGAAAATTTGCATGCGTGTGTAAATCGGATGACAATGCAATATTTTTATGACATCGAGCTGATCTGATGATGGAGCTGGAAGGTGGCCATAGGAACTCCGTCATAAAACAACGCAACCCCATCGAGTTTGGGCTCATTTGATTCGTCTTGACGAGTACTTTATGATACAAGACGATAATAATAATTAAAGCTTGTTTTTAAAAAGTATTTTTAAAATTTCACTTGTTTAAGTAAAATTTAAATATTATTATGTATTTTGAAGCAACCAAGGGTGGCCAAGGATCCATGTGGTATATTGCAGATATAATTAGAATAATATAAGAAATAACATTGCAGATGTTATTCTTAATCACCGAGTTCAAATACCAGCCCACCAGCGCCGGCTGAATAGTCTGCAACATGCTGAGTTGCGACCGTTTCATGTATAAATATTTCTTTTGATGTCGTATAATATTATGTTGTTTTCTTGCAAAATCTGAGATGTTTGTACATGAATAAACATTTTTCATTTCATTTAATTTTTTTCAAATCCCAGCCTCGCACTAATGACTGTGAATAGTTATGTCCCGATATTCTCGCTATACTAGTGGTAGGTTCCGGTCGAAGCTAGTTATCACATGCAGGACAAAACTGTGTCACCAGTCACCAAGCAGATATTAAGACCGTGTTTCGGCCACTGAAGCCTGGTAGGAAGGGTTTTTACTCCTCTTTGTCCATTTTGGTTAAATACCTTGGTAGTGACCGACTCTATGCTTTCTTTATGTTCGCCCTATTTTCCAAAACGCTCAGAGCTTTTTATCATGCAAAAATTACCCCATATGATTTTTTTTCTTGCCCAACCTTACCACCACTTTTTTACGAGTGAACCTCATTTAGTTCCTCATTTAGTATAATATCTCATGAAAATTGGTATGGATACAGCCACTAACTATAGTTAGTAATAATAAATAATCCCTTCTCGTAGTTATTATAAAATTCGCGATAAAAATACCTGCAGTGAAACGATAACAATCGAGCCGCCGCCGCTTGGAAACATTCGCCTTTTTTCATACAAATTATACACAAATCCGCTGGAGTTTCATACTTTTTGTGAATCGTTAGGCCAATAGGTCAGGGACGTATTTATAGGTCAAATATTTCTTTGACACTTATTTCTTTTAATATGTGTAATATCTAATTATTTTCTATAAGTTATCAAAATCGTTTTTCGATTCAGTTCTCTAAATATGTATCGTATCATTATCAAAAAGGCTGTATTTGAAAAAAAGGTTCTCGAGTTGGTTTTTTAATATAACACGTGTAGATCATCTTTGCTTACAACAAGTAGAAAAACGACTAAAACGACGACGATCACGACGTTTTTTTTTGTTGACAAATTGATTTCCTTTACCGACTGACATTAAAAAAATCCCATTAATTACTGAAAGTCGCCTTTTCCACAAATTATAATTTATTGAGATAGATTGCCATGTTTATAGACTTTTAGAGTATTTTCTTCGACTAAGTGATAAATGAAACCAAGTTCATCCGAACACAGCCAGTTATCAAAATATTGTTTCAAACAATCTTTTAAAAGAAGTCACCTACTTTCAATACAAAGCAAGTAGTTCTTTCCTATGTAACCTGAACCAGGTGGTTCCTTTTATCCTATTTCCTTGCTTCCTGCCTTCGACCCGACTCAATATTATGATAACGTAGCGATCGTGGAGCGGATATTGTAGCACTGCTACGAATATCGTAGATAGTGCTACGCCGTAGCAAGGTGTTATTTTATTGTAATTTTATTACTGTTATTTGTCGAGCCTTAATCGTGAAATGGATCTAAGAAGTCTTGTGTGGTTGTTCTATTTATTACATATTAAATTCATAGACATTATGTCATTTAATTTTTAAAAAAGTTCGTTTTTTTTTCTTTTTTTGTTTCTGTTTTCATCACACCACTGAATCAATATATATTTAGGTGAAATTCGGTATTTAAGTATGCTAGAGAGGTATTTTTACCTACTGAAAATCTAATATGTGTTAATTTAAGATCTCAATAACTACATATCTACATTCTGGTCAATTATAATATTGATTCAAACAAACATAAATGTCTGAACTCAAAGTAAACTACATTTAGATATTTCTTTTTTGAAGTCAATTAGAAGGAGTACAATTATTGTCTTGAAGAATAGCTCTACAATAATGTTATAAATTTGTCAGAAATTATGATAATTATCGTAAATTCGTCGAATATTTCGCGAATACCGACAGTTCGTGTGCTGAACCATATTTTATTGGATTCAATCACGAGAGCGCTGTAACACAGTCAAGCTAGAATATTTTAGAGCATAGCTTACCTAAAAAGTTAATAAAAATAATATGGGATTTTATATAACATCATTTTACGTTTTTTTATATAATACAAAAAAGTAAGAAGACTTGCAAGATTTTTTTTTTTTTATGTGATGAAGTAGAAGACGAGCAAGAGCTCTCCTGATGTTAAGAGATAACGGCTGCCCATAATCAGTACAGTGTTACCTAGGATTTCACAATTATGTGAAATTCTAGGAGCACTGCACCAACGCTTCTCACTCAAGAGTCATAAGATGTTAAGACTCTTTAGCCCAGTAATTTGACTAGCTACAGTGCCCTCCTACCGGAGCACAGTAATGTTTGCACATCACTGCTCAGGCGGTAGAATAACTGGCACTGTTGGGGTACCCACCTAGACGACCTCCTGCAAAGGAAGTCTACCCCCGGTAAAAGATGGTAAGAGATAACGCTCTCCAGAATTAGTACAGTGCTACCTAGGATTTTACAATGATATAAAATTCTAATTATTTGTAATTATTCTATTATAGTGTCATAAAATGTTAAGACTCTGTAGCTCAGTAATTTCACTAAAACGTGTCTTTGCAAAAACTGTTTGATCTCTCTCATGAACGACGTTGATTTATTAAAAGTTTGAGTAGTTTTATCCTTAAAACACCGGTTTTTGAGATGTTGCATTAATATAACAAAGACAGACAATATTACAATATCAATATTTGTTTATGTGCCACAAAAATAATGGTAACTACGATATAGCCTAAATTTTCGAAGAGACGATTGAAAAATCGTTAACATTGACGATTTTTTTTTCTCCAAATCTATTAATATTTTTGGAAAAGTTACTCGGTGCTTTAATAGGTTCATCTATGCATATTATGTGATAGTTTTTGTGGCGCTGTACAATGAAGCCAATTCATACAATTTCCAAACGTGTTAAAGTATCGATTCGCGCGTTTGTAGGGTTCCCCGTTCTTAATCTGATTTTTTTTATAATACCTTTTTTTAATTAATATTTATCTATATTATAATATCTATATTTGTGATGAATTTATCCGTTCAGTTTTACCCTTACGTTGATAGATCAGTCAGTCACGCTTTCCGTTTATATAGATTACATTATTTCAAAATTATAAGACCCCTCGTTTTTCTACGTCGGGGGTTGATTACAGGCAAATGTAATGTGGAAGTGAGTTGATGAGAGTTGCGCCTTTGACCCAAATTGCTGAGTTAAATTAATGCATATTCTGCCCCTTTTTGGTAAATTGATGGTTTCTGTTGGTCAAAGTTATTTTGCGCCCATTTTTATTTCAAGACTCATTTTTAACACGTCATATTAGTCGCTTTATTTAAAAAAAATGTACCTATTTAGTTCTTGTATTAATATATGTATTTATTATATTATTGTGGTGTGAGTGTTATATCTATTCCAATCTTAAAACAATTACAGCAAGAATTATTTTTTTTGTAGATCCGCTACTTTTAGGCGGGTGTATTAGTTTTAAGTTAGACTCAAATTCAAAATTCTTTATTCAAATAGGCTACAATGGAGCACTTTTGCAAGTCAATTGAACTATGTTTTCTACTTCTCGACTTATCATTTTTAATCATAGATTTTTCTCTAAACCTTTTTTCTAGCGATTGGTACCTATAGGTATAAATATCTAATAGTGAAAGAGTTTCTCAATGCGGAAATATGTCCCCTAAAAGTTAAAAAAATTAAGTAAAGCTTGATAAAATTAAAATTTAGTATCTAGATATTTATATTATGTTTTTTAAATTAATTTCTGACGATTTACCAGGGTATACTAATTTATAACTTATATTAATTTAATTTTATTAATGATCCGAAAGTGAAGTGGCATTGCACTGTAATAATATTAATTTAAATGAACCAGTGTGGCATAAAACACTTTGCGGTTGCCCCAGTCACTTACACCGGAATCCGAAACACAATTTATGTCTACTTAATTTATACTCTACTTGTTTATGTTCTCAGTTTTACCTGCGTGACAAAGTTCTTTCATAGCGGAGGTCTAAGTCATATTATAATCTATCTGTATTCCGAATTTCAACCCTATTCCTTTAGCGGTCAGAGCTGTGCGTTAAATTTAAAGAACTTAATTTCTCATGCAAACGTACTTATTCATTTACAATGAGATTTACATGGTATTATCTACCTTACATAAAACTAATTTTAATGGCACGGCGCTCACATAAGGAATTTCTTGATATTCAACAAAATTCTTTGATTTAGGTACCTACTTATAAATACATTTTTCACATTATTATTGACAAATGGATCACTCACTCCTCACTCACTAGAGGGACACTATTTAATTCTTTTACAACTATTTCATTATTTTTATTTTTAATATATCTAGATTACGGAATTGTTAGTTCCGTTTTTGTCTATTATAAAAATACTTAGTTCACTTCACGATAAAAAATAAGGTATAAAATTGCAAACATACTACCTAGTCAGGTCATAAGTATTGTCACACAGTAAAAACTTTTCTTTTAGAATGCTGGCTACAAAAAAGTTTATTGAATTCGAATTGTTCATGAAAATAAAAATGTATACTTTTTAGAATTTTACTCATTTTTAAATATGGAGTGGACGCTTAAAGAAGACCGTGTTGCAGTTATTGCGTTGCATCGTTGCGGTTACGCGCCAATTCAAATTTTTGACATACTGAAAAATTTGAATACAACCAAAAGATTCGTTTATCGTGCCATCAAACGATACAATGAAGACTCTAGTGTAGATGACAGGTCAAGAAGTGGTCGCCCTCGGTCTGTTAGGACTCCAGCAGTGATAAAAGCTGTGAAGGCGCGAATTCAAAGAAATCCCAAACGTAAGCAGAAACTGTTGGCCCTTCAGATGGGGTTAAGCAGAACCACGGTGAAAAGGGTGTTAAATGAAGACTTAGGGCTTCGGGCATATCGAAGAAAAACAGGACATCGTTTAAATGCTCGTCTAATGGACCTGAGACTGAAGAGATGCCGCGCTTTGTTGAAGCGGTACGCGAGAAAAAAATATCGAGAAATTCTTTTTTCGGATGAAAAAATTTTTACCGTAGAAGAGAGCTACAACAAACAAAATGATAAGGTGTACGCACACAGTAGTGAAGAAGCGAGCAACCGTATTCCGCGTATCCAACGAGGTCATTTTCCATCCTCGTTCATGGTATGGTTGGGAGTTTCTTATTGGGGCTTAACAGAGGTACATTTTTGTGAGAAAGGTGTAAAAACGAATGCAGTTGTGTATCAAAATACAGTCCTGACGGGTTCGTCACAAGGTTTCCACAAGGTTTTGTGGAACCTGTTTCTCATACCATGTTCAATAACAGGCACTGGGTATTCCAACAAGATTCGGCGCCAGCTCATAGAGCGAAGAGCACACAAGACTGGCTGGCGGCGCGTGAAATCGACTTCATCCGGCACGAAGACTGGCCCTCCTCCAGTCCAGATTTGAGTCCGTTAGATTACAAGATATGGCAACACTTGGAGGAAAAGGCGTGCTCAAAGCCTCATCCCAATTTGGAGTCACTCAAGACATCCTTGATTAAGGCAGCAGCCGATATTGACATGGACCTCGTTCGTGCTGCGATAGACGACTGGCCGCGCAGATTGAAGGCCTGTATTCAAAATCACGGAGGTCATTTTGAATAAACTTTATTGTCATAAGAATCTATGTTTTGTTAAGTTCATTTTGGTATATAAATGGTTACATAATAAATAAACTTGTTCCAATAATTTTATATTAAACATGTGACAGAATTTATGACCTGACTAGGTATGTAACTGTTTGCCTTTTTTCAGCGTGTAAATTTGATGTAATTTATTCTATAATTTGTTACGGTTTGACGAAACTGCATACCTAGTAATAAAGATATTGAACACGCTACCGAGGAAAGGTATTTATAAAAGAGCTATATTTATTAAATAAGTACTAGGCAGGGCTCGCGGTTTTGCCGTCTTGAAACAGTCTTTTAATTTTTTTGTTTGCTCGGTGTTTATGATGTACCTATTTAGACGACATTCGGGTTAATTCAAAATGTTGTGTGCATGAGTATCATCACCTCCTCTTTAAGAGCCTTTACTCCGCTAGACGCTCTCTCGCTCGCACTCTTGACATATCTTGAAAATAAATTCAAAGAATTTTTATAAACTAGAAATACTTTTTAAATATGTGCAATAATATTGCACAAAGCTTATCTAATCTTTTGAGGAATTTTCAAAAAGTTGATTCTATGAATTTATATAAAAAAAAATATTTAAAATATTATCAAATAGTGCGAGCGAGAGAGCGTCCAGCGTAGTCAAGGCCCTTAAAATGTAGAATTTGAGAATGTGCAAGAATAATTATTTTATGTAAGTCAGTATCAACAGTCAGATCAGTAAATTTGTTAGGAGTAGATAAGGAATAGAATAGAATAATACTTTATTGCATACCAAACAATTACAAAAAAGCTTAATGATCTAGATGTCTTAATGCTAGGTAAACAATCGGCGGTCTTATCGCACTAGGCAATTTCTTACAGACAACCTGGGAATGGAACAGGACTGTAAATACAATAATAGACGGCGGTGTGCAATATCTCAATCTAGTGACAGAATAATTATGAGAGAAAGTTTATAATACATACATTATGCATATTATTATTATAAATAATATATAGATACATATTATAAAATATATAAATACATAAATACTAACGCAGATGTACTTATTTAAAAGGTGAAGTATAAAAAACAATATTATACATATATAAATAAATATTTTAATAAATATACTATATACAATAAATAAACTGAGCTGCGAGCAAATCTATAAAAGGGAAGACAGATAATGTTCCTTTACTAACTTTTTAAAAGTGTCAAGAGATTTGGCATGTCTAATATGTACGGGGAGATTGTTCCATAAACGGACAGCTTGTACCGTAAACGATTTGTCAAAATTTTCCGATCTGTGTAAGGTGTGAGTCAGTAACCGTGAATGGGCAGAACGCAAGTTAAAGTCATGACACAGATGGAGATATTTAAAACGATCTTTCAGATATGAAGGAGAAGCGGAGTTGAAAAGAATAGTATAGAGTAAGGACAAAATGTGAGAGTTCCGGCGAAGTCGAATAGGTAACCATTTTAGCTTAGCGCGAAATTCAGATATGCGATCATATTTGCGTAAACCGAAAACAAAACGAATGCAGACATTCTGCAAGCGTTCGAGTTTGTTAAGCTGTACTTCGGTTAGATCCAGATAGCAGGCATCAGCGTAGTCAAGTATGGGCAGGAGAAGAGATTGTGCAAGCGTAGTTCTGGTAGAGATCGGTAGGAAATTCCGCAACCGTCTGAGAGAATTTGCTGAGGCAAAAATCTTTCTACTGACTTCAGCCAATTGCGGTGCCCATGATAATGTTCTATCTATGTAAAGACCTAAATTTTTGACTTCGCTGCTCAATTTAACCGGTGTGCCGTCAAAGATTACCTGAGGCAGGTGAAACCAGTCGATTTTTGATATCATCCTGGAGCTGCCAATGACAATAATTTGCGTTTTATCTGGGTTCACACGTAGACCGTAGGAATTACTCCAATCAAGAATATTTCCCAGGTCAGTATTGGTAGCTTGAATGGCCTCAGGTAGTTGAGCGGGGGTAGTATGTCGGTATATTTGCAAATCATCTGCATAAAGGTGATAGGAAGAGGAAAGGTGGTAAGAGATTGAGTTAATGAAGATTGCAAAGAGTAGTGGAGAGAGAACGCCGCCCTGCGGTACGCCCGCGTATGTGTTGCACCAGGATGAGAGAGAATCACCAGCACGAATACGCTGCCGACGCTCATGCAGGTAGCTACTAAACCATTGAATAGCAAGAGGAGTAATGTTAAGAGAGTAGAGAATAGCCAGAAGAATGTCATAGTCATAATATCGTTATTTATGGAAATTTTGAAATCCCTTAACAATAACCGGTTCAGTTTAGTGTGTAGATACAATAGTCTACTTCTATTTGAACACTTTTAGGATGAAATGGCTGCGCCCACAGATCAGAAGAATAGCGGTGCGAATGAAATAGGTGCGCCATTATTTTTATTTCGAAAAAAAAATGACAAATCTGAAAGTATGGTAGTTATCTACGAAAACATATAATACACACTACGAAACATCCACATTAAAATATTAGTAGGAAGTAGGGTTAGCATTTACCCGTACAATCGCATGTCGCAGTGTCGTGATGGCGCGCCCAGTTACTTTTCCTACCATAAATCAAGTTACAATAATTTGCGCGAAGAAGCTCAAATTAGCACGATAAGCGTACAGAGAGAGGGCTTTATTCATGGAAAATTATAGTATAATAAAAGTAGTGTATAATAATATTTTTCATTGTGTTGTTGTCAAGTTGAGGTGTTGAGAAGGTAAAAAATAAATGCATTATTTTTAACTGGCATTAAAAGATTTGTATGCGACTCCCATTTTTTTCATTTTTGGATGGGACATAAAATGTTATGTAATATAAATTTTTGAGAATTATTAACATATTTATTATGCAAAAAATCATAAATCATCGGATTTTGACCTGTATATCTTTTTGTTGTTTAACATTTAATCCAAGTTATGGCACAGTGCAAATCTCATCAAAATCGGTTTAGAACATTTTGAGATATGAATTAAAACGTACGCCTTACTCTCGTATTTTAATAAGAACTATCAGGAACCTGAGGAGGACCTGAGGAATTTTAACAGTCTTGTTACTCATTATCATACAAAAAGCCTTTGTATATTTGTCCTTAATTATTATTTTAGTGTCCTTAGAGATTGGCTATTTCATTGATAAGCAACTGGTATTATAAAAGACTAGCTTATGCTCACGGCTTTGCCCGCATGGCAAAATCCTTTCTTAGCGGAGATCTACGTCATAAAATCTAACTATGTTCCAAATTTCAACCCAATCTGTACAGCGGTTTAGGGTGTGCGTTGATAGATCAGTAAGTCACTCTTTCCTTTTAAAATAATAAAAAAATAATAATTGGGGTTTATACTCCAACAGAACAGGTTACCCTACTTACACTGTCAGAGTCAAATGACAGTTTATAGGTTGTGTGGCGAACCTATATGTTGCAGTTTCAGGTCGCCGAGATTACTACAGGGCCTGCAACATGACCTAACGACTGCCTCCTACATTTCTTATAGGAAAGAGCCGAGACCCATAGTTTTGCGTGCCTTCCGAAACACGGTAGCGTCCAGGGGAATTTTTTGCCACACACTGAGATTTTGACCCAGGGTCTCCGTATTAAAAGCCAGACGTATGACCACTGGGCCACGGACGCTACAACTGGCATTATAAAAGATACAGAATCGAGCCCCTACGGTGTAGATAGACCTTTTATAAAGAATTGATACGTTCATACATATTTTATGACACATCCACACTCGGTAATGTGTCTCGATAAGAAATGATAAGGCTAAGTGAGTTTTGATGATATCGCCCTTTGCATTTTACCTTTATGGGAGCTGTATAAAAACCGTAAAAGGCTACTTAAAACATTATAATAAAAGGTACCTATGTGAAAATTATATTACTTTTTATTCCCTGGCGAAAAAAATATCCAATCCAACTATTTGATTTTTAGATTTGATAACTCTTTTTTCAACACCATAATTACAAATAGGTACGCTTAAAATTAAATACATTTGATATTTATGTGCTGCAATTGGCGACCTTATCGCTAATAGTTAATCTCTTTAGGTTACGATAGATATAAATTAATCAATAATAGTGCTTCAAATCCTTCGTAATAAGTTTCAAAATTTATAATTATTATATTGGTCAATTATTATAACATGCAATAATTTCTCCTCTTTATTGACAAAAAGTCAAGCTTTTAAACCGTTTGCATTAGTTCCACAGCATTAGGTGGTTAGTTTTTTATCTCGCCACACTCTTGGTATCCAAATGATAGAACTGGTTAAACTTAAATTTGTTATTGTTTTAGCGATAGTTAGTCAGGATCTAAGCGCTCAGCAATAAAACAGCTTGCCGGGCAGCATACCCCATATATACATGCATATATATGCATTACCATATATGCATTTTAGTGGAATGGTGTAATTCAGGATTAAATAATGAACACATAAAACCTGTTTTATAATAAGTGGGTTAAGCAGGAAGTATTTATGTAGGAAAGTTTCTCCATATTTCAGTGTTAACGCTAAGGTAAGTAGGGCAGAGTGCGATCTATCGACGATTCCACCGTTTATGTCCCCTGGTGACCCCGTGCGATTGCATGCTGCTATTAATGTGGATAACACATGTTTTCTGCTTAACTCGTACCTACTTGGTGATAGGTTAGGAAATACTAGGTTTTCACTAAGGAATAGGTCGCTAAACGTCCCGTAAGGCAACCAACACGGATCATTGGCTTTTTATAAATTAAATTATTATAGGAATTAAAAATGATTTTTGGATTTTGATCTTATAAAGGTCGTCGTATTATAAGAAGCTGATTGATTTATCTTTTACACATGCAATAGACTATTTAGTGATGGTTATGATTCATTTTGTTATATGGCTCCAAATTAAATGTATTTGTGGTAGAGTTCCCATTTTTTCATTAGGTACCTATATAACGCTTAGCCAAATAATTTGTATATAGATGACTTGAGTACAACTACAAATATTATTATTATATTATAATATGGATGGTATTAAGGACGTAACATAATAATTATTTACAGTATCTAGGTAGCTACATAGTTTCGTAAAACTTAATTTTGTACAATTGTCACGTGTTCTCTTCTTTCTGAAATTATCATTGTTTGGTATGTTTTTCTTTACATTAGGTATTAACTATTTCTTTAAAGTTGTTATACTTGCGAAAATTAAAGGAAATAGAATATAATTTATTATCATATTTGTAGGAATCCTTGCAGTTTAATCAAAACCTTCAAGAAAGCGCCATATTTCATATGCAAAAAGTAGGTTATTGTTTATTACTGGAATCAGTACACAACCTATTCATTTTCGTATTTTACCTGTCATAATAAATAACTTTAATTGACCTGAAATACAGGCCACGTTCAAAAGTACTAAATTAAATAAAAAACAAACTTCAAGGCAATAAATAACAAAAAACGGTTGTGAAACTAGTTGTAACAATACAAGTTATCCCGGTATGCACTTGTGTGAGTATATTTTATGCCTATGTTTGACAGTTTTGTCGGGTGCGTGCGTACTGACGTTCTCGAAAATTCAATAGTGTGGTATTATCACTACATTTATTACTTACTATATAGTATAAAATAAAGTTGCTTCCTGCGTCTGTCTGTCCTTAAGTATGCTTATCTTTAAGCCTACGCAACGGATTTTAATGCGGTTTTCATTAATAGATAGAGTGATTCAAAAGGGAGGTTTGTATGTATAATATATGCATAATATAGTAGAGAAGCACTGATTATAATTTTCTATTCGGCTAATAGTCGCTGAGCCTCTGTCTCGCTCGCACGATATAGCAAATTGTCAAATAACAATTGATAAAATTTACTTTTTACAAATGTGTTAAATTGAAAATTTAGCTCATATTTTTATACTATTTTTAAAGTATAACCAGTTTGATACTTTATAAAACGGTTGAGGCATGTTTAAAGAGATAGATATTTTTCATATAATTGAGATCGCCATTGTTGTTATTTAAGGTAGCAAACTGGGAATACTTATAAAAATAGTATAAAAATATGAAATAAATTTTCTATTTAACACATTTCCAAAAAGTAAATTTTATAAATTGTTATTTGACAATAAGTTATATCGTGCGAGCGAGACAGAGGTTCAGCGACTATTAACCCCTTAAGCGCGACGAAGCAAGCGCGGGTTCACTAGTTATAATTTGTCAGAGTTGCTTCTTCCTCCGCAAAAACTGGTAGGGTTTTTCGCATTAGTTAAATTTTATAATCTTTAATAAATCATTATAATCTGAAGCCTGTTCCCGTCATAGACATAAAGATAGCGTTATTAATGACTGTGTTTAGATGATTTTTATTACAAGGACTCCCGCATAATAACAGTGAATGGACCATTGCAAACCTCCATCAAATGTACTGGCGATTGCCTATAATGTGTCCCACTTTTCTGTTTATCGAAATCGTGACTTGTATCGACAATTACTCGCAAACTGTAGAAATAAACACAGATGCCAAGGAAAGCCAAGCTATTTGACCGACAAAGTGTCGGTAGTGGCCGACAAGGGCGGATCCAGGATTTGGTCCTTTGGGGGGGGGGGGCAAGGTGCAGCCCGGCAAAAATATTATAATTTTTACTTCGAAAAGTGTGCGTTTAGCTCGCTCTGAACAGTTAGAAAGTTCAAATATCCTTAATAATAAGTGCTCGAGCAGCTTGCTGCAAGCGCCGAGAAAAAAATGGTGGTCGACATGGCGTCGGCATTATCAAAGCTGTGGTAAAAGTCTATAGGCGATAGTAACCACTTAAAATCAGCAGGCTGTCTGCTTGCTCTGTCTTTAACATCTGTCTATCTCATAGAAAAATATACAAAGTACTTAAAATAAAAAGCTCTATAATAGAGTAAGAAACACTCACCTTTAGCCTTCAACACTTTAGGAAATCTGTTTTTGGTTCATAATAGATTGATTATTATCTACAAATCACAACTTTAAGCCTATTGCTCCTCTGTCCTGCACAATACCATTGACGACGACATAATAATATCAACTATAATATATGATGTCAAAATTTCAAGGTAGGTATTTATTTATACCTCTGATCTGTATAACGTATTATTTCATACTAATTGCATATCTTTGGAGAACGATATCTGCCTTTATTTCTCTATTATGTCCGGGTAAATACTGTGATCAGTGCAATCTCTATGTGAACGTGGCGCTAGCGTCTTCGTGTTAGCACGTTTTGACAACAGCTTGGTTTAACTTAACATTAGTTCCATAATTGGCCACAAATATCATGATCGTAGACGGCATTGTGTTTATTGGTTTTTTGTGTTGGACATAAAATGGCAGATGGCATTAGTATTAGGAGATATTGGTTTGTCTTATCATCGGGCTCAGCGTGACCAGTTAAGCTTCTTTATCCAATTAGTGTCATAAGTTAAGCTACAGAAAATCTTAATCTTAGTAGAGTTCACCCATTTTATAATTGTACTTGTCAGCCAAACAATGTTACTGACAACTGTTGGATTGATATATAGTTTAAGAGTGGTTGGACTCTACTTTCCTAATTACCGGTATGTTTTGTTTACTCACTAGCTTTAAAATATATAAAGGAGACAGCTGATGTGTTTTTCTTTTTAAGAATTAACTCATATCTTTATTAAGGTCGGAACACCGCTTTTTTTCTCACTTTATCATATCTATTTCTATTAGTATCTTACAAGGAAAGCTTTATTAGCTAAATATACCAAAGTTGCTCGTCGCTCACTTGACTACATAATCAAAGAAAAAAAATCTAAACAACGCAAACCACAAACATACAACACACAATAAAATATTAAAATACTACATCTGACTAATGGGAGTAATAATATGTATTATCTGACTAATTGGAGGCAAAAAAGGATGCATGGCGAGTTACTTTTGAGTTACTGTTGTTGTCTCACTTGTTAATTTAACTAGAAAAACATTTAAAAATATGAAAAAACATCTACAGATTTACAAGAGACAATTCTAAGCAGTAAATTCTGCGAATATAGAGGTATAATTCAAAATTTGTCATGTCGTGCGAGCGCGAGAGTAGGATGAAATGCTTGAGCTAGTGTTTTATGAGGTATGTGAAATAATGCCTTCAGAACCGATTTTACCGCAGGTAGACTTCCTTTGCAGGTCTACAAGGTGGGTACCCCAAAAGTGCCTTATTCTAGCGCCTGAGCAGTGATGTGTAACAACTGTTTCGGGAGTAGGACACTGTAACTAGTGTAATTACTGGGCTGAAGAGTCTTAACATTATATAAGCTTTGTCGCAGCGCACCTAGAATTTTACATCATTGTGAAATCCTTGGTAGCACTGTACTAATTAATATGGGCAGCGTTTCTTACCATTAATCGAGCGTCTCGTCGTCTACTTTCTTCGGTGTATACAAAAAAGGTTACATGTCACACGCACCCCTAGCTTTAACATAAAGGCGGCATTCACAGTGCGCAGCCGGGCGCGCGGCGTGGCAAGAGGCGGCGGCGCTGTCAGTGGGCGGCGGCGGCGCGGGCGCAGGCGGCGCGGCGCGGCGCTGCTCCGTACTCGGCGACCATCCCGGCGCACGAAGAGACCCCCGCGGCAAGTGGATCAGGAACAACCGCGTATGTAGCTCATAATTATATACCTACATTCTTTTAATCATCATCATCTATTCTCTCCAGTTACAGGTCAAGTCGTAGTCCTAGCGTTGTACTGAATAAAATTAATAATCAAAATTATTTATCAGATTGTATTACTTCTTTTATAAAAAGGTGCAGTACCTAATACTTCAGGCAGTACCAACTAGATATACTTCGCACATCAAACAACTAGTAAAAAATCCACTTGAACAAAAATTAGATACATAGATTACAAGGAAAATGATGATTTTTCAGAAGAATTGGTAAATCAGACGGCATTATAATTTGTATCGTAAACCAATGATTTTGGTGTTTATCAATTTAGTTTTGGGGGGTATATCAGAAGATATATCCAAGAGTGTTAATTAATTAATAAGCATTCTCGTATCATTTAGTTTAAGTCAGACTGTGACTGAAGTTCAACGAAATTGCAAGTGGGCCTTCAAGAAAATTTGAAGAGATCTGTAAAAGAACAGGATATTGTTATTATAACTGTGGTTTTTACTGTAATATGCACTTTGTATATAATACTTATATCATAATTTGTATTTATGCTATTGATATACGTGTGTATTTGTACTAATTTTTGCATGAAAATTTTGCATTCGGTGTTCTAAGCTTATGCGCTAAATGTAGTAAGTATTTGGTGTGTTTTATAATGTACATAGTTTGAAAACGAATTATAATTATATTCTATATTATGTACCTAATTAAAATTAAAGAAAATAAGGGACCAATTGCCTAGCCTATGTGATGATGACAACAAATTTATCAGATATGATTATTATTATACACATCCAAGCACTGATTAAAAGACATATTCATGCACACAACACTGAAAAAATTCCTCGTACGTTTGGTTACAGGCAGACAAGGTAGAAAGCGTTGGCGCAGTGCACCTAGAATTTTACATCATTGTGAAGTACTACGTAGCACTGTACTAATTATGGGCACCATTATATAATTATCTTACCCTCAGGAGAGCGTTTTGCTCGTCTTCTTACTTCTCGTCTTCTACTTCTTAATGTAAAAAAAGACCTTATAGGAAGAGAAAAATAAGCATAAGAAAAACAAGGTTTAGTGTTATAAAACTACAACAAGAAGATTAGGCACAACCAGGCCCGGATTTAGCCAAGAGAAAATGCCGCCCCCTTCGCTTTAATATTATTTGGGTGTCATCGGCTAATATTTATACAAAATGTGCAGACTGTAGACAGACTGTAACGAGACACCGAGGTTTTTTTTTGTATTTAAAGTGCGCGAGGACCGCATTTCTCGTTTCGAAATTTGCCGCCCCCAATTAAGTTAATTTGCCGCCCCCTGAAAATTTGCCGCCCTGGGCACTCGCCCCGAATGCCCAGGTAAGTAGTGTAAATCCAGGTCTGGGCACAACAATTATTATAAATAATGGAGACTGACCCTGGCAGTGTACATAATATTGTCTGTTAGAGCAGAAACTCCTATATTATTATTAATGGTTGGTAACAATATTTCATAGAACATCCATTAGGTAAATGCAATGAATGTGGTGTCTAATTGCGCTCGGTCCCGCAACAAAAGCTTATTGTCAAACAGAGATTAGCTGCATTGTGCTCGTATTGCATTGTAAGTGCCGGGTTTCATGTTACAAGCCATAATTAATTTACAAGAGGGCTTAAGCTGAATTCATGCTATAAGAGCAGCGGCGTAGCTTTGAGAAGATTTTTTTCTTTTTAGTGGAAGAGTTAGGCTTTTAGGTAATACAAGGCATTTGAATACAACATAAGTACCTACTATTTGGCCTCCTATAATGAAATAAACAAAACTGTTTGAAGATCGGTCAGGTTTTGGAATCAGATGTAGTGAGTGATAAAAATTGGACAAAAGTTCAATTGTTACCTCTAAAAACAATGAGTGATTAAATTAATATGTTTTTTCCATCCGACTGTACAGTACAATTTTAAATTTGAATTTGACATTCGAAAAACGATATTGTTTTATTTTATCAGCGCGGTATGAAACGACTACGACAAAACGAGTACTTGTGCGATTCACACCGCGGTGCGAACCGCTTGTGGTGCGAAACAGCGAAAGACCCTAAATTTTGAACTTACTCTTATTTTATTGACATAAGTAAATCGATGTTCATTTTTTTATATTCAACAGGATTCGAAAAGTGATTTTCGAAGACTAGGTAATGGAATTGCGTAAAATCCTTTCAATCTAAGAGCACGCTGCAAAACATTGCAGTGTTTTTATTCTCCGAAACTGTGATAAATGGAAATCAATACGTATCAACAAGCACATAGAACACACATTTACTTGTCACATTTGATAACGAATGCATCGTGAATAGTTAATAAATATTGAGTGGTTTAGCGCCTCCGTACACGCGCGTAATCGGATTACATTATAATAATACCTACTACTAGCTACGCTCGGCAGCCTCTCATTCATCCAATAAAATTGCTTAAAAACATTGTTTTTTATGTCAATGAGTGAAATGACGGGTAAGTCAGGTACGTAGTAAGCATCATGATGGTCATATCAGATATGGTGCCACCTAGCGTTTTGTAATTCTAAATTCTAAAAGACACTACACTACGCCTTTATTACTCTTGATAAAATTAGTTGTAGAATATCATCACGCCTCGTAATTTCGCTGGAAACGTTGTATTTCAGTCTGGAACATAGTAATGCCTGCACATTACTGCATGGCGGAAGAATAACTAAGGTGTAGTAGGAACCTCCGCATTCCCCAGGCCTCTGTGATATAAGGTTTTCTAAAACTGAATAATATCCAGTATGTAAATACCTATGGTTTAATAAAATCAATGTAGAAGCATTTATTGCCTGATTGAAGATAAACGAAGGGTGAGCGCGTGAGTGAACCTTATAGAGGATAAACAAGACTCTTAGGATAGTCCTGAAATACCAAGTCACACATAACACTATATTAAAACTCACTGTAACTCACATTATGTTACCCTTCTTGTACGAAGGCTTTTACCGAGCGTAGCGTGGTAATGTGCAAACAAGCTAATGATAAGTAGGTAGATCATAGGTAATTTATACCTACATACTGTAATCATCCGTCCAAATTATAGCCTTCCATAATAATTAGGTGTCTGTATACTCACAATATGGCTTGAATATAGGTAGGTTTATACATAATATGTAGGTACGAGCATATTCATCTATTTAGAAGACAAAGTGTGTGTAAGTGCCACATTAAATAGTAGCGTAGGTATAAGATAAAAGGAGTCTATTCAACGAAGCTCCTTCTTTCCAAAATGTTTCTTTACCGATAACTAACCAGCTTGAGTTACTAGGAGTTACTCTCACGTCTGACCTTAATTTTGGGAGTTACATCGAATCTAAGGCTCAATTGGCTGCCAGGAAGCTGAGTATTTTGGCAAAGGTGAGGCAATACTTCACACCGGGACAGCTGCTAACGCTGTACCAAGCACAAGTCCGGTCGTGTATGGAGTACTGTTCTCATCTTTGGGATGGTACTGCCAAATACCAGCTTCAGACACTGGAGTCGATTGAGAGACGTGCCAAAAAGCTCGTAGATGACCAAAAGCTCACGGAATCTCGGCTGCAGAGCCTTGAACACCGTAGAATGGTCGCCTCGTTATCGGTCTTCTATAGGATTCATTTTGGAGAGTGTGCGCAGGAATTACACGAACTAATTCCTCCAAGCCCATTCTACCGACGGACGTCGCGGCGGACGGCAAAGCGGCATCCTTACTTAGTGGCATTACCTACTGCCCGCACCAAGCGTTTTGCTTCGTCGTTCTTAATGAGAACTGGTCGCGTTTGGAACACTTTGCCGTCATCCGTGTTTCCTGAGCGGTACAACTTGGGTATCTTCAAGGCACGAGTGAATAGGTACCTATATATATATATATATATATATATATATATATATATATATATATATATATTATTATTACTAAGGAATAATTTTCTTTAATAAACAATTTTATTCCTAAAGACCTGTTCAAACCTGAGCGATATTTGGAATACTTCCGCCGCAGATAGCGATATCTGCGGCGGAAGTATTCCAAAAATGCATAATATACGCGTCTATTTTTATTGCCAATTTCAATAAACGAGCTCCCAACTATATTGTATAACATAATAATTAGAGTACCACCTTTTTTCACCACATATGTATACCTACCTACTACACATTCAATGCTAATCATGTTTCTTAATTGTCTACCAACTGTTTCAGGTGCGAGATGCGTCGTACGGATCATCGTCGGACTCGGACGGCGAGGCGGAGGGGCACGCCAACGAGCCGTGGGGGGTCGCGCGGTTACTCTACGCCGGCCTGGCGACGTTGGCGCTGGGACTTGTTGTCTACTTCGTCGGGACTGGAGACAAGGTAACTATAAACCTTGTAGATGAGAGTTGGGTCGTTCGGATCATCGTCGGACTCGGACGGCGAGGCAGAAGGGCACGGGAACGAGCCGTGGGGGGGTCGCACGGTTACTCTACGCCGGCCTGGCGACATTGGCACTGGGACTTGTTGTTTACTTCGTCGGGACTGGAGACAAGGTAGCTATATACCTTGTAGATGAGAGGGGTCGTACGGATCATCGTTGGACTCGGACGGCGAGGCGGAGGGGCACGCCAACGAGCCGTGGGGGGTCGCGCGATTACTCTACGCCGGCCTGGCGACGTTGGCGCTGGGACTTGTTGTCTACTTCGTCGGGACTGGAGACAAGGTAACTATAAACCTTGTAGATGAGAGTTGGGTCGTTCGGATCATCGTCGGACTCGGACGGCGAGGCAGAAGGGCACGGAAACGAGCCGTGGGGGGGTCGCACGGTTACTCTACGCCGGCCTGGCGACATTGGCACTGGGACTTGTTGTTTACTTCGTCGGGACTGGAGACAAGGTAGCTATATACCTTGTAGATGAGAGGGGTCGTACGGATCATCGTTGGACTCGGACGGCGAGGCGGAGGGGCACGCCAACGAGCCGTGGGGGGTCGCGCGATTACTTTACGCCGGCCTGGCGACGTTGGCGCTGGGACTTGTTGTCTACTTCGTCGGGACTGGAGACAAGGTAGCTATATACCTTGTAGATGAGAGTTGGCTCGTACGGATCATCGGCGGACTGGATCGGCGAGGCGATAGGTGACCGTTCGCCTCGCCGATGCGAACGAGTGTGGGGTCACACGGTTTCACTCAGCTGGCTTGGGGATGTTTTGCAGATACATCAGCATCTGCGGATCATGCAATACGAAACCTCTAACGTGTTGCTCACATAATCTAGTCAAATTTCCGGGAAACCATGCGACTTAATGGTTTTTCTTTCTAATTCCAGGGTTTCAAAACACCAGCCCTGCGCCTGGTGGGCCCGTCGCTCATCGTCGCAGGTCTCGCGTGCTGTTTGCTGCGTATCGCATTTTGTATATTTGCCAAGCCTTGCTGCCGACGGCGGACCAACTACAAGGAGAACAGAAGGTATGGAATGTAAGCAGATTTTCTTAGATATTCTCGCACTGTTACCACTGTGCACTTTTAATATTTTGCACATTCAAAGTTGAGATCTCTTTGTGCAAAGGAAGTTTCTACTAACTCTTCATTTTATATCCCATCACTCATTCTCAAAAATGTTTTAACTTTTCACAATAATATGGGCGATGCTTGAATCATTTTTATTCGCACGGAAGAAAAAATATGAGATAATTAATGGTGATCACGTTAATAATTACTTTTGCACTAACTTACAATATACTTAGCTGCTGACTGATTGAGGGATTTATTCCATTGAGTTGTTCAAAACTTGGGAACTGCGCTAAATGCGTAGGTACCTAGTTCGCGTTGCTGAATTTGAACGAAAGACAAGCAGCACTGTCACTGATGATATCAATACTTGTTGTCCATTATTGTGAGACTGTCCGGTGGAGCGGCAGAACTCGCAGGCCGGCCTACTGCTCGCGTGGGTCTATAATGTTCAGTACTATTGTCAGACTGTCCGGTGGAGTGGCCGGCGAGGAGATGCCTCTGGCACGAGGGTCGCGCGGCGGCCGCGGTCCGGCGCAGTGCTCGCCGGCGCGCCGCCTCGACGCGTCCTCGTGCGACGTGTCGAGCCTCTCCAGCGGCGAGGAGGACGAGCGCCTGCGCCGGTACCGCACCGCGCAACACAACACCACTCTACATCCGCCCACACATCAGGTAACATATGACACACACACATCAGGTATGATTTAACCCGTACCGTCCCTCTGCATCCCTGCAGAGGATCTTCCCAGATGAAAAGGCAATTTCCGGGAGGGACTCCCTTCTGTCGTATGATGATGACTATCATTGCTGAATAAACGGGTAGGTAGATTTATGTGAGACGTTGAGAGATGAACTGTTATAATCTCCATAATAATAATGATATTAGATCGAGGACATAACACGCGTCCCTTTGTAGTGATTTATCATAGTGCCTATAGACTATATTGTCACAACGTAAAATGATAGAATTACCTAGTTGGGGTCCGATTGCTCAATTTATAAAAGTTTGTGAACTATCCTGTAGACTTCCTAGATGCACGGACTGTAAAAAACACAAACAACACCGTCTTGCCTGTGTGTGTTCCGACTTTGTATGTGTGACAAAGTCTGATATAATGTATAGGAAAAATGTTTTTTTTCAAACCAAAATATCGTACTCTCATGCTCTCAGAAGGAAATCCCAAACATAACTACGATTAAGCTAGCTGAAATTGACACTTCAAATATCTGGTTCCAGGTTACTGCATACCAAAGCACGTCTCAGAACAGTGCGATACGCCAGAGTCCGTCCCCGAACTCCGCGCAGGCAGCGGGGACGGCGGCGGCGGCGGGCGGCTCCCCACAGCCGAGCGTGGCAGGCCTGCCGCAGCCGAGCGTGGCAGGCCTGCCCCAGCCGAGCGTGGCCGGCCTGCCGCAGACGTCGCTCGGCTCGTCTCCGCACAGCCCGCTCTCCCCCTCGCCCGCGCCTCCTCCCATGCCCAGCGCGCTCCACCAAGGCCCACCCACCCGCCGCCCTCCCCCCAGAAACGTCTCGTTCGCGAGCGGCCCCGACGGCGAGCTCGTCCTCAGTCCCGCCCAACTGCGCTCTTAACCCGCAAGCAATAAACGCAATACGCACGATGTGACTCTCAAATCGTCGTGACTCGTCCCCCGTGACGATGTGATAGTGACTGAACGTTTCTCAGTGATTTTCTATAAGAGGTAAACATTATTTGCACGTTTGGATTATTGCAAACTCCTATCGGTATTCGTAACTATTTTTAAGTATATTTTGCTAGTTCAAACGACCACGAGACGCCTGATCGATAGTTGGTGGTGCGACGTGTAATGCAATGCTCTTTTACACTTTTAGAAACTTTCACACTTTGAATATTTTAGATGTTTAGCGTTTGCTCAGAATAAAAATATATAAAAACTGTAAAGTAAATAATTACAATGGATTGTATTACACGTTGTATTCATTGAAACATAGAGCTATATCTTGACTGTGTATTTAAGTACTATTGAGCAACGATTGACTGTAGACACCAACGTTCGTGGAAATTATGCTTTATCATGAGTATGAGCTTTCCAAATTTGGAAAACTACAAAAGCATGATGCTTGAATCTATTAAAACACCTTACAAATAAATAGATGTGACCAATAGTCTCAAGTAAAATTATTATTCTCTGGCTGAAAACAGGCTCACAATCAACAAAACAGCGCTATTTTGCGCGCTCTCCCTCTCTCACTCACTCTCTTGTATAAATGATTGGAGAGTCATTGTTGCAGCCAATGAATAATTCTATGTTATAATTTATTCAGTAACACTTTCGAATAAATCTTCGTTTTAATCTATAACACTCAATAAAGTTAATTTATACAATAACACTCAGATATAATTTCAATTTATTCAGTAACACTTTTGTAAGATTCTGTTTTGATTCATACAGTAACCCTCATAAATAATTTTGATTTATTCGTAACACTTTTGAATAATTTACATTATACCTTTAAAGTACACATGGATGTTATGTTTCAATGTTGATTACTTTTGTCGTTATTCAAACTGACATAAATAATTTATTAATTAATTTAATTGATGTACATAATAATATTATGTATCTGAAATACCTATTAAATATTACTGTTATAATCAACAAGCAATTCTATTCTATTTTATTCAAGTAAACTAAAACATTTTAAGGTCAAATCGCACTAAGGGGCAACTGCACTGCAGCGACATGGCCAAGTAATTTGTACGAAAATGTCGCGCCGTGCTACGCTTGTAGTGCTGTATGTCTCATACATTTTCATACAAAGATACTTGGCCGCGCCGCTGCAGTGCAGTTGCCGCGTAATGCGTTTGCACCTTAAAGTTATAATTCCCACGAATGTCGGTGCTTTATGAAAGCGTATTTCTACTTCTGTCAGCTACTAATCTGTCATACTATTTTTACCGTAGTAATTGTATCATGTACCTAACTCTAAGCATTAATTCTAACTCTGTAGCTATTGAATACTGAATGTGCTAGTTCCATCTCACATAATGACTAGATAATGTACTGCCATCGAGATGTGGTGCAATAAAAATCTTAATCCATACATTAGTCATCATCATCAGCCTATGTTCGTCCACTGCTGGACATAGGCATCCCCCATGGCACGCCACTCAACCCGGTCCTCCGACTTTCTTCTCCACCCATCCCCAGCAACCCTCCGGATATCATTGCCCCATCTCGCCCATGGGCGCCCTCACTACGTTTACCGAGACGTGGTCTTCGTGGTCCTTACATTAGTAAAATAAGTCAATAATAATTATTGAGTCACACTCTGCAGTATCATATTCTCAAGCAAAACACTTTTCAACCCAAATTTGACAATGAGACATGTTTATTATCTTGAATTCTGCACAACACTATGACTATCATAATGCTAGAATAATTTAGACTTGCATTGAAATCTACAATGAAAAGAACAGGCTGTATTGCAGAGGATTATATCTTACTACGAACAATATCTTTATTATAATTTGGTCCATGGCCTGCCTATATTATTTTTATGTAGTATAAATAAAAGTGTTTTTAGTACCATAAAAATAACTTATATTTTAAAGTACCACATCTCATAGGTAGTAGATATTATAATAAGAAATAATTGTAAACATAATTGTTTTAAAACTGCCTAATATTAGATGCGAATTTATATTAAATATATAAATCATAAAAATAGTTATATAACTGACAATAATGATTGTTAAATGATGTTTAAAGTGTTACGGTGTATGTGCGTTTTTATTTTAGATTTTATGTCCAAAGATATATAGTTCAACCGCCAAACAAAAATAAATTAATTATTTACATAGATGAAAATTATACATATTTTATTCTTAGTTCTATTATATATTTTTGTATTCGTGAAGTACATCTAATCCCCGTAAATATAATATGATCATAATAATATTATATTAATTTTTTTGGGTATATTATTTTCTGTTAGATCTTAGTTTAATTTGAAGCTGAAACGATTTCATAAAATTTATTAAAAACGAGTCTGAATTATTAATATATATTAATATACTGCAATAATTATGTTTTAGGTAATGTTATAATATCATTGATTTAAGTCTATTTATAATATTAGTAAGATAGTTTAGTTTTAGTTTATTATTTATGTGTGTTTCAGTTTTATTGTTTACTTGTAATGAAAATTATAAACATTTTAGAAGTCTACTATTAATTTGATTATATAAATGTATTATTTAGTTGTCAAACAAATTTGGCGAGTGAACTAAAATAGATACACCAAAATATTCATATAATATATTATAGTAAGCTGAATTGATGTATAGGGCATGGTACTGTTTGACAGTAATGTTTTATGTAAGAACTACAGTTAATTTAATCATACACCTATATGTGTTACGTGTGCGTTGTATATTGCACATAATATAGTTAATAAATATATGATATATTTTAGAATAAATATTTGCACCATTAGTAGTGATATATGTGTAAATGCAGATTATAAATATTATGATAACACTCGAAAGTGTTAATAAAAATGTATTGAAATTAAGTTTATTATACGAAACAGAGATTGTACCTATTATAAAGTTTTGATTAGTTTTCGTCAATTATAACTTTGTAATCAAATTTTAAAATGTAGTTATTTTGAATTGTTGTCTAAGAATGGTCAATTATGTACTTATTGGTTTTTTTATAATAAGATTAGCTTTGATTTACTTGCTGTCTGTATTTTATCTTTATATTATTGAAATATAACTAATGAGATGTAACAAAAGCTTGTACCGCTGAACTACAATTTGTTTTAATAACCGAATATAGTTCCTAATGTTCATAACGAGTAGGGCACTTCTGTTTTGCTTTACTGTTCAAAAACATTTTTTTTAAACAAAAGTCAACGGTAAATTCGCCATTGATATAGTAACAAGACGTAAATAGGTGTTAAGAAAAATATGAGCTTCGTTAGGAGTAACTGGCTTATGTGACAACGTGTTGTGTACTTAAAAAAATAGATTCATGGTAAAATCAACGCATTGTCATTATTAACCTGATTTCGTCATCTCGGATCATGTTATAACATTTGTTTACTATCTAAGCGCACATAATACCGGTACAGGGTTAATTTATTTTTGTCTAAAGCAGACGAATTTCCATTTATCTATACTACACTTTGTATGTTGATATACTATAATTATATACGTATTCTAACAACAATTCTATTTTGCGAAGGAACATTCGTCTGCTTATTTATAAAGTGCTGTATAGACCAAAAGTTTTGTAAAAAAATACTTATAGTAGTCCATGAAAGTCCAAATTTAACCGACAAATTTTAAAGCGATTTTCATTTAGATAGGTCTTTTTAAATCTTCACTCTTTTCTTAGCGTCACAGTTTGTCATAAAACATAAAGTATAGTCAAATAAAAAGTTTAAATCTAACAGAATTGCTGATGGAATTCTCTTAGCTTTTATTTTTTTAAGGTTTGTTATACGTGCTTCCATTTAAGCTTGCTTCTTCGTGTTTCCTAATAAGTGCTACTCGATAAAAATAGGATTATTTTTAAGCGAACTGTTCAAGGCCTAAAATGTGTTCGTCGACACTAATTTTGAGTTTTGGTGGCATTTTTCTACACCTGTATTATTTTTGCCTTAAGTTATTATGTCATTCATAGTGTAAATATTTTTGTTTAAAAATGCCATCAGATCAAAGTGAACACAAAGCTACAAGTACTATGTATTCCTACAATTTGACATATTTGTACATAATAATATGTAATTGATGCATGTCTGAATGTTATTGCAGTAATCTATAGTGTATATAGTATAGAAAATAATTTAATATTGTAGTTTTAAAAAGAAATTAACTCTGTAAAAATTTATTTTAATTTATATGGTTACGATTTTTAAAAAAAAAATTCACAATATTTTTTTTTCACAGAAATTTATAAACAAATTATACCAATCACAAAATCAATTTATATATAAAAATGTATCAAAATTACATTTTAAATAGGTATACACTATAGAGTATTGTATTGTGGATTAGGTTGCGCCAATCAAACTACATAATAAGATACTAAACATTGCATAAGAATTATGAACTTCATAATTTGAATTATGTACTTCATAATTTGTTCCTTACCTTCTAATTGTGATTGATTTCAACAACGCTTATAGTTAAGTATTTCGGATAGTTTTAGTATAAATTCTATTTCTATCTGCTCTTGATCGTTCATAATATTACAGTAATTGATGGTCACGCGCATCTAAATCTACTAGCCAAACAAAACTACGATTTAAAATTTTACGAAATAAACCAAAATTCAAATCTTGCGTAACAAATTCAATATAAATAATAATATAACAAGAGCGATCTCGCAGGGCCTATTGGCTATCGCCAAACTACATGTAAAACACTAGAGTCCATAGACAAAATTGAGTACATTACTTGCTTAAACCTCCTCATAAATGTGAGTAAAATAACAAACGCAGCAATGTATATTGAAGTTGCTATCAATCGTAGTGGGTGAAAATTAGCCAATAGGCCCTCAGGATCCGAATTCTTATAAAATGACGGTCCCGACTTAAAACATTTTGTATGGTAAAGCATATCGCACTAGATCTGCAGCCATACGAATTCTTAAAGTGGATAATAATAGAAATCGTGACTGTATCGTGTGTGTCGTGCTGTGCGGTGGTGGTAGTAGACATTTCCAGACCGTGATTTTAAGAAGAATCGAACTCGGATTCGATGTATTGTGGACGCTCTTACATTTTTGAAATTGAGAAATAATAAAATATATACAAATAACCAAGAACAAAATATATCAGATCCGACAAAATTCATCACCTACGGCAGTTCAGTCCAGTCTGTTCTTGAAAATCTGTCTATTTTCAAGCTTTGGCCTTCAATCTTTCCCTACATAAATGTACCGCGGTGCAAAGCAGAACGATTGCTGTGATTTAAATAATATTAATCGTCAGAGGCAAATGTATGCAGAGTGTAGTTATGTGTACGTAGCGCTCAAGTTACCAAGAGGTAATGAAATGTAGACTTATATGATAACGAGCAATGGTATATAATAATATATGTTTCGTTGTAAATATTTTTATGTCATTATCCGTATTCATGACATCATTTGTATTATTTATAGACATTGGTGCATATCATGTGTATAGAGCAGATGATTAATCAAATAAATTAGAATGAAAATATAGTTGATAATGATGTTTTATTTCTTCGAATTAACAATAGGCCCTTAAAAATGATTGCATGGACAACTTTTTATCATATCGAGTTCCATGCAAATATTATGCTATGGCCTCAGTTTTTTTAATCGTTGTACATACCATGAGAACAATGACCATTCCAAAACAAGAGTATTAAAGGGAATAGTTAACTTTTTAACTACTTAACTTTAAAATATATGGGACCTACTTAGGGGCTGCGCAGACGACAGACTATCCATGACGCATTTTTTAGTCTGTGAAAATAGAACCTATGCAATTATATGCAGTAACGCACACGACGCGCAAAAAGTCCGGCGCACAAATAATCCGTGTAATTCGGGCAGACCGCACCGCGCCGCTCCGCACAAAAAGTGTGTGAAAAAAATTGAACGTTTGCTTCAACGCGCGCTAACGCAGACGGCACACACTTTAGTCTACAATCTGCATTTGCTAGTGGTGGACGTAACGCTTCTTTCTTCTTCTTTTTCTGTACTTCATGTACAAAATAATACAATAATAATAATAGGGGGTACACTTCCTTTGCAGGAGGTCGACTAGGTGGCGGTGGGTACCCCAACAGTGCCAGTTATCCTACCGCCTGAGCAGTGATGTGCAAACATTGCTGTGCTTCGGTAGGAGGGCACTGTAGCTAGTGAAATTACTGGGCTGAAGAGTCTTAACACCTTATGACTCTCAAGTAAGAAGCGTTGGCGCAGTGCACCCAGAATTTTTCCTTTGTAAAATCCTGGGTAGCACTGTACTAATTATGGGCAGCGTTATCTCTTACCATCAGGAGAGCGTCTTGCTCGTCTTCTTACTTCGTTGTATAAAAAAAAATACTTCGCGATCTCTGCACGATTTCCATAGCGTCTACGTCCATCTACGTCCCTACAGCTCTGCCGACAGAATGATCGAAGATGTGCGTCGTGTGCGTTGAGTCTGTGAAAAATCCGCAACCGACTTTTTGCGCGCCATGCAGACTTTTTGTGCGCCGCAGACTCGATCGCACAAAAAGTGTGCCGTCTGCGCAGCCCCTAATAAAGACGAAAATATACATAAGCAGACAGTCTTAACTTGGTGGCGGGACCTACCTACCCATTAAATTAAAGTATTTTGGTTTTTTCGTGTTACTTATGATGTGACTTTTGTCCATCCTATAATTAAAAAATTAATTACCATCTATTGTAGGGAGTATATTAAAAAATCGTTTAAATTGTAACATGTGATATATTTATTTTAAAACTACAATACTTATTTACGAACATAAAAAAATATTTTATTTACAGTTGTCACACAATGCAACCCTTAAAATAATTAATAAACTAATAATGGGTTAATTCGAAACTTTAAAAACTTATTTCTCAGCTATAATGGTATGAAGGGGTATTAATTTAAATAATAGCACTATATAAATAAGTAGTTAATACAATGAGAAAATATTTTAATTAACGACACAACCAACATATTGTGTTATTTTTAATATAAAACTGTATATTATAAATAGAACTATATAGAAATACATAGAAATAACATATATTTCACAATGAATACACACAACATTGAAAAACATTTGCTACATATTTGATTCTATCTACGAAGTACATAACTCTACATAATTATATATTTTAAAACAATTTACATAAGGCAAAATAATTAACTCTCTAGATTTATATTTTTAAGGTTTTAATAAATATATAACAATGATGATACATGGACATCTAAGAGCGCCTGTGCACAAGACCGATCCGAATCCGTCGAATGACTTTTCCTCGTAACCTTAGTACCTTAAGATTTTACATGAGAACATGCATGCTCAAGCTTTCCAATTTCTGTCTTGTATCGGGATTAGTCTTTAGCCAAGTGCCAATCGCTTATGGCTCAGCACAGACTAAACCAGACCCGCGTATGAGATTTTCAGTATGAAATCACAATCGCCAGAACATGGCAGGGTGCGGGGGCGGTTGGCTAGTTTTGATTGGCTAGTTCAAATTAGAAACTCATTGATTGAAAGACATTTGACGTGTATGTAGCGTCAATACGTATCGTCGGCAAGAGCATACCTCTGCTAATGCGGATTCTTATGATTGAGTCCTCTATGTTGATAACGCAACAAAAAATAACTAGGAATAATAGTCGTGGTGGAAAAACAAACGACAACGAATGTCATCTCAGTACATTTTTAATATTTTAGCGTTAACCACAAACGATTAGAGCTTAATTAGATGAGCAGATTCGGATTGAATGCAGTGTAAAAGCGCTCTAAGAGCAGTGAGTTATTGCAAGGTATCTTTTAAGCCCAATTTTAACGCATGACTAATCATAAGATTATATCAAAATTTACATATTAAGTGCCGTTTCGGGAGTATTGCGAATTAACAAATATTTAACTTTACTGTATTTATCTTTTATAATATTAAAAGTGATGGGGCATGAACATATGTTTGACTGATTGTATTATCTGATTATACTATCTTCGTTTTAGAACTAATCAAAATAGAGTTAAATTATTTAGGCTTATGAAAATAGATTATGTTGAGAAAAGCTTTTATTTTTTTAATACTATATCTTAGACATATCACGTGGACGCAACAAGAGATCCATTCGTTTAGAACTTTATTATATAAAAATAAAACTATGTTTTATTTAGGTATTTGCAAGGTGTGTCAGAATAATTTGGATTTATTTATAGGAACTTAAATTTTAGTAACTAAATAATACTTTGAGAGCCAAATAAAATCAATTGTAAACAAAAATCATGTAAATTTCTTGATATTCTCAATAATCAAAATTATTATAACGTTAAAGTACCTCCACATTGGGCATTATTATTGTCACTACTTTCAACCTATAACTAAATAAAGAATTTTATACACATTTAATGTCAAAACTCAAAACGATACATAAAAGTGTGTTTTAATGTTTCTTCGTACATTAAAACACTTTTATAAGTCAAGCAAAAAATTCGTCAATTTTAATTTAAAACATAAAATTATTCAAACGCTGAAAACAAAAATATACAAAATATCCGTTAAAACGACAAGGTTTGAGGTAGTAAATAACACTTTTAAATGTCAATTAACATATTATGGATTAAAAGTGAAAATGTGCCAGTTTTCAGCGAATGAAATGATTCTATAATAATGATGTTAATAAATTCCCAATTATATATTTAATTTAATTTTTAACATTTATTCCATAGATCACACACGTTAGCAAACTTTATTACACTCTATTAATACACTCTTGAGGCATAGACAAAGGATGATATTAAAAGATATAATATAATATTAAAAATAAGGAACTTCGTTCCAATAATATGTGTGAGAAACAACACTGACGACATTTTTCTTGCTTCAGTTTGGTGTTCACGTTGCATCCTCCATTGAATTGACCTTCTTGAGTGAGAACGTGATTTTAAAAATATGAATTCAGCCACAATTTCGTTTTTTTTTAAATCTCAGTATGTATTATGATTTTAGGGCACAAGATTAAATTCTTTAATTTTATTGATTGTTGACATGTAAGCCTTTTCAATTTTAAGCCTATCTCTATAACTTTAAAATCATGTCTATGCCTCAAGCTTTTTTCACATTCTTTTCCTAATTTAAACTTTTCTAATGTCAAATACTTTTCCACTGTTGTTTTTTGTTGTTACCCAACAAAAATGTTACATTCCTATGGGAAAACACTTTCTCTCACATCGTTTGGACGATTTTAATTAAATCTGGCGAGCTTTATATTTTATGACTTATACTTAATTTTAAATTCTCAGTGTAGAATTGAAGATGTGCTCTTAAAAATAATATTGCATTGAGAAAATTAAATTTATCAGAATGTGGGCAAGTCGTGTTCGTAATTCAAACGACATTGGGCGAGCATTCTTTCGAGACATTTTTTCTAGACATGTAAGTAGACCCAACAATTCTTCAATTGCACCTTTCAGTCAAATAAAAAGCTAGTGAAATTACTAGG